>CM031241.1:565325470-567833230 GCA_018340775.1 Taxus wallichiana var. yunnanensis
AGCTTAGCTTGTCCCACAAGCCTCCAAAATGGCCCTTAAGCCCAAATTCGAAATTCCAAGGCAAGGTAAAGTGTACAACACTCAAAGTCACTTACACTCAATCAAAATTAAAAAATCCAAAAGACCAACTACTCTAATAAATGGCCCCTTATTTCACATCCCCATACAACTTAATAACATGATTAAATTGCTTAGTAAAGCACATTAATCAACAATGATTAAATAAATTACATCACAAAAAGTCACATACTCTACAATTAAATAAAATAAAAAGGGAAGGAATTGCACACATAGCCCATGGTCATAATCTAAGGTCATCCCCCATAGGGCCCCCTTCAAAAATAGAACAAAACAAAAATATTACACAAGTTGCAACAATGACTTTCGTTGTATCCATCTAGTATTTCGATGTGGTTGGGACGCACTACAAGAAATTAGGTCTTTTGCCACAATGTTTCAACAATAATTTTGTGGTTATAAAGTATCCCAGAAATTTAAAATGTAGATTTCAAATTGTAGCCCATCCACATTTAGAATTAATATTGTAATTCTTCCACAATTCAATATACTATGGATAATCAACAATTAATGAAATTTATAACTCAACTACATTTTTAAAATTGTAATTTGTTCACAATTTTTCATTTTTGTAACATTCCCACAAAAATATTGTCGTTGATCCACAATTTTATAAATAAAATATAGTTTTTCTCTATATTTTGTTTCTTTATAGTATTTGTGGAAATTTCAACAATTTGTTCTACAATCATCATTACCGCATAAAAATTGTAGATGGAAGCTACACTTTGATTGCCACATATAGAAATGATACTATTAGAGAGCAATTTTACATTTTTCAAAATATTAAATAAATGTTATCTAAATATAATTATTTAATGATTTAAACAATTTATATATTTTCTTTTATGTATACACACATAGAATTTAATTCTAAAGAAAACTCAACTAAAAACAATAATTACAATATAAAATAATAAAATAACCATTTAAAAACTGGATGGAATATATTTTTGTTTATTATAATAACCATACAAATCATTTTCTTTCTTAATTTTCCCTCGACTATGTCAACCCTCACATCCCATTGTGATTCTTGAAGTGGACTCATCGACATAACTACCATAATGTAAAACAAAACATACAAAATGGATGACAACACTTGTCTTCAAACAATTTTTAGAAGTCACTTCTGATCTCTTTCAATAGGTTAATGGAAATGATTTTTAGCACCATCTACAAAATCAAGAAGACACCCAATTTGGACGGTGCGGATATCCTTTGAAAAGATTTGGTGCATGCCTTCAATATCTTCAAACCCTTTGATAAGGTTATAATGAGAACTATTCTTGATGTCTTATTTATAGAATGCCAATTGAAACATAGAAATTGAGGTCATAGAGAAATTCAATAGGCCCAATATCAAAATGAAAAAATCTTCATTTTTGATAGATCAATCTTTCAAAAATGATAGAATATTCACCAATAAATAATTCATAATGTATTCTATATGCCAATCTTGTAACGCCCACTATTTCACACACAAAAACAACACTAAAAAAACTCGGATAACTTTTTTTTTTTACTTACTTGGAGTTTACACGACACAAAAAGAGGTCACAAAGGCTACCACCAACTCACGATAGGCTTGACACAACACTGATCACCAAGGTACAAGGAAAATACGATGCTCAACATGAACTGTTCACTTCCCATTTTGACAGAACATCATATGCAAGTTCAACCACAGAACACACCTACGTTTAGGGGCATCCCACGAGGAAATTCTTGTTAAGGTTTCTTGTTTACTAACACATCTCTTAATTCTTAACTTGCATTCTTAAATAAAATTCATGTAATGATTTGCACAATTCTTTTCACAAGGGAGAACTTATTTCTTTTATACTATTGACTAAATAGCTTAAGGCCAAACTTTCTAAAAGAGGATCATCAATTATATGTCAATAACTTGCTTAATTCATTCGATTTAAGAACAGTTTCCATTTCTCACAAGGTTAAATAATCTTGCACAAGCCACTAAAATTTGTTCCACACCCCTATTGCACAGGTTATAAGCATAAGCTCTGATTGAGGTAAAGTACCGTTTTAGGTTCAGAACAAATAATCTTCTTTTCTAAAGGATCTAAAGTTTAACATTACTTAAGAAAGATCACAATGAATCAAGGCAAGGGTTAACGAGACAGGTCGAAAGGAATTCAACTTCAGGGTCTCATTGCTTATTAACCCACCTTTTATTGAGGCTAAGAAATTATCAGCTTGGTTAAAAGTTTCACTTAGACTCTGCTTGGTTAAGTTTGACAAAGGAAAAAAAATTTACATTTCAAACGATTGAGGGAGATTGAATGGTTTCTTAATAAATTTCCTCCTACTTATACAACCTTATTTTCTTCCAAAAACTAATCATTGATTTCACCATAAGACCATTTACGAGTTCACCATAAAAGGATAATGTTGATTAGTTTAGCTAGGGACAACAAGGTATATAATTTTACTTTACAACGGATAGTTTCCTCTTTGATCACTTATGGAATTGATTGTTATCAAGTAGATCACATCTACATTATCCTTATTTTTTGAATACTTTTATAAATATTACTAACCCACTTTAATATGCCTAGGTTTACATTTATGCCATGACCTAGAGGGAGCTATTACACAAAATTTTAACTCAAAGATATGTTTATCATTACCCTGTTTGAGAAACTATACATGGTTACACATTTTATCCAACATGACATACAAACCCAAAGGTGGCAAAGGATTCTAATGAAATTTGACTTGAAAACAAAAAGGTAACAATATTGGTCAAATCCAAGCTAAGCTATCTTTCAAATTTGTTATAATACAATTAATTACTCAAACAAAGTTGTGATCTGGTTATATTATTTACAAGTTCCGTTTTTAGACACATGCGACAACATTACCCATAGTACAAATTGGGCCCTTCAAACTTTCCAAACAAACAAAAATTTAGAGTCTCTCAACAAAATAAAGCACACACGAACAAATGAGCTTCGAAGCAACACCGATGCAACTCTCCCTTTTCTACCCACGAAGGCCATCTGCACATTTATAGCCTGAATCAGTTCACGAGAACTAAGCATGATAAAGACTACACATTGGAATAGTATGCTACCATTAACAATAACATGAAAGGAAACCTTCTAATAAATGAAATGGTGCTAAGATCTAAAACACTAACACTTCTATAATCATGTTAGAAATTATACCATGTCAAATTAAGAAAGAAGCCATAAGAACCCGTTGTGAACATTGTTTCTAAAAAAATAAAAGTCTAATCATCATTCTAGTAGGGGTTAATGACCCGATAAGTTCAAACAGAGTATCGAGTATATTATGATTTCAATCATGTAATCATATAGATTATATGATTGAAATCCAATACTCAAACATCAATCAACATTTCCTTAAATAAGTCGATGATCTAATAGATTTTTAGTTAGAATTCTAACATCATTTATTTAACCACTATTTACCACCTTTGAAAATAACTTCACAACATTTTGACACTTATTTTCTTGCAAACTAGCATACAAAGTAAGTTCTAAAAAGGAAAGTTTAAATAACATATGATTATCTTGCCATGCCACACACAACAGTCATCATGTACGATAAAAGAAATAACCAATATTCAGTAAAACAAACAATTAAATTAAATCTAATGCTACATTATTACTAAGTTTGCCTTCAATAAATTTCCACTAAGTTTGATACAACTTATAAATGAGACTAATATTAATTAATGTTGTTCCATATGGATCAAATACAACCCAACTAAAGTTCAACTAAAACTAGAAAACTATATATGAATTCATAATAGCACAAAAGAAGGTGATAGAGCTTTCACAAGAATGTTGAGCCATATTTCTGAAACACATATTTAATAGCCATCTCATAAACGATCTATCAAGCACAATGGAAAATAAATAGCAACTACTACATTACAAAGGATGTATCCCTTTTATGGTTGATGCGAGGAGTCAAATTAATACACCATCCCTACCAAAGTACAACTTGGCAGAAAAAACATGAAATCAAGCATGATAACAATAAAAGGTCTCAAAGCTAAAAGGTTTTCTAATTTAAATTTACCAAGTGTAGTTTTAAAGAAGACATGCAATTCAACGAACCCATAGAACATAACCCAAAGAAATTGACTTGAGGCAATAGTTTGAGAGAATGAGCCTCCAACAACAAAGGTTTAGCAATAATTCAAGTAGGGCCATTGGCCTTATAAGTCCAACACGGGTTGTCGAGTGTATTAGGATTTCAATCATGTAATCATATAGATTATATGATTGAAATCTAATTCTCCAACCATCCATCAAAATTTCCTCATCCAACAAGTTCCTTCTAAGTAAAAAAATTATCATAATTACAACGACACTTATATATATATATATATTATAAGTACCCAGTTTATAAGTACCTAATAATAGCACATATCCCTTTACACTCCACTACATTCCAGATATGAATCCCAATATAGTTTTGTAAAATCCCTTTAATCGAAACAAGAATAACTCAGTATGAACCAGTCATTTAAAAGTTACTGAATCCTACAAACTGGTATGGATTTTTTTATTTTAAAGAAATATATGCTAAGCCCCAACTTCCTATCGACCAATAGGTCAAAAACAAAACTATAAAAATCATAGCTAAATGAATGAGCCGTGCAAAGGCCTATTTCCGTTGTAAACCAAAAGCATACACATGATATGGTAAATACAAGTCATTTCTCTACCAATAGCTAAATCAAACCAGTTTGGGCTAGGAGCTCGAGGTATCGCCAACATAAAATCCATGATTTCGAATGGGGGTAATCATAATGATGAAACATAGACACCCAGAAGATGGAAAATTTTCCTTAGTCAGCCAAAAGTAGCATAAATCTAGAATTTAGGAAGCACACTATTTGATCCAAGGTTACATCTATCAACAATAAACACCCAACTCACTATTTGCAAGGGAACAAAACTAAAATCATGTATCTTCCATTTCCAGTTCCAAAGAACACCCAACAGCCAAAGGAACACAAACGAAAACAAGAATAGACAAAACCTCAGGTACAAATCCATGTGCAACTCATAAATTGCAAGGAAACATTTTTAGAACCATCTAAAAAAATAGGAAAAGCTAAAAGTATAGCTTGGAGGCTAAAATTGACAACTGAGAACAACCATAGAAATCCAAGAAAACTACCATTTCAACAAGTAAAAGTAATTCATTTCATGGTATGATTAAAGGTATCATAAATTTCAGAGGGTAGTAGTTATCATGCATGTGATGAGCTCCAACACATGCAAACAATGTCTACCAAGCACATGCAACAACAATCAGATGTCCCTCCACAATTAGCTATCTGGGCGTCCAAACCTCATACACATTCATGTTGGGCATAGGCAAGGAGCTCCATTTCACCAGTGACATCTTCCTGAATACATGTAGTCTCAAAGACTGGTACGATTGTAGAATATACACCAAATGGGTTTAATGAAATGGCCCAAGGAACACATGAGATACAGGCAGAAAGCTAAACCCCACAGCCTTGAAAACATCCTCCTAGCCTACGTCAAAAGGGGCGTGAGAGCAAAACAGGGCATCCATCGAAGCATCAAGGAAAGAAAACAATTTTTTTGTCCAATGTAGAATCATGCTACTTCAAAATCCATGGATGAAAAGTGTGGAGGCACCCATGAGGTGGAAAATAGTTGACAAAGTGCCTCAAAGTGATGTGGTCTCAAGGGATTCCATGACTACAGAAATGCACAAAAGCAGTCTACAAAACAGCCTTGGCTCACCAAATGCGACCAATTAGGTGTCCAAACATTGCACATTGCCACATTTTTTTGGCACAGGAAAAATGGTAGGCAACAATAGCCATGGAGGATGGCCCTACACCTGTAAATCACCGTTTTCATGGAAGTTCAATGCCTTTTCAACGGCCTTGATCTGGGGTAGGTCTCTTGCTCATAACACTCCACGCAGCCCAAATATTTTGTCCCCCCACTCCACAAAACAAGCTAAAACAATTTCTTGCACCAAAGTAGATAACGCGGCCAACAAGGAGAATTAATGAGAGAGGTGCCTTCAAGAGTGGGCAATGTCAGTGGTTGGGCCAATTAAATTCACCATTAAAATTTACTATTAAAAAAATATGCATGGAGACCTAGTCACCAAGGTGGAAATTAGTGGGTAGATAAAATAATTTCAAACTTAATATAAGCGGTAGTAGTGAAGCATGAAAAAAATAGAAAATTTTGGATTTTACTAGGGGAAGCATGGGAGTGGAAGCCAAGAGGCCATTCGTGGTTAGATCGAGAAGAATTTTTTTTTAGGAAACCTTTTATCAAATTGTGTATTTCAATACAATGATAAACATCCATCTATCAATTGACAAAACTTTATCATCGCCAAATAAAAAGCCTTAAAATAAGGATTCTGATCTTTGAAATTGTAGTGCCCACTTCCCTTCGACACCTTTTGTTATTGATTTGATTTTTTCAACTATACTTATGGATATTATTGTAGCTTTTGATTTAGCATGATGTTATATGTTAGAGATACTGGATTGTTGTTGATTTCGATTCATACATGATGCATGTGGATTATTAGAGACATTTTATATTGATGTTGATATGTTGTTGACATGGTTATATTTATATATTTCATACATGCGATATTTCGTCATATTGAGTAGACCTAGACAATTGAACTAATCTTATGATCATATGGATATTGATGAAATGTAAAATCGAGATGTTGTTAGAAATTGTAAATGATATCGTTACTTGCCTAGATGATGTTTTGATTCATATATAGATGATTGTGGAGTTATATTGTATATTTATTTTGGATGTTTTGATGCGGCCACGAGGCCAAAGGAGGTGTTATGTGTTTTGTAGGTAAACATGTCACAACAAACATCGGGGGGATTGAGACCAACCACATTGGAATTCTAGATGAATTCAACAAGGGTCACCATGGCAACATGTATTTTGTTATGTGCATGTGTTTGAATTGTTGTTAGGGGTTCCCATGGGGGAATCACCTCCAATTGTGACCAAGGGGTTATGTGTTTTATTTCATTTAGTTTCCTTTATTTAATTTTAGTATGTGATATTATAGTGATGTATTTCCCTTTTGTTAATCACTTGATTTATGTCTAGATTAGTAAATTAATTAGTTTACTAAATTAATTAAGAATGGGTCAAAATAATTCATTTATTATAATTGATGGCTCTTGGTTTATGTGTTGTAAGTTGAGTGCTTGTGACCTTGAGTGTTGTACACTCTACCCCTTCATGAAAATTCGGATTTGGCCTTAAGGGCCAATTTTGGAGGCTTGTGGGACAAGTTAAACTTGTCCCACACCTCTTAAATTGCTATACCAACCCTACCTATGGGTTGGGGGTCAAAAATAGACCCCATTATGTGTTTTGGGAAGACAAATTGTAAGTTTTTATTGCACTTTCATTCTTGAAATCAAATTTTATCCTTAGGGGGTGTGGGCTTGGATTGTGTGTGTAACTTGTCATTCCTGTCACCGACCAATTTATGGTGCATTGGGGTTGAGGTTTAACATGGGAGGTGGATTTGAGGATGAGATATGTGACATCCTACATGGAGGCACCTCACCCTTCTCTCTCTCTTTTCTATTTATTCAAGTTCTTTTGTTTGTTTGGGGATTACTTCATTCCTTGTGCTCTTGCATTTTTGGGAGTTAGAATATTTTGGAGTGTTTGTGGATTTGTTGGAGATTCTTGGTGATTATTTAGGGCTTGAAGAATCTTTGTGTGGTACTCTTGGATCAAGCTCTACCATGGAAAGGTAGGAGCTAAACTCTTGTAAAATATTTTCCTTTTATATTGTGTATATGTGTATGTTTTTTTTGTTTTGGTATGTTTTGGTATGCTTGGGTAGATTGCTTAAGTTTGGTATAGCGAGGGACTATGGGGATCTTACATGTGGGGAGGAATAAGAGTTCATTTCATGTTTTGGAGGGAGTTGGGTTGGGTGCCCCACCTTGGACAAGAAATTTCTTGCATTTCTTACTTGGTCTATTTTTATGAGGGAGCCATAAGAGATTTATAGGGAGGCATAAGAGGTACTTGAGGGAGGCATAAGAGTGTGTAGGGGTTTGAGGTCTTTATTGGAGGGTTTGTAGGTGGGTACCCATTTCCCATTGGGAGGCATAAGTGACCTCCCCATAGATCTTACTCCTTTGGATTTTGCATGTTGAAGCCTTGTGTATTTGTTGCTTCCTTCTTGTGATTGTAGTGGTATTGTTGTATTTTGGTATGTTTGTAAAATCTTGTATTGTGACGTGGAAGTTTGTTTTGTGCCATGAGTTGAATCCATTTTCATTCATGAATGTAGTTGGGGCTCGGGGGCCAATGAGGAGGATGGCTTCTCCTCCTCATTGGAATTCTTGGTTGGGTGGAGAGTGTTGCCTCTCCCCCCTTTTTTTGTTATGATGAAATGAAACATGGTGGATCTCTCTTATTGTTGATGAGAAGATGGAGCTTGGATCAAAGAGTTGATTTTGGAGCTATACTTAAAGACCATATTATATTTCATTTTAGCCTTCATTCTTGTATTATTTTTCCCACTTAAAGTGGAGGACATTGTATTAGTATTTGTGGTGAAAATTTGGTTTTATTGTTGGATATTAAAGTTTTATTGTATGTTAAAAATGGAAGGAAAGATTATTTTGTAAAGTTAGTTCTTGTTGTAAAATGGAAATGAAGTTGTAGGAAAGACAACTTATTCCTCGTTTTCACTTAGATTGTAGCCTCATGTAATTGTATAGATTTGATTGAAAAGTTAGTAGTTCCTCAATTTTAAAACTTATTGGAAACTTTGTAAAGTTTTTTTGTGAAATTTTTGTGAACTTGTATGTTGTGAAAAGTCAAGAAATAGTAAAATTTACTTTAATACTTGAAATCATGTAAAGGAAAAGTTAACCTAGTTTATTCATTTACTTGCATTGTTTAAAGAAAGCAAAACTATGTATGTTTAAAATGGAAATAATTTAAATTTTAATTGTCATTTATATGTTCAACAAGATAGACTAAATTCCTAAATTTAGTGGAGTAAAAGAAATTGCTCATTACTAATTAGGCCTTAGCCTTACTAGAAGTATATAAACTTATAGTTGAGTCATTGCAAAAATATATTTAAACCCCATGTAAGCCAACATTATAACAAGTAAAATTTGCTTACCTTTTTAAGACCCTTATTAAAATTCAAAAAGAAAAAAAAATTAAGTGTAAGATGTAAATTAGTTAATGTCATCAATAATATAATTATTTTACTAGTGATTATATTACTATTATCTAAATATTATTATTATAACAATAATAATATTAATATTATTCTATATATTACTAATATTATAAGATTATTATTATAAGATATAAAAAATAAAAGTGAGATAATTATATATAAATACAAATATAAATGTATACCTTTATATTAAATAAGTAAAAGTATACCTTTATATTACATAAGAAGTATGTATTCAAAAGTTTGTTTGAAATTTTAAAGTCTTTTTAGGCTATGGCATGGGGAGGAATTAGGTAAGGGGTTGGGGGACCCTCCTTCCAACCCAAAAACTATGTATTTTAATATATAAACCAACCCCCCCCCAAATTCCCCTTTTACCATTCCATGGGAGTACACACCTCCTTATAACCTATAGATTTTTCTTTAGTTTTTACGGCTTGTACACGTGCATATATATTGAACCATATATATACATATATATTGTTTACATTTTGAATTCTCGGTTATTTTTAACCCATTATTTAATTTTTTTTTAAATAAATGATAACATAAAATATATATATAAACGTACATTCATATATATGTGTGTGTATATATACCCTATCAAAATGAAAGCATTTATCAAATATAGTTATTCAACCTAAATGGGGCAAAGCCCACAAACCCCTTTGGGAAAATCCAAGAAAAAAGAGCTAAATAAAATAGATAAATACATTTAAAACCCTAATGAGGGTATAAATAAATAAGGAAAATAATGGAGCTTGTATGCCTCCCCAAAATCTTGGAATGGCCTCTAATGGCTTCCCATCCTCCTCCAACAACCTGCAAAACAAAAGAGAAATAATGAGCCAAAAGAAAGAGAGAAAGTAGTTTTCTTAAGCATGCTTTAGGGTTAGTTTCCCTTTTTCCTCATCAAGGGTCCTAATTGAATCCATCTAAGGGATGAGATTCATCCCTAAAAAAGTAGGTGGAGAGTGGGTGAGTGGAAATTACCTTTTAATTTAAATGTTTAATTTCAAAAACATGGGTTGACTTTTAAGGGGTCACTTTTGGGGTAAGGAAGTGTTTATTATTCTAACCCAATATTAAATGAGGGACCTTGCTAATTGTTTCAACCTTGTAGAAATTAAATAACCTTGGTATTTAATTATTTTGGCCTCTTTTTAACCTTGACATCCCATGGGGGGGATATTCAACTATAGTAGGAATTTATTTATTTATTTAAATAACACTTAGGGAATCTTCCATCCTTAGTCAGATTAAATTCATTAAAGTTTAATCTTGGATTAATATTTATTATAATGGGAAAATTTTATCTATTAAATATAATTGACTTTAGAAATTCAATCAATCAATCGTTGTTTTCAAAAAAATTTATGGGCATGCTTTTAAAAAAAATCTATAATTTTTCTAGGTAACCCTAGGTTGTTCTTGGGTCTCATGGACATTTTAATGAGAGTTACACTTCATATCGAGCCATGGGTTAAAATCTTGGACCCTTGGGCACACTAGAAAACTTGAGACATGAACATAAAACCTAGCACAATTTTAAACCTAGAAAAAACTTTATTTGAAACTTGTATATTTTAGTAAACATAGAAAAATGAATAAAACCTAGAATAATGAACTAACTCTCGCCTTGGTTTGTGTAGGAGGCACGGACCAGACGAGGGGTCCTTTCACATAGACCTAGACTTGCCACCTCCGGAGTGTGTCATGCGTGCGGCCATTCTATCTTAGATTTTACTGATGCTTCGGGACGCGTTAATGCCGCTTATACGCGGAGGGTCCTTGGGAGGACGATCAACCAAACATGATAGGGAGCCATCCATTGAGGCTCATGCATCTCCTCGACACAACGAGGAGCATAGGGTAGAGAACTCCTATGTGGAGTCAGCCAGAGTAGATTCACCACAGAGGGGACAGGAGACAGATTTCAGGACATAGGGATAGGTCTCGGATCCCTAGACCTAGAGAGGAGCATGCAGAGAGGCCTAGGGGTCACTAATTGACAGCTACAGACCATATCAAGGAGATCCTGAAGCTACGACCATCTCACTATTCTAGAGATACATGTGGATTTCAGGTAGAGGCTTGGTTGGTGAGCTTGAGTGGGTGCTTCAAGCTCTGCATTGTACTAGAAACACAAAAGCTCATGTTGCGATCCATCTTCTGAGCGATGGAGCATGTTTTTGGTGGAGGACCGAAGGAGTAAAATCTCCACGTTGATTTAGAGATAGTTACTTGGGAGCTCTTTGAGGAGTAGTTCAGGAGTAGGTACTTATCTCGAAGGTTTATTTAGCAGCGTATAGACGAGTTCCACGACCTCCGTCAGGCATCTATGACTGTAGCTGAGTATGAGAGTTGATTTCTGGACCTACTCTAGTATGTTGACTATATGCAGGATGAGAAGGTATGGATTCACAGGTTCATCAGGGGCTTGAATTTGGATTTGGGTGGTGCGGTGCACATTCACTACCCACAGACCTTAGCAGAGGCCATGGAGAAGGCTTATATTGCAGAGGAGACACAAGGAAAGACGTAATAGGCCAGGGACAGTTTGGAGCCACATCTAGCAGATGTAGGATAGTAGATGAGGGGGTCAATTCCTCCTCCTCATGGTGGACAAGGTTCAATATAGTCTTCTTTCAGACCACCACAACAGTAGCACTCTTAATTTTGCAAAGCAGAGACTCATCCATCATTTAGACCTACTCAGAGGTTTGACACACGAGAAGGATGAAGTATGGGGCCTCCTCCTAGGGGTCCCATTAGGACATAGGGTGCGCGAGAGCTCATTCAGCGGAGCTCGTCAGAGACCTCAACATTCTATAGTCGGATCATCGGATCCATAGCATACCTCTATAGTCTTGGGCCGGAGCTACATCTCATTGGAGAGGATCAAGTAGCTGTTATGGTTGTGGCATTATTGGACATCATTAGAGAGAGTGCCCAAAAACCCTAGTAACAAGGGTAAGGCACAGACTTTAGAGCCTACTTGTTGGTGACATGGGGCGCAGCCATCAAATCTATGCAGTGGTCGAAAATTGCCAAGTTGAGCACTAGAGTGTTGTCATAGAGATGACAGGTAGCATTGGTGGTATTCCTACCTCCATTTTTTTGATTCTTGTTCATCATATTTTTTTATTGCACCATCCTTAGTAGAGCATTATAGGCTAGTGGGAGTTAAGTAGGGCCTTAGTTGGGACATTAAAATGGCTTTTGGAGTCAAAATTTTGTAGACTCCTTAGTTAAGGAGTGTGTAGTGGATTTGAGACCCTTCACCACTACCTCGTATATTTGTATCCTTCCTTCATTTGGGTTCAGTATGGATTCATATTGGGCATGAATTGGTTATTTGCACACAAATCCGAGTGGATTGGTACCATAAGACTATATCATGTACAGATGATCTAGGAGTTGAGTCATTGATAACGGGGTTAGTAGACTCATTTCTATTCACACCATCTCCGCTATGTAATTTAAGTGGTGTGTGTGACGAGGTTTTCAGATGTATGTTGTTACGGTTAGTGACATATCGGAGGATGAGTCTAGTGGGCCATCCCTTGATGACCATCCCATCTTGAGAGAGTTTTTGATGTCTTTCTAGGGGAGCTACCAAGGTTACCTCCCCCATGAGATAGATTTTCACATAGATTTGGTTCGAGAGCAGAGCCTATCTCATGAGAACCTTATCGAATGACTACCCTTGAGCTTTGCAAGAGCTCAAGTTGTAGCTTGAGGTCCTTCTGGAGAAAGGCCTAATTCATCCTAGTGTATCCCCTTGGGGTGCACTGGTGATTTTTGTAAAGAAGAAACATAGATCTCTGTGTTGTGTATTGATTACCACCAACTTTGAACAAAGTAACGATCAAGAATCAGTTACCCCCTTCCACGCATTGATGATTTATTTGATCAAATGAAGGGGGCCACATTTTTCTCCAAGATAGATCTTAAGTCAGGTTATCATCAGCTAAGGATCATAGAGGTAGATATTCATAAGACCGCCTTTTCTATGAGATATGGCCACTACGAGTTCACTAGTGATTTTGGTTTGAAAAATGCCCCCATGCAGTTTCATGAGCATGATGAATGGGGTGTTCATGACATTCTTAGATTGCTTCATGCTTATTTTCCTTGATGACATTCTGATTTACTCACGTACGTGTGAGGAGCACGAGGAGCACCTTCGCCAGGTTCTTCAGTGTCTTTGTGAGCAACATCTTTATGGGAACCTGAGAAGTGTGTGTTCTTTTAGACAAAGGTGCAATATTTGGGCCACATCATTTCTAGGGAAGGTATCATAGTCGATCCTTCCAAGATTTGAGCTATTATGGATTGGCCAGCACCCACTAGTGTGATAGAGGTGTGCAGCTTCATGGGTTTAGTAGGATATTACAAGATATTTGTTTAGGACTTCTCTTAGGTTGCACACCCCATCACTTCCCTTCAACGGAAAGGGAAGAAGTTTGTATGGTCGAAAGATGTGAGCAAGCCTTTAAGACACTGAAGGAATGCCTCACGATAACACCTATTCTTGTAGTATTAGATCCTCAGTGAGAGTTCTTCATATGCACATGCTTCTTTGGCAGGACTTGGAGGTGTGTTGATGCAGGAAGAAAGAGTAGTTGCTTTTGAGTCTCGCAAACTCAAAGATTATGAGCTCAATTATTTGACTCATGATCTTGAGCTTGCAGTAGTTGTGCATGCCTTAGTTTGGTGGAGACACTTCCTTCTTGGCCAGAGATTCACACTCAGGACTAATCACTTGAGTCTTCTCACCTCCTTTTCACGTATACCAATATCAACGCTCATCGGTGTTTGGATGGAGTTGCTTTGTGAGTATGACATGGAGATAGAGCATGTGAAGGGGAAGGAGAATGTGGTTGCAGATGATCTTAGTAGATGAGACATGTGGTTATGGACACTTCAGTGGGTACATATTTACGGAGCAGGATTTTACAGCAGCTTCCTCACGACGGCTTCTACCTTGTATCCAGAGAAGAGATTGAGTCTCAGAGACCCCTTCAGTGGAAGTTTGATGGTTTTCATTAAGGTAGATGGTCTTCTCAGACACAGAGGTAAGATTTATGTCCTTAGAGATGGAGGCTTGAGACAAGAAATTTTGACAGAGGCTCATCATGCACCTTATTTATCCCATCCCAGGGTGAAGAAGATGCACACCACCTTGAGACATTTGTACCATTGGAGGGGACTTTAGAGAGACATGGCTCAGTTTGTGTCATGTTGTTTAGAGTGTCAGAAGGTGAAGGTCGAGCATCACATCTATAGCTGGCCTTCTCTTTCCTCATGTTATACCGGAGTGGAAATGGACACCATTTCTATGGACTTCATTGTTGGGTTACTGACGTTGAGATACCACCACGATGCCATCATGGTCACGGTGGATAAATTGACAAAAGTGGCTCATTTTTCTCTCGGTGAAGACTACCTACACAGATAGTGCAGTGGCACGGGTATATCTAGATGAGATTTTTAGATTGCATGGGATTCTGTAGAAGATCATTTGTGATTACGACCCTTTGTACACTTCCCACTTTTGACTACCATGTAGTATGCCCTCGGGATGAAGATCAATTTCAGCACAACTTATCACCCTGAGATGGATGGATAGACTGAGTGAGTGAATTAGATCTTGGAGGACATGCTTAAGATGTACATCATGGATCATCAATCGAGATGGGAGGAGTATTTGTACTTGGTGGAGTTTTCCTACAATAATAGTTTTCGAGTTCGATAGGCATGGCTCCTTTTCAAGAACTTTATGGCAGAGAGTGCATGACACCTCTTAGTTGGGACAGTTAGAGGACAGGGTTTCTCTTGGGCCATCTTTACTATAGGACATGGAGCAATAGGTTGTTATGATCAGGCAGAGATTACAGGGGAGGCAGGACAGGAAAGAAGTATCTGGATCAACATAGGACAGATCGTAGTTTTGATGTGGGAATGAAGGTGTTCCTTTATGTCAGACCACATAAGAGCCCTATCCATTACGGAAAAGGTTCTAAGCTTGCTCCTAGATTTGTGGGTCCCTTTGAGATCTTGGAGCATATCGGTCCTTTGGCTTATCATCTAGCATTTCACCTAGCTTGTCTCGCATCCACGATGTGTTTCATGTTTGTACTTAGGAGATATATTGCAGATCCTTCTCATGTACTAGATTAGACCTCCTTGTAGGTGTAGGATCAAGGGCAAGTGATGGTGGAGCCCATCCGCATTTTAGAGCGCAGGACCCTGGGCCTTCGAGGAAGAGAGATTGACCAAGTTCGAGTCCAGTGGGATAGATATGATGAGACTACGACTACATGGGAGGATGCTACATTGCTACGAGTTCAGTTTCCACACCTGTTCCAGTGACTTCCAGGAGGAAGTCGAGTCTAAGGGGAGGGGGATGTAGTGCCCACTTCCCTTTGACACCTTTTTTTTGATTTTGATTTCATCAACTATACTTATGGATATTATTGTAGCTTTTGATTTAGCATGATGTTAGATGTTAGAGATACTTTGGATTGTTTATTATTTCGATTCATACATGATGCATGTGGATTATTAGAGACATTTTATATTGATGTTGATATGTTGTTGACATGGTTATATTTATATATTTCAGACATGCGATATTTTGTCATATTGAGTAGACCTAGACAATTGAACTAATCTTATGATCATATGGATATTGATGAAATGTAAAATCAAGATGTTGTTAGAAATTATAAATGATATCATTACTTGCCTAGATGATGTTTTGATTCATATATAGATGATTGTGGAGTTATATTGTATATTTATTTTGGATGTTTTGATGCGGCCATGAGGCCGAAGGAGGTGTTATGTGTTTTGCAGGTAAACATGTCACAACAAACATCAAGGGGATTGAGACCAACCACATTAGAATTCTAGATGAATTCAACAAGGGTCACCATGGAAACATGTATTTTGTTATGTGTGTGTGTTTGAATTGTTTGTTAGGGGGTTCCCATGGGGGAATCACCTCCAATTGTGACCAAGGGGTTATGTGTTTTCTTTCATTTAGTTTCCTTTATTTAATTTTAGTATGTGATATTATAGTGATGTATTCCCTTTTGTTAATTACTTGATTTATGTCTAGATTAGTAAATTAATTAGTTTACTAAATTAATTAAGAATGGGTCAAAATAATTCATTTATTAGAATTGATGGCTCTTGGTTTATGTGTTGTAAGTTGAGTGTTTGTGACCTTGAGTGTTGTACACTCTACCCCTTCATGAAAATTCAGATTTGTCCTTAAGGGAAAATTTTGGAGGCTTGTGGGACAAGTTAAACTTGTCCCACACCTCTTAAATTACTATACCAACCCTACCTATGGGTTGGGGGGTCAAAATTAGACCCCATTATGTGTTTTGGGAAGACAAATTGTAAGTTTTATTGCACTTTCCTTCTTGAAATTAAAGTTTGTCCTTAGGGGTGTGGGCTTGGATTGTGTGTGTAAGTAACTTGTCATTCCTCTCACCCACCAATTTATGGTGCATTGGGGTTGAGGTTTGACTTGGGAGGTGGAGTTGAGGATGAGTGATGTGGCATCCTACATGGAGCCACCTCACCCTCCTCTCTCCCTTTTCTATTTATTCAAGTTCTTTTGTTTGTTTGGGGTTACTTCATTCCTTGTGCTCTTGAATTTTTGGGAGTTAGAAGATTTTAGAGTGTTTGTGGATTTGTTGAGCTTCTTGGTGATTTTTTGGGCTTGAAGAATCTTTGTGTGGTACTCTTGGATCAAGCTCTACCATGGAAAGGTAGGAGCTATACTCTTGTAAAATATTTTCCTTTTATATTGTGTATATGTGTATGTTTTTTTAGTGTTTTGGTATGCTTGTTGGGTGCTTGGGTAGATTGCTTAAGTGTGGTGTAGGAGGGGACTATGGGGATCTTACATGTGGGGAGGAATAAGATCTCATTTCATGTTTTGGAGGGAGTTGGGTTGGGTGCCCCACCTTGGACAAGAAATTGCTTGCATTTCTTACTTTATCTATTTTTATGAGGGAGCCATAAGAGATTTGTAGGGAGGCATAAGAGAATGTGGGAGGCATAAGAGTGTGTAGGGGTTTGAGATGTTTATTGGAGGGTTTTTAGGTGGGCACCCATTTCCCATTGGGAGGCATAAGTGACCTCCCCATAGATCTTACTCCTTTGGCTTTTGTATGTTGAAGCCTTGTGTATTTGTTGCTTCCTTCTTGTGATTGTAGTGGTATTTTTATATTTTGGTATGTTTGTAAAATATTGTATTGTGATGTGGAATCTTATTTTTTTTCCATGAGTTGAATCCATTTTTCATTGCAATGTGGTTGGGGCTCGGGGGCCAATGAGGAGGATGAATTCTCCTCCTCATTGGAATTCTTGGTTGGGTGGAGAGTGTTTCCTCCCCCCTTTTGTTGTGATCAAATGAAGCATGGTGGATCTCTCTTGTTGTTGATGAGAAGATGGAGCTTGGATCGAAGAGTTGATTTTGGAGCTATACTTGAAGACAAGTTGTATTTCATTTTAGCCTTCATTCTTGTATTATTTTTCCCACTTTAAGTGGAAGACATTGTATTAGTATTTGTGGTGAAAATTTGTTTTTATTGTTGGATATTAAAGTTTTATCGTATGTTAAAAAGTGAAGGAAAGATTTGTTTTGTAAAGTTAGTTTTTGTTGTAAAATGGAAATGAAGTTGTAGGAAAGACAACTTATTCCTCTTTTTCACTTGGATTGTAGCCTCATGTAAGTGTATAGATTTGATTGAAAAGTTAGTAGTTCCTCAATTTTAAAACTTATTGGAAACTTTGTAAAAAAATTTGTGAAATGGTTGTAATCTTGTATGTTGTGAAAAGTCAAGAAATAGTAAAGTTTAATTTAATACTTGAAAGCATGTAAAAGAAAAGTTAGCCTAGTTTGTTCATTTACTTGCATTGTTGAAAGAAAGTAAAACTATGTATGTTTAGATGGAAATAATTTAAATTTTAATTGTCATTTACATGTTCAACAAAATAGACTAAATTCCTAAATATAATGGAGTAAAAGAAATTTCTCGTTACCAACAATTAGGCCTTAGACTTACTTGAAGTATATAAACTTATAGTTAAATCACTACAAAAAAATTATATATTTAAACCCCATGTAAGCCAACATTATAACAAGTAAAATTTGCTTACCTTTTTAAGACCCTTATTAAAATACAAAAAGAAAAAAAAAAATTATTATATATATTACTAATATTATAAGATATAAAAATAAAAGTGAGATAATTATATATAAATACAAATATAAATGTATACCTTATATTAAATAAGTAAAAGTATACCTTTATATTACATGAGAAGTATGTATTCAAAAGTTTGTTTGAAATTTTAAAGCCTTTTTACACTGTGGCATGGGAAGGAATTAGGTAAGGGGTTGGGGGACCCTCCTACCAACCCAAAAACTATGGATTTTAATATATAAACAAACTTTTACCATTCCATGGGAGTACACACCTCCTTATAACCTAAAGATTTTTCTTTAGTTTTTGTGGCTTTGTATTTGAAACATGTCGTAGTCGAACCATATATATATATAATTGTTTACATTTTGAATTCTCGGATTTTTATATATTGTTTATATTTATGTTATCATTTATTTTAATTTTTTTAAATAATGGGTTAAAAACACCGAGAATTCAAAATGTAAACAACACATTACACACACACACACACACACACACACACACACACACACACACACACACACACACACACATGTGTGTGTGTGTACCTATCAAAATCAAAGTATTTATCAAATATAGTTGTTCAACCTAAATGGGGCAAAGCCCACAAGCCCATTTGGGAAAATCCAATAAAAATGAGCTAAATAAAATAGATAAATACATTTAAAACCCTAATGAGGGTATAAGTAAATAAGGAAAATATTGAGCTTATATGCCTCCCCAAAATCTTGGAATGGCCTCCAATGGCTTCCCCTCCTCCAACAACCTACAAACAAAAGAGAAATAATGAGCCAAAAGAAAGAGAGAAGGTAGTTTTCTTAAGCATGCTTTAGGGTTAGTTTTCATTTTTCCTCATCAAGGGTCCTAATTGAATCCATCCAAGGGATGAGATTCATCCCTACAAAAAGTAGGTGGAGAGTGGGTGAGTGGAAATTACCTTTTAATTTAAATGTTTTAATTTCAAAAAATGGGTTGACTTTTAAAGGGTCACTTTTGGGGTAAGGAAGTGTTTATTATTCTAACCCAATATTAAATGAGGGACCTTGCTAATTGTTTCAACCTTGTAGAAATTAAATAACCTTGGTATTTAATTATATTGGCCTCTTTTACCCTTGACATCCCATGGGGATATTCAACTATAGTAGGAATTAATTTGTTTATTTAAATAACACTTAGGGAATTTTCCATGCTTAGTCAGATTAAATTCATTAAATTTTAATGTGGGTTTAATATTTATTATAACGGGAAAATTTTATCTATTAAATATAATTGACTAGAAACGTTAATGAAGCAATCGTTGTTTTCGAAACCTTTTGTGGGCACGCTTTTAAAAAAATCCATAATTTTTCTAGCTAACCCTAGGTTGTTCTTGGGTCTCGTGTGGGCGTTTTAGCAAGCGTTGTAGAAATTCAAGAGGCTTCCACATTTTTTTGGTAATATTGTTACCCAAATCTAACCATTATTGACTTATTCCCCATAACTTAAATATTCTAAGACACACCAAATCGTTTTAACATAAATATAAATGAATTGGATAAGTTCTTCCATAACATAATTATCTTCAATATAAAAATTAATAAAAGTTATTCTATAAAGCTACTTCATAATACTTTAATATTTTCCTTTTTCTCGTGGTATTTGTTATTCATTTATTTATTTATTTGATGTTATTTAGAATTACAATTTTATAGTGATGTCATTATTATAAAATAGATATTTCATATATTGAAAATGTAAAAAAATGTGTTATATAAATATTTCACTATTATTTAGAAAAAAATTAAATAAGATTTAAATTTTAAATTTTAGGTATTATTTAAACTATTTTAAATATAATATATTTTAACATTAACAATACTAGAAATATGTATTAACAAATTACAAATTATATATGTTAATATTAATAAATATTAAAAATAAATATAATTAAAAGTTCTAGATAGTAGTATATTAAATCAAAAATATATTTTAAACATGTATATAAAAAAATGCCAAAAAAAAAGTTTAATATATAATATATGATATGTAGGAATTTACAAAGAAAATTTAATAAACATATATTTGGAACAATGCGTGTCTATATATAGAGTTTGAACTCATTAATATATGATATTATTTAATAAAGTAATAAGTTTATAATAAAATACATTAAATGGTAATAATTATTGAATTTTTTAAATTTATTTTTAAATATAGATTTTCTTTTAAAATATTTGGAGATATATGTTTTCTACATTTATTATAAGCCTAATTAAATTGGGAGCATCCATGTAATTTATATTAATTTTATAAATGTTTATGATTTTTTATTTGTTTATTTTGGTTAACCCCATTATTCCTTTGAAGAAAGGATCTAACACAACGTGATCACTATTGTACAACATCTTATGCAAATTCCCAACTCAACATATTGTGGATAAATCAAGAATCAAACCAATAATCTGGTCCCTTTAAAGTGGAGACTCGCCTAATTTTTGAAAATTATTCCTAAGAAATTTATGTCGATAAGTGACATGTTGAATTATTAAAGATCTTAGTTCATGGCATGACTCAAACATGTAGTGATATAACACATGAAGGATTTTGAAAAGAATAAATGTACATTTTGTGTAATGCTGAATTTACAAACAAAAAATGTACTAAAAGTCTAAATATTGAGTTATGTGGAATTTACACAATTATTTTATATAACATTCAAACATTATTTAATGTGACATGTCCACAATTGTTTTAGATAACATTCGACACTATTTAATGTGGCATCCCCACATATTGTTATTATATTTTATTAATTCAATTTAATTTATTATATAAATAATATAAATGTGGTAGATATTATTTAAATTATATTTTTGAAAAATAAAAAAATGTGGATTTTCCATAATGGATGTTTAGAAATGTGGGTTTTCTATAAATATATTAAAATTGTGGAATATTTACATAACTTAAAAAAAAATTATGAAATTATTATAGAGATACTACAAATATTCTACAATTCTCTTAAATTGTTGAAATTTTGTAGAATAATTGTGGTAAAAAGAGCTTGTTTGTTGTAGTGACGTTTTCTAGATCATCACGAAGTGAGTTTTTAATTCCATTATTTACCAAGGAATCCTTTAAGTTATGTTATAACGTCTTATTGTTTTGAAAACACGATTATTTAAACAAATTGATCTATGATAATTCATACGGTTTAAAGTTTTATCTTATTGCAAATGAAAAACTAAATGATAAGAATTATGAAAGATAAGGATAGAAGAACCATGCATGTGGAGCGAATTTGACCGAAACTAAGGATTCGGTTCTGCATCTCAATTAAGCATTTCACAAACCAGAAGTAGCACGCATTCAAAAATTTATCCTTCTTTATTCACGCTGATGCTCTGTGTACATTTTCAAAAAGATCTTGAATCATCACAATGAGCTCGGGTAACAAGGTAGAGAGAGTGCATAATAAATATGGTAACTAAGCTCAAACAAACGAGCTCCAAGCAAAGCAAAGACATCGAGCTAGATTCCAATATGGCTAGTCAATGCAAACGAAACTGTTTTGAGCCCAAAACCGATCTAGTGCCAACTCCGGGAACTAACTCAAACATATATATTGAAGATAGAGCTTGTGGTCATGTGTAACGCCCATCCAAAACTCCCCACTTGAGACCCAAGAACAACCTAGGTTTAGTTAGAAAAAAATTATGGAATAATTTTTCTTAAGTGTTAACAACCAAAGTCTCAAGGACAATTGAATTCAACTAATAACTTTTCCCATTATAACAATTACTAAATCCACATTATAAAGCAATAAGTGTAGTAAATCCACACCTAGCTCAAATGTCCTTAGGGATTAATTTAATTGCTAATTACATTGACATTATAGCTAAAAATTGCTAGAGTAAAAGTTTAGGGTTAAGGGACCAAAATAATTAAATACCCAAGGTATTTAATTCCATAAGATCCAAGACAAGAGCAAGGTTTAATTATAGGGGAAAATACATAATTAAAATTATCATAGTAAATTCTTACTTACCCACTCCTAGAACTCAGTTAAGGATTCAATTTGATTTTTTCCATAATTAACGTAATTAAAACTTCTTAAAAACATTCCCATTAGATAGGAAATTTCCTCACCTTTCTGGTGATATAAAGAAGTCCTTCTAACTCCCTATAAAACTCAAGTTATGGGCCGGTGGGCCTTGGGAGAAAATTTCCCCAAAGACGTTTTCGTGTCGGTGGAACTAGGGAGGAAAGTTGGATGCTTGGTGTTTGGGGCAAAAAGTGGAATTTACCCCCACACACCTGCGAGTATGCGGTGGGACTTCATGCTTGAAAACAAAATTATACCCCAGGCCACAAGGGACACGTGGCATGTTCTAAGCCAACGCGGGAAGCGGGTTAGCGGGGACAAACATGCATTTTTTCCTTAAGGGTTAAAAAGGTGCATGGGATTAAAAACCACCCGCACCTCCACTAGTGCCTCATGATGCCATGTATAAGATCTTCATTGACTACGGATCGGCAGTTCGATGGGGATATTTGGGAAAATTTGACCTTTAAAGCATAAAGCTTCGGACACTATGCACCTCTGTCGATGTGTCATGGAGACACATGTCAGCCAGCCATTGGCCATGGGTGAGCGTCAGCAGGCCTGCAGGAGAAGTTAGGAAAAAAATTCAAAATTTTCTTTTGAAGCGCTAAGGCAAAAAGGATCCTCGCCTCCGACAACGCCTCTCTAAGCTACATGTTAGTCAATGATTGGCCATGGGTTGGCAAGGGGGGGCGGGGAAAACTTAGAAATTTTTCCCAAATTTTTCTTTGAACTTAGATTATTTTTTCGCTCGAAGGAAGGTTTGAGGCAAGCAAGGTGGTGGAAAACTTTGTGATTTTTACGTTTTTGACCAAAAAAAAGTGAAAAAGGTAAGTTTCAGCCCGTGGGTCTCGCCTAGCAATATTTTATTAATTAAATTTGACAGTTAGAATATTTTGAAGCCAAAATTAAGTGAAAAATTCAGAAGGCCATAAATTTTGATTGGGAACTTAGTTTTTGGCAAATGATGACATTTTGGAAATCTCTAAAGTCCTCTTTGAAAAAAACTCAAGATTTTAATTTTGATAAGTTTTAAAGGGTAATTTTTGAGAAAACATTTTCCTGTCACTTAAAATGTAAACTGGTCTTTTTAAACTTATAAATTTTGTTCAAATCCACCATGAATTCTTTCTCAACATGCCAAACAGACATGGAGGGTTTCACTTGGAATAATTTGGGATGGATTGCAAAGGATTAAATCGTTTGATTGATTTGTAATTCAAATTGATCAATTTTTATACTGTAAAAGTATGAGTTTTTTTTTTGTCTGAGCCTAATTTTGAAAGGTTCTAAGGAAATTTCTTAAGTATTTTAGCTTGTTTGGGAACATCTTGATCATATTAGATTCAAATTTATATTTCATTTTCCTTCTATAGTTTGCAGGGTCGTTCTATTCATTTACTGATTAATATTTGCAGTATGAAAATTATCTAATAGAGCTCTACAACTTCCACTTGAATTGATCCATTTACATTTACCAACTTTTAAATATGAATTCATTTCAAACCCAATCTAACATATTAAGTTGATTCAAATCAAAGTATTCAAAATCCAAAATACAGTTCTGATTTCCAAATCATGCATTTTGAAAGAAGAGAGCAATATAACATCTCTTCATACGTATTCACTTTTCAATGTTCAAAACAAAGGTTTCATACTGTATTTCAAACACAGATTTCCAATTTAGACAACTTCCATTAATTCAAATCAATATTGTACAACTTCTTTCCCATTTATTTTCAAAATACAACATACAAAATACATATATTTCTTTTTTTTTTTGTTCACGGAAACTGAATACAAGATACACTCTTCATAAACAAATAAAACTTTCATAGCTAAAACAAAGTAGCCTTTCCATCACAATTAATATATAATGCCATCCACTTAAAAGTGGTAAAAAGGTTACAATAAGAAATAATCTCAACAAGGACTGTCAAATTTGTCTTTTTCCTTTTCTCTATATACAACATGAAGATCCTCCATTTTCCAGTTTGATCACAACAAAGGTAGGGGAAAGGAAATGCTCTCCACCCAACAAGACATCCAATGAAAAGGAGAAGCCATCCTTCTTCATTTTCCCCCAAGCCCCAACCACAATGCAATAAGAAATGTGTTTCAACTCATGGCAACAATAGGCTTCCACAACACACATGTAATTTCACATTTAAAACACATCCAAAAAAAAAACTACAGTTTGTAACCATAGATAAAAGACAAAAAACAACACTCAGGCTTCCTCATGTAAGCCAAAGGAGAAAGAACTATGGGGATGCTACTTATGCCTCCCAAAGGGGAAATGGGTATCACCACCTGATTTCAAACCACCAAAAATATAGTATATCAAAACCCTGACATGCCCTTATGCCTCCCCCAAGTACCCCTTATTCCTCACATTTCCTTATGCCTCCCAACCTCTTATGGCACCCCATAATGAGTAAAGAAATGCAAGCTATTTCTTTGTAAGGTGGAACCCAAATCCAAACTCCCTCCACACTTATACCTCCCAAAACACTTATGCCTCCCAAAAATACCCCATAGTCTTCTCCTACACCATCCCTAGTAATCTACCCAACCAGCCAACAATAAAACAACACATTCAAACATTCAACCATTCCTAAGTGCATAAGAAAAATGAAAGGAGATCATTTCAAGAGCCAAGCTCCTACCTCTCCATGATGGAGTTTTGTTCCAAGGTTCCAAAACAAGTAAGATTTCTAATGGAAAACACAGTCCAAGATCAACAATCTACAAGTATGCAATAGTCTCCAATCTTCTCCAAAAGCAAGAGCTCAAAACAGCAAAATAATTTTCCCCAAATGAAGTATGCAAAAGTGAAGCAACCGAAAAAACAAGCCAAGGAAATTCAAATTTATAGAAGAGGGAAGAGAAGAGGATGAGGTGGATCCATGTAGGATGCCACTTCACACATCCTCAAATCCAACACCCAAGTCAACTTCATTCTCCAATGCATAGTAAATAGGTGGGTGAATAATATGACAGTTTACTTACACACTCCAAAACAAGCCCACACTCCATAAGGACTGAAATTAAAAATATGTAAGAAAGTGCAATTACAACTTACAACTTGACTTACAAAAATGCATAATAAAGGCTAGATTTAAACTCTCCAACCATAGGTAAGGTTGGTATGCAAATTTAAGAGGTATGAGACAAGTTTAACTTGTCCCATAAGCCTCCAAAATTAGCCTCCAAGGACAAATTCAATTTCAAAAGGTGGAGTGTTTCATACTCAAAATTTACTTACATATCTCTTACACATCACTTACACATTACTTACACATATCTTACAACATTTAATACAAGAGTCAACAAATCCAATAATTACTTTCTTATGACCCAATTTGATTAATTTATTTTAACAATATGATTACTCACATTATATACCACAATTTAATTAAATAATGAAAAGGGAAAGCACATCACTTATAAAACACATACAACATTAACAAAGGACCAAATAAAAGAAAAACATAAAGTCCCTTGGTCACATTCGAAGGTGATCCCCCATGGGAATCCCTAACAACAATCAAACACACACAAATAAATACAAGTTGTCATGGTGACCTTGTTGAATTCATCTAGAATTCCAATGTGGTTGGTCTCCAATCCCCGATGTTTGTTGTGATATTTTTAACCTATAAAAAAAAATACCTCCTTCGGCCTTGTGGCTGCATCAGAACATCCAAAATGAATATAAGTATAATTCCAAAACCATATATACATATGAATCACAACATCATCAAGGCAAACAACAATATCATTTGTAATTTTATCAACAACTATATGATCATCAAATTAATTCCACTTTCTAGGTCTACTCAAAATATCCAAATATCACATGTCCAAACCACATCTATAATATAACCATGTCAAACAATATATCAACATCAATATATAAAAATTTTCCAATAATCATCATGCACCATATATGAATCAAAGTCCATAATAAACCATGATCTAACATCTAGCATCATACTAAATCAAACTATAACAATGTCCATAATATAGTCAATAGTATCAGGATCAATATCACAAGGTGTCGAAGGGAAGCGGGCACTACATCCCCCTCCCCTTAGACTTGACTTCCTCCTGAAGTCATTGGAAAAAATGTGGGAACTAAACTCATAGCAATGTAGCATCCTCCCATGTAGTTGCAGTCTCATCATATCTATCCCACTGCACCCAAACCTGATCAATCTCTCTACCTTAAGGCCCAGGTCCTGTGATCTATAATGCAAACAGGTTCCACCATCACCTTCCCCTTGATCCTGCACCTACAAAGAGGTCCAATCCAGCACATGAGAAGGATCTGCAACATATCTTCTAAGAACTAAACATGAAACACATCATGGATGTAAGACAAGCTAGGTGGCAATGCTAGATGGTAGGCCAAAGGGATGATATGCTCCAAGATCTTCAAAAGGACCAACGAACCTAGGAGCTAACTTAGAACCTTTTCCATAACGGATAGGGCTCTTGTGTGGCCTGACACGAAGGAAAACCTTCATGCCCACATCAAAACTATGGTTAGTCCTATGTTGATCCACGTATTTCTTCTACTGTCTTGTGCCTACTACATCCTCTATCTGATCATAACCACCTGTTGCTCCATGTCCTACAATAAAGCTTGTCCTAGAGAAACCCTGTCCTCTAACTTGTCCCAACTAAGGGGTGTCCTACACTCTCTACCATACAAAGCCTAAAAAGGAGCCATGCCTATAGAACTCTAAAACTATTATTGTAGGAAAACTCCACCAAGTACAGGTACTCCTCCCATTTGGACTGCTGGTCCATAACGTACATCCTAAGCATGTCCTCCAAGATCTGATTCACCCACTTGGTCTAGCCATCTGTCTCAGGGTGATATGTTGTGCTGAAGTTGATCCTCGTCCCAAGGGCATACTGCATGGTGGTCCAAAAATGGGAAGTATACAAAGGATCGCGGTCACAAATGATCTTCCATGGAATCCCATGCAACCTGACAATCTCATCAAGATATACCCATGCCACTGCACTAGCTATATAAGTGGTCTTTACAGAGAAAAAATGAGCCACTTTTGTCAATTTATCCACCGTGACCATGATGGCGTCGTGGTGGTATCTCGACATCGGTAGCCCAACAATGAAGTCCATGGAAATGGTGTCCCACTTCCATTCCAGTATAGCATGAGGATAGAGAAGGCCAGCTAGATGCTGATGCTCGGCCTTCACTTTTGGCACTCTAAGTAGTGTGACACAAACACCATGTCTCTACGAAATCCCTCCAGATAAACAACTGTCTCAAGGTGGCATGCATCTTCTTCACCCCGGGATGGGCTGAATAGGGTGCATGATGTGCCTCTGCCAAGATGTCCTGCCTTAAGCCTCCATCTCTGGGAACATAAATCTGACCTTTGTGCCTAAGAAGGCCATATTCTCTAAGAAAAACCATCAAAATTTCCTTCAAGGGGTCTCTGAGACTCGATCTCTACTCTGGCTGCAATGTAGAAGTTGTCGTGAGGAAGCTTGCTGTAGAATCCTACTCCGAAAACTATTTTCACTGAGGTGGCCATAGCCACATGTCTCCATCTACTAAGAGCATCTACAACCACATTCTCCTTCCCTTTCACATGCTCTATCTCCATATCATACTCACAAAGTAACTCCATCCAACGTCATTGGTGAGCATTGAGATTGGGCTACGTGAAGAGGTGGCGAAGACTCAAGTGATCTATCCTAAGTGTGAATCTTCACCAAGAAGAAAATGTCTCCATCGAACCAAAGCGTGAACCACTGCCGCAAGCTCAAGATCATGAGTCAGATAATTGAGCTCATAATCTTTGAGTTTGTGAGACTCAAAAGCAACTACTCTTCCTCTCCACACCTCCAAGACCTTCTATCAAAGCTCACCATGAGGAACTCACCATGAGATTTGACACTACAAGAATAGGTGTTGCCATGAGGCACTCCTTTAGTGTCTTGAAGGCCTTCTCACATCCAACTAACTAAAAAAACTTCTTCCCTTTCCATTAAAGGGAAGTGATGGGTGTGCGCAAATCTAAGAGAAGTCCTGAACAAATCTCCTATAGTAACCTACCAATCCCATGAAGCTACACACCTCAGTCATAGTAGTGGGTGTTGGCCAATCCATAATAGCTCTAATCTTGGAAGGATCGACTACGATACCTTCCCTAGAAATGATATGACCCAAATACTGCACCTCTATCTAAAAGAATGCACACTTCTCCAAGTTCCCATAAAGTTATTGCTCATGAAGACACTAAAGAACCTAGAAAGGTGCCCTCATGCTCCTCACGTGTACGTGAGTAAATCAAAATTTCATCAAGGAAGATGAGCATGAAGTGATCTAAGAAGGTCCTAAATACCCCATTCATCAAACTCATAAACACTGCAACATTGGCATTCGTCAAGCCAAAAGGTACCACTGTGAACTCATAGTGGCCATATCTCGTATAGAAGGTGGTCTTATGAATGTCCACCTCTAAATCCTCAGTTGATGGTAGCCTGACTTAAGGTCTATCTTAGAGAAAATTGTGGCTCCCTTCATCTAATCAAACAAATCATCAATGCGGAAGGGGATAACGATTCTTGATCGTTACTTTGTTTAGCTAGCGGTAATCAATACACAACCACAAGGATCCATCCTTCTTCTTTACAAAGATCAACTAGTGTACCCCAAGGGGATACACTAGGAAAAATTAGGCCTTTCTCCAGAAGGCCCTCAAGCTATAACTTGAGCTCGCAGAGCTTAGGGGTAGTCATCCGATAAGGTGCTCATGAGATAGGCTCTACTCCCGAACCAGATCTATATGAAAATCTATCTCACGTGGGGGTGGTAACCCCGGTAGCTCCCCTGGAAAGACATCAAAACTCTCTCAAAATGGGATAGTCACCTAGCATGGTCCACTAGACCCATCCTCTCATCAGTCACTAATCGTGATAAACAAAATCTATAACCCCGCATCACCCACACCGCTTAAGCTGCATAGTGGAGATGGTGCGAAATAGAAATGGGTCTCCTGACCCCACTATCACTACCTCAACTCCTAGATCATCTATACAAGATATGATCTTGTGGTAATAATCCACTCTGGCTCTAGTGTGCAGATAACCAGTCCATGCCCAAGATGACTCCATAAGATCCCAATGGAAGGATACGAAGATCCGAGGTAGTGGTAAAAGGTCCCAAATCCACTACACACTCCTTAACTAAGGAGTCTACAGAGATCTTGGCTCCAGAAGCCATCTCAACATCCCAACTATGACCCTACCTAACTACCACCAACCTACATCACTCTACTAAAGATGGTGCAATAAAGGAATCAAAAGAACCAGAATCAAACAAAATGGAGGTAGGAATACCACCAATGCTACATATAGTCTCAATAATTGTACTTTGATGCTTTGCTCAACGGTTGTTGACTACTACATCATCTATGATTGCCCCATGTCACCAACAGTAGGCTCTGAGATCTATGTCTTACCCTTGTTATTAGGGTTCTATGGGAAATCTCTCCAAAAGTGTCTAGTAATACCACATCCAAAACAACCACCCGATCCTCTCCCATGAGTAGCAGCTCCAGTTGGTACTCTAGAGGGATGTGTTGTGGATCCAATGACTCTGGTTGTGGACTGTTGAGGTCTCTGCTGGTGAGCTCCTGTTGACTAAGCTCTAGGTGCTCCATGTCCTAGTGGGACCCCTAGGAGGAGGCCCCATACTCTGACCCCTCTATGCATCAAATCTCTATGGAGTTCTATAAGGTGGGCGGGACTACTGTTGCATTGTTGTTGTCTAAAAGATGACTATGTTGAACCCTACCCACCATGAGGAGGAGGTACTGACCCCCTCACCCTGTTGTCTTGCATCTATTGTATATGCGGCTCCGGACTTGGTCTCTAGCCTGCTGGGTCCTTCCTCGAGTCTCTTTTGCTATGTAGGCCTTCTCAACGGCCTCAACTAGAGTCTGTGGATAGTGGATCCAACTGCACCTCCAATGTCAAGATTTAAGCCCCAAATGAATCTATGGATCCACACTGCTCATCCTACATGTACTCAACATACTAGAGTAGATCCATAAATCTACTCTCATACTCAGCTACTTATAAGAGATGCCTACCAGGAGGTCATGAAACTCATCAATCCTCTATTGTATGAACCTCCGAGATAAATATCTATTCTGAACCACTCCTCAAAGAGCTCCCAGGTGACCGACTAAATCAATGTGGAGCTTCTTCTTGTGTCCTCCACCAAACACTAGCTCCATCCCTAAGAAGATGGATCGCAACACGAGCTTTCGTGTTGCTAGAACAAGGGTAGAGCTTGAAGCAACCACTCAAGCTCACTAACTAGGCCTTTCCTAAAACCACCTATGTCACCTAAATAATGTGATGGTCGAAGCTTGGGATCTCCTTGATGTGATCTGCAGTTGTAGTCTAATGGCCCCTAGGCCTCTCTGCATGCTCATCTCTAAGCCTAGGGCTCAGACCTATCTCTGTGTCCTGAAACTCGGTCTCCCTGTCCCCTCTATGGTGACTCTGCTCTGACTAATCCTCATGGGAGTTCTCTCCTCTATGCTCCTCACTATGCCGAGGAGATGCATGAGCCTCAATGGATGTCACCCTATCATGTCTGACTGAATGTGCTCCTACGGTCCCTCCAGCGTAGAGACATTAACATCCTGAAGTGTCTGTAAAATATGTGGTAGGATAGCTACTACAACATGATCTAGTGGTGGTAAGTCTAGGTCTATGTGAAAAGACCCCTCATCTTGTCCACGCCTCCTACACAGACCAAGGTGAGAGTTAGTTCACTATTCTAGGTTTTATTCAGTTTTCCATGTCCACTAAATATGTAATTTCCAACAGGTTGCTCTCTATATTTAAAAGTGTGCTAGGTTAATATTGTACTAGGTTTAAATGTTCATGTCTCAAGTTTTCTAGTGTTCCCAAGGGTCCAAGATTTTGAACCCACGCTCTGATACCAAGTGTAACGCCCATCTAAAACTCTCCACTTGAGACCCAAGAACAACCTAGGTTTAGTTAGAAAAAATTATGGAATAATTTTTTTTTAAAGTGTTAACAACCAAAGTCTCAAGGACAATTGAATTCAACTAATAAATTTTCCCATTATAACAATTACTAAATCCACATTATAAAGCAATAAGTGTAATAAATCCACACCTAGCTCAAATCTCCTTAGGGATTAATTTAATTACTAATTACATTGACATTATAGCTAAAAATTCCTTGATTAAAACTTTAGGGTTAAGGGACCAAAACAATTAAATACCCAAGGTATTTAATTCCACAAGATCCAAGACAAGAGAAAGGTTTAATTATGGGGGAAAAATACATAATTAAAATTATCAGAGTAAATTCTTACTTACCCACTCCCAGAACTCAATTAAGGATTCAATTTGATTTTTCATGATTAACATAATTAAAACTTATTGAAAACATTCCCATTAGATAGGAAATTTCTTCACCTTTTTGGTGATATAAATAAGTCCTTCTAACTCCCTATAAAACTCAAGTTAAATTGGGAAAGTTTTCCCCAAATGCGGGCGGGCTTGGGAGCAAAATTTTCCCCAAAAGCGAAGCTACCCCAAAGAAAAATTTCCCCAAAGACATTTGGGTCGGTGGAGCTGGGAGGAAAGTTGGATTCTTGGTGCTTGGGGGAAAAGTGCACACTTACCCCCACACATCCGCATGTCCGTGGTGGGACTCTACACCCAAAAATGAAATTATACCCCGGCGACAAGGGACATGTGGCATGTTCTAAGCCAACATGGGGAAGTGGGTTAGCGGGGACAAACATGCATTTTTGCCTTAAGGTTAAAAAGGTGCATGGGATTAAAAACCACCCGCACCTCCATCGGTGCCTCACGATGCCACGTGTCGACATTCATTGACTGTGGATTGGCGGGTCGGCGGGGAGATTTGGGAAAAGTTGACTTTTGAAGCATAAAGCTTTGGACACTCGCACCTCCGCCGACATGTCATGGAGACACGTGTCAGCCAACCATTAGTTGGTGCGGGTCGACGGGCTGCGGAGAAGTTAGGAAAATTTGCCAAAATTTTCTTTTGAAGCACTAAGGCAAAAAAGGATCCTTGCCTTCGCCAATGCCTCTCTAAGCCACGTGTTAGTTAATGATTGGCTGTGGGCTGGCGGGGAAGGTGGAAAACTTAGAAATTTTTCCCAAATTTTTTTGAACTTAGATTATTTTTCACCTGAAAAAAGGTTTCAGGCTAGTGGGACGACAGGAAACTTTGTGATTTTTATGTTTTTGACAAAATAAAAATAAAAATGAAAAAGGTAAGTTTCAGCCCGCAGGTCCGCCTAGAATATTTTATTAATTAAATTTGACAGTTAGAATATTTTTGAAGCCAAAATGAAGTGAAAACTTCAAAAGGCCATAACTTTTGATTGGGAACTCATTTTTGGAAAACAAGGACTTTTTGGAAAGCTCTCAAAGTCCTCTTTTGCACAAAAACTCAAGATTTTAATTTTGATAAGTTTTGAAGGGTAATTTTGAGAAAATGTTTTCCTGTCACTTAAAATGTAAACTGGTCTTTTTAAACTTATAAATTTCATTCAAATCCACCATGAATTCTTTCTCAACATGCCAAACAGACATGGAGGGTTTCACTTGGAATAATTTGGGATGGATTGCAAGGGTTAAATCATTTGATTGATTTGTAATTCAAATTTACCAATTTTTATATAGTAAAAGTCTGATTTTTTTTTTTTTTCTGAGCCCGATTTTGAAAGGTTCTAAGGAAATTTCTTAAGTATTTTAGCTTGTTTGGGAACATCTTGATCATATTAGAATCAAATTGATATTTCATTTGCCTTCTATAGTTTTCAGGGTCATTCTGTTCATTTTCTAATTAATATTTTCCAGTATGAAAATTATCTAACAGAGCTCTACAACTTCCACTTGAATTGATCCATTTACATTTACCAACTTTTAAATATGAATTCATTTCAAACCCAATCTAACATATTAAGTTGATTCAAATCAAAGTATTCAAAATCCAAAATACAGTTCTGATTTCCAAATCATGCATTTCAAAAGAAAAGAGCAATATAACATCTCTTCATACGTATTCACTTTTCAATGTTCAAAACAAAGGTTTCATATTGTATTTCAAACACAAATTTCCAATGTAGACAACTTCCATTAATTCAAATGAATCTTGTACAACTTCTTTCCCATTTATTTTCAAAATACAACATACAGAATACATATATTTTTTTTTTTTTGTTCACGGAACTGAATACAAGATACACTCTTCCATAAACAAATACAACTTTCATAGCTAAAATACAGAGTAGCCTTTCCATCACAATTAATATACAATGCCATCCACTTCAAAGTGGGAAAAGGTTACAATAAGAAATAATCTCAACAAGGACTCAAATTTTCTTTTTTCTTTTCTCTAGTACAACAACATGAAGATCCTCCATTTTCTAGTTTGATCACAACAAAGGCAGGGGAAAGGAAATGCTCTCCACCCAACCAAGACATCCAATGAAAAGGAGAAGCCATCCTTCTTCATTGGCCCCCAATCCCTAACCACAATGCAATAATAAATGTGTTTCAACTCATGGAAACAATAGGCTTCCACAACACACATGTAATTTCACATTTAAAACATATTCCAAACAAAACTGTAGTTTGCAACCATAGATAAAAGACAACAAACAACACTCAGGCTTCCTCATGCAAGCCAAAGGAGCAAGAACTATGGGGGATGCTACTTATGCCTCCCAAAGGGGAAATGGGTATCACCACCTGATTTCAAACCACCAAAAATATAGTATATCAAAACCCTAACATGCCCTTATGCCTCCCCAAGTACCCCTTATTCCTCACATTTCCTTATGCCTCCCCAACCTCTTATGGCACCCCATAACGAGTAAAGAAATGCAAGCTATTTCTTTGTAAGGTGGAACCCAAATCCCAACTCCCTCCACACTTATACCTCCCCAAAACACTTATGCCTCCCACAAAATACCCCATAGTCTTCTCCTACACCATCCCTAGGCATTCTACCCAACCAGCCAACAATAAAACAACACATTCAAACATTCATCCATTCCTAAGTGCATAAGAAAAATGAAAGGAGATCATTTCAAGAGCCAAGCTCCTACCTCTCCATGATGGATTTTGTTCCAAGGTTCCAAAACAACAAGATTTCTAATGCAAAACACATTCCAAGATCAACAATCTACAAGCATGCAACAGTCTCCAATCTTCTCCAAAAGCAAGAGCTCAAAACAGCAAAAGAATTCACCCCAAATGAAGTATGCAAAGTGAAGCAACCCAAAAACAAGCCAAGGAAATTTGAATTTATAGAAGAGGGAAGAGAAGAGGATGAGGTGGATCCATGTAGGATGCCACTTCACACATCCTCAACTCCAACACCCAAGTCAACTTCATTCTCCAATGCATAATAAATAGGTGGGTGAATAATATGACAAATTACTTACACACTCCAAAACAAGCCCACACCCCATAAGGACTGAAATTAAAAATATGTAAGAAAGTGCAATTACAACTTACAACTTGACTTACAAAAATGCATAATGAAGGCTATATTTTAACTCTCCAACCATAGGTAAGGTTGGTATGAAAATTTAAGAGGTATGGGACAAGTTTAACTTGTCCCACAAGCCTCCAAAAAATAGCCTCCAAGGACAAATTCGAATTTCAAAAGAAGGTGGAGTGTTTCATACTCCAAAATTTACTTACATATCTCTTACACATCACTTACACATTACTTACACATATCTTACAACATTTAATACAAGAGTCAACAACTCCAATAATTACTTTCTTATGACCCAATTTGATTAATTTATTTTAACAATATGATTACTCACATTATATACCACAATTTAATTAAATAATGAAAAGGGAAAGCACATCACTTATAAAACACATACAACATTAACAAAGGACCAAATAAAAGAAAAACATAAAGTCCCTTGGTCACATTCAAGGTGATCCCCCATGGGAATCCCTAACAAAATCAAACACACACAAATAAATACAAGTTGCCATGGTGACCTTGTTGAATTCATCTAGAATTCCAATGTGGTTGGTCTCCAATCCCCCGATGTTTGTTGTGATATTTTTAACATGTAAAAATACAAATACCTCCTTCGGCCTCGTGGCCACATCAGAACATCCAAAATGAATATAAATATAATTCCAAAACCATATATACATATGAATCACAACATCATCAAGGAAAACAACAATATCATTTTTAGTTTTATCAACAATTATATGATCATCAAATTAATTTCCACTTTCTAGGTCTACTTAAAATATCCAAATATCACATGTCCAAACCACATCTATAATATAACCATGTCAAACAAGTATACAACATCAATATATAAAAATTTTCCAATAATCATCATGCACATATATGAATCAAAGTCCATAATAAACCATGATCTAACATCTTGCATCATACTAAATCAAACTATAACAATGTCCATAATATAGTTAGTAGCATCGGGATCAATATCACATGGTGTCGAAGGGAAGTGGGCACTACACTATGAGTGGGGTGAGCTTTGCATGGCACAATCATCTTGAGCTACTAAATAAACCATACCGCTGAGTTGGAAAATCCACAGGCCAAGTCATGCGAAGGAAACTCCCGAATGCAAAACATCAGAACCACAAGCTGGTCTAATATTGTAATCCACCGATCAATGAATGGGTGAGCCACCAAACTAGGGTATTTAGCTTCAGATCTGAACTCATGTAAACTAATGCAACATGGCATAGTCCTTTAGACACAACCCCAAAAAGATCCACTGGAAGATGCCCATTTTAACACGAAAGGAGGACGTTGGCTATGGTTGTGTATTTTTTCTTTATATCTCGCAATTGCATTTTCTTGGAAGTTTCTAAGCCTTTTCAACAAACCCATTTTATACATATCATGCTATCATTGTCATCCATGAAGTCACATTTCAAGCATTTGGAACAATCCACATGCCAAACACATGCTTCCACATTTTGCATACATACCTACTAGAGCACTTGCAACTACAACATCTGAAAAAATTCCTCTATCTTTTACGCTTTGAAGGACAAATGTACCCTATTCCGGGCTTGAATTTTGGTATAGCTTGAGAGTGCATGGAAAATGTAAGAGATCAAGTTGGAGACCTATTTTTTGCATGGGTGAAACATGTGACTGCCTCCTTCTTTCATTGGTCAATGATGTAGCTATCTAATTACTGCTAATCCCTACAATTTTGACCACGGGTTTCAGCATGGTTAAATCCTGTGGATCTCAAATTAAGTTCTTGTATTTTTCATATAGAGAAAAGACAGGTCCGAAAGCTTGTTTGAAGCCCATGTGTTTTCCCCTTACTACCACACATCACCTAGACTCCACATCACTTCCCATTACTTCTAAAACCAAATGCATTCATTTCATTATATTTTTATTATTATTAATCTATATTTTATGTAGTACACTACACTTGTAATTCCCACTTAAGGTTGAAGACTAGTAGTATTGTATTTGAAAGAAAATTTGCATTGTATATTTTGGTTTATTAAGTTGTAATATATTGTAGAAATAAATCTCTTTACATTGTAAGAAATGAGCTATGCTCAATAAGAATAAGTTCATTATTATTTGTTGAAGTTGTATCATTGTATGAATGAAGGACGAACATAGAAGTTGTAAACATTAATGATGTAACGCCCAAAATTTACACACACAAAAACAACAGTAAAAATACCAGGATAATTTTTTTTTGACTTACATTGCTCACTTCACAACACCACAAGGGCTCCATGTAAAGAAACTCAAAGATGCATACAACACTTACAAGTCATTGACTCACATAGACACATGACAACACCATAGACATGTCGATGCCACACTTTTCCCAATGAATGAATACTAGCAATGACTCAGCCACAAGAAAAGGACTCAAGGATTGGAAAATCCACAACACATCATTTCTTTAATTGCATCTTAGTTATGATTAACATTCTAAGAACATTATTGTGCAAGGATAATTTTCTCCTTTTTCCACCTACAGATTCTTAAGTTCATTCCACATTTAATTTACAGTTCGACCATTTTAAGTTGGATTTTTATCCTTTACGAAAATTCCATAACTTACATACTTATTTGGCATAATTAAAATTACATATAAAGTACTTAATTATCTTGTTCTTATGTTAATAATATGCTTCTCAAACATTTATTCAATGTCTACATTTTACCCTTACAACTCAAGTGAATCTGACTTGATGTCCAGAAAGCAATATTAGGATTTAAGGGGGTGGTTTAGATTCAAGATACCTTTTTCCCATAAACATTATTCAATCACGGTATCCTTATTTCTCGATTCAACATTCCCATAACAAGAAATTGTATTTAGATATATATATATATATATATATATATATATATATATATATATATATTGTTCTACTCGAAGTTTGATCTCACCAAGGGAAATTCTTATTCTTTGTAACACATGAAAATGTTTAATTGAGTTATAAGGACTCCAAGAGTGGCATTATTCCTGACCCCAAATCTTGTGTTTACTCTTATATGATTTACTTTTACATCGCATTATGGTCTCATTATTACCATCGCTTTATAACAAAAGAGTTACAAAAGTACTTGCCTGACATCTTGAAGAAGTACATGGTTGGAAGCATTATAAACTACACATGAACCACAAGTGATTTGTGTTCAAGGTAAGATCCCATGCTCCTGCATTTCACGATTCCGCATGTGAAATTTCTTTTATTCTTAATGTCATAAAAGGGCATAACAAGGGATTATGGGACAAGATTTTGGTTTCCTGGGTTCTCTAAAGTCAACATATTTCAAATCAATTTCGTTTGCAAAGAGTTACTTATAATTTTCTACCCACAAGTTAACCTCCTAATCAACTAAGGTTTAGTTTAATTCCAATTTTCACTCAGGGATTTATACCCTATTATAGATTAGATTAAGGTTCAAAAACATATTTATCCTATACACCCTCCATAAAAGATCAAGGCACTATATTGTCACTAGCCAAAGATAAGACATTTAGCTGAGAGGATCTAAAGAGGTCATTAACAAAATTTTAAGTGATAGTACAACTATTTCACTAGCTCCATGATGTCATCTGGATCCCACAAGCAATTCATTTGATGAAGAAATTTAATTCTAAATTTATCTTCGGAAGACAAGGTAAACCACTAGGATACGAAGGAAGATTTAGCTCTACTTAGTCTAGATAAAGTTTGATTATGTTGCTCCTATTTGTTGGGTTTATGATGATGTCACTAAACATACTGACTAAGATGATAACCCCATTCTTGGGATCTTATTTACCTAAACTAGGAGGTTCCATCGAGTGCAAATTTTAAGTTCATTCTACGGTTTTCAATTTCTTCTATGGTAAAAAGGATCACACATGAAGACATGTTACGCATAGATCTTATACTAGGGTTGAGTGTTTCGATTGAAAATCTTTATTACATTTACAAGGTAAGGATACCACCCAGTAATTAATTAATCGTTTATTGGACACTAAAAATGCACTACAAGAATTCATTTACTATATATATATATATATATATATATATATATATATATATATATATATATATATATATATATATATATATATATATATATATCAAACCTTTTCCATACACAACTATGAATCAAATTGAACTTGTGAATTAAATGCACATTTCCTAAGATATCCCTAAAACTAGCATCTCCTACATATTAGAAAATTTCAAATATAACATTTTTTTGTAATATGAGACTACATTATACATATATTCATTTTACAATGACCTATATAAATTTCAATAATAAAAATGAATTACACATCACCTTTTCGCCATCATTCTTGCATCTTGCAAAAACCATGTAAGCATGACATCAATGATAAATCGTTGGCATGGAACCTAGCCTAATATAACATAATTAATGTCTTTAGTTTCCCATTTACATATAATAATAATTATAATTTGCATTCAAAATAAAAAGGTTTAGAAACATGTATTTATTTCACTTCATTTCGTAACCAAGGAGAGAGAAAGAGAAAGGAAGAGAGAGAAACACCATTTTTTCAAAAAGTTATCTTTCACACAAGTTACACTATAGATGTTTCAAATAGTTATTTCCATGTGTCAAAAGTTTCCATGGTGGTTTGGCATCCCGACAGAGGGTTCGCACCATTCTTTTTTACATTTTCCCCGCTAGCTAAAAAAAAGTATTCAAATCAGGCTCAAAGGCTAAAAACCAATTTCAAAAGTTGTCTTCCGATGAGAAAACACACCATGGTTAAATTTATACATGTCCACTTATATACCAAGATTTCATAGAACCGACGAATTGAATCGGAGAACACTTTACGATTAGCGGATAATTTTATGGGGCCATCGGTCATAAATGAGCTAGCTATTAATTATCAAGAATGAGATCACGTGCTTAGAAAAACCACGTCCCAAAATCGACGTTGAATGGATGAACGTGCAATGAAAAAATTCCTACAAGTTCCCCTATATATTGAGAATTCATCAGAGTCAACAGGACTGAGAACTAGAAAATAGTTTTGAACGACGACATGTATTTTGTTGTGACAAGTCGTGATTGGTTTAGTTTGACCTCGTCAACCGCGACCGAGAGTGCAAAATGCCTTTTCCAAACCAACCTGAAATTTAATTTTTTCGAACCAAAGGTTTCAGGTAATTTTCTAGTAAAATTACTAGAGGTTTCCAAAGGGGATAATATTTCTCTATCCAGGTTTCAAATGGCGGTTCAAAATGAAAGCCAACTTTTTAGATTTAGCAGCTTCCTACCACTACAAAATAGTGTAACAGGGCTCCTATAAGGGCGTCAAAAAGGTCACAAATGTTCATTTAGGGTTGATCCAAGGATTGAAATGACACCTCACATAACAAGGTATGCGAAGGAAGCTTAACCTCCCTTTCTAGAGTTATGAAGGTTATTTTATGAGTCCCCAGAAATTGCAATTTATCTAATTAAACCAGGAGATGGTCAACATATTTACCGGAAGTCAACCTCAACTTGTCGATAAAACAATATTGTAGTGATCTAGTTTGGTCAGGTATTTTTTTGAATCACCTCAAAATGAGGGTTGAAGTTCATGGTTGACTACAAAATGGTTATTTTGATTGCGTGAGTTACGATATGACATTTTATTATTTTGCAACAAGTTATTATAAAAAATTAAATGTATGATAATCCTAAGCTTTTAAAATTATATTTCGTTGCAAAAGAAAAACTAAAGTACGAGAATTATGAAAGATAAGGAGAGATGAACCATGCCTGGACACGACGAGCAAAGTGGGTAAGAGGTAATCCACGTGGTTTTGGTGTTCTAAGAACCGATTGAAGATGCTAGATGGGTTTCAAGCCTTTTTAACAAGGCCCAACTTGTATATCTTTTGTAATCCATCCCTAGAAGGACCAAACTGGAAAAAGGAATGTCAAGATGATCTCTTTTGCTACAATATCAAAAAGAGGAGGTGGTGATAGGTTGTGTAGTGCCCACTTCCCTTTGACACCTTTTTGATACTAATCATGATACTAGCTAATTATATTATGGACATGATTATGGACCTAATTATAGTATGATGATAGATGTTAGATCATGGATTATTGTTGACTTGATTCAGTTATGATGCATGATGATTATTAGAGACATTTTATATGTTGATGATGATATATTGTTTGACATGGTTATATTATGGATGTTGTTTAGACTTGTGATATTTAGATATTGTGAGTAGACCTAGAAATGGAAAATTATTGGATGATGATATAGTTGTTGATAAAACTATAAATGATATTATTATATTGCTTTGACATTGTTTTGATTCATATATCTAAATGATTATAGAATTTTAATTACATTTATATTATTTTGGACGTTCTATATGGCCACGAGGCTGAAGGAGGTATTTGTGTTTTGTAGGTTAAAATATCACAACAAACATCGAGGGGATTGGAGACCAACCACATTGGAATTCTAGATGAATTCAACAAGGTCACCATGGAAACATGTATTGTTTGTGTGTGTTTGTATTTTGTTAGGGATTCCCATGGGGGATCACCTTTAAATGTGACCAAGGGGTTTTATGTATTTCTTTTATTTTGGTCCCTTTGTTTATGTTTGCATGTGTTTATTTTGTGGTGATTTTACCCTTTCATTGATTATTAAATAGTGTGTAAATTTTGTGAGTAATCATATTGTTAAAATAAATAAATCAAATATGTCATAAGAAGGTAATTAATGAGAGTTGTTGGCCTTGAATTAAAGTGTTGTAAGAGATGTGTAAGTAATGTGTAAGTTAACTTTTGAGTGTGAAACACTCCACCTTCTTAGAAATTTGAATTTTCCTTGGAGGTTATTTATGGAGGCTTGTGGGACAATTAAACTTGTCCCATTCCTCTTAAATTTATTTACCAACCATACTTATGGTTGGAGTTAAAATAATACTTTTATAATACATTTTAGGAAGACAAATGGTAGGTTTTAATTGCACTTTCTTACATGATTTAATTTCATCCTTTGGGTGTGGGTTGGATTTAAGTGTGTAAGTAAAATGTCATATCATTCACCCACTATTTATTATGCTTTGGAGAATGAAGTTGACTTTAGGGGTTGGGATTGAGGATGTGATGTGGCATCCTACATGGATCCACCTCATCATATCCTCTTCCCTCCTCTATAAAATTCAAACTCCTTGCCTTGTTTTGGGTTTCTTCACGAGGGAGACTTCTTTCTTGGGTGAATTCTTTTGTTGTTTTGGGAGCTCTTTCTTCGGAGAAGTTTTGGAAGATTGTTACATGCTTGTGCTTGGCTATTTTCGATTGCTTGGATTGGGATAAAGCTTATTGTTTTGGAACACAGGGACAACTCCATCATGGAGAGGTAGGAGCTTGGCTCTTGAAATGTTTCTCTTTTTTTTATGAAAATGTTAATGTGTGAATGTTTTGGCATGTTTGTGGGCTGTTGGGTAGATGGCCTAGGAATGGTGTAGGAGAAGACTATGGGGTTATTTTTGTGGGAGGCACAAGTGTGTTTTAGGGAGGTATAAGGGTGGAGGGAGTTGGGATTTGGGTTCCACCTTAAAAGAAATAGCTTGCATTTCTTTACTCGTTATGGGGTGTCATAAGAGGTTGGGGAGGCATAAGGAAATGTGAGGAATAAGGGGTACTTGGGGAGGCATAAGGGCATGTCAGGGATTTAAAATGATATATATATATATATATATATATATATACATGTATTTGGGTGGTTTGTTCTGAGGTGGTGATACCCATTTCCCCTTGGGAGGCATAAGCAACATCCCCATAACATCTTTCTCATTTGGTTTGCTTTATGAAGCCTTAGTATTGTTTGTCATGTTTTAATGTAGTTGTACAACTACATTCTATTTTGGACTATGTTTTATTGTGAAAATACTACTTGTGTGTTTGTGGAAGCCTATTGTTTCCATGGGTTGGATCACATATTTTATTGCATTGTGGTTAGGGCTTGAGGGGCCAATGAAGAAGGATGGCTTCTACTCTTCATTGATGTTTATGTTGGGTGGAGATCATTGCCTTTCCCATACTCTGGTTTTGATCAAATTGGAAGAATGAGAAATCTGCATGTTATTTTTCTGGAGCTGAGTAAAGACAGATCAACAGTCCCTTGTGAAATGAAATATTATTGTAGCCCTTTCTCACTTGAGGTGGATGATCTGTGTATTCATTATAATGGAAAGATACTTTGTATTGACAATGAAAGTGGAAATTTGAATTGTAAAAGAGTTATACTCTATATTTTGTCTTGGAAAGAATGATACGTATTTTTATGTTGTATTTTGAAATCAAATTGAAAGGAAGTTGTAAGAGTTCATTTGAATTAATGGAAGTGGTTTTGTATTGTCCATATGATGTTATTCCATTAGAAATTTTTGTTTAGCATGCATACGAAATCCATGTTTAGAAAGTGGAAAATTGAAACACGTGAGAGGAAAAATGTATTATTCTGCCTTGTATATAATATATGATTTTGGAAAGAATAAAAGAAGGAAGTTGTAAGGTTGTATTTTGGAATAAATATAGGATTGCATAACCTTCCTCAAATTGCATCATTGTGATTGAATTTAACCATCTAGATGTGAGTTGTAATCTCTGTTTGAAAGGAAGAAATGCGTATTAATGAAGTGTAATACTCTGTCTTTTGGAAATTTGTGAAAATTAGAAATCAAAGATGTATCTTAGTTTTAAAATAGTTGGTTGAATCAACTAAATGTACTAGATTAGGATTGGAACACATTTTAATACTTGGAAGAGGAAAATGGCAAATAGACCTTTTAAAATTTGATCTTTGTCTTGCATTTTCAAATTGACAATTATTTGATCCCAAATGCACAGACCAAATCTGTAACAAAGAAATAACAAATGAAACATTAATTTGGGAATAATAATATCTAATCGAGTTCATTTATACATTAACACTTAAGGAATTTCTTAGAAAACTTAGCAAAATCGTGCTTAAACCGTTTTGCAGTCATTTTGTTGTCAAGAAATGTAAATGTCCAAATTACAAATCAATCAGACAAATTGAACCTTGAAATATTTATTAAATCTACCTAATAACAATTCTCCATGTCCATTTGATATGTTGAGAGAGGAAGAAGATCAAATTGGACAAATCTCACAAGTTAAAATTTACCGGTTACTTGCACCGTAAACATCCTGCAGGTTGTTTCCTTGAATTTGACCCCTTAAACTTCACAAAAATCTAAAATTAATGACCCTTGAGTAAAGAGAGCATCGAGATCTTTCCAGAAAGTTCTCATTTTCCCAAAATTGAGCTCTCTATCAAAATTTATGACCTTCTGAAGTTTCTCTTCACTTGACGTCAAAAAAAAAAATTGGGAAAAATTTCCTTAGGCGGACCCACGGGCCCAAATTTTTCCCCTTACACTTCAAAAAATTTTGGTAGAATTTTTTTCCTGATTTTCTTTTCCAACCCAAAGCCAATCAGAATTACCATGTGGCACCACGAGGTGTTGACGGAAGGGCGGACCCCTTTTAGACTTAGGGGAAAATTTTTAGGAAAATTTTCCTAAGTTTCCCGACACCCTACTGCCCCACTAAGAGCCAATCAGAGGCTGCCACATGGCACCACAAGGAATTGGCAGAGAGAGATTTTTGACTTAGTGCTTCTGAAATTTTTTCAAAAAAAATTCTAAATTTTTCCTTCCGCCCCGCCGGGACGCAACCAATCAGGTGATGCCACACGGCGTTATATGGCATCGGCGGAGGAGTGGGTCAATTTTTTCCCTTTTAGCATTTCAAAAATTTTGGGAAAATTTTCCAAATATTCCCCACGCCACCGGCCCTGCAGCTAATAAGAGCCACCACGTGGCATCGCGTGGTGCCGGTGGAGTGGAGGTGCAGAATGCTACCCTCTTAGCCCTTCGGGTCTAACCTAATTTTTTCTTCCCGCCACCCAACCTTCCCCACGTCAACTTAGGAGATGCCACATATCCCTAACGGACTTAAGGGAGTGCGGGCGCGAAGTTGGATTTTCACCCCATGGGAGAATTTTCAAAATATTTGCTCTCCACCTCCCGGCTCTCCACGCAATGACTTAGGAGGCGCCATGTGTCCCTTGTGGACTTGTGGACCTACGGGTGCGTGGGCACAAGTTTTTTTTTTTTTGCTCCACGTGGGAAACTTTCCAAAGTCTCCTGCGCGCCCAACAACCCACCCTTGCGGCAAATTCTCACCCCTAGGCCTACAGTTCTGCTCTTGGGGAAAATTTTCACTCCAAGGCCCACCGGCCCATAACTCGAAAAATATGAGTTAGGAGGACTTATTTATATCAATGGAAAGGTGAGGAAATTTCCTATCCAATAGGAATGATTTAGGGAATTTTGAATCCTTAAGTGTGAGAAAAATCAAGTTGAATCTCTAAGCCTATTAGAGAGTGGGTATGGTGAGGACTTACCCTATGAACCTAATTAAACCTTCCAACCCTAAATTTTGGATCTTTTGACCTCTAATAATTGTTAATAAAAAAAAAGTATATTCTAGTGGATTAGATTTGTTCTAAACCGGTTAGCCTCAAATTTTGTCTTGTAACCTGGTTGAAGACTCTTTTAAACAAAAAAAAATGATTCCATAATTTTCCTAACTAATCCTAGGTTGTTCTTAGGTCTCAAGTGGGTTGTTTTTAGTTGGCATTACACTTGGTATCAGAGAAGTGGTTCAAAAGCTTGGGCCATTAGGCACACTAGAAAACTTGAGACATGAACCTTAAACCTAGCACACTTTTAAATCTAGAAAACAACTTAGTTTAGAAATTACATATTTTAGTAAACATTGAACTAATAAAACTTAGAAAGATGAACTAACTCTTGCCTTGGTCTGTGCAGGAGGCGTAAACAAGACGAGGGGTATTTTCACATAGACCTAGACTTACCACCACTAGATCATGTTGTAGTAGCCATCCTACCCCAGATTTTGTAGACTCTTCAGGATGTTAATGTCACTCTATGTGGAGGATCAGTAGGAGGACATGCAACTAGACATGATAGAGTCACTTCCATTGAGGGTCATGTATCTCCTCGACCCAACGAGGAGCATAGAGGAGAGAAATTCCATGCAGAGTCATCTAGAGATAAGTCACCATAGAGGGGACATGGTGACCGAGTTTTTTAGGACACAGAGATAGGTCTTGGAACCCTAGGCTTAGGGATGAGCATATAGAGAGGCCTAGAGGCCATCAAACCATAGTTGTAGATCACATCAGGGAGATCCTAAAGCTTCAGCCATCACATTATTCTAGTGACATAGGTGGATTTTAGGAAGAGGCCTAGTTAGTGAGCTTGAGTGGGTTCTTCAAGCTATGCCCTTGTTCTAGCAACACGAAAGCTTGTGTTGTAATCCATATACTAAGGGATGGAGCTGGTGTCTGGTGGAGGACAGAGGAGCAGAAGCTCCATGTTGATTCTGAGACAATTACCTGGGAGCTCTTTGAGGAGTGTTTCAGGAGTAGATATTTGTCATGGAGGTTCATACAATAGAAGGATAGATGATTTTCATAAATGAGGTTCATATAGTGGCTAAGTATGAGAGTAGATTTCTGGATCTACTTCAGTATGTTGGTTACATGTAGGATGAGTAGGTGTGGATCCATAGGTTCATCTAGGGCCTGAATCTAGACATTAGAGGTGCAGTGTAGATCCATTGTCCACAAACATTAGATGAGGCTGTCGAAGGCATATATAGCAGAGGAGACTCATGGGGAAAGACCCAATAGGCTAGAGACTAAGTCCAGAGCCACATATAGCAATTGCAGGATAACAGATCAAGGGGGTTAGTACCTCTTCCTCATGGTGGAAAGGGTTCAACATAGTAATCTTTTAGACCATAGTAGCAGTAAAGCAGTGCAGAGTCCTACCCACCTTATAGACCTCCACAGAGGTTTGATGCACAAAGAGGTTAGAGTATGGGGCCTCCTCCTAGGGGTCCCATTAGGACACAGGTGCCCAGAGAGTTCACTCAACAGGATCTCGCCAGTAGAGACCTCAGCATACCATATCCGGATCATCAAGATCCACACCAAAGACCTCCAAAGTACCGACTAGACCTGGTCTGCTACATAGGGGAGAGGATTAGGTAGTTGTTTTGGTTGTGGTATTATTGGACATTTTGGAGAGACTACCCACATAAACCTAATAACAAGGGTAAGACACAGATCTCAGAGCCTACTGTTGGTGACATGGGGCAATCACATGATGTACATAGTGGTCGAGAACCGCAAGCGAAAGCATCAAAGTATATAGTTATTGAGACTGCAGGTAGCATTGGTGGTTTTCCTACCTCCATTTTGTTTGATTATGGTTCTTCTGATTCTTTCATTGCACCATATTTAGTAGAGTGATGTAGGTTGGTGGTAGTTAGGCAGGGTCATAGTTGGGATGTTGAGATGGCTTCTGAGCCAAGATCTCTATAGATTCCTATTCAAGGAGTTTGTAGTGGATTTGGGACCTTTCACCACTACCTCGGATCTCTCGTATCCTTCCTTTGGGCTCATATGGAGTCATCTCGTTTATGGATTAGTTTTCTACACACTTTGGGCTAGAGTGGATTGTTACCACAAGATTATATCTTGTGCAGATGATTTGGGAGTTGAGTCGATGATTTTAGGGGTCAGGAGACCCATTTCTATTCACACCATCTCTTTTATGTAGCTTAAGTGGTGTGTGATGGGGTTATCGGATGTATATTTTTACATTCAAAGTGACAGATCGATGATGGGTCTAGTAGGACATCACTAGATGATCATCCCATTTTGAGAGAGTTTGTAGATGTCTTTCATGGGGAGCTACCAAGGTTACCACCCCCATGTGAGATTGATTTTCATATAGACCTAGTTCCGGAGCAGATCCTATCTCACAAGCACCTTATCAGATGACCACACCAGAGCTCTGTGAGCTCAAGCTACAGCTGGAGGGCCTCTTGGAGAAAGGCCTTATCCATCCTAGTGTATCCCCTTGGGGTGCACTGGTGATTTTTGTGAAGAAGAAGGATGGATCCTTGTGGTTGTGTATTGATTACCACCAGATTGAATAAGGTAATGATCAAGAATCATTATCCCCTTCCACGTATTGATGATTTGTTTGATCAGATGAAGGGAGCCACGGTTTTCTCTAAGATTGACCTTAAGTCAGGCTATCATCAGCTAAGGATTTCGGAGGTGGACATTCATAAACCGCATTCCATACGAGATATGGCAACTATGAGTTCACAGTGGTGCCTTTTGGTTTGACTAATGCCCCCGCAGTATTTATGAGTTTGATGAATGGGGTATTTAGGACCTTCTTAGATCGCTTCATGCTCATCTTCCTTGATGACATTTTGATTTACTCACGTATGCTTTACGAGGGCACCTTCCCCAGAATTCTTCATGTCTCTGAGAGTAGAAACTTTATGGGAACTTGGAGCAAGATTTGGGTCATATAATTTATGGGAAGGTATCACTATCGATCCTTCCAAGATTAGAGCTATTATGGATTGGCCAACACCCACTACTGTGACGAGGTGCGCAACTTCATGGGATTAGCCAGGTTACTACCAGAGATTTGTTCAGGACTTCTCTCGGATTGCACACCCCATCACTTCCCTTCAGAGGAAAGGGAAGAAGTTTGTTTGGTTGGATAGGTGCGAGCAGGCCTTTAGTACACTAAAGGAATGTCTCACTACAACACCTATTCTTGTAGTTTCGGATCCATAAGGTGAGTTTTTCATTTGCACGGATGCTTCTTTAGCAGGGCTTGGAGGTGTGTTGATGCAGGAGGGAAAAGTAGTGGCTTTTGAGTCTCACAAACTCAAATATTACGAGCTTAATTATCTCGACTCATGATCTTGAGCTTGCGGTAGTTGTGCATGCTTTGGTTCGATGGAGGCACTTTCTATTTGTTGAAGATTCACACTTAGGACAGATCACTTGAATCTTTACCACCTCTTCACGTAGCCCAATCTCAACACTCATCAGCGGCGTTGAATGGAGTTGCTTTGTGAGTATGATATGGATATTGAGTATGTGAAGGGGGAGAAGAGTGTGGTGACAACGCTCTCGGTGAGATGGAGACATATGGCTATGACCACCTCGGTGAGTACAAATTTGTGGAGCGAGGATTCTCTGGCAGCTTCCTCTTGATAGCTTCTACATTGTAGTTCGAGCAGAGATCGAGTCTCAGAGATCCCTCAAGGGAAATTTGATGGTTTTTCTTTAGAGGTAGATGGTCTTCTTAGGCACAGAGGCTGATTTATGTTCCCAGAGATGGAACCTTGAGGTAGGAAATCTTGGCAGAGGCACATCGTGCACCCTATTCATCCCATCTTGGGGTGAAGAAGATGCACGCCACCTTGAGATAGTTGTATCATTGGAGAGGACTTCATAGAGACATGGCCCAGTTCATGTCATGATGTTTAGAGTGCTAGAAAGTAAAGGCCAAGCATCAACATCCAACTAGCCTTCTTTTTCCTCATATTATACCGAAGTGGAAATGGGACACCATTTCCATGGATTTCATTGTTGGGCTACCGATGTTGAGATATCACCATGATGCCATCATGGTCATGGTTGATAAATTGAAAAAAGTGGCTCACTTTTCTCTGGTGAAGACCACTTATATAGCTAGTGCAGTGGCATGGGTATACTTGGATGAGATTGTCAGGTTACATGGGATTCCTCGAAGATCATTAGTGACCACGATCCTTTGTATACTTCCCATTTTTGGACTACCATGCAACATGCCCTCGAGACAAAGATCAATTTCAGCACAACATATCACCCCGAGACAGATGGACAAACTGAGTGGGTGAATCAGATTTTAGAGGACATGCTCAGGATGTATGTGATGGATCAGCAGTCTAGATGGGAGGAGTACCTGTACTTGGTGGAGTTTTCCTACAATAATAGTTTTCAGAGTTCTATAGGCATGGCTCCTTTTTAGGCTTTGTATGGTAGAGAGTGTATGACACCTCTTAGCTGGGATAGGCTAGAGGACAGGGTTTCTCTTGGACCAACTTTGTTGTAGGACATGGAGCAGTAGGTGGTTTTGATTAGACAGAGACTGTAGGAGGCACAGACAGGCAGAAGAAGTATGCAAATCAACATAGGACCGACCATAGTTTTGATGTGGGCATGAAGGTGTTCCTTCATGTCAAACCACATAAGATCCCTATCCATTATGGAAAAGGTTCTAAGTTAGCTCCTAGATTCATGGGTCCTTTTGAGATCTTGGAGCATATCGGCCCTTTGGCCTACCATCTAGCATTGCCACCTAGCTTGTCTCGCGTACATGATGTGTTTCATGTTTCAGTTCTTAGGAGATATGTTGCAGATCCTTCTCATGTGTTAGATTGGACATCATTGCAGGTGTAAGATCAGGGGCAAGTGATGGTGGAGCCCATTTGCATCCTAGATCGCAGGACCCTAGGCCTTCGAGGCAGAGAGGTTGATCAGTTCGGGTGCAGTGGGACAGATATGATGAGACTACAACTACATGGGAGGATGCTACTTTGTTATGAGTTCAGTTTCCACATCTGTTCCAATGACTTCCAGGAGGAAGTTGAGTCTAAGGGGAGGGGGATGTAGTGCCCACTTCCCTTTGACACCTTTTTGATACTAATCATGATACTATTGATTATATTATGGACATGATTATGGACCTTATTATAGTATGATGATATATGTTAGATCATGGATTATTGTTGACTTGATTCAGTTATGATGTGTGATGATTATTATAGACATTTTATATGTTGATGATGATATAATGTTTGACATGGTTATATTATGGATGTTGTTCAGACTTGTGATATTTGGATATTGTGAGTAGACCTAGAAATGGAAAATTATTGGATGATGATATAGTTGTTGATAAAACTATAAATGATATTGTTAGATTGCTTTGATATTGTTGTGATTCATATATCTAGATGATTTTAGAATTTTAATAGCATTTATATTATTTTGGACGTTACGATATGGTTACGAGGTGAAGGAGGTATTTGTGTTTTGCAGATTAAAATACCACAACAAACATTGGGGATTGGAAACCAACCACATTGGAATTCTAGATGAATTCAACAAGGTCACCATGGAAACATGTATTGTTTGTGTGTGTTTTTATATTTTGTTAGGGATTCCCATGGGGGATCACCTTTAAATGTGACCAAGTGGTTTTATGTATTTCTTTTATTTTTGTCCCTTTGATTATGTTTGCATGTGTTTATTTTTTTTGTGGTACTTTTACCCTTTTATTGATTATTAAATAGTCTCAGAAATTTTGTGAGTAATCATATTGTTCAAATAAATAAATCAAATATGTCATAAGAAGGTAATTAATGAGAGTTGTTGGCCTTGAATTAAAGTGTTGTAAGAGATGTGTAAGTGATGTGTAAGTTAAATTTTGAGTGTGAAACACTCCACCTTCTTAGAAATTTGAATTTTTCCTTGGAGGTTGTTTATGGAGGCTTGTGGGACAAGTTAAACTTGTCCCATACCTCTTAAATTTATTTACCAACCATACCTATGGTTGGAGAGTTAAAATCAGACTTTTATAATGAATTTCAAGAAGACAAATGGTAGGTTTTAATTGCACTTTCTTACACGATTTAATTTTAGTCCTTTGGGTGTGGGTTGGATTTGAGCGTGTAAGTAAACCGTCATATTATTCACCCACCTATTTATTATGCTTTGGAGAATGAAGTTGACTTTGGGGGTTGGGATTGAGGATGCGTGATGTGGCATCCTACATGGATCCATCTCATCCTCTCATCTTTCCTCTTCTATAAAATTTGAACTCATTTCCTTGTTTTGGGTTGCTTCACAGGGAGAATTCATTCTTGGGCGAATCTTTTTTTGTTTTGGGAGCTCTTGCTTTGGAGAAGTTTTGGAATATTGTTGCATACTTTTGCTTGTTTGTTTTTGGATTGCTTGCATTGGGATAAAGCTTGTTGTTTTAGAACCTCGGTATAACTCCATCATGGTGAGGTAGGATCTTGGCTCTTGAAATGTGTCTCTTTTGTTTATGAAAATGTTAATGTGTGAATGTTTTGGCATGTTTGTGGGTATTTGGGTAGATGGCCTAAGAATGGTGTAGGAGAAGACTATGGGGTTATTTTTGTCGGAGGAACAAGTGTGTTTTAGGGAGGTATAAGGGTAGAGGGATTTGGGATTTAGGCTCCACCTCACAAAGAAATATCTTGCATTTATTTACTCATTATGGGGTGCCATAAGAGGTTGGGGAGGCATAAGGGCATGCCAAGGATTTAAAATGATATATATATACATGTATTTGGGTGGTTTTTTCTCGGTGGTGATACCCATTTCCCATTGGGAGGTATAAGTAGCATCCCCATAGCATCTTTCTCCTTTGGCTTGCTTGATGAATCCTTAGTATTTGTTTTCAAGTTTTAATGTAGTTTAAACACTACATTCTATTTTGGACTATGTTTTATTGTGAAAATATTGCTTGTGTGTTTGTGAAAGCTTGTTGTTGCAATGAGTTGGATCACATATTTTATTGCATTATGGTTGGGGCTCGGGGGGCAATGAATAAGGATGGCTTCTCCTATTCATTGGATGTCTATGTTGGGTGGAGATTGTTTCCTTTCCCCTACTCTAGTTGTGATCAAATTGGAAGAATGAGAAATCTACATGTTAATGTTATGGAGCTAAGTAAAGATAGATCGAAAATCCCTTGTGAAATTAAAACTTATTGTAGCCCTTTCTCACTTGAGGTGGATGATCTATGTATTCATTATAATGGAAAGATACTTTGTATTGACAATTAAAGTGGAAATTTGAAATGTAAAAGAGTTATACTCTATATTCTGTCTTGGAAAGAATGATACGTATTTTGTATGTTGTATTTTAAAATCAAATGGAAAGGAAGTTGTAAGAGTTCATTTGAATTAATGGAAGTGGTTTTGTCTTGTCCATATGATATTATTCCATTGGAAATTTATGTTTAGCATGCACTACGAAATTCTGTTTTGAAAGTGGAAAAGTGAAACATGTGAGAAGAAAAATTATTATTCCTTCGTATATAATATATGATTTTGGAAAGAATAAAAGAATGAAGTTGTAAAGTTGTCTTTTGGAATAAATATAGGATTGCATAACCTTCCTCAAATTGTATCATTGTATTGAATTTAATCATCTAGATGTGAGTTGTAATCTCTCTTTGAAAGGAAGAAATGCATATTAATGAAGTGTAATACTCATCTTTTGGAAATTTGGGAAAATTGGAAATCGTAGATGAATCTTAGTTTTAAAATAGTTGGTTGAATCAACTGAATGTACTAGATTAGGATTGGAACACATTTTAATACTTAGAAGAAGTAAATGGCAAATAGACCTTTTAAAAAATTTGATCTTTGTCTCGCATTTTCAAATTGACAATTATTTGATCCCAAATGCACATATCAAATCTGAACAAATAAATAAAAAATGAAACATTAATTTGGGCATAATAAGATCTAATCGACTTCATTTAGACATTAGCACTTAAGGAATTTCTTAGAAAACTTAGCAAAATCAAAGCTCAAACTGTTTTGCGATGCGTTTTGTTGTCAAGAAATGTAAATGTCCAAATTGCAAATCAATCAGACAAATTGAACCTTTAAATCTTTCTTAAATCTACCTAAGAACAATTCTCCATGTCCATTTGACATGTTGAGAGAGGAAGAAGATAAAATTAGAAAAATCTCACAAGTTAAAATTTACCGGTTATAATGTAAAATCCTACGACAGTCGTTTCCTTGAAATTGACGCCTTAAAATTCACCTAAATCTGAAATGAATTATCCTTGAGTAAAGAGGGCATCAAGATATTTCTAAAACGTCATTGTTTTCCCAAAATCGAGCTTTCTATCAAAATTTATGACCTTCTGAATTTTCTCTTCACTTGGCATCAAAAAACAAAACAAAAAAAAATTGGGAAAAATTTCCTTGGCGTGCCCGCGGGCCTGAATTTTTCCCTTGCACTTCACAAAAATTTTGGGGAAAATTTTTTCCTAATTTTCTACGCTGACATGCAGCCAATCAAAAGCTACCACATGGCACCACGAGGTTTCATGGTAGGGCAAACCCCTTTTAAGACTTAGCACTTAGGGAAAAATTTTGGGGAAAATTTTCCTAAGTTTCCCGAAGTCCCACCTACCCACAGCCAATTAGAGGCTACCATGTGGCACCAAAAGGCATTGGCGGAGGGGATTTTTGACTTAGTGCTTCCAAATTTTTTTGGGAAAATTTTCTAAATTTTTCCCGCCGGGCCGCAACCGATCAGGGTGATGCCACGTGGTGTCACATGGCATCGGCGGAGGAACGGGTCCCTTTTTTCCCTTTTAACGTTTCAGAAAATTTTGGGAAAATTTTCCAAATATTCCCCACCTCCCACCGGCCCATAGCTAATTAGGAGCCGCCATGTGGCATCGTGTGATGCCGGCGAGGTGCTTCAGTGAATCTACCTTCTTAGCCCTTTGGGGACTAACCTAATTTTTTTCTCCCCGCCGCCCTGCCTTCCCCATGTCGACTTATGAGATGTTATATGTCCCTAACAGACTCGCAGGAGAATGGGCGTGAATTTGGATTTTCACCCGTGTGAGATAATTTTCAAAATGTCTCCCGTCACCCCGCTCTCCACGCAATGACTTGGGAGGTGCCACGTGTCCCTTATGGACTTGTAGACCCGTAGGTGTGCGGGTACAAATTTTGTGTTTCTTTCTCCCCATGGGAAATTTTCCAAACGTATCCTGTGGCCCGCCAACCTTCCCTTGGGGAAAATTCTCACCCCTGGGCCCGCAGGCCTGCTCTTGCGGAAAATTTTCACTCCAAGGCCCGCCGGCCCATAACTCAAAAAATATGAGTTAGGAGGACTTCTTTATATCAATGGAAAGGTGAGGAAATTTCCCATACAATATGAATGATTTAGGGAATTTTTGAATCTGTTAAGTGTGAGAAAAATTAAGTTGAATCTCTAATCCTATTAGAGAGTGGATATGGTGAGGACTTACCCTCTGAACCTAATTGAACCTTCCAACCTTAAATTTTGGATCTTTTGACCTCTAATAATTGTTAATAAAAGAAAATTATATTCTAGTGGATTATATTTGTTCTGGAACCAGATTAGTGTTAACTATTTTCTTTTAACCTAGTTGAAGACTATTTTAAACAAAAAAAAATATTCCATAATTTTCCTAACTAATCCTAGGTTATTCTTGGGTCTCAAGTGGGTTGTTTTTAGCTGGCGTTACAAGTTGGATCATCTGTATTTTTATCTTTCAATCCTCTTCCTATCCATACAAACAAACATTAGGTCCACATCAGGCACCAAGCCATGATAACATTCCAAGAGCTACAATAATCCCTAAATTATGAACATCATTCTACTTTGCACGTATGCATAATAGAGATCCACATATAGTAGAAAACCCACAATGACCACCCAAAAGGAAGTGAATTATTTAGAAGCTTTGATGTTGTTTTCTCCTATTTAAGACACCCTCCACTAAGAAAAATCTTTGTGAATCCACTAGAAAAAAATAGGGCAGGATCGAGTTGTATTTTGAAAAAATCATTCTTATTCATGCATGAGTGGATGAACCTCAGTGGTGAACTACGCAGGTCAGGTAGAGCACTGGAAAAAAATGTGAAGCTCGTTTATACTTTCCATCTAACAAAATTCCTCTATCTTATATTATTTGATGGATGTCCATACTCTATTCCATAGCTTGCATTTGGCACAAGAATAGTAGACACTAGTAGAGGTTATTGAATCTAGCTTTAAATCTTCTAGTTACTTCTGCTCAGAAGTTTCTATAGCCTTTTCAACAAACCTGTTTTGTATAAAAACTTCTATCTTGCGAGTCTATGATGCCACATTTATTTTAGGCATTCATTCAAACATTTCACATACCAAATGCATGCTTCCACTATCAGCATACATATCTCTTTGGAGAAGTTACAACAAAACATAAGAGAAAATCCTCATTTTGGTGCAAATTTGGGAAGGTGCTAGCAAAATTTGTAGAAATATATATCTACACCTGCCTGTCATATTTGCTTGAGAGATTCTAAGTCTTTTCAAAAAACTCATTTTGTGTATAACCTGTAGTCTATGCTATTCAGCGGAGCACATTTTTTTCATCCATATCTATGAGGGGACCAACATCTTGTTCAAGAGATTACATTTTGGTGCAGGTTGGGAGTGTGCAAAAAATGTGAACCGATCAGGTTAGATACCTATTTATTGCGTGGGTGAAACAACATGACTATATCATTCTTTCATTGGTCAAACATTGTACCATCTCCAAGGCCCATGCCATCCACCACAAATCACCATATTCTTCTTTCCTTGCTGTAATATCTAAATGTAGTTAATTTTTCAACAAGAAGTTGGGCTTCTGGGGTGGGTGTTGCATGGTCAAAGCATGTATATTATCAATTACAGTGCTTGCGTTATTATGTAAAGGACGTGGTAGGTCTAAAATTCCTTCTGGCCATCGCTGCAACTTTCTAATTACTGTTAAATTTACAAAGTTACATGTTTTTGTTTTTGTTTTTCAGTGTGGTTTTTGCCTTGAGGATCAAGTAAAGTGATTGTATTATTATTATGAAAAGACATGTCTGACTGGCCCATGTGCCTTCACATGGGGGGGTTACCTACTCCATTCCCATCTCCATAAAAAAATCCACCCCTTACCTAATACCACTCAGAACAACTCACCTCAACTTATTCTTTTATTATTATTATTTTTAAATATGGTGGGCACTACAAATGAAGTATCTTTAGAAAATATTAAATGCATAATAGTTGTGGTGTTTTCCTTTAGTAAATGGTGGTAGTATTAATGGAAGGATGTGTCAAATTATAATGAGTTATTTTGTTGGAAAAATTACATTTTGTTGTGGAAAGGAAAAAAATGATAATTAGAAATAGATTAAGTTTCATTTCTTCCTTTGAGTGGAAAACAATTTTGTGGGAAAAATAATCTTATAGTTTTTTCTTGTTACTATTGAAATAGAAAATCTTTAAATTTAGTAATTTTAGGCATGGAATGAATAAATGGTTAAACCCTTCAACTAGAGACTTTAGGCACATAAATTCAACTAAGGATAAACTGTAAATCACTCTAGTAAAACTTATTTTTGGAAAAATTACGAAATTGATGGTTCTGTTTTCAAAGAACATGATTGTCGCCCTGTTCAAAGCGGCGGTCTTTGAACCGTCGGTCGGATCGGAGCGGAAATTTTGAATCATCACCTAGGTATGGCGGTGGTCCTAGGACCACCAACTTGCTTTGGGTGGAGGTTTCATCACTGACGGCGAAAAATAAAAATCCGCGACTAGGAAATTTTAAACTTGTTTTATTAAAAATTTAAGCTGTAAATTTGAAGAGGAAATCACCAGCAAGCCATAAGGGCATAAATTCATTGTTTCAAACATGTAAATCTTGAAATGGGAATTTAAATGTATGGAATCTCTTGGATTAAATGGAAAAGGGTTTTACCCAAGTAGAATACAAAAACAAAGAAATAACTAAGTAAACATTCCAGATTTAGGGAAGAATCCCTACAATCCACTAATAGAAAACAATGCAATAATAAATCCATAATCCAAACTAAACTAAGCTTGATTTTGTGAATTCCTCCATGGTTCTTCCTTCCTTACTCCCATGGTTTTCATTTCTCCAACCTGCAAATTAAACAAAAGAAAAGTGACTAAATGAGGAGGCTAGGTCAAAGAAAAATGTTTAATAAGATTTCATAAGGATAGTTAGGGTTAGTATTGAACCCTAAGATCTAGTGGCCACAATTTATTTCATCCAGGGGTTGAGAATCAACCCTATAATTGTTAGGTAAGAATAAATATTATGGGTTTTTAGATAATTTAAAGGTATGTGTAAATGGGTGAATGGGGCCATTTAATACCCTTATATGTTAAGTCATTTATTTAGCTCCTAGTATGTTTTATTAACTATTTAAATGGACTTAAAGGAAAATGATTTGAGATAATTGTTGATGCGTAATCACAACACCCCTGAATGTTTACAACTCGATGGGTTGAAATTGTCAGTGTGATTGCATAACATGGAGCTTTTCCCAAAGTGTGGGACTTTGCAATCAAGAAAGCTCTCTAGATGAAGGTCGGTTCCTATTCCTCTATTTTGATGCACACATTCAAATTGTAGAGGATCTACTCTAAAATCTACTCTAACTTGCCAAGGAGACAGGGTTAAGAAGACTGCAAGAAATTAAACCTAAACTAACAAAGGTGATGCACCAAAGGAATGCTTGAATAACTTTCCTTGCATGGAAATGAATGTGAAACAAGACTGAAGAGGATGAACACCAACACAGATTAGTTTCTTGTCACCAATTCATTCACCATTAAACACAGACCATCAAATATGTAACACAATAACCATGCACATATAACCAAGATTGCAATGAGAGATTAGATGAAAGCAATGAACACAAGAGAGGGTTGAAATTCATCCATAGACTTCTATTATTGCTCCACAGACTTGATATAGTGCATTACAATGGCCAAAAGGAAAGATTGCATTTTCAGTTCTAGATGGGAGGTTTGAACTCCACAAATTCACTTACAAACTAGAGAAAAAGGGAGGGTGCAAAGAAAAATTATCCAACCTTAGAAAAATTCTCCTCATAATACATATGAAGCATGAGATAAAGGGAGAGAGAATAATTCGAAATATTGCTTCAACCACCCAAAAATGCATTAAAATCTCTAGCAAGAATGATAGGCATCACTGCAAAACCCATACCTCCTTGTACTTTTCCTTTTTGGGAAAGAAAGGAAGCCCATAATTCATCATTGTGGTAGGTGAGAATCTCGGAACATCCTCTAAAAATGGCAGATGTAGCAAACACTGAGAGCTTTCCAAAAATTCCTCTCTTGTACAAATCTGAGCTCCCAGTCAAAAGTTATGGCCATCTAAAGGTCGGGGTGTCATGTTGCGAAAATTTTGAACTACTAATCTTCCTTCTTCATAGAATGAAATGTAAGAAACCTCCAAAATCCAAATTAGAAACTTCAAACCTTTTGACTTTTGAATTTGGGTTACTATTCATCCACTTGAGTGCTTGAGAGTTACAAAACTCTAAAACCTCGAAGTCTGAAATTTAGACTTCGGGTTTCAAACCTTTACCTTTTCGAGCCTAAAGCACTATTCACCTTCCCGCGCTCACCAAGATCTCGAAACTCAAATGCCGAAGTCTGAAATTCAGACTTCGGGGTTTCGACTTTGTTGCTTCTTTTTCACCTTGCCTTTGCTCAAAATGTCAAATGCCTAAAGTCTGAAAACTTCAGGCCTTGGCATCCATTCTTTCACTCGAGCTCGATATCCATTGATATTCCCTTGGCCATTTGTTTTCTAACCTTGTATTACCATTTCCAAGCCTTCCTGCAACTTGACTATCCAATCCCAAAATGCAAACTCCCATGGCCAAATGAATCCCTTCATATTCTCTCTGTGCAAGGTCATGTTTTTCCAATTTTTCCTAAGGGGAAAAATTGGATAACAAGAACTAAGATAACTATGGATAAGAGTTGATTAAATGTGAGTTGAATGTTAATTCTAGGGGGAAAAACTATTTAACCTAGTGAAAGGAATTATTGAACACTTATCTAGTGATGATAATTAAATTGACTTTAGAACTGGATTAAGAATATTTAATTAATAATCTAGATTGGATCTAGCCTATGAAATGTAACATTCTTTGGTAGGAATTAATTAAACGTATATTAGGGTTTGACACCCTTGTAACTTGTTTAAAACAAAAAACATTGCTGCAACTTTCTGGATAATTGTTTAAGGATTAATGTGGTTTTAGAACGTCAAATTTGTGGGCGTTACAAGATATGCCATTCCTTGACTTTGATTTCCCATTATTCTTACTCTTTGGTCTCTCCTTCTTCCTGCCTCTTCTTTCTACATTCAAAGCATTCACAGATGATGATTCCTTTGTACTTTTCCTACGAATTTGTTCATTCAATATTATACTAACCACATCATCAAACTTTAAAATATTATTAGCAGATGTATTACTAACAACCATTACCAAGTTATCTTAACTATCAGGAAAAGAACATAAGAATAAGAGTGCCTTCACTTCATCATCAAACAAAATATTAACCGATTTTAACTGATTTACAATAGATCAGAAATCATTCAAATGACTAGATGTATATCCACCTTCATGCATCTTATAACTAAATAGTTTCTTCATCAAATAAAATTTATTTGAAGCACTATATTTTTCATATAAATTAGCAAGATATTTCATTAACTATACCGTAGATGTCGTCTCACGCCTAATTGTAACGCCCGGATTGGACACACATTAGAACAACACAACAATTAACGAATAATTTTTTTGACTTGCTTGAAGTTTATACGACACCACAAGTGATCAAAATGGGCTACAACCAACTCTCGATAGGTTTGACACAACATTTACCACCTAGGTACAAGGAAACCTACGACACCCATCATGAGACTGTTCACTTCCCATTTCGAAAAGACATCACATACTAGTCTAACCACAGAACACACAATTAGGGGCATCCCACGGTGAAAATATTTTTAAGTATTTTAATTCTTAACTTACGTTCTAGAAGATTCATGTTATGATTCACACAATTATTCTTATAAAGCTAAATTTATTCCTTTTATACTATTGAGTAAGTAGCTTAGGATCATCTCTAATATGTCAATTACTTGTTTAAATGTGTTTATTAAAAACATGGATGCATACAATTCCACAAGGCTATCGTCCAAACTCATGCTACAGAAACTTGTTTTGAAACTCCATTGTACCAAAAGATGAGCGTAAGCTCCAATTGAGATGGAGTTCCATTTAGGTTCAGAGATAAAACCTCCTTAAGCAAGGATCAACGTTTAACAACACCAAAGAGAGAATTACAATTTACCTTGGAAAAAGTTATAGAAAGAGGGTTATATTGAATTCATCTTCAAGAATCCACTAGTAATAACCAGATTTTATTGAGAATAAGGAATTTATCTGGATTGGGTAAAATATTCATTTAGGTTCCTCTTGATTAAGTTCGACAAAAGAATTCATGAAAGGTTTCAAGAAGCTAAGATATATTTAATGATTTATTATTCAATCTCTCTTACTTACTACTGCCTTGCCATTTTTCAAAAGTCAAACATTGATTAAATCTTAATTATATTTTACACCCCACAACAAGGAAATAGGTTTATTATTACAACTTAGAGTAGCAAGAACAAATTATTTTCCTTTCTTTTACACAATTAATAGTCTCCTTACCTTTCACTTTAAGATTATTGACTCCCTCTAGCATTTCAACGTTATATTTCTTTTTGCATAACTTTTATGAGAAATTTTTTTACTATGCCTAAAATTGCATTATTGCCCTAACCGAGAAGGGGGTTAAATACACAAGGCTATAACTCAAAAATTCACCATTTCCTTTATTAATAAAACATAACAAGGTTACATCATTTTCCATCCAAATCAGCACACCAAACAACGGTGACAACAGATTCGAAAGCACTTAGACTAGGAACAAAAGGAGATCAAACTAGGTCAAGCAACGCTACACTATTTTCAAGATTTCTATAATTTCATAAAAAAATCATAACAATATGATGATCAAATTATATTCTTCGCAAAATAATTTACAAGTTTTTTTACAACTGGTTAAGACAACCTTACTTCACAATTATAGAAAACCCAAGGTAAGAGGCCTTTCAAACATCTCTACAAGCACCATCCCAAGATCTACAAAACATTAAGCTTTCACAAAATAATTCATAAGCGAAACCGAAGCCACTTCTACAAATCTTTCCTTTTTCTACCCACAAAATCCATCTACACATTTATTAACCTGAGTCAGTTCACGATAACTGAGCAAGATAAGACTACACATAGGAACAATATGCTACTATCTAACAATATCGTGAAAGGAAACACTCTATTTCAAGAAAAGGAAATGGGGCTCTATCCACTAATCTACTTCTTAAGACAAAAAAAATAAATTTTCTACCATGCTACTAAGAAGGAAGCCATATATTTCAATTAAGAATAATGTCTCTATTCAACAAAAGTGTAACAACCGATCAAGAAGGTCCATAGACTTTAAGAGTTAGAAATAACATATCAAGTGTATGGGGATTTCAATCATGTAATCATGTAGATTATATGATTGAAATCCACTTAACTTTAAGAACAAAAATAAAATATTCACCATATTGTCTAAGTAGGAAGTCATAAGCATATAGCAACAATGTCCCGAAAGCAACAAAATTTTTACTTTAATGCCCCATTTGACATTTCTCCTGTTATACTTTGGTGACCTTGTTGTTAAGGATTGAACTTCATTGTGCTCTTGTTAATCATTAGTTAGCTTAGCCCTTGTTACAGAAAATAATTAGCATCCTCCCTCTTCGCCATGCCTACTTGTGTCATTGTCGATGTTTTTAGTTCTTTGGCCCCGCATGGCGTCCTTTATGATTCTCTATTAAAGGAAAATCATGTTCTCGAATTGTCAAGCTTGACTGTCGGTCATTATTAATATGAATAATAATTATTTTTAAGTTGTAAAATTAATAATAAGAATGATAATAATGATATTATTAATTTATTTGTCGATCGGCAATTATTTTTTTTTTTTATTATCGATTGTTATCGATATTAATATTAATTATCTCTATGTCATTTTGTTGTATCGTTTTGATCGCTCTCGTAGACCGAGCCTCATTCCGCGTTGAAGAAGGAATTACCCCATCATGGCATCATGGTTGGTCGTTACCCGTGTTCGTTTTTGAAACGTCAACCTCTAGTTTTCTCCCCTTGGTCGATTAGGCACTGCTTGCGTGTTGTTTTAATCATTTAAATTAAAGGAAAATATGATTTTTTTGCTCCCTCCAACTTGCCAGTATGTATGCAATTTAATATTCTTGGTTGGTGTAGGATTATTGGGTTCCTTCCTTTTTTCTATCTTGTGAATGTGTGGAAGTGGAGGGAGGTTGTGTGTGGTGCAAGTTTTGAAGGGGCTATTAATTTATGCCCAAATTTTAACTCCTCCACCTACCACCTCTCACCACTTCGGAGAATCAACTTGGCCATTGTCACATGGCCCTTCACTAAATGGGATTACCTCTATTGGCGCTTTCTTTTCCTTGCCTCACTTTGTAAAAAAAAAAAATGGTTATTAGTGGCGGTTTGGTAGAAATTTTGGTCTTTCCTTTATTATTATTCAATGTGTATTGATGGGAGGTGTCTGGCACATTTTGTGGGATGCATTTTGGGAGAAGAAAAATCTAATTCCTTTGCTGGCCACATACATATGGATTTTTCCCATTTCTGACCTGCTCTAGTGTTCCCTTTGGCTGGAATCTACATCCATTCCTTGTTTTTCTCGATTGGCCCTTGTTTTTGGTGGGGATGAAGCACCTTTTCTGGCCATGTGTGCTTTTGGGGAAGAATTGCAGGCTGGGAGAATTTTGGAAGCTCCAAGCAGGCATGTTAAGTCTGACCCTTGCAATGTTTTGCTACCTTTTTTAATTCCATGAAACGAATGGTTCTCCTTCCTGAAATGGCATCTAGAAATGGGATTTTGTGGTTGTTTTTATATTGCCTTGAATATATTAGTTGTCCATCTGTATATCCTTTCCGAATTGATGGTTTTTCATGACTAGTTCTCTCTCTCTCCTAATAGCTTCTCCTATTTGATAATTGCATAAATAATCTCTGCAATATTTTCTCTGTTATGAACTATGTGCTTCAGTTTTTGGGTATTGCTTGTTTAGTGAAGATGCATATAGTGTTGGAATGTGCAATTTGTGGGTTATTGAAAAGATTTTTGTTATTTTTGACTTTGTTTGATCTAAATGTGGATTTTGATAAAAAAATACTTCATGATATGAAGAATATTCTATTGTTACCTGAAGCCTAAGTTATCGATATTATTAGGGAATATTCTATTGGTATACATCGTATCTTTTAAAAATGAATGGGTTTATTATTTGGGATCAGTTTTATAAAAATTGGATTGGGTTTTAATGGGTATTAAAATATGAAAATGGTTGGGTTCGGTTGTGGGTATTCCATTGGGTTTTAGTGTTTGTGGAAGTTGAAAACTATGAACATGGTTTTGTAAAAAAAAAAGGATCATCTTACGGTTTTGAGTGGATTTGGATCTCGCTTTTGTATTTTATGTTTTAGTATGATGGTTAGAGGGCATAGGGTTTCGTTATGGATGAGGTAAATATCAATTACCTTAATATTCACAAATGAGTTGATATTTTTTCAGGAGCTGGTCATGTTTTATGTTAAACAATATTATTGATTCTTGTAATGGCTCCATAGAGAGATGAACTTCGAGAGCTTGTGTTCGGTCTATGATGTGCTTACTCCTTGGGGCATCATATGAAGTGTTTGTTGTAGTTACGATAATTACAGGTTTGATAATTCTGGTTTTACCTTTTATTATAAGGTAAAGGATATTTACCTTAATCCCTATGAATGGTTATAGAATTGTTGATGCCATTTTTACTCTGGAATAAGGGTGTCGTTTTACTTGGGTTTTTTTCTCTGCTTTGAGTGGTCTCCTCGGTTAGAGTGGATTGATGTCTTTGGAAGGGGAGCTTCGTAATCTTGGCCCTATTATAATTACTCTTACCTTAACTTGGTCAAATTATTCCTTGCTGAGAGGTTATTGATAATATGTGAATCGTTAGTGAACGTATTATTAATGGTCATAAGTTTATGACCAAACCTCTGTGTTGGATTTAGAATTTGAAATGTGTTTGGGATGACTGTAGTCATTATTGAAATAGGAATCTTGTTAACTCATGAAATTTGATGATACATTATGAGGATAGTCATGAGGTTATGAATGGAATATATTTATTTAAATACATTGCTTGGCCTATGTCGGAAAATTGTTAAAAATTATTAATGAAATTTGGGGTAATTTTCCTTTATATTATTTAGATAAGTTGATGATTATGATGGGGTTTGTTGTTAAGATTAATGGCTTTTTGTGACTCTTTTAAATGCATTTGAAGAGTGGTTTTGATTATGTTAACAAGTATTACTTTTAAGATATCTTGTAAGGAGGAGGTGGTAAACTTCTTGTTTAAGACTGAAACTATGGATTGTTTTTTTTAAGGAGGGTTATGAACCCATATTGCTATGAAACCTTCCTCTTGGAAGGATTGAATAACCTTTATTGTTTTGCGTCTATGATCATAACTAGTATGTTTTGACTTCTCAAGGAATTTTTTTTTTGAGATGGATGGATTGAGTATTAGATTTCAATCACGTAATCTATAGGATTACATGATTGAAATCCCAATACTATTGACCTTTTGTTTCTAACCTATAAGGTCTTTCCTTGATTAGTTGAGATATTGTTCTTACTGGAATATTTGGCTTCCTTCTTGTTGGCTGGTGAGAAAATTTGTTTTTATCTCGTGTGAATAATTTTTATTAGTGGTTTGTGCTTTGATCCATTCTTGAAATAGAATGTTCCTTTCATGATATTGTTAAATGTTAGCTTACTATTGCAATGGGTAGTCTTATCATGCTCAGTTCTCACGAACTGACTCAAGTTAATACTTGTGTAGATGGCTTTTGTGAGTAGATAAAGGAAATATTTGTAAAGGTTTCATCGGTTGATTTATGAAGTTCCTTGTACGAATGTCTAATGTGTTGTAAATCTTGGAATGGTGCTTGTAAAGGAGTTTGGAAGGCCTCTTGCCTTGGTTTTTCTGGTATTTGTGAAATAAGGTTGTCTTATCCTTTTGTAACTAAACTTGTAAATATTATTGTGAGGAATAAAACTTCGATCACCACTTTGTTATGAGTATTTTTTTATGATGTAATATTAATCTTGAAAATTTTGTAGTGTGGCTTGACCAATTTTTTACCTTCTTGTTCTCATCCAAAGTTCAATCGAATCTTTTGACACCTTTGGTTTGTGTGCCATGTTGAATAGAAATGTTATAACCGTGTTTAGTTTTCTTGATAAGTAATGGTAATTTCTTCTTTCAAGTCATAAAACTTTCTGTATAATAACCCTCCATGGTCTTGGCATCAGTGCAATTCTAGGTATATTTTAGTGGGTTGGCAATCCTTTTCCAAAGTTAATCAAAAATAAAATAAAATGAATACATAGATGAATAAATAAATAAGATAATAATGAATTTGTGTTTTTTTAGATAAAATTAAGAGTCTTTAATTGGAAAGAAAGGAGTTATCTACCGGTGTAAAAGAATCTACCCTCATTAACCTTAAGCTACAAATTAAACTTTATCCTCATTGTTGTGAAACATTAAGTAATTTTAAAAGTAAGATCATTGTTGGCTTTTGGGGATATAGTTAGATCTTAGTTAGTAGGGGAGTTTGAATAAGAACACATTAAGTCTTGTGCTTCCATTTTGGGAACCCCATGTGTATCCTTTTTCAAACTTAATCAAGAGATTGCTAAATGAAGCTTTACCCAAATCTAGTTGAACTCTTAAGTCTCATTAAAAGACTAGTTAATAACTAAAGAGATCATGATGATGAAATAAATTGACCTTCTCACTCTAACCTTTTCCATAGTACTTTGTAATCTTCTCTTAAGCATGGTTAATTGTTGATCCTTGCACAAGGAGGTTGTAGTTCCAACCTTAATGGAACTCCACTTCAGTTGGAGCTTACGCTCATCACCTTGTGCAATGGAGGTCTGAATCAAGATTCAGTAGCTTGGGTATGAATAAGAAACCTTGTGAGAGATGGAAGGTGTCCCTTTTGATCAAGCGAATTTAGCTAGTTTTGCTAGTCTTTAGATGATCCTCATTCAAAAAACTTGTTCTCAAGCTAATTAGTCAATAGTATAAAATAAATAAGTTCACCTTTGTAAGAAGATTTCTTGAATCAAACATGAATCTTCTAGGTCATAAAGTCTGGTCTTGAAAGATGTTTTTAGTGAATACATAACCTTAAAGGATTTTACACCATGGGGTGTACTGAACTGTAACTATGTATTTGTGGATTGGCCTTTTCGTGGTGCCTTGTCAAAGAGAAAAGTGAACTGTCCTTGATGGGTGTTGGATGTTTCCATGTTGCCTATGTGGTCATCGTTGTGTCAAGTTGTTCAAAGAGTTAGTTGTAACCATTGTGACCACCTGTAATGTCGTTCTATACTTTGAACAAGTCAAAAAATGCTATCCTATATTTTTCTATGTTGTTTTGTGTGTCTGAAATTAGTGGGTGTTACATTTACTCCCAACCAAGTAGGAACATAGCCTTAGGAGTTAGAAAAAAGTGACGAGAATATTGGAATTTCAATCATGTAATCCTATATATTATATGATTTAAGTCTAATACACAACTAACAATCTCAAAATTATCAAAGAGATACCAAAAGCACTGGCTACGATACTAGATTTCTATAATGAAAAAGTTGAACAGACAATCTAGGAGGAACCACGGGTTTAAAAGTTAAACACGAAGAGTCGAGTGTATTAAAATTTCAATCATGTAATCATATAGATTATATGATTGAAATCTAATACACGACCACCAATCTAAATTATTTTCAAAGAGAAGGCAAATATATACTAGTTTAATAACAACAATCATTCTAGAAGAGGCCAATGCCCTTATAGGTTAGTAACAACAAACAAATGTAAAAGAGAGTTCCATTATGCAAGTAGCATTCTAAACATCCATCCAAGTTTTATAGCACTATGGATTTACAACCCTCCTTAATAAGTCTATAGTTTTAGTTTAAATAAATGAAATTATCACTTTCTCAACATAATATCTTTTAAAGTAACCCTCATTACCATAATCAAAACTGCTCTTACATATGCATTTACATATATTGCTAAATTTCATTATCTTAATCAACACTTTCCATCATAAATCAACAAGTATTGATACATATTTAAATACTCCAAAATTCATTAACTATCATAATGAATTCCATCGAAAACCATCAAGGTATTTATATATATTTAGAATCCGACCAATTTTCAATAACAACATTAACATTTTACAAAAACAATGAGATAGATAATAGTATATGCCACAAAAGTCTTCCCAAGAGAGAGAGAGATAGACCAAAGTAGTTCTAGTAATAATGGGCACTAGAAATGCACAAATGTATCTTCAAATTTTGGTGATCCAAAACTAGTTACGGTTCAAGATTTATAAGGATGGTCAAGGTACCTCATAAGGAAGGCCTTAAATTTCTTGAAAAATTCTGATGATCATTAGGAATTTTAAGCAAGCCAAGATCTGAATACATTACACTCAAATTTCTACATTCTAAAATTTTTATACCAAAACTCCAACTCGGCTTAGCCCAAGCATTAATCACTTCAATCCTACAACCCTTCTTTCCCAGGGAGTAAATGGTTATTAGTGGGGTTTGAGTGTAAGTCATCTGAAATAAAAACAAATATACGTAATTGATATCCTCCCTAAAATAGGTTTAATAAAAGATAAAAAAATTGTATAAACATAGGCCCAACTATACTCCGTCAAGGAGGCTATATCCAAAAACAGAAAGCCAACAATATAAATGCATATATTTTTATAGATTTAAAGTATAAAAATTTTAGCTAAGTATTTAACCTTTGTTGCAATCCTAAGGTATTAAACCAAATTAGAAGCATTCCATTCGACGATCAACCAGTAACTCTGGCATGAGTACAATCTGTGATGGCTTTTATCAATCCAAAACATACGCCAACCACAAAAAAATAAACGCAATCATACGATTGTCACAATAAGAAAAATCTCATTTTTACAGATAACATATGAAATACGTCACAAGTAAAGAGAGTTATAAATTTAAGCTAAATCAAACTCAGACTTCCTAGCATTTCAACTAGATACAGGCAAGAGTAAAACACCCACCATTATACATAGAGCAACCCTTATTATCATACGATAAAATTTGAGGGAGAAGGAAATAATATACAATCAAGCATCTAAACCCATCACATATTTTTAAGGCAACAATTTTTAGAAGGAAGATTTCCCAAAATGGAAGCATTCACAATAACCCAAAAGACCAAAACTAGAGACAAATCACGAGGTAGCCAACTGGCCATCCAAGACAAAGTAAAACCCACAAAAATCACCAGATACATACCAATTTCAGGAAGGAGAATGTTCCATTTCAGAATATTATTAAAACTTAACAATTATTGAAATGGGTAGGTTTATCTTGCTTGATTTCCAGCTTCTACAAGTCACCTAAACACCTCATAAACTTGCAGCAGTAAACCTCAGGTTTAATTTCTTTGTCCACATTCATGATGGGCGCTAAAACTAGAATCACTCCCACATTGGCATAGGAAGGGAGCTCCAAAATCCATGAGTTGCATCTTCCTAAAAGAAATGTGGTCATAACAACTTTAATGATTATAGTATATACACAAAACATGTTTGCTACCATGGCCTGTTTCACCATATGCAACCAATCAGGTGTCTAACCTGCGCAACTTGTATTTGCAAGCATACACGCAGCCCCATTTCTTTTAGGCATTTTTAGCGAACCATTTTACATGCCAAGTGCATGCTTCACCACCTACAGGCATGCCTAACACCAAGTTCACGCGGCTAGCACCAGGAAAGACGTTTCAGCTTTCACAAAACAAGGCCCCAACTGAATAAAATAATGAATCCCACAATCCCATGCCAAGCATGCTGAATAATGGCCATAAAGAAAATAAAAGGAAGGTAGGTGACCAAATTTCAATAAAACATTTCCATCCCAACAACTCGTGTACCAAGCACACTTTCCACTAATGGCCAACAAGTCATAAAAATAAAATAGAAGTAGTGTATATGAACAACATGGAGGACTAAATGGTTGGGTGCCTTCAAAAATGATAAGGTGGGTGGATGTCTCCACTAAATTTACCAATAAATTGCTATTAAATTCAAAGCATGCGTGGAGGCTTGGTTAGCGAAGGGGGAAATTGGTGGTTGAAGTTTCGAATGCAAACACTGGACAACGACCAACCCCATAGACCATGGCACCACTAATAGGGTATCCTCTTCTTTTGCGTGAATCAAGGCTCGCTCTATGGGAATGATCAATAATTAAATAAAATAGCTTAAAGATAATTAATAATAATATTGCTAACAACCGATAAAAAAAATAATCACCGATCGACAATTAAAATATTATTATTATTATTATTATGTTTATAGCTTAAAAATAATTATTAACAATATTAATAATGATTGACACTAAGATCGACAATTAATAGTAGTAATCAATGATTATATATATATATATATATATATATATATATATATATATATATATATTTCTTTTAAAATAACACGCCTAAACATCCTAAAAAAATGGATATTCTATTAGAGCTACAACACCAAATCGTCATTTAAGCAACCTATTTAAATTCGAGAACATGATTTTCCTTTAATAGAATAATCGTAAAGGATGCTACGAAGGCCCACCACTAGAAGCATTGACAACGACATGAGAAGGCAAGATAGAGAGGAAGGATGCTAATTCTTCTTTACAACAAGGTCAAAGTCAACTAACAATCAACGGGAGCACACACAAATGTTCAACATTTTGTAGCAAGGTCAACGATATAAGAACTAGAGTAAACATCGAGCGAGGCATTACGGTAATATTAGAAGCCACAGATGCTTCCAGGCTCAATCTTATAGATCCCAAAGCCTTTCTATCAAGAATCTTCCATTCTTCATTAGTCATCTTCATAGGTCTAGACTTTTCATCCAACGGTAAGTACAAATCTCTTTGATACATGTAATCCTCAATTTGCATCTTCCATAATTGATCATTTCAGCCACCAAACTTCTCTATCTTGTATTTATTTTTTTTGCCATTGTTGCAGCTCCCACTCAATCAGAAAACCCTCTGTGAGTAAATCTATCAACACATAAAACCCTCAAACAAAGCTCTGATACCAGTTGTTGGGATTAGCACATAGGTTGTACAGATAATATATCAGATCTAAGCATACATGCAATAAAAGTGGATATTCTACCAGAAGAAATATACAAAACAAGAGATATAAATCAACACCAGATTTAATGTGGTTCACCCAGTGTGGGCTACATCCACCAAGAAACAAGCCAATCTATTATCCAAAGCTTTTAGAAGATATACAATAAAGATTTACAATCTTCCACACCTCTCACGATGTACAATACTTTCTTTCTCTCAAGTTTCTCCTTCTTCTCCAAGAATTCTCTCTCACAATTATTTTCACAATAATCACTAACTCTCTCTTCTAACCCTAGATTTCTAGCTTATAAATACCTTATACAAACTTAGGGCACTTAGCCATGCAATTACAATCAATAGATCTATTTTAATACTAAAATTAGATCTAATTCCCATGAGTTAAATAAAACACTCACACACAGTAACCGATGTCGGTTAGCCCTAATCAATGATGGTTCCTACTTTCTTGACCGATGTCGGTCATAGGTGACTAATGTCAGTCCCTTCATAACCGATGTCGGTTACTGTGTTTTCTAGCAAGTTGATATAGCATGTTAAACTGAAGTAATTGAGCTCCACATCTCAACAAAAATCTAAATTTTGAAGTTGGGGAAAAGTACACCACACAAAATCTTTCACAAATCTCAATTACATCCACAATATTTCAAGGACCATATACCCTCATAACTATCCAATTGTCACATCCTTATTTTAGTTAACAAATTAAGTTGGATTAGTTAATTAAGACACATTAATAATTGCTAATAAAGTGACTACAATTTCCAATAATTAAATACATATAACACAAAATAAAACACACAAAATTAAAAGAAAGGGAAACATTACACCCCATGGCCACACATGTGAGGTCACCCCCATGGGAAACCTCCTAACTAGGCATGCAATAACACCACATAAACATTAGACACAAGTTGTCAAATTTGGCCATGTCATAAAACACCCGACATCCTTCCGTGGTTGGTCCCTATCCCTTTCAATGTATGTGATAAAATATCCTGCAACACAAACAAAATACCTCTCTGGCCTCACAACCGCATCAACAACATCGAGAAATAATATATACATAGAAATCAATAATCGTCATCCAAAGTTAAGTAATTCTATCATCTATCAACATATCAAATAATTCGATTCTAACATCCATGAGATCATAATTCTACTCATAACATCCAGAGTATAACATGTTAGTATAAAATCCAAATAATGCAAATCAACATATATCGAATCCTACTAATGTCATCTAGTGTATCATAATCAAAATGTGAATCACAACATGTCAATAGTCCAAATATCTACATAGTCTATCATCTATTGCTCAAAATATAATAATCAAAATGTCTAAGTATCAATCCATCAGTAATGTCAACATAATGAAAATAGTGTCGAAGAGGAGTGGGCACTATAATGAATGTTTCTCTCGAAATGAAGGTGATTGGTGATGTTGTACATTAGAGCTTCTCTCTTAAAGCTTCGAGTCACTTGATATTCATTGATCCCTTTGGATTACCAAAAATAATAATAAAGCATAGCTAGAAAGAGTCACAAACCTCTATTTAAAATATACAAACAACACTAAAAAAATCAAGAAACAAAAATTAACCTAAAAAACGCTACGAAGGAAGTGTAGTAATAAAAATGGGGCTTGAAACTAATTACAACTATTTCTATAAACAACTTGAAACTTTATGGAGATGACATTTTGGTGTGGGACCTCGATCTATATGGTTGGATTTTTCGCAAAAAAATATTTTCTATAAATTTTGATAGCATGTTTGGTTGGCTTCATACGTTGGACAAGAACACGATAGACTTAGGGAGCTATATTTACACCTTTGATTATGTATCTAAGAAAAGCTCTCGCTTGTTAATCAAGGCTATCACATAATGAGTGGATGTGAATAGGGCTATTTCTAAGAAAACAAATTATGTGTCAATTAAGCCAATTTATATAGAAGATAGACAAGGTAACCACAACTATGACAAGCACAATACGGAAATAGTAAGGGAAAAACTCTTCACATGGGTAAAGCTAAGTAAAAGGATCTGAAAATTTTTAAAAGAAGTTATTGGAGCTCCGATTTTAAGTTCACAAAAATGTGAGAAGTGTAATACAAGCAAGGAAAAAAGTAACCAAAATGGTTCATTTCTAAGATAAAATATATATAACACAAGTTAATACCAAGAGTGTATTTTTAACATAAAAAACTACAATGCACTCCTTTTTGAAAACACCACTATTGTCAATATATAAGGACACCATATATGTACACTTTGGTACCGACCCAATAAAAAATTCTTTGAACTTGTAGAATACAAGTAATATACCAACTAATTGCTCCCTCATAGTCAAAATGCTACATGAGAAAGCTTAAATGCACAAAAGTCACTCACATAAGGTTCAAATTCCTCACCCACGAAAACTTGGCGTACATATATGACACATGTTAAATGCAAACATTTACAATACTTGCTTGCTATGTTTTCAGGATTTATGAAAAAAAAAAAAAAGTTTCACATATCTGATTTGAAGCCTGCTTTCAGGATTGAGTGACAGGAAACGCATAAAAAGAAGGAAGAACTTTGATCATTGCCACAACGCCTCCACTTTCGATGTTGTATCTGCTCGATTGGTCCACCGCATCGTCAAAACACAATTGAGTAGTGTACCAATATCGTATAAATTTAGTTTAGTAGTACACAGAATTGCACTAGATCCATGAAAGACAGAGTAATGTTCACTGCCCACACATTTACACCAATAAAATTTACGAGAACTGCAACTTGATATTTTGACTGCTCATTGTAAAGAGAGTATAGTAATTGTATTAACTATACGTGTTTATCTTAAGCTGGACTCTTGTCTATTAAAAAAAAGAATACCGATCCCTTCCGAACCAGTAATGATTCAAGTTGCATCACCCAGAAAACCCGATCTCTAATGTTCCTCATTCGCACCCAAATATATGGAATCCATACTTTCAGTTTCAGTTCCAGTATCCCCGCAATCAAACTAGAGATAATAATTTTGACCCGTAACTGTCTGCGCCGGCATTAGGTAAAGATTTAAAGTTTCCCGCCTACGTGATGGCTGGTTCTTAAAAACATATTATCCCGCCATAGAAGACCATCCTGTAATTGTTTTAGAATGCTGAGGTTGCTTCTCAGAATCCATATAAATAATTGATAGTTGTTCACTCGAGACATTCATTTCAGTTCACTTCCATTAACGATGAAGGGTGATATTGAAAACATTCCTCTTACTTTGCACGCCGTGGTTGTTCCCTTTCCTGCGCAAGGTCACATCAACCCTCTCCTTCATTTTGCCGAACTGCTAAGAGCACGCGGATTTTTCATCACTTTCGTCAATACAGAACAGACATCTTCCAAACAATTTTCTGATCGCTCCAACTTCCGTTTTTGTCATTTTGGGACGGCTTACAACCGGAGCACGGCCGCACCGCTCAACTCGGCGAGCTGTTAAAAACCTTGGTAAAGTGTGGGCCTGTGTTGGAGGAACTACTTCGCCGCAGCAATGGCAATGGCATTCCTCCGGTGACATGCATAGTGGCGGACTGTAGCATGTCATGCACCGCATCGGTCGCCGCTAATATGGGAGTGCCCAGGGGCAGCTGCCTCTATTGCTCAGAAATACGCTAATTTACTGCTTTCTCAAGGCCACATTGATGCAAAATGAGCAGCTGCGGAAGAGGGCTTTTGAGCTCAAGGAGGCGGCAATCAAAGCAGTCATTCCCGGAGGTTTTTCTTTTACAAACATCACTACATTTGTCCAAGATATGCTAGAAATGGGAATGCCTGGAAAATAAAATTCAAACACTTCGAGTGCTCTCCAAAATTGGAATTTCGTGCTGTGTTTTAGGAATAGTTATTGTGTGTTAGTTATATTTAGAATTACAAAGTTAAATAAGGAATTTTTGCTACCTACTAGCGAATTTTTCATTGCGCTTGCATTTTGAGTTTTAGTGGGATGGGTACACGTTTGCCAAATGAGCATAGGTATGACTGATTGAGTTGGATTTGAGACGGTTTATCTTTTATGAGTCTATTGTAGAAGGTTGCGGGAGCCTTTCAAAACCTCATATATTTATATAAATAAAAATGATTATAAATATGATTACATACTAGTAATCACGTGTGTACAATGTAATGTGAATGTCGAATGGTATATGTTATTTGATTTAGAGGGATAGTTATTACTTTTGTAGTTGATGTTGATAATGGGTGTGATTGATTTTGTAGGTGTAGATATATACATAAATCAGTTCATTTAAAAGTTCCATCTCTACATGCTCCATGAGAGCTCTAACAACAAGTGTAATGCCCACTAAAACAGACACACAAAACAACATAGCAAAATACAACATAAATTTTTTTGACTTGATAGAAGGATGGAATGACACTACATGTGGATCACAATGGCTACCACCAACTCACAATAGGCTTGACACAACATTGACCACCAAGGTACAATGAAATCTACGATGTCAACATGAAACTGTTCACTTCCCATTTTGATAGAACATCACATACAGGTCCAACCACATAACACACTTATGTTTAGGGGCATCCCACGAGGAAAGTCTTGTGAAAGTTTCTTGTTTACTAAAACATCTCTTAATTCTTAACTTACGTTCTTAAAAAAATTCATGTAATGATTCGCACAATTCTTTTCACAAGGGAGAACTTCTTTCTTTTCTACTATTGACTAAATAGCTTAAGGCCAAGCTTTCTAAAATAGGATCATCAATTATATGTCAATAACTTGTTTAATTCATTTGATTTAAGAACATTTTCCATTTCTCACACAGTTAATTAATCTTACTCAAGCCACTGACACTTGTTCCACACCTCTATTGCACAAGTGATAAGCACAAGCTCCGATTGAGGGAAAGTACCGTTTAGGGTTTAAAACAATAATCTTCCTTGTTTAAGGATCAAAATTGATGTTACTTAAGAAGGATCACCATGAATCAAGGCAAGGGTTAACGGAACAGGTCAAGAAGAATTCAGCTTCAGGGTCTCATTGCTTGATTAAGTTTGACAAAGGAAGGAAATTTTACATTTCAAACGATTGAGAGAGATTGAATGGTTTCTTAATAAATTTCCTCCTACTTATACAACCTTATTATCTTCCAAAAACTAGTCAAATATTACACTATAAGATCACTTAAGACTTCACCATGAAAGGATAATGTTGATTTGTTTAGTTTGGGGGAAAACAAGTAATTATATTTCGTTACAAAAGATAGTTTCCTCTTTGATCGTTCAAGGGCTCAAATGTTATCAAGTAGATCACATCTACATTAATTTATTTGTATATATAAATTTTAGTTTAACTTTTATAAGGATTATCCAACCCATTTTATAATGCTTATAAACACATTGTTACTATGTCTTAGAAAGATTTACAACTCAACATTTTAACTCAAGAGCAAAGTTTACAATACTCGTTTGTGAAAACAAAACAAGGTTACATCAATTCTTTCCAACATGATGCACAACCCAAAGGGACATACCAACTCTATGGAACCATGACTAGGGAACAAGAGAGTAATAACATTGGTCATGCCACGCTATTATTCTTAGGATTTATATAATACATTAGAATCACCCATAACCATGTGGTAATCAAATTTTATATTTTCCATGATAACAAAACAAACCAAAGTTTCAAAATTTACGAAAACATTACTCTAGAACACATGATAGTAAGGCAATTTGGTTTCCGAGTTTTACATCAAAAATTACTCATACAAAGGAACTTCACAACCAAGTTTGATGCAATATTCTACAAGTCTTTCCCTCATCTACTCGCATAAGCCATCTGCAACAATTAATAACCTGAGTCAGTTTGTGAGAATTGAGAAAGATAAGACTACACAAAGCAACAATAAGCTACTATCTAACAATATCAAGAAAGAAGATATTCTATTCCAAGAATTGGCTCAAAGCTCTATATACTAACAACCCCTTAAGATAAATAAAATTTCCACCATGCCAATCTAAGAAGAAAGCCTTATACTTTAGTTATGAACATTGACTCAAAGCAACAAAATTTAACAATCATTCGAGAAGGGACCATTGGCCTGATTAAGTTAGAAGCAACAATCCAGTGTAACGGGATTTCCATCGAATAAAAATTAGGTTATAAGATTGAGAATTTTATTTGAACCAAAATTCTAAATTCATAAAACAAAAAGTACCAAGGGCACAAGCTACGATACTAGATTTCTGAAAATGACAAAATTGAACAATTAATCTAGGAGGAAACACGAGATTCCAAAGGTTAACATGAAAGGTCAAGTGTATTAAAATTTTAATCATGTGTTCATATAGATTATATGACGGAACCTAATACACGACCACCACTCAACATTCTTTAAAAGGGAAGGTAAATAATACTAGTTTCGACCATTGAATCCAAGAAATCTCACAATCATTCAAGAAGGGGACACTGCCCTTATAGGCTAGTAATGACAAGCGAGAGTAAAAGAGAGTTCCGATATACAAGTTAACATCTTAAACATAAAACCAAGTTTTTCCATGCTAGGGATTTCCAAACCTTCTCTAAAGTATATAGTTTTGTTATAAAACAATGTGGATCACTACTTTCCATCACAATTCCTTGTAGAGTGCCCCTCGTTGACAAATTCAAACCATTCAAAAGTAAAAATTGCATTTGCAAGTATCACCAAAAGCCATTAAATTAACATCAACTTCAACTATCAATCAACAATGCATCTATATATAAATACCCCCAACTATCCCTAATGCTCTTAACCATTCTATCATAAGTCAACAAGATATCAACGCACATACGCCACCCAAACATCAATTAAAATCAGCGAGATGCAAAATTATAAAATTCCACCAAGAGTCATCACGAGTAGAATTATGCCAAGGTAGTTCTGACAATGAAGGAATACTATCCATAACACACACATGAAACTACAAATCTCGGTGACGACAACCTTTGTTATGGTTTAAGCTTCGTAAGGGATGGTCAAAGTGCCCCTAAAGGAAGAACTTAAACATCTGGACCTACACCGATGATCATCTAGTAGTTAGGTAAGTGTCTAGGATTCTAATCAATTCTAAAGGAAACCCAAGGTGCACAAGACTAAGTAATCAGGTACCTTAACCCCGATACCCCCCCTTCATACATAATAGCAACCACAATAGTTCAACTACACGTAAAGTTTTGTAAACCTGCGGGATTGATTGGATATCAAAGGGGCCACCTACCTAGCCCAAAAGGGAGAACAAGGAGGTCCAACAAACCTCAACAATTGCACCTCACCGTGGTTGGGAAACACCAAAGGAAATAACTAACATTATGAAATTTTATTCTATAACTCGAAATGGTGATTAAGTGCCCATAAAACTAAAATCGATCTGAAACAGGTTCAAACTAGTGGTTGTTCATTAAAGCCAGGTTGTCATGACCCGTGAGAATAGTGCTCAACCTACCCGAAAGAAAAATGACTATAGATAGTAAGCTCGTATGAAGAGAAAGAGGTTTAAGGATACATCAGGTTTGCATTCACCACAACATTTACTAGCTATAACCTGGTTGACTAACCTTGTTACTCAAACACAAAAATGCGGTTAATGATAGTAGGAGGCTGTTTACTTTGGTAAGGAAACAAAATATCCAACACAAGAGGAAGAAAGAAAACAGATCTATGCTATCCACTTTAACATTGACAACGATTACAACCAAAACAAGAAAATTACAAGGGGAAGGGGATAATTCTCGCAAGGTGAACAAACCCACCACAAAGCAGCATAGCCAAACTAATTTCGGGAAGGAAAAGTTCTATTTCATGATATTTTTAAATTTTAGAAATTATAACAAAGGTAGGATTATCTTTCTGTTTCTCCGGCTTCTGCAAGTCGCCAAAACCAGCCGACAAGCTGCGGTAGCATTCCCTAGATCACATATTCATCCACCTACATGGTGGCGCTAAAACACCACTCGTTCTCACATTGGATAGGAAGGGATCTCCCCAAAATCATGAGCTACATCTTCCCAAAGGAACAAAGATCTCAAGGACTGCCATGACAATGAGTACAAGCACACAATGGGTTTATTGAAAGGGCCCAGGAAAACATGAGAAAGACAGGGATAAATCCAGACTCCACAACCTTGCAACATCCTCACAACCTTCATTTCAAATGGGACGGATGGAGCAGGGTAAGGAAATCTGACGAAGCACAAAGGAACATGTTTTCCAAAATAGCTATGGGAGCAGGAGTCTAATAGGTCACGTACATAACAAGTGCAAGAAAACACAAAGTAAGAAAACAACTTGACAAAATTCCTCAAGGAGATGTGGTCTCAAGGGGATATCATGATAACAAGGTATGAACAAGAGGGGCTGCTAGAAAAACATGACCAACTCAAAATGCTCAAGCTAGAAGAGACAAAAGAAGCTTTGAAATGGGATTGGACAACCACTCACACAAGGGAAGGAGCTTTAGTCGAATGTTACAGTTGTAGGCACCCAAACAACAAACAACATGCACAACAAAGAGTGTTTTTAACATCCTCTTCACTTCACCCCCATCTGCAGTTCTCTCCCTCTCACATGGCTAGACCAAAATGGGATGCTAGAGCAGAACAATGACATCCATCAAAGCACAAATGGACAGAACATTTAACAATGGTAGTTGAAAGTGCCTCTGGGCTAGGTAAGTAAAATATGACAGTATACACGAGGCCTGTAACTATTGGAAGAATGCCTCAAAGATATGCGGTCCTATAGGGACACCACGATAGCAGGATAGGCACAAAAGGAAACAAAAAAACAAAAACAAAAAAAAAGAACAAAGCGACCTGCTCAGATCTTCCAATCAGAATACACATGGCCCAAGAAGGAAAATATAAGATTTGGAATAGGATTGGACATCCAACGAGGCACAAGGTAAATGGTTTGAAGGAAGGAGTCGCAAAACCCTTGAAGCTAAGAAAGCAAACGTGGAAGAACAACAAGGAAGCGAACTACTTACAAAAACTTAAGTTTTCTGTGCCTTCTCCTTAGAACTCTATCCACCCCGATTCTAGCTACAAGCCAAAGTGTAGCATCCCCCAAAAATTTGCCAAAATTTTTTTAAAAAATAAGTGACAGAAGGGAATGGTAGGGTTAATGGGAGGGGGAGTCCAAATCACCATCAATTTAGCAGTGTAGAAGACCTTGCATGAAGACCAAGTCTATCAGGTTAGGTAAAAAAATGTTAACTCCCACATTAAATGCAAAACCTTCCACGCAACCCACTTAGCCAAGGTTGGATACACGGGGGAAAGAATCAAAAAAATTCAATTTAGCTTTTAAAAAAAAACATACAGGGCATTCTGACAACAAGGGTGTTGTATTGTCTATATCTACCCACTAGGTATGTATCACCAATGGTGATATTAGGTACAAAATATGAAAGGTCATCAACTTATAATACAAGGAATGGTGTAATACCCACATTTTACACACACAAATACAATAGTAAAAATAACGAGAATAATTTTTTTTTACTCACATTGTAGTTCACATGACACTATAAGGGACCACTTATGACAACGCACAATACATAATTTGTTTGCACAAATATTAACCCATATAGAAGACATAAAACCACGTGTTGCATATCTAGGCAACTTTTTTTAAAGGCACAACATAACAATTCCACAATAGTATATTCTTATAGATAGGGTCTTCCACGACACGATACTTTTATAATTTCACAATTATTACAATGATGATTCAATCTTCAACTTAAGTTCTAGAAAGGCTCACAATATGTGAATCTTACATTCCTTCTCATGTTGCTATATTTCCTTTTATACTATTTAACATTTAGCTTACGATATAACTCATTGAATAAGGATCATCTATATTATTTCAATTACTTGTTTAATTCACTCGTTTGTAAAAAGGGTATTTAGTTACACACAAGGCTATTTACATACACACAAGACTACCATCCATGACACCACACTTTCATAGTTTATAATTTCATTACCTCTATCTTTCGTTATTGGCCTTAATTGTTGAAAATTACAGTCCTTCATTCTTCTTAAAACTATACTATGTTATCCTTACTTTACTTAACTTTTCACTTGTAGTTACTCCTTCTAATTTTTCTTGTTTCCCCTATCACAATAGAAAGATGTGCTGATTGTTGATATGGACATATATTTCCACATAATCCATTGTTGTTTTCCCTAAGGATTGTCTTCAAAGTTGTATGTTTGTTTGGTTTGCAATTTAACTCAGTTGCAACAAGGTTCACATGAACAAGTAAGGTTTATTAGTTCAAGAGTAAATAGAATACATGTTCTTTTTATATTAGCATTTAATTACTAAGGTTACCCAATTTTGCTTTAAGTAAATACCACTAACCGTATATATCCTATCTACTTCATTTAAATGCTTAGTCATCCAGGTCTTAAGGAGTATGATTTCACACTCAACCAAGTTTGGATTCTTGGCAATTAAGTATTAGATGTGTGTTACTAAGAAGACATTCAATTATAAATTTTACATACCTTACTAAGGTCACAAGTAGAGTGGTTAAACACCCTTATCTCCAAATTCATCTTGTAACTCTAGGTACATTCGACACTTCTTGTCAAACCAGCACTCTTGTTTGAGAGGGGTTAGAGGGATCCACGTTGGTGTTCTCACATGTAGGTATCTAAAACATAGGACCCGCTCAAATCAATTTTATTCATCTTAAAATGATTTGACTTAATTTTATTATATTACTATGTTGAAATTGTTGAGAAACACATTGGTTAATAAGGACATTTGCAAGCTCATGAGTCTACTAGCTCTCGTCTGGGAATTGCCTCAAGAACCTAGTCGTCTAGTTTCACAACGTATATTCATTACACATAAGGAAAAATGGAGAACAAGAGGGAATACTCCTTTTTTTAGAGGATTATGGTTCACCTTAGGGATCACATGTCATGAATTTAGTCCCTCAACACAAGAGATGGTTTATACACATTATATGAATGATCTAAATTTCACCTTTCTCTAAGCACATCATCTTATGGTTAAGTTTTCACCAACTAATCTTAACTTAATAAGTTGCTAAGTTTCACAATTAATCCTTAGTGTTGCACCATTAAGCCCAATGATAATTTACATTGGGCATCGGGTTATTTTATGAACCCAACTCCTAAAGGTGACTTCTAAAGTTTGTTGGTGATCTTCACCACTCAATGAGTGTGTCGTACCAAGAGGTTTTTACACTCTGTTGGAGTTTGGTCACGAATGAAATACTACATAAGGAAAAACACATTGTCCTTACTACACACGTGATTTCCAATCCCAGGAGGGGTGCCACAGACTCAAGATAATGTGTGACCATTGTGCTTATATGTCGGATTCACGACGATGCCATTATGCATGTAGATTATAACAAAAAAACTCAAACTAGGGATCTCATTTACTTATGCTAGGAGGTATCATCAAGTGTGAAGATTTAAGGTCATTATAAGGTCTTAGATTTCTATGCTAAAAGGAATAACACATGAAGGTTACTCATGCACGAATTGAGTTCTAGGGTCGACTATTTCGTTTAGATTTTTAGTGCATTTTTAAGGTAAAGGACACAACACATCAATTATTTAATCATCTATTACACACTGGGAATGCACTACAAGATATTAAATTCAAATTCATTTAACATATATATATATATTTTGTCTTCTCAAAATTCCCCTCTTTTGAAAGTTGAAAATTTTGAAAATTTTGAGTTGGCACCCTTCAGTAGTGTTTTAGTGAAGTAAAAATTTGAAGAGATGGTGAAAATTCCATTTATTGGGGTCATTTTAGTGACTTGCGGGTATGTCGGACATTTTTGTCCCTCATGTCCCAAGTACTGGTGGGCCTTTTGTTCGCCGATCGGTCGATTTCCCCACAAGTCCTTTTCTGTTGGCTTTATTCAATTTTTTTATCTGTCCTAAGTATGTTTGGGTCTCCTGTTCACCAATTCCACGCATCATCCACATCAACCGAATTGGGTCTTCACGTCCTTCACATTTCTGTGTCCCTAGGCGCCTATGCTCCTTTAGCCTACATCACCCACATCGGCCGAATCGGCTTTTTACGTCCCTCATGTCCCAATGTCCCATGGACCATCTGGGCCAGTTTTTTCCACTTTTCCCACATTTCACCTTTTTGAGTCGGTGCAAGGTATATTTAATGTACATTTATGATCTTCTCTCTCCTAAACGGCTATTTAAAGGGACAACCATCTATGCATTTGTCACATTGCTTGCTCATTATCTCTTGCTGCACTCTTACAATTGAGTCATTTGTTCATCTTCCTATATCCCTTTACATTTTTATCACAAATCTATTCTTTGAAGGCTGTTCTTCTGTGCACTGTAAAAATGAAGATCAAGTTTCAAGGGCATGAGCATCTATCACCTTTGGAGACTTTTGTACCCAATATTGGAGATAGCGAAGTTCAACACTTAGATTTCGATGATTTTCGGGAAAAATTAGCATGCAATAATCCTACTCCCATGGCCCAAATGATCAATGATAGTGGAATCACTTATGCTACTAGTTTTCCTATCTTTGTGTAGTGTGCCAACACCATGCTCACTTGCGGGGCTCATTTCAATCTAGATACCAAGGAGGTTGTTAATGTGCATGGAGAATTGATTGTAAAAGCTGGATTCTATGGCCATCATCGCTACCCTACGCATTCTTGATACGAGAATACTCCATTGTTCTCACTCTTGCTCAAGCTCAAACCCTATTTGATCAAGACAAATGAGAAATACAAGGCACGAGTAGCTAAGTCATGGTTGAAGTGTCCTAAGAAGGGAGCATCCCGACTCTCCAAGGCATTTTTCAGGGTTGATTTCAATGAAGAACTATCAGATTTCATCATCTTACTTGCCTATATTATGGGAATGCCCTCTACCAATGACTTCCATTTTTGGATGTTCCCTTTTATAAACATCATATGCGAGGGTAAGAAAAACATTAATTGGGTTGAGATTATATGTATGAACCTGACTAAGCAATTGTCAAATGTTTAGAAAACTAAGAAGTTCTACATGACTTCTTATCTCATGTACACCCTGGTAGCATCTCGGGAGTGGTTTGGCTTCACTTACATTGAGGGCAAGAAGGATGAGCCCATATACACATATTTCCCTCAGTTTACCCTCAAGGCCAGTAATCACAATTTTAGAAGGGTAAATGATGCTTTCACCATGTACATTGTGAGGCTCTTGGAGGGTGACACTGCCAGAAGGTTCTCTGATGAGGCTATGGATTTGATAGCTAAGTATGGGGCTTTCTTCATCCAGTTCTGAAAGTTCTCATACATCAGATTGGCTTGTTTTGAAAGCACACCTCTCAAGCTTCCCATGTTTTGCAATGATAAAATGGCTTTGGTTGAGGTGTGCAGGTAGCTAGATAAACTTCATATAACCTTCCGAGATAAGAAGATCATTGGTCTTCATTTCCCTATCACTTTGGGGAATTATACATGCAAGATAGCTCTAGATGCCCGGGATATAGAAAAGGCTATTGCTCCTCTTCTCGCTTCATTTCTTCAGGCCCAAGACTTGCTTTGATCTGAAGAAATTCATTGATCAAAATCTCAAGATAACCTATCATCATCATCCTGATACTAAGGATTACTGGGCTGATTGTGTTGATGATTTTGAAGCCAGGAGGAGGCATTTTGGTAGATTGTCTCTGCAACAGATCTTAGATCTCAATCTCTACCAGGTTCTTGAAGGGATTGTGGATGATGATGAGGGCTTGCAATCCTTTGAGTATGAAATATCAATCAAGCACACTCCTCTAGAAACCTTGGATTGGTATGTGAAGGAGAGAGATGATTTGAGTGAGATAATTTCCCCTGTCATCGTCAGAACTAAGGTTTGGTTTGATAGGAAAGTTCGTGAGTTTAGGAGGAACCAAGGTAGATCCTCTTCAAGAGAGGATTCTACACCTTGGAAGGAAGCACATACACCTAGTACTGAGGTACTTGAGAAAACTCCTTCTTCTTCTGCCATGAAAGAACTAGAGTTTTCTACTCCTTCCTCTTCCACCAGAGTATATCAAAAGAAAATCAAAGAGGTTAAGCAGGAACCGGTCGAGGAAGAAAATTTTCTAGAGCAATCAGAATTACCTATTGGGCTAGAGAACATTATTGTTCTAAATGATGATGATGATGATGAGATGAAAGAACCAGAAGAAACCACTAAAACCACTACTGAGGTGGAGAAGGAAGGATCAAGAACTAAACCTCCAAGTCTAGCAAACTCCTCTGCAAAGGAAATTCCTAAGGTTCCATTCATTTCCCCACTAGAGACAATAGTGGTCCATACTTTAAGTGCCATGAGTTCACTTGCACTTGGGTCCCTTGATTCTTTCATTTCTTCTTCTTCCTTTTCCTGGGTGCAACCCCTAGTTGATAGTAGGAAAAGGAGATCTTCCTCCAGATTGACAAGGCCTGATTTTGATGTTGTGGTAGCTCTGCTTGTACTACCCCTCCCCCTCCAGCAAAGAAAGAAAAGACCACTTCGAGGATGGTAACTAATGCTCAAGGCCAACAGTTCCTAGAGGTTGCAAAACCCAAGGTGGACAAAGAGGAAAAATATCTTTTGATCTCTAACTTAGAGTTTTCTAGGATTCCAATGGGAGAATCTACACCTGAGAGTGAAGTTCATAACCTTCGGAAACCGTCACTAGGGTTATTGAACGGGTTGAGAAAGGAAAGCAAACCATGGAGTAGTTGGAAGAATAGAACCAAGTTCTTTCCAACTTTATCATATCATTATTGGCCAAAGATAAAGTTTTGGATCCAACTCCATTGGCTACTCTCCCACCTCCCATTATTCTCAGCCAAGATGAGGTTCAAAGCATCAAAGACATACATAAGTATTCTACTTATGGGAAGGCTATTGAGGCCATGGTAGATGATATGACCATAGCAGGTTTAAACTTCATTGAGGAAGCCTTCAAAACTAATGAGAAGGTGATCAAGTTACAGCAGAAACTCACTTCCTCAATCAAAGCTATGGATAAGGAGCTGAAGGTCTGAAGTGGGTGTATTGCAGATCTTCATCTAATGGGTCAAACTAACAAGAGGATCCTATTAGCCAATAATGTATTTGATGATGTCAAGAATAACCTATCAAGGACATGGATCTTTAGCATTGAATGGAAAATAAAGGTTCTGGAAGAAGCACTGGGAGAATTAAGGAATGTATGGAAAAAGGGGAGTCTTTTAAAACTTATGTTTTATCTAGCCTTCAAAGATATCCACTACCATCTTCAGGATGAAGCTACAGGTGTATCCTTCTCTCTTCAAGAAATCAAGGCTCAGTTCAAAACCTTTGTCAAGGATGATTTGTTCAAAGAAGAGTCAATCACAAAAGAGAAAATGAAGGACATTTGTTCTCTCCATTCAGCTATAGCCGAGGCTAATAAGGAGTATCTAGAGCATACCGAGTTTGACAAAGATATGGAAAAATTCCTCGGCACATGGACTCATGCTACTGCTAACACAACAATTCCAAGAGGCATGGAGATAGTAGAAGCATTGAAGAGATTCAAGCATTGGATTCTCAAAGTAGTGGGCCCTCCTCCGCCACAACTAGATGTCTCTGCTTTTGGCTCTTGACTCTCCTTTTCTATCTATAGTTTGGATCTCCTTGTAAATTAATTAAGGACTTTGTATTGTGCATTTCCTTAATTAATCTTTTGGTTAAAAGAAATGGTTACCAAATGTAACCACTTTGTAAGCTATATATTGAGCTCTCCTCGCCATTCCAAAGGGGATGGAACTCTGATTATTTTTGAAAGTGTAAAAGAATTAAAATCTATCAATACAGAATATTTCCCTTCCTATTTCTATCTACATCTATTTATTCCCTCTTATCTATCTGAAATTTGTGAATCATTAATTTATTGCATTAAGAAGCTTTGTATTCTTTTGGATGTTATCTTTGGAACTTTGTGTCTATGAAATAACATCTAGTGGTTTTAATATGAATGATTCTATTCTATATATTGTCCTTGCTCAGCATTTATAAGGAACTATTTTGCTATCTATACTTCCTGAAGAGTGCTATTATATTCTACCTTTTTTCCTTCCCTTAGTTCTTCTTTTCCTTTGTATTGATAATCTATCTTGGCATTAAAACACTTTCATGATATCAGAGTTCCTCATTGAAGTAGAAAATTGTACATTTGTGAATAGTTTTGCTACTTTCTTTAAATAAGGGCACCTCTCCCATCAAAGAGGAGGGACTTTCATCCCCTAGCTATTGCTTACATTAAAGTCCTATTTTGATAACCAACAGTTTTTGGCAACTCCGTTGGGGATTCATTTTGATAGATTCCATTTTTAAAGAACAATTTCTCGATCATTTCTAATCTAGTGACTCTAAGATTTACTCGTGGAAGAAGGGCCCTTGGGATTGAAGATTATTAGTTTCAACTCCTGGAGCAGCAAGGTTTTCCTCTTCCTTCAACAAGGACAAATGTAAGAGCTCATTTCGTGAGCACCCCCTGTTGAAGACAGATTTGTTGAGAATGGTATCCCGCAAGAACAACTCAGCCCTAATCTTTGTGTTTTAGTTCTTGTTGGTGTTTCAGTTCCACTTCAAGTAGTTTTTCCAAGAATGGCAGCTCCTTTACCTTGGGGCCAACGAGTTGGGCCTCTTGCCCTACCTCGACCTTTGCATGAGTTACCCAAGGGTAACGGAAAGAAATTTCCCAAGTTCAAAGGTGATGTCAATATACATCGTGATGAACACATTACTGACCTTCATAGTTGCATGTGGATTCCTCAAAGTTGAACATGAGGATGTCTCTGTGAGGATTTTTGTAGAGACATTGCAAGATAATGTGGCAGATTGGTTTTACCATCTCCTGCTAGGGCCATTACCAATTGGAATACCATGACAACCCAATTTGAGCACCGTTTCAAACCTGTTGAAGATGTGCATGCTTTGCTAGCCTAGATTTCTCAAATCAAGAAAGAACCACAAGAGCCCATGAGATAATTTGTGGCCAAGTTTAATAAGCTTATTAACAAGATCCCACAAAACACCCGGCATGTGGATCAAATTCAAAAATGTTTCTTCCTGAATGCTCAATTTCTGAAGTAAGCTATGCACTGAGAAGAGCTAATCTTGCAACTTTGGATGCTGATCAGAGATTGGCCATTAGCATGGAAGATGACCTGATCATGTCTGGTAAATTGAAAAGAGACTCTTCCAAATCCAAATCTTCTTCTTCTTCTCCCTCTACTCCCGAAATAGTGCAGATCAATTAGTACAGAAGCTTTCCAATGACCTCATTTCCATCAAGAAACAATTGGCTCAGCATGCTCCCTATCAAGATGTTCCAAGGAAGAACTTTCATCCTAGAAACCGTTTTCCTTCTTCTTAAACAAGGTTGGCAATCGAAGGACCACCCATCAAGGTCCCTGTTAATGTAACTTGTGAAGTTGAAGAACCTAATGATGAAGAGGTTAATGAATACTTTGAAGAACTTGGAGAAGAGGCTGAGGAAGTGTTATCACCAAATCACAACACCCCTCTGTTTATACAAGTGCATATACTTGAACTCACGGTGTGATTGGATAACATGGGTACTATCTCCAAGTTGTGGGACTTGCTACTTGAGATAGACCTCCAGAGAAAGATGGTTCTTGCTCCTAAACTACCTGCCACAATCTACTCTAATGCAGGGGAAACTAACTATTCTAACCTAAATTTCCAAGGGACTAGGGAGAGAGAATGCATAAGATGAAATCCTACACTACGGTGATACACCAGAAAAGGAGAGTGTGAGAGTAGTATTCAAATGCATGAGATACAAAAGAAAAGTGCACATTAGAAGGGGTGATGATAGTTCTCCATAATCTAGCAAAATGCATTTTACAACAATATTTCAAACATACACAATGATAATGGATCCCTGCAAGAACATAATAATAGACACAATATTCTTGTAATCAAGGTTAAATGGGCAAGAAGAATGCAAGAAAACATAGTAGGGAAGATACATCCATAAACTTGTATTTTATTGCTTCTGGTATGCACTGTTCAATCGGTTATAAGATAAGGGCCTGGATCACCATGCAAGGAGTCCACAACAAGGGCCTGCAACACATTGGCTTCACAAAGCAATTTTGGCAGAGCTTTGCTACAAAACTACCCCCTTTACAATGAGCCCAACACTCCAATTTATAGAAAAATGAGAAGGGAAAGAGAAGGGAAAATGGAAATCCCGAAATCTGTCCTTCAACCACTTGTAAGAGGCATTAAATGGAGTAAAATGATTATATATTACTTGAAAAAGGCTCCCCATACTGTCCCAGGTGCTGCAGCAGAGAAAGAATGATGACCATGCCTCTTAATTGCACTCCCAACCACCAAATAAAACACTGTTATGAACCCGTCCACGTTTTGTGAAAACTCCCCACCAATATCTCATCAAATCTAGAATTTCTTGATTTCGTGTGTTGGGCTCGAGCCATGATTCCAACGGTACCAATTTTGTGCGATTTCGTTGAGAAATGCAAAAGTTATGGCCTTCTGAGTGCGGGTAGCTATTTTGGGTCTGGCAGGCGTTTTCTGTCATTTGACGGGAATGAGCATTAACTAACTGGAGCCGAATATGTTTCTTTTATTTAAATATATATACCCTTGTTAAAAATAAGAAATCTAATTTCTGTGGCATAGAGGACATCGTGCTCACTCCAGAAAGTCTAAATTTTTGAAAATCGAAGCTCGGAGTCAAAAGTTATGGCCGTTTGAAGTTCACGAGTCAAACGTTGACTTTTCTTCTTTGCCTTCAGCTATTTCGGCTTTTCGCATCCCATGCGTACTTTTTTCCCGGCTGTCCCAAACACATTCTCTGCATCGGCCGATTCGGGCTTCCTTGTCTCTTTTACTGACCTTTCGCGTCCGATTGTCTCGGACAAAAATCCCGAACTACTCGAAATGGACCGTCTTTCGGAAAATCAGCCGATTCGCATCCCATGCATACTTTTGTCCCAGCTTTCCCAAACCGCGTGAAACAAAAACTTGACGATTTTCCCTACTTTGGTCGATTTGGCTTTTCGCATCCCTCGCATCCCGACATCCCAACTATCCATGAAACCGCACAGACAAAAATGTCCGACTTAGCCGATTTTCTTTGTTTTTGGCCCCAAGCTTAGTACGACAAACCTCGATCGACCCAAACCCTTTAGACACGAAATGCTTTAAAACAGTCCTGCTGACCTTATTTTTGCATTTTTCCATTTTCTCAATTTGTTGGGATTTCTTCTTGGATGGGAGAGTTAGAGAGAAGCCGAGGGGCCCCAAAACACGATTTTAGGCCTTGAATCAATCTACTTGCTTGGGACTGAATAATTTGATGCATGTTATCAAAATTACCTTGAGGGGTGAATTTTGGATAACAAGAGGAATGGAAGAACTTGATGGATCTCAAGTTAATTTCCTTACTACTGAGGGCATTGATGAAGAAGATGATTATGATGAAGTAGTAGCAGAGATGAACAGTGAGTCATATGTTGTTATGACTCGGAGCAAACCAACAAGAAATAAAAAGTGATGCAGCCCACTAAAAAATCTAAGGAGTATCCCATGACTATTCCAGTGGTGGCAAGAAGAGGATCTCCTATTCCCACTGCATCCATGCAAAAGGTAAGTTCTGCTAATTCTTCTTCTTCTACTCCTACTTCTAAAACTTCTTATTCTCTAATTCCAAAGCCTGATAAGCCTAAGATTCCTAGTGATGATTCCCCATCCACCTCTGGATCTTTTGATATCATTGATCACCTCAAGAAGACAAAAATCTAGATTTTAGAGGTTGAGTTTTATCAAACCCATCCAAAATTTTTGCCAAAATGGTCCACTTTGTCAATTCCCATTCCAAAAATTCATCCCACACTTTTAAAGTTATTTTTCCCACTCCATATTCCGCAACCCAACCAAATCTTATGGCTGCAGTTACCTCACCTAATGGGAAAAGCAAACCATTCTATGTGACCCTCCTCATAGCTGGCCACAAACTTAGCAATTGTGTCATAGACTTGGGAGCATCGGATAATTTGATGCCTGCTAAAGTAGCTCATGCTTTGGGTCTTACCCTCACATATGCTATTGGTTCTTTTTATTCCATGGAGAGTATGGAGGTGCCCTTTAACGGAAGAATTAAGGATGCACAAGTAGCTTTTCTTTGCCCTTACTAGAGAAAAAGGTTTTAGTTACTATTTTGGTAGCTGATATTCCTCCTTCATATGGCATGTTGTTGAGTAGGAATTTTTGTAAGGATGTAGGAGGATTGGTCACATGCCCTTATACAAGTCAATGGAAAGAAGAAGAAGCTCCTGCCTGAGAAGAAAAGCTGAATATATTGAAAAAGATGGATGATCCCAAAGCATAAATACTTTATGAAGATATTGGGCATGGCAACTATATGATCATGTCTCAGGATGAGGCAAAACATCCCAAATAATTGCTCCATGATCCTAATGGTGTTTGGAATTTGGAATTTGATGGAAGTTGCTCCTCAACTGGTGTTGGGGTTGGTGTGGTATTGATATCTCTAGAGGGAAAGATTCATCCTTTCTCATTCAAGTTGTAATTTGAAAATACAAATAACACAACAGAATATGAAGCTCTCATCCTTGGACTAAATGTGGCAAAAGAAAGAGGTGTGAAGAATCTTCTAGCTCATGGAGATGTGGAATTGGTTGTCAAACAAGTCAGAGATTTGTTCCAAGTAAAGAATAGAAGGTTGAAGCACTATAGAAATCTGGTTTGGGATTCTATTGAATTCCTTGATGCCTTCTCCATTGAAGTAGTGCTAAGGGAAAAGAACACTAGGGCTGACTCCCTAGCTATTTCAGGGTCTTTCTGACACCCCATCCTGATTTTTCTCGGAAAAATTCACCATTGAAATGATCCATAGACCAAGTGTACCGGATAATGCAAATAATTGGCAAGTTTTCAATGACAATTAGCATTTTCTCTCTTTCTTGGAGCTCAGGGATAACTTTGATCAATTGTATTTTGAAGGAAGTGACAATATGCCTTGAGAGGGTGTCTCTTCCAATGATGAAGGTGTCAAAGAAGAGATGGATCAAGATGGATGCATCAGGCTAAAAGGTAACAAGATCCCCAGAGGGCTGGTAAGTCTGGAGGAATTGTTTGATAAACATGATAGGCATGTCAAGTCCAAGGCTTCCAAAGGAGCTCAGCAATTTGCTGAATACGAAAAGATTAACATTGGGAGCTCTGTTGACCCCAAAATGGTGAACGTTGGAAAGTGCTGCACCCAAGAGGAGAAGAAGAAGGTAGTAAATCTTTTGAAGAGGTATGTTGATGTCCTTTCTTATTCTTATGATGATCTGAAAGCCTTCCAGCCAAAAGAAATGCAACATTTCATTCCCCTCAAACATAGGATAAAACCTTTCAAGCAGAAGAAAAGGAAATACAATCCAAAAATTGTTGACACCATTTTCCAAGAGATACAGAAGTTATTGAAATCCAAGATCATCTTCCCCATTCATCATTCCACATGGGTTGCTAATATTGTCCTGTTAGGAAGAAAAATGGTGAGATTTGGATTTGTGTTGACTTCAGGAATCTAAATCAGGCTTCTTTGAAAGACAATTATCCCCTACCCATGATGGACCAAGTGTTACAAGTCACACGGGTTCTGAAATGTTGTCCATGCTTGATGGTTTCTCAGGATATAACCAAGTGGAAGTCAATACTGCAGACTAGCACAAGACTGCCTTTACCACTCCTTGGGGTACTTTTTCCTACAAAAGGATTCCCTTTGGCCTCATTAATGTTGGTGCCACTTTTTAGAGAGCAATGGATTTTTCCTTCGGGGTTTGAAAGGAAAATGCATTGTTGTGTATCTAGATGATTTAACTGTGTTTTCCAAATCTAGAGCAGATCACTTTCAACATCTAGAAACAATTCTCTTGAAATGTAGAGAACATGGAGTCTCTCTGAATCCCAAGAAATATGTCTTTTGTGTCATGGAGGGCAAGTTTTTAAGACATGTTATCTCTAGAGAAGGAATCAAGATTGATCCTGAATGAGTTCAAGCTATTCAATAGATTCCTCTTCCCACAAGCAAAAAGGGAGTGCACTCTTTCTTTGGTAAGATCAACTTCCTGAGAAGATTCATCCCTGACTTTGCAGAGCTGACTCTGAATATTTCCTAGATGATGAAAGGAAAGCAGACATTTGGTTGGTCCTCGAAGGAAAGGAAGCATTTGAGGGCATTAAGAAAGCCATTGCTAAGACTCCTATCTTAGCATGTCCAGATTTTTGCAAAGATTTTATTATCTATTGCTATGCCACTGAGAGTACTTTGGTTGCTTTGTGTTGACTCAGAAAGATTCTAAAGATCATGAGCTCCCAATTGCATTCATGAGTTATATTCTGAAAACTCATGAGTTGAGGTACACTATGATGGAGAAACATGCTTTTGCAGTGGTTAAAGTTGTTAAGCAGTTTCGATTTTACATTCTTAACTCTCACTTTGTTATGTTTGTGCCTGATACGACTATCAAATCTATTCTTACACAATAGGAGTTTGGAACCAAGAAAGGAAATTGGGTAGAAAAGGTTCAGGAGTATGATCTCAACATCAGAAAAATGAAGCTAGTTCGGGGTAAAGGCATGTGTGAACTTATTGTTGAAGGAGCTGGTCAGGCATTGCCTAAGGATGAAGTTGATATCCCTATTGTTATGTTCCTTAGCTCAACAAATGAATGGTATGCTGACATTGCTCACTTCCTCACCTATGGTGAGTTTCCATCTCACTTAACTGCCAAGGAGAAGAGAGATATCAAGCTAAGGTCAACACAGTATGTGTTGTGGGAGAACACTTTGTTCAAACGAGGAGTGGATGGAAGATTCTTGAAGTGTGTGGACAAAGTGCAATAGAAGAAGTTGTTCTCAGCCTTCCATGACCAAGCCTATGGGGGTCATTTCTCATCTACCGTTACTACTCACAAAATTCTTCGTGCAGGATACTATTGGCCTACTTTGTTTAAGGATGCATCAAGGTGGGTCGACAAATGTGAAGCTTGTCAAACCTTTGTGGGAAGACCTAAGTTAGCTACTTTTCCACTTAAGCTAGTTGTGATCGAAGAGCCCTTTCAACAGTGGGGTTTGGATTTCATTGGAACACTCAACCCATCTTCAAGTGCAGGACATACTCATGTGTTGACTGCCATAGATTATTTCACTAAGTGGGTAGAATCCATTCCAGTTAAAAGTACTACTTCAGAGGTAGTATGTAATTTCATCAAAGAAAACATCTTGATAAGGTTTGGAGTACCAAACAAGATCGTGACCGATAATGCTTCAAATTTTTCTTCTGCTGAGATGATGGATTTCTGTCATGGGTATGGAATTTCCCTCACTCATTCTTTAGATTATTATCCTTAAGGGAATGGATAGGAAGAATCAACAAACAAGAATTTAGTGACCATTGTAAGAAATCTTGTCAATGAATCTCAGAGAAACTAGCACAAAAATCTTTATGATGCTCTCTGGGAAGATAGGATTACACCCAAAAGAGCAATTGGGATGTCCCCTTTTCAAGTGGTGTATGGTGTGGAAGCTCAACTACCAGTGATAGTGGAACTACCAGCTTTGCATTTGATGAAAGCTATTGAGGACACCAGTTTCAGTGATTCTTTGGATAAGAGGATCATGTATCTCCATAAGCTAAATGAAGATAGGCTACAGGTTTTTGATAGAATCTTTACCCATCAGTAGAAGGTGAAATCTTTATTTGACAAGAAAACCAGATCTAGAGATTTCAAAGTTGGAGACATTGTTCTACTATGGGACAAAAGACATGAACCTCGAGGAAGCCATGGTAAGTTTGAATCTCTTTGGCTTGGTCCTTTTAGAATCAAGCACTTTCTTTGGTGAAAATTCTTTCTATCTTAATTACATGGATGGATCTTCTCTCCCACTTCCTTATAGTGGGAAGTACCTGAAATTGTTCAATTCCTAGGTGAATAGGAAGTCCTTTGTATATTATGTATAGTGTGTGTTTTCCTTTCCTCACTTTTTCTTTGTTGTTTTTCCCATGTGTTGCCTTTTGTATTGATTTTCCTTTGACTCTATTTTCCCAATGGATAAGGCATTGGTCTTCTTCCCTAGAGTTTTCTTGAGTTCTTGTCTTACCTCGTTCTTATGATCTAGTCAAGTCATCCCCAGAAAGAGCCAGCTGTTGTCCTCTCAAAATTCCCCTCTTTTGAAAGTTGAAAAATTTGAAAATTTTGAGTTGACACCCTTCAGTAGTGTTTCTAGTGAAGTAAAAATTTGAAGAGATGGTGAAAATTCCATTTATTGGGGTCATTTTAGTGACTTGCGGGTCTGTCGAACATTTTTTTCCCTCATGTCCCAAGTACCGGTGGGCCTTTTGTTTTCCGATCAGTCAATTTCCCCACAAGTCCTTGTGCATCAGGGTTTATCAAATTTTTTTGGCCCATCTATCCCAAGTATGTCTAGGTCTCTGTTCACTTTGATTCCCGCATCGGCCAAATCAGAGTCTTCATGTCCTTTGTGTTTACGTGTCCTGGACTGGACGCTCGTGCTCCTTTGGCCCGCATTCCCCACATCGTCAGCATTGGCCAAATCAGATTTTTTCGTCCCTCATGTCCCAACATCCCATGAACCATCCAAGCCAATTTTTTCCACTTTTCCCACATTTCACCTTTTTGAGTCGGTGCAAGGTGTATTTAATGCGCATTTATGATCTTATCTCTCCTGAACAACTATTTAAAGGGACTACCATCTATGCATTTGTCACATTTCTTGCTCGTTATCTCTTTCCCACACTCTTGCAATTGAGTCATCTATTCATCTTCCTGTATCCCTTTGCATTTTTATCACGAATCTGTTCTTTGAAGGCCATTCTTCTATGCACTGTAAAAATGAAGATCAAGTTTCAAGGGCACGAGCATCTATCACCTTTGGAGACTTTTGTACCCAATATTGGAGATAGCGAAGTTTGACACTTAGATTTCGATGATTTCTAGGGCAGATTAGCATGTGATAATCCTACTCCCATGGCCCAAATGATCAATGATAGTGGAATCACTTATGTTGTTGGTTTTCCTATCTCTATGCAATGTGCTGACACCATGCTTGCCTACGGGGCTCATTTCAATCTGGATACCAAGGAGGTTGTTAATGTGCATGGAGAATTGATTACAAAACTAGATGTTGCCACCATTGCCACTGCCCTACGCATTCTTGAGATAGAAGACTCCATTGTTCTCACTCTTGCTCAAGCTCAGACCCTATTTGATCATTTCAATACACTGATGAACTGATGAATCCGTACCAACTCATCCTACATATAGTCGACATACTGGAGTAGGTTGAAATCAACTCTCATACTCGATTCTGAGGCATAAATGCACGACATAGGTCATGGAACTCGTCTATCCGTTGTTGAATAAACCTCCAAGAAAAGTATCTGCTCTTAAACCACTCCTCAAATAGCTCCCGGTTAACCTAACCATCTCTTAATCAACATGGAACTTTTGCTCCTCGATCCTCCACTGCAGACACTGCTCCATCCCTCAGAAGATGGATCACAACATGAGCTTTCGTGTTACTAGTACAAGGAAAAGCTTGAAGCACCCGCTCAAGCTCACCAACCAGGACTCTTCCTGAAATTCACCCATATCTCCAGAATAGTGAGATAGTTGTAGCTTCAGGATCTCCCTGATATGGTATGCACTGTCATTAGCGACCCCTAGGCCTTTACGCATGCTCATCTCTAGGTCTAGGGCTCAAACCTATATCATGTGTCCCAAATCTTGTCTCCCTATCCCCTATGTGGTGACTCTACTCTAGCCGACTCCATGCGGGAGTTCTCTTCCCTATGCTCCTCATTGTGTTAAGGATATGCACGAGCCTTAATGGATGGCTCCCTATCATTTCTGGTTGATCATCCTCCTAAGGACCCTCCGCGTATAGTGGCATTGATGTCTGAAGTGTCTGTAAAATCAGGGTAGAATTGTTGTTACGGCCTACTCGGAGAAGGTATATGTAGGTCTATGTGAAAGGACCCCTCGTCTGATCTACGCCTCCTACAAAGACCAAGGAGAGTTCGTTCATCATTCTAGGTTTTATTCCATTTTCTAAGTTTACTAAAATCTACAATTCTTCAGACAAGTTGTTTTCTAGGTTTAGTATTGTGCTAGGTTTAATGTTCATGTCTCACGTTTTCTGTGTGCCCAAGGGTCTAAGATTTGAACCCACGGCTCTGATACCAAGTGTAACACCCGCTAAAAACACACGCTTGAGACCCAAGAACAACCTAGGTTTAGTTAGAAAAATTATGGAATAATTATTTTTTGAAAAGCATGCCCACAAATTTTTTTGAAAATGATAGTTGCCACATTAATGTCTCTAAGGCGATGAATTTAATAAAATATTATTCCATGATAACACAATATTTAAAATCTACATTAAACTTTAATACATTGATTTGACTAAGCCTGTTTAATCTCCCTAAGGATTATTTAAATAACAAATTAATTCCTACTAAAGTTGAATATTCCCCCATGGGGTGTCATGGTAAAAGTGGCCAATAAAATTAAATACCAAGGTTATTTAATTTCTAAAAACTTGAAACAACTAGCAAGGTCCCTTATTAAAAGTTAGGTTATGATAATGAACACTTCCCTACCCCATAAGTAACCCCTTAAAAATTCAACCCATATTTTTGAAATAAAACATTTAAATTAAAAAGGTAATTTCCCACTCACCCACTCTCCACCTACTTTTTGTAGGGATGAATCTCATCCCTTGGATGGATTCAATTTGGGCCCTTGATGTGGAAGAAGGGCAACTAACCCTAAAGCATCCTTATGAAAACTTCTTTCTCATTTCATTTGGTTCATTTTCTTTCTTTTGTTTTTCTAGGTTGTTTGGAGGTGGAAGGGAGGCCATTGGAGGCCATTGCAAGCTCTTGAAGGAATGAACATGCTTCTTTTCTCTTCTTATTTGGTTTATACCCTCATTAGGGATTCAAAATGTATTTATTCTTTTTATTTAGTTCATTTTCTTGTATTTGCCCAAATGGGCAAATGGGTTTTTGTCCCATTTTAATCAAGGTTAAGATTTGGATTCATGTTTCATTTAAGTATGAGAAAATGTGTATTTATATTTGCTTATATATATATATATATATATATATATATATATATATATATATATATATATATATATATATATATATATATATATATATATATGTTTGCTTATATTTTGGTTTTCAGGTTCACCCATTATAGGAGATAAAAAAATACTAATAAATATTATATATACTAATTTCAACAGAAAAACCCTCATCCATGGCCACTACACGGTCACGAAAAGGGAAGTACGCGCGGGTTTGAAAGGAAGTGCATGCCGCATAAATACAATGGGGTATTAAGTTTGGGGGTGGGTAGGGGTCGGCGACCCCACCCCACCTCATTTTAATATAATATGGGGTAGGGGTTGGGGTTGCTGACCCCCCTCCCATCCCCAAATCCCTTAATTAAACACAATAAGGGTGGTGCCCTGTTTGGGACTGTAACCACTTAATTCAAAATATCCAATGGCGGGAGAAGCCATCCTCCTCATTGGCCCCTGAGCCCCAACCACATTACAATGAGAGGAGATTCCAACACATGACAACAAAAAGCTTCCACATCACAAACCAAGTATTTTACAACCATTCCAAAACACATTCAACTCAAACTACAACCATAAGAAGGAATGTCAACAAAAGAACAAGGCTTAAAAATGAAATCCAAAGGAGCAAGAACATATGGGGAGGCCACTTATGCCTCTCAATGGGAAATTGGTGCCCACCTAAAATCCTCCAATATAATCTAAAATCCCTACATACTCTTATGCCTCCCTCATACAATAACAAGTAAGAAATGAAAGCATTCTTTGTCCAATGTGGGCCACCTAACCCAAACTCCCTGCAAACATGAAATAACTCTTATGTCTCCCTACATTAATTCTCCCCATATTCCGCTTCTACACCACACTTAGGCAATCTGCCCAAGCATCCAACAAGCATTCCAAACACTCAAAAAAATAAGCACACAAGCATAAAATAAAGGAATAACATAAGCAAAAGTAAAGCTCCTACCTTTCCATAGTAGAGCTTGTTCTAAGAGTCAAAATCTAAGCTCCTTCAAACCCAATAAATCACCAACAAGCTCCCAAAATACCACAAGCTCTCCAAAATCCTCTAACTCCAAGAAATTAAAGAGCACAAAAGAATGAAGTAACCCCCAAACAAGAAAAATAACTTGAATAAATAGAAAAGGGAGGGAGGAGGGTGAGGTGGCTCCATGTAGGATGCCACATCACTCATCTTAAAATCCACCTCACAAGTAAAACTTCAAACTCTAAATCAAAATTAATAAGTGGTTGAAGAAATGGCATTTTACTTACACACACAATCCATGCCCACACCCTTTAAGGACCAAAATTAATTACATGTAAGAAGGTGCAATAAAGACTAACAATTTTTCTTCCCAAAACACATAATGGGGTCTAAGTTTTTGTAACACCCGCTAAAACAACCCACTTGAGACCCAAGAACAACCTAGGATTAATTAGGAAAATTATGGAATAATTTTTTTGTTTAAAAGAGTCTACAACCGGATTACAAGGCAACAGTTGTCACTAACAAGTTCCAGAACAATTCTAATTCACTAGAACATACTTTTCTTTTATTAACAATTATTAGAGGTCATAAGGTCCAAATTTTAGGGTTAGAAGGTTCAATAAGGTTCAAAGGGTAATTCCTCACCATACCCACTCTCTAACCGGCTTAAAGGTTCAACTTTATTTTCTCAAAATTAATGTATTCAAAATTTCCCTAAATTACTCCCATTGGATAGGAAATTTCCTTACCTTTCCAGTGACATAAAGAAGTCCTCCTAACTCCTCATATTTTTCAAGTTATGGGCCGTGGGCCTTGGGGTGAAAAGTTTCCCCAAGAGCGGGCCTGCGGGCCCAGGGGTGAAAATTTACCCCAAGAGTAGGTTGGCAGGCCACGGGGAGACTTTTGGAAATCTTCCCACCCGGGGTAAGAAAAAAAAACTTTGCGCCCACACACCCGTGGGTCCACAAGTCCACTAGGGACACGTGGTGCCTCCCAAGCCAATGAGGGGAAGGTGGGGTGGTAGGGAGAAAATTAGTTTAACACCCCGAAGGGCTAAGAGGGTAGCATTGACCCGTGCCTCTGCCTGCACCTTGCGATGCCACGTGGTAGCTCCTGATTGGTTGCGGGCTGGCGTCTAACAGGGAAGAATTCAGAACATTTTCCCAAAATTTTTTGAAAATGTACAAAGACAAAAAGGGACCCACTCCTCTGCCAATGCCTCGGGACTTAACGTGGAATCACACGATTGGTTGCGGCTCGGTGGGATGGTGGGGAAAATTTGGAAAATTTTCCAAAAAAATTGAGGAGCTCTAAGCTTAAAAAGGGGTCCGCTCCTCTGCCGACACCTCATGGTGCCACGTGGCAGCCTCTGATTGGCTGGGTCGGTGGGGAAAATTAGGAAAATTTTCCCAAAATTTTTCTGAAGTTCTAAGGGAAAAATTTGGGCCCGCCAAGGAAAATTTTCCCCAAATTTTTTTGATGCCAAGTGAAGGAAAAACTTCATAATGCCATAACTTTTTATAGAGGGCTTAATTTTAGGCAAACGAGGACTTTCTGGAAAGATCTCAATGTACTTTTACACAAAGATCATCAAAAGTTTGATTTTTATAAAGTTAAAGTGGTCAATTTTTTGAAAACGTTCTATAGGATTTTACGATGTAAACTAGTAAATTTTAACTAGTTCAATTTGTTCTTTTCCCTCTCTCAACATGTCAAATAGATGTGGAAAATTGTTCTTAGGTGTATTTAAGAGAGATTTCAAGATTAAATTTGTCGATCGATTTTCAATTTTAACATTTACATTTCTTGGCGTGATGTACGACTTCAAAACGGTTGAGCCCGATTTTGCTAACTTTTATAAGAATTTCCTTAAGTGTTAATATCTAGATGAATTCGATTAGATCTTATTATTCCTAAATTAATGTTTCATTTGTTATTCCTTTGTTGCAAATTTGGTCCGAGTATTTGGGATTAAATAATTATCAATAGGAAATATAAGTCAAAGTTCAATTTTTTTTTAAAAGGTCTATTTGCCATTGTCTTTTTCCAAGTACTATAATGTGCTCCAAACCTAATCTAATGCATTTAGTTGATTCAATAAAACTATTCAAAACTAAGATACATCTCTGATTTCCAACTTTCACATATTTCAAAGAAACAGAGTATTACACTTCCTTTCAAACAGAGATTACATCTCGCATCTAAATGATTAAATTCAACACAATGATACAATTTGAGGAGGATTATGTAATCCTTTATCTATTCCAAAAGAAAACTTTACAACTTCCTTATTTTATTCTTTCCAAAAACATATATTATATCCAGGATAGAATAATACATTTTATTTTCACGTGTTTCACTTTTCCACTTTCCAAATAGGGATTTCATAGAGCTCATTAAGTCTGATTTCCAATGGAAATAATATTATATGAACAAGGAAAACACTTACATTAATTCAAATGAAACTTTTATAACCTCATTTCCATTTTATTTCAAAATACAACATAGAAAACACGTATCATTATTTCTCATTCTTTCCAACCACGAGATACAAAGTATAACTCTTTTACATTTCAAATTTCCACTTTCATTGCCAATACATAGTATCTTTCCATGATAATGAATAAACAGATCATCCACTTCAAGTGGGAAAGGGGCTACAATAATATTTCATTTCACAAGGGACTATCAAACTATCTATATCTCAACTCCAGAACAACAACATGTAGATTTCTCATTCTTCCAATTTGATCACAACAAGAGTAGGGAAAGGAAACACTCTCCACCCAACCAAGACATCCAATGAAGAGGATAAGTCATCCTTCTTCATTGGCCCCAAGCCCTAACCAAAATGCAATAAAATATGTGATCCAACTCATGGCAACAACAAGCTTCCACAACCACACAAGCAACATAATCACAATAAGAACATAGTCCAAACGCGAGATGTAGTTATAAAACTATATTAAAATATGAAAAATAATACTAAGGCTTCCTCAAGCAAGCCAAAGGAGCAAGAAACTATGGGGGATGCTGCTTATGACTCCTAAAAGGGGAAATGGGTATCACCACACGAGAACAAACCACCACACACACACACACACACACACACACACACACACACACACACACACACACACACACACACACACACACACACACACACACACATATATATCATTTCAAATCCCTGACATGCCCTTATGCCTCCCCCAAGTACCCCTTATTCCTCACATTTCCTTATGCCTCCCCAACCTCTTATGGCACCCCATAATCCCAACTCCCTCCACCCTTATACCTCCCTAAAACACACTTGTGCCTCCCACAAAATATAACCCCATAGTCTTCTCCTACACCATTCCTAGGCCATCTACCCAACAGCCCACAAACATGCCAAAACATTCATACATTAACACTTACATTCATAAAATAAGAGCATTTCAAGAGTCAAGCTCCTACCTCTCCATGATGGAGTTGTTCCAAGTTCCAAAACAAAGAAGCTTTATCCCAATGCAAGCAATCCAAAACATCCAAGCACAAGCATGTAAAAATATTTCGAAAAAAAAATTCAAAGCAAGAGCTCCAAAACAGCAAAATAATTCACCCAAGAAAATGAAGTCTCCAAAGTGAAGCAACCCCAAAACAAGGCAAGCCATTCAAATTTTATAGAAGAGGGAAGGGAAGAGAATGAGGCAGATCCACGTAGGATGCCATATCACATCTCTTCAACCCCAACCCAAAAGTCAACTTCATTCTCCAATGCACAATAACTAGGTGGGTGAATAATATGACAGTTTACTTACACACTCAAATCCAACCCACACCCCAAAGGACTGAAATTAAATCATGTAAGAAAAGTGCAATTAAAACCTACAATTTTCCTTCTCAAAAACATCACAAAAGTCTAATCTCAACTCCCCAACCATAGGTATGGTTGGTAATTAAATTTAAGAGGTATGGGACAAGTTTAACTTGTCCCACAAGCCTCCAAAATCAGCCTCCAAGGAAAATTTTGAATTTCCAAGAAGGTGGAGTGTTTCACACTCAAAAGTTAACTTACACATCTTTAATCATGGCCAACAACTCTATTAATTACTTTCTTATGACATATTTTAATTAACTAACTTAACAACATGATTACTCACAATATTTACACACCATTTAATGAATAATGAAAGGGGTAAAAGTACCACAAAATAAACACATGCAAACATAAACAAAGGGACCAAAATAAAAGGAATACATAAAACCCCTTGGTCACAATTAAAGGTGATCCCCCATGGGAATCCCTAACACACACAAACACACACAAACAAATACTAGTTACCATGGTGACCTTGTTGAATTCATCTAGAATTCCAATGTGGTTGGTCTCCAATCCCCCGATGTTTGTTGTGATATTTTAACCTATAAAACACAAATACCTCCTTCGGCCTCGTGGCCATATCAGAACATCTAAAATAATATAAATATAATTCCCAAAATCATTTAGATGTATGAATCACAACAACATCAAAGCAATTTAACAATATCATTTATGGTTTTATCAACAACTATATCATCATCCAATAATTTCCATTTCTAGGTCTACTCACAATATCCAAATATCACAAGTCTCGCACAACATCCATAATATAACCATGTCAAACAGTATATCATCATCAATATCTAAAATGTCTCTAATAATCATCATGCATCATAACTGAATCAAGTCAACAATAATCCATGATCTAACATCTAACATCATACTATAATAAGGTCCATAATCATGTCCATAATATAATCAGCAGTATCATGATCAGTATCAAAAAGGTTTCAAAGGGAAGTGGACACTATAGTTTTACCCCTCAACCCATTGGTAGGGTTGGCATAACAATTTAAGAGGTGTGGGACAAGCTTAACTTGTCCCACAAGCCTCAAAATTGGCCCTTAAGGTTAAATTCGAATTTCCATGAGGGGGTAGAGTGTACAACACTCAGGTCATAAGCACTCAATCTTACACACAAAGCCCAAGACCCATCTAGTCAATAAATGAAAAAATTTGGTCACATCCACACTTAGTTAATAACAATATTAGTTAAATAGAACACTAAAACCCATTAAGATAAAGGGGAAGAATACATCATTTTCTAATTAATTAAAACAAGGAAATTACATCACTAAAAATCACATACTACATTAAGTAAAGGAAACTAAACAAAATAAAACACATAACCCCTTGGTCACAATTCCCCCTAACAATAATTCAAACACACACACACAAACACATGTTGCCATGGTGACCCTTGTTGGATTCACCTAGAATTCCAATTTGTTTGGTCTCTAATCCCCCGATGTTTGTTGTGACATGTTTACCTACAAAACACATAACACCTCCTTCGGCCTCATGGCCGCATCAAAACATCTAGGATAAAATATACAATATAAATCCACAATCATCTATATATCAAATATCATCTAGGAAAATATGATATCATTTACAATTTCTAGCAACATTTCTATTCTACATCTCATCCATGTCAAAATGATCACAACATTAGTTCAATTATCAAAGGTCTACTCAATATGACGAAATATCACATGTCTAAAAAAAATATATATATATATATATATATATATATATATATATATATATATATATATATAACCATGTCAATAGCATATCAACATTAATATAAAATGTCTCTAATAATCCACATGCATCATATATGAATCGAAATCAACAACAGTTTGTGATCTCTAACATCTAACATCATGCCAAATCAAAAACTACAATAATATCCATAAGTATAGTCGACAATATCATAATCAATAACAAAAAAAGTGTCGAAGGGAAGTGGGCACTACAAGACAACTCCCCTAAGATAGGGACTAGTAGTCTCACGAGGTTACAAATGTCCCTATTAACAAATAGGTCACACAATTCATTACAAAAGGCATATGAACCTAGTTAGGGAAAACCCTCTTGAGTTGGATGAAAACAATACTCAGGAAACCTAATCCAGAAAGCAAAAATAAGGAAGTATGTTGCCATGTTAAGCTCCTTCGAATCCTTAATTAATTGTTAGAGCATAACTATAGTAAAATTATAATTGACGCTTGCCCTTGGGAAGTGTGATCGTGAGATGTTATTTCACGGTAAAGGGAAACATGATCTTCCTTGTAATGTGATTAAACCCTCTCACTATGGATAAAGAACCTATTTCTTATAATACTTATTGTGTACTAAGTCTATTGTCATTTTATAAATGAGTGAAAGAAATGCGACCCTAAATCCTTAAATGAAAAAAAGAACTTCTCATCCTTTGGACTTACACTTGTTCTGTTGTGTAACAGAGGTATGATATAAGATCAAGATGCATGCCCTTAGGATTGAATCCTAGGGATAAGACCTAGTAGCTGGGTATGTATGTAAATAGCCTTATGTGTAACTAATTACCCTTTTAACAAACAAGTGAATTAAACAAATAATTTAAATAATGTGGATGATCCTTATTCGATGAGTTACACCATAAGTTAAATGTTAAACAATATAGAGGAAATCTAGCAAAAAGGAAAAGGGAATGTATGATTCACATATTATGAACCTTTTTAGGACTTAAGTTAAATATTGAAACATGATTGTAATAAATGTGTAATCCTAAAAGATCGTGCCATGGGAAGACCCTATCTGTAAGTGTATATTGTAGTGAATTGTTATGTTGTGCCTTGTCAAAAAAAAGTGGCCTTGAATTGCATCACGTGTTTTCACGTTATCTATGTGGGTTAATGTTTTGCAAACATATCATGTGTTGTGTGTAGTCCTAAGTAATCTCATATAGTGTCATGTGTACTACAATGTAAGTAAAAAAACATATTATGGTATTTTTAGTGTTGTATTATGTGTGTAAAATATGGGTGTTATAGATGTCATGGAAGAGAAAATGGAGCTTGGTATGAATACACACAAACCCATGTTTATTTTATTTTTGTTTTCCATTTCCATTCTACCCTCTCCTAGGGTTTGATTGGAATTTTCTTATTTGTTGTAAATTTATTCATTGTTGAAAAACAATTTCTTGTATTTACTTTATTGGGGAAAATGGGCATTTTCCCATTTTAATAGATCTAGTTTTTTTAAGTAATATATACACTTCCTTTTTTTTAGAATACACTCGTTGAAGAACGTATGTGTGTGTGTGTGTGTGTGTGGGTAAAAACAAAGATATAAGCCACAGATTACAACACACAGTCCACATTAAATTACTTCGGTCATTATTTGAATTGAGGCATGGCTGAATTTTGTTTGGTGGGGCTCATTTACCCATGGCATATTTTAAACAATATTTTTGGGGAGGGTTATCGACCCCACCCCCATCCCATAACATAATGGGGTGGGGAGTGGGGTCGCGACCCTCCCCACTTTTTCAATTAAAACTTAATTAAAACCTAGCCAACTTGTACACGGCCCCATCGGTCCTAACACATTTAAAACTATTTTTTTAAGTTTTATTTTATATATGTGTTTTATTAATATGTATACTAATAAATATTTTAATATTAATTTTATAGATATATATATATATATATATATATATAATATTTTCATTTCCTTTTATTATTAAATTGCAAGATTATTAATATTTTAATAAAATAATAATAATCAAGCTTAAAAAAATTATAAAAGAAAACAATAGTTGGTTTATTATTTATAAAAGGAATTTATAGAACCTTTCTATCTGTTCACTTAATCATAGTTATATTTAAATAGGAATATGCATATATACATTTATTCACTTGTCTGACAAATATAGGTATTCTTTTTTGTTTAATTTTACCAAAGACTAAAATTAGGAGAATAAAAAATTCACAACTCATTCTACAATACAATAATAGAAAAAGGGAGGTGTTATCTAATTTTGCCCCTCAAGAAAAAATGAACAAACATGAACTTGCACACCGAGAAATGGGGTTGATTCGGTATGCGATCTTGCATTTCAAGATTGGCCAAACATTTTACAAGAGGGCTCGGTAATGGTGATGATGTCAGAGGAAAAGAAATTGAAGGAAGCTTAGAGTCGAGCTGAGAAAAATGGGGTCCCCAAAGTTTAAAGTTTTCAAACTTCGGAGATTTTACAATTCGGAGTTTCGGATAGCGCGAGTAAAAAAAAAAAAGAAAAGGTCGAAACCACGAAGTCCAAAAAATTTTGTGGGTTTTCAAGGTCAACAGCGTAATGGATCGTGGATTTTAGAATCCAAACTCGAAAGTCTGAAATTTTAGACTTCAAGGTTCGGGATTCGGGGGTTCGCGGTCTTCGCCAAACAAGGATTTGAAAGTTTTGAAAGGAAGTAACTGGAGATCCAGTTTTTAGTTTACAAAATGTGAGAAGTTTAGTACAAGAAAAGAAAAAATTTACTAAAATAGTTCATTTCTAAGGAAAAATTATATATAACACATCATGGTGAGTTAATACCAAGAATGTGTATTTTTAACATAAAAACTACAATGCACTCCTTTTTTTGAAAACACCACTATTGTCAATATATAAAGACACCATATATGTACACTTTTGTACCGACCCAAAAAAATATTCTATGAATTTGTAGAATCTTTGTAACACCCGCAAAAATGACGTTCTAAGAACACGCTTCAACCTAACACTTAACCCGAAAATGTGACTAAATTTTTTTTTTGTTTAAGTTATAAAGAAGGTTAAGGTACAAGGATGTTACAAGGGTACTTAACCTTTAGGGTTCATTAACTTACTTACACTACTTAACTCAGTTTTACGATTGAAGAACCAAGTCTAGTTAGAAGTTACATGTTAGCACAATTATCTCTAGGGTCCATTTATCAAATGTTCTATAGGAAGGTAACAAGGATTAGTTTACTTAATTAAATGTTCTCTTTTCTTCGATTAAGTCCATTCCTAACAAGGTTAACCTTATGTTAATTTATTAGATACCATATCTTAATAGCTTAAAGGATCCTTTAATAAATTTCTACACACACTAAGGGTTTAAAGGGGAAGGAACATTACACCCCTAGGCAATCAAAAGGCCCCACTCATTCATCTACACATACCCTTAAATATTTTACATAAACATTTAAATTGCATTTCCTTTTAATAAAGGTAGGGTCAATCCTCCACCCTTGGATCAAATCCATCTTAGCCACTAGATCCTAGGGTTCCCAACTTAGCCCTAAAAATCCTTATGAAAGTCTATTAAAACCTTTTCTCATTCTAATCTTCTCATTTGATTCATTTTCTTTTTTTAAATTTGCAGGTTGGAGAGGAGGAAGCCATGAGAGCAAAAAGGAAGAAGCCATGGAGGGTTCTACAAGAAGATTTAGTCTAGGTTTAGCTTAGTTTTATTTTTATTTATGTAATCTATTTCCTTCAAGGATTGGGAGGAGTTTCCTCCTCCAATCTAGTTTTTATTCCAAGATTTTAGTGTATTGGGTTTAAATTTGGGGCAAACCCTACCCCCTTTGATATAAATGAAAGAATGCTTTTAGATTCACCATTTGAGTGTTTTGTTGTCCCATTCCTAAGCATTTATCTTTATTTTACTTACTGGTAGTAATAGGTTAAATTTCACACATAGGCGTGGTTCCACGGAATTCTTTCATAAGTGAAAAGACCACCGCCCAGACCAAACTAGCGGTTCTAGGACCACCACCGTGTCAGGGTGAAAAACAGTGGACCGCTTCCCTCAAGAGTGGCGGTTGTGAAACCGCTGCCTTACCTGGGCAACAATCACAGGACCACCGCCCTACTGAGTAGTGGTTTTGAGACCACTGCCATAGGCTGAGCAGTGGTCATAGGACCACCTCTTTGCACAAGGCGAAGGTCCTGTTTCGAAAAATAAAACCATAAATCTGAAATTTTTGCAAAAACTTAAAGTTGCTAAAGGATGTAAAAATGCATTCTAAGTTTTTTTTTTGTTCATTCCAAGTTCCAGATTTGAGATTTAGTGCTCTATTATTCATTTCTTAGTTAAATCTAGTCATTTTAAAGTGTTTCCATTTCTAATAAAATTCATCTACTTACAAGAATAACTTCTATTTGTTTAACTTGATTTTTTTTTTCATTATAAGAAAAAGGAACATAAATCTAATTCATTACTTTTCATTTCCTTACTATAAAATCAACATTTCTAAATGCAATATAATCTAGTTTGTTCTCTCTTTCATTTTACTACAATGTTCATACATTCAAAATAACTAAAATAACTTTATTTTTCCATTCAAGTTTATTATACTAACAAGATCAACTTCTAACAATTTCTACATTTTCTTCACTCTCACATTTACAATACAATAATAACTCAATGAAAATATACTTTCTTTTCCATTGATATAACTCAAATATTTTAGCACAAGCACTACTTTTCTCACAATACATTCAAGATTTTAACAAGGAGAAAATACTTTCTTTTCTATTTGTAAACTAACTCTACAATAACATTCTTTCTTCTTTCTTTTCTTATTTGTTCCTTTCCACATGCAATGCAATATCAATAACAACTATTTGAATACAACTTTCCTTTCAATATATGCTACACTTCCATAGACACAAAGGAATACAATATGTTTCTTCACAAGATTACAACAATGTTCTCCACTTGATGTGGGAAGTCATACAAAAGTAAATACAAGAATGAAATACATTATTACAATTTCCTCCACTCTAAGTGGGTAAAATACAAGGTAGTTTCACATGATCTCCAACAAGACTCCAAGCTCCAAACTCCAAAAAGTAGGTTTTCCAAGAATTTGCTTGATTCACAACAAAATAGGGGGAGAGGCAATGCTCTCCACCCAACCAAGATACCCAATGGAGAAGAGAAGCCATCCTTTACATTAGCCCCGAGCTCCAACCACATTACAATGGGAGAGAATCTCAACTCGTGGCAACTACTAGCTTCCATAGTACTTAACATATAATTTCACATTCATTCCATTTACATACAAACACAACAACTCAGAAAAGAAAAACAACAAAGCAACAAGATCACAAGGCTTATCAAAAATCCAAAAGAGTAAGACCTATGGGGATGCCACTTATGCCTCCCAATGGGAATGGGTGCCCACCTAAAATCTTCTAATGTAAAACACAATTTCCCTTCCCAACTCTTATGCCTCCCTCAAGTACCCCTTGTGCCTCCATACACTCTTATGCCTCCCTCAAAACTCTTATGTCTCCATCATAATAAGAACAAAAGAAATGCTCAATGGGGCACCCAACCCAAACTCCCTCCTCAAGAAAGTGATCTCTTATGCCTCCCTACAAGAAAACCCCCATAGTCTCCTCCCACTCCCAACTTAGGCAATCTACCCACACCCAACAAGAATTCCAAAGAGACAACAACATTCAACACAACATATAAACACATACAATAAAGCAAAGAGCATAATTTAAACTAAGGTGAAGCTCCTACCTCTCCATGGTAGAGCTTGTTCCAAGTATGAAGTTCCAAGCTTCTCCAAAGATCAAGCAAGCATCCAAAAGCTCCAACAATCCACAAACTCTCTCCAAATCCTCTCACTCTCCAAAAATTCAAGAGACTAAAAATGATCATCCAACCCCAAAACAAGCAACAAGAATTCAATAAATAGAGAAAAGAGAGGGAGGGATGATGTGGCTCCAAGTAGGATGCCACCTCATTTCCTCTCCACTCCACATCACTTGGTCAACCTCATATTCCAATGCACAATTAATAAGTGGTTGGAGGAATGACAAGAACCTTACACACTCCATCTAAGCCCACTCCCCCAAAGGAAAAAATTAAATATTTGAAAGAAAGTGCAATTAACATTTCACCTTTTTATCCCCCAAAACACCTAAAAGAGCCTAAATTTGACCCCCCAACCCATAGGTATGGTTGGCATGGGCATTTAAGAGGTGTGGGACAAGTTTGACTTGTCCCAAAAGCTTCCAAATTTGGCCTCTAAGGCCAAATTCGAGTTTCCCATGAAGGGTAGAGTGTGCTACACTCAAAACTCAAACACACTTCACTCAACACAAAATCCAAAAGTAAATCAAGCCTAATAAATGAACTCCTTTTGGTCACATCTTTAATTAGTTTAGAACAAATTCAAATTAGCTTAATTAAGACACTACAACCCATGAATAGTAAACACAAATCCAAAATCTAAATAATAAAACAAGTAAATTTCATTACTAAAGAAAAACACATACTAACATACTAAAAGGGAAATTAAAACAAAACAACACATGACCCCTAGGTCACAATTTTCTCCTAACTAAATAATTCTAACACACACACAATTACATGTTGTCATGGTGACCCTAGTTGAATTCTTCTCGAATTCCGATGTGGTTGGTCTCTAATCCCCATGTTGTTGTGAATATAATATACCTGCAAAACAAAGAATACCTCCTTCGGCCTCGTGGTGTATTAAAACATTCATGTCAAATATGCAATATAAATCTAAAATCAACTATATACAAATTAATATCATCTATGCAAGATACGATATCACTAAAATTTCTAGCACATTTCCATTCCACATTTTATCCACGTCAAAATGATCACAACATTAATCTAATTATCAAAGGTCTACTAAACATGATTAAATATATCATATGTTAGAAATACAAATAAATAACCATGTCAAAAGTATATCAATATCAACATCAAATGTCTCTAATGGTCCATATGCATCATATAAGAATCAAATCAATAACAATTCAATATCTTTGATATCTACTAACATGCTAAATCAAAGAAGCTATAATAGATCCATAAGTGCAGTCGACAATATCAAAAACAATAATAAAAAATGTGTCAAAGGGAAGTGGGCACTACATCCCCCTCCCCTTAGACTCGAATTCCACCTGGAAGTCATTGGAACATGTGTGGAAACTGCACTCGTAGTAAGGTAGCATCCTCCCAAGTAGTTGTAGTCTCATCATATCTAACCCAGTGGACTCGAAACCGATCAATCTCTCTGCCACGAAGTCCCAGGGTCCTGCGCTCTATAATGCATATGGGCTCCACCATCACCTGCCCCTGATCCTACACCGTGAAGTAGTCCAATCTAGCACGTGAGAAGGATCAGAAATATATCTCCTACGCACATAAACGTGAAACACATCATGGATGTGAGACAAGCTAGGTGGCAATGCTAGATGATAAGTCGGGGATCGATGCGCTCCAAGATCCCAAAGGACCCACAAACCTAGGAGCAAGTTAAGAACCTTTTTTGTAACGAATAGGGCTCTTATGCATTCGACATGAAGAAACACCTTCATGCCCACCTCAAAACTATGATCTATCCTATGTTAGTCTGTATACTTCTTCTACTGTCTTTCACCTCCTACATCTTTGTCGATCAAGGTAACCTATTGCTCCATATCCTGCAATAATGTTCACCCAAGAGAAACCACGTCCTCTAACCTATCCAGCTTTGGCGATCGGACCAGTATTTCTCCCCAAATATTTATAGGGAGAAGAGTCAAGGTAGGGAAGCATTTGGGATGAAGACGAAAACTACCTTGAATGGTTAGGACAAGCAATGCCCATGCTCTATGTTATATGTTTCCTTCGGCAACATGGCGATGAAATATCAATAGCAGATTAGAAGAGGTTGCATTGGGGTTAGAAGGAGTGGGTTACCATTTACGTGGGTTCTTCACTCGATATAGGCTGAAGGACACACGGTTGTTTTGCCCAAGGGTTTCAAAGAGTGAACCGAGGATCGAGCATTTATTGTGAGTTGGGCGCCAAAACTAAAGGTGCTTACACATGCATGCGTGGGAGGATTTTTGATGCATAGTGGATGGAATTCTACATTGGATAGTATAAGCATGGGAGTTCCACTCTTGGGTTGGCCTTATTTTGGTGATCGGTTCCTTACTTAAAGATTTGCAAAAACAATATGGAAAGTGGGTTTGGATTTTAAGGACGTGAATGTGGATGAAAAAATATTGGTGACAAGAGAAGAGGTTGAGAATGATTTTATGAATTTGATGCAAAATGAGTAGCTATGAGAAGACGACTTTTGAGCTCAAGGAGGCGTGAACAAAGCCGTCATGCCGGAGGTTCTTCTTTTACAAACATCACTACATGTGTCAAGATATGCTCGTAATGGGAATGCACTGGAAAATAAAATTTAAACACTTCAAGTGCTCTCCAAAATTGGAATTTTGTGTTGTGTTTATGTAATAGTTATTATTTGTTAGTTATATTTAGAATTACAAAGTTAAATAAGGAATTTTTGCTACCTAATAGCAAATTTTTCATTAACTTGCATTTTGAGTTTTTTTGGATGGGTACATGTTTGCCAAATGAGCATAGGTATGACTGATTGAGTTGGACTTTAGACGCTTTATCTTCCATGAGTCTATTGTAGAATGTTGGGGGAGCCTTTCAAAACCTCATGCATTTATATAAATAAAAAAATATTATAAATATGATAACATACTAGCAATCGCATGTGTACAATGTAATGTGAATGTGGAATGGTATATGTTATTTGATTTAGAGGGATAGTTATTACTTTTGTAGTTGATTTTGATAATGGGTGTGATTGATTTTATAGGTTTAGATATATACATAGATCACTTCATTTAAAAGTTCCATGTCTACATGCTCCATGAGAGCTCTAATAATAAGGGTGTTGTATTATCTATATCTGCCCACTAAGTATGTGTCACCAATGGTGATATTAGGTACAAAATATGCAAGGTCATCAACTTATAATACAAGGAATGGTGTAACACCCACATTTTACACACACAAATACAACAGTAAAAATAACAGAATAATTTTTTTTACTCACATTGTAGTTCACATGACACTATAGGGGACCACTTATGACAACACACAATACATGATCTGTTTGCACAAACATTAACCCATATAGAAGACATGAAACCATGTGATGCACATCAAGTAAATTTTTATGACAAGGCACAACATAATGATTCCACAATAGTATATTCTTATAGATAGGGTCTTCCACGACATGATACTTTTAGAATTTCACAGTTATTACAATGATGATTCAATCTTTAACTTAAGTTCTAGAAAGGCTCATAATATGTGAATCTTACATTCCTTCTCATGTTGCTAGATTTCCTTTTATATTGTTTAAAATTTAGCTTACAATATAACTCATTGAATAAGGATCATCTATATTATTTCAATTACTTATTTAATTTATGTAATGCCTCTTTACTGTGTTGATCTCCCTCTGTAGGCACTGGTCTTGGCTTGTGTAAAAGAGTGGGAGAGTTTTATTTAGTGGCGCCATTATCTAAATGATATTTGTTTGATTAATGTTTGAATTTTAGTCTCCAACCACCATCTCCCACCTTGGGTGACACAGCCTCCACGCATGCCTTCTAAATAACTTTTTATGGTGGATTCTTTACTAACCCACCCACCGACCTACCATCTATTATGGCCATTCAATCCTTCTGTTTTGGCTAGGGGAGAAGCTTACCCGTTGCTAGGTGAGAGTGGTTGAACTTTTGCCAAAAAAATTTGTCAATGCAATTAAATCCTGCCCCCTTTCCGTAGTTCTCCATGCTAGCCACGTGAGAGGGAAAGATATTCAAATGAGGGCGAAGGGAAGAGACCATTCAGCTTCTCCTTGATGTGCAAGGCTCTTCAATATGGTTGTATTCGTGGAATACAAGAGAATATGGTCTCTGTAAGCTGTTGTATGATCCGTAAATATCTATTTGCATGTATACACTATATATGAAGCTATGTGGAAGCATTACGTGACTAGAGTTTGCCTACTATTTTCGAACAAGGATTTAGGTGGGGTTCTAATCTGGAGCATGCCTTGACTTCCTTACTAAATCCAAATATCATCACACTATCTCTTGTTGCAGAAGTTCTTGATGTAAACAAAAAAACACCCCTCTTTGGCCTGGAGATTTTTCAAGCAAGCATCAGGAAAAATAGATAATCATTGCAGGCATGGTTTAACATCATTCAGAGCCATTTCTGACATCCTCTACAATGCAAAAATGGTTTCCCAACTTTGATAAGTGTTCCATAATTTGTATGAAGAAAAATACATAGAAGTTGTAGTTCCTGCACTTCGGATACTTGTGGCAAGATTCGAAAAAGCTGGATTTGTGGATGAGGCCTATGAAACCTTTGAGGAGCTGTTGGAAAAAAAGTGACATTGGTATTTCTCTTAATTCAAGTATTTTTTTATGTGTTGTTGGAAGTGTTCTGAAGAAGGAAAAGCCGAGAGATAATTCGATACTATATAGTCCTTGGGACCTATTTTTTTCAGACACATGCACTCGATGTTTTGGGAGTTCCCTATCCATGCCAACGTGGGAGTATGTGGAGGTTTTAGTGCCCATGATGTTTGTGGATAGAGATTCAACCTAAAGATTGTTGTTGCTGGTCATGTGGTGTTCATGCATTTGGTAGGAGCCGGAGATCGAGGCAAGATAATTCTACCATTGCTACAATTGCTAATATTTAAAAATATCATGAAATGTAACCTTGCCTTCCCTGAAATTGGCTTGTCTCTGCTACTTTGATGCGGGTTTGTATGCCTTGCTGGGAAAGATCTCCTTTTCTCTTGAATTATTTTCTTGTTTTTTATCTATACTAGTTATCAGTGTTAAAGTGGATAACAAAGATGTATTCCTCTTCTCTGGTTGTTGTGTATTCATGCTTGAATGATCAACCTTATAAGAATTATTAGATGCATTTCTGGGTTTAAGTAACGAGTTTTCATGTTGTTTATTTCTAGATTTTTCAGTTGTGAAAACAAATCATTGTACTTTAAACCCCTTGCTCTTTATACGAGCTTATTATCTGTAGATTATATTTTCCTTCTAGATAATCGAGTTGTTCCTTTTTTTATGACTCCAGATCTGGGTACTCAAGTTGTTACTCTATCAAAGGATGTCTCTTCCGGGTATGCAAGATATTTTTATCTTTAAGGTTTATAACATTTTTCCCCCTTCTCTATTACTCCTTAAATCAATCGGATTAGTGGAATCAAATCCAGTATAGTTTTACCTTTCTACTTACAGGTATGTTGAGCATAGTTTACATGGGTCATGACAACCTTACTTTAGCAAACAACCACTAGGTTGAACCCGATCCAGGTTGACTATAGTTTTATGGACACTTAGTCATCCTTTCGAGTTATGGCAACAAATTTCGTAATGTTAGTTGTTTTCCTTTGGTGTTACCCAACCACGGTGAGGTGTGGTTGTTGAGGTCTATTGGACCTCCTTGTTCTCCTTTCTTGGGCTAGGTAGGTGGCCCCTTCGTTATCCAATCATTCCCGTAGGTCTACAAAACTTTACGTGTGGTTGACTACTGTGGTTGCTATTATGTATGAAGGGGGTATCGTGGCTAAGGTACTTGATTTCTTAGAATTCTATATATTTACCCAACTTCTTGATGATCATCGGTGTAGGTCTAGATGTTTAAGTTCTTCCTTTAGGGGCACTTTGACCATCCCTTATGAAGCTTAAACCATAACAAATGGTTTCATCACCAAGATTTGTAGTTTCATGTGTGTGTTATGGATAGTATTCCTTTATTGTCATAACTACCTTGGCATAATTCTACTCATGATGACTCTTGGTGGCATTTTTATAATTTTACATCTCATTGATTTTAATTGACATTTGGATGGTGTATGTGCATTGATATCTTTTTGACTTATGATAAAAAAACTAAGATCATGAGGGATAGTTGGGTGTATTTATATCTATAGATCCATTGTTGATTGATAGTTGAAGTTGATGTTAATTTAATAACTTTTGGTGATACTTATAAATGTAATTTTTACTTTTGAATGGGTTGAATTTTTCAATGAGGGGCACTCAAAAGGGACTTGTGATGGAAAGTAGTGATCCACATTGTTTTAAAACGAAACGATAGACTTATAGAGAAGGTTTAGAATTCCCTAGTGTGAAAAAACTTGGATTGATGTTTAAAATGTTAACTTGTATGTCGGAACTCTCTTTTACTCTCACTTGTCATTACTAGCCTATAAGGGCAAAGTGGCCTTCTTGAATGATTGTGAAATTCCTTGGAGTCAATGGTCAAAACTAGTATTATTTACCTTCCCTTTTTAAAAAATGTTGAGTGGTGGTCGTGTATTAGGTTTCCGTCATATAATCTATATGATCACATGATTAAAATTTTAATACACTTGACCTTTCGTGTTAACCTTGGATCCCATGTTTCCTCCTAGATTAATTGTTCAATTTTGTCATTTCAGAAAATCTAGTATCGTAGCTTGTGCCCTTGGGACTTTTTGTTTTATGAATTTAGAATGTTGGTTCGAATAACACTTCTCAATATTATAACCTTTTTTTTTTATGGAAATCCCATTACACTTTGGACTATTGTTTCTAACTTAATCAGGCCAATGGTCCCTTCTCAAATGATTGTTAATTTTTGTTGCTTTGAGACAATGTTCATAATTGAAGTATAAGGCTTTCTTCTTAGATTAGCATGGTGGAAATTTTATTTATCTTAAGGGGTTGTTAGTATTTAGAGCTTCAAGTCATTTCCTATAATAGGATGTCCGTTTCTTGATATTGTTAGATAGTAGCTTATTTTTGCTTTTTGCAGTCTTATCTTGCTCAATTCTGAAATCCCCAGCCCGGGTTATTAATTGTTGCAGATGGCTTATGCGAGTAGATGAGGGAAGACTTGTAGAATTTTGCATCAAACTTGGTTGTGAAGTTCTTTTGTATGAATAATTTTATGTTGTAAAACTCTGGTATGGGTTATGTGGGAATTTAGAAGAAAACTAGTGCCTTAGTATTATGTGTTGTGGAGTAATGTTGTCGTGACTATTGAAACTTTGGCTTGTTTTGTTATCATGGAAAATATAAAAGTTGATTACTGCATGGTTATGGGTGATTCTAATGTATTATAGAAATTTCTAATAATTGTGTAAGTGTGGTGTGACCAATGTTATTCTCTCTTGTTCCCTAGTCATGGTTCCATAGAGTTGGTTTGTCCCTTTGGGTTGTGCGTCATGTTGGAAAGAATTGATGTAACCTTGTTTAGTTTTCACAAATGAGTAATGGTAAAATTTTCTCTTGAGATAAAATGTTGAGTTGTAAACCCTTCTAAGACATAGTAATAATGTATTTATAAGCATAATAAAATGGGTTGGATAATCCTTATAAAAGTTAAACTAAAATATATATACGAATAAATTAATGTAGATGTGAGCTTCTTGATAACTTTTGGGTCCTTAGGTGATCAAAGAGGAATCTAGATTTTGTAATAAAAATATATTTACCTTGTTTTTCCCAAGCTAAACTAATCAACATTATCCTTTTATGGTGAATTCTTAAATGATCTTATGGTGAAATCAATTATTAGTTTTTGAAGATAATAAGGTATTTAAGTAGGAGGGAAATTGATTAAGAAACCCTTCAATCTCTCTCAATCGTTTGAAATGTAAATTGTTTTCCTTTGTCAAACTTAATCAAGCAAAGTCTAAATGAAACTTTTAACCAATCTTGATAAACTCTTAGCCTCAATAAAATACTGATGATAAGCAATGAGACCTTGAAGCTGAATTTTGTTTATTCTGCTTTACGTTAACCCTTTCCTTGATTCATGGTGATCTTTCTTAAGTAACGTCAAATTTTGATCCTTAAACAAGAAGATTATTGTTATGAACCCTAAACGGTACTTTCCCTCAATCGAGCTTGTGCTTATCACCTATGCAATAGAGGTGTGGAACAAGTTTCAGTGGCTTGAGTAAGATTAATTAACCTTGTGAGAAATGGAAAATGTTCTTAAATCAAATGAACTAAACAATCTATTAACATATAATAGATGATCCTCTTTCAAAAAAATTTACCCAAGCCTAATGTCTCTAAGTGTAAAAGAAAGGATTCTAACCCTTGTAAGAATAATTTTCTCAAATCAAACCTGAATCTCCTAGAATGTAAGATAAAGTTTGAAGGGTGTGTTTCAATAAAATAAATAACCTTAAGAAGATGTTCACAGTGGGTTGTCCTGAACTGTAACTATGTACTGTAGTTGGGTTCTTTGTGGTGTCTTGTCAAAGAAAAAGTAAATTGTCCTTGATGGGTGTTGGATGTTCCGTGTTGCCTATGTGGTCATAGTTGTTCGAAGATTTAGTTGTAACCTTTGTGTCCTCCTGTAATGTCATTCTATACTTCGAACAAGTCAAAAAAAAATTATCCTATATTTTTTTGTTGTCTTGTGTGTCTAAAATAGTGGGCATGACACTTGGTATCAAAGTGGAGGTTCATGCTCTCAAACCTCTGGGAAAAATTGGAGTGATGATGGTATTGCATGATGGTGGTAAATATTGGAAGAGTAATGTGATATAAGTGTGATGTGAACTATGTCGTAATTGTGATATTGTGAGTGCACATGTTGTGTATGACACTTAGTGTGTGACTATTGGCATGTGATGTGTTAGAGATGAGAGTATTCTTCCTCCTTTTCATGAATTCAATGAGAATTTGAGTGTGAAACATTGTCTTGTTGTGTGTGTGAAAGAAATATAATTGTTGATGTTGGAGTGTTGAATCCTTTTGGAATTTGTGATGTGTAGGTGTGTTGATATGTTGTACAATAAGGTTGATTTGTAGTGAACTGGAATTCATAATGATGGCATTATCATTGGTATAGAAATTTTTGTGTCCCCATATTATATGGTGATTGGTTGTATGTTGTAATTGTGCTCATCATAAGTAAAATTCATGTAACATGTAATGATTAATGTCGTATATTTGGGACATATATTGAGTGTATGATCCCTATCGTACATTAATTGAACTAAGGTGCAACATGTGGTGATGTGGTGTGTGGTAAACCGTGAATGTATGATTGTGATCTACCCTGTATATGTACCATATGTAAGATTTTATGGTAATTATATGTGTACCACCATTGTGTTAGTGGTGTAGTTACATACTATGTTGTGAACCTTACACTAATCGACCCTGAGGGAAATCGGTAAAAGAGTATGTTTGGAGTGAGGGAATGTGTACCATGGGCCAATAACTTGAGCTGACCTTAGGCTTAGTAGGTAATGACCTGTGCTCCTCTTTCTCTCTCTCCTTGTGGTTGTTGTATGGATGCAACCTAAGTGTAGCTATGACTGTGTTTAGCCTTGTTGAAGTGGTGGTGGGATGATTCAGATAGAGATGATGACAGTTGTACTATTGATATGTTATTTTACGAGCTGAGGCTTGATGTTTCGAGTGCCAACAACTCGTTGAGTACCCCCTTGGTGGCCAAATAAGGCCACATAGTTATTGTAATGTGATATTATTATATGTGTATTTTATTCGTAAATTGAAATTTTTATTTTATTTCTATAAGGACCAGCAGTTTTCTTGATTGTCATGCTTTATATTTTGGGCATTTCCTTGGTTTGTGGTACTAACACATAGATTTTGACACTAACTATGGCTATTTGGCCATTTTTTTGCTTGGTTTTGGATCTTCTTTTAAATTTTTAAGATTTTACCACCTTGCCCAAGGCTTGTACTTTGCCACTTGGCATTTGAATCAGATTGCTATGTTGGTTCTATTATCATGATGTGTGGAATAGGGTCATGGGATGCACCATGGAATGGTTGGACCTATGGACCCACTTTGTTGTATGGGGGTATACCCTAAGGAGTTATAGATAACTAGTGGGTTGTTGAACCATGAGTTATTATGTCACTTGGGTTAGGGGTGTCTAGACTCTATGTGCCTAGGGCCATAGGGAAACCGGCCTCCTTGAGGGAGGCATAAGATATTTGTGTGTGTGTGTGTGATGTTTCAGGATATATGTTAAGTTATTGTGATGTTTGGGTTGTGGTGTTATGATGTATGTGGTACTCATGTTAGTTGGATATGTTTTGTGATGTTGTGGATATGGCATTGATGCCCTTGTTGACTCTATGTACATGTAGCTATTTTTTGAGTTATGTAGAATCTTCATCTGTGGAATTGTGGAAATTTTAGGTTGTTGTAGTACACTTATGTTTGAGTATGGTATGGTAGTCATAGATGTGTGACTAGTACTATGTTTGTGGACTAAGTTTGTTCTCTTCTATATTTAGTTAAGCTCTTATAGTGTGGTACAATCATGAAATTATGTAAATTTATGCTTGTGAATCCTTAGTATTGTGTATGACCCTAGTAGGGTGTTGTGATTGCAGTTCATGTTGGGCACCCACAAGAAGGAATAAACTAAAACTCTTCAACAATGAAATTTTAAAGAACTTGAATTAGGAATAAATGTAAACGGAAAGAAACAAGTTAAATAATGAATAAGAGGGAACTATCAATCTTCACAGAAATTTGAAAGTTAAACATTCTGCCAAAATGTTTCTAAGGCCACCCCGTGGCCATGCTCTAACATCTAAAATTTTAACCATAGGGTGTACTTTCATCTTTTTTGTTCCTTGTTGCTTACCACCCTTCCTTCCTTCAGTGTCATGTCGCATCGAGGATGATGCTTTCTTAAGGGGAGGAGAATGTAATGCCCCTTTTTGTGTTGATCTCCCTTCATAGGCGTGGTCTTGGTTTGCGTAAAATATTTAATAAGTTTCCACGATGGTTTGCTAACTTGATTGGGTCCTACAAATTTCTTCTTACATTTTTCTGCTACTTGCAAAACATCTCATTCGGATCAAACACAAAAGAAAGTACGTTAAAAAAGCTGTCTTCCGATAAGAAAATCCATGACAGGAAAATTTTTACATGTCCACCTATATACCAAGAATCCATAAGGACTTGTTAAAGTCCAAAACTAGCAAATGATGAACAATTGGCAAATGGTTTTTTTGGAGCCACCATCATAACTCATCAATTTTGACCAAATCAAACAACGACTGGAGGCCTATGAAACCCCTTTTTCAAACTAACTAGGAAGTGATTTTTCCCAAACCGAAAGGTTCCAAGTAATTGTCTAGTAAAAATACTAGAGGTTTGTGAAGGTGGATAGGCATTTTGTTTTTCATGGTTCAAACGGAGAGCCAATACGAAACCCAATTTTTCAATTTTGGCACTTTTTGAAAGTGCAAAACGGGTAATGCTGGTCTCCTAAAGGAGTGGCGAAGAGAGTACAAATGATCGAGTGGGGTCAATCTGAAGCTTGATACAACACCCCACATAATGAGAGACAAATAAGAAACTTTCCATCCCTTTTCTGGGGCCTAGAAGGTTGTTTTGCAAGTCTCTCGAAATTGTGTTTCTTTCTAACTTTACAAGGTAGAAAACAATGGTTTTTTTATTTGATGACATTAACTAACTCTCACCAAGACCGGTGGTCGTGATTTCCCCAGGTTAAGAATGTATGAGGTTATGGGAACAATCTTGGTTAATGGTCGAGATGCAATTTGGTTACGTAAATCACAAGGTGGAGTTTTTTTAAACTATCTAGTTTGGTTAAATACCCAAATGTATAATTATCCACTGGTTTACTATTTCAGTTATATTGCAAATAAAAGAACCAAATTATGAAAGTTATAAAAGATTTCGATAAGGAGAAATTTCCTATCCAAGAATGACATGGTGAAAGAGGGGCTCCATGCCAGGTCCACCATCATTCCACAAAGCTCGAACTCTCTCTCTTATCATTCTATCAAATAGTTTGTGTGCATCCAAAAATCTTCCATTTGTATTAGTTGAAATCTTGTATAAGTTTATTTTAGGGAAAATTTTAGTGGCAAATTTTTGTAAACTCATGAAAATCAAGGATTATGGAAATTCAAAATGGTGAATATTATGTTGTTCAGAGCCGACTTATTTGCCAAAAATTTGGCTAACATGTCCCTTATACTATTCCTTTCACCTAGATTTTACACATATATAAGAGGTTATGAATGTAATTCGCCACCATTTCAAATCATATCGTGCGCATATTCACTCGAAGTAAACATAAGAAAATCCTCAACTGCCAACACTGAAGTCTAAAATCTGAGCCATCCAACCGTAAGGCGTCCAACTCTGAGTCATCTAGCCTTGATCCGACATACTCTGCAATCTGAAACGTCCAACTCTATTCCATCCAACCTGAGCCGTCCAACCCCTAGCCTGTACCTAACCCCAAGCCATCCAACCCCTAGTCATCCAACCCCTATCCGTCCAACCCCTAGCTGTCCAACCCCTAGCCATCCAACCCCTAGCCATCCAACCTATAGCCATCCAACCCTTAGTTGTCCAACCCTTTACCGTCCATTCTCAAAGCCTTGGAACATAAGAGCCGCCCGTAAGGCCCTAAGCAGTAAGTAGTCATGGATACTAGAAATCAGGGAAAGAAGATTACAAATTCAGCAAGTTCAAAAAAGGGTGCCAATACTTTGCTTGGCTATTTTGGAAAATCACAAAAAATGAAGTCGAGTTTCTACTTCGATTGAAAATATCGATATGTGGCAAGTGTTATTTATTGGTTATTTTATCTTACATAATTTAATAATTATATTTATGATATTGTTCTTGGAACTCTTTGACATTTGTACTCTGTAAAAATTTAACTATAGTTAAGATTAATACTATATAAGTAACAATTTTATAAAATTATTTACCAACTTTTCAAAAATTCCTTCATAGAATAATCAATTTATAGATATTGATGATCCAATATGTGTTGAGGCAAACATTTCGTCCCTTGATGAAATAGAAGTACAAGAAAATTCATCGAACTCTCAGGATACACTAGCAGAGGAAGCTTCTACTCCAAGGTCTATTTCTAGAAAGAGGAGACATGAGATTCAAAATATTTCTACTGACATCCCAGATGCAGAAGTTGAATCCCAAGGAAAGAAAAAGAAAATATGTTAGAAGAAAGATGGCAAACTAGACAATTAGAAGGAAATTCCAGTTCAAATGGGCTACAAAATATCCTTTTATTAAACCTGTGCACACTGAAAATTGTAATGATGTTCCAACACAATGTCGATGCAAAATATGTGGTTGGAAATAGGGGAAGGATCACATGATGCAACTCAAACTAGACACAATTGAAAAACACTGTGGGAAAATATACATTTCCCAAAAGCTCAAGGATGGCAACATAGTCATAACACATAAATGGAAAGATGTAAAAGATTGTCTACATGTCAAATATGTAGAAGAGTACAAAAATGTATAAAATATGTAAATGAAAAAGGTGGGACCATAGTAGAAAAATTGAGCAAAGCTATGGAGGCAGAAATGCAAGCAAAGGGTATTCAATTTGCAACCGTATTTCATATAATGAAAAGGGGAAGACCGATGTCAGATTTCAAAGAAAATAGAATGTTGTATCAAGTTATTGGTTTAAATAACATTCCTCAATCTCATTGGTTAGATACTAGTGGCTGGGAGATTGAAAAATGTATATCTCTGGTAGAGAAGGAGGATCTGAAACTATGTGTTGAAAAGGAAAAGTATATTTCCCTTACTTTAGATGAGGTTACTACGATGATAATACTTCATGGAAATGTATTCATGTTTACACATTTAATAATGAAATGAGGACTCCACACATCTTGGTAATTCATAAAATGACAGAGAATTGCAATTCTGAGAATATTTATAAATTGGTGGTATCAAATCTGAAGGATGTCGCCAAAATGGATTACCTTCCAATTGCAACAAAATTAGTTTGTGTCAAAACAATGGTGCAAATTGTAATGTAGGGAGCCAGAAATGGTTTGTTTGTTAGACTTCATACAACTATTGCTCTGTATATGGTTATTTTCCACTGCATGGCTCACAGAATGAATCTCACCTACAAAATTGTGAGCACATTTGAAAATGTAGCTAAAGTGGAGGAATTGATACGTGATCTCCATGCCTATTATTCTTGTAATCCTAAGAGATTTTTAGAATTTCAAAAATTTGCTATTGGACTAACGAGGGGAAAAAACTTCTCAAATATGTAGATACCAGATGGATATCTATGTACGAACCTACCTGTAGAATATATGATGAATATCCTTCACTGACAGGATTTATGTTTAAATACCATAGGGATGTAGATAAAGCTAAAGATCTATTGTGCCATCTAACTGACATAGAAACTTTACTCACACTTTGCGGTATTTTTCCCATGTTGAGGGAGCTTAATATTTTAATGAAGCATGCTCAAGATCAGTCTTTCTACATTACAGACTTTATAAGACTCAGAAGACATGTTTGCTAGAGTCTAGAAAGTTTATATATTTTTGATGGGAGTTTTCAGGGTGTTGCTTTTGAAAACTGGAATGCATTGATAGATTTGAAAAATTCCATGTGCTTCTTAAAGTACAATATAAATGATCATCTGTGTATAACAGCACATGGAAAAGAGATTCCACTTCATACGTACCAAAAAAATTGATATAGCTAACTCAGAAATAGAAGAAGTAAAAGTGACACGAAATTTATATGATGCAGTATTAATCGAAACTAGGAATAAGTTGAGAAAGATCTCTGAATCATTAGCTAAAGAGATTTGGGAAATATTCAAAAATGATAAAATACTTGAAGCAATGGGAGTTGTAAATCTGCAGTTCTCAAATTTGTCTAGCGGAAAACCTTATACATCTATCAGTCCTTTATTTGTCAAAAACATGGGTGATCTTACTGATCATTTCTATAAGACTGTAGAGATAAATGGAGTTTCTATAGAAGGAATTTTGGAAATAAAACTGCTTAGTTCATAGTCAATGGATTTTGCTAATACAATGATACGACAAGTTCAAATTCTACAAAACCCACAGGATTATAGTGCCATGAAAAGGATTTGGAAGGATATTTGTTCTAGTAGTATTCTAAGTGAAGATTTGAGTGAGTATATTAAGTTGTATGAGCTCTCAAACAATGATTCTGGGTTCTATGGAAGATGAGAGGGTTTTCAGTGCACTATCCTTTTTAAAGTCAAAAGTTCAAAACAGATTGGATAGGAATCTAGAAAGTTGTCTCAGATTGTATGTATCGAGTTACTCAATGGAGTCTTTTCCTTATGATAGAGCACTGGCATTGTGGAATTCACTAGTAGATAGAAGAGGAGTAAGTAATATTCTTCCTGACCTAGGGGATCAAGACACATCCACAAATCATGTTGTAATTGATTTCCAAGACACAAATGAAAGTGTTGCTCCAGGATTGTTTAAATTCACATAGATTTCATTTCTTCTATATATTATGTTAGTTCCCAAATTGATTCTCCTTAGAAGGCTAAGAAGCATCACGCTTTTGTGACAGAATCTTAGAGGCAAGCATATCATGTTAGGTGTCATTTTGTAGCCAGGGAAGGAATGCAGCTTGCTCTTTGTCACTCATATGTGGAGAAATGGGTAGTACCCTTAAGAGGATTTGATCTATCCTCACTCCTTTATGGTTGTGCCTTTCAACCAGGGTGAGAGGACCCTTTTGTATCCTACTTTGTGTGGAGTAGATGGAGATGTCCTTCATTACATATTCATTGAGAAGACCTTGAATAAAACATGATCAATACGAAAAATCTAACTATCATGAGTTGTCACCCTAGATAATGGAGATATTTTCTAAGTAAGGTTCAGGCTACTAAAGACAATGAAAACTTGATTGCTTCTGTATGTTTTAGTAATAGAGATTATGTATTTGTACACACATAGGACAAACAGGGGGTAGTACGGGTATGATTGATTTTTTTAAATGAAATTTTTGGTGGGAAGTGAGGCAGAGATGAACTTGATTCACTAGATCCTTGAGAACTTTTACAAAAATGGAGAGCTTGAACAACAAAATGCTTTGAGATAGCTAGGATGTTCCTTTAACTAGAATATGTGCTTCAATGGAGGCCCAAATCAGCACTTTTCACATAAACTTCAAGGATCCAAAATGAAGGCTCAAATTGGAAAACTTAACTAAACATTATCAACCTCTATTTCATCATGCCTAAGATACCCTCAAAGGCTAACAAACAATATTATAGTCATGCTAGGAGTCACAATGATTTTAAATTTGTTTATTTCACTATCAAATGAAATCTCTTCTGATAAATGAAATTACAAATGCCACCAAACTATCACAAGGATAAGATCTTGTGTGATTCACAAAGATTTCAATGTAAGATTGCAACAGGAACAAGAAAACTACTTACGAAATTAAGAAATGAAGAAAACACAAATTTTGCCCAAAAATAACGTAGATTAGCTCAAGTTTGATTAAATTTATCAAAGAGGGGAAATTTTCTAGAACAATCTCAGAGCTTGTCAATGGTTGTACACTCGTAACCACCTTAACATGATCAACTTTAACACAAAGGAGATAATCGGGTTTCTTCATATGGTTTCTCGGAAGAATGGGTTCTATCAAGCTTTTCTCTTAGGAAAATCAATCCCAACCTCTAGTACTCCACCCTTTACATGACAAATTCATGTAATTTATAACACTTCATTTACAACAGAGTTTTCCCCCCAAAACCAGAAACATTCAAAGCACCATTACGTGTTACGACCTTGACCGTGACTCCCAGAATCATATTTGCAAAAAGGTTGTCAAGTGTGTAGAAGGAAAATCTCTCCAAATATTTCCAAAGATTCAATTATTCACCTGGTAATTCATTCTTCATCTCACGCGCCAACTAATTCCTCCTCCAATCTGTCAAATCTTGTTCTTTGCGTGCTAAGAAAGAAAAAAATAGAAAATCATATCAAGGACAATAATCGATCACATCTTAATGGTAAAAGATGTCTTCAGATTTTCCCACCCAACCAGATACCAAATTAATGTTCCTCTTCATTTGACGTGCGGGAGACACCATGAAATGATAAAAAATCATAAAAAATTGCATCCTCGGGAGCTTTGGAGCAGAAATGGCATAAAATCGAATACATATGCAAAGTTGTTGTCGATATTTATTTTGAATTTGGACCATCCACATGGGAGATTCGAATTAAGATGAGCCCGGGGTTCTTTTTACTTTTACACCTTTTTGGAAAAAATGCAAAATTTCTCAATTTGCTCTACCCCTCTGCCTTTGAAAAATGGGCTTGACACGTGTCCCAATGTGGGTCCCAAAGGAACCACGGCTAAATTCTGTTATTTTACCTCTTTTTTGGAAAAGGAAAATTTTCCAAGTTTTCCCCGCAGCTCTACCCTTCCGCTTTTAGTTTCTGATGTGGGTCCCAGTGGAACCACGCTTCCTTTTACACTTTTAACCCCTTTCTCCACAAAAGGAAAATTTTCCAAATTTCCCCTAAAAGTTTGCACCTCCACCGTTGACTTGGAGAAAATTTTGACTATTCTTTATCGGGCCTATGGGTCATTTTGATGATTTCAGTCTTTTGAATAACAAGGGGCAAAAAATCCAAGTTGCCCCGATGGCCCGCCTCCCCACCTCTTGACTTTTCAAACCGCCACACGTCTCAATGGTGCATCTTCAAAAACCTTATAAAGCTTCAATATGATTTGGCGGGGTGCACTTCCATTTTAGAATCTTTATTCCATTTTTCAAAAGGGAAAAGTATCCAACTTGATTCCGAAGGCCCGCATCTCCACTTTTAACTTTGCCACATGTCCTTCTCATGGGGTCAAAGTAAGAATTTTTCCCCGCCACTTAAATTTTTCTTTAATCGAGCCTAGCGGGGCCACGGGCGAGTTCAAATTTTTTTCCAAAGTAGCCAAAAATAAAAATTTCATAAAACAAACCCACCATGCCTCATCCAATTAGAAGAAGCCACATAAGTACCAAAAGAACCAATCAGAATTGAGCGGAGCTACGGGACCAAAATTGCCTTTTTGCCAAAAAAGTAGAAAGTGACAAGTTAAAACATTTGCCCACCATCCCCTGACCAACCAAAAGAAGCCACATGACCGCCGAATGTTGAGGAATAATTTGACAGAAAAAGATTCCCATCAAACCGTCAAAAACACATAAATTCACCATTCATGCCTAGAATCTGATTTTTCGCTAAGGATGAAATTTTTTGAAACAAAACCAAGTGAATCATGGTTCCAAGCATCTTTTGACCATGGATTTGGATTTTCAAAGGAATACAAATATAAATTGATCATTTTCGAGCTTCCATGGTTGGGGAAAAATAGGAAAAAATGGCAGAGCCCACGGATTTTGAAGAAATTAGGGAAAAAACAAGGCAAACTCGGAGACTTCTTCAAAAAAGGGCATGACAATGGATTCTACAAATAATTCAAGGCATTCAAATGGAGGTAAAAGCTTCAGAACATCCACATCGAGAGATAAAATGTTTCATAACACACAGATCAAAGGAAAATTAGGGAAATGGTGCGAGATCAAAATGAGCACCAACATCGGCTCTGACTCGGGATGGGAACTCCCTGTGAGTGCCATAAGAACAACTAGCAGACCAAGTGCCAAGAATAGACCATTGGGAAATGGAGTCAAAGAATAAGCTAGCATAGCAAAACAACCACAACCATCCTCCAAAAATTGAACCGAGAAACTAGCAAAACCAAGTCACCAAGGACCAAAATGAACCAAAACACAAAAGCAGAACAAAACCAAAGAGCTAAACACTGTACAAGTGATGCTCACCTTGATTCTGGGAATCAATCCAGGAAATGTTTCAAGTGCCTACCATTAATAGGCAATTTGATCAATTCACCATCCAAATCTTTCAAGAAGAAGGTATGCTCACCAATCTGAATGTCAATGGAGTAAGGGCCCATCCACAGTGCATCAAATTTACCATGCTTGCCCTTGTCTTCATGTCTACTATCCCATAACAACAAAATATCTCCAATGTTGAAAGCTCTGGGAGTGACCTTCTTGTCAAATAACTTCTTCAATTTTTCTCTGAACTTCACATGCCTTTGGTGAGATGCTCTCCTTTCTTCATCAAGTTCAACAATCTGTTAATACAAGCCTTATATGGACTAACTTCTTGATCTTCCAGTTGTTTAATGAACTGATATGAGGATAGTTGCATATGCAGGGGCAACAGATCTTGAGTTCCATACACCAATTCAAAGGGACTTTTTCCAGTGGCTCTTTTAATAGTAATTATGTCAGCACAAACAACGAACTTCAATTGTTCACCCCATTTTATTTTGTTCAGATCTAAGGTTCTTCTAATAATCTTTAGCAAATTTTATTATTGGACTCAGCTTGTCCATTTCCTTGGGGATTGTAATTAGAATCATATGTCAAATTGATCCTCGTATTCTTTACACATTGCCACCAAAGGTTTAGCTCTAAATCTCATGGAATTCTCAGCAACAATTTTAACTAGTACTCCAAACCTACATATGATATGGTTTAACATAAAATCCATGACAATTTGGTGTGTTTCTCTTTTGGTGGGGATTGCCTCCACCCACTTGGTGAAGTAATCAATGGCTACAAGAATCCACTTATGGCCAGCACTTGAAGGGTCTGAAATCTCACCAATGAAATCCATTCCCCATTGCTTGAATGGGGCTTCAATTGATATAGGTTGCAAAGGCAAGGATCCTAAAGCTTTCAGTCTTCCAGAGAAGCGTAGACAACTCTCACATCTTCTAACCAGAATAAGTGTATCCTTGAAGAGATTTGGCCACCAATAACCAGCCCTCAAGATCTTTTGTGTTGTGACTCTTCCATCAAAATGCCCCCACAAACTCCTCCATGGAGATCAGCAATTATCTTAGGGGCTTCATCTTCAATAATGCACCTTAAGAGAACTCCCTCAGGGTTCTTCCAAGCTAACCCATAATCAATAATGACATATTTCTGAGAAGCCAACTTAAGGGCTCTTTTCTGGTTCTTACTCAAATACTCAGGGTAGTATAGATGTCTAAGATTAAAAAATTACATCTTTGTACCACTCAGAACTCATCAATTTTTCAAAAACATCTACCCTTCCTTCTTCTACCTCATTTACCTCAATAGTTTGCAAGTTTCTCTCAGCCATAAGCTTAGCCAAGCCCAAACCTCTCACCAACTTCATGGTTTGGATATCCATGTCATATTCTTACAACTTGTTCACCCATCTACATCTTTTGCTTGAGACTTCCATCTCTGATAAGATGTCTTTCACCATAGTGTGGGGAACATAAGCAACAATTTTAGAGCTCAAAATGTAAGGCCTAAAAACCTTTGTTTCTTTTACCAAGGAAAATGCTTGTTTCTCCATAATAGTGTATTTCAGCTCAGCCCCCTACAATGCCTTACTAAAAAAGGCAATTGGCCTCTCAGCCCCTTCATCATCTTTCTACAACAAGATAGATGTAATAGTGTTCTTTGAAGCAAAAAGAAAATAGTTGGAAAGGCTTCTTATAATCTAGAGCTGCTAAAATAGGGGCATGCTTTAATGCCTCCTTGATCCCATTGAAAGCTTGAATGGCATCCTCCTCCCATTTGATGGCCTGGTCCTTCTTTAGCATGTCAGTGATTGGAATGGTCAACTTAGCAAAGTTTGATATGAATCTCCTAATAAATTTTATCTACCCAAAGAAGGACTGAATCCCCTTCTTGGTTCTTGGAATTGGGACCTTACTGATGGCCTCTACCCTTTCTAGATCAATCATTACCCCTTCTTATGACATAATGTGACCAAGAAATTTTTCCTTCTGTACTTGAAATGGCACTTCTTTAGATTGAGTGAAATGCCATATTCTCTACATCTTATCAGCATTTTCTCCAAGTGCTACAAATGATCACCTCTCTTTCTAGAGAACACAGTTACATCATCTTAGTAGACAACAATAAAATCATTGATGTAACCAACAAAGCAACATCCATTGCTCTTTGAAAGGTTACTCCAGCATTCATCAGTCCAAAGGGCATCCTGACATATACATATGTTCCCCAAGGGGTGGTAAAGGTTGTCTTAATTCTTTCTGATTCCTTTACAACAACTTGGTTATAACTAAAGAAGCCATCCAGGGTAGATAGCAGCTCAAAACCGGTCACTAATTGCAACATGTTTTCCATGTTTGGTAAAGGATAATTATCCTTCATTGATGCTCTGTTCATATTTTTAATTCCACACATATCCTGATGTCACCATTCTTCTTTCTAACTAGTACTAGGTTTGCAACCCAAGAAGAATACCTTGTAGGCTGAATAATCCCTCCATCCCTCAATTTCTTTAGTTCCTCTTGCATTTTAAGAGATAGGAGTGGATTGATTGGCCTCTTTTTCTTCTTGAATGGTTTTGCATTAGATTCCAAGGGAATATCATGTTAAAACAAATCCTCTATGTATGCCTTTAGTTCAGAATAAGTTTAAGCCATGCAATCTTGACATTTTTTCAGCAATTGGACATAAGATTACTTCCAAACCAGATCTTCCTTGGTTTCTCCTTTGTGCCAAGTTCATGCTCCTCAACATCCCTTGAGGCTGTTATGCATCTGTTAATAATACGATTAGTATTATCAAAGTTGGATTCAAGAGCAACCAGCCCTCTAGGAATGGTATTAGTCTTTAGTTGGATGATGCCTTTGCCAAACAAGGTTTCTTTAGCCTCTTCTATGCACACCATTGGCTCCCAATCAATACTTTGATCAAAAAACTCCCCTTTGTTCTACAGAAATATTCTGACATGAGCATCATCATCAAAAACTTGAAAATGTTTAATGTTGTCCTAGTACAGATGGCCTAGTTAACACCTCAACATCATATTCACAATATAGGGATATTGTACAATTATCAAACAGAGATCCCAATACTACAAGTTTTTCTGTGAAATCATTGAACTTCCTATCATGATGCACAATATTAAAGGAATCAAACATCTCAATGACATCCCAAACTGCATGCTTGTATTGTTTCATTCGTTGATTTTTGTGGCATAAAGTTTTCTGACTTGCTTTATAATTAATTTTGAATCTCGTTTGACAATGATGTCTTTAACACCATATTTCCAAGCAATCCTCAGTCCTAACAACAATTCCTCATACTCAACAATGTTGTTAGTACTCTCAAAGTTGATTTTAAAGGAAAATACAAATTATTCTTGGCCTGGACAAATCAAAACAACACCAACACCATTTCCGAACTTGGAGAAAGCTCCATCAAACAATAAAGTCCAAGGAGAGCCTGCATGTTCAAGACACTTACATTCTTCAATCTTTTTCTCTTTTCCATTAGCAAATCCTACAAAGTTATCAGCATCAACACTTGTGTACAATACTTCATAAGATGCATTGTTGGGATCTTCAATAAGGTGTAAAATATTCTTTTCTCCATACAACCTGACAAGGCTGCCCTCAATTGGGATGATATCATAGGATATGTCCATTTGAAACTCCCACCAACACTTGCAGCGCATTTTTTAGATAACAAAGATACCCCATTTGGTGGGAAATCAACAATAACAACATCAAGCGTCAGGTTTTTACCTGGGTAAGCTGCAAGTTACACCACCAGACCTTTCACACATCCCACCACTGGCACTTCTTTGGAGTCCATAGCAGAACACTTCCCATATGTTGTTGTTACTTTGATATCCAGCTCATTCATGAATTCTAGAGGCATAACATTGCATGATGCCCCTGAGTCAAACATACAGTTGTGTAGTAATCTATCTTTAATGATCAGAGTGGTGAAGAATGGATCCACATTTAGCTGAGACTCCACCAAGGATGTCCCCAAATAAACCTTAGGTGGTTCACCTAGTTCCTCCAACATTAGTGGTGTCTCTAACTCTTCAATGACTGGTGGAGTCTCCACAATGTTTATATTTCTACCTAGGGAAGTCTTCTCCTCTTTCAACCCCAAATACTCAAAATCCCTTTTCTTGTGCTCAGGAATCCTAAGAAACTCAAAAATTGGAACTGAGATCTTGATCTGACTCAAGACTTGGGAAATATCATAAGGGACAGACTTTGGCAAGGCAAAGATTGGAAGGAAGGTTGACACACTCATTAGATGGCACAAGATTTTTGACAACTTGGGCATGAGGAGGGGTTTGATTTTTTTTTGGGACAATAAGGCTCTTAGAAAATGCATCTTTCTTAGGAGCCTCTTTAGGAATATTTGAAAGCAATGGATTTTTTGGCTTGGCCTGAGGCCTTGTCCCTTTGAGAACCGTACTTCTTATGTTATACTCCTTCTCTTGGGAAACAACAACATTCATCAACAACTGCATGTCCTCCTCATATGGGATTCCTCCATCATACTTATTTATCATTAAAGCTCTTAAATATTCAAAGTTGTTATTGCGAAATTCAAAATCTTGTACAAAGATCTACTTCTAGAGTATGAGAGGAAGGAAGAATAGGTACCCGGTGGATGCAATCCTAAAAATCAGATGAGTAGTTCTAGCACTTATTACCTTAGTTGAAGTTACCCGTTTTTGTGAGCTCATGAAGAAACCCATCATGTAAACATCATCATTAGATTCTTCTTCTTCTTACCTATCTTCCTCACATGGAGCATGGGGCATGAAACATATATCACACCAATCAATGACATTTATCTCCTCTATAATAGAACTCGAAACCAAAGGATTAGGTACTATTCTATTTTCCCTGGCCTGGGACTATTTATTTCCAAATCCAACAGGTCCCGTACCTCTGTCATCATATCTCTGATGATTTGTAAACTGACTTGGCCTTATTGCTTGTGTTGACCTTGTGAACTCTGCCCAATTCCTTTTTCTTCCCGGGCTAATTTGTATGATATTTCTTTGACAAAGCCCTACCAAATTTTTCACAACTTCCTCCAAATCAAGGTAGCCTTACTTGTTTGAGGATTTTTCAAGTTAATTAGTTTTACACCCTCCCTTTTTGGAGGCTTTCCAATTACCTTGATTTTTTTCTCAATTTGCAAAGCCATGGTGAAATCTTTCCTCAAATTAGTAGGGTTTTGTCCCTCAAGTAGTAACCAACTTTTTTATCAAATGCATTTGAATTTTTGAGCAAACATGATTCATCACATGGCCTTAAACTAACAGGAAATCTCCACAAGGTATTGTTAAACCTTGTGTTGAAATCATGTATTGACTCATTAGGATTCTTCTTGATGTTTTCAAATTTTGAAAGAAGAAACCTAGGGTTAGTTCTATCACCATACTGCAATCTAAATGCATTGTTCATCTCTGTCTAAGAATCAATGGAATTATCTAGAAAAACTTTATACCAATCCCTTGCATCCTCTTCCAATGTATGGATAAACAATTTCATATATACATCTTCATATTCAATCTCAAATTCTTTTATTATATTGATAAAAAGCTTTAAATGTTGATCACCACTTATAGCATTGTTTCCTTGGAACTTTGGTAATCTATTTCTCACATCCTGGGGAACTGCATTTGGATAACCAGCCATCCCTCTAAAATTTATAGGACCAAAAGTATTTACAACATATGGAGGTCTCGATGGGGGCTGGGCCATGTTTTTTGGAGGAGGTGACCTTGGAGGAGAAACAAATTGATAAGGAGCAGGGGGTCTTTGAAACACAAGAGTATAACTTTCAAAATGGATATCCCCTAAATTTCTTGTTTCTTGGAAAACCCTATCAAATTTTAAAAAGACATGGGTGGAATGAGAAGAAAACTTTTCAAATTCAAATGAAGGCCCCTCTCTAGTTGGAGAATTCAATTCCACAAAGAGGCTACCTGATTCAAAAGCACTTGAATAGCAATCTTCAATGATAGGCCGATCACTTTCATCAATGGAGATCCCTTTTCTTGATCATCATATCTCCAACAACTCTCCAGATTTTCTTCCTTCTGACTTTGTTTTCCTAGCTCTGGAAATAATTTCCTAGTAGGATCCCTAGCAAAGAAAGATCTTCTTCCTTCCAGCTTTGCAAAATATTAGTAACAAATCTCACTTGATAGAGGTTAAGACACTAGTACTTATCAAGAATCAGATTAACAGGAGTCACCACTAAGGATTTCCACCTTAGTTGTGTAAATGCACTAAAATATGATCTATCAAATGTCTATCAATACTAGAAATTGGAAATGGAATGATCTGAATTTTCTTTACCCAGATTTATCAATGAAAGCTAGTGCACTAGGTGTAGAAACTGAAATAATTGCACACAACACTTGCAACTTTGAATACTTCTTACAGGCCCGAACACAAGATGATGTTTGAAAAAATGTATTAGCACTTAGAGCATATAAGAAGTGTTTACTAGGGTCTGAATATGAACTATAACCACTATGTCCCCAAAAACGGCGCCAATCGGTGTTGGTACCCAAATTGATTCTCCCTCGAAGGTTGAGCAGCATCACGGTTTTGACAGAAGCTTAGAGGCAAGAAAAGCACATTATGTGTCATTTTGTAGCTTTGGGGGAGGAATGCAGCTTGCTCTTTGTCACTCAGATGTGGAGAAATGGGTAGCACCCTTAAGAGGATTTGATCTATCCTCACTAATTTATGGTTGTGCCTTTCAACCAGGGTGAGAGGACCCTTTTGTAGATTTCCATTGTTTGTGGAGGAGATGGAGATGTCCACCGTTGTAGAGTCATTGAGAAGACCTTGAATAAAACATGATCAATACGAAAAATCTAACTCTCATGAGTTATCACCCTAGATAATAGAGATATTTTCTAAGCAAGGTTTAGGCTACTAAAGATAATGAAAACATGATTACTTCGTATGTTTTAAAAATGAGATTATGCATTTGTACACACACATGAAAAACAGGGGTAGTATGGGTATGATTGGTTGTTTTTAAATGAATTTTTTTGTGGGAAGTGAGGCAGATTAACACAAGTTTGATTAAATTTATCGCAAGGGAAAGTTTCTAGAACAATCTCAGATCTTGTCAATGGTTGTACACTCGTAACCACCTTGACATGATCAAATTTAACACAAAGGAGATAACCAGGTTTCTTCAGATGGTTTCTTAGAAGGATGGGTTCTATCAATCTTTTCTCTTGGAAAAATCAGTCCCGACCTCTAGTACTCTAACCCTTTACACGACAAATTCATGCAATTTATAAAACTTCATTTACAACAGAGTTTTCCCCCCAAAACCAGAAACATTCAAAGCACCATTGCATGTTACGACCTTGACCGTGACTCCCAGAATCAGATTTTTAAAAAGATTGTCAAGTGTGTAGAAGGAAAATCTCTCCAAATATTTCTAGCATTCAATTCTTCACCTGGTATTTCATTCTTCATCTCACGGGCCAACTACTCCCTCCTCTAATCACAAATTTAGTTATTTTCATGCCAAGGAAGTAAAAAAATGGAAAATCGGATCGAGGCTAATAGTCAGATCACATCTTAATGGTAAAAGATGTCTTCAGATTTTTCCCAACCAACCAGGGTACTAAATTAATGTTCCTCTTCATTTGATGTGCAGGAGACTCCAAGAAATGATAAAAAACCATAAAAAGTCACATACCTAGAAGCTTTGGAGTAGAAATGGTAGAAAATCAAATACGATGCAAAGTTGTCATCGATCTTTTTTTTTTAATTTGGACCGTCCATGTGGGAGATCCGAGTTAAGACAGGCCCGGGGTTCTTTTTACTTTTTACACCTTTTTGGAAAAAATGCAAAATTTCTCAATTTGCTCCACCCCTTTGCCTTTAAAAAAGGGCTTGACACGTGTCCCAATGTGGCTCCCAAAGGAACCACAACTAAATTCTGCTATTTCACCTCTTTTTTGGAAAAGGAAAATTTTCCAAGTTTTCCTCACAACTCTACCCTTCCTTTTAGTTTCGATGTGGGTCCCAAAGAAACCATGCTTCCTTCTACCCTTTTAACCCCTTTCTCCACAAAAGAAAATTTTCCAAATTTCCCACGAAATTTCGCACCTCTGCCATTGACTGGAGAACATTTTGACTATTCTCTATCGGGCCTACGGGTCATTTTGATTATTTCAGTCTCTTAAATAATAAGGGGCAAAAAATCCAAGTTGCCCCCGATGGCCCGCTTCCCCACCTCTTGACTTTTCAAACAGCCACGCGTCTCAATGGCACATCTTCAAAAACTTATAAAGCTTCAATATAATTTGGCGGGGGCACGCTTCCATTTTAGAACCTTTATTTCATTTTTCCAAAAGGAAAAATTATCCAACTTGCTTCCAAAGGCCCGCATCTCTGCTTTTAACTTTGCCATGTGTCCTTCGGGGCCAAAGTAAGACTTTTTCCCTGCCGCTTAAATTTTTCTTTAATCGAGCTGGCAGGGCCACAAGGTGAGTTCAAACTTTTTGCCAAAGTAGCCAAAAATAACAAGTTCATAAAATAAACCCGCCATGCCTCATCCAATTAAAAGAAGCCACGTAAGTAACAAAAGAACCAATTAGAATTGAGCAGAGTTACGGGACCAAAATTTCCTTTTTGCCAAAAAAGTAGAAAGCGACAAGTTAAAACATTTGCCCCTAGTCCCCTGACCAACCAAAAAAATCCACATGACCTCTCGAATTAGGAACAATTTGACAGGAAAAAGACACCCGCCAGACCATCAAAAACACATAAATTCACCATTCATGCCCGAATCTGATTTTTCGCTAAGGATGAAACATTTTGAAACAAAACTAAGTGAATCGTGGTTCCAAGCATCTTTTGACCATGGATTTGGATTTTCAAAGGCATACAAATATAAATTGATCATTCTCGAGCTTCCATGGTCGGGAAAAATAGGAAAAAATGGCAGAGCCTGCAGATTTTGAAGAAATTAGGGCAAAAACAAGGCAAACTCGAAGACTTCTTCAAAAAGGGCATGACAATGGATTTTGCAAACAATTCAAGGCATTCAAATGGAGGTAAAATCTTTAGAACATCCACATCGAGAGATAAAACGTTTCATAACACGCAAATCAAAGGAAAATTAGGGAAAATGGTGCGAGATCAAAATGAGCACCAACACATTATTGAGACTACTTATGTACTTCATTCAGTGATTACAACTTTCAATAAATGCAATATTATATTTTTCATTATTTGATCCTTCGTCATTGCAACAATGTCATTATTTGTTTCAATTATGCCATTTGTTTTTTTATGTTTGGTTTTCAAATTCAAACTGAAATAAGAACACATTTGTCTTTTATATATGTTAATTTATTTATTTTACATCTGCAACAATTCGAAACATAAAGAAACAAAATAGTGTAAATTTAAGCAACATTTACGTAAACAATAGAAAAGAAACATAGTTTGTATTAATATATAGTAACATTATACAATTCTAACTTCCAAAGTTCTTTTGAAATTGATTTCTCATGTGGTGGATTACTTTATGAAAAAGTACAAATTCATAAAGCATTGTTAGCCAATACAATTCAAAAAAGGGGTTGTTATAACATCTCAAAGCTTCCAGACAAGTTTTGTCATATAAGGACACATTACGAGGTCATCCTCTTTTCTGCCTATGATTCAAAATCATAGTTGTCCTTACATTTGCCACACGGAATAAAAACTAAAAAGGGCTAGCCACTATCTTTTAATTCCTACGCCAGTGTCGGAATTGTGACAACACACCTATCACATGGTGAACTTTACTAACTTATCAAATTTTATGATGCAGGTGAAGGTTTTTCTTTTTCCTGCGTAAGAGATGGAGGAATAACTCTTGATGCCTGAAGATCTCCTACTACAGTGTTGATATTTTCTAGTATATTTAGCTCCTCCCCGCTACATCTCCGTGAAAAAAAGTGTTGCATCTCGCATCTGTCTTTTCTTCCTTCGATAAGACTTCTAGATCTATATTATGCTCCTTTATTATCCTTCTTAATGTATTTTTTTATTAATAACAATGATTTTTTCCTTCAATAAGATAAAATTATTCAAGATTTTATGGGGCATTCTTCAAATGTGCTTCAAAAACAACTGCTTCTTTCTTTAAATTTTCATATTTTTCCTGTAAAATAGAAATATTAAATTTTTAGTCTATCGATAATATGAAAAATATATTGCAGTGGTTATAATATCAGATAATTTTTAGTTTTTCATGTAAAAGTAAATGCCCACTCACAACAGCTTTCTCTTTTTCTAGCATTTGTTATTAAAACATTAGTCTTGTCTTTAGACCATTTGTTGTAGTAAGCATGTGCTTCAGCATTGAGATTTTTCAACCTGTTTAGCATTAAGCCTATAATTTCATCATTATAATCATTACTATATGAAATTGTCTCTGATTGAGCTTTGTTTAGCAAAACATCTTGCCATGCTGGTTGGCTCTCTATGGCAGTGAACAATGAATGCCTTTGAGCATGATTATGGTATCTCGTATTTATTTTTTTATCAAAAAAATTTCTCTCCTCTCCAAAGACCGTATCAAATCCACATCATACATTACAACCTCTTGAATTTTTTTCCCGTGCTATATGATATCAGATTTTCTACTATAAAATGTGTTATTTCATCATTTGTTTGTGGAACATCCCTTGGAGGATGAGGAGAGTCACCGCCTTATATTCCATGCACATTTTGTTGTTGAGGTAGAGTATATTGAATCGTGTCATGGTTTCAAAATAATTACTCTTATCTACATCCCCACTATCAAAGCCTAAATACTCCTCATCAAGGGCGATGTTGTTGAAAAGCTATGTGGTTATTACACTTAAAACACCACCTAGTGACATTCCAGAAATTCGGTTGTAGCAGGATGAATTGTTCCTACTGACTCTACAGGGAATCCTAATATTCTTTCCTGAAGTCCTCCTTTGTGTTTGTACTTGACGTGTTGGAGGAATTGGTGGCCTCCTTGCAAGCGGAAAATGACCTGAAGCCATATTACCTACATGAAGCAAACAACAAATTGTTAGAATATAATGGTTGGGCTTTGTAAATGCTAAAAAATTGTAAGGAAACAAAACATGCAAATCAAACTACCATACAATATACCTTACATAGACGGAGACACAATCGTGACATTTTGATCTCCACACCTGAATGAGTTTGATCTTCATCATCCATCTCAGTAGTTTCTGAATACAATACATGTAGAAAAGATCAGTAGAAATATTAGAATACATAATCTATAGTAATTGTTTGAATTTGTAATTTATATATAAAGATAACTTCATTATTCATACCTGTAGTTAAATGTGATGGTAAACGTGTTGTGCATATCGACCCCCTAGGTCGCTTTTGACGAGGTCTTACTAGTGTTGATTCTATGAATCCATGTCAGAATCAGCAGAGACCTCTGGAGGGGCTTTACCTCTAGCAATTGCCTCCTTATGAGATGTTGCAGCTATAATTTTTCTCTGCAAAATAAAATCATACAATTATTATTTTATTTAAAATATTCAAATTGAAATCGTTATAACAAGTAAATAGTAAAAGTAATTGTTACCTATTGTTCTTCGAGACTAAGACCAATCATCTTATCATTGATTGTAGTAGGAATCGTATGTTGCATCAATTCGTAGTACACTTCATTATAGAAAGAAAGAATAAAATTGCAACAAGAAAATACAATCCTCGATTTATCAGTTTGATTGGCTTTGCGGGCATGGGAGATATCTGATTTTATTTTGTTGGAAAAATAACTGCACCAATCGAATTGTTGACCTACTAGTGTCCGTAATAAATATTGAACTACCCAATAGGGAATGTCTACACATCTGCCCTATAATACAATCCTGGCCTAAAAAAGTGAAGCAACTGCAATAAAGAATTTGTTTGTAATACCTTGTAGAAGAAGGCCTCTTGATGAACGATTAAGAGGAGCTACAATTACAGAAAGGAAACGTTAGATCCTTTGTGTGGTCAGTAATGTTAAGAAAAAAAGCATTTGAAAATAATAAACTTACCATCAACTTGTACATTGTAATGAGACTCCAAAAACTTTTTGTCTTCGTCTGTAAGGACAGCCTTTGTAGTAATAAGTGGCTTATTTTGAAAGGTAAACATATTAACCGATGCACGTCCTCGGGTTCAATAGAAAAATAAATTTGATGATGTTTCAGATGCACGACAAGAATGGAAAAATTTTCATCATTGTCATTGTAAGAGGTGAGTAGGTAATCAAGGACTGATGTATCAGTGTCAAATTGGGGCATGTTCACAAGCCCGAAAAATTCTAATTTTCCAACCAATCCTTTGGAGCGTCTTTTGCTTTTAGTAGAGCTAAAATCTATGGGCACATGAGGTTTTTGTATTGAAATTTGGGTGTAGGAATAGATGTGGTATTGGCCATTACTGAAATTAGGGAGAAGTGAAATTTGGGTGTAAAATTAGAGAGCTCAAAGCACTAGAAATTTATGGATAAAAGTGAAAAAATGAACCTTGAAATGGTATTTATAGGGCCTAAGGGTATCATTAATGAACATTAAATACATTGGTAACAATGCCCAACCCACACCGTCCAACCCCTCGTTCATCTAACCCACCCGTCCAACCCTTAGCCGACCAACCCTCATCCGTCCAACCCACCACGTCCAACCCTTGTCTGTCTAACTCCTCACATGTCCAACCCACCCGTCCACCCCGTCCAACCTACTCGGCCAAAATTGCGAAAAAACGAGGGAACAATGCTCTATGAAATTGCCTTTGCCACAAAACATTTTTTCAGAAATTCACCAACGATTTGAAAGTCAATTTATGAGATTCACCAATGATTCAAAAGTAATTTTTCAGAGGGGTCTTCTTAAAATGAACCCCGGTTTCTCTATCTTCACGTGGACTTGTCCGCCTTGTCAAAACATGTTATACCAGCACATGATGTGACAGAATTGGAAATTGTGAACTTATTTGGCTTCAACCTACCAGTTGTATCAAGAAAAAGATCTTTACACCAACATTAACATGCCCATTGTGTGCATATCCTGCAATCATTGAGTTTCAAGACACAACATCTTGGCTATATAATTCATCAAACACTCTACTTGCATCCTCCATGCTCTTGTTCTTGCCATGCATAATAATAAGAGCATTCCCTCCTGAAACATCCTCGCTGAAACTAATTTTTGAAAACATAAGCATGAATATTCTTATTGTGCTCCCCAAATTCTAGATCCCCACAAACACTAAGGACACCGGAAAAAAAACCAAACTGATTCGTGTTCACACTAGCTCTTACAATCTACCCAACTAACTTCAGGCTTTCCTCGACACACCCATTATGTACAAATATTACAAGAACGGATTGCTATGAAATATCATCTCGTTAAGGAAAAAAATTTAAACACTTAACGTGCATATTCTACAATTCCACTTTTGGCATACTTATTAATCAGACAATCGAATAAAAATATATTTATGTGATGCCTGCTTATTATAATGTGAGAATGAAAAATCCTAATCTCTGATATGCCCTTTATAATACGTAGAGGATGAATGTACACATCCCCTACATCTATGGGATTCGAAAACTTCTAAAAATGATGGTTTAATAACTTGGTGATCACATTTAATTTTTTAGCAATTGTATCTGCTAGAAGTTTTTTACAAATGAGCTATTGGGATCGAATGTAGGGTCTAGGATAGCCACTGCAACTTGACCTCGGGACCTCCTCCTTGTTTTGGATGTCCATGGGATTAGACGAGAGAGGAAATATTAGCTTAATTACGAGAACTTGGCATAGTTAGGGATAACGTAGGCAGCGATGATTTCCTTCATCCTTTGCATATGACAACCAAGTAATAGCAGACAGAGATCTCATTTTCTCTTAGCAACATTGAACCTCCTTCAGATATAGATACTAATCTAGATCATTCAATTTTTGAATAGTAAAAGGAGGAGATATTAGGTAAAGATCTATTTTTACGTGCAAGATTGACTTAACCCCCTTACATCCTCCCTCGCTGCAACTGTCCAATTCTACTAAATTTTCAATGTTAAGTTGGGTTTCATCTGGTTAAAACCTCTGGATCTTAATTAAAGTGCTTGGATTATTACACAAGGAAAGTGACAGGTCTAAGAGGTTGTTTAAGATGCGTCTAGAAGTGAAATTTCTTGGTTGATGGAACCCATGCCCTGCTCAACTGACAGGCATGCCACATGCAACCCCTCCTGTCATATGCCAAATCCATCATTCCTCTAACCACTCCAAATGCTTTTCCCCATTTTTTAAGAAAAATTATTACATTTTATGTTGGGCACTACATTATACTATTCACTGTCATGAGTGTATTAAAATGAAAGAATCTACTTATAGAAGTGTAAAAAGCACTCAACACCAATTATATACTCATTATATACTACTTATATTTATCACAACTTACAGTCTATGCTATGAGGTTTTACATCTCATTTTTCACAAGAGAAAAGAAACATAATGAATATTTGTGGTCTTAACCCTTGCACCATTGGCTGAAATGATTTATGGACATGGCTCTTCACATGTATGATGGCATAATGAGAATCAAAGAAAATAAAAAAATGAGAAATATATAATTGGCTATGGTGTTAAAGAATTGTTTATAAATGTGTTCTAAAGAATTGTAATCCAATTGCTATAAAGAGACTGTACAATCACTACCCACAAAGCTTGCGTGAAGTTGAAATTGAACTGGAAATAGTTGGAAGCATCAAGCATCGAGTCTTGTATATATGAGATAAAGAGTAGCCGAAAACAAACCCATGAACACCCATGATAGAAACATAACGGATCCGCACTAAGATAAACAACATGCACAAGAATCTTACTCCAACACAATTTTTTTCAATATCTGATCAAAAAACATTTATTGGACCTACCTCTTAAGAATGTAATACATTTTTGAATCCACAACATAAATTAAATTACATGCATCTAATCGGACCATCTAATGTCTTTTCTTCCGGAAAATCTAAGGGCATTCTCAGAACGCCCACAAAAATGACGTTCTAGGAACACATTAAAATCTTAAACACTTATCCCGAAAGTTGCAGCAATTTTTTTTTGTTTTGTTTCAAGTTAAAAGGTTACAAGGGTGTCAACCCCTAGTGTGCGTTAAATTAATTTTCACCAATAATTTCTACTTTACAAAGGATGGACCAGTCTAAGTTAAATGATTAAATATTCTTAATTTATCTCTAAGGTCAATTAATTAAAATCAACTAGGAAGGTGCCATAATTAATCTACTTGGTTAGATGTCTTCTCCTTCTTACTTAATATTCAAACCCAAAATAATTAACCTTATACTTAGTTATTTTAGTTTCATTATCCTAATAGCTTTAATGTCCATTTCATTAATTTCCTAAAACATACTAGAAACTAAATAATGACTTTGCACCCCAAGGTATTTAAATGGCCCCATTCACCCATCTACACATACCTTTAAAATTATTTAAAACATCCATAAAATTCATTCCTACCAAACAATTGTAGGGTTGGTCCTCAACCCTTAGATCAATTCAATTGTGGCCACTAGATCCTAGGGTTCCAAACTAACCCTAAAAATCCTTATGAATTTTTATTAAATCCCTTTCTTTACCCTAGTCTCCTCATTTGGTCACTTTTTTTTTGTTTAATTTGCAGGTTGGAGAAATGGAATCCATGGGAGCAAGAAAGGAAGAACTATGGAGGGATTTACAAAATCAAGCTTAGTTTAGTCTAGGTTGTAGATTTATCATTGTAATTTCTTTCATTTGAAGATTGGAGGGATTTCCTTTCCAAATCTGGTGTTGTCACAAAATTGTTTTTAGTTTGAGTTCCTTATTTGGGCCAAACCCTACCTCCATTTATATGTATGAGATTGAGAACTTTTAATTATCCATTTGAATATTTACTTGTTTTGAACAAAGAAATTTTACCTTCATTCACTTGCTAAAGGTTTCCTCTTTAATTTTCAAAAGCTTAAATTTTACTTATCTACCAATTAAATTTTACATAGGCGCGGATCTGCATTTTTCAGCGAGCTAGAGACAGAACCATTGCCCAAAGTAGGTTGGCGGTCCTGGGACCGCCGCCCTACCTGGGTGACGATTCATGAACCGCCACCTTTCCTAAGCGGTAATTCTGAGACTACCGCCTTGTGTGAGTGGCGGTTACGAGATCGCCGCTCTACACAAGGCAACGGTCCTGTTCCTTAGAAATAGAACCTTAAAATCTGAGATTTAAAAATAAAAAACAAAAGATACTATATTGTTTTAAAAGTCAATTAAGAACTTAATTTTATGTGCCTAAAGTTTCCAGTTGCAAGATTTAATTCATCTATTCATTCCATAGTAAAATTACTCATTTTAAGCATTTCCTATTTCAATAGTAATAACAACTATAAGATCATTTTCATTTCCCTAAAAAAATTTCAAATCCCAAAGTAGAAAAGAAACTAAATTTACTTCTAATGTGGTTGTTTTTTCTTTACTACCAAATGCATTATTTCAACAAAATAATTTACTTAACATTTATAGCATCTTTCCATTTCCACTACAACCATTTGTTCAAATAGCCACTAACAACTTTGTTCCACATTCAAGGTTTCCAAGCATACACTATTAGTATTCTACAATTTCTATATTCTTTCTTTTCTTTTCACAATACTATAACTTCAACAATGATAATGAACTTTCTTTTCCTTGAGCATAGCTCATTTCTTTTAATGCAAAGAACTTATTTTCTCACAATACAAACTATAACTAAACTTTTAAACATGATTTCCATTTTGGTTCATTCCTTTACATACTACCATTTGAGGAGAAAAAAATTATACAATTCCTCAATGAGCTTCCTTCAAATAATAATACAACTTACAATGCAACATTTCCTTTTTTTAAAATACAATATTACAAGTCTTCCACCTTAAGTGGGAATAACAAGAAGGTTTTCTCGAAGGAAGATTTCTTTTGGACACCAACAAATGCTCTAAATTTTACATCACCAACAAGAGCTCCACCATGTGTTCACTTGATCACAACAAAAAGGGGGGGAGGAAACACTCTCCACCCAACCAATAATCCAATGAGGAGAAGAATCTATCCTCCTCATTGGCCCCCGAGCCCCAACCACAATGCAATGAAAGATGGATCCAACTCATGGAAACAATACAAGCTTCCACATCACAATACAAGGATTCCACAATCATACCAAAACACAATCAACACAACTACAATCACAAGAAGGAAACCAACAAAATATACAAGGCTTCAAAATGTAAAGCCAAAGGAGTAAGGATCTATGGGGAGATCACTTATGCCTCCCAATGGGAATTAGGTGCCCACCTTAAAACCCTCCAATAATATTTCAAAACCCCTACACAACTCTTACCTCCCTCAATATCCTCTTATGCCTCCCTACTATCTCTTATGTCTCCCTCATAAAAACCAAGTAAGAAATGTAAGAATTTCTTGTCCAAGGTGGGGCACCCAACCCAACTCCCTCCAAGACAAGAAATAAACTCTTATGCCTCCCTACATGTAAGATCCCCATATTCCCCTCCTACACCACACTTAGGAAATCTACCCAAGTAACCAACAAGTATACCAACATACTCAAAAATATACACATATACATAATAAAAAGAAAACATTTAACAAGAGTGTAGCTCCTACCTTTCCATTGTAGAGCTTGATCCAAGAGTCACACACCAAGCTCCTTCAAGCCCACTCCAACACCAACAAGCTCCAAAGAAATCCACAAGCACTCCAAAATCCTCCAACTCCAAAAATGCAAGAGCACAAAAGAATGAAGTAACCCCCAAACAAAAAAAGAACATGAATAAATAGAAAAGGGAGAGAGGAGGGTGAGGTGGCTCTATGTAGGATGCCACATCACTCATCCTCAACTCCACCTCACAAGTCAAACCTCAACCCCAATGCACAATAAATTTTTGGGTGAGAGGAATGACAAACCTCTTACACACACAATCCAAACCCACACCCCCTAAGGACAAAATTTAAAGCCCATGTAAGAAAAGTGCAATAAATGTCACTTTTATCTTACAAAACACATAATGGGGTCTATTTTTAACCCCTCAATCCATAGGTAGGATCGGTATAGTAATTTAAGAGGTGTGGGACAAGTTTAACTTGTTTCACAAGCCTCCAAAATTGTCCCTTAAGGCCAAATCTGAATTTCCATGATGAGGTAGAGTGTACAACACTCAAGGTCACAAGCACTCAACTTACAACACATAACCCAAAGAGCCATCTAATCTAATAAATGAATTTTTTTCCCATCCATATTTTTTTAGTAACATGATTAATTTACTAATCTAGACACAAATTAAATAATTAATAAAAGGAGAAATACATCACTATAAAATCACATACTAAAATTAAATAAAGGAAAAAAAATAAAAGAATAACACACAAACCCCTTGGTCACAATTGGAGGTAATCCCCCATGGGGACCCCCTAACAACAGCTTCAAACATACAAAAATAAAATACATGTTGTCATAGTGACCATTGTTGAATTCATCTAGCATTCCAATGTGGTTGGTCTCCAATCCCCCATTATTTGTTGTGATATGTTTACTTGCAAAACACATAATACCTCCTTCGGCCTCGTGGCTGCATCAAAACATCCAAGATAAAATATACAATATAAATCCACAATCATCTACATATGAATCAAATTATCATCCAGAAACTAACGTTATCATTTGAAATTTCTAACAACATCTCGATTCTACATTTCATCGATATTAAAAGGATCACAAGATTAGTTCAAATGTTAAGTTCTATTCAATATGACGAAAATATTACATGTCGAAATATATGACTATATCAATAACATATCATCATCAATATAAAATGTCTCTAATAATCTACACACATCATACTATGAATTGAAATCTAACAATAGTCTCAGTATCTCTATCATCTAACATCATGCTAAGTCAAAATAATACAAAATATCCATAAGTATAGTCAACAATATTGAAATCAATAGTAATAAGTGTCAAAGGGAAGTGGGCACTACATCCCCTCCCCTTAGACTCGAATTCCTCCTAGAAGTCACTGGAATAGGTGTGGAAACTAGACTCGTAGAATGTAGCATCCTCCCATGTAGTAGCAGTCTCATCATACCTGTCCCACTGGACTCAAACCAGTCAATCTCTCTACCTCGAAGGCCCAGGGTCTTGCACTCTAAAATATGGATGGGCTCCACCATCACCTACCCCTAATCCTGCACCTACAATGTGGTCCAATTTAATATGTGAGAAGGACCAAATGTATATCCTAAGTACAAAAACATGAAACACATCATGGATGCGAGCCAATATAGATGGCAATGCTAAACGATAGGCCAAGGGACCAATACACTCCAAGATCTCAAAGGGACCCTCAAATCTAGAAGCAAGCATAGAACCTTTTCCCTAATGGATAGGGCTCTTATGCGGCTTGACACGAAGAAATACCTTCATTCCCACCTAAAAACTACGATCTGTCCTATGCTGATCTGCATACTTCTTTTGCCTCGTCTGAGCCTCCTACAATCTCTCGGCTGATCATAACAACCTACCGCTCTATGTCCTATACTAAATCTAGTCCAATATTAACCTTATCCTCTAACCTATCCCAACTCGGAGGTGTCCTACACTCTACTATCATACGAGTGCTTGAAAAGGACCCATGCCTATCAAACTCGGAAACTATTATTGTAGGAAAACTTCACTAGATACAAGTACTCCTCCCAACTCAACGGATGGTCCATGACGTAAATCCTAAGCATGTCCTCTAGTATATGATTCACCCACTCACTTTGTCCATCTATCTCCAGTGATAGGCTATGCCTAATTTTATCTTCGTCCCGAGATCATATTGTATCGTAGTCCGTAAGAGGGAAGTGTACAAAGGATTGCAGATCATGAAATGATCTTCTGCGGGATCCTATGTAATGTGACAATCTCATCAAGATATACCCATACCACTACACTAGCTGTGTAGGTGGTCTTCACCTAAGAAAAATGAGCCACTTTCATCAATTTATCCACCGTGACCATGATGATGTTGTGGAGGTATCTCGACGTCGGTAACTCAACTATGAAATCCATGGAAATGGTGTCCCATTTCCACTCCGGTATAGTGTGAGGGAAGAGAAAGCTAGTTGGATGCTGATGCTCGGTCTTCACCCTCTAACACTCTAAACAGCATGACACAAATTGAGCTACGTTTCTCTGAAGTCCCCTCCAATGGTATAGTTTTCTCTAAGTGGCATGCATCTTCTTCACCCCGGATGGGCTAAATAAGGTGCATGATGAGCCTCTGTCAAAATGTCTTGTCTCAAGCCTCCATCTCTAGGAACATAAATCTGACCTCTGTGCTTGAGAAGGCCATCTGTCTCTAGTGAAAATCCATCAAACGTCCCTCAAGGGTCTCGAAACTCAATCTATGCTCGGCTACAAGGTAGAAGTTGTCATGAGGGAGTTGCTATAAAATCTTGCTCCACAAATCTGTACCCACCGAATTAACCATAGCCACATGTATCCATCTTCAGGGCATCTACAGCTACATTCTCCTTCCCCTTCACATGCTCTATCTCCATATTGTATGTGCAAATAAACTCCATCCAACGCCGCTGATGAGCGTTGAGATTGGGCTGCATGAACAGTGGCAAGACTCAAGTGATCAGTCCTAAGTGTAAATCTCCGGCCAAGAAGGAAGTGTCTCCACCACACCAAGGCATGCACAACTACTGTAAGCTCAAGATCATGAGTTAGATAATTGAGCTCATAATATTTTAGTTTCATACGAGATGCAAACGCAACTACTATACCCTTCGCATCAACACACCTCCAAGTCCTACCAAATAAGCATCTGTGCAATGAAAACTCACCACCGAGGGTCCGTACTACAAGAATAGGCGTTGACATGAGGCATTCCTTTAGTGTCCTAAAGGCTTGCTCACATATATCTGACCAAAAAAACTTCTTCCCTTTCCGTTGAAGGGAAGTGATGGGGTGCGTAACTGAGAAAAGTCCTGAAAAAATCTCCTGTAGTATCCTACCAAACCCATGAAGTTGTGCACCTCGGTCACACTAGTGGGTTTAGCCAATCCATAATAGCTCGAATCTTAGAAGGATCAACTGTGATACCTTCCTTAGAAATGATGTGGCCCAAATACTACACCTTTGTCTGAAAGAATGCACACTTCTCTAAGTTCCCATAAAGTTGTTTCTCATGAAGATATTGAAGAAATTGGCAAAGGTGCCCCTCGTGCTCCTCACGCCGCGTACATGAGTAAATCAAAATCTTTTAAGGAAGATGAGCCTAAAGCGATCCAAAATTTCTGAATATCCCATTCATCATCTCATAAACACTACGGGGCATTCATCGGACCAAAAGGCACTTATGTGAATTCATAGTGGCCATATTGCGTACATAAGGTGGTCTTATGAATATCCGCCTCCTGATCCTCATTTGATGATGCCCTAACTTAAGGTCTATCTTGGAGAATACCGCAGACCCTTCATTTGATCAAATAAATCATCAATGTGTGGAAGGGGGTAACGATTCTTGATCATTACTTTGTTCAAATGATGGTAGTCAATACACAAACGTGAGATCCATCCTTCTTCTTTACAAAAATCATCGGTGCTCCCCAAGGGATACACTAGAACGGATTAAGCCTTTCTCCGTAAGGCCCTCAAGTTATAACTTGAGCTCATAAAGCTCAAGGGTAGTCATCCAATAAGGTGCTCATGAGATAGGTTACGAGTCCAAAACCAAATCTATGTGAAAATCTCTCACGTGGGGAAGATAACCCCGCTAGCTCCCTTGAAAAAACATCAGTAAACTCTCTCAAGATCTGATGGTCATCAAGGGATGGTCCAGTAGACTCATCCTACAATCTATCACTAACCGTAATAGCATACATATGACAACCTCATCCCACACACCACTTAAGCTGCATAACGAAGATGGTGCGAATGGAAACGGGCCTCCTAACTCCTGTTATCACTGACTCAACTCCTAGATCATTTGTACATGAAATATTTTTATGGTAACAATCCACTCTAGCTCTATGTGTAAACAACCAATCCATGCCCAAGATGACTCCATATGAACCCAACGGAAGGATATGAAGATCCGAGGTAGTGGTGAAGGGTCCCAAATCCACTACACACTCCTTAACTAAGGAGTCTACAGAAATTTTGGCTCTAGAAGCCATCTCAATGTCCCAACTAAGACCCTTCCTAACTGCCACCAGCCTGCAACGCTCTACTAAGGATGGTGCAATAAAAGAATCAGATGAACCAGAATCAAACAATATAGAGGCAAAAATACCACCAATGCTACCTGTAGTCTCTATCATGGTACTCTAGTGCTTAGCTTGGTAGTTCTTGACCGCTACGTAGATCCGATGGCTACATCCCATGTCACCAACAGTAGGCTCTAAAATTTGTGTCTTACCCTTGTTACTAGGGTTTTGTGGGCACTCTTTCCAATGATATCCAACAATTCCACAACCATAACAAATGATTGGTCCTCTCCAGTGAGATGCAGCTCCAGCCCGGTTACTCTAGTGGTCTCATGTGTGTGGATCCTAATGGTCCGGCTATGGAATGCTGATAAGATCCTACTGACCGAGCTCTCGATGCACCTGTGTTTGAATGGGACCCCTAGGAGGAGGCCCCATACTCCACCCCCTCTGTGTGTCGAATCTCTAAGGAGGTATGTAAGGTGGATGGGTCTCTGCTACTGCGATGAGGTGGCAATTGTGGTGGCTCGAATGAAGATCTTGAACCCTTTCCACCATGAGGAGGAGGAGCTGACCCCCTCGACTCGTTATCATGCATCTGCTGGATATGGCTCTAAACTCTATCCCTAGCCTTTGTTGAATCTTTCCTGTGTCTCCTCTACAATATAGGCCTTCTCCACGGCCTCTACTAAGGTATGTGGGTAGTGAATGCACACCTGGACCACCACCCCCACGTGTAATCTAGATTACATAACATTAGGAGGATGATAAATGGTCTTCCCACCCATCTTTCTCTAGTTATTCGCTTATACAACAATGTGAAAATTCTTAGAAAAATCAACCATACAAAATATTCATGACACAAATATTTAATAAACCTTGGAATTGAATTTTTATTTTTTATGATGAATAAAAATTATATTAATTCAATAAGTAAAATGATACTCACAAATAAATCATGTTCTATGGAAGCATGCCCCAAAACCACGACATAAACTAAACAAAAAAATTTAGGAACCAAATTTTCATAAGTCATACACCACAATCACCATAGCAACAATCGCCACCATAACTACCACCACCACAACCACATCCGACACCACATACACCACCACAATTTTCATCATAACATCCATCACCACAACCTCTATCGTCATGACACCAACCACTCCCACCGTCATTGCCACCGGGTTGTCGTCATAATTCACCGCTCCTCCACCGTAAAAGCAAAGCAGATCTACTTGTACTATAATCTGTCTGACACCACCTTTTCTGCGCAAACCAAACATCCCTATGCACCGCTTCTTTACTCTTCTTATTTTGCACTCAATAACCAATACATCTAAAACATGGCTTTCTCCTCTTCTCCTTCTTCTCCTTCTCATTTTCCCCTTTCTTCTCCTTCTCCACCACCTCCTCCTTTCTTTTCTCCTCCTCCTTTTCCTCAATCTACTTCAATTCTTGCATTGGTGTTGAATTATTGCATTGGCATTGAATGATTTTAATAGAAACATTGCATGTGGCCATTGTTATTCAACCTACTTCATTCGAGCGTGTCCACATTAACATAAATCTCCCATTTGGTTTTGGCAAGAGGAATTTGGGAAAAGGATGGAGGCAACTTAATATACCTACTATTAACATTGCATTTGCCTGGCAGTTTTCAAGGCCTTTTTAGCAGACCCATATTATGCATGTCGTGTGCCCATGACACCGTCACCAGCTCACAGGAGACAAAATAAGATTTAAAAAAACCACATGACTTTGCTTAATGTCTCCAACAACTCCATCTTGTGCTTGCTTGCAACCATGGCAATCCATGAGATGGCATTGATCAAGAATTTCTTTAAAATTCCTTAAGAATCCTTGAAAACACCATTTTATGCATATTGTGTAGTCAACACATTCCATGGTACCACATCTCTTAGGATCCAATTTTGGCACATCGAAGGAGGATGTTGGAAACACTAAATGGATCATTTTTGACACCCGTGAGTTGTGTTGGTGAAGTTCCCAAATCCTTTTCAATGCCTGCACATGTTTTCCTGCTCCTACCCTAATTGATGGATGGATTTACCTTGTTCCAAGGATCCTATTTTAGCGGACTAAGATTATGCTTTGGCAATAATAACTAATTAGGTTGGACACACGCATGTTTCAAAGCTCCCAACTAGGCATAGGTAGGGAGGATTTTGGGAAGATTATGGATTCAGGATTTTCACCTACCAAGGGAGTAAATGTGGCTCGCTACAAAGACTTCTCCTACACACCTCCACTACCCTTACACTAACCACCATGGTTGTTCATACTACACTTTAAAGATCTCCACCTACTTCCCTCATTTCACATCCACCATCAAACTCAACTTCACCACCAACCACAAATTTCATACAAAATAATAAATATATGTTTTTTATTTAATTCCATCTAATTCAAATATATACATTTCCTTGATTTTGTTTTATTTAATAACTCGATTAATGTTACTCTTATTCAGAAATGATAAGAAATTGCAATCATGGATCTACACTTACCTTCGAATGAAATTTGAGCTCGAGTTCCCACAAAAGGAGTCAACAACATGGAGACGGAAGGGGGGTATTACATCCAGCCTTCTTCAACTATCTTGGTTTCTTATTGTTATCATATATATATATACACATATATCACTTCATTTAGTTTAATACTTTATTATTTTAATCTTTTAAAAATATACCCTATTTTATGGTTATGGTTATGGTTATGATCTCGTGAAACATTTAATGAGTGACCACAAAACCAAAACCTAAATCTTTCAAATGTCACTTGTGAAACCCGAGGCTAGCGAGGCACTACATTTCTCTCCCCTTATAAGAGCATCATCCTCAATGTGACACAAAGTCAAGGTTAGAAGAGGTACTCATGATCATTGTGACACAAAGTCAAGGTTAGAAGAGGTACTCATGATCAAGGAGAAAACAATCAACGACTCATGTCATCAGCGAAAAGAGACTTGTTGCTTAAGCTCAAGCATAAGAAAGAAGGCAAGGTTTGACAATTTCTTAATATTTTGTGAAGATTGGTAGTTCCAATTTACATTATTACTTAGTTTTTTTCCCTATCAATATTTCTTAATCTCAAGCTCTTAATATTTCATTGTTTAGGATTTGTTTCCTATGAGAAACTGACATCACGATACCACACAAGGCCCAAACAAAACACTAATGGTCAACAAGACATATTGCTACATACTTTCACGACTATATCACGTCACAAGACCTCAACCAAACCATGGAAAGAACATACACAATCCACACAACATAGTACTTGACACACACGTAACCCCGGCACAAAAGTACTCGTAACATAAGCATACTATAACAATATAGAGTTCCTAATAGTACACATACATAGGTTTCACGTAGGCTCAAAACCATATACACATACATAGGTTTCACGTGCCCGAAACCATGACTGTAGCTACATAGTGTCAAGATGGAATCAACATCATACCATCAATGAGGAGCATCAATCCTCAACATCACAAAACATAACCAGACTCACATGAGTACACTAAATGGAATCAACATCATTCCATCAATAAGAGCATCATTCTTCGGCATCAATTCTCAGCGCCAAATCTCTTTCCAAACATGTTCCTGCGCTCCCACCTGCAACCACGTTTTGTAAGCTATGTAATTCTGGCCTTGATTGATGCGTTTTCAGACAAGTTTCTTCCCTCTCAATGCACTTTTTGAAGATGGTGGTGAGAATGAGCTTTCAAACATTTATTGATAATAATACATTGAGAGGCAGCGTCTCCGTATGGAGAAAAAATGGAAAAATTGGTTTCAGTGATGCATTTCCACGCCAAAGTTTCCACCCCCTCAATTCACTTTTTCAAAGATGGTGGCAGCGAGCTTTCAAACATTTATTCATAGTATTACATTGATTCAAAATTGTAATTTATAACAAAATTGGCTAAGTATGTAGTTCGTTGGTTTCTATTTTCTCTCATTAGCATTGGGCCTATGCAAAGATGGGTCCCTGGCACTGACAGCAGTCATAAATTGAGCGGCAAAAATGTAATCGCCGTGTAAAAGCTGGAGAGACAATTTAAGGAAAAATTCATCATCCTCCTCCTGTTTTCAGGAAACACACTGCAGCACTTCTTGCCATTTTGGAAACAAGGTTTGTAATTCTATACAATATTTGCAAAGGGTTTTCACCAAGAATATTTCTATATTTAGATAATTAATAATGAAAATACAAATCACTCCAAACCCCAAGAAAAACAGAAAAAACAAATCAAAATTAATTAATTTCTACAATTAACAATTATTAGAGTATAACTTGCATGTAAAACTAGTATATCATGAAAAAATTAAAATTCATATAAACTGACTCAATCGATACATCATGCAATCTGGATTACATAACATTAGGAGGATGATATACGGTCTTCCCACCAAACTTGCTCTTGGGCATACATAGTTATTCGCCTATACAACAATGTGAAAATTCTTAGAAAACTCACGCATACAAATTATTCATGACTCAAATATTTAATAAACCATGCTGAAACCTAATTGTTTTTCTGATGAATTTGAACTTATATTAATTCAACAAGTAAAATGATACAAGATCATTCACAAGAAAAATCAGGCAGTACGAAAACACGCCCCAAAACCAGGAACAAACTACACAAAAAAACTTAAGAACCAAATTTTCATAAATCATGCACCACAATCACCACCGCAGCAACCACCACCACAACCGCCGCCGCCACATCCACCACCACAATCGCCTTCGAAGCATCCATCACCACAACCTCCACCATCGCAGCACCAACTACTCCCACCGCCGCCACCACCACCACCAGGGGTGTCGTCACAATTCACCGTTCCTCCGCCGTAAAAGCAGCAGATACTACTAGTATTATCGTTTTGTACAGCACCACTTTTTCCTGCAAACCAAACATCCCTATGCACTGCATCTTTATTCTTCTTCTTCTGCACTCGATTACCAATACATCCAAAACATGGCTTCCTCCTCTTCTCCTTCTCCTTCTCCTTCTTTTCCTTCTCCTTCTCCTTCTCCTTCTTCTCTTTCTCTTTCTCCTCCTCTTCGTCCTCCTCCCTTTTCTCCTCCTCTTTCCTTTTCTCTCCCTTCTCCTTACTGTCCTTGTTTTGTTCCTTTTTCTGCTGCTTTTTTTTCCGAAACGCAGGAAATCACCACCATGGATAATATCACAAGCCCTACAAATACGAGGAACAGGAGCATGAAAGCGGGCCGAGCGACTGCTACGCTTTCGACACGAACCCTCGGCATTGTAATCTACAGAATTTGTAAAAAGCGTGGGTTATACTGTTTAATTATATACATGCAGTTTCTCTAGTTTTTAGAGGCGGGAGTTTTGATATTTAATTAAAATAGATGTTTTTAATTTTAATCTTGTTTCCTTTATTTCTATTCTTGCTAACTTCTAATGTCAAGACTCCATTTTCTAATTATTATTTTGTATTTGTTATGCATTATTTTATGTTATTCTAATTATTAATTTGTGGCAACGGGTTGTTAAGGCTGTGAGTTATTGTAGTAGGGTTATTTTAATATTTAATTTGATATTTTTTATTACTAGAAATTGCATGTGTACAATGTAATGTGAACGCGAACGGTATATGTTATTTGTTTTAGAGGGATAGTTATTATTTTTGTAGTTGATTTTGTTTAAATTATGGGTGATTGATTTTGGTTCCATTGGCATATTATTTATGGGATCAAAACCGACAAACTTAGAGCAAGAGCAATGTTTATGAGTGTAGAAAGCTAAGAAAATGGAAGTTTTTATTATTAAACAAAAAAATTTAAAAGTATGGAATCTTGTAGAACATTTACAAATGGAAGAAAAAAATGATTATTGAGATGGGAGATTCCCTATTTGTTTATTTTGGGTTATGGGTGTTTGATTTTGTAAGTGTAGAAATATTATGGTTCCATTAGCATACTATTTATGGGATCAAAGCGGACAAACTTAGAGTAAGAGCAATGTGTATGCGTAGAAAGATGAGAAAATTGATTTTTTTATTATTACATAGAAATTTTTAAAACATTTAAGTATGGAATCTTGTACAACATTTACAAACGAAAGAAAAAAATGATTATTGAGATGGGAGATTCCCCTATTTGTTTATTTTGGGCTTGGCTTTAATCTACTGAAAATACAATGATGAATTCTCAAGGGAAGAGAGTTCACCTTGAAAACTTAATTAATAAACAAATATAACCAACTCACCGCATTACATGATCAAATCTGGAAATCATCATCAGATAACTGCATTGTTCAAGCAATTTGCAGACCACGAAAGCAAACTATACCGATCGATTTCGCGTCGTTGTTTTTATTCTCATCATCTTCAAAGAAACCTCTGGTAGTGCTAAAAATCACAGAGGATTTGGCAATTCACCAAGATTTGCATACAAGTCATCATCTTCTTCATCTAAATGACTGTTGGATCGAGAAATACAGAGCTCTACATCCTACATGAATGACGAAAGAGGTCTACAAATAGGTTGGGTTATTTTAAATTGGGCTAGCTCTTTTTTGTTTGTTTTTGTTAAGTTATTGTTTTCTTTTTAGAGTTACAGTAGTCTATTGTGTTCATACCCATGACCCCAAGAACACCACCGGTATGTTTCCAAGGAAGGAAACCAAATCCCAAATCCAAACAGTACAGGTAGAAGGTGGGGTTCTGAAGAACCAGGTAGGTTGTACATTGACGATATGTTGATTCGAACATTGTTTCAGTAATATCTACATATACTTCATCAGCGAAAAGAATTCATATGAGAGTAACATGTATTTCTAACATGGGAGCTTGTGTTTCAAGTCAAGAAAACATATATATTTGATTTTCAGTAGTGTAGACATGTATTTCAAGCATGAACACATTTGAATCAACAAAAAGGATGTACGTGACATTTTACAGTTGTAACACCCCAATCTTCAGCCTATGAATGTTGGATTTCAGTAGTTTTCCATTAGATCAAACAATGTAGCAGGTATAGTTTGTGCAAATTACATACCAGAGATGCTAACTTTTCATGTGAAGTAGAAACATACCCAACCAAATATAACAATGTAAAATTTTAATTATTAAGACTTTTAGGCTTCAGCTATCAATCTTAGATCATTCAAAGAATAAGAAATTACATTAAATGTGAGAGGCATTTGTGACTTGTTACAAATTGAGATTCGCTTAAATGTGAGAAGAATCGATAAACTGGCATTTTAAAAGCAAAAATTGTCTCACTAAATTTCTCTTCAAATATCATTGAATGCAAATTTTAAAAATAAATTTTGAATCGTTAAAACATCACTTGAACTTAAAAAGGTTATTACACAAAGATCTAACATGTTTACAAGGAAAGTGCCAACCCAATTACAACTTGTTGAGGCTTGCAGTGCATTATAGGTACCTTTCTTGTAGGATTGCCTGATAGAAATTTAGCATATACCAGAGAAAACACTTCTCTGAAAACATCTGAATTTCCAACGATTAAGACGAATTTTTTCAAAGCTGATCCTATAGAAAAAGAGTGTTTTTATCTTCTAATGTGTAACTGGTAAGAAAAGAAGACACGGGCTTTAAGTAAATATAACAGATTGGTGAGAGATGTGTACCTACATCTTTACCACAAATTGAATGCATGGAGATCATTGTCAATTGAAAGAGTTGCACAAGCTTGCACCACTGGAGTAATGAAGTTCATACAAATCAAAATTAGCATAGCCTCAACAAAGATCGGATCCTTATGAGTCCCAATTTTTCCCTGGAAGTGATATAATACAGAAAATTTCTAGTCAAGCTTTAGACCCCATATTTATGTTGGTTTCCTCTTGTTGTCTTATACATTTTTTGAGTCATTCTTCCTCGTCTAACCTTCAACTATCATAGAGCCATGAGGCCAAACAGAAGAAACTATTGTACAAGAAATCTATGAAAATCACTAATACCAAAATCTACATACCAAAGATCCAAACTTGTATTTCTAGAACCATATAAAATACCTTGTTGGCTCAAAACCAAATTGTCTCTCATGACTTGCGCAATCTCAACTCTGCCAGGAAAGGATTGTGTCAATGCTGATGTTTAAGTATTTTGATAATGTTTTTGCCTGCATTAATTGCATGGCAAGCATTATTCCTAGGTGAATCTCTACTTCTATGATGATCTTTACTAGAATGACTCCCAAAGATATTGGAAATCACAATAACCTTGCCTTCGAGTTAAGTAAAAAATGCATCTACCACTACACTGGTTAGAGCCTGCGAAGAGTTTTCTTGAAAGCCTTCTATTATTGAATTCAAATCTACATCCTTACCACTACCCGCCATGCTTTGGGAAGGTCGATTATACATGACATGAATTTCCAACAATTAAGACAAATGTTTTGAATACTTGCATACCTCTCAACTTTTTTCAAAGTTGATCCTCTAGAAAAAGAGCATTTTTATCTTTTAATTTGTGTAACTAGTGAGAAAAGAAGTCATGGGCTTTAGGTAATTATACAGATTGGTGAGAGATGTGTACCTACATCTTTACCACAAATTGAATGCACAACGATCATCATCGATTGAAAGAGCTGCACGAGGTTTGCACCACCGGGAAATGAAGTTCATACAAATCAAAATCATCACAACCTCATTAAAGATTAGATCCTTATGAGTCCCGGTTTTCCTCAAGTGATATAATACGTGAGAAAAGGTCTATTCAAGATTTAGACCCCAGATTTATGTCAATTGCCTCTTGTTTTCTTCTCCATTTTGAAGTCATTCTTCCTCGGGTGACCTTAAACTATCATAGAGCCATGAGGCCAAACAGAAGAAATTGTTGGTACAGTAACTCTATGCAAATCACTGATACCAGAACTCCACATATCGGCATCCAAACCTGCATTTCCAGAACCATATAAAATACCTTGTTGGCTCAAAAGTGAATTTTCTCTCATGAATTGTGGAGTCTCAACTCCACCAGCAAATAATTGTGTCAGTGTTGACATTTGATTATTTGTGAAAATGTTTTTGTTTTCATTAACTACATGGAAATAATTATTCCGAGGGGAATCTCTACTTCTATGATGATCTTCACTAGAATGACTCCCAACATACTGGAGATCATGAGAACCTTGCCTTCGAGTTAAGCAAAAAATGCATCTACCACTGCACTAGTTAGAGCCTGCGAAGAGTTTTCTGGAAAGCCTTCTATTGTTGAACTCAAATCTACATCCTTACCCCTACCTGCCATGTTGGGAAGGTCAGCTATACACAACATGAATGGCACACTATGTCTCAAATCAAAATTTGTTGCAGTAAGGTCTTCGGGAGAGAGTACTATACCATTACCCTAATCTAGTTGTCTTTTGATTCCAAAACCCATAACTGGATTCTGAACATCTTGCGATCTTTGATTGCTCACCCATGCCAAATTTGAGAAAGGGAGATGCACCTTAAATATGAGTATTTTTGTATTCTTCCATATCTCTCAACTTTTTTCAAAGATGATCTTGTAGAAAAAAGTGTTTTTATCTTTTAATTTTTGTAACTAGTAAGAAAAGAAAACACGAGCTTTAGGTAAATATAATGATTGGTGAGATATGTGTACCTTCATCTTTACCACAAATTGAATGCACAAAGATCACCGTCAATTGAAAGAGCTACATAGGCTTGCACCACTGGGAAATGAAGTTCATAAAAATCAAAATCAACATAGCCTCAACAAAAATCAGTCCTTATGAGTCCCAGCTTTTCCCTAGAGGTGATATAATACGTAAAAGGTATTTTCCTTGCATCTAATTCATTAGGACACATGAGAAATCACATTCTAGCTATTATGCATGGTCTATCGCTCTTCGCCTTCCATCTCCGTGTCCGATCCAGATGCATACTACCCTCTTCTAAAAATAGTCGCCCAAACAAAAAATCTATTAAAAATCAAAAAGTCAGATGATCGTCAAACCGCCAAATTTAAAGCATCATAGAAACATGCGGAAGGGCCTTTCCCATAGGGGGGACGCCTTCGGCATAAAAAGTCAAATTGTAATTTTATTTTTATGCCAAAGGCGTTCCCCATGGAAAAGGCCCTTCCGTTTTCTGTAACTATGTTAAATTTGACGTCTTAACGACCATCTGGACATTTTTTAATGTGATTATTTTTTTCATTTTTTTTGCTGGATTTACACATATAGGGGGCTTCCTTGGATTCATTTGTCTCAAATTCTCACCTGATTAGTGAATCCTACACCAATACCAAGCATAATATGACCAATAATAAGCATTTCGATGTTCAAGGCGGCTCCATTCAGCGCATAACCGACCAAGAAACTGAAACCCCCGTCAACATGGAGATTTTTTGACCGTACCTCTTGGTTATTCCGGATGCAAAGAATGTTTATATTAGACCCGCAATATACAGTGAAGATGTGAAAGTTGTTAACAATTGACTATCAAATTAATAGTATAAATTTGCAGAGTCCCTCCTTTTCTTGTACACGCTGTGGAAAATTTTCTTCAGAAAAGAGTCCATGGATGTAACTCCACTTGTACAAAACAGAGGCTCAGACAACAATTTAGAAAAAAACCAAAAACATTGCAAGAAATTTAATAGATGTTAGTAAGCTTGTTGTGGATTTGAGCAACTATTATTACTTTGGATTCATCTTCCATGAAATTTTGGATTTCATTACAAAAATTCTTCTTCAGTGAAGTGAAGAATCATAAATTCAATAATGATATGTTCATTCTTTTCTTTCTTGCAAAAAACATTCAGTAGTGACTTTATTCTTCTCTTTCTTCAAGTCATATTCAGGCACCTCTTAAGGAGAAGTAAGCATACTCCTTCAGTATGCTTTCTCTTTCAAATATAAAGCATACATACTCTACTCAAGGCTTACATACCCTATTTCCTATAAAATTTAAACTTGTGACTTCTCTTTTAAGCATAGGCCAACTTAAATACATTCTTTTGCATACTCTTCACTAAAATTCTTATTCAGGTGAAGAGATCATGAATTCATTAAATTTTCATAGATTCAAGTAGAGGCTTCATTCTTCTCTTTCTTCAGATCATATTCAGGGGAGAAGTAATCATACTTCTCCTTCACTATGCTCTGCCTTTCAAATATAACGTGTATTAATATTTAAACTTGTGACCTCTCTTTTAAGAGTAGGCCAACTCAAATACAACTAGAAATTTACTTTCATGTACATTTTGTGTTGATTTGGCTTCAACAAGTAAGCTCTCACGATCGATCTACTTCTTGGATTCATTGTTTTCCTTCATACTTCTAAAAACATGATATTTCATGGCACTCTTCTTACCCTCGATAGAATCTTCATTTTGAGAGATTTCCTTATTAATTTACTACATTTTGAGATCAATAGTCACTTAAGTAAGCTTTTGTCAAATCATCATCTACGTTGAAGCGATCATGAGTTTTTGTACCTAAATACATTTTCTCTGGAGTCATATCTTCCATTTTTACAAATGCAGTGTCACTACCCAAGGATAATTTACAACCAGATGTAGTTGTTTGTGCTCCCGTTGAAATATATGCAATATGTGGAAGCATGCAAATGCCATGCGAATCTGTTTGACTAAATGCATGTAAGAAATGTGGCCTCATGGATTGTATTGTTCATAGGATATGAATAAAATGGGTTCATTGGAAAGGCCTTGGAACCTTTCTGACAATTACATTTAGCAGGTATAAGGCCAAACCCTACAACCGTTGTCAACATCCTCTCAGCTTCTGCGAAAATGGAAGCTTTAGAACAGGGCACGTGAACTATTCGATAGAATGTTTTGATGAGATGTGGTCTTATGACATATAATGAATGCAGAATATGCACAAAATGGTTTTTTTGAAAAGGCCTTAGAAACTTTCAAGAAAATGCATTTGGCAGTGATGAATTTGTTGCCAAAATGGGAGCTTTAGAACAGGGTATGAACATCCATCAATGTATAATGTAAAGTGAATTGACTTGACATCACTTACATAGCACATATAGCAGATTTAACTTGGGTAGGAACAATTTTCTTCATGAAATTGGTGTGGGACATGCAGGTATTTCATTTCCCACTTTTTAATTTACAACATTCTAAATTTTTGCATAACTATTCTCGAGTAATTACTTGATCTCAAAACTAAAAAGGGAGTTCTATTAAGTTTTCCTCATTTTTTAATTTTGGCCTCTTTAAGCACAAATTGCATTGATGTGAACAATGCAAGTGTGATCGAGACCATAAAGTGGAGCACCATGACTTAGATTGTTCCCACCTTAATAATATTTGCTATGTGCTCCACTTTTTGTCACAATCTCACCCACATTATGCACATGAATGCAACATGCGTTTAAAATGACCAAACTATAAAAAATGGAAAATGGGCTATAAATGTTCATTCTGAAATTCAAGCTCAAGTACTTATAGGGGAACAAGTGATGCGTAAGTAGATTTCTCCAATATAATTTGTGGAATAAGTGTGGGACATACATGTATTTAATTCCCACTTTTTAATTTAAAAATCCCTCTTTCGAATGGTAAATGAAAAATACCTTTCGCTCAAATTGCATTTATATGAATAATGTGGGCGAGATCGAGATGAAAAAGTGGAACACATAGCAAATATTGGTTAGGTAAGATAACACTAAGTCGGGGAATAGGTGTGGGACAAGAAAGTTTTTAATTCTCACATTTTTCTAATTCACTTGTGGAATGGGCGTGGGACATGCAACTATTTAATTTCCACATTTTACTTAGAAACCCCTCTTCTGAATGGAAGATGAAATCCACTTTTTGTGCATATGGCCATCCACTTGCATGGCTCAATTATCGATGGTTTTTGTGTATCACCTATTCCCCTACAAATACTAATCTTGAAATTGAAAATGAACGTTTATTGGGTTTTCCTCATTTTTAAATTTTGGTCCCTTTATACACAATTTGCACTCATGTACATGATGCACATGAGATCGAGACAAAAAAGTGGAGTACAGGGTAGATATTATTTAGGTGGAAACAATCTAACTCATGTAATAAGTGTGGGCCATGCATGTATTTAATTCTCACATTTTCATTTCTATTCTTACATTCATGCCTTCGTCTTCCTTGAACATTCATTCATGCATAAATTCCTTAAGCATACATTCTCACATTTCACATTGACTCCCTCATTCCTCTTTCCTTTCCCATGCACTTCCTCACCCTCTTACGCCTTTGTCTACACCCCTCTTCATCTCCCGTTGTTTCTCTTCATCCATTTTTACTTCTTCAATATATCCTTTTCGGCATTTCCATTCATGCCTTCGTCTTCCTTGAACATTCATTCTAGCTTGCAGTAGACTAAAGAAAATCAAACTTATTGCAGATAAAGCCATGATTTATGATATTTACATCTCACATTTTCTTTTCCAGATTGAACAAAAATATGGGAAAAGAAGATCGTTTGATTGAAACTCTGATAAAGGCTTGTAATGACACTAAAATTTACCATTTTTCATGATTGTAGCTGTATTGCTTAATTGTAATAAGATGTAGTTTCTCAAGGTTAGAACAATGTAAAACAATGATTTCATTGTTTTGGATTTAAGTCATATTTCTATCACCTGGGCACAGTCCCATGGAGGGGTTTCGGTGCTATTTTGTTGCAACAGAAGGTCCCTTGAAAATATATGAAGCTGGCTACAGTAAAAACAATTTTTCCCTAGAAGGTAGGAGCTTCGATATTTGTTGCAATCAGTCCTATTCCTCAAGAGCTTGGGCAGTTACAGAAACTTAGTCTCATTGTATGTTCCTTTCAACTATACCTTAAATGTAAATTTTTGGTAGGCTTGTGTTGATGTTCAAAACATATTGGAAATGGATCATATGCAGGATACTGAAAAATAACAAATTATTAGGGGAAGTGCCATTGCAGTTAGCCAACTGTTTCAGCCTTGCTACATTGTGAGGATTATTTTTTCCACTTGTTTCTTTGTGAAATTTTGAAAGATATGATTTGCAAATTTGATTCTAAGATGATACTATAAATGACTCTATTTATTTTACAGAAACCTCTCCTACAACAATTTTTCTGGGGACATTCCTATCATTAAAGTTTTTCAAGGTTTCCTCTAGACAGGTGTAGATATAACCAAAACTTTTCTCTGTAGACCAATTCACTTTTTTTGGCATGTCACATGAATGTTGCATGTAATGCAACTTTCATTTGAGAGTCTCTGTAAGACCTTATGAAATTATTTCAAGTATGGATATAAAAAATACTAAGGAAATTTTGAAGTTGATTTTCTATTGCGGCTAAGTTTTTTTGCCATCTTAGGAACATTTTGGAGTTTAGTTTGCGCACATTTAGAATTATTATAATACTATGTTTAGATTAGTTGGTGCTGACATTAGGTGTGTTGTGTTGCAGTATGCTCGAACTATCCAAAAGCTAGGGTTTCCTGCTCATTTCAAGGTAATACCCTCGTGAAGGATTTGATCTGCTTCCATCAACAACATAATCATTTGAAGCGTGCATTTTATTTGACATTTGTTACAGTGCTAGGATCTAAATGGTGCTGATATGCAGGACTTTAAGATCCAGAATATTGTGGGATCCTGTGATGTGAAATTTCCTATAAGATTGGAAGGGCTTGCATATTCGCATGGTGCTTTTTCAAGTGTAAGTTGTGTGGGAACTTGTTAGTAAATTTGTCTCTATCTTGATGCTACACACCTGTATTGATGCTACATAGTTGTATTGATATTTTATGTTTCCTTCTAATGTATTCATGTTTAGTTCAAATAAAATAGTCCACAAATCGCTACCACTCATGATATAAGATTTGCAAATGTATATTTATGAATTTGTAACAAATTTGAAATGTAGAGATAGAACCTTTAAATGTAATGCTTCATCTATATTCCTACACTTACAAAATCAATTACACCTCTTATCAACATCAACTACAAAAGTAATAATTATCCCTCTAAATCAAATAACATATATTATTCGGTGTTCACATTGCATTGTACACATGTTTTTGTTAGTTTATAATGTTTGATGAAATTGTCATAAAATCATTATAAATTGACAATAAAAATGGAAGTAAGTGACAATATGTGTTGTAGACTTGTGCTAACCTGGACCTCCCAGATCCCACGAATGAATAGAAAAAATTGATCTACATTCGATCTCACCTCAATCACCCCATCTATCCTCCTACTAAGATTGAGGAATTTAAAATTCCTAGTTCTAACAGAAGCAGTACGTCATGCTATTGTGCCTTGGGATCCACATATATGGGTCAGGCATTGATGATCACATTAAACTATTCAATGTGGCTGATAGCCTTCACAGCCCAGCCACAACAATGAACAATTATCAGGGGCGCGCTCTACCACTAAGCTAATGAGCTTAGTATGGGCCTCCTAGTAGGAAGAAGGAGGCCCTCCAAAAGCAAGAGAAAACATAAACAACATCTGACTTACTTGCCTATTTTATACTTCTATTACATGTTGTCACCACTGTCTGGTGGGGGTGAGACCCTTTTTAATTTGACTTGTTTCTTTCAAATTTTGTTTTCAATTTCAAAAACAACAAAAAGGGTCTCATTTATACTTAATTCAAGTAAGTTCTCCCGGTGGGGGCTACTTTTGTAGTGTAGTTGACCTATCTATTCAATGTCTCATACTATTCGATCGAATTAGCTTCTCTTATTGAGTTGTCATTTTAGACATAATTATATTGACAATATAACAAAGAATACCTTTTATGGATCGTTAATGAAAGGGATCTTTTGAATAGGGTTAAATCCCGTCCGGAGATATAAATATTGATTTATTAAAGATCTATTAATATTTTGAATAATTCAAAACTTTTGTGATTAATAAATGTGATCTAGGACATAAATCTGGATATGAAGATAATAATGATATTACAAATTACACAATTATTTTTCCCACCCAATGAGAAAGCTTTACCATATCGTAACGGTCCATTGAGCACCTGTGGGATATGTCATAATAAATTGGAACACCTGCCTCAGAGCGACTTCCGTATAATAGTCGCTCCAGTCCTGAACTAGGAAATAAAGAGAGGAACGAGTTGAAAACATATAAATTCGTTTGGCGGGTTTTTTCTCATGTCTCGTCTGGAAAGAGGAGAACTCAATGATCATTCGTTCACCGGAACCAGAAGTAAAGATTGTTGTGGAGAGGGATCCTATTAAAACATCTTTTGAAAAATGGGCTAAACCCGGTCATTTCTCAAAGACACTATCTAAGGGACCTAATACTACCACTTGGATCTGGAACCTACATGCTGATGCTCACGATTTTGATAGCCATACTAATGATTTGGAAGAGATCTCTCGCAAAGTATTTAGTGCTCATTTTGGTCAACTAGCCGTCATATTTATTTGGCTAAGTGGGATGTATTTTCACGGCGCTCGTTTCTCCAATTATGAAGCATGGCTGGGTGATCCTACTCACATCAAACCTAGTGCTCAGGTAGTTTGGCCAATAGTAGGTCAAGAAATTTTGAATGGAGATGTAGGTGGAGGTTTTCGAGGAATACAAATAACCTCTGGATTCTTCCAGATTTGGCGATCATCCGGAATAACTAGTGAATTACAACTTTACTGCACCGCAATTGGTGCATTGATCTTTGCAGCGTTAATGCTTTTTGCTGGTTGGTTTCATTATCACAAAGCTGCTCCAAAATTGACTTGGTTCCAAGATGTAGAATCAATGTTGAACCACCATTTATCAGGGTTATTAGGACTTGGGTCTCTATCTTGGGCAGGACACCAAGTACACGTTTCTTTACCTATTAACCAACTCCTAGATGCTGGAGTGGACCCTACAAAGATATCCAAAACTCCATAACATAACTAGATGCTAGATGTCCCTCTCAAATACCTAAGTATCCATTGGACTGTTTTCCAATGCTCTTTACCTGGATTGGCCATAAATCTACTCACAACTCCCACTTCATGTGCAATGTCTGGTCTGGTACAAACCATAGCATACATGAGACTCCCATTTAAAGCATATGGTACAAGTGTCATGTATTTAACCTCCTTGTGTGATGAAGGAAATTCATATTTTCTCAATTTGAAGTGTCCTACCATAGGTGTACTTAAGGGTTTTGAATTATGCCTTTTAAACTTTTCTAACACCTTGAAGATATAATCCTCCTAAGATAAATACAATTTCTTGTTCTTCTTGTCTCTGTGTATTTGCATGTCAAGGATTCTTTTTGCAGCTCCTAAATCCTACATAGCAAATGTGTGATCTATCTTTTCCTCAAACTCACCAATGTCATGCATACTAGATCCTATAATAAGCATATCATCCACATAAGGGAACAAAATAATATAGATATCATTTTCAAGCATCTTCAAATAAACACAATGGTCATATTCACATCTCAAGTAACCATGTTCATGCATGAAACTATCAAACCTCATGTATCATTATCTTGCAGCTTGCTTGATCCCATATAGGCTCTTTTTCAACATGCACACAAGTTTCTCCTTACCCTTGACTTCATACCCAAGTGGTTGATTCATATAAATCTCTTCCTCTAAATCACCATGAAGAAATGTCATCTTGACATCAAGTTGCTCTAAATGCAAATCCTCTACTACAACTAAAACTCAATACAGTATGAATAGAAGTCATCTTAACAACAGGATAAAATATTTCACCAAAGTCAATACATGTTTTACTGTACAAATCCCTTTACTATAAGCCTTTCCTTGTACCTTTTATTTCCACCCTCTTCTTTTTTGATAAACCCATTTGTTCTTCAATTTCCTCTTACTTGTTAGAAACTTAACCAAATCCCAAGTCTAGTTTTGTTCCAAGAAGTCCATCTCCTCATCCATGCCATGTTCCCACTGTACGTGGGTCTCATCCTGCATTGCTTATTCAAAACTTTCTAGTTCACCATTATCATTCAATAATAAATAAGATAAAGAAGGTGTAAATCTTTCTAGAGGTTTACTTACCCTTTGTGACCTTCTCACAGAATTTGGGGTACCGAGGCTCATTCTGGACCTCCTAGAAATTTGTTTCCAATTTTGTGATGATCGTCACCGGTCACCTATAGCCGACGCTAGTTTTCCTAACCAATGACAGGTTTGGATCTTCTCAATTGATACCGGTTCAACTAACTGATGTCGTTCAGGGGTCAACCAACATTGGTTACTATGTAACCCTGTAGGTATGAGTTTTAAATATGAGAGTTCATTTTCATTCACAAACTTCTCAACCAGTTCATCCTTAGGTACCAAAATTTGATCCATGTACATTCTCTTTTCATTCCATTCAATGGCATGACTCTTAACAATTTTAGAATTCCCTAAATCTCAAAAAAGGAATCCAAATCACCATATCCATAACCAATGAAAGTGCATCTCTTCGATTTGGATCCAAATTTTTCTATTTTCCTTATCAACATGCACAAAAGTTTCTAAACCAAAAACTTTAAGAAAAGAAAGATCTACCTCTTTTCCAATCCAAAATTCATCTCGTATTCATCTATCTAGTGAACTTGAAGGCCCACATTAATCAAATAAACCATTGTATCAAGCTCAACCGCTCATGCCCAACACTACAAGGGCAATCCAACATGTATCCCCATACTTCTAGCATGTTCCATAATTGTCTTGTTCATTCTTTCTACAACGCCATTCTCTTGTGGGTTTCTTGGAACCGTTCTTTGTCTACATATTCCATTCATTGAACAATAATCATTGAAAGCCTTTCTATAGTATTTACCGCTATTTTCATATCTAAGGCACTTTAACTTCAAATTTGATTCATTCTCAACAAGGATTTCTATATTTTAAAAGTCTCAAAAACATCGATTTATGTTTAATACAATAAACCCATACCTTTCTTGTGGCATCATCAATCAAAGTAACATAATAATGGGATCCTCCATGAGAAGCTACTTGGGTTGGTCCCTACACATCCGAGTGTATAAGATCCAATTTCTTCTCCTTCTTAATTGCCCCAACTTTTATAAATCTCACTCTCTTTTGCTTTCCAAAGACACAATGCTCACGAAATCAAGATCTAAATCTTTCAAATCTGATAACTTACCCTTATCCTTTAATATCTGCATTCATTTTTAACTCATATGGCCCAACCAATTATGCCACATGCATGTATCTGAATCTAAAGTAGATAATATAGAAAAGGATTCAGTAACATAGGTAGACAAATATAACATTCCTACCTTCTTTCCTCTTGCCACAACAAGGTCAACCTTGGTGACTTTCTAAGAGTCGGATGTGAATGTAACCATGCAACCGAGTTTCACCTAGTTTCCCTACGAAATAAAATTCCTCCCGAGGCTTGGCACATGCCTCACATATTTCAATACCCATTTATTTCCATTCGTAATTTTAGATGAACTTCCCCATTACCAATAATACTATGAGGTTCATCATCACCCAAATAAACTTGCTCAAAATTTCTCTAGACATAATTTCTGAAATAAACCTTATTAGGGTTGTATGGAAAGAAGCTCCTGAATCTAAAACCCATGATTTTATTCTATTATCCAAAGAAAGAATAAGAGCATCTTGCATTACCTCTGCTGCAATATTTACCTCTTTACCTTTTTCTAGGTGTTGGTTCTCTTTATCCTTTGACCAAAAATATTTCTTTGCATGTCCTTTCTTTCCACAATTCCAATAGGTAATTCCCTTACCTCTGGATTTAGGTCTTTCATTCCTTAACTTTGATTTCCGTAATTATTACTCTTGGATCTCTCCTTCCGCCTACCCTTGCTTTCTACATTCAAAGCATTTCCAAATGATGATTCCTTTGTACTTTTCCCTGTAAATTTCTTCATTCAATATTTTACCAACCACATCATCAAAAATCAAAATATTATTAGTAGATGTTGTATTACTAATAGCCATTACCAAGTTATCCCAACTATCAGGAAAAGAACATAAGAATAAGAGTGCTTTCACTTCATCATCAAATGGAATATCAACTAATTTTAATTGATTTACAATAGATTGGAAATCATTCAAATGACTAGATGCAGATCCACCTTCATGCATTTTATAACTAAATAGTTTCTTCATCAAATAAACTTTATTTGAAGCACTAGGTTTTTCATATAAATTAGCAAGAGATTTCATTAACTCTATCGTAGATGTCACTTCTATAATATTAGAAGCCACAAATGTTGTCAAGCTCAATCTTATAGATCCCAAAGTCTTTCTGTCAATAATATTCCATTCTTCATCAATCCTCTTTGTAGGTCTAGACTTTTCATCCAAAGGTAAGTACAAATCTCTTTGATATGGATAATCCTCAATCTGCATCTTCCATAATTGATCATTTCGGTCATCAAACTTCTCTATCTTGTATTTGTTCTCTTCTCGACATTGTTGTAGCTCCCACTCAATCAGAAAACCATTTGTGATTAAATTTGTTAACACACAAAACCCTTAAACAAATATCTTATACCAGTTGTTGGGGTTAGTACATATGTTGTCTGAGATAATATATCATATCTAAGCATACATGTAATAAAAATGGATATTCTACCAAAAATATATAAAACAAGAGATATAAATCAATGTGTTACCAAATTTAACGTGGCTCACCCAATATGGGTTACATCTACCAAGAAACAAGCCAATCCATTATCCAAAGCTTTTAGAAGATATAAAATGAAGATTTACTATCTTCCACACCGCTCACAATGTATAGTACTTTCTTTGTCTCAAGCTTCTCCTTTTCCAAGAAAACTCTCTCACAATTATTTTCACAATAATCATTAATTATTTTTTTAACCCTAGCTTTCTAGCTTATAAATATCTTATACAAACTTAGGGAACTTATCCATTCAATTACAATCAATAGATCTTCTTTAATACTAAAATTAGATCTAATTCTCGTGAGTTGAATAAAACACTCATGCATAGGTAACCAATGTCGGTTAGCCCTAACCGATGGTAGTTCCTCTTGCCTAACCGATGTCGGTCATAGGTGAGTGATGTCGGTCCCTACATAACTGATGTCGGTTACTATGTTTCCTAGCAAGTTGATAAATCATGCTAAACTTAAGTAATTGATATCCACATCTCAACAATTACATAGTTTCTAATACATAATAATTTCCATCATTCAATAAAAAACAATTATAGTTATTGCCTCAATATGTAGATGAAAATTTGTGTTAGTATGCAAACATGAAATGACTATGAATAACACAATGGTTCATCTACCTCAGAATGAGCAGAGATAAAAGGGGGAGAAAGTGATATACATGTACTTACCCATAAGTGAAATCCTCCTCCTTTGATGAGTTTGATTTTCTTGTTGAATGGATACTAAGATGCTTTAGATCTTGGACAAATTTCATCAGCACCTCCCCTCGATCAATTACTTGATTGAGCTTGATAGATTGCTTTGAAGATTGCTTAGATGGCTTGAAGATTGGGTAGCATTTACTTGCAAATTTCTAAGGTGCTTGCCATGGAGGGTGGAACCTCTATTTATAGTTGGAGGAGGTAGAAATCAATGGCTAAGATCTTTCCATGGTGGATTAAATCAATGGTTGAAATTGGATGAGAGAAGATAATTTTCTAGATGTAAAGAATTTTATAATTCAAGAGAACTCTCCATTGAATTTAAAATTCAATGGAATAGTTTATTTTTATTTTGAACTATTTGAAAAGGGGAGGGAAAAAATGGAGAGGCTTCTAGAATTAGAAGCCTCTAGATTTGGAGGGTCATTTAGCTTGTGATTAGGTGAGATTAATTACACTTAGTGGGGTGATTAGATGGAAAGGCTAGGCATAGGATAGGTATAGGGTAGGTGGTAGGTGGGTGAGTATTTTTAAATTAGTGGAAAATAGTTAATGAGGGTTAGTTAGTGTAATAAGTGAAATATTAATAATGTATTAATATTTCTAAGGGTGTAAATGGGATTTATGGAATATGAAATAATTGGAGTATGGTTGTATATAATATAATAATTAATTAAATTTATAATTAATTATTATAAGGTTGGTGGTGGGGATGAATGGTTATTATATGATTAGAGATCTATTCGCTAGATGACCATGTCTACATTTTTCCCCTCTTTGCAGTGTTATTGCCTAGCAATGACAAAGTTCAAAGAAGAAGAAGAAGAAGAGATGATGTGTGGATGGTGATATGATGCCCCCTCGAGGGGTTAGGCGGGGAGGAACGAGTCGGGTAACCACTTGAAAAGAGAAGAGGCTAGATTTAGTTGATGAGGGAATATTAGAAGATGAAAGGATTTGAGGATTCATGAGAGGGGGATTAGAGTATTAGTAGACATTTAGAGGTGAGGAGAGAAGAGTAGTGGAAGTAGAAATTATAGGAGAGGAGAGAAAGTTAAAAGAAGTAATTAGAGGGATGGAGGGATGGAGGAAGAGGGGAAGAAGTGGAAAATTAGAGGAAAGGAGAGAAGGTTAGAAGTAGGGAATTAGAGGAAAGGAGAGAAAGTTAGAAGGAGGAAATTTGAGGAAAGGAGAGAGGGGGAAGAAGTAGAGGGGATGAAAATTAGTAGATATGGGAGTGTGAAGACATTAGTACCCCTAGCAATCGGTGTGTGTGACAAGGGTGATATTTTGGGATTTGGGATGTAGGTTTTAAGAATGCCCTAGTCAAGGATGATATTTTTGGATTTTGGATGTTTTTGGATTTTGGATGAGAATTCCCTAGTCAAGGGTGTATGACATGGGTGATTAGAGGATGTTGGATTTGGATAAAGTGATGTGATTGATTATTGATTGGATTGGATGTTGATGAGATGGGGTGGATGATAAGGGGATGTGTTATCATATTATGTCCATTGTATCATCATTAGCAGTTGTGAGTGATGTGGCATAGAGCAAGATGCACCAAGGTATAAAGACCATGATGACTGAATTATCGAATGCCCATGTCCTCATATCATTAGACATATTAATAGTATGAGGGTCCTCATATCATCGGACCAGCAAAAAAGTGGCCTCGTATCATTGGCCATGCAAAAATAAAAAGTGGCCTCATATAATTGGCTGAAATAATTTTAAAAATGCGAAAACAACAAACATGCAAGCATATGGTATTTTTATTTTTGAATTTTGGTGTGAATTGTTTTTTGGATTTTTTGAAATTTTTTGGATTTTGTGAAATTTTTTTTGATTTTTAGGTTTTTGATTTTTGATTTTTTTGGAATTTTTAGATTTTGTGAATTTTTTAGATTTTATGGATTTTTTGAATTTTTTGTATTTTTTGAATTTTAGGTGATAAAGAAGGAAATTTAGTGGAGGTAGGAAGAAACAGGGGGATAAGCCGATACACAAGGTGAGAGAACGATCTCTCAAAAGGTTGTAGGGCATTGTGGCGGGTATAAATGGGTTTCGAGGTCCATGGGAGGGTCATTTTCACCACGCGAGTTTGAAAACAAGAGCTTGAGAGAGGACGAGATGGAATATAAGAGAATTACGATCACCGATTGAACCTTGTGAGAGAGTACCAATGGCTAAAGAGGCAGGGATCTTGGTGAGTGATTTAGATTTGATTTTGTGAATTACATTTGCATTTTTTTAGGTTTTTAGGATGGTTTAGGTCAAAATCATCATTATGCACATTGTTTAGTGCGTATAGGCCTTAAAACGATGCGTACATGATGAAGAGTGGCACATATGGGCGATGTGGGTAGGGGGTCATGAAGTAGCGCGTTTGTGGGGGGTAGGTTATCTTTTAGTACATTTATTTAGTTTTAGTGCATCTGATATTGTTTAGAATGTATAGGAGCACATTTGGAGCTAGTAGTTGTAAGGGATTTTAAAATAACACATTCATTTTGTTGTAGCGCATTGTTAGGGGTAGAGAGAGGCTAGTGTGTTGGCATGTATGATATGTTTTAGATTATTTATGGCATAAAGTAGCTCATTTAGGAGGATGGGTGGTTAGGATGTTGTAACACGTATGATTAGTTTGTAGCACATTTATAATATAGAGTGGTGTGCTTAAATGGAAGGTATTGGTAGGGTTAGTTTAGAACATAGAGGGTATGGATTGGCACACTTAGAATAGAGTAGCACATATGGGTGGAGAAGTAGCGTATTTATGTAAAGGTAGAAAGTGACAGTTTTAGAGGAAAGTAGGAGGGAGGAGGGTGAGAGGGGTGTGTGTGTTAGTGATTAGATGTAGATATCGACATGATTTATGTGTGCGGTGATGTTATTACTTGTCTAGGTGAGAAACCACCAATCGGCAGCTTTACAACATTTTCTAGGAGGGGTAGATGTAGAGGTAGAGGAGGAGGAATCTTTGTTACATGTGTTGGGATTACTCCATATCAAGGATTTCGGTGATGCAAGTAGATCGGATTTGTTGATAGCATTGGCTAAGTGATGGCACTCAAAGATGAGTGCCTTCTGCACTCTAGATGGCAAGATTATTGTGACATTCGAGGACGTATATCGTATCTATCGGTTGTGAATAAAGGGTGATCCTTTGGTGTGGAAGATATCGAGGTCGAGGGATAGTTTGTGGTTTTTGACAAATGTGGAGGATGTGTCACGAGGATGATATGTGGATAGATCTTGGGATATATTTCATAGAGGGAATCATGGAGTGATTATCACTATTTTGTGTGTCCATTGATCAGGTTGTGTATTTTTCCCGGATGGTGGGGTTCGATGGTTTAGCATTGGCTTAGCTAGAGTGGTACATGTGATGTGGCGAAGGTTACCATATTTGCATGGGCTCCAGAGGTATTGGCTTGATTATATCAAGATTCACACATAGTGGCATATGGTGAAGGAGGGAGTATAGATGTAGGGATCTTATTACAGATATGGAGTTATGACCATATTATTTTTGGGAGGCGGATTGGGATTATGGAGCATCGAAAGGTGGGGGAGCCTTTTATTTATGGTTAGAAAATGACTAGGGGAGGTGAGAGCATTTGGGAGAGCTGGACTGGTATCATCGGTGCATTGATGATTTACAGGCATGAGATATCACATGGAGTCCATATCAACATTACAAGGTATGGGAGGGAGATCACTTCATCTGGGTAGGATCTCAATCTCCATATTATTTAATTGGTGGTCATCCATATACCATAGAGATATATCAATCGGATTGGGTGCTTTTGTGACATTTTGGTATAGTATAGGGTATATTGGTGGGCCATCATTTGTTCGCTCGGAATACACATGAGATATATGTATGGGTACACAGTGATTCTAGAGGCGTAGGCTAGAGCCGAGTTTAGATGAGGTACACAAGTGATTACATGGGTACCATTACCAGAGTAGAGGACCAGGGGAGTAGCACAGGGGTATGTAGAGTGGTGGGAAGAGATTATGTCGGTATAGTTGATATGTCACGAGGAGGGGGTGATATTTGTTCATGGATGGAAACAAGTGTACAGAGGGATACCCTAGGGGCGGGCATTAGTGGTGCATCAGCCACAACCATAGAGACAGGGGGAAAGGGGAGGCGCATAGGTTACCACTTATTATTTTGGTTGGTCCACCATTACGAAGCCAATTGTGCATTCCCTAGTGTAGAGAGTCCAGAGAGGCAAGGTATAGATGTGATGGAGGTAGATGATACTTTGGTGCCACTACAAATAGTGCTTCCATCGTAGATGTACATATAGAGGCCTTCGGTGGGAGTGGATCAGGGAGAGAGGAGATGGAGTGGTAGGGGGAGATGGAGGAATGGGGAGATGGAAGAGTAGGAGGAGATGGATGAGAAGGAGGAGATGGAGGGGGAGAGGAAGGAGAGAGCAGATTAGTCGAGAGGTGTTGAGTTATAGGCACGGATATACATGTTGGAGAGGGAGACACATGCACAAGCAATGGAGATAGCTATCCTACGGGTGAGGGATGCAGTGTGGATGAGAGATATTCATGGCTTTACAATGGTGGTGAGATAGAGGAGGGATAGATTTCATGGATGGAATCGGAGATATCTTAGATAGAGCAAGAGTGGGACCGTGTTATATGGTGTCGTGATGAGATATTATACAGATTGAGAGACATATAGGGCGAGATATGGCCCATTAAATGGAGGAACGGGGGGTAGTGGGACATAGAGTGGATCATATGCTAGAGGGGCAATAGTAGTGCACTAGCACCTCACAGAGATCAAGGCAGATGGGGCCTCCTGGGACAGTGTCTTTACAACAGTATCAAGCCTTGATGGCTGAGATGTGGTATTATGAGGACATTGTGATACATGAGTGGCCTGATTATGTATGTTATGTGGATTATGTGGCCGGACAGGGAGACAGTCAGGAGTATGGACAGAGATTGAGTCGGAGACCAAGTCAATCCACGGTTTCTAGGAGCATTGTTAGTGTACGACAACCTCCTCCAGCGGGGGATGATACTTGGGAGTTTGGCACCTTGATGAGTGTCAGTATATCATATCATATGTATTTTTGTTGATGACCAATATGGTCATAATTTTGATGTATGTACAGTTGATCAATTATTTTGGCGTCCCACGATGGTCCTATTTTTTGATGTATATATGGATGATTGATTATTTTGATGACCATGATGGTCATATTTTTTATGTATATATGGATGATTGATGATATATATGAGTACCGGTTTTGGATGTATCATTTATGTACATGATATGGACATTAGTGTATATGTTGTTATTTTTGAGATGTTGATGATGTTTTCTTATGACACGGGGTATTTGATGATATATTTATTGTGATGTATCTTGGTTTGATTATGATGATGGTTTAGTTGATGGAATTTGATTATTTTATGGAGCATAGTTATAGATGATGTTTGTTTTATGATTAAATTATTTATGTGTATGGATTAGTTGTATATGATGAGATGATGTGATTTCTTATGTTGTTGATGATGTAGTGTGATGATGATCAATGATGTTATTTTATTATGATGTTGAGAATGTTTAATATTTTATTTATTATCATGATGAGTGTGTAATGTGATAATGGGATTGTGGTTAGATTGTGGTTAGATGGTGTATAGATGTGATGATGTGTTCTTAAAATGTTGATATTTACATGTTTATATATGTGATGAAAATTTTATTTTATTATGGTTAATCATAGTAATGATGATGTGGTTTGATGATGGATAGTATTAATTTGTAATAAATATTATTAGATGATTGTTATGCAAAGATGGTAAAATGTGAATGGGATCATAATGATTATTCATTGTTATGGTGATGGCATGTGGTTTTATTTGTGATGTGATGTGTTAGATTGTTGGCTCATGTTAGATGTTGGTATGAGTAGTACTTATGATTGATGAGTTTGAGGATTTAGTATGGATTATGGATTGTGGATGAGATAGTGACTATGTGTAGATTAGGATTTAGATCATGGATATGGATGGATGTATAATTTTTTTATGTTATTAATGTAATATGTGGTATTTACAAAGGAAATGGATGTCAAATGTTCTGGAATTTTGTACAAATATTTACAATATAACCATGATGTTAATTGTGATAGGATAGCAGAGAGAAAGGAAAGTAGCGAGGGAAAAATGGGGGTTGAGATAAATGAAGGCCTCGGGATCTTACAAGGGTTGCATTTCTCAGCGTTTGACTTAGACTCCTGGAAATCTATTTCCTGGGTGTGATTGTGGATAATGTGACCTTAGCTAGGATTGGGATAGATGTTCCTAATCATGATAGATCCTATGCAAGCATAGAAAGGATCAGAAGAAGTATGGATTTAGAGAGTGGATAAGGTAGAGTAGGATGAAATTTGTGAATGGGGATCCAAGGGATGTAGGGATGAAGGGGTATTTTTCCCCCAGTGTGCATGTAGTAGTGTCATAGAGTGCTAGTAGACAGATGATCATATTTTAAAATAATTCCCGAGACCGATTTTCACCATGGTACTTGCCCAAGGTGCCACCGAAGTGGTTTTCACCTTTGGACAGATTTTTTTTATATAATGTGGAGCATTAGGCACTTAAGCATAGAAGTAGCAAAGATGCATGATATTCATGGGCTCATCCAACTCATATCCATCTAGAGTAGCAAGCTTATAAGCACCTGAGCCGAATTTAGCTATGACAACATATGGTCTGAGCCAATTTGGTTTGAACTTGTCCTTCTTTTCTCGATTGACGTTAGTGTTGTGTTGATTTTCTTTGAGGACTAAGTCACCGACTTCAAATTTGTGGCCCTTTACATGCTTTCTATAATGACGGTGAAGGAATTTTTGATAGGATTTGATTTGATCCAGGGCTTGGAGGCATTTCTCATCGAGGAGCTTGAGTTCTTGAAGGCAATGGACGCGGTATTCTTCATCATCGATGAGGTGTTGGAGGGAAACGTGTAGGGATAGGATTTTGATCTAGATGGGAAAATTTGTTTTAGTTCCAAAGATGAGAGAGTATGAAGTGGTGTTAGTGGGAGTGTAGATGTGGGTTCAATAGGCCCACAAGGTAGGATATATCTATGTATGTCAATCGTGTCCTACTTGATTCACTATTTTTCCAAGAATGCATTTTAGCGTCTTGTTAGATGCTTCGGATTGGCCATTTCCTTATGGATAATATGGGGTGGAAAACTTGAGCTTAATATGAAATTTGTCACAAATTTCATGGACATCTTGATTTTGAAGGATTTACCATTATCTCGTGATGAGTGTGGATGGGACATTGTAGTGGAAGATGATGTGGTTAAGGATGAATTTGGATATTTGTTTTCCTTTGACATAGGTGAGTGGCATGGCTTCGACCCACTTAGTGAAGTATTAAGTGGCAGTGATAATGAATTTATGGCCATCAAATGAAGTGGGATTTAATTTTCCCATGAGATCAAGACCCTAGGTAGAAAAGGGCCATGGGGTGCGATGGGTTATAAGGCTTGTGATGGTGCGTGGATGAGGTCAACATGCTTTTGACAGGGACACATTTACGGACATAGGATCATGCATCTTTTTCCATCTTTGGCCAATAATATCTCGGTTCACAAAATATTTTGTGGCGAGGGCCATACTTCTGGAATGTTGATTCGGCCTCTTGGTAATTTAAGCATCGTAGCAGAGTTCCATCAAAGCTTCTACAATAAAGGGTATCACCAAGGATAGTGAAGAAGGAGACTCATTGGATGAATGATTTATGATGGTTATGAGGAAGATTTTATGGAAGGGTTTGATCATGTAGATAAGTGTAGATGTCATGGTACTAAGGGGAATTAGGACCAACGATCTCAAAAACCATCTCTGACTCAGGAGTATCATAAACAGGGATTGTTAATTTCTCGATTAGAAACTTTGAGTTATATGCATCTAGGGGGCATGTCTAGGAGTGAGGTGATGGTAGTCATGTCATCTTCTAATTTGTTTCTTGTACGAGGGACTTGTTCAAACTGAATATGCTAGTAATAGGCCTTGAAGTTGTCGACCATTATTTTATAAGGAATTAATTTATCATCCTTGGTGGCATATTATTCATTTACCTATTTAATGATTAATTTTGAATAACAAAAGATGTTGAGATGCTTAATATTTCATTGAATATCCATTTTTAAACAAGCAATAAGTGCTTCATATTAAGCTATATTGTTAATGCAAGGAAAATCAAGCCAAAAAGCTTTAGGAATTAGGTCACCTTGAGGAGTGATAAACAAGATGCCTGCTCCTGAGCCATGATGTGTGAAGGAGCCATCAAAGTATAATGTCCATATGTCTGATTCTGCAATTGTACATATGGATTCATCTGGGAACCATGTGGTGAGTGGTGTAGTATCGAGGCCGGGGCTTCTACTAAGTGGTCGGTGAGTACTTTTCCTTTGATATACTTCGATTAACATATTTGATGTAAAATACAACGAGAAGCATGATCCATTTAGCCATGTGTCCTATGAGATTTGTTTTAGAAATTAGATATTTGATTGGGTCTACTTTTTCTATGAGCTTGATAGTATTAATGAGCATGTAATGTTGTAGATTTTGGGAGGAAAATACTACAACAAGAAATGATTTTTCCATAGGAGTGTAGTTGAGTTCATAATCAATTAATGTTTGGATTAAATAATAGATGGCTTGTTCCTTTCCTTGCAATCATGTTATGTTAGAAGATCTCCCAAGGCGTGTTGTGTAGATGATATATAAAGGAGAAAAGACACTCCTGATTGGTGTTCTTGCCAAATCACCGCACCCTCCAAATGGACAGATGTAAGTAGGACGTTCGGTGTGATTGGGACACATGGGATCACCTCTCAAGTTTTGGTACTTGAGCTTGAGGTGAACCTCCGGAAAATTTCAGCTTCCTTTAAGGGTTAATGTGAGTAGGATGCGGGCACCATTAGTCACCTTCACCTATTGCAACTTAGAAAGGGCACAAAATACCATAGACCAGAAGCATGCATTCCTTTGTTAAACTCAAAGTATACATAATAGAGAGATCAAATTTGATTGAACACACAATTAACTAATCATGAGGATAGAACACATGCACATGTCAAACATCCATTTCACTGATTATAACTAATGATAATGCAACTTTTAACAACAAAAGGAAAACAATATTTCCACAACTGACATAAAAGATGGTTACATTACTTCCTCATAACATAAAATAGATAATCTGAAATAAAGGTAAGCTAATCATTCACACTAAGGAATTATGCATTCACAAAGCATATATTGATCAACCATCTAACACAATAAATCAGGTTCTTCAAGGCAAGATATCACTCTGAATATAATTAAAAGGTTTTAAAATCTCTGAAGCACTCTTCCAAGCTTGAAGAGAAACTTCACCAAAATAATCTATCTATCCCTATCTCAAAGACTCCATGCACCTAACTATTTATAAGTTCTTTAGGTTGAGCCATTACAATTGGGCCTTCAACTAACATTTTACTAAAAATAGAAATGTCATTAATTCAAGGGAACAAATCCCATAAAAATAGCAAAGTTTGTTGCAAGGGTTTGACTCAGTCAACCCTACAACTTTGACCGATCCAGAGCTTGGATCTTCCCTTTCATGGCTGCTCATCTTTGGCCTGGTTCTACAACACCTTCTCCTTCCGTAGGTTTCTGTTGTGCTTCCTCCCACGTAGCCATCGATGTTTGTATTTGAGGAAACACTTGATGATCCCTTGAATTTCTTCATCTCGCCCACATGCGTAGTGATTTACTACATATGTTGTCTCGATTTCCTTGTGATCTTGGCTGGAATTATTCTAAGTTTACTCACAACTTTCTTTAGTCTTCCTGTGAAATTTTGGCATAAAACCAATCTATCAATAGATTCACTACTGAAATTTTTGGTAACCTCATCATCACACTTCACCAAATCTTTGAAATTTTCCTTGATTTGATCTTCTGGGAGAGCATCAATGTTTTTGTTGAAGAACTTACAATTAACAATATCAAATTCTTTTGATATATCATTCAAGGCATCCATAATTTCCACTCATTTATCATCCAACTTCTTAATTAAATCTTGTAACACCTGACACCGAATTCCATGGCCTTTTGATATTCAAACAACTTTGAAGCATCATTGATTACATCCTCCTGAAGGAGTAGATCTAGATCTTCTTCTCTGATTTCACTCCATGTTGCCAAATTCAAATTTAAATTATTATTGTCCTCGAAAAAGGCTTCATCCATTTTATAAATAGTAGTTCTTCCAACCTGTAGATCATTATATATCTCAACAACCTCTTTAATTAAAGGATTAGCTTCTTGTAGTATACATTCCATCCATCCATTTACCGATCTCCCTTTCTAGCCTATCTTCTCAATCTCATGATAAGAAATGTCATCAATGGTAGATGAAACTATCATAGCCGTAGTAGTTGAGACTTTAGTAGATGGAGTTGGTTGTGTTACTTTTCATAACAATGTAGTGAGTTGCTTCGACCTTGGCTTTAAGCTCATCCTTAAAAGCTTTATCCTTGTCATATTTCTCTAGCAGATTTCCAAGAGCAAGTGTGTACATCTTGTTTAGCTCCTTCGTGAGTGGCTTTTCCCAAGTGAAAATCTAGAAATCGATAATCTACAACTGTAATTGTTTCCTTAGTTTTTCCCTCAACGGAGTAGAAACCTCTACAACTCATTCCCCAGATGGATTCACTATCAGGCTAGAAACAATCTTTGGCCTCTTGGCCTGTCTTTTTGGTGTATGCTCCAATATACTCAGATCTATGACATCCCCCAGAGGCACCTTCTTCTTTTGCTTTGGAGTCTTCCTAAACAACCATTCTGGATGGCTAATGTTGATGAGGATAGAAATAGATTCAAGTACCTAAACATTAGTCACAACAAGAGTACCAACAACATTAGTTGGCATTTGAATGGAAGTGGTAATAATGGATGGGGTGGATGTGAGGATGGCCATAGGAGTGGATACAATGATATTAGGAGATGAGATGGAAGGAAATGGAAGTGTTAGGGAAGTGAAGTAGAAATGGGTGACCCAATGGTTTCCCACCTAGAGAACTGGAAGGGATGAGAATACTTGGGCCATGGAAGGAGATGGGAAAGAAGAAATGATTGTAGAAGTGGAAGGAACTGATGTAGGAAGTGAAATGGAAGAGGAAAAAGAGATGATGGGTCTTGTGGGACACTTGGAGAATCACTGACTTCAACTATTTTATGCCATAGGTGTGTTGTAGGAGACATGGATTTGGAAATAGGAGCCTTGGAGAGAGATGAGCTCCCAACAACAAATGAAATATTTTTTTAGAATTGTATGGGCCTTTTGAATTGACCTTTTCCCTTTGTGGGTGTTGATTGGCTCATGGTTGATGGGGCTTCTGTATTTGTAGGTTGATCTACCCCTTGGGTGAGATTCCCAAGGTAACCAACCAACTGTAGGTTCTCTGCAGAATGGGCCCCACCCTCTCCTTTGTATTGCAACATTCTTCCACATACCAATCAATCCATGGTAATGGTTGATTGGCAACATTATCATTTTTATATGCTACATCCAAAACCTCATCATCATCTTGCATGTCTTTTGGGACATCAGCTATACCAAATTTCCAACCTCATCCAAAGTTAGCCTTTCATAGTCTCTTTTTCAGATGATGAATTCATCCCAAAATGAATCCAGATGTCTTCTAACTGGGGCACATGGGAACTAGACTAACTGTTTCACTAAATTTACCCCAATAGTCAAAATTGGTCCATGGATGAAAAGTCCACAAGGTTACTTCTATGCCATTTCTGCATCCACATTCTTAGCCTTATAAATATTTGGGCAAGTGTATCTACCAATCGAAATAGGGAATTGAACTCCCACTTTGTGTCATTTATTCTGATCTTATGGTAGTCTAGCAAATTTCCAAACCAATTCTAACAAGACCCACTTGTCAGTGGGACATCTTGGCAGCTTGTTGGGAGCACCTACGAAACCAGGAATCCAAATGTAAGTAAATGTGGGGAACTATAGGTAGATAGCTCCCCATTCACGCACTTCCTTAAAGGCTTCATCAAAAATCCTCCGATTATACAACTCCTTATCAAAATGATAGAGAATAACAACAAAGAAAGCATCGTTAATTCTGTGGAAGTGCCTACTTCCCTCATCCAATGTAAGCTGAGGATAGAAATCATAGATTTGGGAGGTGCTTCAATACCCTTAGTATTCAATCCTGGTGAAGTCTCCCATAGTAGCTGTGCAGGCATAGACCAAAAAGGATGTCATATAGAAACTCTTTGAGGACAACACTCTACTCAACTGATAGCAAATGGAGCTACTGATATGCTCCCCCATCTGATAAATTCCTTATTCTTCTTTATGGTAGTGATATATAAGAACATCCACTCCTGGAATTCCTTCATAGAGGGAAGACTTGAAACTCTTCTCAAGTAGCACAATAATGTCATTGACCTCTGAATGAAGTCTGACCGATACATGGTCTTTGGAAATTTGGCAACACTCTTGGCTAAATAAACTTTTCAACATGACCCTTGTGCATAACTCCACTTCTTTGTCCCAATGTTCCACCACTAATTCTGGTGAAATTGTCACATAGTCCTCAATGTTGGGGAGTTTGAGAAAATCTTCAAAGAAATCTAGATCCAAGCGGATTACAACCTTGCCATCAACATCCTTAACTATCATGGATTCTTCATCGAAGTGGGTTGTTGCAACAAAAAAAAAACTCTGAAATGCATGGATGATGGGAAAAATGGCAGTAGCAAGAGCAAGCCCACTATCATATATGGCTTGCATCCATGGTTTCTTATTTGGGGCCTTCACCCTTTCCCAGAAGTCTGGAAAATCAATTTTTCCGAGATCGGTGTCTCCTATACTTCCCAAGTCGGAAGACAAGCAAGAGTGAGGAGAAACTCCAAGGAATGAATATTTCATCTTTTCCTTTCCCTTGGATGTAGAAGTAGACATCAAGTTTTGAATTTCAAACTCGATGACTTTCTTAATTCTCAAAATGCTCAAGTTGAAAGTTCAAAAGAAAGTTTGAAAAAGTCTCCAAAAGCTTCAACCTCGAAAACCCGAAAGTTCTAAAACAAAGAAGTCTAAAACCCAAAGTAAAAAGATCCAAAAAGTCTAAAAAACCTTAAAACCTTCAAAACCTAAAAATAAGTTCCAAAAATAGAGTTCAAAATGAGAGAAGTCTCAAAAACCAAATCTTCAAAAGTCCAAAACCCGAAAAGTTTCCAAAATGGAGACTTCAAAAACCCAAAAAAGAATTCTCTAAAAATGGAGAAAGGTAAAATTCCAAAAACTAAGAAATTCCAAATTCTCAAATCCCTAAAAATCAAATCTTTTGAACTCTAAAAAAATGAGAAGTGTTTGAAAGAGGATTTGAATTTTAGAAAATAGGATTGAGAGAGATCTTCCTGAAGACTCGATGATAAAATTAGATCATGTGAACCATTAGGATAAAAACTTCAAATGGAAACATGGTGGGCAATGAGATTTTCATTTTCCAAGGCATACAAAGGAGGAAAAAAGAAAATGAACAAGGAGAAAACAAAAAAAAATATCTTAAACCAAAAAGAAAATAACCAAAATAAAATACCTCAAAATGACGTCAAAAAGTACAAGATACAAGAAAAAACCTAGGTCATCAGAGAAAAATGTCAGATGAAAATGATAGGTAAAAAACGAGTTTAAATAGAAAAAATCCACATTAATGGCCAAATTTCAATCCGTATAGAAGTAGGTAAGAATTAAATGCGTAAGAACTCAAAAGTCTCAAACCAAAAGTCCAAATTCCAAAATTTCAGAATTTTGGGGTTTCAAACTTTAGAGATCAAGAGATGAAAATCATGAAATGGATGGAAGAAGTTTGAAACCCAAAATCCCAAAGTCTAAAATTTTGAACTTTCGACTTTCGAAACTTTGAAATTTCCAAAATGAAAACCTCAAAACGGTCAGGAGAGTTCTGAAACCCAAAAGCCCAAAAGTTTGAAATTTTAGACTTTTCAGGGTTTTAGACTTTGAAATCAAAGGAAATTTTCTAAAAATGTGACTTAGAATTCCAAAACCTAAAAGTCAAAAGTCCAAAATTTTACTTTCGGGGTTTCAACTTCGAACTTTGAGTTCAAAATTGATAATTTCAAAAGAAAACTCAAACTCCAAAACTCAAAGTCCAAATTTTAACTTTCGGGTTTCAAACTTTGAACTTGGAAATCATAATTTCAATTCCATGTCATTTAAACTCCAAAAGGGAAAATCCCCAAAGTCCAAAGTCCAAATTTTTTTAGATTTTGGGACTTTGGAGAATTTCAATTTTGTAGAAAACTTCCATGTGAAGGATTTCAAAAAATTATCTTGATCGATTTCAACATCTGTTTCTCAAGGTAGATTAAAATGGTAACATTTTTGGTGACCTCCAGGAATGCTTTCCTACTAAGCTTTTAGATCAAGTAGCCTTATACAAACCATTGGGAAAAAGGAGTCTTGGAAGAAAACTACATTCAGGGACACCCAAAAAAAAAAAAAAAAATGAAAATAAAACAATGTGCAAAGCACTTGGAGGAAAAGAAAATGAACATTGTACAGGGGTGAAACAATCTCAAAAGCAAGCTTTGAGATGTATCCCATTCGTGAATGGGAAATTCTTCTCCATTGAGTCTGATAGATGAAATGAATTCACCTCTTTATAACTTGAGATAATATACGGTCCACTCCAGAGAGCATCAAACTTGGCATGCCTGCCTGGTTTGGCTTTGTCTTCATCCCACTTGAGAACCAAATCTCCTTCTTGAAAATGCCTATCAAAAGCTTTCTTGTCGAAGGATTTCTTAACTTGAGCCTGATGTTGTCCTAAATTTTTCATATCCATGTTTTGAACTTCTTCCAGCTCCATGAGTTCAAAGAAACCTCACCATTAAGGAGTCATTTTCCATAACTTTGAGTTGATGAGCCAACTCCAAAGAAGGTAATTCCAAGGAGAGTGGGAGCTTTTCCTCCCTCCCATATACAAGCATAAAAGGTGAACTTCCAATGGCTCTTTTAGGTGTGATTCGATCTTCCCATAAGGTAGTCTTAAGTTGTGTATGTCAGGTCCTTTTGTTAGCCTCCATCATACGTTTGATGATCCTTATGAGATTCTTGTTACTAGATTCAGCCAACCCATTTCCCTGTGGATAGTAATTGATGAAGTCTTGAGGTAGACTCCATTCTTAACCACCCATTCACTCAACTTAAACCCAAGGAAGGCCATTGCATTGTCGAGATAACGGTAAATGGAACTCTAAACCTTGTCATTATATTTTCCAGAAATCAAGAACTACCTTTTCATTACTTTCCTTTAAAGCTACCACCTCTATCCATCGAGTGAAATAATCATTGCAAGTAAGAACCCATTTATGTCCATCACTAGAAGGAGGGTTAATCATCCCATAAAATCTAACCCCCATTGAATGAAAGGTTGATCTACTTGAATGGGGTGCAGGGGAAGAGCTGTCAACTTTTGTTTTCCTATGAACAAGGCACATTCTTTACATTTCCTCACCCAGAGATGGGAATATTTGAAAAATCAAGCCAATAGTAACCTACATGCACATGATTTTGGTAGTAGTTTTTCACATGAGTAATGCCCCCTAGATAAACCATTGTGGAATTCTTCTAATATCTTACTTACCTTTCCAGTTTGATGCAACGCAAAAGAACACCATTCAAATCTTTTGGAAAAGAATATTATCGATCGAGACATATGGAATAGACTGAGAGACGAAAAATTATGTCTTTGGAATTTGTCCATATTTGAAGGATATGCCCCTGAGAGGAGGAAATTTTGCATTTTTGTTAACCAATCAACTTGACCATCACCTTCATCGGCATTTTAAGAGCGTAACATCTTCCACATCCTTGATCTCTAAGTCTGCAACCAACTGCTGACATAATCCTTTTCCCTAACAAGTTTAGTGACTTTAATGTGCACATCATACTCCATTACTTTTGTGATCCACCCAACATTTTCTCATTCATCTCTTTGTTCAAAAAAAAACTCCTTAACGCCAGGATGAGAGACCATCAGGTGAATTTTGTTGTTGGACAACATGTGCCTAAACTTTTTCAAGGCTCGAATGACTACAAAGACTTGTTTCTCAACAAAGGAATATTTGAGCTCATATTCCTTGAGGGATTGACTGAAGAAGGCAATTGGTTGTTCCATCAGATTGTCATTTTGTTGGGTGAGAATACCCAAAATACTTTCCTACTTGCAAAAAGCATAGAGAATGAAATATTTGTCAAACCTAGGGTTTACCAATGTGGGAGCTTGAGAAATGGCCATTTTAATAGCCATGAAGCTCTCCCTTCCTTCCTTTTCCATGAGAATGGAATATTCTTTTTCAGCATGGTGGTTAGTGGTTTAGCCAATGTTGCAAATTGAGGAATAAATCTCCACAAAATTTATGGTTCCCAGAAAACTCTGGAGACCTTTCTTGTGACTTGGAAGAGATAAGGACATAATTGAATGAATTTGGCTAGATCAATAGATAGTCCTTCCACTGAAAACAACATGTCCCAACAATTTTCCTTCTTGAACTACAAAAATGCACTTCTTAGGATTAAGGAAACTCCAAATTCTCTACATCTTCAAAAAAATTTCCTTAGATGTGTGATATGATCTTCAGCATGCTTAGAATATATAGTTATATCATCAAGGTAAACCAAGATGATATCATTGATTAGTCCTTAAATGCCATGTCCATGGCTCTTTGAAAGGTAGCCCCCACATTGGACAATCCAAATGGCATTTTTTTGTAAGCATAAGTGCCCCACTTAGTAGTGAAAGTTGTTTTGAATTGATCATTCTTGGACCAGATCTGATTATATCCCAAATATCCATCAAGAAAGGAAAACCTTTGAGCCCCTACCACTATTTGAAGGATTTGTTCCATTGATGGAAGAGGGTAGTGGTCTTTCAATGAGGCCCGGTTTAAATCCTTAAAGTCTACGCACATAACCAATCTCTCCATTCTTCTTCCTTACAGCACCAAATTGGCTACCCATGAGGAATGCTTGATGGGAAAAATAATGCAAGCCTCAATGAGCTTTGTTAGCTCCTTCCTCATCAATGGCTCAATTTTAGGGTTAATTGGCCTCTATTTTTGATGAACTAGCTTGGAGTTTGGATCCATCTCAATGGTGTGTTGAGCTAGACCTGGATCAAAACCACACAGGTCTTTATAGCTCCATGCAAAAATATCATGATACTCTTGACATAGTTCAATGAAAGCTTCCTTCTCTTGAGCGGTACATACTTTTCCAATCTTTAGAAGCTTTTCACTTGCTACCTCGACTTCTTCAAAATATTCCTCTTTGATTACCATGTTGGTACCTTGCCATTTGACCTAGTCATCTGCATATTGAAGATGGATTCAAGAGTAACTAGGCCTTTTGGTAGTTTATTTCCTTTCAACTGTATAATTTGATCACCGTAGGAGTTTTGTAGTTTATCTTGGTGTTTGGCAACAAACTCTTGCTTCTTGTTGTAGGAAAAGGACAATCTGTTGGTCACTATCGAACACCTGCCAACTACTTATGTTATCCATGGTACTATGGGATGGACCACCATTTTGACCATCTGTTTCCCTTCTTTCATAATGTCCACAGTATATCATACTACGTGAGCCAATGGTAGCAACACTTGTCAACCATCTTGATTTTGTTTTCTAGGAACTGCATGAATTCCAAAAGCTTCAAAATCTTCTATCAAGTCCCAAACTTGATTCTTATATGATCTCAATAGATCATTTTTGATGTGTTGTGGGTTGTTACCTGATGCACAACCAATTCACTATCACCAAAGACCATCAAGGCTTTGATTCCTCTCTTTTGAGCTAGTTGAATTCCTTGTATGAGGGCCTCATATTTGGCAACATTATTAGTACAACTAAACTACAACCGAAAGGATGAGAAATATTTATTTCCTTCTGGAGAAATCAACATAACTCCTACACCAGATCCATTTCTACTCCTCAAACCATCAAAGAATAGTTTCCATAGTCCCTCACAACTACCGATGTTTTGACCAACTGAGGTATGATTGTACCTTCTTCATGTATGCAGTATGTACCTAATCCAGTTTCTTCCAAAAAAACAGACTAGATTCTTCATCTAGCCAATAAATCAACATAGGGATCATATTGATGATTGATACTTACCTCATCAAGCACTATATCAGGAACTTCCTCTGTAAGAGTAGTTGGCTCATGATCTGCATCTTCCTCATCTAGGTCACAAATGGCATAATTCCCATTTATGGGTTTAGTGGTGTAAGGCTCCACATGATTGTGAAAAATAGGTTCTACTCTTATAGTCACCTTCATCTATACCAAGTTCTAAGGATCATATGTGACCAATCTGATGACAAATAACCACCCATCTTGGTAGTGAAATCACGTGACAAGAAAATGGAAAAGAGGGGAGGGAGATCAATAACATATATGTCTTGTGTGAATGCCAAGCTAGGACATGCATGGATAGTAAGCTGAAGCCCTTAATGACTCCAACAGTTTGGACTACAGATACATCTAACTAGACAACTCCTTTTGAGATTGGAGTATATGGGATTCCCAACACATCTACAATTTTCTTGGGCATCACGGAACTACTGGCTCTAGAATCGATCATATAATTGTGCACCAAATGATCGCCATGATCAGAGAGATATAGAATGGTGGTGGTTTGTTGGCCTTAGAAATCACTTTCATTTCTGGTTGACACATGTTGGTTATTATTATTGCTTCATGACCTGATGATCTATCGGTAGTACCAAAATTGTTCAAAGCCTCCCATAGCAAGTTCCTCTTGAGAAGGAATTGAGAGTGCATCCCACATCGTGATGCTCAAATTGGTCTTCTTCATTTGCTCCACAATGTTAAATGGAATTGCCCCAACTTTTCTAATACCTTTTTGGGTGTTAGAGTCTTCTTTTGGGAAATGCCTATTGGGCACTGTGATACTTGAAGTTCCATCTTTCTTTGTAGATTGATCCACGGATACTTCTGGTGATTTCTTTCCTGTACCCTTATCAACTGATACTTGTGCTTGAGGTTGTGAAGTAGATGCTTGATCAGTTTTGGAAGGTTGAGGATCTATTTCCCTTTTCTTGGAATGTGTGTTTGATGCTACAATAGAGGCGTCAGTATTCAAACCACAAAAATCATCTTTTTCCAATTTAGTAGCGTAGTTTCATCAAAAGGTTGTCTTGGCTCTCTTGGGTGGATGGTCCGACTGATGACTCTAGGGGGCAGATATGCTTTGGACCATAAGGGCCTGACTCAAAACTCCATTTGGGAAAATATTCTGGTTGTGAGGTTGAGAACAAGGATAACACCATTCATAATCTTGAATGAGGTTATTCTAGACTGTACTATGGCTCTGGATGAACTAGCGGCAAAAGGGTTCCTAAATTTTAAAGGCTTCATGCTTTGCAGCTTGGCTAGTGACCTAGTTTTGGGCCTATTATTTCCTTGAAAAGGAGGATGAATTTCCGATATTGGGATTGGAACGGGAGAGCATATTGGGATTATTTTCCTTTTAATCTACAAGCTCATTTCCAAGGTCTCATATAGAAGATTTGACTTCAAATAGATCATTTGAAGAGGTAGGGGTAGATTGAGCTGGTTGATTAGAGGTTACTAGAATAGGAGCAATGATAGGCTGATTATTCATAAGATCTAGAAAATGGCATTGGTGGTCGAGGAGCTATCTTTCCATCCTGAATTAAGGAATTTTCTACACTTATGGCTATGTCATAGGCATCGGTAATGTAGCCCTCCCATGGATTGGATCATAACTGCTACATCACTATTCAAAGCTCACAAATAGTATAAGAATGCATTATTTGGAGAAGGCTTAATGAGTGCTAAATCCTATTCCAAGTTCTGTGAAATCGGAAGTTGAAATCACTCATGTACTCTTGGGGAGCTCTCTTTATGGTAGTGAGTTGTTCCAAAAGTGATAGGTGATCACTCTTGTCTTCAAACTATTTACAGAGATTTTCTCCTAACTCATCCCAAGTGGTTATACTACCAACACTTAACCCTTGAAACCATTGAAGTGCTTTTCCCTTGAAAGAGTGGCAAAAGTCTGAACCACAACATTATCCTCCATGATGTTATGTACTACGTAAAATGTTGGCTACATCAAGAATGTGTTCTACTAGAGTAACATGAGTTTCCCCTGTGTAAAAGGGTAAAATTTTGAGTGTTGCAATAGGTATAGGGTCACATTGAGCCAATAAAGAGGACTGCTTGCATTGAAAGGGGGAAAAACTTGGTTTCACCATAAAACAAGAGGTTGATTGTTCCTTGGTGGAAACCTTCCATATGGAGGAGTTGAATGACCCCTACGAGATAAAGTTGCAGCTGGTGGAGTTGAAACACCTCTTCTTCTTCTCTTTGGAGGAGACAAGGAAAGTTTGATATGTTGATAACTTCCTTGCTTTGAAGAATCTCTTGTCTAAATTCTTCACATAAGTTAACACACTGAGATTTGGAATCCAGAGATATAGAGTCACTAGGTACTTTGACTTGTGCAAGTGAGAAGAGAAGTACCAACTCATCCCACCGGCATGCCAAAAACTATTGTCACCAAATCACTGCACCCTCTGAATGGCCAGAATGTGAAGTAGGACATTCGGTGTGATTGGGACACATGGGATCACCTCTCAAGTTGTGGGACTTGGGCTCGAGGTGAACCTCTGGAGAAGGCCGGATTCCTTTTCCTAAACTAAGTGTTGTACTACTCCTAGTGTAATAAAATGGTTATCTAGTCCTATACTAACATTTCCATGGGTTTTAAGGAAAGAGGTTTGCAAAAAAGGAAACTATACTAGGGATGGTGATGCACCAAAAAAGGATATTTTTAATCTCAAGAAGGGTTAATGTGAGTAGGATGTGAACCATTAGTCACCTTCACCTATTGCAACTTAGAAAGGGCACAAAATACCACAGACCAAAAGCATGTGTTCCTTTGTTAAACTCAAGTATACATAATAGAGAGATCAAATTTGATTGAACACACAATTAACTAATCATGAGGATAGAACACATGCACATGTCAAACATCCATTTCACTAATTACAACTAATGATAATGCAACTTTTATAACATAAGGAAAACAATATTTCCACAACTGACATAAAAGATGGTTACATTACTTCCTCATAACATAAAATAGATAATCTGAAATAAAGGTAAGCTAATCATTCACACTAAGGAATTATGCATTCACAAAGCATATACTTGATCAACCATTCAACACAATAAATCAAGTTCTTCAAGGAAGATATCACTCTGAATATAATTAAAAGGTTTTAAAATATCTTAAAGCACTCTTCCAAGCTTGAAGAGAAACTTCACCAAAAAATGATCTATCTATGTATATCTCAAAAGACTCCATGCACCTAACTATTTATAAGTTCTTTAGGTTGAGCCATTACAATTGGGCCTTCAACTAACATTTTACTAAAAATAGAAATGTCATTAATTCAAGGGAACAGGCTCCCATAAAAATAGCAAGTTTGTTGCAAGGGTTTGACTCAGTCAACCCTACAACTTTGACCATCCAGAGCTTGATCTTCCCTTTCATGGCTGCTCATCTTTGGCCTGGTTCTGCAACACTTCTCCTTCCATAGGTTTCTATTGTGCTTCCTCCCATGCAGCCATCCGATGTTTATATTCAAGGAAACACTTGATGATCCCTAAATTTCTTCATCTCCCAGCCCACATGCATAGTGATTTACTACATCTGTTGTCTCGATTTCTCTTGTGATCTTGGCTGGAATTATTCTAAGTTTACTCACAACTTTCTTTAGTCTTCCTATGAAATTTTGGCATAAAACCAATCTATCAATAGATTCACTATTGAAATTTTTGGTAACCTCATCATCACACTTCACCAAATCTTTGAAATTTTCCTTGATTTGATCTTCTGGAGAGCATCAATGTTTTCATTGAAGAACTTACAATTAACAATATCAAATTCTTCTTGATATATCATTCAAGGCATCCATAATTTCCTCGTTTATCATCCAACTTCTTAATTAAATCTTGCAACACTTGACACCGAATTCCATGGCCTTTTGATATTCGAACAACTTTGAAGCATCATCGATTACATCCTCCTGAAGGAGTAGATCTAGATCTTCTTCTCTGATTTCACTCCATGTTCCAAATTCAAATTCAAATTATTATTGTCCTCGAAAAGGCTTCATCCATTTTGCAAATAACATCTCTTCCAACCTCGTAGATCATTATATATCTCAAGAGCCTCTTTAATTAAAGGATTAGCTTCTTACAGTATATGTTCCATCCATCCATTTACCGATCTCCCTTTCTGTCCTATCTTCTCAATCTCATGATAATAAATGTCATCAATGGTAGATGAAACTATCATAGTCGTAGTAGTTGAGACTTCAGTAGATGGAGTTGGTTGTGTTACTTTTCGTAGCAATGCAGTGAGCTGCTCGACCTTGGCTTTAAGCTCATCCTTAGAAGCTTTATCCTTATCATATTTCTCCAGCAGATTTCCAAGAGTAGTGTGTACATCTTGTTTAGCTCCTTTGTGAGTGGATTTTCCTAGTGAAAATCTAGAAATCTGATAATCTGCAGTTGTAATTGTTTCCTTAGTTTTTCCTCAACGGGAGTAACCTCTACAACTCATTCCCCAGATGGATTCACTATCAGGCTAGAAAAATATTTGGCCTCTTGGCCTATATTTTTTTGGTGTATGCTCCAATATACTCAGATCTATGACATCCCCCAGAGGCACTTTCTTCTTTTTTTTTGAGTTCTACCTAAACAACCATTCTAGAATGGCTAATGCTGATGAGGATAGAATAGTAGATTCAGTACCTAAACATTAGTCACAACAAGAGCACCAACAACATTAGTTGGAATTTGAATGGAAGTGGTAATAATGGATGGGGTGGATGTGAGGATGGCCATAGGAGTGGATACAATGATATTAGGAGATGAGATGGAAGAAAATGGAAGGTTAGGGGAAGTGAAGTAGAAATGGGTGACCCAATGGTTTCCCAAGTGAGAGAACTAGAAGGGATGAGAATACTTGGGCCATGGAAGGAGATGGAAAGAAGAAATGATTGTAGAAGTGGAAGGAACTGATGTAGGAAGTGACAATGGAAGAGGAAGAAGAGATGATGGGTCTTGGGACACTTGGAGAATCACTGACTTCAACTACTTTTCCATGGGTGTTGTAGGAGAGAATGGCTTTGGAAACAGGAGCCTTGGAGAGAGATGAGCTCCCAACAACAAATGAAATATTTTTGGAACTGTATGGGCCTTTTGAATTGACCTTTTCCCTTTGTGGGTGTTGATTGGCTCATGGTTGATGGGGCTTCTATATTTGTAGGTTGATCTACCCCCTTGGGTGAGATTCCCAAGGTAACCAACCAACTATAGGTTCTCTGCAGAATGGGCCCCACCCTCTCCTTTGTATTACAACATTCTTCCACATACCAATCAATCCATGGAAATGGTTGATTGGAAACATTATCATTTTTATATGCTACATCCAAAACCTCATCATCATCTTGCATGTCTTTTGGGACATCAGCTATACCAAACTACTGAACCTCATCCAAAGTTAGCCTTTCATAGTCTCTTTTTTAGGATGATGAATTCATCCCGACAATGAATCCAAATGTCTTCTAACTAAGGCACATGGGAACTAGATGACCTGTTTCATTGAATTTACCCCAATAGTCAAAATTGGTCCGTGGATGAAAAGTCCACAAGGTTACTTCTACCATTTCGCATCCACATTCTTAGCCTTATAAATATTTGGGTAAGTGTATATCTACCAATTGAAATAGGGAATGAACTCCCACTTTGTGTCATTTATTCTAGATCTTATGGTAATCTAGCAATTGCTAAACCAATTCTAACAAGACCCACTTGTCAGTGGGACATCTTGGTAGCTTATTGGGAGCACCTACGAAGCCAAGAATCTAAATGTAAGTAAATGTGGGGAACTATAGGTAGATAGCTCCCCATTCATGCACTTCCTTGAAGGCTTCATCAGAAATCCTCCGATTATACAACTCCTTATCGAAACAATAGAGAATAACCATAAAGAAAGCATCATTAATTCTATGGAAGTGCCTACTTCCCTCATCCAGTGTAAGCTGAGGATAGAAATCATAGATTTGGGAAGTGCTTCGAATACCCTTAGTATTCAATCCAGTGAAGTCTCCCATAGTAGTTACAGCATAGACCAAAAAGGATGTCATATAGAAACTCTTTGAGGATAACACCTTACTCAACTGATAGAAAATGGAGCTACTTGATATGCTCCCCCATCTAATAAATTCCTTATTTTTCTTGATGGTAGTGATATATAAGAACATCCACTCTAGAATTCCTTCATGGAGAGGGAAGACCTAAAACTTTTCTTAGTAGCACAATAATGTCATTGACCTCTTGAATGAAGTCTAATCGATACATGGTCTTTGGAAATTTGGCAACACTCTTGCCAGATAAATTTTCAATATGACCTTTGTGCATAACTCCATTTTTCCTTATCCCAATGTTCCACCACTAATTCTAGTGAAATTGTCACATAGTCTTCAATGTCGGGGAGTTTGAGAAAATCTTCAAAGAAATCTGGATCCAAGTGGATTACAACCTTTCCATCGCATCCTTAACTATCATGGATTCTTCATCGAAGTGGGTTGTTGTGGCTAAAACAAACTCTAGGCAATGCATGGATGAGGGAAAACCGGCAGCAAAGAACAAGCCCACTATCATATATGGCTTGCATCCAAGATTTCTTATTTGGGGCCTTCACCCTTGCCCAAAAGTCTAGAAAATCAATTTTTCTGAGATCGGTGTCTCTTATACTCCCAGTCGAAGACAAACAAGAGTGAGGAGCAACTCCAAGGAACGAATATTTCATCTTTTCCTTTCCTTTGGATGTAGAAGTAGACATCAAGTTTTGAATTTTGGAACTTGATGACTTTCTAAATTCTAAAATGCCGAAGTTGAAAGTACTGAAGAAGAGAAGTCTCAAAAAAACTAGAAAGCTTCAACCTTCGAAAACCTAAAACTACTATAATCTCTTAAAACCGAAAGGTAAACTTCCAAACAAAGAAGTCTAAAACCCAAAGTAAAAAGCTCCAAATTTTGAAAACCTTAAACCTCCGAAAACCCAAAAATAGAGTCAAAGTCCAAAATTTGAAAAAAGCGAATTGGAAAAGTCCAAAACCCGAAAGCTTCAACAACTCTGAAAACTTGAAAATTGATCTCCTAAACAAAGACTTCAAATCCTAAAAATGAGAAATCTAAAATGGAGATAGGCACGATTCCCGAGAACTAAGAAATTCTAAACACTCAAATCCCTGAACCTCGAAAAGTAAATCTTCTAAACTCTAAAAAAATGAGAAGTGTCGAAAGAGTAGATTTTGAATGCTTAGGAAAATGAGGACTGTGATGAGATCCTTCCTAATGCCTATAGAAAATTAGATCGCGGAACCATTAGGATAAAAAACATAGTCAAAGGGAACATGGTGGGCAATGAGATCTTCATCTTCCAAGGCATACAGAGGAGGAAAAAAAAATGAACAAGGAGGAAAAAAAACAAAAGATCTTAAACCAAAAGAAAATAACCAAAATAAAATACCTCGAAAGTGATGTCAAAAGTACAAGATACAAGTAAAAACCCAGGTCATCAGAGAAAAATGTGAGATGAAAATGACAGGTAGAATACGAGTTTAAATAGGAAAAACCGACATTAATGGCCAAATTTTGATCCATATAGAAGTAGGTAAGAAATTAAATGAGCAAAGAACTCTGAAAGTCTGAAACTTGAAAGTCCAAAATTCCAAAAATTTGAAATTTTGGGGTTTTGGACTTTGGAGATTAAGAGGTCTAAATCATAGAATGTGATGAAAGAACTCTGAAACCCAAAATCCCAAAAGTCTAAAACTTCATATTTTCAGACTTTCGGACTTCAGAAATCTGAAAGTAATTATTCCAAAAGATGTGACCTAGAGTTTTGAAACTTGAAATCCCAAAATTCCAAGGTTTTGGACTTCAGAAATCCAAAGGGAATTTTCTAAAGATTGTGAATTAGAATTCCAAAACCTGAAATTCCAAAATTTTAGACTTTCGAGGTCTCAAACTTCAGAACTCTGGGCTCGAAAATTGGTAATTTATCAAAATAAAACTAAAAACCCAAAAGTCCGAAATTTTGGACTTTTGGGGTTTCGACTTTCAAACTTGAAAAACACAATTTCAATTCCATGCCAATAAAACTTTAAAAGGGAAAATCCCAAAGTCCAAAGTCTGAATTTTTAGATTTTCGGACTTGAAGAATTTTCAAGATGTAGAAAAGTTCCATGTGAATATTTTCAAAAAAATTATCTGATTGATCTTAATGTTTGTTTCTCAAGGTAGATTAAAATGGTAACAAGTGGGAGGTACCAAAATAGGAGAATGCATTAGATATTCCTTAATTTTAGCAAAAGATGCTTCTGGCATTCCTCATTCTAGTGAAACTTTGTTCCCTTCTTAAGCAGATGGTTGAATGGATGATATTTGTCTGCTGGCTGTGATATAAATCTTTTGATAGCTTGCATATTTCCATGTAGGATTCGTAACTATTTAATATTTTTAGGTGGAGGCATTTTGACTATAGCTCGACTTTATCTGGATCAATTTAAATGCCACATCTGGAGACAATAAAGCCTAAGAGCTTACCGGATGTTACGTCGAATACACATTTCTTGGGATTAAGATGGAATTTTTATTCTCATATTTTTTGAAAATTCGGTGAAGAACCATAGGATATTCTTCACTAGTTTTAGATTTTCCCAAAATTTCATTTACGTAGTCTTCAACTATATCATGCATCATGTCATGAAAAATAATAGTCATGACACATTGGTAGGTGGCTCTTGCATTCTTTAGTCCAAAGGGCATAACTCGATAGCAAAACATGCCCCAAGATATAGTAAAATTTGTCTTATGTTGATATTCTTTAGAAATTTTGATCTCATTAGAGCTATAGAAACTGTCCATGAGAGACAACATCTCGTGCCTAACTATAGATTTGATAATCATATCAATGTTTGGGAGTGGGAAATCATCTTCTAAGAAAGCTTTATTGACATCATGGAAGTCGATGCAGTTACAAATGCCCCCATTTTTCTTTCCTACTAGGACAATATTAGAGATATATTCATAATAATCAATGGTTCAGATGAAACTGAAGTCAAATAGCCTCTGTAATTATTCTTAAACAAGAAATGTGACTTTTGGATGCATTTTTTGGAGCTTTGTTTGACTGGTTTAGCATATTTATGCACTACAAGATTGTGGACCATGAGAGAAGGATCCATACCGGGAATATCCACATAAGACCATGTGAATACATCTGAAAATTATTTTAGAAGTGTGGAAAAGGTGGATTGTTACTCTATAGATAAATATCCCCTAGTTTAAGAATCTTGGGATCTTCTTCTGTGTCGATGTTGATGTCAATGGTTTCCTCAATTAGTGACACAGAGCCATCTTGTAGTGTCTTAGGAGTTGGAAGAAGTTGATCAATTACTGGATCATTTTCGGGATTAGGGGATCCTTGGAATAATTCGGTGGGGGATCTTCCTTGTCAAGGTGACAAGAGAAGGTGGGATGAGGGATATCTTATTGGGATGGAAGGGAGAGGGAAGGCTCATATGATCTAGAGTAGGTGTCACCGTTTTGGCATATTTGGAAACCCCTTTTATGATCCCCGATAGGTATATTATCATGATTTCCCATGAACTCAATAATTGCATCATCATTTTAGAATGATTCAAGGGAATTCTCTTATTTTGGTTCCCATTCAATGAGTTTTGGATAGGTGAGGGTGATTTCAATGGCGAGAACAACAAAGATTGTGGAAAATATTAGTGGTGGCGAGGTGCATATTGGTTATAGATGGAACTCATGTCAATGTTATCAATGACCTCCTCAATTTGTCCTGGAAGTGTCACTAAGGTCATCACAAATGATTTAACCATGTGGTCGTATCCAAGTCTACAGACCATCAAGGTTGGGGATAGTGGCTGGAGGTTCTGGGATGCCTTGTCCGTAGCAACCTAGTCCTCATCTAGAGTATCCCATATGGGTCATCATCCTTTTAGGAATCAAATATTTATTATCGGAACAAAAAGAAGGTATAGAATCATCAATAAGCCATGTGGAATTGGATGGCTCGATGTACTCATCAACAAGATACTCAAACGAATAAAATTTGATGAGCCCAACACATATGTTTTCCATTTCTTTATACGGATGTCGACCTTCCGATCTATTTGGGTGAGATTGGTAGTTGGTCAATGTTGAAGGTTTTATATTCTCCACACCATGTTGTTTTTAGTTTAAGTGGTGGAGTGGGTAACAAAGGAGAGGATATGGATGGAGTAGGTAGAAGGGGAGCGGATGATGAGGAGGTATGGTGAGATGAGGATGGAATACTATCTATTGAGATATATGAAGTGTCAGATGATGGTGGTGATTATGTCGGTACATGTTCAGGTGATAGGGCAATAAGGTTCCCGATAACTTTCACCTTCTAATGCTTGACAATATTAGAAGGGTTGAGGGTCACCATGCATAGTAATTTCCATACCAGCATGTTCAAACTTGAGACATTGATGGAGTGTGGATGGTATGACATTCATCTCATGTATCTAGGACTAGCCAAACAAGAGATTATGTGGGAACTAAATGTTTATGATGTGGAAAAGGATGGGAAGCATGACAAGCCCGACATTGATAGGAATATAGATGGTACTGACTGATTTGCACTCTATATTTTCATATGCTTTAATAGTAATAATATCTTATTTAAGATCCCGGTCATTGTATCGTGGCCGATGGATGAGATTCAAGGTACATAGATTAAGATTTGATCCATTGTCTATTAGCACTCTCTTAACATGAACGTTGTCAATGTGGACTTCGATGTAGAGAGGAATATTATGGGCAGGGCCATGTGGTGGCAAGTCTTGTTGGGTGAAGGTAAGTGGGATCATTGGATATGGATAGAGATGGGCAACAAGGGCCTAAAATTGTGTAGGATCAATATCAGTGGGGACATGTGTCTCTTGGAGGGCACAGTATAAAATGTCTTTGTGGACAGATGATGTCTTGAGAAGGTCCATGATTTTTGAGTAGACATATTTTTCTAAGGAGTAGGCACACAAAAGATTCGCGTGTGGGAACAAGGTGCATTTGAAGGCGCGGAAGGATAGGAAAGGAAACGCGCACCAAGACAAGTTGATTTAGGACTTAGTTTTTTTCATCGATAAAGGCTATTTTTGGAGATAGTGTATGGAGCACACATCGGGATGGAGACTTGCTTGACATGCAAATGCTATTTTAGGAACAAGCGTTTGATAAGCATCATGCATGAGTTCAAGATAATAATAGGATTAGTACTTTCAGTTAATTATAGGATGTATATTATTAACACACTTACATGTGTGCATGTTATTGTAAAGGCACATGGCTATTTTCAGCATGCGATCTATTTTGGGAAGTGCATAAGTGGTAAAGGGAAATTCCCCACCCCTATAAATATGTAGTGAACTGTGTAGTTTATGGGGATGTTGAGTGTGAGAGTCATTATAGAGTTATGATGTTGGAACTGATGCGCGCATAAATTATGGTAATATTTTGCAATGTAAGAAGCTTATATGTTTTACAATGTTAATGTAATGGCATATATTGGATGGATAATGGTGTTAAACATGTGAATTGGTTATTGTATGGTTAATTTGAACAAACTTATTGTTTCATTCATGATTATTTAAGATCTAGATTTGGTCATGCATGAGGAATGTTTATGCTTATTTATGGATTTGTATATGTTCTATCTTCATCATGCTAACATCCTACACAAGTAACTCTAAAGAGGGGCATGGTACCTTTGCATGCTTTGGGTGCACACTTAGCTTAGGTTGGGTGATGTGTCAAAGCATGCCTAGGTTTTTATAGCGATTCTAGGCTGCATCATTGGTTCCGTTGTTAGGACCTCTTTTTTAATTTTTTTCAAGATGGTTTGCGATGAAGACATACTAGTTGACTCTAGAAATTTTTGAGGAGTGGATAAAATATCTATAAGAAGAGTACACACATAGGTTCAACACTGGATCTGAGTTTGACACACACACGTGGGTGGAGTAGAATCTATATGACTATTTGTATGATATCTTCTTTGCTATCTTACTAGTAGAAGCTGTACAGTGGTTGGTTGTTTATACTTCTAAAAGGAATTAGAGGTATCGCACACTTATCTAGATGTAGGAATAATTTTAGGCCCTTTATGATGTTGATCTGATTTGGACACACGTTGTGGATACTTGGTTTTGTGGTGTTTTGAATAGCTATATTTTGGAGTACTCAATTTCCACTTATTCTTTCCCAAAGGTAGTAAAGTTCCGTTTTTACATTATCCCAGGGGAACTTATTTGCAAGGCATTCCACTAGCGATCAAGATCTTGATGGTAACATTGAACTTGGAAGAAAAACCTATGGCTAGCTAAACCCCACCATGCACGGGGGAAGGAGAAGGTTTGGTGAAGGATATCAGACCTAGCAAAAGAAAGGCAGAGAGAAGAAAGGTGGCTTAAGTATAATGAGGTGCGTGAGAGGAAGATAGATAAGTAGTGTGATATTGCAGAGAAAATGGTGTTGAGGAGAGAGATGGCTCATGAAGGATTTGGAGCTCATGTAAAAGGCATGGAGCTAGAGCATCTAGAACTCCTCCATTTGGGAAAGCATGAAAGGTAACCCTCCTCAGCCTCACATGGGAGCGTGCTAGTAGAGATGACATGGGTCATGGGCATGTATCTAAATCTACAGTAACCTAGACCTTGCACTTGGTTTTCTAATATCTAGTACAACCAATATTCAAAGCAAGCTATTTTTGGTAGCATAAAAGTAGGATTAAGTCAGATAGTAAGTACATCTATGGTAGGGAAAATGTATTCTTTGTTGTTTGGAGGTACCTTTTCGGAGCACATTGTCGGCCATGAAACTCAAGCATGCAAAAATTTTGGACTCACTTCTGTGAGTAGTACCACTTTGTAGACTGTAGGAGTTCAATTTAGTACCACTATTGGGACATAGGGAAGTACATCCACGGGTCCACTTCCAGGCTACTAGTGGAGGATCAAGGGGTATAGGTGGCTCTAGTTCTAGTGGATCTGGTGGTTCTAGAAGCAGAGGTAACATAGGAGGTTCTGGATCAGGTGGGTAGGGTCCACATCAATCCCAAAATATTAACATGGAGATGTCACTTCATATTCTAGAGTATAGAGGCATAGAGGATATTGTTGAACACATGCACATGTGTGAGAAACTATGGCGCACAAAAGGGATTATGGATTCTAAGTGCAAGGCCAGTTAGTTTTCCACTATATGGTAGGGATGCACACATATTTGGTATAAGAATTTTGACCTTGATTACACTTGCGTAGATTATGCAACACTACGAGATGCTTTCCTTAAATAGTTCTATATCCTTGAGTTTGAGCGAGAACGCAGTATAAGCACACTCAATGATATTAAGTAGGGCACTCTTGAGAGGGCTCAAGAATATGATGCTTATTTCAAAACGCTGTTGTCTAAACTTTCTTATGATATTCATGCAAGCCAACATTCACTTTGGTTTGTTGGGGGTTTGATCACACCTTCTAGGATGGCATTGTCGCATAAGACATATACTGAGACTGCGTGAAGCACTTGAAGTAGCTATGCGAGACTAAGGCGATTGGAATTATAGACACTAGAGTAAGCCCATTTGTGGAAGGATGGATTGCAACTATGGCAAAGCAGTTGGAGAAACTATCGGCTAATTCAGCACATGAGACGCACACTGTGATATGGTGTATAGATTGTGAAGTGGAAGGGCACACTAAGGATAGTTGTCCCCCCACATCAGTGCATTCATTATTGCTAGAATGTGAGATATGTCATTTGAACCATGATTTCATCCATTTCCCATTACTACAATGCGCGATAAGGAATAATATATCTTGTTATTGTAAAATAATCTGGTACATGACTCATGATACGAAGACTATAGGTTGATTGGTCATATCCATTATGCTTATAGATATTAGTGTGCAATAAACATGAGTATCGATAACTCTAAAAGTAAAGGTGAGGACCACGATCATGATCACACTCAAGCACACTATGATCGAAATGAGGTGCACTTTGAATGAGGTCGTGGCGATGTCGGGATACTATGGTGGATTCGGAGGCTGAGGCCATGGTGGTGGACGAGGTGAGTTCCCTCATGCGGAATGTTCTTTACATGCATATCCCCCGACCACTACAGGCATGAATGTCCTTAGAATATTACTTGTTATTTTTGTGGGAAGAATCACAACTATGAGGAATTCCCATACTTTTATGAGCATCTTAACAAGTAGCATAAACAGGAGAAAAAGGGTGCATGGATGGTTAGAATATAGCGCGTTGCGGAAATTCAGTGGATTCCAGTTGGCACTTTGGTACACGAGGTATTACCTGTGAAGATTACTACACGCGCTAAAGTTACGTGCACTAGAGAAGCATTACAGCATAATCCTACCATCACTAAGGAGGAAGTTTTACATGCAAGGTACCCAGATCTTGCACATCATAAGGAGTTTTATTAGGAAACCATGGAGGTACTCAAAAATCTTCAGGGTGAAACATAGTGTTTAAAGGAGAAATCACAGAAGATGGAATAGAAGAAGGCAGTAGAGACGGTCCAATCATATATTGATGACTTGAAAGAGGTATTCAAAATTTTTTGCCAGGAGAATATCATTCCATTACTAGGTAATTGGCTAAAGGGAAACAATCCATGCAATGTTAAGAATGGATGGCGAGATCCTGCATGCTAATATTCCCCCTCATAGTTTGGATTATGATAAGGAAATCACTTTGAATGATGTTGTGGATGGATGTCTCTTGAGAAATATATTGATTAACACAGAGCACGTAAGTAGAATGTGCTTACTTTAGATGCATGGATACGAGATGGGGAGATCTCCATTGCAGCCATCCTCTAATGTGTTGTTTATGGCTAATCAAACTAAGGCCACTCTCATCTTAGTTTTAAAAGATGCATCCATTACTATACAAGGGGCCGAGTTCACTTTGGGACTTTGAGGTTTTAGCACTTACGAAGCGAGATAGCTTCCTAGCTCTTCTTAGGGAACCCTTGGTGCTATGCAAATAATGTTGATCTACGGTTCAACAAGGGATATATAAGTTGTGAAAATAAGGAAGAAAGAGTTATTATCCCTTTAACATATGGGAATTTATGTCGTATGTTGAACCTTTGAGTGAGGAAAACTTGAATATAATTTATGTACGTGTTGTTGATGTAATTTATGGGTTTGCACACTTTTCTCTCGATTTTCCATGCTTCACTTTTGCTCAAAAATGTTTTATTGGCTCGAAAAAAGTGGTGATTTGCAACTCATTTTTTCGCTTAGATGCTTTCAAATTCCCTCATTGTCATTATTTTTCCCTAGATTGAGGTAAAATCCAAGTTCTCCCCCTCATTTGTGCCTCCCGATTTATTCATTTTCATGGGTGTACCATTTTCTCCTTTGCCAAATCGTGAAAGAGCTCAAATTGATCAAATCCTGAATTTGTGCAAGTGTTTCCCGATCCCAAGGTCACAAATGATGTAAGAGATGATTGATTGGTTTAAAATGAAGAATTTACTGCCTTCCCTATTAAAAAATTAGGTTTCTAGGGCATTCCCTAAATTTTTCACGTTTTTGACGTGCTCTCGGGCCATCAAATTTATCATTTTAAACTTTATGCTGACATGGCAGGCTCTCATTGGCTAGGTGCGGTCGGAAAAAATGTTATAACTTGTCAAATTTTCAATTTTTGGCGAAGGAGAATTTACTCTGTGGCCCCACATTTTCCTACTATGCCTACGTGGCATGATTTGATTAGACAGATGGAGCATCGAGTGGCGGAGGTCACTTTAAAAAAAAATTGCCTTCATTTTTAAAAATTTCTCAAAATCAAGTTTTTTCCTGAAGGCCCATGCCCAATGGGAGGGCGACACGTGGCACAGGGAGATCAAACAGAGGCAGTGTGGAGTTCGTAAAATTTTATTGTTTTTACTCAAAGATGTCGGAAGAAAATTTTCCCGCGGCCCCGATCTACTGAGGGATGTGCTTACGTGGCCTGATGTGATTGGTCAAGGATTGGCGGGTGGCGGAAGTAACTTAGGAAATTTTTCTTCCATTTTGGAAAAATTTCTCAAAATTAAATTTTTGCCCAAAGGCCCGCAGCGAATGGCATGGTGACACGTGTCTAGGGAGATCAACCGGAATAGTGGGAACTTAGAAGAATTTGAAAGTTTTTGGTTTCAAAATGCAAAAGGAAAATATTTTCCGGGGTCCGCACCCAATACGAAGTGGACACGTGTCCAAGAAAGTTACCATGGATGGCGGAATTTGTGAAAATTTTGAAGTCTTTTAACTTCAAAGTGTTAAAGTTACAATTACCCGAAGACCTCGCGCCTAATGAAAGGGTGACACGTGGCACAGGGATGTCAAGCAGGGAGGCGAAGAGTTGAAATTTTTTGAATTTTTGGCTCAAAACCTCAAAGAAAAATTTGGACCCGATGGCCCGCACCTAATGAGAAGGTGACACGTATGCGGGGATGAAATGGAGGAAGGGGCTGAAGGAGGAGTTTGCAAATTTTTGCCTCTATGTTTAAAGAGTAAAAAATGAAGAATAGGCCCACGTCTAAAAAAAACAGGACACATGTCCTAAATTTGGTGGAGGTTTGGAGCGCGAAGAGAAAGTTGAAAATTTTGCAAAATTTTAGCAAAAAATCTCAAGGTGAAAAATAAGCCCGTGGGAAAATTTGGAGGTGTGCCCCTGCATCCAATCAGGGGGCGACAAGTGGCATGTTTCAAATGGAAAAGGAAGAAGCGTGGGCCCACAAGGGATTTTGTGACTCGCGGAGGATCAAAGAAAAAGGAGGGGTCGTTTCCGCAGCGAATAGGAAATCGCCACGTGGCATAAGCGGCAACAAGCGATCGGGCGCAGAGAATTTTTAGAAAATTATCCTTTTCTCAAAAATGTGGCAAAACTCATCAAATCAGCTTGTAGTTTTGGTAGGGCCCACGAGAGGACACGTGGCGCATCCAGGGGCTCGTGGGGAAAATTTTCAAAATTTTCCCGAGATCAAAAAGGGTTTAAAATGCAAATTTTAAAAGGGAGGGACACGTGCCAATGGTTTTTGGACACGTGTGCACCTTATCCAAAGGAAAAAAGGTAATTTTGGCATTTTGAGAGAGGATTTGGATCTACCACGTGGAGGGCTGGCATTTAAAGTTGATTTTAATCAACGGATCTTTGTGCATTTTTGTTTTTAGGCGCCATTGGAGCTCCAAGAAGTGTGGAATCATCATTTTTACACCAAAACACATGAAATTTTATATGAATCTACATCCCTTCGGCCTTATGAACACAATGGCATCATTTATTTGAGCTGATTCGGTGCCCTATAGTGTTTTTCATGAGATATTTTTCTCAACCCGTGAAAAACACGTGAAAGGTAAAAAATGAAAAGTTGCAGAGTTAAAAATGACAAGGGAAAAAGGTGAAAAATGATTGCAAATGCATGCTGGCATGGTGGAATGCCAAAAATGTGACCCTAGGATGGATAAGGATCCGAGTTCATGCAATATTTTAAAATATTTGTGCATCTCTGGCATTTGACAATTTGTTTTTCACGATTTTATATCATTTTTCATCAAATGGATAGAGTTTTGTAACAAATTTGATCCCTTTGGCATATTCTTTGCTTGGGATGCAAGGATCCAAGTTGGCATAGGATATATCGATGATAGTTTGGAACATTTTTGGGGGTCTCATTGAGAATTTTGGAAAAAGAGAAAGAATTTTCATAGGGAAAACTAGATGAAGTCCATTTCCTTTTTGGAGAAACTCACTGAGAGCCATTTTGATTCCATTTTGCATCAAATGTTCATCATGTTCAGTTGGTTTCAGATGTAAAGCCATCAACAAGCTTTGAGATTGTCTATATAACATTCCCTTGTTGATATATTTGATCAAATTCTTGGATTAACTGGTTTTATCTCTTGGCAAAGCTTGCATGTACTTGTATTGCAGTATGTTTGCAATTTGTGTTTCATGCTCATGTTGCAATCTTGTGTTTGGGATCTTTATTGGTCATGCATGGTCTCATTTCTTGTAGAGGGTTTGAAGACATTTGCAATCTTCCATTCAGAAGAACATTCATTTGAGTGGAGATAAATAGATTTAAATTCATCTTACCTTCCTTGCAAACTAAGGGTATTTGTAAACCTTTGGGTGCACCTTAGGACATGATCTAACAAGGGGTTCTTAATGCTTTATTGATATTTTGCTTCAAGCCTTTGTGGCAGGCTATCAAAGTTTGTATGGAATAGTGTAGATTTGGGCATCCATGTGTGCACATATCCTGATTGAAAGAGCACTTCAAATTCATTGAAATATCTCTGTTGTTTAGGTGTTGTAGTTATTTTGCAAGGTTTCCCAAAGAAGGTGATGACTCCCAACTACTCTTGTCCCAATATCTCTCATCAGAATTTCACTTTAAGCTAACTCATCCTACCTATAATACCCCTGTATCTGCATTGTGTGTCCACAAAAGAATTCAACCCTTTCACAAAAATGCACAAAGTTGATCAGGGTTTTATCATGTCTTTAGCAGCTCTAGCTTTGTTTTGAGAACATTTCCATCATTTAGTAGTGACAGCTCTTTTGAGTTTGGATAATGGATATTTGATCATGTTTTCACAAAGCCTCCTCCACACCATATGCAAAACACAAGGATATCTTCATCTCCTTACCATATAGGGGCTGCAATATAGGTTCTCTTGCCTTGGTTGATAGGCACAACCTAAAATAGTGAGGGTTAGATCAAAACCCTTATGAAGGTGCTATCCACTCCCTCAAATCTTGAATACAAACAAGCAGATAGGTGTTCTCCCGACTACAAATGACATACAAAACATCTATCTATCCTTGAGTGTCTTGTGCAGATTCATGATGTTGTTCAAGTTGTGATGGAGATTAAATCTGGATACCAACACCCAAGTGGCGCCACTGACGAGGAATTCTTGCAATTTCTTGGTGGTTTTGAAGTACTTGAAAGGTTTGAGAATTTGTGTGATCATGTATTTGAGCTATTATATTCTTGAGATATCATTTCATACTTCAGATCTGGATGTTTGGGTAAGAAAGACTTCAAACTCAGCCTGCTCTCCTCATCTACCAGCAGTTTATGTGATTTGGATGCACTATTTTTGGTTGAATTAAGAAGAAGAAAATCTGATTTGTAAATCCCTACAATTTTTCAGTATAGCATGCATTTGATAGAATATTTTTTAGTGCTTTGTTACACAACTAAGGTGAAAATCCTTGGTGGCGACTCCATGCTATTGGGATCTTCAAATACCAGTTGTCTAACACATTTTTATCATTTGAAACTTGTTGTTTAAATCTATCAAACTAGAGGGAAGGAGATCCCTCTTCATCAAGGACTCTTCTAAGAAGTTGCTCACCAAATCAAGAAGCTCAGAACTAGAAGGAAGAAGAGTGTGGAAAGTGGTTGGTGATTTGGTTGTAAGGAAAGGAATCCCCATAGTTGAATTTGAAGGAGAGCAGCCTGTCATTGAAGATTATAATTCCTCTTCAAGTAGATCTGATTTAGGTAATCTTCTTGCTGATTTTCATTCTCCATCAGGTGAGGGACCTTCTTGTGTATTTAAAAACTTGCTCCTAAATCTACTCCTATGGTTTCTAAGTTTGCTAAAGTTTATCAAGAGAGAGAGCCTTTGGGGGTTGTTATTTTAGAGATCATTCATTTATTCCAATCAGACCCATTACTACTCCTCATCGATTGTTTCACCTCCAAGATCACCCCCACCAAACAATATGGCTCAACCTAGACCTCCATTTGTTGTAAACACCTTTGGTCCTATAAATTTTGGAGGAATAGATGGTTATCCAAATGCTTGTCCCACAGGGATGTGAGAAATAGGTTACCAAAATTCCAAGGTAACAATGCCATAACTGGAGATCAACACCTCAAACTCTTTGTTAACATGATGGAAGACTTTGAAATAGAATTTGAGGATGTGTATATCAAGTCGTTTATCCATACACTTGAGGAAGATGCAAGAGATTGGTATAAAGCTCTGCTGATAACTCTATTGATTCATGGACTAAGATGAGTAATGCATTTAGATTATAATATGGAGACAAAACAGATCCAAGGTTCCTTCTATCCGAGTTTGAGAACATCAAGAATAACCCTAATGAGATCGTTCATGATTTCAATACAAGGTTTAATAAGACATTGAGAAGGCTGCCTATAATTTTGAGGCCTTGTGATGAATCTTGATTGATCAAATATGCAAATGCATTTGATAAAAAGCAGCCTATTACTTGAGAGACAAAAATCCTACAAACTTGAGGTAAGCTTTCACCATGGCACTTCAAATTGAAAATAATATTAAAGCTATTGGTAAACCACTTAAGAGGGATGGTGTGAAGCTGATAAACCCTGACAAGCCTCAAACTAGCAAGGGTGTTGATTTGGAGGATGTTGTCAAGACTTTGGCAGAAATCAAAGAAATTTCCTACAAATTAGCCCGAGCCGAGAAAGGAATTGGACAAAGTTCACCAGACAGAAAAGAACTCAAAACCATGATAGATTTGGCAATCATCCTAGGGGTGATCAAAGACAAGATGATAGAGGTAAATGGCTCATTGGATCTACAAATAGACAACCCCAAGCATGTGAAAATAGAGTGGTGCATGACTCTTTGATCGCAAGAGTTGATGTTGTTCAAGAAGTTGCTGATATGGATTGGTGTGATAGATGTTTTCTTCCTCATCTGCCATGTGAAATGGACCAGAAAAGATATAGATGATGATAATGAGAATGAAATGAATGATGACATTCGTATGATGGGCAGCTCTTCGATCTCAAAGAAGCGAAGCAACATCAACAAATGTGATAAGTGCAAGGACTACTGCAACCTTTTGGGATTGCATAAAGAGGGTACCATTTCTTTCTCTTCCTCAAACTCATGATGTAGATGTAGTTCAAGCCTTTGAAATTCCTAATAATGACTTTAAATACCTAAGGGCTTTAATGATCAAGAAGTATGATGGTGGTATTCCTTCGGAGGAAGATAGACAATTGTTAATGAATGTTGTGGTTGGTCAAGAAAAGGAGTACAATACTAGAAGTAAAGTTGTTAGAGGAGCTGGTCCTCAAGCCAAGCCAAAGATGCCCTTGCTCACAAGCATTCCCAAAGATAACCCTAGAAGGGAAACAATTGCTAAGAACCCTGTTGTCCCATGCAAAAATATCAATCCTCTCCATGCCCAGGCTGCCAAGAATACTTCTCCATCTGATGAACCTTCTTGTTTCCCTTCCAATGTTGTTTTGCCAAAGAATGTTCCATATGATATAGCCCAGGTATTGAGCCAAATTAAAGTGAGTGTTCCCATTATTGAATTTCTTAGAATTCCTGAACACAAGAAAAGAGCTTTTGAATACTTGGGATTGAAAGAAGAAAAGAGTATACCAAGCAGAAATGTAAATGTTGTTGAGAGTCCTCTTCAAAGCATTGTTGGCCCTGAAACACCACCACCAATGGAAGATCTTGGAGAGGAACGTGAAGTATATTTGGGGACATCCTTGATTGATTCCCAATTGAATGTTGATCCATTCTTCACAACTTTGCTCATAAAATGTAGGTTGCTTCACAATTGCATGTTTGATTCCAGTGCATCATGTAATGTTATGCCTCTAGAAGTTATGAATGAGTTGGATATCAAGGTGACAAAGAGCATATGGAAAGTGTACAGCCATGGATTCAATGGAAGTGCTGGTTGTTGGTTGTGTGAATGGTTTAGTGGTGCAACTTGCAACCTATCCAAGTAAGAATTTAAAACTTGATGTTGTAATTGTTGACTTCCCCGCCAAATGGGGTATGCTGTTTTCAAGAAAGTGGGCTGCAAGTGTTGGTGGTAGTGTTCAAATGGACATGTCCTATGCCACCATTCCCATTGAGGGCTACCTTGTCAAACTCTATGGTGAAAAGAAGATGTTACACTTGATTGAAGATCCCAACAATGCTTCTTATGAAGTGTTGTTTGATGATGTAGATGTTGACAATTTCATTGGTTTCACCGATGGAAAAGAGAATAAGATGGAAAAATCAGAGTGCCTTTGTATGGTAGGATCTCCATGGACATTACTATTTGATGGATCTTCCTCCAAAGTTGGTAATAGTGTTGGTTTAGTGTTGGTTTCCCTAATTTAGAAGAGTTTCCTTTTTCCTTCAAGCTCAATTTTGAATGTACTAACAACATTACTAGTATGAGGCATTATTATTGGGATTAAGGATTACATGGAAGTATGGAGTAAAGGATATTGTTGCCAAAGGATATTCGAGTTGGTTTTCAAGCAAGTAAGAAAGTTATATGCCACAAAAAAATCATCGTATGAGACAATATAAGCATGATGTTTGGGATTTGATTGAAATGTTTGATTCCTTTAACATTGTTTACCATGATAGAAGTCTTAATGTTGCTACTTGATAAGTTGGTTGTCCTTGTTTCTAAATTTTATAATTGCACCATTTCACCTTTTTGTGAATATGATGTTGAAGTTCTAACAAGGCCAGTATCCCGGATAATGTGAAACATTAGCGAGATTTTTGATGATGATGCACAAGTGTTGAGATTCTTACAATGCCAAGGAGAGTTTGCTGGTCGGAATATTGATTGGGAACCAATGGTGTGCATGAATGAAGGTAGAGAAACTTGTTGTGTTTGTGGAGCCTATTTTCATTTTAGAGTGTGGTACACCTTCTATGTGTTACACTCGGGTATTTTTACTAGCGATCTGCTTGCCACCGAAAGGCGAGTCGGGGGTTCGAGGGTGAAGCCCCAAGTAAATTTTCATTGGTGGTTCATTAACCCATGGGTAATGGGTAACCATGGGCTGTTTTTGGGCCCATGTTTTTTCGGTACCCATTGTTCGTAAAACCGCCTCTTGATTTCCCATCGGTTTATGGGACAGCTTTGTTTTTCCCCATTATTTTGATACCCATGGTTTTGTAAAAGCTGCTTAAGCGATTGTCTATTTATATGGTCTTATGCATATGATAGATGTACAAGCAAATGTATTGAGATGTGTTTTGAATTCAGGTGTGAATTTCAGAGTTTGTTGAGCATAGCTCCAAACGGATCTGGTATTGTATTGAGATAGTAGAGGCTTGTAATAAAATCGAGCAAGTGATTCTTGGTGGACGTAGCCCAAATTGGGTGAACCACGTTAAATCTTATCTCTCTGTGTTGTGTTATTTATTCTACAATTTTATTTGAGACCTATAATATTTTCGCATATTAATTTCTCTTTATTCATTACGCAAGGGATTATTCCGCATATTTTATCTCTTATTTCCTAACAATTGGTATCAAAGCTTGGTTTGGTTTGCTGAAGTGTTGAATCACAGGGAAAGTTTTATCTTGAGTGGGAGCTATGGCAGATGATGGAAGATCTAGGGTTGATAAATTCAATGGGAAGAATTTCAATCTTTGGAAGATGTAGATGGAAGATTACCTTTATCAGAAGGATCTTTATACTCCGTTGTCTGAGAAGGTGAACAAACCCTCGAGTATGACAGATGTGGAATGGGATTTGCTAGATAGGAAGGCACTTGGGACAATCTGGCTGTGTCTTGCATCTTCGGTATTATTTAATGTTTCAAAGGAAAAGACTACAAAAGATCTAATGGATGCATTAGGGAAGTTGTATGAAAAACCCTCTGCCTCTAATAAGATATTTTTAATGAAAAAGTTGTTTAATATGAAGATGTCTGAAAATAGTTCAATGTGAGATCATTTAAATGATTTCAATATGGTTGTAAATATGCTAGCTTGATTCAATAGAATTTGATGAAGAATTTAGGGCTTTATTAATTCTATGCTCTTTACCTGAGAGTTGGAATAGGATGGTAATGGCGGTAAGTAACTCGGTTCCAGCTAACTTGAAGTTGAAGTTTGAGGATGTTGTAGGGGTGATTCTAAGCGAGGAAATGTGAAGAAAAATCTCAGGGAATCTTCTACTTCAGGAATGCTTTGACAGTGGAAACTAGAGGGAGACAGAAGAATAGAGGAAACCGTGGAAAATCAAAAGATCGGGCAAGGTCAAAATCCAAGAACAAGATTGTATGCTAGAATTGTGGAAAGCCTGGGCATGCAAAGAAGGATTGTTGGGAGCTTCGGGATAAGAAGAAACAACAGGAAGAAAATAAGGAGGCAAATGTGGCATCGGGTAATGTATGTCAGGATGCTTTGATTCTTTCTTTGCATAATATTACTGAATCTTGGGTTTTAGATTCAGGGGCTTCTTTTCATGCTACTCCACATAGGCATTATTTTGTTGATTATGTTCAAGGGATTTTGGGCATGTTTTTCTTGGTGATGATGAGCCTTGTAGTATAGTTGGAAAAGGTTCTGTTCAGGTTAAGATGTAGAATGGGAATACATGGCTATTGAAGGATGTCAGACATGTGCCTACATTAAGGAGAAATTTGATATCGGTGGGGCAATTGGGAAGTGATGGTTGTACTGTGATATTTACAGCTAACTCTTGGAAGGTTACCAAGGGTGCTCTTGTGGTGGCAAGAGGTAAGAAGGTTGGAACCTTGTATTTAACCACTGATAGTACTAATGATTGTAATCTTGTGGCTTCGATGCCAGATACAACATTATGGCACTATAGGCTCTGTCATATGAGCCATAAGGGCATGAACATCATAAAGAAGAATTTGCTGGATATACGAAATAGGTTTGGATTTCGTGAGAACTATATATGGGAAATGTGAGTAAGGTTTCTCAAGGTTGGACCTATGAAGAAAGAGAGTAAGTTAGAGCTGGTACATTCGATGTGTGGGGGCCACTCGGTATCATCTCTTGGGGTTCAAGTTATTATGTTACTTTTATTGATGATGCAACAAGGAAAGTTTGGGTTTATTGTATTAGAAACAAATCAAGTATTTGACACTTTTGTTAAATGGAAAGCCTTAGTAGAGAATGAAATAGTTCTTAAGCTAAAATGTCTCAAGTCGGATAATGGAGGGGAGTATTACAGCCATGAATTTAATGACTACTTGTTCTAAGAATGGAATCCATGAAAAAGACGGTTCCAGAACTCCATGATAGAATGGGGTATCGAAAAGGATGAACAGAACAATAATGGAATGTGCTAAGAGAATGAGGTTACATGCGGGACGCCTCTTTCTTTTTGGGCGAAGCGGTGAGCACAAATGTGTACTTGATAAACAGAGGACCCTCAAGTGCCTTGGATGGAGGCATACATGAGGAGGCTTGGTATGGTAAGAAATTTGATTATTCATTTCTTAGAGTCTTTGGATGTGAGGTGTTTGTTCATATAGACAAGGATGATAGGACCAAGCTAGAGGCTAAATCAAAAAAATGTACTTTCATTGGTTATGGTGGTGATGACTTTGGATTTAAATGTTGGAGTATTAAGGACAAGAAAATCATTCGGTCTAAGGATGTGGTCTTTAATGAGAAAGTCATGTATAAGCAACAGTTGCAGGAAAACAGGGAAGAATCCAAGAAAGAATATGTAGTAGTAGATGATCTTCCGGATGGTATAGTGACCCATAAATCGGTTCGGGAACCGACTCAATAGGAACCCCAAACTCCTACGGTGAGGAGGTCTTCTAGGTAAGAAAAGAACACAAACGTTTTCTCTTCTGTTTATTATTTATTACTCACTGATAGTGGAGAGCCAGAGAGCTTTGATGAAGCAATGCAGGTAGATGCCAGTAAGAAGTGGGAGCAAGCCATGGATGAGGAGCATAAGTCTCTCATGGAGAACCAAACTTGGGATTTGGTGAACCTACCAAAAGGCAAAAGAGCATTACAGAACAAGTGGGTGTACAGAGTTAAAGACGAAGAAGGAGGAAAGAAAAGATATAAGGCCCGGTTGGTGGTCAAGGGGTTTGCACAGAAACAAGGTATAGATTTTGATGAGATATTTTCTCCTGTAGTAAAAATGACTTCTATTAGAACTGTTCTTGGAATAGTGGCAGCAGAAGACTTGCACTTAGAACAGTTAGATGTAAAGACTGCATTTCTCCATGGTGATTTGGAGGAGGAACTATATATGCAGCAACCAGAGGGCTATGAGGTCAAAGGTAAAGAGGAGATGGTGTGTAAATTGAAGAAGAGCTTGTATGGCTTGAAACAAGCTCCACGTCAATGGTATAAGAAGTTTGATAGCTTCATGATGGAGCAAGGTTATATTAGATGTCATTCTGACCATTGCGTGTATACAAAGAAATTTGAGGATGGAAGTTATATTATCCTGTGTTTGTATGTTGATGACATGTTGGTTGCAGGTAAAAACATGTAGGAAATAAAAGTACTCAAGAAACAGCTAAGTGAATCCTTTGATATGAAGGATTTGGGGGCAGCCAGACAAATCCTTGGTATGAGGATAACTCGGATAGGAAGGAATGGAAGTTGACTTTATCTCAGGAAGAGTACATTAAGAAGGTATTGGACAGGTTTAACATGCAGGATGCTAAACCGGTTGGGACTCCTTTGGCAGGCCATTTCAAGTTATCAAAGGAGCAGTGTCCCATGACAGAGTAGGAAAGAAACTAGATGTCCAAGGTACCTTACTCATCAGTAGTTGGCAGTTTGATGTATGCTTTATGGTGTGCACTAGGCCTGATATTGCCCATGCAGTGGGAGCTGTGAGTAGATTTATGAGTGATCCAGGTAAAGAGCATTGGCAAGCAGTAAAGTGGATCCTTCGGTATTTGAGAGGGACCATGGGGACAGTTTTGTGCTACTGATGGATCGAGACATCACTTTACGTGGTTATGTAGATTCAGACATGGCTAGAGATGTAGACAACAGGAGGAGCACGACAGGTTATATTTACATTGTAGGTGGGACAAAAGTGAGCTAGATTTCACGACTACAAAAGTTGGTGGCTTTGTCAACCACGAAGGCTGAGTATGTTGCTGCCATAGAGGCAAGCAAAGAGATGATTTAGTTACAACAATTGCTTGAGGAGTTGGGGCATAAGCAAGAGGAATGTAAGTTGCATAGTGATAGTCAGTCTATACACCTAGCTAAGAACTCGCTTTCCACTCCGGGCGACGCATATACAGTTGAGATATCACTTCATCAGGACAGCTTTGGAGGAAGATAAGTTGAAGTTGGAGAAGATTCATACCAGTCAGAATCCTGCAGACATGATGACCAAGGTGGTCACAAGGGATAAACTAAAGCTATGTTCAGCTTTGGTTGGCCTTCGCGGATGACAGTGAAGGGTTGAGAAGCTTGCTCAGTGGAAATCAATCTCCAAGTGGGAGATTGTTATGTTTGTGGAGCCTATTTTCATGTTAGAGTGTGGTACACCTTCTATGTGTTACACTCGGGTATTTTTACAGCGGTCCCGCTCGCCACTGAGTGGGTCAGGGGGGTTCGGGGGTGAAGCCCCCGATGGAAGGGGGTTCGGGCGAAGCCCCGAAGCAAATTTTCATGGGTGGTTTATTAACCCATGGGTAATGGGTAACCGTTATGGGCTGTTTTTGGGCCCATGTTTTTCGGTACCCATTGTTTTGTAAAACCGCCTCTTCGGTTTCCCATAGGTTTATGGGACAGTTTTGTTTTTCCCCATTGTTTTGATACCCACGGTTTTGTAAAACTGCTTAAGCAGTTGTCTATTTATATGGTCTTATGCATATGATAGATGTACAAGCAAATGTATTGCAGATGTGTTTTGAATTCGGGTGTGAATTCTGTAGAGTTTATTGAACATAGCTCCAAACAGATATGGGTATTGTATTGAGAGAGTAGACGCTTGTAATAAAATTTGAGCAAGTGATTCTTGGTGGACATAGCCCAAATTGGGTGAACCACGTTAAATCTTGTCTCTGTGTTGTGTTATTTATTCTACACTTTTATTTGAGATCTGTAACATTTTCTCGCATATTAATTTCTACTGTTGCGATTCTATAAGGGATTATTCCACATATTTTATCTCTTATTTCCTAACAAAACTTTGTTTGACAAGGATATTATATAATTGAAGACAAATACCATTCCCAAAGGTCTTGTTGCACTTGAATCCAATTTTAGCAATGTTGATTGCATCATTAATAGAAAGATGTCTACTTCAAGGGATGTGGAAGAGCATAACTTGGGAACTAAAGACAAACCAAGGAAGATCTAGTTGGTCAGTCATCTCAGCAAAGAAGAAAAACAATCCTATGCCCAACTTTTAAAGAAATATCAAGACTGCCTTGCTTGGTCTTATTCAGAGCTGAAGGCATATAGAGAAGATTTATTTCAGCATGAGATTCCCCTTGAGGCCAAGACTAAGCCGTTTAGACAAAAACAAAGGCCTATTAACCCACTACTTTCCATGAAAATGCAAGAAGAGTTGAAGAAATTGAGAGATGGTGGCATCATTCAGCCTACTAGATACTCTTCTTGGGTTGCCAACCTTGTGCCAATTAGAAAGAAGAATGGAGATATCAAACTTTGTGTGGATTTTAGGAATCTAAAAAAGCATCTATGAAGGACAACTATCCTTTGCCAAACATGGAGAATATGCTGCAGCTTGTGACAGGGTTAGAAATTCTTTCTACTTTGGATGGTTTCTCCGAATACAATCAAGTAGTTGTTAAAGAATCAGAAAGACTTAAGACAGCCTTCACTACTCCTTGGGGGACTTATGTTTTTGTAAGGATACCTTTTGGATTGATGAATGTTGGTGCTACTTTTCAAAGGGCAATGGATGTTGCCTTTTCTGGTTATATCAATGAGTTTATTGCAGTTTACCAAGATGATGTGACTGTTTTTTCAAGACAGTGAGCAAACCATTTGCAACACCTAGAGAAGATGCTGATCAGATGTAGGGAGTATGGCATTTCACTTAATCCAAAGAAGTGTCATTTTGGTGTGCCAAAAGCCAAGCTGTTGGGGCATATTGTGTCCAAAGAAGGTGTTATGATAGATCCTGAGAGAGTGGAAGCAATCAACAAGGTTCCTATGCTAAGAACCAAGAAGGGTATTCAATCTTTCTTTGGCCAAATCAATTTCATTAGAAGGTTTGTCTCCAATTTTGTTGAGTTGACTCTTCCAATCACAAGCATGCTGAGAAAGGATCAATTTATTAAGTGGGAAAAGGCTGCCATCTAAGCTTTTGAAGGAATAAAGGATGCACTCAAACATGCACCTATTTTGGCAGCTCCAAACTATAAGATGCCTTTCTAAATCTTCTCTTTTGCATCTAAATTTACTATTGCTTTAGTTTTGCTACAAAAGGATGAAAATGGAGCTGAGAGGCCTATTGCTTTCTTTAGCAAGGCTTTACAAGCAGCTGAATTGAGGTACACAATTATGGAGAAACAAGCATTTGCATTAGTAAAAGCAACAAAGATTTTCAGGCCCTACATTTTGAGTTCAAAGGTTGTTGCTTATGTTCCCCACACCATGGTTAAAGACATCTTATCTGACATGGAGATATCAAGCAAGAGATGTAGATGGGTTAACAAATTACAAGAATATGATATGGATATCCAAACAACAAAGCTGGTAAGAGGTTTAGGTCTTGCCAAACTCATGGTTGAGAGTAATTTGCAGAATGTAGAAGTGAATCAACTAGGGGAAGAAAGGAAAATCTCCTTGACAAATTGATGAATTTTGAGTGGTACAAGGATGTGGTCTATTACCTCAAGCACTTATGCTATCCCAGTCACTTAAATAAAAATTAGAAAAGAGCCCTCAAGCTAGCTTCTCAAAAATATGTCATAACAGACCTTGGGTTGGCTTGGAAGAACCCTGAAGGTGTCCTCTTGAAATGCATAACTGAAGATGAAGCTCCCAAGTTGATTGCTGATTTCCATGGGGGAGTTTGTGGAGGACATTTTTCTGGGAGAGTGACAACACATAATATTTTAAGAGCTGGTTATTGGTGGCCAACTCTTTTCAAAGATGCAAACCAGCTAGTTAGAAGATGTGATAAGTGCCAACATTTTTCAGGAAGATTGAAGGCTTCAGGCTCCCTTCCTTTACAACCTGTATCAGTTGAAGCTCCTTTCAAACAATGGGGAATGGATTTTATTGGTGAGATTTCATATCCTTCTAGTGCTGATTATAAATGGATCCTTGTAGCAACTGATTATTTTACAAAATGGGTTGAGGCAATTCCATCTAGAAAGGAAACACACCAAGTGGTAATGGATTTCTTGTTGAATCATATCATATGCAGATTTGGGGTTCCAGTTAAGATTGTGTCTAATAATGCTATGTGTTTTAGATCCAAGCCTTTGATGGCAATGTGCAATGAATATGGGATAAATCTGACCTATTCTTCAAACTACAACCCACAAGGGAATGGGTAAGTTGAATCAAGTAACAAAAACTTGCTCAAGATCATTAGAAGAACCTTGGAAATCAACAAGAAGAAGTGGAGAACAGTTGAAATTTGTAGTTTGGGTTGATAGCATAACTCCAAAAAGAGAAACTGGTAAAAGCCCATTTGAACGGTGTATGGAACTCGGGCTTTGTTGCCATTACACCTACAATTATCCACTTTTCAGTTTACCCAGCGATTGGAAGATCAAGAACATGGCCCATATGAATCAAGAATCAATTAGATCATTGAGTTGGATGAAGCAAGGAGAGATTCTCATCAAAGGCATGTCAAGTTTAGGGAGAAATTGAAGAAGTTGTTTGATAAGAAGGTCACCTCTAGAGCTTTCAATGTTGGAGATCTGGTTTCTTTATGGGATAGTAGGCATGAAGACAAGGGCAAGCATGGCAAATTTGATGCTTTATGGATGGGCCCTTATGCCATTGATATCGGGATTGGAGAAAATACATTTTTTCTCAAGGATTTGGATGGGGATTTGTTGGAGTTGCATGCTAATGGCAGACATTTAAAACACTTTTTGGATTAAATCCCCAAAGGAGGTATGCACAAGTTGTACATTTTGTATAGCCCTTGTTGTTGTTTTGTCTTTTCCTTATTTTTGTTGTTGTTGGCTTGTGGTTTGCCCTTTTGTCCTTGGCAACCACTGTTGGTGTCATTTTCTCGGCCTACTTTGGGTGGAAATTCTGGTTTTGGGTTGCTCTGCATGTTTTGAATCCTTGCCCAATGGATTTTGGCACTTGGTCTACGTCTTGTTCTTGTGGCACTCACTGGGAGTGCCCATCCCTAGAAAGAGCCAATGTTGGTGCAATTTATGGGTTTGCACACTTTGCTCTGATTTTCCATGCTTCACTTTTGCTCAAAAACATTTTATTGGCTCAGTTTGGAGCTGGTGATTTGTAACTCATTTTTTTAGTTAGATGCTTTCAAATGCCCTCATTATCATTATTCTACCCTAGATTGAAGTAAAATCCAAGTTCTCCCCCCCATTTGTGCCCTAATTTATTCATTTTCATGGGCTATACCATTTTCTCCTTTGCCAAATCGTGAAAGAGCTCGAAATTGATCAAATCCTGAATTTGTGCAAGTGTTTCCCCAATCCCAAGGTTGCAAATGATGTCAAGAGATGATTCAATTGGTTTAAAATGAAGAATTCTGCCTTCCCTGTCAAAAAAATTGGTTTCTAGGGCATTCCCTGAATTTTTCACATTTTTGACGTGCTCTCAAGCCATCAAATTTATCATTTTAAACTCTATGCTGACATGGCAGGCTCTCATTGGCCGGGTGCGGTCGGAAAAAATGTTATAACTTGTCAAATTTTCAATTTTTGGCGAAGGGAGAATTTTCTCCGTGGCCCCACATTTGCCTACTATGCCTACGTGGCATGATTTGATTGGACAGATGGAGCATCGAGTGGCGGAGGTCACTTAAAAAAAATTGCCTTCATTTTTAAAAATTTCTCAAAATCAAGTTTTTGCCCGAAGGCCCACGCCCAATGGGAGGGTGACACGTGGCACAGGGAGATCAAACAGACAGCGTGGGAGTTGGGAAAATTTTATTGTTTTTGACTCAAAGATGTCGGAAGAAAATTTTTCCCCACGGCCCCGTAGTGCTACAGGGATGTGCTTACGTGGCCTGATGTGATTGGTCAAGGATTGGCGGGTGGCGAAGTAACTTAGGAAATTTTTCTTCCATTTTGGAAAAATTTCTCAAAATTAAATTTTTGCCTAAAGGCCCGCAATGAAAAGGCATAGTGACACGTGTCCGGAGATCGACTGAAATAGTGGGAACTTAGAAGAATTTGAAATTTTTGGTTTCAAAATGCAAAAGGAAAATATTTTCCTGGGGTCCGCACCCAATACGAAGTGGACACATGTCCAAGAAAGTTAGCATGGATGGGCGGAATTTGTGAAAATTTCAAGTCTTTTAACTTCAAAGTGTTAAAGTTACAATTTGGCCCGAAGACCCGTGCCCAATGGAAGGGTGACACGTGGCACAGGGATGTCAAGCAAGGAAGCGAAGAGTTGAAATTTTTCAAATTTTTGGCTCAAAACCTCAAAGAAAAATTTGGACCCGATGGCCCGCACCTAATGAGAAGGTGACACGTATGCGGGGATGAAATGGAGGAAGGGGTCAAGGAGGAGTTTGCAAATTTTTGCCTCTATGTTTAAAGAGTAAAAAATGAAGAATAGGCCCACATCCAACAAAAATAGGACACGTGTCCTAAATTTGGTAGAGGTTTGGAGCGCGGAGAGAAAGTTGAAAATTTTGCAAAATTTTAGTGAAAAATCTCAAGGTGAAAAATAAGCCCGTGGGAAAATTTGGAGGTGTGCCCCCGCATCCAATCGGGGGCGACACGTGGCATGTTTCAAATGGAAAAGGAAGAAGCACGGGCCCACAAGGGATTTTGTGACTCGTGGAGGAGTAAAGGAAAAAAGGAGGGTCAGTTCCACAGCGAATAGAAACCGCCACGTGGTATAAGCGGCAGTGGGCGTTCGGGGGTGCAGAGAATTTTTAGAAAATTATCCTTTTCTCAAAAATGTGGCAAAACTCATCAAATCAGCTGCAGTTTTGGTAGGGCCCAAAAGAGGACACGTGGCGCATCCAAGGGCTCGCAGGGAAAATTCTCAAAATTTTCCCGAGATCAAAAAGGGTTTAAAATGTAAATTTTAAAAGGGAGGGACACGTGCCAATGGTTTTTGGACACGTGTGCACCTTATCCAAAGGAAAAAAGGTAATTTTGGCATTTTGAGAGAGGATTTGGATCTGCCATGTGGAGGGCTGGCATTTAAAGTTGATTTTAATCAACGGTTGTTGTGCATTTTCATTTTTTAGGCGCCATTGGAGCTCCAAGAAGTGTGGAATCATCATTTTTGCACCAAAACACATGAAATTTTATATGAATCTACATCCCTTCGGCCTTATGAACACAATGGCATCATTTATTTGAGCTGATTCGGTGCCCTATAGTGTTTTTTGTGAGATATTTTTCTCAGCCCGTGAAAAACACGTGAAAGGTAAAAAATGAAAAGTTGCAGAGTTAAAAATGACAAGGGAAAAACGTGAAAAATGATTGCAAATGCATGTTGGCATGGTGGAATGCCAAAAATGTGACCCTAGGATGGATAAGGATCCGAGTTCATGCAATATTTTAAAATATCTGTGCATCTCTGGCATTTGGCGAGCTGTTTCATAGTTTTATATCATTTTTCATCAAATGGATAGGGTTTTGTAACAAATTTGATCCCTTTGGCATATTCTTTGCTTGGGATGCAAGGATCCAAGTTGGCATAGGATATATCAGATAATTTGGAAACATTTTTGGGGGTCTGTTGAGAATTTTGGAAAAAAGAGAGAAGAATTTTCATAGGGAAAGCTAGAAGAAGTCAATTTCCTTTTTGGAGAAATTGCCTGAGAGCCATTTTGATTCCAGTTTTCATCAAATGTTCATCATGTTGAGTTGGTTTCAGATGTAAAGCCATCAACAAGCTTTGAGATTGTCTAAATAACATTCCCTTGCTAATATATTTGATCAAATTCTTGGATTAACTGGTTTTATCTCTTGGCAAAGCTTGCATGTACTTGTATTTCAGTATGTTTCCATTTGTGTTTCATGCTCAGGTTGCAATCTTGTGTTTGGGATCTTTATTGGTCATGCATGGTCTCATTTCTTGTAGAGGGTTTGAAGGCATCTACAATCTTCCATTCAGAAGAGCATTCATTTGAGTGGAGATAAACAGATTTAAATTCATCTTACCTTCCTTGCAAACTGAGGGTATTTGTAAACCTTTGGGTGCACCTTAGGACATGATCTAACAAGGGGTTCTTAATGCTTTATTGATATTTTTCTTCAAGCCTTTGTGGTAGGATATCAAAGTTTGTATGGAATAGTGTAGATTTGGGCATCCATGTGTGCACACATCCTGGTTGAAAGAGCACTTCAAATTCATTGAAATATCTCTATTGTTTAGGTGTTGTAGTTCTTTTGCAAGGTTTCCCAAAGAAGGTGATGACTCCCAACTACTCTTGTCCCAATATCTCTCATCAGAATTTCACTTTAAGCTAACTCATCCTTCCTACAATACCCATGTATCTACATTGTGTGTCCACAAAATAATTCAACCCTTTCACAAAAATGCACAAAGTTGATCGGGGGTTTTATCATGTCTTTAGCAGATCTAGCTTTTTTTTAGAACATTTCCATCATTTAGTAGTGACAACTCTTTTGAGTTTGGATAATGGATATTTGATCATGTTTTCACAAAGCCTCCTCCACACCATATGTAAAACACAAGGATATCTTCAGCTCCTTACCATATAGGGGCTACAATACAGTTCTCTTGCCTTGGTTGATAGGCACAACCTAAAATAGTGATGGTTAGATCAAAACCCTTATGAAGGTGCTATCCACTCCCTCAAATCTTGAATACAAACAAGTAGATAGGTGTTCTCCCCTGCTACAAACAACATACAAAACATCTATCTATCCTTTAGTGTGTTGTGCAGATTCATGATGCTATTCAAGTTGTGATGGAGATTAAATCTGGATACCAACACGTTTCATTCGAGATCCAAAAGTACTTGAACCATCTAAGGAAGGAATCCTCCAGTGGGAATATGTGTAATATATTATTGATACTACAAGTATTGCATATGAAAATTGGGCACATGGCATCTATGAGATGGTGTGGCATGAAGTAAGAAGTGCATTTGTGTGGAGAAGAAAATCCCATTGTATTCAGAGGATCGGTAACAACCAGTACCTTGGTACCTTTGGAGAAGGAGACAATACTATATTCATGTGCACCATGGAGGAGCAGTGTACAAATCAAGTTGAAAGGATAAATATGTTAGTTTACACCTTGCGTGGGGACAAAGCAAGCACGTTGGTGGATGGTTTACAGGATAACCTTATAGAATGGAATGAGGTCATAATTTCTCTAACTATTCGATTTTCAGGAGCAACATGCCTACTCAAATTTACATATATCATGGTAATCAACTTGATGAGCACCACATTCAGTAGTGTGAGAGACTCTGGACGGAGGGGTAGGAAGCTTTACCACCTTCACTTGTGGGTGCACAAACTTTATTCTACTTTACAAGGTTGTGTGCGCACTTGGTATGTTTATGTGGAACTACATAGGGAGACTTAAAATTGGTAGCATTTGATTGCATGAATGGTCTAGACATTTGACTACTTCTCTACTAAACCTCCGATGGAAGAGGCGTTAAGTGTTATAAAGTGATTAACTATGGGATATAGTGCAAAGGCTGAAAAACTCATTTAGGATTTATTTGGTGAGGGAGACTCAGAAGCACGTTATGATGAAATAGAAGAGATAGATACCACATTACTTACGTGTGCTTGCTTGGAAAAATAAAAAGGTAAGAGTGTATACATAGTAGATGATGAAGAAATAGACAATTTGGATATAGATCATTCAAGTGGAGTACGCGCGAAGTGTTGGATAGTGCGGATAAAAATGTGCGCTCTTATCATGAACCTATGAAGACAAAGAAAGTGAACATTGGCATGGAGGCTGGACCTAAGGAGGAAATAATTGGGGATTATTGGTCTGATTCTAAAGTGGAAAAAATAATTGAGTTACTATGTGATTTTCAGGACTTATTTCCTAATGGCTACCATGAATTAAAAGGAGTGCATGATTCATTAGGAGAGATGAAAATCAAGCTAAAGGAAGGTGTGCGCCCAGTCAAGAAGAGATCTTACAGGATGAACCCTAACCTACGCATAAAAGTTAAGGAAGAAATTGACAAAATGTTGAAATTTGGCATCGTTAAGCCCCTAGAAGAATCGAAAAGGATTAGCCCCATGGTAATCAAGTATAAAGAAATATGGTTGGATTAGGACTTGTGTGGATTACGGGAACTCAATTTTGCATGCGTGATTGATCTATTTCCTATGCCTTTCACGAGTAAATGATAGAAGGTGTTACGGGGTGTGAAATTTATTATTTTATAGATGTATTCTCTGGGTATCATCAGGTTAGAATTTCATAGGAAGATCAAGAGAAAACAACTTTCACCACTAAATGGGGAAGTTTTTCATATATTGTGATGCCCTTTGGTTTGAAAAATGTGTATGTTATATTTTTCACACATAGTTATTCAAGTATTCCATGATTTTATTCACAACTTCTTGCAAGTTTATTTGGATGATTGGACGATGTATGGACTTGTTAAGGATCATTGTGACAACTTGCACTTAATGTTTGAAAAACATAGACAGCTTAAACATCAAGAATTGTGTTTTTGCTACACCTTTTGGCACTTTGTTAGGGCACATCATCTGTAAGGAAAGTTTGTTAGTGGATCCAGCTAAGATTGCAGTTATTGTAGGCCTAGAAGAGCCTACCAGTTAGAGTGAGGTGCATGGATTCTTGGGTCACACAAGGTATTATAGAAAATTTATCAAAGGATATGCAAATATTGTCGCACCCCTAGAAGAGTTACTAAAGGGAAAATGGACGTTCTATTGGGGAGAACCGCAGTAGGGTGCATTTGAGGCATTAAAGGAGAGACTTACTACAAAGGTGCCTATTCTACATTTTCCTTCATGGAACCAACCATTCCACGTACATGTGGACGCCTGCACACGCCATTGGCACAGTGTTAGCTCAACTCGGAGAGGGTATTATGGATCATCCTATTTGTTTTTCTAGTAGAAACTTGACTCCTACAAAGCTGAATTATATAACAATAGAGTGCGAGGCCTTTTCAATGATCTATGCACTACACAAATTTAGAAAGTATTTGCTAGCAACACCTTTTGTATTTTATAATAATCACATGGCATTGAAATACTTGGTAAAAATTCCATTTTACGATAGGGTGCATATGTCGATGGGTACTCTTATTCCAAGAATTTGATTTCATAGTTGTGGTAAAACCAGGTAAAATTAATTCTGTCCCAGACCACTTATCAAGGATTCAGTCAGGGGAAGGATGCACAAACAATTGAAGATATAGTGTCGGATGCACACGATTGTATAGGTTACATCATGCACCTTGAGTGGAGGATATTGTTATCTTTTACACACATATATGACGTCAAAAGGAATGAAAGCCTTAGAGAAGAAATAACTTGCAACTCATGTGCGCGCCATTTATGTTGATCATTGGTGATTTATATAAACTAGGTTGAGATGAAGTATTACATTGGTGTGTATTGGAGCATGAGAACATGGATATTAGGAAGAAGAGGCTCATGGCCGTATTATAGGTTGAAACTAAATAGGTGATGCTACTTGTGCACAAGATTCTACTCATTGGATTATGGTGGGAGGCCCTGTACAAGGATTGTAAAGAGTATTGTAAGGTGTGTGATCACTATCAGCACCTTGGTAAACCTAGGCAAATATATGAAATGCCTTTAAGATTTATTCCTAGTGTAGAGCCATTTGTGAAATGGGCTATAGACTTTGTGGGTTCTATTTCACCAAATTGCGCATAGAACTAGATTGCGCTATATCATCACTTTCACGATTATCTTACAAGGTGCGCGAAGAAACACCTAAAAGGATTATACAACAGCCAAGTTCTTATGGGAAAATGTTCTTACTATGTATGGATGTCCATTGAGCTTGACAAGTGATAGGGGTACACACTTTTTGAATGAGACTATCAGGATACTATTGGATGATTTTATGGTTGTGTGTGAAAAGACTACACCTTATCACCCTCGGTAAATGGGACTATTGAGGCCTTCAACAAGATATTGAGATAGACCTTGACAAAAAATTGTGATGTTGGAAGGAAAGATTGGGATGATAAAGTTTCTATTATACTTTGGGCATATAGAACAACCTACAAGAGGTTGAATAAGGCCACACCCTTTTAGTTGGTGTTTAGCATAGAAGCATTTCTTCCTATGGAATTCATGTTACCTTCTTTATGTATTATGCATGCTCGAGGTCTAGATAATGAGAAAGCATTAGAATAAATAATTGACAAGTTGATACAGTTAGATGAGAGGCGCACCATAGCACGTTGGAGTCAGAAATAGGAAAAGGATAGGCAGAAGGCATGGTATGACAAGCACATCAGGGATAAGAAGCTTAAGGTTGGACAAATGGTACTTCTTTATGATTCTAAGTTTCTACGCCATCCAGGTAAGCTTAAAGTGCATTGGTTAGGACCGTATGTTATCACTCATTTACTTGAATCAAGTGCTTGCTAGTTAGAGGCGCTTGATGGAATACGGTTACCCGGTTACTTCAACAAGAGTAGGTTGAAGCCCTACTATAAATAAGTCTTCTTGGTGTTTGTAATAAATTTGTGTTGCCATTTAGAATAGGTTTCCCTTTCTTTATTCCTTTTAATGTATTTCCTTCTTCATCTCTATTCTTTGTCAATTTGATTTGGTGCTTTGTGTAATAAACACGTTTACACGCTAGAAGCTAATTACAATCTGAAGTATTTTTATGCACAGAGGACTGCACATACCATTGGTGTGGGGTGGTTGTTATTTAGTATTCACAATTGGGTATACATGAGAACAAGTTATTATAGGTGTTATTAAAGCATGGAAAGGAGCTGTTTGAAAGGATATTTCTTCTAAAAAAGACCATATATGGAGATAAATGAAGGAACAGATAATGTGAGGTAAGCAGTGGCCATAGAAACTACCAGGGGAAGGTGAAGTGGTGATGTACTCGGTGCACAGAAGTGCATGGAAGAGAAGTTTGTATCTAGAAGGTAGAAATGTGCGCTAGAAGGTTATAGCTAGGGCACGAAGATGTACTTGCATGGAAATTATGAAAATGGTCAATTAATGAGAGGATTGTTGGTAGGTAGAGTAATAAATGCATTAAATTTTTGAAAATATATATAAGTACATGATGCGGGTTAATTTTTACCTTTGCAATCACTAGTATTCGAGCGAGATAAGTGTGGCCAGACCAAGCGAATGTATTGAGGTGTAGAGAGTTGTGAAACCGGACATGGTGATCATATTTGTGAGCAAAAGAGGCTTGCGTCCCCATTGGTGAATGGTTTGAGCGAAGCAGAGGCATTGAAAAGGAGCTAGGGCATGTGGTTTTGAGCTAGGGCATGAAATTTCAAGCTAGTGTTTGAGCTTACTTGACATAGAAGATAAAAGGTGGGATTTACATAATGAAACCTAAGAAAGCACCTGCAGTAGGCACAAAAGGAAAGAAAAAGGTAGAAGTAGAGGTTGAAATTTCTCTTGAGAGTAATTTTTCAGAGATGCAATACCTAGAAGGAGTGATAGTTAGTCGAGATTGGGATTCACATATTCACCGATGCAAGATAAGTGATTACAACCATCGCACCACCGACAACAGAGGAGAACTGGATGCGTTGTTAAACAAAAATAGCAACAAGCGCATGGTAAACTATATGCCAGTGTATGATGACGTTAGAGAGAAGTTGCTGAAGAAGGTAGGAGTTTATCAGTTATATGAACTCCCTTATTTTGGAAAACCAAGAGGCTTTATACTAATGGTTGATGAGCAGAGTCCATTAGGACTTTTTCTATTTTCTTTGGGTGAGAGTGAGGATTACGCAGCTCGATTGCCACATTAATAGGAATGAAGGGCACAGGGACAAATATCATAAGTGATTTAACTGATAAGGTAGTAGTTATATCCACCAGTAAGGAGTTAGGATACTCCAAGGTCCGTGCAAAATGGACATAAACAAATTGAAGAAGTTTTATGTAGTACAAGCAGTCATGCATCTACTCATAAAGTTAAATGATCAAGAGAGATGGTCACAAGTAAACACAATGTGGCTACACATTGAAAAGAAGATGACAGAGGGAGAAATATACAACTTGGCTGGCTATATTACGAAACTATCATTGAGGAAGTGCACATAGGTGAGAAGATAAGTTTTGGCACTATCCTACTATCTCTTGTATTTGTAGAAATTGGAGTGCCCGATGGGCCGAAGAACAAAGTTTGGGAATACCCCACAGAGAATAATTCCCTCACAAAGAGGTTTGAGAAATATCCGTATGAAGGGTCAATGAGTGGGATGTTTAAAAAAATGTTGGAAATGTGGTAGACTGAATTCGCACAACATTTGAAGAGGAGTGGCACATTCTCGACGGCGAAGTTACCCTCGGTGGTACTCAAGGCAATGCAATTCATGGTGTATCAACATTCTGCATTGTGTGGTTTTCCATAAATGATAAGACATGGTTTCCATGGTGTAAACTACCTTATTCCTTCATAACACTACTTCTAGGCTTCAGTTCACAAATTCATTGATGCACTCTAGCTAAACTTTGATGCAGAAAAGGTAGATTGTGACTACCATGCTCTCAGGAAAACATATGTATATCCGTGTCGAGATTGCCTATATTGAGACACTCATTTCTGATGTCATAAACATCAAGCCGGTGATTTTGCCTATTGGGGATAGTGAAGCCGCGCTCCTATATAATCTGCTCAAGCCTAGGCTAGAGAATAATAAGCATGTGGAGAATGAATTTATGCTCCCAGGGCCACCTAAGGGTAAAATTACAATGGAGAATGTACCAGCTCCAAATCATGTCTCTCCCACACAGATGGATGAGGAAGAAGAAGAACATGAAGATAGTGGAGGCTTGGATCATAGATGCCAGAGGTAGCCCACAAACAGAGTAGAGAATGAGCACATTGATACTCCACCACAGACGCAAAGAAGTAGAAGGGGACTTGGGCGTAGATGCAATCCCTAAAGAGTGCCAATTTAGAAAAGTATTTAGACAAACTAGGACTTATGGCGTAGGCACACCACATATGGTAAAAAGATCACCTAGGATTTCCCCTCGAGAAAGAGGCACCTATGAAGAAGAGAAGGAGAAATTTAAAGCTTAATGAGGAGGTGGAGGAGTCAAAAGAGAGCATGCCTAGAACCCTAGTGCAACTAGAAGATATGGAGGAGCCCAGAGATGAGGAGATGAGAGATGAAGAAGAAGGGGTGAAAGAAGTAGAGGAAATAGTGCACAAGTAAACAAGCGCGCTAGTTATAACTCGACGGAGAAGGGTTGACTCCAAACCTTGGTGCTCATGTTCCGAAGGGGCCAAGGATGAGGAGAAGTGAAGAGTACGTGGTGCCAAGTATGGGCTATGGTGAGGACACAAGAAAAATCATCTGCGCTCAGTTTCATAAAGCACAAGTAGACCTCAAGTAATTATATGGGTGGGAGCTGATGGACCTAGATATGGCCACTACGCATGCAAGGAAACAACTATCCTGGTCGATGCAGACTCACATGGACAAACCATATTTTGATGTATGTGAGGATTCTTGTGTATCCATGAGAGTGAAGAAGGCACCCCAAATCATGCACATGACTATAAATCCCACTCTTATGTATGATGAGCATGTCAGAAATGCCTTAGTCAAGGTATCTATTGAGGTAGCGTGAAGGAATATTGATAAGGCCACCACCATTAGAGCATTGATGGAGGATAATAAGGATAAAACTATGGAGATAGAGTGCCTAAAGGTAGAGAAGGAAAGAGAATGAACAAAGAACAAGGCCTTTGTTAGCATGGCAGAGGATATTGGTGACTACATTTTGAAGGCAAGGCCTCATCTGGAACCAAAGGTACTTGAGAAATTTCCTTCTGTAATGCATTATGTGCACACCTTAGTTGATTTGGTGCTTTAGAAGATGAGCCACTTGGAGTGTCTGCACCAAAGGATGTTGAACAAGAAGAAGAGAGAGCAAGGGCCTCTTTGGTTAGGAAATTTTAAACTTACAAGGCACTTCTCTAGACTTTAAAGGATGAAATGAAGAAGGTAAACCAAACTCTCAATATTTGTGTAGCACCAACACTTGGTAATTAGAACCATAACCATAACTAAAGATAACGAAGTTCAAGGCAATGAAGGATGAATAAATAGGATGCACGAGAAAGATTAGAACTAGTAAAGTAAAGCGTGAAGCCCTTGCAGCAACCCAAGACCCACATTAGGAAAGAATAGATGAGATTGGGAAGTTGTTAGCGCAAAAAATGGATCTTCCAGAGGGAATGATGTCTGTTATGGCCAATGTTGTCCAAATATTATAGAATGAAAAGGAAAATATTGCTCGGGGAGAGATGGATGCCATTGCCACAAATATTCCAGAGAAGACAGGGACCGCGTGTTTCACTCGGAATTTTTCGAAACTTCGGGAATAGAGTTACTTCTATCCTTTCATTCCTTTTAAAAAGAGATAAGGTTAGGGCTAGGAGGAATACCTGTTGAATGTCGAGATGGTGTGCGTGTACCGTAGAGAAAGATCAGGTTGACTTCGAAGAACTCCTTTTTGTCTTGGAAGGACTACCTGCAAATAAGAACACAAGACCACAAGATTTTGATTAGACAATAAATGAGGGAACTGCCTTGGGCCCAGGAAATATAAAACTTCCTTTCGAAGGTGGTCAGTTCCCCTGCTAATATGAATTAACACCAAAAACTGTAAAATATCAATTAAATTGCTTCGTTGAGACGGGTAGGGGAAAGGCTGATTTCTGGTTTTGAGTCACAATAACCGATACCGGTTGCTGATAACCGATATCGGTATGGTCTAGGATCTGTAGGTTGGTTGTTTTATGGGGTGGTTGTGTCGTAGGGTATGATGTTGTTGGTAAGGCTGGTATATGAGTGATATTAGGTAATGAGATGGTGAGAGGTAAATGAATGATAGTTAGATGCAATGACACGTTGGGTAGTGGATCTAGGAATGGATTTATGGGGACTGTGATTCAAAAAGTCTAAGAAATGTTATTAAAGAGGACATGCAAGATGTAACTTACTGGTTATAGATGAAGATGCAGGTCCAGGAACTCTGATGACAAAGGCAGAACTTAGGTAAGATGGCTTGACACACAGAAGATGAGAGATCTCCCTCCCGATGATCAGCTGAGTATCACAGGTTTCTGGCTATTCCGTTGCAGTTTTGGGCTTGATCTCCTTTGCTGCAAACTCTTCTGGTTTCTTCACTCGTCTCTGCTCGGCCAAGTAAAGATCCGGATTCTCTTGATCGCTCCTGCTGATCTCTGTTGATCCAAAAATCCTTCCCCCTTTGTTTTTGGCTTGGGGAGCCCATTTACAGGGAACCGATGGCGGTTACGTAACCGACGGCGGTCGAGTAGGAACCGGTATCGGTTAGGAAGGCTATTTTTAGTAAAATCACCCACTTTCCCTGCTTTTCTCCCGAGAGATTAGTTGCGGGCTTGGTCAAGTGACTAGAAGGTCGGTTTTGGGTGCGAGAAAGGGGTCATTAGTCATGGGTGTAGGTGTGGACCAAGTTATAGGTCTTAATTAGGTTAGTTTAGGGTTAGGACTAGGTCATGATGAGGTGGCAAAATGAGGTGGCAGGTAAGGTGATGTGGATTTATCAATTACAAGGTAATTAATAAATAATTGTGTAAGGTTTAGGTGATGAGGTTAGGTTGCGAAATGAGATGCGGGTCACAAGGGGTCGTAAGACACAAATTTGGTGTCTACATTAGCCCCTTATTGTCGTGTAGCGTGTTTTGTAAAGTTACACGTGACAATAATATAAAGTGGTTTCCCCTGTTAAGGGTATAGGTAATCCCCCTCAAATCTAGCACAGATTGAGAGCGCGTGAAATCAGGGATAGGGTTGATAAAGGGTAAATGGTGTAGAGATGATGGTGAGATGGTGGGGTAGGTCCAAGGAAGCGACGCGCTCGTTGAAATGTAATAATGCGACTAGGGTACATGATTCGATGAGCAAACCAAAGAATGCATAGGCAAAGGTCGATAGTTTATCCAAACAAGGGTGATATAATCCTGGTATCCAAGGCATAGGAAGTAGCTCCAGGGTATATAACGGGTAAGGTACAGAAACGTTTAGGCATGTTCGGCAGTACCAAATGGTTGGTTTGGTTGAGATAAACGTCACGGTCTAGGTCTAGGCAAAGTTGGTCGACAGATCAAGTCAAGGACCCTAATCAGGCTAAAACATGAACAGGTGAGCTCGATTGAACAAAAAACTATATGATGGGTGGATAAAATTGTATGTTGCTGATGTTGGGTAAGGTATTGAAGTGGTATGGCCATGGTTCGGGCCAAATTGTTGGGTGGCGGCCTTGGGTCGGGCCGGATGGGAAGGGTGAGGCCTTGGGTCGGGCCAAATGGGTAGGGTGAGGCCTTGGGTCGGGCCAAATGGGTAGGGTGAGGCCTTGGGTCGGGCCAAATGGGTGGGTGGCGGGGCCTTGGGTCGGGCGGAGTGGTTGGTTGCGGCCTTGGGTCGGGCCGGTGGAGTCAAAAACGGCTAAAGAGCAATGGAGCATATAGGCGATGTGGTAAAGAGGCAATGTGGTGGGAAAGGGAAAGTAGTGAATAAGGGCAAAAAGTTGGGTAAACAAGGACAAAACCGATATCGGTTATCTATGACCGGTACCGGTTAGATAACCGACGCCGGTTCCTTAGGGCACGATTTGACCGGTATCGGTTCTATGTTAAAAACCTATAAAAAGAAAAATACGGCCGGTCATTGTCACTTTGTCAATTTGGAAACCAAATTAAGTTGTCTGAGGTGGAATATTGATATTGGTGTATTTGTTGGCTGAGGTGGCACTAGTTGAGTGGAGAAGTGAGGTGATTGGCGGGCCCGAGTGAGGAGGAGGCAGTAGTTGATTGGTTGAGGACCCAGAAGAGGACATTTGGAGCCATGGCACAGCCAGGAGGAGCAGGAGGAGCTGGACCAGCTGGACCACCACCACCCATCCCACCACGACGACGTGTCGTCGTACCGGTAAGTTCGAAACCTTGCATTGTGTTCATTTGATGTTATTAAGCTAGATTTGGGGTTTGGGTAGGAATGTACATGTTTTTAGGAAATAATTAGAAAATGGAAATAATTTGAAAAAGGGAGAGGGTAGATAGGTGAAATAAGCCGAGGCGGCTGGGTGGGTAGGTTTTTAGGGTGTTTGGGTGGGTAGAGAGGGAGAAAAATGAAAAAATGTAGGTTGGGGGCCGCACGGGGGTTCGGCTCCGGGTAAATACAACGACCGATGTTGGTCATTAAATGACCGCAACATCAGTCATGAAATTTTTAGGTCACAAGCAGGTGCTTTGTGTTTGACCGGCGTCGGTCGTATATCGGCCGGCGTCGGTTTTGTTTTTTGTTTTTTGTTTTGTTTTTGTGGTTTGGTTGTTTTTGTTTTTGTTTTTGTTTTTTTGTTTATGTGGTTTGGGTGTGTGGGCGTGGTTTGGGTTGTGTGGTTGAGTTGAGTTGGTGTTTTGGTATGATTGGGGTGGGATAGGGATGTTTTGATATGATTTAGGTTGTGTCGGTTGTTGGATTTGGTTGTTTGGGTATCGTTTTGGTTGTGTGGTAGTATGGTGGGGGTTGTTTGTTTGGGTGTGAAAAGGGAGTGGGATATTGGAGAAGATAGGTGGGTAGAGGGGTGTGTTAGGGAGTCGGGGTGAGGAGAAGGTAGGTGGGTAGAGGGGTGTGTTAGAGAGTCGGGGTGTGGTCGGGGGGATAAAAGGGGGTATAGAGGGTAAAGTAGATGTTGTGATAAAGAGTAGGGCTAAGGTTGTGGGTTGGTTTTGCAGGCACGTCAGCAGCTGACGATGCGGGACAGGATGCCCCCACTGTTGAGCCGCAGATGCGACCACATGTGTCTGCAGCAGCACCGCGATCATGCGCGAGGTGGGACTCGACGAGTCGGTGATCTGAGCAATCGGCAGAGATCATAGTTTGATGGTTGCCCTCATCGAGAGATGGGATCCGGCGACCAATGTGTTCCATCTCCCGACTGGAGAGATGACCATCACATTGGAGGATGTGTATCGCATCCTTCGATTACCTATCGATGGAGAGGCAGTCTTTCAGGTGGATGCAGAGACAGCCATGGATAGCATCCTACAAGTTTTTGGGGATGCAGCCGCGCTATTGACATATCATAAGCGCGAGTATCGGTATGGGGATATGTACCGCGCACCAACATGAGACATGGCTTGCCGTGTTGATGATGATCGGATCACCTGCTTCGCCCTCCCGGACTCAGAGGGAGGCCGCTTTCCATGGGCGCTGATGGGGGTGCTACATGAGATGGTGGAGGAGCACACATGTTATGCTTGGGCACCAGTATACCTGGTGTAGTTATATAGAGAGCTGTGGGGCTATCGCCGGATGAGGCGATTTGGGATTTGTTCGACATTTTTGCTTCATTTGACTGGGCATATGAGCACATCATATGCATTAGAGACGATAGGATTACCCCGTGCACCGAGGGCCACAGGTCATATATAGATAGGGCTTTCAGAGGTGGTTGGGGGTCGTGGGTCAGCCACGAGCAGTGCTTGCAGGGCGAGACGTTACTTACTACAGGCATTTATTAGAGGGCCTGATAGCGGTAGATATTGTATGGAGACCATATAGAGGTCATCACCCCCGTGGAGGAGCCCGAGGGGACGATTGCGGTGGATCCAGTACACATTCTCAGGTAGCGGGACGGAGGCGGGAGAGTATGAGAGGATACCCCGGAGAGGTGCACGCAGCGATGGGGCTACGACAGGATGAGCCCCTCGCTTCCCTCGGTATTGGAGGGATGATGTAGAGGCCCCACTACCCGCCGCACCACACCGTGGATCCAGTTGGGTTGCGAGAGTCCATGAGATGACACTATAGATGATCTTTGGCATGCACGGAGCATATATGGTTTGGTGGGGCTGGTCGAGAGCAAGCGAGCGAGTAGTACCACAGCTGCACTGACAAACTTAGCGGCGATGATGTAGAGCGAGATTAGCTCGGGGGTCGAGTGTAGCTATTACAGAGGCAGGCTGGCTGCTCACTGCCAGACAGCACGAATAGGTGTTTTACAGGGCAAGCTAGCCCAGCTCGGAGTGAGCACGAGCACCACCACCGCGGCAGTACATCCATAGCCCCAGCACGAGTGCAGTGCAGTACCACCACCAAGAAATGCAGTACACCCGACGGCCCGAGTGCACAGTGCAGTACCATAGCCACACGACACCACCAAATGCACCAAAGACGAGCACGGGGGCCACTTTGGTAGTAGTGTCGAGGACCACCCCAAAGACCTACGGTGGCTCGAGAGTGTTACATGGAGGCTAAAGCGGGGCCCAATACTATCGAGATATTCTTGATGGTACCGTGGCTGATTATCACCCTATGCGGCACATAGAGCGAGAGACCTCTCGGGCCGAGGTCTCGGGAGAGGCAGCACCCACGGTGGTGGTTCCGTCACGGTAGTAGAGGCGAGAGCGAGATAGGGACCAGCGGTAGACAAGCGAGAGAGAGGTGGAGAGAGCCGAGGGTCCTTGTACTTTTTGTATATTGGACATGGGCACCCGATCTGCAAACCGGTTGTGTTGATAGAGGCTGCGTGCCTACATATTATTCATTGATTCATTCATGTATTTATTATACCGGCTGCATGAGCCGAAATACGGGTTATCAGATTGATACGGCTGCGAGCCGAGTCCATTTTGATATGAGAGACCGGCCTGCGAGCCGTGTTGAGGTTTTTGATGGTTATTGCGGCCTGCGCGCCGGCTTTGTTGTATTATGAGATCACAGAGGCCCCGATGCAGGGCACATTGTATATTTGAAACCTTGTATATATATATATAGATATGATGTTTTGATCCACATGCTTTGTGTTTAAAAATGCGTTAAATGTTTTGTCGATGGTTTGTGATATTTGATGTATGATGAGTTGGATTTACATGGTGTTATATATTAATGATGTTGATGTCTTTTGTGGATGGGATGTATGTAGATATAAATGATGAGTTTAATTGACATGTTGTATTATGAAATGTTGTATGTTTTGTCGCTGATTTTATGAAAATGTATGTATGTAGCTGTTAAGTTGGATCCAAATGGTATATAGATTAATGGTTTTTGATATCGTTTGTTGATGATTTGTTTGTTTTGGTAATGTGGATAGATGATATGGATGAAATCGTAATGAGATGTGGATTTGATGAAAAGATTATAGCTATCGGTGTTGGTATGCAGGAAAAAGAGGCGGGCGCCTCCAAAAATTAGATAAAAAATAAAGAAAAGGACTATGTTTTGAAAAAGGTGGGTATGTGACCGACGTCGGTTAGCTAACCGATGTCGGTATAGTATAGACCGATATCGGTTAGGTAACCGATACCGGTTATTCCAAAATGAGATTTTTCTAAAAATAGAAAAGCGTAGGTGGCAACTGAAGTTCTTATTTTGAGAGGCATGCAAGATGTTAAATATGCGAATGCGACGCTATTTTAACGACTGAGACAAGTAATTGCATGAGAGATTTGAGTGATAAGGAGGAAAGAGACAGGTAACGTGATTGTGGGCTGAGATCAAGAAGACAGAAATCCAAGCTATATTTGAAGAGGGTGGTGAGCATGGCTGAACGAGGAGAAGCATCCAGCAGGCATGGACGAGAGGGAAGACAAGTTCCACCGCAGTCGCTTTATGCGCACCCAAGAGGTAAACGATTTGGTTGTAATTTGGTGTTTACATGTTTTGTAAATAGGAGGAGGGAGATTAAGTGGGTAGATATGATAAAGAACACGTGATCGCAAGGGTTATAGGTGAGGTGAGTGTTATGGGGTAGGTAATCAGGGGTTTCGGGTATGTCTTGTATACAGAGAGAGGAATAAACGATCAATTTATTGTCGTAGGTGGTTTAGGCAAGGTGTATGTAATTGATGCGGTGATGATAATGCGGTTAGGGATAACCGGTATCGATTCTTGATCTTGACCCGATATCGATTATTTATAAGCGATACCCATTCTTGGAATTTCCAGAATGTGAGAAAAAAAAACCTTTAGGGATTCGATGGATTGAATGGTTATTTGTTGTTGTGACGTATGCAGGCAGAGGCAGGGCCGAGGATGAATGATAGTGTACCAGCGCTGTTGTCACGAATCCGAGCGGATGTAACACCAGCTGAATGGACATTGATAAATCATTTGGGGTTAAGTGGAATCCGCTATTATTCATGAATCGCACATAACCATGCTATGTTGCAGGCGTTGATTGAAAGATGGAATCCAGAGAAGAATACCTTCTATCTGCCAACAGGGGAGATGACAGTAACATTGGAAGATGTGTTCCGTATTTTGAGACTTCCTATTACAGGAAAACCAGTATATCAGGCATTACCTAGCGCAGCGCGGGGAGCGATAACAGCAGTATTTGGTCCATACGCACGAGATTTGACACAGCGAGGTTTGACATTCACATATGGGATAATGTATGCAGCACACCCTGAGGAGACAAGGTTAGCAGTGATATTAATGATAGCGGTAGGGTATTATGCATTACCGAGGGCGGATGGGGGAAGATTTCCAAAGGCATTGATGTGTGTTATTTGGGAGATGATAGAAAGGAACGTGACTTTTGCATGGGCACCTGCATATTTAGCGGAGTTATACGGGGGTTTATGGGCTTGTAGAGGCGAAATCACGGGGCGACACCTGGATTGTTCATACTTATTACACTTTGTTGGGCCTATGAGCACATTGTTTGTGTGCAAATAATAGGCCGACCCATCCATCGGAGAGACCAAAGTACGAGGTTGGGATTCAGACGATGGGTCCGGATGCAATGCAAGAAGCAAGATCTGGCCGTGATGGGTGACATTGAGTATTACAGGGTGTATGGGAGAGAGTGACGATTGCGGATATCCATTGGAGGCCTTACGGGAACTATATGGTAACAGAGAACATAGGCGAGGAGTTGAGGGTGTAGAGCGATTAAAGTGGATCGCAGGGGCACGGACCGGTGAGTATGAGAGGATTCCTCTAGATCGCGTGTGGCGAAAATTCGGATTTGTGCGGGATATACCCACGGCTTATAGACCATATATGAGGATCGATGTCGAGGCAAAGCATTCTCACCTCCCCGCCAACACCTCCGAGAAGGGCCGAGGAGATAGCAGCCGATCGCGGGGTAATGGATGCGAGAACGCAGCGAGAGGCCTATAGGTTATGGTGGGTAGCAGAGTGCGAGGTGTACGGATCACCCGACATAGCCGTGATTATAGCGGAGAGAGATCGTCTGCGAGTTTAGTTCATCACTCAAAACGCAGATGAATGAGACAAGAGGATTGTTAGCGGTTGCATGAGTCACAAGCGAGAGAGACTAGAGGCTGATTCCTCCATGCAAGAGGGCGTATTCATATGTTACAGGAGAAATTGGCAGATCAGTGGGTGGTACCAATAGCCGTGGTACCTTTGAGGACGGAGAGGCCCGGCGAGAGGTGTCGACGATCACGATCATCACCTGGTTCGGGATGAGGCGTGAGGGTCTAAGTAAATGTTATCGAGGTATAAGAATAAATAAGGATGTCGACCTACATGTCGATGATAGAGAAGATGTATTTGTTTAACATCTAAATAAAACTGAATATGTATGTTGATTTGAGTTATGATAATAATAAGAATGTTTTCGTTTTGTTTTGAAAAAAGGATAAAGAGGAATGTGATTAAATAGAAATACACCAAAAATATTTATATTTACCACACATGATAGGTTATGGTAGGGGATGGTCGAGCTAACCTTGGGAGACCCCATGTCTCCTAAGTGTTGCCTACATAGCCCATTGCACAAAGCAAGGAGGGGCCTCAGACCGATGTAGTTCTCCCTTAGGACCAGGGAGAGGTGAATTTAGGCAATTTGGTATGGTTAGGCAATTGGTTGGTTGGTAAAAGTATTGATATTAATATTGGTAAGGTAAGGGTGATGGTGTTGGTAACGAGTTGGTGATGTTGTAAAAGGTATAAGGGAAGCGAAAGTTAGCCTACCCAAGTGGTAGGGAACCATGTCCTGATTAAGATCAACACACAATCCTAGATACGAGGCAAAGAGGAAAGAGTGCTCCGTAGGTAAAAAGAGCTAAACAAACCACATAACGTAGAACGAGCTTGAACCCCTAGGTACCGTGCATAGACGAGAAGTCAATAGGTGAAAAGAGTTGTAAGATCACAATATATCGGGTGTACGTCACGTCCCTTGAGTTGAAACAAATGGTGAGGTGAGGTGGATGATATAACGGAGGTACAGAGAACTTGTTACAAAGCGAGTGTTCTGACGAAAGAGAACCTACCCTAAATAGACAAGTCCATGACTCAAAAGTTCTTTTGAATGAGGCTTTTATTTTACTGAATATAGACTGATCGATGCGGGAAGTCTACAAGGGATATTGATTGTACTATTCTTGAGGTCTTCACAAAGCTGATCAATGCGAGAAGCTTCGATAAAGGTGATCGTGTATAGTGTCCTTCGAGGAGCAACGATCTATTTATAGTAGCAGATATGATTTTAGTGCATAGATGTCCTTCGGGAGCAATCTATATATAATAGTAGCAATAGTTTAACCTATAGTTGTCCTTCGAGGAGCAATATATATAAGGTAGATAGCTAGATGTCCTTTTGACGTGAAGCATCTAGTTTTTGTAGGAAGTTTGACTCAAGAAAATCTCATAAGAATACGGCTTATTTTAATACTTTGAAGTCATGGACTAGACTAAAAAGGGAAGGCATTGCTGAGGTGAAGTGAGAATCAAACTATGTGAGCTTGATTTTTATTATGAGGTGTAGGGAACAAAGTGTATGTGGTGGTAAGTGGGCTCAAGGGACGAGCGACAGGTAGATAAGAAGTGATATAACACTAAATTCAACAGTAGAATGGTCGAAGATGCAAGGCATTAAGGGGTTCAGGCTCAGGTTTACCATTAAGCGAAGCTAAACGATAAGTGCCTGATCCATAAGTGTGAGTGATTATATAAGGCCCAATCCAATTAGGAGCAAATTTTCCACGTTTGCTCTTTTCTAGTTTGGTTACATGTTGATTCTCTTTGAGGACAAGATCACCAACCTTAAAGGTACGCTCATGAAGTCTCTTATCATAAGCACACTTGATATGTTTTTGATAGATTTGGAGGTGATCAAGAGCTGTAAGACGACGCTCGTCAAGAAGCTCCAATTGGGCTAACCGCTCTTGGCGGAAATCATCATTGGTGAGAATATCCTGAAGAGATATTCTAAGGGAGGGTATTTGTACTTCGAGAGGTAGGACAGCCTCGGTACCATATACCAAAGAAAAAGGTGTGGCATTAGTGGAGGTACGAATGCTAGTACGATAAGCCCAAAGGGCAAAGGGGATGTGATCGTGCCAATTTCTTCCAGATTCATTGACAACTTTCATGAGGATTTTGGTTAGGGTTTTATTAGAGGATTCAGCTTGTCCATTTGCTTGTGGATAGTAGGGTGATGAGAAGCTGAGTTTGATACCAAAGTTGTCGCAAAGGTCCTGTAACAACTTGTTTTTGAAAGATTTTCCATTATCTGTTATCAGGCGATGAGGAACACCAAAATGACAGATAATGTGGTGGTTAATGAACTCTACAATTTTTTCTTTTTTAGTTGAAATGAGCGGAATAGCCTCCACCCATTTTGTGTAATATTCGGTTGCTGTGATAATCCATCGGTGACGTTGCGAAGAGGATGGATGAATCTCACCAATAAGGTCTAAACCCCATTGTGAGAAAGGCCAAAGATCTCGGGCGACCTGTAGCGGGTGGCTAGGAGTATGTTGAAGGTTGGCATGTTGTTGACACATAACACAACGCTTAACATATTCATAGCAATCGTTATTGAGAGTAGGCCAATAATAACCTAGGCGGAGGATTCGTTTGGCCATGGCAAGGCCGCTAAAATGTCCGCCACAAATACCGTCATGGACTTGTTGGATGGTATGGGTGACCTCCGCACCGATGAGACATCGAAGGAGGATGCCATCAAAGCCACGTTTATAAAGGAGTCCCCCCATAACAACATAACGAGAAACGTGTTTAAGAAACGCGCGTTTGCCGGTACTAGTAAGGTCAGATGGGAGAACAGAGGTTGTAAGGTAGTCGTGAAATTGGTGATACCAGGTATCCTGCGAATTAACAGACACATTATTTATCGTACAAACAACCGAGGCTGAATAAGATGGGGCAAAGAGTTGTTGGACCAAGACGAAAATGTCAGAGTCAGTTGATGAAGCTGGAATTTGTGAGGCTAAGCAAGCCATAGTATCTGCAAATTTGTTAGTGGAGCGGGGAATGGTTTGGATAGAATAGCGAGTAAATAAGGCTAGAAGTGAATCCACGTAGTGTTTGTACTTTTGAAGTTCCTCATTTTTGCATTGGTAGATGCCCATAACTTGATTGACTACCAATTGAGAGTCACCAAAAATATTGATAGATTTGATACCTAAGTGTAACGCAACTTGGAGACCCAGAACAAGGGCCTCGTATTCCGCTGTATTATTAGTGCAAGGGAAATCGAGTCGGAATGAGAGAGGCATAGGCTCAGCGTCGAGAGGAATGAGAACAATGCCGGCTCCTCCGCCGCGCTGGCATTTGGATCCATCGAAGAAGAGGGTCATTGGATATGACTCCTCCCTGAGTGAAAGAGTGGCGATGAGTTCGTCAGGGAATGTAAAATTGGTAAATTGTTCCCCTGGTAAAGGGGCTTCCGCAAGTTGATCTGCGATGGTTTGTCCTTTGATTGATTTCTGGTGGAAAAACTCAAGGTCGAGGTCGGCGAGGAGCATGAGCCATCTGGCGATGCATTGGTTTAGATGAGGTTTGGCATACATGTAATGGATGGGGTCCGTGTTGGTGATGACGAAAGTTTTGTGATTCAGAAGGTAGTGTCGAGTTTGGTGGCCACGAATGATAGGGCTAGGCACAACTTTTCTACATGTGTATACCTAGTCTCATAGTCCACCAAAGTACGACTTATATAATAAACGGCTTGTTCTCGATTCTCAGAGTCACGATGTGCAAGCATGGCCCCTACAGCGTGGTCGGTGGCGGAAAGATAAAGGTAGAAAGGGCGGTCGTCCTGGGGTGGGATAAGCACGGGTGGCTGCAAGAGATAAGCTTTAAGAGCCTCAAAGGCTTGGTGGCATTCGTCACTCCATTGAAAGTCAATGTCTTTTTTAAGGAGGTGATGGAAAGGTTGACATCGATCCGAGAGTTGGGAGATGAAACGTCGGATAGATTGGAGCTTACCTTGTAAACTACGCAATTGTTTAAGATTGGTAGGTGGGGGCATTTCTAGAATAGCTTTGACTTTAGATGGGTCGACCTCAATGCCACGCAGAGAGACAATAAAGCCGAGAAGTTTTCCCGAAAGGACACCAAAGACACATTTCTTTGGTTGAAGACGGACAAAATATTGTAACAGGCGATCAAAAATAATGGTTAAAACATCGAGATGTTCACTGCGATGTTTAGATTTGCCAAGAAGATCATCGACGTAATCTTCAAGGATAGTGTGCATAATGTCATGAAAAATGTAGGTCATAGCCCGCTGATAGGTTGCACCAGCATTCTTAAGGCCAAATGGCATTACACGATAACAGAAGGTTCCCCAAGGAGTTATGAAGGCAGTTTTATGTTGATCGGCAGGGGCAACCAAAATTTGGTTATATCCTGAAAAGCCATCCATGAGAGAGAGCATCTCATGGCCTGCAGTGAGATCAACAAGTTGGTCAATACTAGGTAGGGGGAAGTCATCTTTAGGGCAAGCGAGGTTAAGATCCCGGAAATCCGTGCATATCCGAAGTCCCCCCGTCGCTTTAGTGACAGGTACGATGTTAGAAATCCATTGAGGATAGTCAATAGGCAAAATGAAGGAAACAGAAAGGAGTCATTGAAGCTCCTCTTTGACCAAGAGGGCAATGCGTGGATGCATTTTTCTCAATTTCTGTTTAATTGGCTTGGAATCGGGTTTCAGTGTAATGTTATGGACGGCAATGTCAGGATCAATTCCTGGCATGTCAGCGTAGGACCAAGCGAAAGCTTGGTTGCGAGCACGGAGAAAGGTAGTAAAGGCGACTTGTTCTGATGCATTAAGGGATTGTCCGATCTTCACAATGTGAGGATCCTCCTCCGTGTGGATGTTGATTTCTATAGTAGATTTGTTCAGCATGGTTTGAGTTTTAGATGGTAAGGCGTGTTGAATATAAGAGTCATCCGCACCAAGGTAAGTGAGGATGGAGTCATCATCCTGACACTCAACAACGTTAATTGAAGGTGAGTCCTCTTCAATCATGTCTGGATACAGAAGGGGGATAGAAGAGGGGTCCTCATTATCGCGTTGATAAGTGAGAGGACCTAGGAAGATAGCATTTATGAAAAAAAAAAGTTAGGAGGGATAGATTCGGGATCTATCGACTCTGTGGGTGACGAAGGCAAAATGGGTGATGATGGTTCGGTAGGGGTGACGTCGTTGTCTTCTAGAAGACAACTGACACGAGGTTCCTTCGGTGTAAGTGTTCCCGAAAACCGAGGCCACTACGATCATTGTGCTTACGTGTAGTTACGGGGATGATTGTATGTCGGCCTTGTTCATAAAGACCAAAACCAAAGCCTTTCCAAGCACAGCGAGTCAAGAAGGTGAGGGCGAAACGACGATTTGTCAGGTATTGAAAATCGGATTGGAAAGGAACCACACCAAGAGGGGGCTCAGGGGCAACGGAAGATGCGTCGACACCCCCATATGTTAGGTTAGTGCGGCAGTGAGGTGGTCCGTAGGGGATTACTTCCCCCACACGACGGTCATAGGTAGGATGTGCATGTACCTGTCCGTACTCCTGTGGGGTATGGAAAGAACTAACGTTATATAGGCGATACTCCCCCAGCGTAAGGCGTTGAAAAACATCTACTAAGGGGTCTGCGGTTGGGATATTAGCTGCAGGAAGGGAAGTGGTTTTTGCGACAGTGGTTTCATTTGAAGGTGTAGGTGCGGTTGAGGTGGATGGTTGAGGCACATTTGAAGAGGATGGTTGGGTTGAATGAATGGGTGTCTTGATTGGTACAAGCACATCATTAGGGCGGTATATCATATTGCAGGTTTTAAAGGGGGGAGGATCAGCTTTTACGGTGTAGGACTTCCCCTCGTATTCAAATTTTATGCATCTATGTAAGGTTGAGGGAACGCATCCCATAGCCCGGATCCAAGGGCGACCTAGCAATATATTGTATTGAAACTCTCCCTCAAGGACATAGAAGAGTTCGGGTAAAGTACGTGGTCCTACACGAATGTTAAGAATCACGGTGCCTAAGGTAGAGGTAATAGCGTCATTGAATGACCGCAACATGATGGGATTGGCACACATGTAGCTAGAAGGGATATTCATTTGTTGGAAGGCTTTTGAAGAGATGATGTTTAGGCTAGCGCCCCCGTCAATCATAACACGACGCCCAATGTCTCGGACGTAAGCTGAGATGAAAAGAGTAGGGTCAGGATCTTCTGTACCAAAGTCAACAATTTTGTCTTCGGAGAAACTGACTACAGCAGCTTGTTGTACAGAGATAGAAGTGGTTGGGGCAGTGGGTTGTTTGGTGAGAGAAGCAATGTGATTGGGTGTAAGAATGGAGGTAACAGGCAGGGTTTCATTAGGTAAGACCTCGATCCCTTGAAGAATTTCCACGAGAGCTTGTCGATGAGATTCAGAAGTCTGAATGAGATCATATAGTGTCATTTTTACGGGTGATTGGTGAAGCTGTTTGATCATGGCTCGATGGGCAACTCCATTGGAGACGGGGTAAGCGGGTCCACGAATAACCACTTTGGGTGGTGGTGCAATCGGGATGGTGGACGGAGAAAGAGAGGACGCAGGTGTGCTATCTTTCGCTTTCTCGTTGTTTTTCTGCGCTCGAGTAGCAACACTAATCATATTAATCTCGTAGACCTGAGATGAGGAAGATGGTTGGGATAAATCATGGTCTTCAAGAGGTGGGGTTGTAATAATGATAGATCTTGGTGAGGCGGGGACAAATGGTATAGGAGAGGGAATTGAAGCTAAAGGTCTCTCCCTTCGTAAGTTGTCTTTCTTAACCTTTCTATCTGGGAGAGGTGACTGACGAAGGATGGTTTTTAAAGCTTTGCATCCCTCCACATCATGTCCTGGTGTGCGGTGATAGGCGCAGATTTTAGACTCATCATAACCTATAGGTCGAGGTTTAGACGGGTCATAAGGTCTAAGTGGGGGTAGGGAAATGGTCGCATTCTCTACCAACATAGCAAGGATTTTGGCGTAAGATCCTTTGAGTGGGTCAAAATCAGAGGAGGATGAGGGTATTGGTTGTGCGGGTTTTGGTAATGTTTGGGCGTGGTTGGTTCGTACGGGCGGTGGTTTAGCCAAGGGGTGTTGACACGTGGTTTTCACTAAACATGGTTTCTTTGGCGCAGGAGCTACGTTCAGCTGGTTAGATGATGAGGCTACAGATGACGTGGTAGCGGGGAACAACCACGGCGAAAGGGGAGTGACAGAAAATAAATCCTTTGATGATGGAGTTCGTTTAGGGTTGATGGGTGGACCGGATACGTGGGGTGACAACGTTGATATATCCTTTGATCTCTGTATGGGTGTAGGAGGCGTAGGTCGTTTTGAAGAAAACGCAGGAGGTATGATATATTGATGCAAGGTGGAGGGATGAGGTCCCAATATGGAAGGTAGGTGTGATGATGATGGTTTTGATTGTGATAGAGGCACGGATGGAGTTTGTCTCCTAAGTGGCGGGCGGATTTATTTTGGATAAATCTAGTCGCTTAGCAGTGTGTTAAGGTCAGGTATTGGTGAGGTCCCAAGTGTAGGGGAAGATTTGGTTAGGTTAATAGAGGTGGATGAGATACTTGGTATAGATGCGGGGGATGGAGATGAGGACATAGGGATTTTGAGTTTCTGTAAACACTTAGGGTATATGGTAGAGGTGTCTGGATCGGTCACCTGCATTTGAGTAGAATAGGGGGTACTCAAACGTTCCCATAGGACTCGTCTATCTTCTGGAGAATGACAATCTTCAGGCGTGAATTGTAAATTTGGTACGGAAGAAAGACGGGTTGTGATTCCAGTCCACTGTGGGTGTGATACAGGGGGTAGATGAGGCACTGTATCAATAGATGTTAAGAGATCGACTGGTCATTGAAAAGATTTAGGCGATGAAGAACTAATAGGCAGGAGGGTATGTTTGAAAGGGTCATTATGGTTAAAGAATTCGGTGATGTCGGTGTGAGAGATTGCTCGTCTAAGGATGACAAAAGGAGTGGCGAGCCTTCCTCTTGTGCAGCAAGAGCGGGAGGAGGAGACGTTTGGGAAATAGATAAGTTAGATAACATCCGTTCGCAGTCTTGTAGGGATGTGGTATAAGAAGACTCATCGATGAGAAGAAAAGTCTGGGTAGTTAACTCCTTTATGGGTAAAGGAATGATTTCACCTTGGTTTGATGGTGGTGAAGGAGGTTCGGGCCCCTGCGTTAGTGAAGAGGCTTGATTCAAAATTTTCTCGATAGAGGCTTTTGGCTGGGAGTCGAAGACTGCATGGATCTCATGAACACTTTCCTCGGCTAAGATATCCTAGTTTACGTTACTGTTAGAAGAGTGATTTGGGAATGGTTTGTTGAATATTTTTAGATTTCGGTTGGCAGGGGCATTAGGGTTATCGAGGGTTATATCACCTGCGTCAACCATTTCCTGCACTATGTTTTTCAACATTTTGCAGTTTTCATGACTATGTCCTTTTACGCGGTGAAAGTTACAGAAGTCATTTTCTTTGTACCAGGAAGGTATAGCGCGGGTAGAATCAAACCCGGAGTGGGGTTTAACAGGAGGCAAGGTGATAGCTCCGGCTTTGAGAAATTTTTCCAAGATGACACCATAAGTTTCTCCCAAGGGAGTGTAATTGATGGGCTCGGCTTTGTATTTATAGGTGCTTTTTGGTGGGGTATTAGACGGTGTTTGAGATTTGACCATCACCGCGTGGACAGCTCCTTTTGATTTCGAAGAAGTGGATGTGTGAGGAGGGGTGGTGTTTGGCTTATTGGTAGAATCTGGAGTTCGGAAATTGGGGTTTTTGTTGCGAACTTGCAATTTCTCTTCTTCTAAGACTCGAATTTCTAATTTCCGAGCCATGGTAAAGGCCTCATCAAATGTACGGAAAGTTTGAATTTGGAGGGTAGGAGAGATGTGCTTAGCGCAGGCCCGCGTAAAAAGTTCGATAAGTTCAGCCTGAGGCAAGGCATATGTAAGTTGGTTGATAAGGCCACGCCATCGTCCAACGAAATCTACGATAGATTCGTCTTCGAATTGTCGGATGGCATAAAGGTCGGTGATAGATACTTTCTTGGCAATGTTAATGGAGAAATGATCCAAGAAAGATTGGGCTAGTTGGTTAAAAGAGAAGATTGAGTGCTGGGTTAAAGCACTGTACCACTCCAAGGCGGGTCCTGATAAGGACATGGGAAAGGTGCGGAGTAACAAGGCATCATCATGAGCAATCAAATAACAAGCATGTCTAAATGATCGCAAGTGTTGTTGAGGGTCCTCCTTACTGTTAAAATGGGTAAATTTTGGTAATTCCCATTGAGGAGGATATATGAATGAAGGGGGACGATGAGAGGGGTGAATAGGCTCCCAACAAACTTGCTCGTATGTCAAGGCGCTATGACTTCCTGAAATAGAAGCCTCCAGATTATGCATTTTGTCCATCATTTGTTTGATGAAATCTGTGGTTGGATGAGATGAGGGTGCGGTTGTGGTAAACGGAGGCAAATTGGGCCAAGGGCCTCCGCTAGACAATGGTGGGGTTAAGTGTTGATAAGGTATGGAGGATGAATATGTTGAGGCGACCGAATAGGGATGTCCCATATAGGATGTTGAGGTCACTGGATACGTATATGGGAATGAAAAGGTAGGCGGAGCTTGAGAAGGAAAGCTCGTGTGGATAGGTGGCAGAGAGCAAGTCATGAACGGAGCAGTCTGCAAGGGAGATGAGGTAGGAGCAGTTGGCGGTAATGACATGTTGGGCCCAAGATTAACCAAAGGAAAGCCAATCTGTGTCGTATGAACCTCTGAAGCCATCGGATTGGGAGACGGGGCTAAAGATGCGGGAAGCAAGGCAGTATCATCAGGCGGAGTGGGAGCTAAATGAGCAGCTATACTAATAGGCATGCCAACAAGGAGCTGACCATCGGGCGTACGGTCAAGGGCATGAGACAAATAGTATTGTACAGCACTAGGATTAGCATCCAGAAACTTGGCAAATTCTTTATCTCCCACAGGAATTTTAGGAACCTCGCTGGTATCCGTAGGATTCCCCACAGAATGTGAAGGGGGTGATTCAGGCAAAGAAACAGAGCAAGCATGTGAAACCATGGCGGCGGCTTGCTTTCGAGTGATAACAACCATGGACAGGAGTTCACAGTAGGGTTTCAATCTTTAGGAACAGAAACAAACTCAGACTGGTAAAATTGGTAGGTTGCTGGTTTGTCAGGAATTGGAAAAGACAGTAACCGATATCGGTCTAGTAACCGATGTCGGTTATACTATAGCCGACGTCGGTCAGGTAACCGATGTCGGTGTAAGAATTCTGGGCTAACAAGATATAAAAGGCTGCTAATTTGATTTTTAACAACGTTTAGTATACTTGTCCAATTATTGACCACAGAAGACAGAGTATGAGAAAGAAAAGAAACTAAAAACAAGCAAGATGCACACGTAAATCCAGAGACTAACCCTAGGGTTAATTTTAATTATCGTGGGCTTATGCCTTTAGACATAGAATGATGTCAGAATCCTAAACAAAATACTTAGGGGAAATGTCAAGTTTGTTTTGGCTTATAAGGTTACCTCAATCTAGCGGAGGAATACCGCGGAAAAAGGGGGATGTTTGAGCTGTTGTGTTAATTATGAAGTGATTCGGTATGTGTTGTGTAGTGAATGTAAGATTAATTTCTTGTCAATACCGTGGATATTACCCCCACGTACGAATTCATTACTTAATCTATGTTCACTAGAATTGAAAACAGCAAGCAGGAATGCAATGCACGTGTTTTAAACCCAAATCGAAAATGATATTCGATGAAGCAAAAGAAATGACTTTCACTAATGCAAGATGAGGAAGAAAGACAAATTCTTTTACCAAAATAATAAAAAGCCTTGTGAATATCTTTAGAAGAATAAAACAGCAAGTATGCTCCCTATATGAAAGCAAGCAAGAAAGAAAGAAACCCAAAATGGGTCCCACCGACTGTGTGCCAAAAATGTTTCACTCGAAATGTTTGAAGCCTCGGGAATAGAGTTACTTCTATCCTTTCATTCCTTTTAAAAACAGATAAGGTTAGGGCTAGGAGGAATACACACTTGAATGTCGAGATGGTGTGCGCGTACCGTAGAGAAGATCGGGTTGATGCGAAGAACTCCTTTTTGTCTTGGAAGGACTACTGCAAATAAGAACATAAGACCACAAGATTTTGATTAGACAATAAATGAGGGAACTACCTTGGGCCCAGAAATATAAAACTTCCTTTCGAAGGTGGTCAGTTCCCGCTAATATGAATTAACACCAAAAACGTAAAATATCAATTAAATTGCTTCCTTGAGATGGGTAGGGAAAGGCTGATTTCTGGTTTTGAGTCACAATAATCGATACCGGTTCTTTGATAACCGATATCGGTATGGTCTAGGATCTGAAGGTTGGTTGTTTTATGGGGTGGTTGTGTCGTAGGGTAACGGTGTTGTTGGTAAGGCTGGTATATGAGTGATATTAGGTAATGAGATGGTGAGAGGTAAATGAATGACAGTTAGATGCAATGACACGTTGGGTAGTGGATCTAGGATTGGATTTATGGGGACTGTGATTCAAAAAGTCTAAGAAATGTTATTAAAGAGGACATGCAAGATGTAACTTACTGGTTATAGAAGAAGATGCAGGTCCAGGAACTCTGATGACAAAGGCAGAAATTAGGTAAGATGGCTTGACACACAGAAGATGAGAGATCTCCCTCCCGATGATCAGCTGAGTATCACAGGTTTCTGGCTATTCCATTGCAGTTTTGGGCTTGATCTCCTTTGCTGCAAACTCTTCTGGTTTCTTCACTCGTCTCTGCTCGGCCAAGTAAAGATCCGGATTCTCTTGATCGCCTTCGTTGATCTCTGTTGATCCAAAAATCCTTCCCCCTTTGTTTTTGGCTTGGGAGCCCATTTACGAGGAACCGATGGTGGTTACCTAACCGACGCGCGGTCGAGTAGGAACCGTATTGGTTAGGAAAAAGCAGGCTATTTTTAGTAAAATCACCCACTTTCCCTACTTTTCTCCCGAGAGATTAGTTGCGGGCTTGGTCAAGTGACTAGAAGGTCGGTTTTGGGTGCGAGAAAGGGGTCATTAATCATGGGTGTAGGTGTGGACCAAGTTATAGGTCTTAATTAGGTTAGTTTAGGTTAGGACTAGGTCATGATGAGGTGGCAAAATGAGGTGGCAGGTAAGGTGATGTGGATTTATCAATTACAAGGTAATTAATAAATAATTGTGTAAGGTTTAGGTGATGAGGTTAGGTTGCGAAATGAGATGCGGGTCACAAGGGGTCGTAAGACACAAATTTGGTGTCTACACCGCGCTGGATGACTAGAAGACATTAGAGGCTGAGATTAAAATAGAGTATCTAGAGTTGATCCTCCTAGTTGACAAGGAGGGTGTTACAAAGTAAATGTTTATTCTTTTGTACAATGATTCTTTGAATTCTTTTAGATTCTTATTCTTTATTATTTGGGAGCACCAGAAAGAAACCCTATTTTTGGGACAGCAATGTACTTTAGTGTGGGGTAATGTTGAGAAGACATATTGTTCTAAGGAGTAGGCACACAGAATATTCACGCGTGGGAACAAGGCACATTTGAAGGCACTGAAGGATAGGAAAGGAAACATGCACCAAGACAAGTTGATTCATGACTTAGTAATTTTCATGGATAAAGGCTATTTTTAGAGAAATCGTGCAAAGCACACATCGGGATGAAGACTTGTGTGACACACATATGATAATTTAGGAACGAGCATTTGATAAGCACCATGCATGAGTTTGAGATAATAATAGGATTACTACTTTCATTTAAGTATAGGATGTATATTATTAGCACACTTATATGTGTGCATATTATTATAAAGGTGCATGGTTATTTTTCAAAGACGCGATCTATTTTTGGAAGTGCATAAGTGGTTAAGGGAAAGTCCCCACCCCTATAAATATGTAGTGAAATGTGTAGTTTATGGGGATGAGTGTGAGATTTATCAGAGTTATGATGTTTGAACTAATGCGCGCATAACTTATGGTAATATTTTGCAATGTAAGAAGATTATATGTTTTACAATGTTAATGTAATGGTGTATATTGGATGGATAATGGTGTTAAACATGACTGTAATTGGTTCTTATATGGTTAATTTGAACAAATTTATTGTTTAATTAATGACTATTTAAGATCTAGATTTGGTCATGCATGAGGAATGTTTATGCTTATTTATGGATCTGTATATGCTCTATCTTTATCACGCTAACATCTTGCACAAGCAACTCTAAAGAGGGGCCTAGTACCTTTGCATGCTTCAGGTGAGTGCTCAAATCACGCTGGTGATGTGCTAGTGCACTGGATTTTTATAATGGATTCTAGGCTACATCAATGATGGATATCTACATGGGGTCTTCTCAATTTGTTCGATGATATTATATTGTGTGTGTGGTGTTTGGTTGGAAGAGGAAGGAGAAGCTCCTTTAAACACCACTCGGTTCCTGTTGGTAGTGATAGCACACTGGGGTTTTTTTAGGGACCTTTTATTTTATTGGTGGCCACTTGATGGGGAGAATGATGGATATGGCCGATAGGTGACATGTAAGGAGGGGGTACATGATGGTAATTGATTTTGATAGATCCCGATTTTCTAGTTCTCGATAAGAATTGGAAGCATTGTCCTCTATTTCAATTTCACCTCAATCAATAAGGTCTTGAATATAATTCTTTAATTTCATACACCGATGTGTGGCATGACCCTTGATTTTATGGAACTTACAATATTCATTTTCTTTGAACCATGAAGGTTTGGGTCGAGACTCATCGATGGGTTGAGTTTGAGGAAATCGACCATATTGGCGGCAATTAACTTATCAAGGATTGCTTCCATAGATTCACCAAGGGGGTGTATATTTGTTGCCTCATATCTTGGGTAGGCTGGATTTTTCCTTTAGGGACGGATATATCAGTTGTGGTATGGACATGCTAGATATTTTTGGTGGTTATTACTCTAGCGTCGAAAACATTCTTATTCTTATTAAAGTATTTAGGTTTTTCTGATGTAGAATGCTGGTTGGATTGGTTATAACTATCACAGAATATATCTTAATAAGGCCTTTTACAACAAGGGCTCTCTCAATTTGCATTCCCTTCTCAATGATGTCACAATGTGTGTCATGCAATGGAATTGTAGATGAAATACCAATTCTGATTTAGATTAGAGACAAAAATGGTGACTAGTTATTTTTAGGTATGGGCCATGAAATGCAGCTAGCAAGGGCTTGCCATCATTGTAGGAAGGATGAGAAACTTTCACCATTTCATTTTTGGTATTGCATAAATCAATCATTGTGACATCATGTTCTACATTATAGGAAAAGTGTTTTACAAATTTTTTTGATAAGTCAATGAACATCAGAATCTGAGCCTTTGGGTAATCAAAAGAACCATTCTAAAGTGGGAATACCTAGACTTCTAGAGAAGATTCTTAGCAAATAGGATTAGTTGTAGGCTACTTCTTGGCAAAACATATAGAACTCCTTAACGTGTTCATGGGGATCTCTTTTCCTTGTATTTTTGAATTTGGGTGGTTCAAAATATGGTGGAAAAGGGACCCATAAGATGTCACGGTCAAAAGGATAGGGAAAAATTTCCTCAAATTTATATTGTCATCCTGTGTGTCGAGTTGCAACCCTTGAAGTGTTTCCTTCATAGATTTCACTTCTTGCTCCAAGGTTGGTTCTGGAGGGTTGGGAGGTGGTGGATTGAAGTTGGGTTGAGAATGTTGGGAATCGTGATCATTGGGTGGTTGTGGACCAATTTGGGAGGCTAATTGGGAAATTTGGTTGCTCATTTGCTGCAATTGGGATAATACAACTTCTTTGGATATGTTAGGGTGGTTCTCTCTATTATCGCGTATGCTTATGATGCGATGGTGGTTCGGATTGTGATGGTGTTTAGACAGCGACTTTAGCTAATGTTATCATTGTCATCCGGGAGAAGACTATGGAGTTGGTTTTGAATGTAATCCGAAGGAATTTTTTCCCCCTTGTGATATAGTTGGAGTAAGAGGGAATATTTATTTTTTTCAATGAAGTGGTTTAGCATTTCTCTTCTTCTTCCTTCTGTAAAGTAGGTACTAGAGTCATCGTCGCTACTAGTGTTAACCATGGTCTCCTCATCTTCTCCTCTAGGTCAATTTTCTTCACATTGGCATCATAATAATTGTGGTTAAATAGATTATTTTTCATGTTATGGTGATTATTTTTTTTTGTTTCTAAATTGGGATCAAGTTATTATTTGCCTAGGTGCCATTAGATTCTGATGTTAGTGAGATGTGTGAGATGAAATTTTTTTGGAGTGAAGGATGTCTAGATGAAAAAGGGGGGTTATGATTCCTTAGTAAATTTGACGTATAATCTCAATAATCTAATCTTTCTTATAGGATGGAAGAAATTCAAGGGAGAGAATGGAAGAAGGATGTTCCTCGTTAGTAGAGGGCTTAGGATGTGCCTTGTTATAAGGGCTTAGAAGAATAGGATAGATGATAAGGATATTTTGTCTATTAGCAAGATGTTGATTAATAAGATTAGGTCAATCGTATCAAAAGGGATCGTAAATAGGATGTTTAGGATGTGTATGATGATATAAGGTTATGACGAGATTTTGGGATGGGAGAATTATATGATTGGTATGAGTTTCAGAGTCTTATAGACCTAGGTTGATTAGGATGCCAATAGGAAATGACAAGTGATTAATAGGGTAAGTCTTATGTGGTTTACGATAGTGTGTTTTGTTTTGAAAGTGGAAAAGGTGTGGTTGTGGTTAGCGAAGGATGAATGAATGTGGGATTATGAATTTTGTTTAATAAGATGGGAGTGTTGATTTTCTATTAAAAAAATTGGATTTTTGTTTTTGTATTAATGTGAGAGGTTTAATGAGAAAATATTTATATGATGGTAGTGTATGTCTAAAGTCTATGGTGACAAAAATTTGATTTATTATTTACAAAATGTGGGTATAATGTTAAGGGAATAATTTATGGTCAAAATTTGGGTATTATATGGAGAAAAGGATAATTGAAGTGAGTGTGATTAATGGTACGTAATGGGGGTTATGATGTTGTATATTTTTGAAAATTGAGGTCAAAAGGTTATGGTCAAAAATGGGTGAATGATAGATGTATGGTTTATTTACAAGGATTGGTGTGAGGGTTATTTCACTGGTTTTGACAAAACACCCAAACAAGTACACTCATGCATGCACAATCCTAACTAGTCAAGTGGGATTACAATCAAGTTATAGCTCACTTTTAATACCACACACCGACAGTGGTGCTACAAATTGGCTCTCCATCTATGTGTTAATGTGGGTTCAGCTAGCGATTGATCTTTGGTGGTTCCTTCCCTTTCACTATATCTTGGTTGCGGCCGAAGGCTACCTATTCTAGGATAAACAAGCTCTCTAGGGGCATCCCCGATATACCTTGTGATACGTGGGGCCCAAGTCCATGTTGCAAGGATGTTGTCTAAGGCCTAGGTATTGGGACATGGAAGCCCCTCACTTCATGTTGCTCTTAAAACAAGTAAGTTCTTAGCCAATAATTTCAGTTCTCCAATAATTTATAGACCCCACCGGAACATGAGATGTGTCTACGTGCATGGAGGTGAAGCCCACGGTCGCAAGACCCTTAGAACTATAGTAAGTGTGTGGATTTCACTTCCATGTCATGTTACCCCCTATAAAAAAGAAAAAGGGAAGGAAGGCTAACCTCTTTTGATCCTCAAGATTGTCTTATGACGCGAGAGGAGAGCATACATGGCGTCGCCTTTAATTTTAAACAAGCAAGCACACAAAGTATAAAAAGACAACACACAAATTTAATCAAAAATGAGTTATTTGAATGGGGGTCTTTGACGATGGAACCTGTAAAACAAAAAGGTTAGTAGTTTTACTAAAAACCCCAATATTCTTGGACCGTTTGGGCTGCAAAACAAGGGTTAGTAGTTTAGATATGATTGGTACCCTGCAACCACAAATGTTAGATTAAGTGCAAAATAAATGCCAAATCTGACAGAGTTTCCCCTTGTTTCTTTAATTTCCCTACAAAAACAAAATTTAAGTTTCCGTAAAAACATGGCAAAAAAGCAAAATATGTGGGTTATTAGTCAATATGAAGACAAAATATAATATTCTGATAAACGTGCTACTACATGTTAAATGCGCTAAAAACAGGGTTTGCACGCATTGTTTCAGGATATACACGTTGAAGTATGGAAACCTACACAAACAAGATGTTGACAATCAAAAATGCTATTTCAGGAGGTATATGGGCCAAAACTTTAACAAACATGTTTATACTTTTACAAATACACTAAACTCTACATAAATAGAATGTTAGTATAAATGCATTAAAACAAGGAGTAAACGCGCTAAAAGTATGAGAAACATGTCGATATTGTTCCAAAAGTGCCAAAACTACACAGACATAGTATGAGAATATAAAAGCACTAATATAGGATATAAATGTGCTCGTGAGCGAATGAACGTGCTGATAGTTTTCACATAAGGGCCGATCCTTCACATGAGACATGAGTATTAGTTTACAAAATCACTAATACATTACATAAATGTGCTTGAAAGTAGAAAAACGCACTACTGAGGATGCAAAAACACACCGAAAGGTTTTCTTGCACACTTAAAGCAAAATCGGTAGATAAATGCGTTGCTTATAGGTTATGAACGCATTGTTTCGAGGCGTACACACTAAAACGGCACTAAACACAAAAAAGCAAAATTTTGATTTTAAAGGGGAATTTGTTCTTAGTCCTTAATGCAAACAATTCCAATGAAATTCTAGGGGTAAGCCCCATGGTGGGTGCCAAAATGTAGATGAAAAATTATGTTAGTATGCAAACATGAAATGACTATGAAACCAATTCAACACAAAATCTAACACAATGGTTCATCTACCTTAGATTGAGCAGAGATAAAAGGGGAGAAAGTGATATACATGTACTTACCTACAAGTGAAATCCTCCTCCTTTGATGAGTTTGATTTTCTCCTTTGATTTTCTTGTTGAATGGATACAAAGATGCTTCAGATCTTGGGAAAATTTCAACAGCACCTCCCCCTAATCAATTGCTTGATTGAGCTTGATAGATTGCTATGAAGATTGCTTAGATGGCTTGAAGATTTGGCAGCATTTACTTGCAAATTTCTAAGGTGCTTTCCATGGAGGGTGGCACCTCTATTTATAGTTGGAGGAGGTAAAAATCAATGGCTAAGATCTTACCATGGTGGATTAAATCAATGGTTGAAATTGGATGAGAGGAGAGAATTTTCTAGATGTAGAGAATTCTAGATTTCAAGAGAACTCTCCATTGAATTAAAAATTTAATGTAATAGCATATTTTACTTTTAATTATTTGAAAATGGGAGGGAAGAATGGAGAGGCTTCTAGAAATAGAAGCCTCTAGATTTGGAGGGGCATTTGGCTTGTGATTAGTTGAGATTAATTACACTAGGTGAGATTAATTACACTTAGTGGGGTGATTATATGGAAAGGCTAGGCATAGGATAGGTATAGGGTAGGTGGTAGGTGGGTGAGTATTTTTAAATTAGTGGAAAATAGTTAATGGGAGTTAGTGTGATAAGTAAACTATTAATAATGTATTAATATTTCTAAGGGTGTAAATGAGATTTATTGGATATGAAATAATTGGAGTATGGTTATATATAATATAATAATTAATTAAATTTATAATTAATTATTATAAGGTTGGTGGTGGGGATGAATGGTTATTATATGATTGGTGAATTATTTTCTAGATGACCATGTCGACATTTTACATGTCTACACAATATACATTACAATAGATGTCATTAATTACAAACACCAAAACATCATTGCAACATAATTTTAGCCCTTCACAAGAGATCCATATTGATGCCAAACTACACCACATCGAAATAGTATCATCATATATTTTTTCCTCCAACCACGAGCCTTATAGATCCCCACACACCTCCCATGAAGTGAGAGTGACGCTAAGCTTCACAAGAAGGAATATGTGGGAAATCAATAAGGTAAGAGAGAATACCACTTGTAATACATTAGCCCAAAAACTAGTAGACCTATGAACATGGTAGGAATAAAACATCCTAGAAATAATAAAAGTAATGAATATATGTTTTGGCCAAAATACTTATGATAAAAATATGTACACATTCCTAATGAAATCTAAAAATGTACCAGGGCATGAAATATTCCTATCTAATTAATCATGAAGGAATACTTTGAGTTTATTGGAAGAAAATTGTTTATCCATATCAAGTTTGTTAACTAACCCATCCATCAATGTCACTCCTAGACTATATAAACATCCCTGAAAACACTCATTTTTCCCATAAGAAAATTAAAATAAGAAATATCTATGTCCAAAATAAGCAAATTTGGCAAACTAGAACTAGGAAAAACAACAACAATCTTTCTCGAATGTCCCGTACCACCCATTCATATTATTTACATAAGGATTCTAATCCATTTTTAATCCCTGAAATAGTACAAGTCAATCCATGAACAAGATGTAAGAAATCATAACTCTCTTATGTGTCCCACACCACCCAAGAGCATTTTTATCAGTAGGAATCACAACTCTACTTTTCTAGGACTTACTAAATTTGGATTGTGCTACGCTCTGATATCATTTTCTCACAATTGGCATAGAGGAAGTTGTTTACTTTACATACTACTTAACCATACATTCAAGTTTTTAATTAAGTATAATTTCCAACAGACCACCCTTTTGGGTCTTCAATATGCGTAAACTCCCTCATAGATTATCATTGTGGGTTATCAAAATATACGGACTTGCTTACAAAAATTCATCAAAAATGCACAAGTGATACTCTAAAATTTATTACCAACCAAAAAAATTATTGTTTTTCCTATTGTTGTTTCTCACGTTGCTCGATTTGGTTAGCTAAATTATTGGTGTGGTAAATGGAGGTTGTAAAGTTTTCACTACCTTGATTTTATAGTGCATGATATCTAGGAAGATGTACTTTTGGAGTATTCTTCATTGTCTTCACAAAGTGGGTAGAAATATTTCTAGATCTATTTTGTACATGTTCCAACCTCGTAAGGGATTCATTTACTCTGCCAAAATATATCTACAACTATGATAATTTTTTCATGAATTCATACAAAACATCCTCTTTAGTATTTTTTTTAACATGATTATAGATATTAATGGCATGTTGTATATCATGGATGATTACTTCCAATCGATTATACGTTTATTGTGCATATACTCCTACAAAATTATTGCATGACATATTGTGCTCCCATTCCCATAACATGTCACTAACATTATCTTGAGCTTGTAATGATGTCTACAATTCATTTTCCACCTCTTGGTCATTTGTCTTCATTAACATTTACGCTTACATCATATTTTTGGTATCCCTATCGTCTTTCTCTTAATCGTGGTATCATGCATCTGTGTATTCCAATCGAGGAGCTCAAAATTTACATGCTTATCTTGTGCTTTGGCCTACTAGAGAAACGTGACATATTCCTATAAGATTAGGACTACATCCTACACTTCTTCCTTTGATTGCACTACTTACACTTAGAATTTATTCACAATCTCGTATTCTCATTAATTATCCATGAGTTTACCAACCAAAGTGGTTAGTTACACTTGTTTTCTCATTACCTACTCATCTATTATGTCTGTGACAAGTTGTGGATAGTTATCCTCAATCGATACTTAAGATTACACAATGTTCGCTCTAAGGTTGCTCTTTGTTATGCCAATCATGCTACAATTGCACCAATATTTTCCTAAAGTGTGTGCACCCCTTCAATCTACATCTATAATGGTAGCTTCTCAAGATCCACCTCGACCGTGTTGACTAATGCTTGTGAATTTGTATCTTGTGCACTCGTATAGGAAATTTAGGGAGCTACAATGTGAACATCATATTAAGGAAGGACTAGCTTACTCTCTCTTTTTTGTTGTTGATTTTGATGCCACAAAAATGTGTGTATGTCCCCTTCTACAATTTCCTCTATAGTGGCTTGATTTGAACTAGAGGCTACAATACCCTTTACACTATATGTTTATTCCTATTGAATCTATGTGGTGGATGATTGCTTTGTGGGAGCTAATGAGTTACATGGTGTCCTTAGGTTGCTCCCCTTCGCTTCTATTTTCTTTTTCTTTGTTTTAATATTTGATTATGGGATTTCATATTCCTTTGTAATATAGGCCTCTACCTTTACTTTTTAATTGTCTTTGTAGTGTGTTGTGTATCCTTGAGCTTTTGTCATGCTCCTCTTTTTCTTGATTTTTATTTTCATCTATATCCTCTTATGTATTTCTTTTCTCTTATTCTCCTTTCTTCTTATCCTCTTCCTCCTTGGAATTTTTTATGCTTCTACCTTGGTCTTCTCTTTTATTGTTACTTCACTTTCTCTTCTTCTACCTAATGTTGTTATTCTTCCTAGCGTTGTTTCTCCAAAATATTTTTTTTTGCTTCATCTTGCACACTTGTTTGATTTTTCCTATTCATCCTCTTCTCTCGTGATTTTTCTCTTTCTCCTCTTGTTTCACTTTTACGTTCATTTGTGCTTTCTTATAATTTTTTCCTTTTATTTTATAAAAAAATTGTTATGTTTCTTTCTTCATAATGTGCTCATTTTATTCTACTTCCTTTAGATCATCCTTGTGGCAACTTCCTCTATCTATTTACATTTATCCTATTGTTTCTATTATTCCTTAGTCTCGTGATGATTTTGTGGTTTATACTACCTACTTTGGAGTTGGTTGTTCACTCATAATAGTGTCCTTTGTATCTATTTTTATGGTTTTTGCAATTTTTCTTCTTTTATGCTAATTGTTAGCGTACTTAATTCATGAGGATATAGAGGAGAGAAGGCATACTGATCTTTTTACACCATAGTTTTGGGACTATTAGTTTTACCTTGATATTGGTATTGAACATCTCCTCTTTTTTGTGCATTCTTCCTTTCTTGGGTGACTTTCCTATTGTGTGATGAATTTTTGATCTATCTCTTTTTGTGTTAGTGATGCCCTTTTGCGCATACTAAATCCCCAACTTAAGAGATTTTTATATTTGTATGGAGTTTTTACACACTAGTTTGTATGGCTTGTATGTGTTTTGTTTTTCTGAGTGGTGTCACTTTGTTTGAGATAAGTCATTTTGACCAATTATAAGTATCGATGAACTTTAACATTGACTCAGAAATCCTTCATTCCCTTCATAATGTTTTTTGGTCAACTACTCTTATGTGACATTTTCCCTTTCTATAATGATCATTAAAGAGTGTGACATAAGTAAAAATTAGACCATATCTTCTAAATTTATCTTTTGTGTTAGATTTTTTATCTTCTCACTTTTTCCAAGTGTACCACTCTTTTCTTATAGAAAATACATTTTACTACCCATGTATTCAAATGAAAATTGTGTGCACCTTACTTCTACTAAATTTTATCTTGTTAAATTCCAAATTGGTAAAATCAAATGTGTAGCCTCGAGGTCCTTTTTGACATGTGGTTGGATTTTCTCATCTTGTGTAGTGGCCTTTTGTTTACCTTTTTTATGCCTCCATTTTTTCTCTTCTATTTACATTATGGGTTGAGATTTTTTCATTAGCTGTAAAGTTACTTTGGATTATAGGATTCTTATGATTAGTTGTGTTAGTATTTATGTACACACAAGTTGCACATGTATTGTAATTAATCTATGTTGTCTACTGAGTTCTTCCTTGTCTATGTCCATGTTAATGAAGAATCAAAACTTATTTGGTTGTTTGGTGTTGTCTACTTCATATCATAGTATGATCCCATCATGAAACAAAGTCATTTTGGTATATAATGTTGTGTTTGTGTGCATTTCCTTTGGTATGTGGGGGTTTACACTTGTAGACCCTCATTTTGGTAATTCATGACTTACAACAACATAATTTGTACAACACGCTTGCACTAGCCCACACTTTCTCAATTTGGCCAACTTTTTTATCCCTAGCTATATCTCACTCATTCTTTATTCCACACAAAACCTATTTGTTTCCACAATGGTAATATTAATCCATCAAATTAGGTTATACCCTCGCATATCACAATTCCAACTTTCAAATCACCCGCACATGCATCTGGGACCATAAGCGGACAGGATAACTATAACACCCATACATTATGGTCCAACCTATCTGTTTATGTCCCTCTTCCTCTAACAACATGTTTTCTAATTTGAGTCCCTTTGGTACACTACTCGTTGACCTTATTCTAGTTTCCCAAATCTAGAACACATATATAAGTAATTTATTTATCTCCCATTAAAGATGGAATTCATTCTATTTTCACCTAGCATCCTAATGAGAAAACACTAAAATAAATCATAAGAAAATCTATTCCAAGACTCCCTTGATCTCCATATACTCTACATACTCATTCTAGGGAAACCATCCACCCAATTTGCAAGTATATTAGGAACATTATCAAATTCAAGTCAAGTTAGGGAAAAAAGCAAGTACAATCCCATTTTTATAAGGTCATGGTTATCAATTTGGTTATAAAAATTCTAGATATCACATGTTAGGCAAGAATGACATGTGGTTTGATACCTCTTTGCGAGAAGTGGGGATGTTTGTGGTACAAAGGGGTGTCCACAACCTACCAAATGCTTATTTTTAGGACTCTCTCACCATCTAGGGTTTTAATATTAGATCAGTTACACATTGAGCATCACATAGTGTCAAAGGTCCAATTATAGATAGGAGAAGATTAGGAAGTAGTGTGCAAACCCAAAAAGTTGAAGGATCTAAAAGTATAAAGGGACCAAAGCATACGAAAGGGGCATAACAAGGGTATGATTAGGGTCATAACGAGGGTATGATTTGGGTCATACCATACACTTCGAGCCAATCATTGTTCGGACATAGTTTTAGTACTTGAGGCTCTATAAAATCATTTCCATCCTTTTCCAATCATCAGACTAGCCTAGATCACCACACATTCTACAATATCAACTAAGTCATTTTCTCCTAATCATTGCTAGTAATTCTTTTCATTTATTTATCATTATTTAGCTTTATGTAATGGTTATTCTTGATATCACTGCATTTATCCTTAGAAACTAATTAATGAGGACAATATATCATTGGTTATTACCCCCAAGAATTAACCATTTAGGTTAAATAATTTGGTGAACCTGATATTGCTCAAACCCTTAACCCGATTTAGGATCTCTTTGGTTCTTGTGTATTAGGCTTGTTGATATCCAAACCCTAGTTAGCTTAGGATTCATATTTGCATTTTACCTTCATATCCACACCTGATTTTCATCTATCATCAACTATAAATCTGATTTGCACAAATTCTCATAGGGATCCTAATAGTAAAATTAACTTTCGTTTGATATCTCTAGCATAATTATTTTATTTTAAAATTCCTATGAGGTTGTTTTTAATTGTTATATTTTTAACAAAAACCTCTTTTTGTTTTCCCTAATCTTTAGCAATTTTTTGTATATTCAAAATGACTATTTTTATTAATTAAGGAGTACTCGGAAAAATATAAACTTTTGGAAAAATCCCTTAAGAGTTTTTCTTTAAGTTTATCGAATTCAAAAATTGTTCTTTTTTGTAAAATTCCTATTCTATTTTGAGATATAGTTTTTTTATTCATTTGATGCAAAGCAGTCACTTTTACTCCATATCACTTTATAGGTTTTATCCCCACAGTATGTTATTTTCATCCCTCTATATGATTATTTGTATCCTATTCTATCTTTTTGGGGTTCTCTCCCTCATTTTTTTCGACCATCATGGCATATGCCATAATTTCTTAGGTATCCTTGTATCGTTTACTTAAATGAAACCCATCATGTAGGGATACTCTCACAAAACTAGTGTGCACAATATGACTCCCTCATAATGTGACACCTTCCCATGTGGATTAAATCTTGAGTCATATATTAGCTCCTTCCATTAGTAATGGTGACACATTCCATATAACTATATTAAGGTCTATTCAAGATTTACACCATATTTTCAAGATAAATTTCAAGCTATGAATACTACTATGATTGCATCTCTCAAATATAAGATATAACATCTCAAGTGTGATTTTAATGCACATATTAGTTATATTTCTATGCATCATGATATTTCTAAGGCCAAATATATGCAATGGGATACAATTTTTATGTCTACTACATGTTCTCATACAAGTGAGGTTAAATTCCTACATAGAGGCAATAATATGTATGTGTTATGAGATCAACATCTCTAGTTTGAAAATAATTTTACACAACACAATATCATATATGAGTTACTAGATAAGAGGTTAATTAATTTGTTACACACTCTTTCTTACCCTCAATTTTGGCTTTAAAAACTCAAAATTCAACTATTTTGTAATTATCATGGAATTAATGGGCATTTTGACAATGATTGATATGCTTCACAACAAATTTAACAAATTGAGAATAAGGGATTTATTTCATTTTATACACAACATTCTTCTACACATTCATCTCAATTTTGTAAATCTCAGGGGGTCCTTAAAGATACATCCATATTTGGTTAAAATAATAGAGTATCAAATGATGCAATTTATGCAATAATACAAGATCTACTTATTGCACAAGAGCATAATAATGTTATACCCCTTTGGAAGTGACAACCACGGTAGTAACATCACATGCTCTTATTATGCAAACTAAAGCAATATTAATTGTATGTGAGATATTTCCCACCATAAATCCACTAATATCATCTGAGCCACCACAAACCCAATCTGAGGGCAACATGAGAATGGATTTTACAAGCATCTCTACTCCCTAATAAATTTAAATATATTATAACAACAAAAGTATCAATAACTTACTCGATCATATGTGGATCTCCACAGAATGGGATCGTTTAGAAAAATCCTAAGTATGCTAATGAAAAATATTGTGGGTGAAACATGCAACATAATCTCACTATTCCCCCACACGCTAGGTTAAATCCTAAGGCCACATATTTACCTATTTTTCATGTTGATTATTCTTTCCTTATCCCTGATGGTCCTGGAGCTTTTCACATTGATCAATCTAAACTTCATTCTCATATCAAACAACATTTTCCTATGATCAAAAAATTCATTAGTTAAAAGGGGACTTTCCTTTCAATATCTACAAGTGCTTCTATCTAGTATATTCCACTTATATCAGCCATATGAACCACTATTTGTCTCCTTCAATACTCACATGTTGGGGGAAATCAAACTCTCCCTTGTTTCATGATGACACACTTTATTTATAGGTTCAAATTAATTTTTGAGGGAGTAACTACACACATGAACCTCACTTTGCACACACACTCTAGGGGGAAACCTTGTTTTCCTACCTTTGGTTATATAGTCTATAATTCCTAAAAAGCACCAAAAACCTACATATTTCCCCCTATACAATTTTTGGGATTTCCTTTCCTTATCTTCGATAATAGGTTTTCATATATGCCCTCATGGGGCCTAAAAAATCCAAAAACATTCAAATATATACAAACATCCAAAAATATTTTCATTACTCTTGTGTGGTAGTTTCTATTGTACACTTATATTATTCATATTGCACTTTATTTATCATGTTAGCTTGATACATAGTATGCTATATCATTTTTCTATACACATGTGTGTTCACATGGTACATTGAGTTGAATGCAGGCTACACATAGATTGTTACATGATGTAGGATGTTTGACACTGCTCTCTACAAGTTCTTCCACAGCTTAGGGGGCATCCACTTTCCTATTTCTCACATACAGTGTTATTATTCGAATGTTTACTACTTTACTTTTTTAACATGTTTATTCATTACATACATTATGTCATACTACTTATTACTCTAACATGATAATGGATGCTTCATATGTAGTATTTGTTTTCCAGTCACTTCGAACTAAGCTTATCTTCATCCTATGGCATGTTTATTGTTTTACATGTTTACTTTATATTTTTACTTGTTTATGGGTTGTGCCCTATGCACTTGTTTGATCACTTGTTTACCTTGAGTGCCTTTAGTGTCTTGTGACATCCCGAGTGGTGTTCCATGTATGTGGTAGATTTTTTGAGATTGTTCTATTTGTGTGCCCTTGCATGATTTTTCTTACATCTACTAGTTTGTTTCTCTATTTGCTTATTATTAACACATTGTGATTTTTTCTACTATATTGTTGTGTATGTGCCATGTTATACACAATGTGTACTTCCCTTTTCCTTGCAGAATCTACAACACATTTACACATCATCCACAAGTCTTGTTATTTTGGTCTCACACACATTTATCCATATCATGTGCCCCAAACAAGGGGCCAATAATAGGGTGATATTTGACCCTCACAACAACTCGAATTAGGAAACAAAATAACAAGTGCAAAATCAGATTGGTTAGAGACTCAAAATGGATCGAAGTAATAGAATTGGGTCATGACATACACAATGACCAAACCATATGATAAGAACCATATCATATGGATGTTATGGCCCATTTTTGTACGCTTCTATCTTGGGGAAGATTCAATAATTTTCTCATTGTTAGTACAGCTTTCTCGGGAAACTTTATAGGTTCTTTACTTAGTTTCAATGACAAAATACATGGTACAGTTCAAGTTATGGTGGCACCAAGGGTATGTATAAGTTAGCATTTCCCAGGATACATTGTGTCATCATTTGTAAATCAATTAGGTTCATGTTCATCTATAGTGGCACTTATATGTGGGTCTTAGGAAGTGTCAAGGTGATTGTTATCCTTATAGGCTTGACTTCCCATTGCTCATATTTTTGTGAAGGGATGTAGAGCAACTAGAATGCTCCCATATAGTTCTCTTCACCATGCGGGGTGCATTTTCACTTCTTTATATTTTCCTTAGCACATTCCACTTGGGGATTGATCACCCCAAAGTCCTTCCAACTAGATCTAACACAAAGTTCAGAAAATATCCATGGCAATGGTAGTGAGAGTATTCTCTCCCCTCTCTTGCAAAATAATCAAGTGTACTCTTTCCTTTGTTTTACTTTTCTACTTTACATATTGTTATTTTCATACTAAGTTCAAATTTTTCAAGTTAAAGTTTGATTTCCTATACTATGGACATTGACTACACTCTTTTCTCTACATGTACTCATCCTAGCAAAACAAACACAACCAAAACAAAGACAAATTCCTAGCACAAGCATAAGGTGCTCCGAGAAAAGAAAAAGTGTGTCTACACACTCACCGACTTTTCCTTGACACATGCAACTTTTAATACCATACTTAAAGGGGGGAAATGTAGACACCCACTTTGGTAACTCATGACTTATAACAACACAAATTATACAACATGATTGCACTATCCCACACTTGCTCAATTTATTTAGTTATATTATCCCTATTTATATCACACTAATTATTTCTTGCACACAAACCCTATTTATTCACACAATGGTCATATTAATCATCAAATAAGGTTATACCCTTTCATATCAAAATTCTAACATTTAGATCAATCACACATGCATCTGAAACCATAGAAAATAGGGATGCACATAGTACTATGCGCTATGGGTGTAGACACAAAATCACACATTTGGGTACATTTCTAGGTCCTAAAATCATGATAGCATTTACATTATTCCTAATCAAGAAAACTAGTGGTTGACAACTATCTTTGGCCTCTTTTATTTATCTCTTGCTTTATATTTGGTCTTACACACCCTACATCCCAATTAGAACTTAACTTATTTATCTTTTATGGCTTCATACATCAGTTCCCAACCAAGACAGTAGTTCATAGGTGCTCTTGTCCCTCTTGGGCACCCCCCGACCCTTTCTTACCTTAATCACTCTTTTTGGGTCTCTTTTATATTTTTGGCATCTTTTTCACTTATGGGACAACATTTTAATTGTCAATTATGAAATTTAAACAAGGGAATCATATAAATACATAGTTATGTTTTCAAAATGAGGGACCAAGCACTAAGCATTACTATCATCACCTAAGCTTGCATTCCAAAGGCACAAAAGCACTCCAAAGGCATTCATCTAGCATCCATTCAAGGGACAATGGTTGCATACTTCTGCATGCACAACATAAGAAGGGGAAATATATTCTATTACATCCACATATATTATTACATTAATATATTCTAGATCTAGCCCACTATCATTTATGCAAATTACACGAGGGAATCTTAGGGCACCATTTCCACACATAGAAAATAACTACATGGATTTTGAGTTGTATTACGGTGCTCGGTTTTAAGTTCCCTCTTCAAGTGACCATCAAGGTCATTCGACTCCCCATTCTACATTTTCCTTTTTAGGTTTGATGTGGTTTATGGGTATGTGTAATTGAACTTATTTCGTGCATGTTACAGTACTCTCAAAGCAATCAAGCAACAAATATCAAGTGATGGAAAAGATCCAACAGTGAAGACCTTATAACACATAAAAATCATATCCTAAACTTTTACATAGTCACCGGTGCTCGACATACGATCACCGGCACCCGGCGCATCTTCCTACGCTAGGCGCCCATGTCTAGATCTGTTTCTAAGTTTCATAACTTATAGTGAGTAGTGACAACCCTATCTACATTTTTTTTAGCACTCACACCTACCTTGATCACTTCTTATTCACTCAAAAATCAGCTAAGTCCTATATCTCCTTCTTGTTTAGGGTTTTACATCATTGTTTACTTATTTCTTGGATCTTATTATATATTATCATTTTGTACATCACTAGGAATAGTAGTTACTCTGCAATCAGATTTAATTAATACAAATTAAATTAAATCATTTGGTGAACCCGTCACTTAAACCCTACCTTGCTTTTACACATTATTTTATTTATTCTCTCATGGTGACATTCATGAAACCTTTACCGATGAATATCTTTGTGACCTTCGAGATCATATTATTGAGCATCCTCAAGATCTATATCTCTTCTTATTCGCTACTCATGAAGAAGCTACTAATCTAGCCGAGCTCAATCTTCTAGTTTCTAATGACACATCTATTCCTATTGTGACCCAACCTCCTCATTCCACTCTTCCACCTACCTCTATTATTCTCATTTCTATGCCCACTCCTACTAATAATTTCACCCATCCTATTACTTTGTATACACATCAAGTCTCCTCTTTAGGCACTCAAGACCTAGCCTCTTTATACCAAGATCTCCAACTCCAAATATGTCAACTACAACAAACTACTTCACGTTGCTCTTCATCTCTTGATTCCTCCTTACTCCTTCACACCCTTTTTGCACCTACCATATATGCTTATCTCCTTCCTTTGAACTTCATTACACCTAATCTACCCACCTTCAATGGCCATGGTGACCCTCCGAGCATCTTTTATCTTTCCATGTGGCATGTCTAGATTATGCGAATGATCATACAATAGTTCTCCGTCTGTAAGTGTGTGTAATGATGCCCTAGGTTTCCCTTGTGCAAGTTGCACTATGATAGCAAGCTAGATCTAGAATGCTCCAAGTATGCAAATGTGTGTGATGGAATAAAAAGAACTTCCCCTCCTATGTTGTGTATGTAGAGTGATGTAGCCCTTGTCCCTTGTATGGATGTGCTAGATGAATGCTTTGTAATGCTCTTTTTCCTTTGAATTTAATCTTAGGTGATAGTAGATAATGATAAGTGTTTGGCCCCTTATTTGAGTGCAATAACTAAGTATATATATGACACCCTTGTTTGAATTTCGTAATTGAAAACTGAAAGGCCAACCCAAAAGTGTAAAAGGTGACCAAAAGGTAAAAGAGACCCAAAAGAATAAGAAAATGATAGAGAGGGTCGAGAGCATTTGGGAGGGACAGAGTGTCTAAGTGCTTTATCCTAATCGGGTGCTAGTGTCAACACCATAAAAGATAAATAATTTAAGTTCTAGCAGGGATGTAAGATATGTGAGGCCAATAATAATGCAAAAGATAAAGCAAAATTTCCAAGACGAGTTTTCAACTACTATTTTTATTTCTTAGGAATCATGTATATATTAGTATGCTTTAGGACCTAGAAATGTACCCAAGTGCATAGATTTTGTGTGTAAAAAGGATGTCATGTGCTTTATGAACGATTGTTAAGAAGTGAAGTTGGTCAAAACCCTCCCTAAAACCCTAGTTCAGAGTGATAGGAAATAAATGCATGGTATGGGCATGAAATTACTTAGGTATGTAGAGGACTCCTCAGAGGTAATTTTGGTGGTGGTTTCATGTTCCAGGTGTTTTGGTAAGTTGAAGAAAAACCCTAGTTTTGTGAAGATTTTCTATTTCAGAGCTGAGATGAAGGTTTCATGAAGAAATACTAATTTTTCCAGATACCTTTGGAGGTGTACTAAACGGCCATTAAAATTTATGGGTAGGTTCAAGAAGAATTTTGGTGAAACAGACCCTCCAAGTTTCCCTACTTTTCTAGCTAGAGGGCTAAAAGGTCAAAACTATGAGCATGATGATTCAAGGTGTGTTTAGTTGAATTTCATGTTTTATTAGGGTTTGATATTCATTGATATTTGGTAGAATTCCCATATGATTTGGTAGATCTCTTGAAATGGTTTGAATAATTGTTTTCATGTTCAATCCCTAATGGCCAAATTAGCCCTCTTAGACCTGTCAAGAATCAATTTGGAACAGGTGTGCTTGGTTGATTTTCTTCATGTATCATATAGTATTGAAAGCTTGAATATTTGTATCAAGTCCCTAATTAAGTGTTCCAATTGGTTTCAGTATTTTGAAGTTGCAGTTGATGTGTTGGATCTTGATTGATCAAAACTGGCTCATTAAGACCCTAATAGCAAGTTTAAGCAATTTTGGAAAAGGGTGTGTTTCGAGAAGTGTGCCTCGATTTGGCTATTACTATGAGTTTTTCCATGTCCCTAATGATGATATATTTCCATTTATATGTTTCATGAGCCTTGGTGAGGTGTCTTTCTATGTGAATTCATTCTCTTTTCAGACTGAAAATTAGGTGTTCAAGACCTAATGAGGATTGTTTGCTTTTTGGAGTGTGTCATGGAGAAGATTGATGTTGCAGAGTATCTTGATCATACTGATGGTGTTGTGAGGATATTCTTGACTTATGTGGAGTTGATGGAGACTTTTTAATATGTTGTTTCCCTTGAGATTATAACTTGTGACTGCTTCGGTGTGAAAAGTATGTTTTCGGTCTAGTTGATCATGTGTGTGCTTGTAAGGCTAATGTCGGCCTATGAGGTATATTTTTGTTATTTATATGATTATGTGTAGTGTCTTTTGTATTTCCTATGACAAATGTTAATGGTATTAGCCGATATGTGGTTTTTATAAGCAAGTGTCAAGTATAAAGGTGAGTTGTGTTGGCTCATTTGAGCTAGGCTAGAGGATAGAAGTTTGAGCGAGCTAGAGGAGAGTGAGAATGGTGTTATACGGGATCAATAGTAGGTTATAGAAGAGGATGAGAAGATAAGGAGAAAAAAGGAAAATTAAAACATGTCACTTGACCTAATCAGCATATGAAGGTGCAAGTTTGAGCGAAGAAGGAAAGAGGACTTTTTAAGAGAGTTTTGAGTGAGAAGAGTTGAACTGGTGATCACAATAAATTGATAGAGCAACAAGTACTTAAGTGATCTTCATATTTAGGTGGATGAGTTAGTTCTTAGTCATCTTTTGGGGTTGTATCCTTCTTTTGGGGTTGGTGCCTCACTAAACTAGGGGTTGGTTCTCTTTTTAGGGTGTGTGCCCTACTAAACTAGGGGTTGGTGCTCCTTGTAGGGTTGGTGCCTCACTAAAAAAATATCTTGTGATGTTTAATATTCATGAGATTACTTTTTTGAGTAATATAAGTAGATTTTCAGTTTGTTTTCTTCCCCTTGAGGGTTTCCCACTTTATATCGTGTGTTCATAACTACTCTCTTGTTTTATTTTTCGAGGATGTTTCCTACACACCTTATAAGCTCGCATTAATGATGTATGTTGAATGAATACTTTTAATGATGTATGCAAGCTAAGTTAATTGAAGTGAAAAAAATTATGACTAATTCATCCCCTCCATCGGTCACTATGCTTCTAATAATGTCCATACACTAGGAAGACATCATCATCTAAAATAGGAAATTTACCTCCTTAATGGGATTTATGTCAATAAATGGGGTGTGACTCGAGAATAAGGCATATTAAGAATATAGAAGCGTGGACATTCATCCACACTAACCTAACCACTATGACTAGGTGCATATTTAGAACTAAGGTCTTTGTTAATAGAAGGCTCCATAAGTTAGGAGTGTTATAGCACTAGGGGAGAAAGGGGACCCATAAACAACCAACTACTGAGCTTAGGTTTTGTCTCGGTATAAGTCATACTAATAGTGGATGGCACAATAAGATTGTAAAAGAGAGGTGGATGTTATGGATTTAGCATATAATCATATGATGTATCCTCATAGCGATAATCCATATCATCTAGAAATCAAGTATTAGAATCAAATACACTCGGTCATGGTGCGAGATAAAACTCATTTTGTAAACGCACAAGTGACATGGAATTTATTAAAGGGATGGTATCCCTTGTGGTTTTATAAATCCCTATTACAATCCATATCTAAATCAAAGAAGAGACCTTAAATGTAGTTGATCAAGAGATCAAATTAGTGGACAGAGTTTCCCTAGATATCCCAGGATCATTACGGTATGGTTAAAGACTCGAGAGATCTCCATCACATAGAATTTTATTATAAATATCCATAAAAATGCTTTATCACATGTGATAACACCATAACCTCGCTACAAATTAGAGATAAAATAGACTATGCAAGTGACCTCTTGTATCATGATGATACATTCACAAGATTTGACATCTTTCAAAGACTTGAATCGGATAAAAAAAGCATCTTACTTGCATTGCCAAGATAGACCTCTTAACATTGAAATCCTTTATAGTCGGGGACATAACTTATGCCACTCATACTACACTGTAGACACCAAATTTGGGTCACACTCCCCTCATTCCTCTTTAATTAATTGACATAACATATTCACCTAACCATGACCCCTTACCATGCATTCATATTAATTTAATTACTTACAATTGAATTAATGTTCATCCTCACATTATTAATTAACTTAATTACTTTAATTAAGTCAATCTACACACCACCTAGACACCTCACCATGGACTTATTCCTATCCTATTAATTAACTAAGATTGAGTCTCTACTTATCTTAAACAATTGGGACTCTTTCAAACCCTAAAATTAAAGTCCTATTCCTTCTCCAACAACACTCTCACTTATCTAAGTGCCAACCCTCACTTGAGACTCGATTAGCAATCAAGATCACACCAAACATAGTAAAGATTGGGCTATTTTTGGTAACTTTGACTAATTCACCCTAACCGACACCGGTTTATCCTCACCGATGTCGATCACCTAAACCGCCATCGGTTCCTTTATATACAATTTTACAACTCTTTACACGGGTTGGTCATTCAGTTTTGGGAGTTATATTGAAATCAAACAAGGATCTCAGATTGATTCCTTCATCCAAATGACATCTACATACCACCGATTCAATCACAAGTAATAGGTTCTCTTCCAAATCGTTGGAATATCTACGGGGACACGCGGGTTGCCCGCGCAACACTGAACCAGCCATCACATCACCGATCAATCACCAGCCACCTTTGGTCACAATATCTTCATAACAACAAGTAAGTAATGTGATTTTAATCATCTATGCTTACTTTACTATAGATCTTTTATTTTTTTTCAGTATTTAAGTTTCATTATTACCCGGATATTTCCATCTTCCCACCAATCCACCTACCCAACCATTTCAAGTCTTTCCACCTTTCCTAACCTCTTTCTCTACATTCCTAAGTCTTCTCAGTTATATTATGAGCCTAACCACACCTTCCTCACTCTCTATGTAATCACAGAGAGGCCCAAAAGCCATTTTTATTAAGTTATTACCCATTGCCCCTATCAACATTGGTTTACCCTACCGCCATTGGTTTCACCCCTATATCGGCATCGATCACCTGACCGATATCAGTCTTTATGTCATTTTATACCCTCTGACCAACAAGCCTTCAATTCAACCAAAACCAACCCAGACCTCACCTGATCAGTCCTAGACCCTTTATCAAACCTCTGTCAGACTTGTAAAACCTAGAACAACCTACCAAACCTCTAGATCTAATCATAAATTTTCCTGTTAGATTAGATTTACTTATTATATTAGCACGAGATACCTAATCGTACAACTACAAAGTGGAATTTTCCTTATTTCATGATATTTTTGCATTAAATTGTATTTGAAAGTGGATTGATAGCCTCCTAGGAAGCACCTCACTTCTGGATCTAGCATTTGTTAGGTAGTCCACTAACCTATATTATTAATGCTATTTTGTGGTCTTGTTGTGTTTCTTATAGGTCATACCCCTAGCCAAAGGGAATCTCTCCATGATTAGCTCGATCAAAAGTCAATAACACGTGCATTCAACCTTTGACCTTTGATCTTACAAGTATTCCTCCTAACCTCTTACCTTATTTATTTTACGCAAACTATTCGGTGAAACATTTTGGCACGCCTCGGTGGGACCCTTGTTGGGTTTTGTTGCATTTGTTCAATTTTTAAGGAAAAATATTATGTGTCTATTTCATTCGAAACAATTTCACATTAAGCTTCTTCTCTGGAAACATTCTCTTCTTATAATTGTCTCAGTGACATTTGTCTTTTGGGATTAAAAAGAACTCTTCTTTCATTTCTTGCATATCATCTAGTGAAATTCATATTCTATACCTCTTCATAATTTGTTCTCATCAAATATAATTTGTGGATTTGGGTTTAAAATATTTGCATTTCATTTCTATATGCTGCATTATAGCTCATTTAAATTGTGGGCAATCTATATGTTGGAAGTCATGCCTAGCTAATGGTTGAAAAATTGAACCATAGCTCACATTTTGCACACTCTCTATACCAAATCACTAAAAAAACTACACATTTCTTAAACAACATCTTTCCCAGAAGAATTTTTCAATGATCACATGATCATAGGATTAACAGTGGGCTCCAACTGGTTTTCTGGCCAGTCATCATATCAGAGTAGGGCCTCGAGTACTACAAAGTATATATTGGGGACACCACGCCAAAACTTACCTGAAACCAGCCATAGTTTTTAGTTTCTATAGGAACCTTCGGTAACCAAAAACTCTATTCTATTCATAAGTCAGTCCTAAATGGCATAAGCCACAACATAAAATCTACATCATAGGATTTTATGTTTGCTAGCTTTTTCTTGATTTGTGTTTTGAGGTGTGAGTTCATTTTCTTCATTTTTTCTCTCCCTACATACTCCATAATCATAGTTGGTGTATTTCGATTGTTTCTGAGTGTGTTAGGACTAATCATTTCCATACTCGGTCTCTGAGTTGGTCTTTTTATTTGACCTAAATCACCAAAAATTCACTTTTTCCATTTTTCACAGATTTCACAGTAACTAGTGTCGGTCCAATGACTACCATCGGTTTCATCATCTCACCATCATCAGTTCACTGATCATCATTGGTTTTATGTTGTTTTGGTCATTTCTACCAAAGTAGTGTTCAATATATATTTCTTTTCTTTCGTGACTTCCTCTGTCACTTTACTATATCTCTAAGTCCTTGATATTACCTTCAGAGTCCAGTTCTACTTTGTCTTCATCATTTATTTCCATATTTACAAATATTTCATTTCTCCACAAGAATCGAAATCGGTCTAGCCCGATCGCGATGGTTACCCTCTCATACCAAAGCATCGGTTACCCAATCGGCATCGATCTCCATGTTCTAATTTTTCACCGAATGATCAAATCACAAAAGCTTTCTTTCTATTCTTTCTACGTTTTTGCATCATCGTAAAAGCTTAAATCACTCGTTCTATTATCATTCACATGGTTTTGACTCATAGATAAGCCAACACTCTCATGTTTCACGCTAGCCGCCAACCTCTTCCACCTAGCCCATCACCCCCTTCCATCTCATCACCTATGGACCCCAATCAATATCTTACCATACCCACTAGTGATGAGGAGTTTGTGAGACTCCTTGATCAAAACCCCATCACTCAAGTATTACCTTGCTCATTCATCTACCCATGATTCATCAAGGTATTTTGTATATGGTATGCATGTGTCTATTCCTCCTACTCTCACCCACTTCTGCATCGCTACTACTAACGTAGCCTTAGCCTCTTCCACCTTACCACATGTGGTTTCCCAACTTGACCCTACATCATCGATATCTGATGCATCTACGACATTTATCACACCTTCAAGGTATGCATTCCCTATGATATCTACCATGCCTTCATCAAACACCCTTAGTATATGTCTATCTCGCATCCTCCACTTCTCATATACCCATTGCATCTCAGCCACCACTGGTGTTGACAACCCATACTCCCTTCAAAACCTTTTCCTCTCCATCCCACAGTGTCTTCCTCTAATTGCTTCGAGATTCTTTACGTTTGCCCCACCTATTTACACCTATCACCAACAACCCCTTATTTCATCTACCACTTATTTAGGGTACTTGCCCTCTACATCTATTTCGGCCTATGTTCCTTCATCACAATTTTTGTACTTGGCACCACCACATATTAGGATGTCATCCACATCATACCCACCTTATCTACCCCCTTATACTATAGGGGTGCCCCATCATCACAACCTACCAATAATCTTATAAAAATGATGATGGACAAGATGTAGACATTATAAGCATATGTCTCTGGCTCATGTAACTCTCTAACATATGACAAGATTTGCAATGAGTCCATTCACCCCTCCATTCTGATTCATCTATACCCTGGCCATTGGGAAATTCCTAAATTCAACTTATCCAATAGCAAATAATACCCCCAATAGCACTTACGGTCTTTTAAACATGTTTGTTATCTAATCACTCACAATGATGCTTTGCTCTTGTGGACATTCCCAATGTCCTTTACGGGACCAAATTTAGATTGGTATAGTTCTCTACCCAGGCACTTCATCTTTTCATTTAATCAAGTAGCTCAAGTATTTTCTAGACCACTTTTCTATTAACATTTTCAAGAAGGTCACCATGACCAACTTGTACACAACATGCCAATATGAAGATGAATCTATCGCAGATTTAATCACTCGTTGGTAGAGCCTAATCAACTAACTTACATTCCAATTACCTCAAACGGAGTTGATAGAGTTTTTCATCAGATCTTGTGCTAGACACATCTTTCCAACTCTCCAAGTTCAAACCTTCCAAACATTTGACGAGGCATTCACCATGGCCCTGAAACTTGAAATTTGTGTCATTAAAGAGAAGAAGATATAATTGCTTAACAATGATGTTGCGTTTAAATCAAATGATACCTCTTATTCTTCTAAACCACAAAATAATTATTCTAAATCAAAAGGATCTACCAATGTAGTAGTTTTGAAATTTATCCCATCTCATCCATCCAACCAATCAAAACCTTCTTCCAACCTTTCTCATGTTCAGGCTTTTCAGTTCAAGTGGGAGTAATGAAAATATATTCCCATAGGATAACCCTACTCTTCAATTTTATAAAAACTTCTAAAATTTGGAGCAATCACTCTTCCACCCATCAAACCACATACTAGTTTTGACCCTTCTCATCCTATGCCTACATGGTACAAATAAAATGATTACTGTAACTATCATCGTGTTAGAGGTCATAAAAATGGTAATTGTATAAATTTCAAAAACATTGTCCAAGAAATGTTAGATAATGAAGATCTCATCTTGGATAACCCTAACGCATCAGCTGATTAAAACCTTATTCAAGAAGTCATTCCCAAATCACACCCCATCATCTAACCAAACTGGTGAAACTTCAACCAATGACAATAACGTTCATGAGGTTCATGCCATTTTCAACATCATACCAGCTCTTTCTGCTCAATTTCCTCCCATTCCATCTATAGAGGAGATTTTTGCATGTGCTCCTCTACCCATGGAGGAATATCCCTTATCTTATCCTCCACCCATGGAGGAGTCCACCATATCTGCCGATGCAATTTCCCCACTCACCTCTCAACCTAACGAACAACTCACAAGTACTTACTCTTCTACCCACATGAGAGTCATGCTTACCTTCTTCTTCACCAAAAGAAGAACCTACCTCATCCAAATTTCCTTCTCCCCTACCCACAGGGGGTCCATTAGTAGTGTCCCTTCCTATTGGTGACAATTCTCCACTGGCTTTCAAGGATCATGTTGATCTGCTCTCGTCTCTTCTACCCACGAGTTTGAAGCCAACCATTTCCCTGTCTCACAAACATTCTTTACAGGGATTACTACCAAATCAACATCATCCTCCCCTACATCGGTGTCATTCTCACATTTGGCCAACCACTTGGATTATGTTGACAATTCTTTTCTTTGGGGATGCCTTAAACTATCTATCTTAACCCAAATGCATATGTTATCTGCTGACACTTCCATGATCTATCCAAAGGTGTTTTAGATAAAAAAAGACACCATGCCCATGCCAGTTGTAGATATCCCTTCTTCATCACCCTCACCCACACCAAAAAATTTATTATCAAACAAAATTTTCCTATGCCTAAAACCTTACCTGCACCTATATCTTCCTCTGCATCCAGACCCATTACCACATTAGGAGTCATGTTGACATCAAGTCTAGTCCATCCTTCTATAAAACTAGATTTAGCCACATCCTCATAAGTCATCGCAAAGACTATTCCCCACCTAAGAGGAAGACCTAACCTCTTAGGCCACATACACCGGATTTTCCCACTACCCCTTTATCACCTTCACCACTTCCATCTATCCTAGGTCCCCACCCATCAAAATTTTTCAAACAAATTCGACCTCTACCCAAGCGTAAACCAAAAACACATCAGCCCACCTCCTCGTCAAGATCCTTTGTTACACCCAAATTACCTACATAGCCTACACCTTCACCGTCACCTACATCCTTTCTACCTCCTATACCTACACCACGTCTTGTAACCTCATCATTACCCATGTCATTCCCTTCTCCTTGCTTAGAGTCCCTTCCACATTGCCTCTTACCACCGCCTTGCCTTCTTTGCACCTCCATTATCACCTTGGATAACCAATCCCCTTCCACCATCTGCCTTACCTTCTACATCATTGTTGATCACACAATACTTGTCAAAGATCACACAAGAAGTCTATGCGGGAGAGAAGGCCAGGATCAAGGGCGCGGAGGGACAAGAAGAACCCGTGCGTAGAGGGCAAGTTCAGCATTTAGGACTTAGCCAATTTTGAGCATGACGACCTATTTTTAGAAGATGGCGTGTGGAACACACCAACGATGCAGAGACATGCGCACCACACATTGTCTATCTTTGGAGGATCGGATCGAAGTGTTTTACATGGAGACGAGCTAAGAATAGGATTTTCACTTCAATTAACTGTAAGAGGTCTATAGATAGCACACTTGCATGTGTGGTTATGCTGTAAATGGTGTGTGGCTATTAATAGCATGCAGCCTATTTTTGGAATAGATAAGCGGTGAAGGGAAAGTCCCCACCCTATATATATATATGATATGAATCACATAGTAGTAACATATATGTGTGATGGATGTATGAAGGTATAGAGATATACACATATGATTGAATTATTGTATCAGATCCATGCGTGCATTGGTATAGATTGACATTATTGTAAGAAGCTTCTGTTTTTATTAATAGATGGAAGATATTGGCTAAATCTAAGTGTCATTCCCGTGTGTAATTAAGTAGTGCATGTTATTGATTCAATCATGATTATTGTTTAAAGCTTGTTCTTTCATAGATCTAAATGTAACATGCATTATAGAATGGTGGATTAGTTATGGATATATATGTTTCTTCCTTCATCACGCTAACATCCTACTACAAAGAACCCTAAAGAGGGACCTGGTACATTTGCGTGCTTCGGGTGAGCACTCAGTCTAGGCTAAGTGATGTGCCAATGCATCTAGGGTGTTATCTGAGTAAATTATAGGCTACATCATTAGTTCCATTATTGGGACCTCTTTTTTAGTTGTGTTCAAGATGGTTTTGCGATGAAGATGTCTTGATTAACTCGGCAAGTATTGAGGAGTGGATACACGATTTGGAGGAAGAATATGCACAACGGTTCGGCAGTGGATCTGAGTTTAACACACGCACTTGTGTAGAAAAAAATCTATATGACAGATTATATGAGAGATTTTTTGCCATCTTTTCATAGAACTATACGAGTGTCTTACTACTTATGCATCTTAGTGAAATTGGAGGTATCACACACTTGTCAGACATAGGAAGAGTTTTAGGCCCTTTGTGATGGTTTCATGGTGTTCTAAACAGTTATATTCTAGAATATTCAATTTCAACGTACTCTTTCCCAGAGGTAGCTGAATTCTAGTTTTTACAGTATCCAAGAGGAGTATATCTGCAAGGTATTCCATTGGTGATCAAGATCTTGATGGTAACTTCTAATATGGAGAGTAAACCGATGGCTAACTAAACTTCACTTTGGGGATTTTGAGGTATTGGCACTTGCGAAGCAAACAATTTTCCCTTTTTACTTAGATGCCCTTGGTGTTATGCAAATAATGTTGACCTTATATTCAATAAGGGTATATCAACAAGGAGGAAAGAGTTATGAAACCTCTAACAAATGGGAATTCTACACCATATGTTAAGCTTCTAAGTGAGGAGGACTTAAACGGAATTTATGTACACACTATTCGGGACCCAGAGGTCAATGAACCATCAAAAGAAGGCATCTTACGGTGGGAGAATCCTCATTCAATTAGTGATACTACAATTATTGCTTGCAACAATTGGGCTCATGCTACATATGAACTAGTAGGGCGCGAGGTAAAAAGCGCGATTCGCGTAAGAATGGACTTTGTTCGGTTCGACAAATAGGTAGCATAGTACCTTGGTATACGGGGAAGAAGATCTTCCTGCATTTTTGAAATCCATGGAAACACAAAGTGGACGAGATCAAATTAATAGAGGATCTATGTTAGTATATACCTTACATGGGATAGCGAGCGTCTTTGGTGGGTAGTCCATAGAGATAATCTTATAGAATGGGAAGATATTGGAATCACTCTATCTATTAGGTTTGTAAGGAACAGTGCACCTACGTAGATCTACACTTATCATGGTGATCAGCCTGTTTAGCATCACATTCAGCAGTGTGAGAGACTCTAGACAACAGGACAAGAAGCATTACCACCTTCACTCTGGGTGCATAAATTATACTCTACGCTACAAGGATGCATATGCGCCTGGTATGTATACATAGAACTACATCGAGAGATCGAGAACTAGTGAAATTTGACTACAGGAATGATCCAGGACCTTTGACTACTTTTCTTCCCAACCTCTAATAGAAGAGGCATTAAAATTTATCAAGTGCTTAACTATGGGAGATAGTGCAAAATCTGAAGAGCATATTCAGGAATTATTTGGTGAGACAGATTTTGGAGCGCATTTTGAAAAGGAAGAAGAAATGGACTCCATACTACTTGAATGTGCTTGCCTTGAGAAAGAGAAAGGAAAGATGGTTTACATCGTGGATGATGAGGAAGTTGAGAACCTAGATATTGAACATTCACAAGGGGTGCGTGAGGTCTTAGACAGTACAGATAAGGATACACGTGCCTATCATGAACCCATGAAGACAAAGAAGGTGAATATAGGTTTGGAGGCTGAGCCTAAGGAGGCCATCATTGGAGACTACTGGTCAGACTCGGAGGTAGCAAAGATCATTGAGTTACTCAGGGATTATCAGGACTTATTCCCTCGAGGGTATCATGAACTTAAAGGCATGCATAAATCACTAGGGGAAATGAAGATAAAACTTAAGGATAGTGCATGACCAGTTAGGAAATGACCTTATAGGATGAACCCCAATTTGTGTGAAAAGTTAAAAGAAGAAATTGATAAAATGTTGAAATCTAGAATTATCAAGCCCCTTGATGAGTCAGAATGGGTTAGTCCAATGGTGATCAATATCAATAAGGATGGACAAATTAAAATATGTGTGGACTACAGGGAGCTAAATGTTGCATGTGTCATTGATCCATTGCCTACGCCATTCACTGAGGAAATGCTAGAAGGCGTGGTAGGGCACAAAATATATTCCTTCACAGATGGGTTTTCTGGGTATCATCAAGTTAGGATTGCTCAGGAGGATCAAGAAAAGACAACATTTACTACTGAATGGGGCAGTTTTGCCTATATTGTGATGCCTTTTGGATTGAAAAATGCACTGTTGTATTCTCACACATAGTTGTTTAGGCATTCAAAGATTTTATTCACAACTTCTTACAGGTCTACCTAGATAATTGGATAGTATATGGGCTTGTGAAAGATCATTGTGACAATCTACACTTAATGTTTGAACGGTGCAGACAATTAAGTATATCTTTGAACATCAAGAAGTGCATATTTGCTACACCATTTGGAATACTGTTAGGACATATAATCTGCAAGGAAGGTTTGTTGGTTGATCCAACTAAAGGTTGCAGTCATTCTAGGCCTGGAAGCACCTACTAGTAAAAGTGAGGTATGTGGATTTTTAGGTCATATAGGATATTATAGAAAGTTCATCAAAGGGTATGCCAAAGTTGATACACCCTTGGAAGAATTAATCAAGGGAAATGTACATTCTATTGGGAAGAACCGCAACAGCGCATGTTTGAGATATTAAAGGAGAAACTTACTACCACACCCATTCTACGTTTTCCCTCATGGGATAAACCATTTCATGTGCATGTGGACGCCTCTAGCATGGCCATTGGTGTTGTGTTAGCTCAACCTAGTGAAGGTATTGTCGATCATCCAATTTGTTTTGCTAGTAGGAAGTTGACTCCTGCTGAACGGAATTATACAACTACAGAGCACGAAGCTTTGTCCATGATCTATGCATTACACAAGTTTTGACAGTACTTGTTAGCAACACCATTTTTTTTATACAAATCACATGGCATTAAAGTACTTGGTAAACAAGCCCATCTTACAGGGGCACATATGTAGATGGGTACTCCTATTTCAAGAGTTTGATTTCAAAGTTGTGGTGAAGCTAAGGAAAAGCAATTCTGGACCAGACCATTTATCTAGAATCAACTTAGGAGAGGAAGCACAGACAATTAAAGAAACCATGACAGATGAACAGTTATATAGGCTACAATGCACACCCATGGAATTAGAATACATTGTTGTCTTTCTACAGATTGGTGTGGTGCCAAAAGGAATGAAGGCATTAGAAAAGAAATAGCTTGTTATACGCGCGACACCATTTATGTTAATCAGTGGTGACCTCTACAAGTTAGGCAGAGATGAAGTATTACGTCGTTGTGTATTAGAGCATGAGTGTAAGGATATTATGGAATAATCCCATGGTGGTATTGTAGGAGGCCATTATGCAGGTGATGCAACTGCCCGAAGATCCTACTTGTTTGTATTATGGTGGGAGACATTGTATAAAGACTATAAAGAATATTGTAAGGCATGTGATCATTGTCAATGCCTAGGAAAACTAGGGCAAAGAGATGAGATTCCTTTGAGACTAATTACTAGTGCCAAACCATTTGAGAAATGGGCCATTGACTTTATAGGACCTATTTCGCCACCACGCGCAAGACTAGATCACGCTATATCATTACTTACACAAATTATCTCACATGATGGGTAGAAGAAGCACCTACAAAGGACTGTACAACAGCTACAACAACTAGGTTTCTATGGGAGAATGTTCTTACAAGATATGGATGTCCTTTAAGCTTGAAAAAGTGATAGGGGTACACACTTTTGAATGTGACAATGAGAATCCTATTAGATGAGTTTATGGTTGCACACCATAAAACTATACCCTATCATCCTCGGGAAAATGGAACTATTGAGGCTTTCAACAAGATTTTGAGTTAGACTTTGATGAAAAATTGTGATGTTGGAAGAAAGGATTGGGATGACAAAGTGTTAGTTATTCTTTGGGCATATAGAACAACTTATAAGAGATTGAACAAAGCCACACTATTTTAGCCGGTGTTTGACATGGAAGTCGTTCTCCCTAAAGAATTAATGTTACCTTCTTTGTGCATTGCATGTCTTTGAAGGTCTAGTTGATGAACATGATTTAGAAGAGTGTATCGAGAAGATGATTCAATTGGATGAGCGGCGAGCCATATCAAAATGGAGTCGGAAGCGAAAAGGCCAAGCGAAGGCATGGCATGACGAAACATAAGGGATAAGAAGTTTGATATTGGACAAATGGTACTTATTTATGACTCTAAGTTCTTGCGCCATCCAAGCAAGCTCAAATTACATTGGTTAGGGCCGTATGTCATCATTTACATACTTAAATCAGTACTTTCTTTGTTAGAAGCACTTGATGGAACACGGCTACCCAGTTACTTTAACGGGATTAGGCTAAAGCCCTACTATAAATAAGTCTTCTTAGTGTTTGTAATATGGAAGTATTTCCATTTAGATTAGGTTTTTAATTATGTATTTCCTTCATTGTCGCTAGGCTTTGTCAATTTAGTTGTTGTGTTTGTGTAATAAGTGTGCTTACGCACATGAAGCTAATTACTATATGAAGAATTTTTATGTGTAGAGGACTACACATACTTTTAGTGTGGGGTGATGGTTGTAGTTATCCAAGTAAAAGACTGTGGGAATTGAAAGGTGAAAGGAATAAGCTATTACGGGTGTGTTTTAAGTCAAACAAATATTGCTTCTCAAAAGTGACCAAGGATGGAGATGAATGAAAGAACAGTATAACGTGAGGTAAGAGGAGGCCATGATAACTACCAGGAGAAGGTACAGTGACAAGGTACTTAGGCACAAGGGCACGCGCTGAAGAGAAGTTTGTGACTAGAGGGTAGGAAGGCGCACTAGAAGGTTATAGTTGGGGCGAATATGTACCACGTGGAATGAACGAATTTGGTCAATGAATGAGAGGATATTTGGTAGGTGAAGGAGTAATAAATACATCAAAATTTGAAAAATCTATATAAGGATGGGATGCGATTCATTTTTACTATTATGCAACAAAGAGAATTTGAGAAAAGAGCTAAGTGCGAAGAGCCAAGTGATCGGGTTAAGGTGCGAAGGGTGTGAAACCAAGCGTGACAAATAGATCTAGTGTGAAAAGAAGCTTGCATCCCCAATGGTGAAGGGTTTGAGCAAAGCAAGGAGGTAGAGAGGAGTTAGGGCATGAAGTTTCCACCTAGGGCATGATTGAATTGAGATAGGGTTTGATTTGCAAAGTTGTAGAGTTAAAGAGGAGACATTTGCAAGGTAAAAATGGCACCTAAGAAGGCATCTGCAGCAGCAAAAAAAGGAAAGAAGAAGGTGGTCATCGAGGAAGAAGAGATGGCACCCAAAAGTAATTTTTTAGAAATGCAATATCCAAAAGGAGTCATCATTAGCTAGGAATGGGATTCACCTATCAAAAAGAGAAAAGTGAGCGAATACAATCATAGGACCGCAGAGAAACAAGAAGGAGCTCGATTCCTTGCTCACTACTAGGACAAACAAGCGTACGATAGATGACATGCCAGTTTATGATGATGCAGGTGAGAAGCTTCTGAAGAGAATTAGGGTCTACCAATTATATGAGCTTCCATCTTTCAGGAAGTATGAGCCCTTGTATCAGTGGCTCATGAGTAAAGTGCACAAGGTATTCTTCTACTTTACAAGATGCAAAGTTAGAATTTCATCGGCGATTATCTCATCAGTGCAGGTTTGAAGGCCATAAGAGAGGACATAAAGAATTATCTCACGAGATAAATCCGTGATCTTAAAGACCAGACATGAGTTGGGGTACCAAGGGTCTCACGTGATATGGATATAGACAAATTGAAGAAATGTTCGGTTGTGCAAGTAAGCGACACACCTGTTATAAAGTTGAATGATTAGGAGTGGTGGTCATAGGTAAATACTATGTGGTTACACGCGCATAAGATGTCAAAAGGGGCAATCTACAATATTACAGGCTACATTGTAGAGAAAATAGTCGAGGAAGCGCGCATAGGAGGGAAGATCAGCTTTGGGGCTGTTCTACTATCACTAGTATTCATGGAAATTGGAGTACCATACGAGCCAAAGGAAAAGTATGGGAATACCCCATGAAGAATAAGTCACTAGCTGAAAGGTTTAGCAAGTACCTATGTAAAGGGGCCATGACAGATAACGTCAAGTAAAGGGCGGAGAAATGGTACGACAGGCTCCGCGTGGCATTTGGAGAAGAGTGGCGCATCCCAAAGGACCTACCATCAATAGTAGGGAAACAAGTCTAGTTTTTTGTATATCAATATTTATACATCACACGCTTCCCAATGAGAGATGGAGTCTGGAGCCCTTGGTGTAAATTTCCTTACGTATTCACTGCAAGGTATTTCCAAGCATTTGTTCACTAATTTACAGACACACACCAACTGGTATTTAATGCAGATAAGGTAGACTATGACTACCATACGTTGAGGAAGAAGCATGTGTATCCTGGAAGAAGTGCCTACACCGAGAGGATCATTTTGGAGGTGTTGAATATTAAGCCAATAAGTCTGTTGTAGAAGATGTAGGGGTAGCATTGGTGTATCTTCAGCTAAAGCCCAAGATGGAGAACAACAAGTATGTGGAGAATGAATTCACGCTCCTAGGGCCACCGAAGGGTAAGCACACAATAGAAAACATACCGCGCAAAGGCCCACAAGAATTTGTTGAAGTAGAGGTTGAAGAAGAGGAGCGTGAAGATAGTGGAGGCTTAGAGCGCAAAATAAAGCAACCATATGACAAAGAAGAGTCATAACACGCGGCCACTCCACCTTAAGGAAAATATGAAGAGGAAGATACGGAGGTTAAACAAGGGGAGCATAGATTTAAGAAATTCTTTAGATGCACAAGGACTCAAAGTGGAACTCCATAAACTGTACGGAACTCACCTTGTCTCTCTCCACTCAAGGAGACCACCAAACTAAAGAAGAGAAGAAAGTTGAAGTTGGATAAAGAAGTGGAGGGATCAAAAGAGAGTGAGCATGCATCTCCTACCCTACTCAAGCAAGAAGATGAGCCACATAATGAGGAAGAGCAAAGAGATGAAGAGATGAAGGACGAGAAGAAAAAGAAAAGGAAATCTTTGGATCCGCACATCTACTCAGGATGTAATGGGATAGGCTCCTAACCTTGAAGCTACAATTCCCAAGGGTCCTAGATCGAAGAGGATGAGTGGAGAGCACATTCCACTAGCCATGGGGTATGCAGAGGATGTAGGTAAAATTGTTTGTGCCCGCTTCCAGAGCATGATAGCACAAAAGGATTTATTCGGCTAGGAGCTAATGGATGAGGATATGGCACTGTGCACACTCGAAGTAACTATCATGGTCAATGCACACCCACATGGATGATCCTGACTTTGATGTATGCAAAGAGTCATGCGTTTTGAGATGGCTAAAGAAGGCACCCCAAGCTAGACACATGATAGTAAAGCCTATTGTCATGTCGGATGAGCAGGTTAGTAACGCATTGGTGAAGGTTTCTGCTGAAGTTGCTAGAAGAAACATGGATAAAGTTGCAACAATCAGAGCATTGCGCAAGGAGCTAAAGACAAAAGATGTAGAGATAGCATAACACAAGAGAGGGACTTCGTGTAGAAGAAGAATGAAGTATTTATCAGCATCGAAGAGGAGATTGGGGATAATATCATCAGAGTAAGGCCACACTTGGAGGCCAAGGTACCACGAGATGTTTCCTTCATACACTATGTAGGAAAGTTGGTGGACTTGGTACTTGAATATGAACCTCTTTGTATGACGACACCCAAGGAAGTCGAGCAAGATGCGAGAACAAGAGAAAGCCTCAGTGATGTGAAATATTACATCTTATGAAGGATTTTACAAGCGTTGCAAGTATTGAAGAAAGCGGACCAAGATTTGAACATCTACACAACTCCGAGGCACTTATCAATATAAAGACCCTAAAAGAAAATAATGAGGAAAAGACATGAAGGATGAGACATTGGGCCGCATAGAAATATTTTCAATAGTTAAGCAGAAGTGTGAGGCCCTGGCATTAGCACAAGAGCTGCATAAGACTCAGCTGGAAGAGCTTGGGAAGCTAATTGCATAGAAGATGGATATTTTAGAAGGAAGAATGAACTCGATGTCTAGCATTGTGTTGGTTTTATATAATGAAAAAGGAGAGATTACAAGGGATGAGTTGGAGTCTATTGTTGTGGACATTCCAAAAAAATCAGAACAAGCACTCGTTGAATGGTAGGCCTTGGAGGCCAAAATAAAGGAGTATCCAAAGTTGATACTTCAAATTGATACAGAAGAGGCTGCCTCATAGCCTCATAAAAATTCTTTATTTATCTACATTCTTTCATTCTTCTATTCTTTACTTCAATTTTTGGAGATAACCATTATTGGGACGACAATGAGATTAGTGTGGGGTAATTTTGATTAGAGAATACTTGTCAGAGATCACACAAGAAGTCCATGCGGGAGAGAAGGCCAGGATCAAGGGTGCGGAGGGACGGAAGAACCCGCATGTGGAGGGAAAGCTCGGCATTCGTGGGACTTAGCTGATTTTGAGCATGACAACCTATTTTTAGAAGATGGCGTGTGGAACACACCAACAATGCAGAGACGTGCACACCACGCATTATCTATCTTTGGAGGATCGAATCGAAGTGTTTTACATGGAGACGAGCTAAGAATAGGATTGTCACTTCAATTAACTATAAGAGGTCTATAGATAACACACTTACATGTGTGGCTATGCCTGTAAATGGCACGTGGCTATTAATAGCATGTAGCCTATTTTTGGAATAGATAAGTGGTGAAGGGAAAGTCCCCACCCTATATATATAATATGAATCACATAGTAGTAAGATATATGTGTGATGGATGTATGAAGGTATAGAGATATACACATATGACTAAATTATTGTATCAGATCCATGTGTGCATTGGTATAGATTGACATTATTGTAAGAAGCTTATGTGTTTATTAATAGATGGAAGATATTGGTTGAATCTAAGTGTCATTCCTGTGTGTAATTGAGTAGTGCATGTTATTGATTCAATCATGATTACTATTTAAAGCTTGTTCTTTCATAGATCTGAATGTAGCATGCATTGTAGAATGGTGGATTAGTTATGGATATATATATATATATATATGTGTGTGTGTGTGTGTGTGTGTGTGTGTGTGTGTGTGTGTGTGTGTGTGTGTGTGTGTGTTTCTTCCTTCATCACGCTAACATCCTGCTATAGCAACCCTAAAGAGGGACCTAGTACCTTTGTGCGCTTCGGGTGAGTGCTTAGTCTAGGCTGAGTGATGTGCCAAAGACATCTAGGGTGTTATCTGGTAAATTCTAGGTTGCATCATAATTCATCACAAAGACTATTCCCCACCTAAGAGGAATACCCAACCTCTTAGGCCACATACACTGGCTTTGCCCACTACCCCTCTGTCACCTTCACCACTTCCATCTATCTTAGGTCCCCACCCATCAACCTTAGTCAAGCAGCCTCCTACCCAAGGTAAACTAAAAACACAACAGCCCACCTCCTCGTCACAATCCTTTGTTACACCCAAATTACCTACACAACCTACACCTTCACCATCACCTACATCCTTTCTACCTCCTATACCTACACCACTTCTTATATCCTCATCATTACCCATGCCATTCCCTTCTCCTCAACCAGTCCCTTCCACATTGCCTCTTACCACCACCTTCACCGCACCTCCATTATCACCTTGGCTAACTCGTCCCCTTCCGCCATCTGCCTTCCCTTCTACATCACACACTCCTTCTTCACCTTTACCCAAGAAGGTGCAACCCAAGCCCAAAACCCCACTACCTTCTAAAGAGGTAGTTAAACCTACACCGCCTCCAACAACTAGTTCACCTACTACACCTTTACCCAAGAAGGTGCAACCCAAACCCAAAATTGTACTATCTACCAAATAAATAACCAAACTTACTCAACCTCCAAGTAAACCTCCGGTGATACCTCTCCTACCAAATTCACCCTCCCTTCCATCCAGACCCACACTTACTTCACATTGTGATCCATTGGTAAGGTCTTATGCCAACATCTTACCTAACCTTTTGGAAACCTCTGTCATCACATCGACGCCGCTTAGACCTTACAACCCACTCAAACCTAAACCATAAGGGTTTGATGATACCAAAATGTGCACTTACCATCATGTGCCAGTGCATGATGTGGAAAACTATAAGGCTCTTAATACTATTCTTCTCCAACTATGTCCCTCAAAGAAAACTTTAATGATGATGATATTTTAGATGAGGACCCTATTGAATTTACACCTATCACCACACAACCTCATCCCATACCTATTCAGTGACCTCTATCTCCACCTCCACAACCCTTTTATCCTCCTCCAACATTTGAGATCAATATGGTCCACATCAGAGAGCTAGCCAAACCTCCACCAAAATTCCAATGTGCTACATTGCTTTCACAAAACCATTATATTCCCTCACCATATTTTTTCCTGTCCTGTCACTACACCTTTCACAACTCACCTTCTCCTTCACCACAAATCAATATGGTTCAAGTTTCCACTCAAGCCCAGAAGGACAAAGGAAAGGAAAAAATAACCATTTCATCTGTTACTCCTTTACCCAACATTTTGTCTACACTTGCACCCGAAATCACCATCTGTGGACCTGCATAACCTATTTCTAATAGGTTTTCCTATTGTACAATGCTTAAACAATTACACTAGTTTCCTCTCAAAATGTCTTTGTACAACCTTGTCCAAACCTTTGAGTCTCATCATCAGGCCATCATTTAGGTCCTGTAATCTATTTAGATTCTACCTAATGACCCTATGCCTGTTGCATCCATTATCACTCCTCAACACATTGCCTCTCTCACCACTTCACCTCTTCCTCTTCTCCAAATACCACTCATCAAGTATCCACTCTCGCCTCTGACGATGAGATATTACCTCTCTAATTAGATGATCCTGACCCCACCCTATTCATTTCCATCTACGTTGATAATATACACGTTCGACATGTTATGATCGATGGAGGTGCTAGTATCAACATCATTTCCTCCCATGCGTATCAAAAATGCACATCCCTTCTAATTACATGCATAATAACCCAATTATGTTGTGTTCATTTAACGATGTCATAACTTCCACCCTCGACACTATCATTCTCCACATCCACATGGGCCCCCATACTATTCCTGAATTATTCTATGTCTTAGAGGGGGAATTCCAATATAACTTGTTGTTTGGCCGACCTACTGGATTCACGCCATGGGTTGTGTTCCTTCAACCTTACACCATTATTTAAAATTTGAACATGAAGGACACAACTACACCATCTCGACCGATCCTTCACCATTTAAAACTTGTAACATGCTCTACCGACCTAACGATGTCCTTATCCTAGTTAAGGCATATACCACCACTTCCACTCCTTCATCTGCTATCCCATCTACCGTCACTGATGCCTCTTCTTTAGCCACTACCTCATCCAGCACTTCTACCACTACATTTTCCATAGCCAAATCCTCTATTCTCACTACTACAGCAGCTTCTATAGCTAACCCATTAGCCAACCCATCTACTTCTCAAACATCTAATGCTTCTTCTTCCCACCGTGCCTAATGATTCATCCATTCGACTACCCACATACCAACTACCAATCCCTTAGAAGGTGTTTTTCAATGCCTCACTCTGGGGGAGTACCGCCTTTATAACATTGACACATTCCTTACTCCTCAAGAGTATGGTAACCTTCACCAACATCCCCGCTATGATCACCGCATAGGAAAAATTTTCCCTATGGTCCTCCCCACCTTCACACCAACTTAACATATGGGGGAATTGATGCTTCTACCTACTCGCTCAAGCCACCTTCCCAAACTCGACCATTTTCCTCCAACCTTCAATCTCTCACCAATTGTCACTTTGCCCACACCTTCCTCCATCGCTACACTTGGAAGGTCTTTGGCTTTGGTTTCTATAAACGAGACCATCATATTGTCATTCCTTACACCACTCATAAGCATAAAGACCACAATGGTATTGGATTTTCTGAACCACCTTCCAAGAAGGCCCGAGTCAAACTCATTGAGGATGATAAACCTTCTCCACCCCTTTCACCTACCTCACCACCTTCACCTATGGAGTCTATGGATCCAAAATCCATTCCTCCTAACTTTTTTTTCGTGAACACCATTTCCTGGGACCTCTACTTATCAACATGATGGTGAGGCTCCCTCTTCTCTTCCTTTCTGTATCCTAACATGATCAATGATGATATGCCTTCTATTAACATCATTCAATGTTAGGATGATGATTCTATACTTACCTACCTTGGTGCAGAAGATTCTTATACTCACCGATTGTTACCTTCTGAGACGCAAACGATGTTGAATGAATCGACCATCAAAATCAACATTCACACTCAGGACAACTCACAGATTCTAAAAATAGGACAATCTTTAGATACTTTGCTGAACAAGAAGCTTTCACTTATTTCCTCCGAGATCATAACAACACTTTTGTTTGGTCCTATGTTGATATGCCCAGTATTGACCCAAATATTGTGGTTCACAATATCATAACTATTCCTGATGCTAAACCTATGAAATAGAAGCTACAAAAAATGCATCCACGCATTGCCCTTCTTGTAAAAGAAGAACTCTAGTACCTCCTTTATGTTTCTTTTATTCTACCCATTGATTATCCCCAATGGATTTCTAACATCGTTCCTATCACCAAAGTGACAGGGGGACTTCGCATATGCACAGATTTCTATGACCTCAACCTAGCTTGCCCCAAGATGATTTTCCTCTACCTAGCATTGACCAACTGGTTGATCTCACCGTTGGCCATGAGATGTTATCACTCATGGATGGTTTCTTGGGTTATAACCAAATATTACTCGCACCAAAAGATCAACACAAAACGCCTTCATCACCCCTTGGGGACCTTCTGCTATCGTGTTATGCCTTTTGGCCTTAAAAACGTTGGTGCTACATACCAGCGGGTTATGACCTATATCTTCCATGACATTATGCATAACATATTGGAAGATTACGTTGATGACCTTCTTGCTAAATATAAACATCGGGTAGAACACCTTGCATTCCTTAAGGTTGTCTTTAAATGTCTCATCAAATATTGTGTTCACTTTCAACCTAAGAAGTGTGTCTTTGTTGTTCGCTATGGTAATATCCTTAATTTTATCATTTCTTTACGTGGCATTGAATATAATACCAATAAAATCAAGGCTATTCTCAAGATTCCTCCACCTACTAACTTTCGTCAACTGCATAGTTTTCAAGGAAAGTTGCAATCTATTCGTCACTCTATTTCTCAACTTTCCAACCGTTGCCATCCATTTCATCATCTTCTAAAAAAGGTTGTCTCCTTCAAATGGGATGATGAATGCCATAAATCCTTCGATGCCTTAAAAATACCTCCTCCAACCACTTGTGCTCATTCCACCTAAGGATGACCAACCATTTTACCTTTATATTTTTGCCACTGATAATTCCCTGGGTGCCATGCTCGCTCATCGCGATGAGCAACACAAGGAGAAAGAATTTTATTATATAAGTCATACGCTTTTAGACTACGAGACTAGATATACTCATGCTAAAAAAACATTACCTATCCTTAGTCTTTGTCACCACTAAACTTCACCATTACCTACTCAACCACAAAACCTTCGTTGTCACCAATACTAACCCCTTACATTACATGTACACTAAGCCTTACCAACATCAACATGTTTCATGTTGGCTCATGCTTCTTGCAAACCTAGATATTGAATTCATCCATCAAAATTATGTCAAAGGACAAACCATTGTTGACCAACTTGTAGACACACCTCTCTCCGGAAACCAATCTTCTAACTTCGACTTCCCTGATGAATCCATCACTACCCTCTCCCTAGATGATACCATTTACCAGATGACCTTATTCTTTGATGGTTCCAAATGTCAACGTGGGGGTGGTGTAGGATTTATTCTCATTCCTCTTAATGGTGAGCCTATGTCATTATCTTTCAAACTAGATTTTGATTGTACTAATAACATTACCGAATATGAAGCACTCATGTTAGGTCTTCAAACCGCCATAGCCTTAGATGTTAAATCAATTAATATATTTGGTGAATCTCAACTGGTTGTGAACCAAGTCAATGATATATACTAGTTTTGTAACGAGATACTTCAGTATTATAAGCATCATGTTGACATGCTTTTGACTACCTTTGACCATTATGAACTTCAAACCACCCTACATTCCACTAACAAACTCGTGGACACCATGGCTTGTCTCACTTCTCAAATACCCGATTCGCCCTTTGACTCAAAAAATCTTTGTCACAAGTACAAATGTTGCAATAACCTTCTTATCTATTCTGAGATGTTAACTTTATAGGAAACATTTAAACTGACCCAAGTGACCTTTGGTATAAGGAATTTTCTAACTAGCTTTTCCTTTCGGATTACGCCTCCGGATCATACTCACAATGGACAACGAGCCTTCCTCAAAAGTGTATCTTGTTATGTCATCATGGGTATTCTTCTCTATAAATGTGGCTTTGATGGTATCCTCTTATGATGCCTTACAAGTTATGAAATCCCATACACCATCAAGGAAGTTCATGATGGGATTTACGGAGGTCATTTCATTGGCTTCACTTGTTGTCAGCGCATCCTTCGTCTTGACTATTATCGACCAACTCTAAACCAATATTGTTGTGACTATGTCAAACATTGTATGAAATGTCAACAACATGTTAATCTTCATCACACCCCTAGTCATGCCTTACAGTCACACGAGACCTTTGGCCTTTCTCTCAATGGGGTTTGGATCTTGTCGGAGAGATTAACCCTCATTCTTCCTAACATCATCAATGGATTATTACTGCTACTAAATATTACACTAAATGGGTGGAAGCCATACCTCTCATTTCTACAAAAGCTGAGAAAATATGTGAATTCATCAACCATCACATCATTTGTCACTTTTGTGTTCCTCACTACCTCATCACTGATAATGGAAAAAAATTAAAAAATAAAACCCTACGGAAACTTTGTGATGCCTTCAACATTCAACTCAATTTTTCTTCACCTTATTATCCTCAAAAAAATGGCCAAGCTAAATCGACTAACAAAAACCTAAACAAAATTCTTATGAAATTGATTGACAATATCGGTAAGCATTGGCACACACACATTCCTTTTGACTAATGGGCTTATCGCACTAGTATTCTCACCTCAACTGTTGCCACACCTTTCTCTTTGTTCTACGGTATAGAGGTTATCTTGCCTCTCGAAGTATAAATTCCATCTCTTCATATATCACTCCAAGATATGCTCAATGATGATGATTTTTGCCAAGACCGTTTAGCATAGCTTGAGTTATTAGACGAATGCAACCTAAATGCTCTCGATCACCTTCAAATCTACTAAAAACATATCAAAAATGCCTATGATAAACATTTCCAAGAATTAACCTTTAAGGTCGGTGATCTCATCCTCAAGGAAATTCAACATGTAACAAAAGTTGAGTAAATTAAATGGGGCAATTTTTGTCCTAACTGGCTTGGACCCTATATCGTTACTCATGACTATGGATCGAGTGTTTATAGTTTATCTTCCTCGAAGGTAAACTGAATCTGAGCCCCTCAATGCCTTGCATATTTGACCATTCTATTGTTGAATCAAGTCCTATATCACCTTTTGTCTATTAAATGCTCATCCATTGAGAAACCTTTACCTTCTACTTACCTATTTTAAGGATCAACGACTAAATAGGAATTGTGTGATTATTTGTCACCTTTGACCCCCTATCTTAACTATGAAGAGCTGATTGCGTTAGTTCTTGGTCTTGATTTGGATGGAATTAAATTTTCGAGTAAGAGGATAGACGGAAGGTGGAGGAAGCTAAGTTTGTCGAAGAGGGGGATGACTTAATCTTCACCACCAGCTCATGGTATCCTCATCTCATCCATCCCTCCTCCTTTCGATTTAAATTGCCCGCATGATGGTGCGCTACATCACGTTGGAAGGCGGGTTTATCACTTGTTCCTACTATTCACCATTTAATTTTTCTCAATCATTTTCGCAGAGGCTTGAGGTTTGTTTCCCACACTTCATCCTAAAATCTTTAGAAGCTTCTATCATTGTTGTTAAGCATTCTGTGGGCTCTCTTCCCCTCCACCAGGGGTTATCCTCCTCCTTCATCGACATTTCCTCTGCACTCCCCGTCATTCTATTTCTACCCTGCATCGCTCTGCTCTGTTCCTTCTGGCACCCCTCCATTTGTCCCAGGCCCCTGCCCACTCCTCCATGCCGTCTCCCTCTTCTCATCACTGCCTTCCCCTCCATGTCGTAAGCCCTCCCTCCTGACCCTTCCCGTGTTCCGGCTCCCTCCCTGCCATTGTTCCTTCCCCGCCCTGCTTCTTCCTCCGTTGTACCTTCCCACGCCTTTGTTCCCTCCCGGCTTTTGTGCCTCCCCACTGCGTCCCGGTCCCTATTCCCTCGGGCGCATCTGCCTTGAGTATGAAAAGGGCTGAACTTCGGTGGCTCAAGACCTCCTCACCATGCACCATGAGTCTCCCCGCCTTGGACTCTTCTCCTCCCGATGCCCCTGTTCACTCCCTGTGATAGCTAGCTCCACCGGTCCCTCCACGGATGATCTCTCCAAGGATGTTCTGCGCTTAAGACTCTCACTCCAAATTTTTCCAAGTCGGTCGGCAAAAGCAAGCGCAAAGTGCGGGATCGGGAAGACTTACAGCCAACCGAGTGGAAGAGATTTACAAGAAACTCTTCTCCTTGGATAGCGAATCGAGCCTCTCATCTCAGGCACAGCACGGCAATGAGGGCGATTCTCACCTTTCACGAAACACAAATCAAAAATATATGCAATCTGAGCAACCTCCCTCCAACTGGCTGGATACATGGCATTAAAAAAGACATTGTGTTCAAAGAGGCAGACAAGAATGATCCTGCGCAAATCTCAGCTCTTGGCCTCATCTCGGCCTTTCTCGCTTTGAAGGCGGCTGTGGAGAAAACCATAACCAATTGACTTTTTCTGTTTAGTTGAAATGCTTTGCTCCTTCGTTGTTTCGTTGTTGTTGTTTCTCGCTGTTCCTTTCTTTGGTTTTTTCCGTTTGTGCTCTTTTTGTTTTGCGATTATAAATCAGGGCCCATTTGGTGTTCATCTTTTCTATGATGGTTTTGGCTCCTTTTGTGCTGACTACTTTCCATCTGGCTTTTTGAAGCCTTTTTGTTCGAGGGTATAGGCCCCTCTCAAAAAACTATTTACCATTAATAAAAAAACTATGAGTACCATGACTCTACTCATGACATGGTTCTCATGGATACTTTTTCATTCTTATCATGATGGAATCCCATGTTCATTCATCACTTAAAACACCTCTTACATAGTTAACCTTTGTGTGTTATGGTTTTGCCTTCATAAAGGAAGCCTATACTCCTCTATAGTCTTGTCCATGACCTAAAAGTCCAAAGACATTCACAAGTAAAATGGGATTCAACTCCTTGAGTCAAACTTATTGTAACAGATGATTCCCTCAAAAATGAAATCTACCTCTCTATCTCGCTTCTATAAATAGACTGCTCCCTCGAATGATAGCTATAAAAATTCAACCCTAAAAAAACACAGTCTATCCAAAAGAAGACTATTCTTGTACAAATTAAAATAAAACATTCTAAAGCTTCCCGCATTGATCAACTTCACGAAGACCTCAAGGAGTCATTCTATTCATCCCACATAGACTTCTCGTATCGATCAGTCTATAAAAATCTAAAGCAAAAGCAAAAAAAAAATATAACTTTTTCATCATGGACCTGCCTATTTTGGTTTTGGATATCTTACAGATGAGGCATGATGTCTCATAACAAGGTTACGCTAAAACATCCCATTTCACCTCATCTTCCTTTCTTTCTTATCTTTTATCTACTCAAGGGATGTATCGCCAATACAACATTTCATGATCATGTAACTTCCTTCACCCTTTGAATAGTCAATCTTGCAACACCTTTTGGATCTTAAGTTCATAAGCCAGTATTTGGTATGATAGACTCATAATGGTTCTTAACAATTATGTGGCATTTTACTTCTTTTAGTGGTCACCTCTTTTCTTACTTATTGATTTTTCTCCACAGGACTATACCTTCGACATCTACATTCTGGCATTTCTTCCCATTCAACCTAGACTCAACTATACCTAACTGACCTACACTCAACCATACTTATTCAAACTAGACTCAACCATGCCTAACTAACCTAAACTCACCCATGCCTAACTGACCTACACTCAACCATACCTATTCAACCTAGACTCAATCATGCCTAAACCCTACCAACCCATTCATCTACCTCATCATATTCTTCCCTCGCTTATGGGAGAACTACATTGGCCCAGGGCCCCTTTTCGTCGAGGCTATGTAGGCAGCACTCAGAGGGTATGGGGCCCTTGGAGGTTAGCTCGGCCACTTTTACCCCTAACCAATTTTCCCCCTTTACATTCACATCCAAACTTAGTTAGTTTCCATTTACACAATAACTTGGAAATTAATATATCATAAAAACATACATTGTTTCATCATACCTACCATTTTATAACCTCAACCATATCACACCTACATCATTTAACATTTCCATGATATCAATTACTTGGAAATTTAAACATAACATACATCCAACACATCATTTCCTTAAAACCAGTAACTTGGAAATTTTTTGACTCAACCATGCCTACACCTAACTCAACCATGCCTATATGACCTCAACTCAACCATTCCTAACTCACCTAGTTTCCATAATAAGCAATAACAATGGAAATGAAAACCAATACATCATCAGTCCAATAATCATCAACTATATAAAAGGGAATGTCTTTGTATCAATACATATGTACACAGGATAAATCATCAAAGTGTCTCAAAAAATCTCATATATAATCTCGCAATCTTCGGCACGCAGCTAGTATATATATCAAAATCAAAATCATAATACAATATCATGATGAATCAACCCCACTTGAGGCCCTCCTCTCCACTCTCACATGTCTCCTCCTCTCACACCACCCTGTCAAGCATCTCTCCACCCTCTACTAGTCCTTGTCTGCCCATCATCTCCTCCTCCTTGCCCTCAGTGGGCCCGGTCTACGAGAGCTGGTAACCTCACCCTAACCCTATCTCTAGGGCTGACAACCGCCTATCCTACCCGAGATCTAAGTCCTAGATCTGGGTCCTCATTGGCTACCTGATGGACCCCGTGCTTGGTATATGATGGAACATCAATGCCTGTTGTGGCTATATGATCCTGGTAATAGCGGGCCTCATTTAGGGCATCCCTGAATCTCACCATCGATATAGTCTGGGGTGGTGCCATCGCCCTAGCTGCAACCTATGAACTTTTCCACAATAATAGAGGCCTATGTCCTCCTGCTATATACTTATGGGACCCTCTCTTAGTGTTGGTGCCTTTACTACGGGACCCTATCCCGGTGCTTAGGTTACACAGTTTTCTAATGTATGAAATGGTTAAAATGAATCTGTAATATATGGATTTTTACTTTTTTACCCTACCCCAGACTGACCGACATCGGTTTATCTTGACCAACATTAGTCATGTGCCCTAGCACCGTAGTTAGTTTCCTTGATGACATTGGTTTACCATAACTGATATCAGTTAGCCTGTTTGAACCCATTGCACCATTTCTCACCACATTTGATTTCCCAAAACCCTTTTTACCTTACCCAAATTTGACCCTAGCCTTACAACTCAACCTAATGACCTTATTACCTATGACCCAACCTCATAATCAGTTGGGGCATGTTTTTCCCCTAACATGGCCTTACCTATGGCCATGCCTAAATGAACCAACCCAACCCCAACCATTGTGACACTCAAATTCACTTACTTGTTATACCTTACAATGACGTTACTCGTGTTGTTCAGCCTAATGACCTTACCTTGCCTAATGTCATGTTGTTTATCCCAACCATACCTTTGGTGACTGGAACAAACCTATTTCCCATTCCTACACCTTGCTTGGTTGTGTTTTAAGACCGTATCCTATACCTTGGATACCTGAACCACTTCAACCTTGTTTGGATAAACCTATCGACCTTTGACAAAGTGGATTTTGCAAGCTCTTCACCTGGTACCATATCACATTCTATACATGTGCATGCATTAGACTTGCCACTACCTATTACCCGAACCGAACTCACCCTTACCTAAAACCCACCTACCCTTTTTTTCATCACTTACACATTTATAAAACCACTCACTGACTCCCTCTATTACCTCATCAGATCTTGGTTTGAGGGGGATCACCTCCACCCATACTTAGGGCAACCTAATCTTCACTCATACCGAGACAACAACTTCCTATTTTTATCAACGTCGCTTATCAATACAAGCTACGTGACAAAAAGGGGCAAATATAGACACCAAATTTGGGTCACACTCCCCTTAGTCCCCTTTAATTAATTAACGTAATGTATTCACCTAACCATGACCCCTTACCCCACATTCATATTAATTTAATTACTTACAATTGAATTAAATTTCATCCTCACATTGTTAATTAATGTAATTACTTTAATTAAGTTAATTTACACATCACCTAGACACCTCATCGTAGACTTATTCTTAGCCTATTAATTAATTAAGATTGAGTCTCTACTTATCTTAAACAATTGGGACTCTTTCAAACCTTTAAATTAAAGTCTTATTCCTTCTCCAACAATGCTCTCACTTATCTAAGTGTCAACCCTCACTTGAGACCTGGATTAGCAATCAAGATCATGCAAAACATAGTAAAGATCGGGCTATTTTTGGTAACTTTGACTAATTCACCCTAACCAACATCGGTTTATCCTCACCGGACATCGGTCACCTAAACCGCCATCGGTTCCTTTATATACAATTTTACAACTCTTTACACGGGTTGGTCATTCAATTTTGGGAGTTCTATTGCAATCAAGTGAGGATCTTAGAGCCATTCCTTCATCCAAACGACATCTACATACCACTAGAGTGCAACACAAGCAATAGGTTCTCTTCCAAATCGTTGGAATATCTATGGGGACACATGGGTTGCACTACCACGGCACTAAACCAGCCATCACATCACCGATCAATCACCACCACCTTCGATCACGAGATCTTCATAAAAATAAGTAAGTAATGTGATTTTAATCATTTTTTCTTACTTTACTTTGCAAATCTTTTATTTTCTTTCAATATTTCAGTTTTTGTTGTTACCCGGATATCTCCATCTTCCCACCAATCCACCAACCCAACCATTTCAAGCCTTTCCACCTTTCTTAACCTCTCCCTCTATATTCCTAAGTCTTCTCAGTTATATTATGAGCCTAACCACACCTTCCTCACTCTATGTAATCATAGTGTAGACACCAAATTTGGGTCACCCTCCCTTAGTACCCTTTCGATTAATTAGCATAACACATTTAACTAATCATGACCCCTTCATCCCATATTAATATTCATCCTCACATTATTAATTAATTTAATTATTTTAATTAAGTTAATTTCATCCTCACACCTCCACCTCATCATTACACCTCACCCTAGACCCATTCTAGGGGCATTTAACTCACAATGACCAAGTCATCACTCTCAACACTGAGTCATCACTCCAAGTGTTGAGTCACTACTTGACCTAACTAACTAAGAATTATTCCTAAACCTAACTGGACTTCTTCTAAGATCTTCTTTCCTTCTCTCATGTGAAATCTACTTCCCTAAGCGGACCCAAAAAGGAAAACATGCTAAATGGGAAGATCTACCTATTTTTGTAAATATGACTATTTCACCCTAACCGATGTCGTTTTATCCTCGACCGACATCGGTCACCTAAACATCAACAGTTCCTTTATATAGAATTTTACAACCCTTTACCCAAGTTGGTCATTCAGTTATTGGAGCCTTATTGCATTCAAGTGTGAATATTCAAGCCCTCCTACATCCAAATGATGAACACACACAACCACAGTGTAAGATAAATAGTCGGTCCTCTTTCTAGAGTGTTAGAATACTCACGGGAACACACAGATTGTATTTTCGTGACACTTGGACTCAAGCACCTCTTCTCCGATCAACCATCAACCATATCAACTCACAAGATCTACAAAATACCAAGTAATTGTTGTGATTTCAATCATTTGTGCTTATCCCATTGTATATCTCTTACTGCTTTCAGTATTTTATTTCCTCTATTACCCATACATCATCTTCTTCCCACCAACCCATTATTCCACCACCCTAAGCCTTTTCACCCTTCTAAATCTCCTTCTTAGTGTTCCTAAGTCCTCTCAGCCATATTACAACCCAAACCACACTACCCTCACTCTCTATGCAATCATAGAGCCTAAAAACCCATTTTTAAATAGTTCATTACCTATTGCCCCTACCGACGTCGGTTCCCATCGATCATAGGTTTAATCCCCATACCAAGATCTCGTCACCGCACCGATATCAGTCTCTATGTCATTTTATATTCTCATAATAGAAAAGTTCCCACTTACCCAAAACCAACCTGGACCTTAACCAATCAGCCCTAGACCTTTAACAAACCTCGTCATGACCACGAACAAACCCCGTTTGTAATTAGATTTAGTGTTATTTTGACATCTAGCATAAAATCTAGTGTATTGTGAGTATGAGAAACCTAAATCATTACATTGTAATAGGACTTATTCATTTCAATTGCTTGTTCACATTGAATTGTTATTAAATAGTGGATTGACACCTCTCCAGGGAAGCACCGCGCTTCCTAGATCTAGCATACGCTAGGCGAGTCCAACCAATCGTTATATGTTATTTAATACTCTTTTATGGTTTTTTTGCATCTACAGGTATTCCTTCCCAGATAAAAAGGATTTCTCTATGATCAACTTGGATAACGTCAACAACACGCGTATTCTACCTTCCACCTTCGCCTCACAAGAATTCCTCATTAACCATTTACCTTCTATTTGTTTCATCCTAGAAAGCGTAAAAAATATTGGTGAAACACATAGAAAGGCTTGAAAGCCATCTTTATTAAGTTATTACCCATTTCCCCTACCAACGTCATTTTATCCTATCACCGCTCGGTTTCACCCATATACTAGCATTGGTCACCTAACCAATATTGGTCTTTGTGTCATTTTATACCCTCTGACCAATAAGCCTTCAATTCAACCAAAACCAACCCAAACCTCACCTAATTAGTCCTAGACCCTTTATCAGACCTCTATTAGACCTGTAAAACCTAGAACAACCTACCAAACCTCTAGATCTAATCATAACTTTTCTTGTTAGATTAGATTTACTTATTGTATTAGCACAAGATACCTAATCATACAACTACTGATAGGATTTTCCTTATTTTATGGTATTTGTTGCATTAAATTGTATTTGAAAGTGGATTGACAGCCTCCTAGGAAGCACCTCGCTTCTGGATCTAGCATTTGTTAGGTAGTCCACTAACCTATATTATTAATGTTATTTTGTGGTCTTGTTGTGTTTCTTACAGGTTGTTCCCCCTAGCCAAAGGGAAGCTCTCCACGATCAGCTCGGATCAAAATTCAATAACACGTGCATTCAACCTTCAACCTTTGATTTTATAGGTATTCCTCCTAACCTCTTACCTTATTTGTTTTATGAAAACTATTCGATTTAAACAACACCAACATAGAGATAAACATATTTTCAAAACTTGACTAAAATCATACTTTGACACATACTAGCATCATTTTACAAAGACCATAAACCAAAAGACAACTTTACATACCTTCACATGCTTTAATCACATATGATGATGGCTCCTTAAAGCCTAATGGAGGCACCCATGGCATATGGATTCACCTAGCAAGGTATAACATCCATGTCCACATGGGACATGATACCAAGATCCTTCATCAACTCTCTTAGCTTATGTACCTTTTCTTCTCTATTATTCTCATTGAGGTATTTTTTGAGTAGATAGCAAAAATCTTGAGGTTAAATAAATGCAAAGAGCCTTTTATGAGCAATAGGCTTATCGTGACTAGAGAAAGCAACTTCGGGAGCATCTTTTTCCTTCTTGACAAGAGTAATCTTGAGTTCTTCCTTTGCTTTCTTAACATGATCAAATTTGACCTCTTCTTTCCATTTGTATGTGCTTGTCTTTACTCTACAATATATTGTAATGTGGAAAAACTTCTTACATTTAAAACAATCTAAAGAAATATTACCTATAGAAGCCTCGTCACTTTGTCTAGAACCCTTTTGTTGACAATATCTAGCTATATGTCCAATCTGATTACAACTATAACACACAATCCCATACTTATTTTCATTCCTCTAAATATAACTAGAAGAATATTAATGACGAACTTGGCAATATGGCCCTTCATATAGAAATTATAGTATGTAATATCTCCTAAATGGTGTGAATGATTATGCTAATCATTGCTCCATGGAAATACATTCTTAACAAACCTTTTATAGTACCTATCTCTATGACCAAAAGTATTAAAAGAGTAACAAACACCATTTAACTTACTTGTAGACTTCATTGCATTAGGTGTTGGGATTAGCACACCGGTTGTACAGATAATATATCAGATCTAAGCATACATGTAAATAAAAGTAGATATTCTACCCAAAGAAATATGTAAAACAAGAGATATAAATCAACACCAAATTTAACGTGGTTCACCCAGTGTGGGCTACGTCCACCAAGAAATAAGCCAATCTATTATCCAAAGCTTTGACAAGATATACAATTGAAGATTTACAATCTTCCACACCTCTCAGATGTACAGTCTTTCTTTCATTCATGTTTTTACTTCTTCTCCAAGAATTCTCTCTCTCCCCAAATTTTGCAAGTTCTTCTTAATTCTTACTTCTAAACCCTAGCTTTCATGTTTATATAGGCGTATATAGACTTAGGGCACTTAGCCATGCAATTATAATCAATAGATCTTCTTTAATGCTAAAAATAGATGTAATTCCCGAGAGTTAATTAAAACACTCCCGCACAGGTAACCGATGTCGGTTCTCCCTAACCGATGTTGGTTTCTCCTTGCTGCTCGACCGATTTCAGTCCTAGGTGACCGATGTCTGTCCCTCCTAACTGATGATGGTTACTTTGTGTTTTCCAAAGCAAATTTCATATTACATGCTAATATGAATTAATTGAGCTCCATAAATCAACATTGGGCTACCTGATAACATTATTGAGATATTTAACATCCTTCATAGCTCTAACAACATTACTAGGTCCAACTTTGGTAGCTTCATGCTTCTCTGCATGCTCTTCTTTGTAGCCTAAACCAGATTTGTCATTTATTACTCTTTGATTATCCAACATATCATTTAGGGATTCTGAAATTTTTCCAAATTCTTATAAGTATTTAACCTATTGTGTACTTGTTCCAATTATTATTTAAATATCTCGTCTCATCTTCATACCTGCTACAATATTCTTCTTTGACCCTTACGATTTTAGACACCTTCTCCATTTGTGGCTCCAAAATCTAAATGGCTTGACCATGCTCATCTTCCATGCAACTCATTTGTTCTTGTAAACTCTGAATAATTGATTACAAACTTCATATTTCTTTCTTTGGGGTTGCTTGAACATCGATGGTTTACCCATTTCTTATTCTCCAAGAGAATCTCCTTCAAGTTGTCAAACTTTTTCCACAAGGACCTGCTCGACACCAATTTTTGGAAGCACAATGGACTAAGGGGGTGAATCATTCCTACAAAACATTCAATTCATTTACCACAACTTACATTCATCCATTTAACATCCATAACCATATGAGCACATTAGGTGTGTATTAAGCATTAACAAGTACATGAAACAAAGAATAAGACACATGAACACCATATATAAGTGGGAAACCCTTAAGGGGAAGAAAACCCATGGAAAATCTATTTATATTACTTGAAGAAAATAGATTTAGTGAAGCACCAACTTCACAAGGAGAACCAAATCCTGATTTAGTGAGGCACCAACCCTACAAGGAGCACCAATCTGTAGTTTAGTAGAGCACCAACCCCGCAAGGAACATAAACTCCTAATTTAGGGAAGCACCAACTCCACAAGGAGGCTATAACCCCCTAAGATGTTCAAGCACCAATTCAACCATCTTAAGATGAAAATATTTAAAAAAAAATTCTGCCATAACCGATGTAGATCACAAATTCAACTCACACACTTTGAAAACCTATTCAAACCCTCATTCCTTCAACTCATTCTATTCTTCTTCTCCCATGACCTGATTTGGATTCAATCTCTTACATTCAATATCTCTAACATTATTCATATTTTTCACACATCTTTAGCTCGATTTAATGCCCTTAAACCACTTTCACCTATGTCACAATTTCCCTTCTTTTCCAACTAGTTCAAAATGAACTAAACAAGCACCTTTATATGCTTCTCAACTCATAAACACATCATAGGTCAGACTAGATAAGTTATATCAACCAACACAACTCAAAAATATAACAACAAACTCATTAAAATTCATAAAATGTACCCATATGGGTTGACCATGCTCAAACACACCAAAAAAGCCCAAAAATGGTTCAACACCCCATTACTGATTCATCAAGGACCAAAAACATCATTACTATGATTATTCAAGCTCCCAAATTCATAGAACATGTCAAATATGACATAGAAAAATTATGCATGATCATACATTAGCTTGCACCAATCAAATGTTTCATAACACTAACAAGAAGGCCCATATCCCTCTCAAAACAACTATTTCCAAGAACCATTCTTCACCTATGGGCCTCAAGATCACACCATATCACCTCAACTATACCATATAACCACTTACTAGAAATACACTAACCTATATAAAACATCCATTCTTGAAATATCTTAAGAAATATCCATACATGCAAACCATATCAACTTTTCTCTTCACCAAACTAACTCCGCCCATAAAGTAGTTTTAGAAACTCAACTAGTTTTCTGCCTTTATTCCTCTTTTAAGAGCTCTAAATTCCTTCAATATGAATAAAATTCATCCCTATTCACTCTCCAATATATATCAAGCATCAACCAATCCAAAATATGAGACTTCTACCCGAATACTCTATCTAGAGCAATCTTTCCAAAAAAAATAAGTAACCTTCTTCTTCACAAACTGCGATGGATAACCTATCAAATCACCTCATAATGAAAAAAACCATGTATAATTGGAAATAGATATGAATCCTATTTCCATAACATCTTACATTTCCTTCCAACTCCAACTAAAATGTCTTCAACCAAGTCCATCTCTATAACTGCTCATTTAAGCTTCTAGGACTCAAGAACTAGTCTTAAGGTCAAATTTCTCTATCACCTCCAAACGAAATTAAAAAATTAACCAAGGCATGGAACACCCTTAGAATTTTTTTCTAATCAATTATAAACCTTTAATTAACATGGAGAAACTAAAAACAATCACCAACCTCATGACATTACCTAAGCATGTGCTTAACTACACATCTCCTAAATTTGACCTTTAAAAAATTAGGTCATAACTTGCTCATTCATTATCAAAAACACAAATTTGATATTTCATTGGAAATATATAAAAACCATGGTCACAATAAAACATTAACCAAGTCTTAACTCCACATGTAGCTCTTGTAATTCCACTTTTACCACATATTGCTCCAAACTGCCCCAAAAATTAGTCTTAATAAATAAGGAACACTTTACCATTTAGGACCTCAACCATGATTTTAAACTATCATATACATGTATAAAAATCCTTGGCTAAAAAAAAATTAATTTATTCATCACCTTATCCTGGACAAATTTTGCTCAAAAACAAACATTTTTAGGTGGGGCCCACATATTGTCACAAGCACTACCATACCTTTTTGAAAATATGGAGGAGTCCTCTACAACCTCAAATGATACATTTTTAAAAATAAATCAAAATAGACTTTATATGATCAATTTCCTCCAAGTTGATTTGAGCTAGGGTTTAGTTAGGGTTTCAAAACAACTTATCTTCTTAATGATCGTTCATAAAAACATGACGATCAAACCACCTCATCATTTTTGAAAATATTCATAACTGACCTAAAAATCTATGTCAAAGAGATCAAGTCCCCATGTAAAGCACGCATCTCATAAAAATCATCAAAATGTAAACTTTTATCTCAAAATCACACTGGGAAAACCCGATTTTTCTATAATTGACATATCTTGCAATTCCTTCAACACTTTGACCTGAAACTTTTCAGGAAGCATCATGAAAAAATCCTCTCATTGTCCATACTCATTGTATAGCTCAAATATACATGAAACTCTCTATCCATTAAGACTTACCTATTCCAACTTAGTTTGTCTTCACCTACTTGTTTCCCAAGGACTATGAAATACCACCAAATCTCTCGAGAAATGACCTAAAACTCACTATATATGTCATATACACTACCACCATACTGCTACCATGTTCCACCATGACTAATTAGCTCCAAAACTCATACCTCCATACCCAATTAAACTAAAATGGAAATAGTAAGCCTAATTTAGTTTAATCTAGATGTTATACAAAGCAGTAAATGATGGCTAAATAAATGAGGAAAGTGACCCAATCAAATAAGAAAGTAGAAATTTAAAACACTAATAAGAAAATAGGGTTAGGAAGATCTTATTTGTTTCGACGATGCGTCAAGACCGTGTCACGAGATGACTAAATAAACAGAATACATGAACGGCCATCCAAGGGCTCGGAAAAGGATAGATCTGAGCTATCTAAGTAGACTGGGGCACCCTAGTCTAAGATCTAGGCACCTTAGTCTATGCAAGAGGTCTAGAAATGAAACTTACAGGGTCCTTAGATGATCTAAGGCCTTCACTACCTATCGTGTGTATTTCGTTGCCCTGTGTTGGATGTCGCTGGTAGTCAGTGATGAAGAGTAGACTTGTAAAACTCCAAGCCAAACATCAAAACCCTAAAAAAAAAAAAGATACAAATGAAGGGGTCGTAATTTCCTCGATGGCCATAATATTAGACTTACTAACTAAGAAATGCACTACATTTCAAACCCAAATGTAGTTCTAGGTGAGTGTGTGAAATTTGTGCCCTAGGTGCTCTTGTGTCAGTCACACTTTATGAAGTAGTGAGCTATAACTAGATGTAGAAATGTAATAAATAGTGGATAGAATAGAACAAACTTCCCTCCTATGCAGTGTAATATAGATGAACCATCCTTGCCCCTAGTGATGGAGCTAGATGGATGTAAATAGAGCCTTTGATGGATGCAACCTTAGGTGATGATAGTAGTGCCTAGTGCTTAGTCCCTCATTATGGTCTCATAACTTTATATTTATATGGTTCTCTTGTTCTAATTTCGTAATTAACCTTGAAAAGGCTGACCACTAAAAATATGGAAAGCCCAAATGGCTATAAAGTGCCCAAAAGATGGAGGTAAAGTAGGAAAAGGCTTAGGGTGCCCCGAATGGGACCAAGGCGCCTCGGTATGAGGTAGGGCACCCCAGTTAGAGGTAGAATGACGCAAAATAACAAAAATAGACTGGGAAAGTATGTGTTGAAGGTCGATAGTGATGACAAAAAGCAAAGTGAAATTTCTAAAGGACATGGGTTGATTAGTACTTTTTTCACTCAAAACCATATGAATAGTAGTATGAGACCAAGACTAAATAATACCCAAAGTGCATGATTTTTTATCTACATTTTCCCCCACTTTATGTTGGTGAGTGGAACACTTGGTAACATAAAGTAGATAGAGATGTGTACCTGATGTCCATGTAGAGTGATGTAGAAATTGTTCTAAGAACTAGACAAAGCGTGGAGTGACAAAAAGATGAGCATGGAAACTAAAGATGCAAAAGAAAAAAGTGATGAGAGTGAAGCTAGGGCGGAAACGTGTGTGTAGTTTTCTATGTGTGTGATGTACCTGCATGTTAGTATAAGGTGTGTGCTACCGCAAAATGTCATTGTTGTTGACATCATTATTGTTTGTTGTTGTCTCTTGTTATTGTTATTGTTAATTGTTTTCTTCTCATACAATCGAACCTGCGCAATGAGAAGACGATCAAGTAGTCAAATATGCATGTATATCTATATAAATTCGCATGTATATAGTGAAAAGACTGAAATGGAAGTATGAAAAATGTAAAAGGAACATGTGCACCTGATCTATGATGAGAGAAAGGGGTGTAGAAAGGATATCATGTATTGCGAATTTTTTGGGTGAGCTTACACCACCTTGGCTAAAGAAGTGTAGGGAGAAATCTGAATTATTCTCCGACCTATAACTATTTCCTTAAACATGTATGAAGAGATCTCTATATTACCTATTTTTTGGGTTATCGATGTCATTGGCATAAGTAGTGTACGAGAGGAAATCTGTTGTATCCTCTAACCTGTAATTGCTCCCTAGAATGCTAAGGACAACATGTCCTGTAAAATGTTGTTGTGTACGGGGTTTGTAGACGGTCCAAACCCACTCGTTGTATAACCCACAATGTCAAGGATGGAAACTAAACTAAACTATACCAAGAGAAAGCACTTAATAGTGTGTTAAGTCCCAAATTATTTCCCCATCTTTGGGGGCGCATGTGACATCACTGATAGGAGAATGCAGCCCCAAAAGAGGACTGACTGCATAAATTATTCCCTACATGGGGAAGGGAATGCGCTTAGTAGAAACCAAGGCACACACAAACAAGTGGCTAGAAAACAAGTATTAGTATGAATAAACATACATTTTAAAAGACAAGTGTATGCTACGTAAACAATGTAGAAGCTCGAAAGAAAGAAAACACGCAAGAAGACAATTATAGACCACCAAAGTGGGTTGCAAACATGGCACATCACTCATGATGTCGCAAGACACTCAAGGCCGTAATGGCCACATAAAAAAAGTGTACACACCAAACAAAGGGCAAGGCCCACATATAATAGCAATCAAAGACAAACAAGTATGAATAATATATAGCCATGGTAGCAAGTAATCCTAAAAATAAGTGTTGCACATGAAGTACTGTTAGCATGTTAGAAAGATAACTAGTATGTCAAAGGTTTATAGCCAAGTAAAGGAAAAATTTTAAGTACAAAATGAAATGATATCACCTGTAAGAGATGAATGTGGATGCCCCTAGAAACCATTGTAGGAGTGGTAGAAGGCGAGCATCCATGTTGTGTGTAAGAGACTTGTATCTGTGATCACAACTAGAGAAAGGCATGAACGTGCATGTGTGTATGGTAAAGATAATGACATACAAGAGATATATCTAGCATGTGTAGTAAGATGAACATGTATAACCAAATACAAACAAGAGTAAAAGCCACCAAGATATGCAAAATGTTTTGGATGGATGGAGTGGAATGTAAGATGGATGAAAGGAGCCATGTGCCCCCTGAGTGAATGAAATTATATACATCAAGGTTCATTTAGTTTTCCCCCTCGCTGATCAAGAATGAACCGTAAACGAGAGTGCGTCATCGGGAAATGGTCGAAGTGTGTATTGTATCTAACGTGTTGTGATGAGTGTGTATGCATAGTGGTGGTGATATACAACCTAGAGATGATGTGTGTGTGTGACCCTATAGCCAAAGCGTATATCATGACAAGATGAGTGAAGGAGTGATGATTTAGCCTAAAGTGTATATCACTATAAGATGAATAGAGGGAGTGGTGATGTAGCCTAAAGCATATACCACTACAAGATGAAGGAATAGGTGACCATTTATCCTATAGTGTATGTCACTAACCTAGTAATGTCGCATGATAAAAGGTTGAATGATGAATGTGTGAGTATGATAAGGTCCATTTGATTTGTAAACCCTTGACAATCAAGTATGGAATGAGGAACTAGAGTGCGTCATAGGGTAGTGAGTGCAACGTGTAGAAGTAGATGTAGTATATGTGATGATTAAAGACAACCATGTGATGTGTAATGTGTGATGTATAGTATGTAATGTATTATGTAGAATGAGTAGTATGTGATGTAATATTCTTAGATGATAAGAGTGTGACATATGTATGATGAAGACTAATATGATGTATGATGTATAGATGTGCAAATGTTGAAATGATGTAGACTAAATGTAGAATGTAGAATGTAAGACGTATGACTTGAGATGTGTGAATAAATGTAGTGTGTAATACCCATGGTGCAAAATATGGGGGTTCATGTAAAGTATGCCCTTAATAGTCAAGTGTGAACTGAAGCACAAGAGTGTGTCATCGGTAATGATGACACTAAAACATGTGATGAGTATGCCTATGTGAGGATATTGATGTATGACAATGCAAAGATGAGAGGTGCATTGATGCTAATATGTGGGGGTGTAAATGTTATGCCCCCAAGTGTGTAAGCGATGGAAGTCTAGTCAAAAGACACTAAGTGGATCAATGTAAGGAGTAGTTTCCTTAACAAAAGTGATGGGACATTGAAGTGATAGAGGAGTGTGATCATCAAATGGTTCATCATCATAGTAAGCTTCATCTCGGGTCTCTAGTCATCGACATAGGTATGGTCTATAACAGATGGTGGAATTACAAGTTTAACTTTAGAAGGTGGTTGTTGAGCATGACCGTATGATAGTGTAGATACCTTTGATGGAAGAGGAGTTAGACTAACATTAAGAGGAGGTTGCTTAGTTTGATGAGGTACTTGTTATAGATGACTTAGTAGGAGGAGGTGTGGAACTGATTTTTAAAGGAGGTTGTTTATGTTGACTTGGTGATATCGTAGGTGGTTGCTTAGGCAGCTCTTGACTTTCCTTATTAGATGAATCAAATTTAAGAACCCATTGAGATGTAACAAGTGGAGAGGACCATGTAATAGAACATTGTGTGAATCGTTGTTTGATTCTTCGTTGTAAAGTTTGGAAATCATTGTCATTATGTCCATTGATTTGATGATAGTGGTAATATGGACGCCCTTGATATTTTGCTAGTTGATAAGGAGGATAGAAATGAGTAGGTGGTAAAGTGATCAAGTGGCGACTAAGGAGCTCAGTAAGAAGGTCATAGCGTTGAGTATTGCAATCAATGATGAGAGACTCTGGTAATGGTATGGCTTAAGGCTCATTGATATGAGCACATGTAGCGAACATAGAATCAGAATGAGATGTAGAAGGAGAAAAACCATGCGCTTGAGAAGCATACTTAAGTTGTTGAAGCAAACAATTTTTTTCCAATAAATAGATGGTTTGATGAGGATTATAAATCGGTGAGGAGGGCTATTAAAGAAACAGGCAAAGAGAAGTTGAACACAAAATTGTACAAACAGATCATAAAGAAGAAAAAAATGAATTCATGATCATAAGGAGGGAAGAGCTTATACACTTAGGGAAACATAACCCAAAATCATTTTGGAAGGAGATTCAATCAAATAAAAAACATACAGATGACAACAATATCACAACCAATCAGTGGTTTGAGTTTGTAAAACAACTTTACGAACATGATCCAGAATTTGAAGGCCCCCTTTGATCAACATGACAACAAAAAAATTATTGTACAAGAAGTGGAAGAGGGTATTATGAAATTGGGGGTTGGAAAAGCCAAAGACTTAGATGAATTTTAGGAAAAATATTTAAAATGGGGAAAATAATTTCTTGCTCCTCACATTGCTGACATATTCAACAACATCATTCAATAGGGTTTTCCTAGAGATTAGACTACTCGTCTTACTTACACCTCTTTCTAAGAGTGGAGATGTTAACAATCCTTCTAATTATAGAACCATCATGCTCAACCCTTTGTTTTCAAAGTTATTTGGCATCATGGTGGAATATTGAATCGATAAGTTGGCGAGAGGAAAACGATAAGAGAGAAAAAGGAAAGCGGGGTTCGAGACCTAAGTATTCAATAATAGATCACGGTATCTCTTTAAGGCACATTATTAAAAAATCTTGGGTTCTTAAAGAGGAAGCTTTCTGCTATTTTGTTGACTTCAAGAATTATTTTGATACAGTTCCTAAGAGTAAGCTATGGGACAGGATGAAGGAGCTTGGTATCCCAACACATCATAGAGCAATCATTCATAGACTTTATGAAAAGGTACGAGTAAAAATTAGAACTCACATTGTTATCTCAAAAAGTTTGAGTGATATTATGGTTAAACAAGTATGCCCTTTATCTCCTACTTTATTTGGCCTATATATTAACAAACTTGAGGAATGGTTAAATATGCAGAGTGAAGATGGTGTTCGACTAGGAAAGTATGTTGTAAGACTTCTCCTATATGTTGACGATCTTATCCTGATTGTTAGGTCCGCTCAAGGCCTTCAAAATCATTTATGTGTAGTTGAGCAATTTTGCAAAGAAGTGGGGATGCAAGTCAACACCAATAAGACCAAGATTGTGATCTTCTCTAATAGAAATAAAACAACTCAATATGATTTCTTTTTGGATGGAAACATTTTAGAGAAAGTAACAAAGTATAATTATCTTTGGTTAGACTTTAACAACCTTAGCTAGGAGAGTTGTAGCAAAAATAAAACTTTAGGGGGGTGGAGAGCTTTTTATGCTTTCCAAAACAAATGCAGAGAGGAAGAATTATGGGATTGGAAAACTATGCAGACTTTGTTTGGGCTTTTAGTGACTCTAGTGGTGCTTTACGGATGTGAGGTTTGGGATAGCAACATTTCAAACTCAAGATGGAAAAAATTCGAGAGGATTCAAAAAGCATGATTACTAGCAAGGTCAAATTAAAGATCTTGGTCCCATATGAGATTTTCTAGCTGAAATGGGGGTTGTACCTCTTTAATCTATTGTTATGGTTTGTCTCATAACATATCTAAAAAATATTGAGCAAATGGAAGGTAGTAGATGGCCTAAGGTTGTCCTTAATGAGTTTTTGGAGAAAAGAAAGAAGTCATGGATGAATCAAAACAATAAATGGCTTAAAAAATGGAACATTCATTTGAATGCATGTCCTAATAATAGTCAAGAGATAAAAAAATTATAGACAAATTCCGTCAAGCTATGTGGGGAAAGCCATTGGGGAGAAAGAAGAGGTACTATTTGGAGGAATTTAACTCTACATGTGATCATCAACAAAAGGATTTTATAGGGGCTAATATCATGTGGAAAGCAAAGGTCTTCATAACTCAATTGAGAACTAATTCACATTGTCTTCAGTGTGAAATAGGAAGATGGAAAAGACCTAAAGAGACATGGGAAGAAAGAATCAATATCTTTTACATGTCTGGTGAGGTGGAATCAAAGAAACATTTCATGTTGGATTGTAATGCTTATAATGACATTAGGTCCCAGTTTGCTAGCACGGTGGCTACTGTCTCCTTTCAATATATCTTCAATGAGAATATGGTTGAAAAATAGGGGAGCTGATCATTAAACTCACTAACAAGAGATCTGAATGCCAGAAATATCTTTAGCAAGATTGGTTGTCCCATAAGTTGCTTTGGTAGTCTCGTGGACATTAAAATATCTTCTTATTCTTCTTCTTATATTTGAGAGATGTAATCGTCAATTTCATGGCCTTAAATTTGTCTTGAAATAAATCATGTAAAGCTTGAATTGAGTCCAATATGGGTTGATTAGATGGAGTAACACTAGGGTCATCAAATAGATGAGTGAATATAGGACTTATTTCATGTGGCGGTGTATTGTCATCAACATACATGGTGTCTAGGGATTTTTGCAAAACAACTTGGTAATTGGGATATCTCTTAAGTAAATTAGATAAAGAAACTTGAGCAACTTTGGGAGCCATGATAGAGGGAAAATGAGGATCCTAAGCGTGAAAGCGAGTTGGGTTCACCAAAATGATTAAACTAAATAGAGAATAACAACATATTGTAGTTTAATCTAGATGTTATGCAAAGCAGTAAATGATGGCTAAATAAATAAGGAAAGTGACCCAAATAACTAAGAAAGTAGAAATGTAAAACCCTAATAATAAAATAGGGTTAGGAAGAGCTTAGTTGTTTGGATGATGCTTCTCGGTGTGTCACGAGATGACCAATAAACAGAATGCATAAATGACCATCCGAGGGCTCAAAAAGGATAGATCCAAGCTCTCGAGTAGAATGGGGTGCCTGGTTTAAGATATAGGTGCCTAATCATGCGGGAGGTCTAGAAACAAAACTTGTAGGGTTCTTTAGATGATTGGAGGCCTTCGATGCCTATCACTTGTATTTTTTTGTCTTGTGTTAGATGTCGTTGGTAGTTAGTGATGAAGAGGAGACCTGTGAAACCCCAAGCCAAGCATCAAAACCCTAGAAAAGAAAGATGAAAATGAAGGGGTCGGACTGTCCTTAGTGGCCACAATGGTGGGCTTACTAACTAAGTGTTGCACTACATTTCTGACCCAAATGTAGTTATAGGTATGTGTGTGTGTGAAAGTTGTGCCCTAAGTGATCTTGTTCTAGTCACACTTTGTGAAGTAACGAGCTATAACTAGATGTAGAAATGTAATAAATGGTGGATGGAATAGAATAAACTTCCCTCATATGCAGTGTGATGCAGATGAACCAACCTTGTCCCTTGTGATGGAGCTAGATGGATGCAAATGGAGCCTTTGATGGATGCAACCTTAGGTGATGATAGTAGTGCCTAGTGCTTGGTCCCTCATTATGGTCTCATAACTTTATATTTATATGGTTCTCTTGTTCTAATTTCATAATTAACCCTGAAAAGGCTGACCACTAAAAATATGGAAAGCTCAAACGGTTAGAAAGTGCCCAAAAGATGGAGGTAAAGTGGGAAAGGTTGGGGCACCCCGAATAGTACCGGGTGCCTAGGGCGCCCAATCGGAGGTAGAATGATGAAAAATGACACAACCGGACTAGGCAAGTATGTGTTGAAGGTCGATGAGTGAATGACGAGAAAGCAAAGTAAAATGGCCAAAGGACATGGGTTGATTAGTACTTTCTTCACTCAAAAATCATATGAATAGTAGTATGAGATTGGGACTAAATAATACCCAAAGTGCATGATTTTTATCTACAATACCAAACCACAAGCTCCGAGACTAAGAATAGGCCTAAAATGACTATTACACACCATGAAAAACCATAAACTAACCTTGAAGACTTCTTATATGCTCATTAACACCTATAACACACTTTTAAGACCATGAATGATCTCATGATAACCTTCAACCAAATCTAGAGAGATCATACGGTGACTATGCAAGCTAGATCATGATTCGAACCTCATAGAACACCACCCAACATGACACTACCAATCAACCTTCATGTTTAACCTTTGACTAACACCTCATGGGGACTGATATGACAATATGATAGCCTTTACCATCAATGGACTTGACATCAATGACAACACTAACACATAATGGCCAACATATATTATATTGTATTATAATCATGGTATATGTTGTGCGGGATAAAGTTGCAGTTTTAGCTCGTCGAGTAAATATTGCAAACTTGACCTACCGACTTACCACCTCATCCAAATTCCTTCACCATTTAGCCTTAATACCTCATCGAACCACTCCATACTTTTTCCTTGCCACATTGTCCATCCACCGGTGAGCCCATAGTTATCCACATGGCCATCCAAACAACTCATTCATTTAAACAAATCCCCACGTCGGCCTACTTGGCATCCTAACATAGCTCACTCCCCAACTTAACACAACCGACCGATCCTCATGACCAAGCAAAAGAGGTCTATTGACCAACCTAACCATGCCGGGTGCCATATATAAACATGCGCACTGCCATATCTCGATGCGTGTGTGATTATATCCCAATGTGGCTAAATTAAGTGATATAGGTGGTTAGTGGGGCTCAACCCCTAACCCGACCAAATACTAAAATAAGCCCTTACCGCTAGGCCATATGGGCTTGACAGGGGTATAAAAGAAGCTCACTTATATTTGAATGAGTTAACTCTTCAAACTGTAATTCTAATAAGAAGGAAATTTTGGAAAATAGAGATTTTGGAGCACTTAGAAACAAAACCGGTCTCGGAGAAAACTAGAAAGTTGTGTAAAATTAAGAGACGAATCTGGTGATGTATTTATTCTTCCAATTTGAGTTCATATGCCATTTTTGTAATTATTTTTGTGTATATTTTGATGGTGAACTGGAAGAAGACCACCTTGCAAAGTCGAGAATAAACACGGAGAGCAAACACTGATGTTTTTCAAAGCTCACGGGTTCTCAGAGTCATTTGGTAAGTTTTTGTGATTCATTATTTGATTTTGTAAGTTTGTATATGTACTTGTTATTATGAACATTAATGGATCGGTTCATCCGAACTCGGGGACATAGGAATTTTCCAAACACCGTAAACAATTTTGGTGTTATGTGTTTTCTAATTTTGCATTCGGTTTATCAAATAATTGCGAATTTCTAATTTAGATGCAATATTTAATCAAGACAACAATTTTTCAAAAATCGGTTAAAAGGAAAATCTAAATGGTTTGAATGTGAAACTGATATAATTGATTTCTTAGAAATTTAATTCAATTTTAAAATCATTTTTATACACATTTGAATAAGAAATTAAATTATATTTGAATTAGATTCAGGTTTATATAAAAGTCGAAAAAGATAAGTATTAAAAGATCCTGGTAAATAGTTGAAAAAGTAGACTATTTACTTGTGTTTACTGGATTAGGTGGTAGGGTTTGTATATCACAAGGCCCGACTACAAAATAAAAAAGCTAAACCCTAATCTAGGTAAAGGGTTCAAAAATGGACGAGTTCACTAAAATTTATTAATCCTAAATCAATTTCAAAATATTAATTCAATTTATTTAATTAGGTTGGGTACTATATGTTACACAAATACACAATGGAAACTAGGCTATTCGCAAGTGCGTCAAACTAGTAAAGCATTTAAAAGAATAAATAGGGTTAGAAAGGTGATTTAGTTGTCTTTGATCACTTTCATTCCATGTTGCTATCATAACTCTGAGATGTATGAACCCAAATTGATTTCTCTTCACAAAATTCACGTAGGGATGGGACTATAGGAATGGTTAGGATCGGATTCTACAAGCCAACATTTTTACTATCTTGAACCGATAGCTGCACGAGTTTTGATTTTTGTGTTCCTTTGTTATTGCTTGTATCACACTTTCATATGTTCGATTCACATGTAGTCCTAACTTTCTCACATGTACCTACAAAAAGCTATCCTTATATAAGAACCTTAAGAACTTATTAGATCTAAAAATAAAATATGTAAATGCTTGAGTTAAACTAACCTCAAAGCTTACCTCGTTTGTGAGTCATTAAGCGTTGCACTACATTTCGGACTCGACGTACTTCTCATAGTGTGTTGTGTGATTATGCATCTAATATAAGTCCCTTGATCTATCTTTTTCCATTGTGCTTCTACTCGATAGTGGGATATGCTTTACTTTGGTCCATGAAACCATTATCTCGTAGACATGTGAAACAATATTATTCCCTCCTAGGCTATGATATGTGTAGACACCTATAATTTGATTAAGCAATTTTATTACTAAAATTGCACTAACTATCCCCTTTCCCACAAATTGATGACATTTCGTCAATAACGCACCATTTCTATTCTATCCTCGTTGATTAATTACATTACGTTAATTGATTAACCCTTCCATCACTCACGATGTAGACGGCGACCTTTCGTTAATTAGCAACCACTTCTACCTAAGGTAATTAATTATTCCTAATTAATTACAACCACTAATTTTAATCAATAAATCATCATTTATTGCATTTAAATCCTCTCTTATAGCTAAATCACTCTAATTTTCTTCTAAAAATCCTCTATAAGCTTATCCCCCCTATTAATTAATCACCTTTGATTAATTAAACCCCCTTTCTATTCCCACAAAGTGCACATACTTTATGAAAAATGCATTCCTTTGTATTTCCTCTTTGGGCTTTATCCCACATTCACCAAATCCATAGCCTTGCTCCAACTGGAAAGCTATATAACAAACCCTCCTCCTACCATTTCAAACACACCACCTTTTCTATAACATAAACTATAGGCATTTGGATCTTGAGCATTCTCCATTAGAATTGAGCTAACATCTTCATCTTGCATTTCATCCATCCAAGCTTTGAGTAATATGGGAAGAATCAAATGGTCTTGTAGCCATGTTTGATGAGATTCCATTCTCAAAACCTTGAGATCAAACAAAAATCAACCTTTGATTGTTATGGATCTAACTAGGTTCATTTGTAGTTTAGCAATCTAAAGAGTAGGGATTAATCTTAGTATGTTAGTTTGATTTTGTTCAAAGTTGCATGCATATTGAGGATGTTTAGTCTCCATAAGCTCTTATCTTGATGGTTTATTGTTAGGTTTGCATTTTCTTTGAAACTCTTAGGTGTTTAGTTTCAATTCATTAGCATAGAAAACTTATACATGAGCACATATGGCACACCCGGTGGGACAATATTCCATGGTCCATAGAAGTTGATTTCAAGCTTTTTGGTTTTTATCTCATTTTAACTAACCATTTTATGCATTATGTTGAATAACTAGATTTGCTTAAGACATTTTTTTAACTTTGCATGTGTTGAGTCTTGCTTAGGGATTTAATTTAAATGGGTTATTGTTAAATTTGAGGTAACATATCAAAAATTTGACCTTTTTGAAGTTGTTTGGATCAGAATGATGTATTTTGACGTCATCTCTAGGAAAGGGTGCTTATACGTCTCTCTCAGTGCATATGGGAGGGCAAGTTGTATGTGTTTTTTTAGTTCAAGGGAACCCATATGTTAAAAGGGTGCTTAAAAGGTGCATATATTATTAAAATATGCACGTCATATACTATCAAGGGCGTGCATATGTTGAACTGTGTGCATAACCTATCTTCAAGGCCATAAATTTTGCTCCCAAACTCAAAACGAATCCATTTTTTTGCATACAAAAGGTATAGAAGTGAACTATGCAATGGAAACATAAGATTAGGATTTTTACTTACATAAAATTTACAATTTTCTTTATTAGAAAATTATTCATTTTCTAACATGTCTAAATGTTTTACAAAAGTTTGATCCCTTTGATTTTCTAACACCTTGTAGGGATTTTTCTTAAAGGCTAACTATTGATTTGCAGGGTATATTTGATCATGCTTTGTGTTAATTTGTTTGGTTAAGTTAATGAATGTTGCATTTTTCATTTATGAGGCTAGGATCATGTATGCTCTTCCCTCACACCTTTTAGGTGATCTTGGGAATCAAAATAATTCTAAACCTTTTTCATGCTTTCAAGACATTTCATTAAACTTTTTGTTAAGGGAATGAACTTCAATTTGGCTAAAATGAATGGTTTGTGCATTTAAGTTAATTTTTTCCATTATTTGCTAACTAGTTGGATTTCTCGTTGCATATGCTCTTCTCTTGCATGTCTTAGGACATCTTGAGAATCAAAAACAACGTTTTATCCTCTTTTTATGATGATTTGATCATTTGGAAAACTACTAAACTTTGCATGCAGGACCTAAATATGCTTGTCAAAGAAAGGATAATCTAAACAAAATACTAATACAATTTGATGCAGGTTTCCAAATGGTGTACGACAAAACCACATTAAGTTCAAAGATAAGAAAATACACCACATTCAAAACATTGTATATGCAGGTTTTGGTTAAGAGCTATGGATCGTCCACTTTAAACTAGGAGAAACTCCCTTTGGCATAAGCCTTAAGAAAACAAGAGGGATTCTCCTAGGAACCCCAAAGTAGTCCACAAGAGGGAACCTTGTGGATGAAACGGGAAGCACTCCCACTTACCTACTTGTCTAGTATACACTTGTGAGATTTAGAGTCAAAATTATCCGTAATGCAACCCCAGTGAAAATACAACTAAACACATTTATTTCTCATTGTATCAAAGGGGGTAAAGTAAATTCGGGATACTCCAAGGTTTAGTCAACAGACTTCCTTGAAAAACCATGCATAGATAATTTGTGACACCTAGTTAAGAGAAACAAATAGGAATCCATTTCATCTTGGAGCCAACTTGACCGTCTCAAAACCAATCATGTTTCATAGATCTTTCATGAAGTAAAAATTTTTAAAGTCAAAACCTTGTTTGTCGAACAAGGGGAGAGTCCATCAAAGTTTGAACTAAGCATCATTCATCATGAAATTTGTGAAGCATTACTTTTCCTTAGTTTTTCACTCACCCTAAGGTGAGGTGAAACTTTTCAAAGTGAGGCCAAGTATTTTTCAACCCCACTTGATCTACTCCTTTGCTCTCTTGTTGATATTTTGGATCAAAAGAGGAGCAACATACATGTGTTATTAATTGATTGTGTCCACCACTTTTTCACCCATTTACATTCATCCTTGCTTGAGACTAGATGGTAAACATTGAAAGTGTGTTGGTACGTCTTCATATCTTGATAGTCATTTGATCTTGATACCCACGTCAAGATCTTCATTGTAGTTAGGATTGATTCTTCATTGATTTTCCTTTGAAGTGTTACGTTTCTTGTATCGCATCAAAACAATTTCAATACTTATGTCTTGTTTCTCATAAACTCAACCTAAGTGTCTAGATTGTAACGTTACGCTACGCACATCTTAACAATTCCTTAGTATACTTTGGCCTTGTTTGTTTTCAAACATTACCTCAACCTTGAAAAGTGTTGTCATTACTTTGTTCATGTCGTGTCAATATTATTTCGATACTAATACCTTGATTTTTCACAAATCTTGGTTAATGTATCTTAGTGGTATTGTTACGTTTCTCACATTCAGTAACTTCCACTTTTTGGGATTTAGGTCTTGCTTGGATCTAAACTTGCTATAGTATACTTTGATTGAAATCACATCAACCCCTTGTTAATACTTACACCTTGTTTATCTTAAACTTGACATAAGTGTTGAAATTGTGTTGATCATTTTACATCAAACTATCATTGAAACACATAGGAGTAGTTCTTTGTTGATTGATCGGTTTACCAAAACTTGCATGATTGTTCCTTGTGATTACCTATCTTGAAAACTTGTTTTCTAGGACAAACCTTTGATCCATTGATTCAACATTGTTGACATTCTTTTACAACCTTGACAATTGTCACACATTTTACTTAGGTTTTTGTATTCTTGAACACATTAAACGAAACCTTTGTAGCCTTTGTGTTGCTAAATGTTGATCAATCATTTTGACACTTATGCTTCCAAACTTGTTGTCCAAACCTTATTGGATTATCAAAATTGTGTCAATCATGATGTCTATTTTCCTTAGATTCCCTTTGGAAAATCACACAAGCATCCCTTTATTTGCAAAATGTCTAGTTGGTTGTCATTATGCTGCCCGAATCGACATGGAACCCTCTTCACTTTGAAGAAGTTCAATCATACTATCTAGGTCTAGGCATTTGTACCTAAACAACGCCAACAATGACTAACTATCACATGATTCCTCAAACTTCTCATAATTGGTGGTGTGATCATAATCCAAACTATTCTTTTGATTCCCCATAGTCTCCTAATTCCTCTGATCCAAACTACTATTCGGATTCCTCTCATTCTTCTGAAGATTCGGATCCCAATTACTATTATGATTCCTCTAATTTGACTCCTAAGTCAGGGTCCTCCCTTTCTTCACAGGACCCTCATTATCTATCACGGAAACCACATCTTCTTTCTTTGAAGATCTGTGTGACTCCAAGTCCATCCAATCAAACACCTAATTTGACTATTGAGTCATGGTCCTCCCTTTCTCTGCATAGACCTCTTTTATCAGTCACCTCAATGAAGTCTTCCTCCTTTGAAGATTCATGTGACTCAAAGTCCTTCTAGTCAATCATCTAAGTCGACTCCTACGTCACGATCTATGGAATTTTGGATACGCAATCCTCTTATTCATCCTCCATGATGTCATCTTATAGGGAAACCTATACCAACCAATTCTAAATCCACATCTTCTTCCAAATCCATATCTTCTTCAAAATCCACATCTTCATCCAAATCTAAATCAATTTCTTCTCTTGGGTCATCTTCTTCTATCAAACAAAATCCAATCCTTCTTCAAACTTTGATCCCATCCAATCATGATTTTCTATCACCCTTATCATTCTTCTAAATACCAATGTTTGTTCACGTCGACCTATTCATAAGACACGATGTCTGAATATATTTTTCAAACCACTATCTGATCTATTTGTAGACACAATAAGGTCAAACCTTATCCTCATCTACATCATCAAACATCTTCTAAATCTTCCACACTTGTTGGACCTCTTCTTCCAATCCAACCTACTAACAATGAAAACAATAACAACCCATACCAATTGATTTATTTCAAAATGAAGAAGTGATTAGATAATTCATGGGGCTACATGATGACATTCTTCTAGAGGATTGCAGAAATGATTCTCTTTAGACCTCGATGCATTCACGTGTATTATGGGGAGAAGTTGATTCCTTTTGTCAAGAAACAAAGGAAGACCCTATGATCATCGAACTTGATCCTCCTCTTATTCTTCTATCTTCACATTCTTCATTGCATGATGAAATGTCAAGGTCTTGCATTGATCCATGGCCTATCTTCTCATCACCCAATCATTCTTTACATATCACAATTCCTCAATCATAATCTCTCATTGGGTCAATGCTAGTAGTCCTTCATCTTCGTCTATATGTGGGCCACCTTCTAGTAGCCCTTCATCTTCTATGTGTGGGTCTCCGCTAAGTAGCCCATCATCTTCTATTCTTGGGTCACCTCCTGGTAGCCCATCATCTTCTATACTTGGGTCACCTCCTGTAACCCATTATCTCCTATTCTTGGACCACGTCCTAGTAGTCCACCATCTTCTATTTATGGGACACCTTTGGGTAGTCCTTCATCTTCTATCTATGGGACACCTCTTGGTAGCCCATTATCTTCTATACTTGGGCCACGCCCTCGTATCCCCCTTTGTCTTCTATTTTTGGTTCACCTCTAGGTAGCCCTTGTTCTTCCATCTTGGGGCCACATCCTAGTAGCCTTCCATCTTCTATCTATGGCTCACCTCCTAAGATAACCCATCCTCTTCAATTCTTGGACCATATCCTCCTCATTCATCATATCATCCTTCTATAAATAATAGTGGCAAGCCCACCATCATCTCTACCATTCTTATCATCAATCATAAACGTCCACTTTCTTCTCCCACTTCTTGGGATCAAACAAGTCACACATTAGCTTATAATAAACCCAAACAATTTCTTCATCAAGCTCAAGTCAAACATTCCACAGAGCTCCTAAAGCTCCCAACAACTCAAACAACCATAAAGTTAAAAATCAAACATGATTCAAGAATGCACACCAATGTAACCATCAAGTATGGCGCAAAGTGTAAAACCTATGGATAAGGAACTCAAGCTCCCACATACAAAATCCATGTTGAAAGATAAGTCATAGTCACTTATCGAATATGATCTCACCATGGTCATCAAGATTGGAGATAATATCACTCTTGATAAGAAAAAACTCCTAGTCTCCTTATCAAGGAAATTGCTAAAATCGTTGTTGGATCCTATCAAAAGAGTGACATTGTTGGTCCTAACTTCCCAATCATTCATCTTCATTTTCTTCTCCCTTCATGGTTTTCCCTTCACAAAACCATCAAAATCTATTTAAAAAAAAAAAAAAAAAAAAAATTAAAACATTACAAAAAAATCAAAGGTACAAAGATCAAACATTGCAATCAGGTATTGCATACACATGGATGTTCTTTCCTTCCTTTCTCCATTTTCCTCTGTAAATCATCCACCATTTTCATCCCTTCGATGATATTTTGGTTAGTCTATTGGAACTCATTTTGTGACATTTATCTCTATTGTATCCATTTGACCTTGGTATTTCATCACCTTGGTAAATTAAAGAATGACTAAACTTTTAGAGATCCTATCACTATCATACATTTAAAAACTTGTTACGAAGAAATTTTGGATGTATTTGTTGACACTAGCCAATGTCATCATCACAATCACTTCCGCATCCTTCCATCAAGCCATCAGTGGTTCTTAACCCCTTGTCAAAACAATTGAGAGATCTAAAATAAGTTTTCAGAAAGAAAAATAATCAATCAAAATCAAAATCAAAAGTAAAAGCAAAAAGCAATTGATATATAACTCTCTCTAGGGGTATTTCCAATAATCTCTACTGAGGCTATGAATGTCTGATTGGTAGTAGAGCAATGTTGTGATTAGAATCAAATACATCTTTGTCGGGGCTATGGATGTTTGGCTAGCAGCGAAGAAATGTATGGATCTCCTTCCACCTTTCATTCACAAATCACCTATCAAAATCAATCATTCCTACACATTGGCTAGTTTGTCCTCACTTTTTGTCTATAAAATCTTCACTTTGAGAGGTAATTAATTTCCATGTGCACACACTAGATCTCTATGAGAAAATAGACTAGTATGTTACCAAGTGTCTTCTTTTTGGACCTTGTTCAAACTCTTGCTTTAGTGCATGTCTTGTCTCATGATTTGTGCCTTTGGCTAATCAATTTTTCATCGACCGCCTTCTAGCTACATTTTCCATATCTTTTCATAGCATTTTTGTTCTTATACTTCGTCAAAACATCCATGTGTATAAGATTGCATTTTTACTATGTTTGAGGGAAACTTTGTCCCTTCATTCATAAATAAATCTTCTACTTCTTTCTATCATGTATTATTGGCCAACTTTGCCTTTGGGGGGAATCCTTTCTTCTTCTTGGCACTTCATTGGTTTGTGTTCATCATCAGGTTGAACATATCTATTTTGGCCTTGATCCAACCTATCCTCTTATATATATGTGTGGGGTTTTCCTTTGTATATTCCCATCTCACGTTGGGGGATCTTCGCATTTTCACCTTCTTGAACATATGTGTGACATTCTGCCCTTGTACATCCCATTTAACGTTGGGGCATCCATGCTTCTTTGTTTTCCTGTACATAGCTTGGAAAAATCAAAAAAAACAAAAACATTTGTATAAACTTTCAAAATACCAAAACATTCAAATATGTTAGTTGAAAAACTCAAAACATTCAAATATGTTATTCAAAAAACTCAAAACATTCAAATATGTTTCAAAACACAAAAATCCATAAAAAAATTCATACAAATTCAAAAAACTAAAAAATTGTAAAATTCAAAAAAATTTCAAAAATTGGTAAAAAGCATGCACATAGTTGAAGCATGTGTCAAACACATGGTACTCAATCATTATATTTCTTAGGTCCTCACTTTCTCTTATCACAATGACTCATAGATCATTTGGATCTTCCCCCATTAACAAAGTTGGTTTTTGCTATGTTTGTATGCCTTTGGCACAATGAGTTGTTGGGTACTATGTCATAGCACACATGAATGATTTTTCATAGGACCCCTGTGTCCTCCATTATTCCCCTCGCATGTATCCTTTCTTGGGGCACCATCTTTAACCCTTGTCGTTAAACACGAACATTCGGGAACTGAAGCTTGATAACAAAACATTTGTGCAACCATCTTGAACGTTGTTGGTTTGAGTATGTGTGTTTGTACTTGTTTCCTATAGGTTAACTTGTTTACTTTCTCGTATTGCATTACATTTTGTATGTTGCATGGAGTTGGTGTTTTAGCAATGAACAATTGTTCGTATTATGGATTTTCATGTCATTATACACTTTTGTTGTATGCTTACATATTTTAATAAGGACCGATGATGTAGATCATAAGCAATATGATGAAATAAAGTTGTTTTGAGTGAAAACTAGATGAAAGCTAGTTCAATCCCCCTTCATCATCATTTTTTTCTTTATATTTTTCTTCTATCCACACTATTCTTCCAACTAACTTGGGGCATCTTTTCTTCCTCCTTATTCTTCTCTCCATTTCCTTCATCTTTTTGATCGTCGATCGACCTCTTTCATCACCCCATCGACACTCGGGGGCATCCTTCACTCTACTAATTTTTCTTCCACTCCTTCAAAAATTTATCTGTTGTACTTGTCTACTATCTTTGAAGTGGCATCGCTTACGCCACCCCAAAGAGGGGCAAAATGTAGACACATATAACTTGATTAAGTAGTTTTATTACTAAAATTGCACTAACTATCCCCTTTCCTTCAAATTGATGACATTTCGTTCAATAACACACCATTTCCTTATATCCTCATTAATTAATTACATTACGCTAATTGATTAACCCTTCCATCACTCAGGATGTCGATTAACGACCTTTCGTTAATTAGTAACCACTTCTACCTAAGGTAATTAATTATTCCTAATTAATTACGACCACTAATTTTAATCAATAAATCATCATTTATTGCATTTAAATCCTCTCTTACATCTAAATCACTCTAATTTTCCTCTAAAAATCCTCTATAGGCTTATCCCCCTATTAATTAATCACCTTTGATTAATTAAACCCCTTTCTATTCCCACAAAGTGCACATACTTTATGAAAAATGCATTCCTTTAAACTATTTCCACTTTGGGATTTATCCCACATTCACCAAATTCATAGCCTTGCTCCAACTAACAAGCTATATAACAAACCCTCCTCATACCATTTCAAACACACCACCTTTGTTATAACATAAACTATAGGCATTTGGATCTTGAGCATTCTCCATTAGAATTGAGCTAGCATCTTCATCTTGCATTTAATCAATCAAAGCTTGAGTAATATGGGAAGAATCAAAATGGTCTTGTAGCCATTTTTGATGATATTCCATTCTCAAACCTTGAGATCAAACAAACAATCAACCTTTGATTGTTATGGATCTAACTAGGTTCATTTGTAGTTTAACAATCTAAAGAGTAGAGATTATCTTAATATGTTAGTTTGATTTTATTTAAAGTTGCATGCATTTGAGGATGTTTAGTCTCCATAAGCTCTTATCTTGATGGTTCATTGTTAGGTTTGCATAAGAGACCTAATGGGCGTAAAAGACCCGAACTAAAAAAGGTCAAGACCATACATCTTAGTCAAGACTCAGTACTACGGTCCTAACCAATCTGCATGATCTTGGACCAATACTAGCAAAACTCAATTAAACAATGAAACATTCCATATATCTCTATGATTGTAGACACAAAATCATGCACTTGGGGTACATTTCTAGGTCCTAAAAGCATACTAGCATTTACATGATTCTGAAGCAAGAAAACTAGCGGTTGACAACTATCTTTGGAAACTTTTATTTGTCTCTTGCTTTCTATTTGGACTTACACACCCTACAACCTAGTCATAAATTTACGTATTATCTTTCATGGCTTCGGACACTAGTGCCTAGCCAGACAACAAGTGTCCGGGTGCTCTTGTCCCTCCTAGGCCCCCTCGACCCTTTTTTACCTTACTCGCTCTTTTTGGGTCTCTTTTATCTTTTGGGAATCTTTTTCTTTTATGGGTCACCTTCTAGTTGTCAATTATGAAATTCAAACAAGGGAGTCATATAAATACATAGTTATGTGTTCAAAATCAAGGACCAAGTACTAAACATTACTATTATCACCTAAGCTTTCATTCGAAAGGCACCTAAAGCACTCCAAGGCATGCATCTAACATTCATTCAATGGATAAGGGTTGCATACTTCTACATACACTTTGCATAGGAAGGGGAAGTTCATTTTATTCCATCCACACATTCTACTACATTACTACATTCTAGCTATAGCCCGCTATCAAGTGCAACTTGCACAAGGGCATCCTAGGGCACAATTTCTACACACACTCACAAGAACTACATGGAGTCTAAGATGTAGTGCAATGCTCGGTTATAAGTTCACTCTCGGGTGACCGTCGGGGTCAGTCGACTCCCCATTCTACATTTTCCTTTTTAGGTTTGATGTGGTTTGTGGGCTTGTGCATGTGAACTTCTCTTTTGCATGTTACATGTATCATCGACGATCATAGTGCAAACATCGTGAACAACAAAGAGAAATTGTGAAACCCTTGCAACACAACATAAACCAAACTCAGGCCTTTGAGCGGTCACTAAGGCGTCCAAATCTAGTCATCGGTGCTCAGCACCCCTTTCCTACTATGGGCACCCTTGCTCAACCTTGTTTGTGACTTCCAAAATTTACAAAGGTCAGTTACGACGTTGTTTGCATCATGTTCATCACTTCTCCTTACCCATATCAACTCCAGTTGTGTGGATATCAGCTAAGTCATATTTTCTCTATCTCTTGCTTAGGGTTTCATACTTTACATCTTAGTTTGCTTATGTCATTATTGTTCCTTATCATTTGTACATAAGTTACTCTATAATTAGATTTAATTCAAATTAAATTAAATCAATGACACAACATAAAAAACATAAGCAAACATCCAAAAAGTCAAATCAAAAGACAATTCAAGTGATATAAAGTGAAACAACAAAGATTTGCACCAATAAGACTTAATCCCATTGTTTAAGAGCCACACACACACACACACACACACACACACACACATATAGTTTGTTAAAAACATGATATAATAATGATTTTATGTAATTTTTAGTGTTTGTAATGGCCCATGTCATACTTTTAATATACGTGTGAAATGATGATTATGATTTCAAATTCCCTTTTAAACTAAATTGAATATGTAAGTGTGGTATATGTATTATGGTAAAGAATGTTTACACCAAAATGGAATACATCTCCCATAAACATTGTAATTAAATTAAATCAAACCTAAAACAATCAATTGAGATTTAACCGCATAAATTATTCCCAATATAAGAATACACAAGAGGAGGGTTTAAGAAGAATATTTGATTTCACATAAATATGATAATGGTAATTATTATTGGACATTAGATTCATGGTTTTATATTTGGACAAAAAGAACCCATAAAGCTCATATCAAATACAAGACCTCACTAGAACAATCAAGATAGCCTTCTTGGATTGTGAACGTATTATTTTATGCCTTATGTATATGATTTCGATATTGTTACATAGGCTAAATATGATTTGATTATTCAATTTGTCAAGTCTAGGGCTTCAAAACTTCACGTAAATTTATGAAATTCCTCACAAATCTCTAAGAAACTTATCGCCTTCCTTCAAACCCTAATATGATAGTTGAATCTCTATAAGATAAGTAAGTAAATTTTTAAATTGTTGATATTCTTCTTCTATTGATATCATATGACAACACAATTATTTTTGGATTAATGGTTTCAAATTTCAAATAGGATAGTTGTGCTTTATATGAATTTACTTTTATGTTTTCAAGTTTGTTGGGTTCAACATTTATGTGTTTAAGATCTTGGTGTTTATAGGTTTTATGTTTTGAGGTTTTTAGGATTTGGGTTTTTATGTTTTGAGGTTTTTAGGATTTGGGTTTTATGTTTTGAGGTTTTTAGGATTTGGGTTTTTATAGGTTTTATGTTTTGAGGTTTTTAGGATTTGGGTTTTGGTGTTTATAGGTTTCATGTTTTGGGTTTTGAGGGTGTTAATATCGATCTCCTTTTCATGTTTTCGAGATTTACAAGTTTAAGATTTTTGGTATCGGGGTCTTTACATTTTCAAGTTTCGAGGTTTTCAAGTTTTAGGTTTTTAGGTTTTGACTCTTGGAATTTATTGATTTTGCATGTTTCAGGTTTCTAGATTTAGGACTTTTGGGTTTAGGGATTTTATGTTTCAATTTCGAGGTTTTCATGTTCATGATTTTTGGGTTTCAAGTTTTAAGGTTTTTGGGTTCTAGGTTTCTACAAGTTTTCAAGTTTAGGGCTTTAAATTGTTGGGTTTCAAGGTTTCCAAGGTTCATGTTTCAATTTTTGGGTTACGGTTTGGGGGCACTCTATATCAATTAACTTTTTATGTTTTCAGGTATTCGGGTTGAAGAATTTTTGGGTTCGGGGTTTTCGTGTTTTAAGGATTCATGGGTTTTAAGGTTTAAGGATTTTCAAAATTTTCATGTTTTTGGGGTTTTGATTTAGGGGTTTCGGGGTTTGGTATTTATAGGATTCATGGTTTCGGGTTTTAGGTTTCATATTGGGGGTGTTTTATATAAATTTACTTAATTTATTTTTATGTTCGATTTTTGGGTTTTCTTTTCGTGGCAACAAGTTTCAAAGTTTTTAGGGTTGGGTCTTTTGAGATTCGGTTTTCAAGTTTTGGTTTATTGGTTTTGGGTTTAACGGTTTCCGAGGTTTAGTTTTGGAGTTTCAAATAAGATGTCACATTTTATATCAATCTACTTTTTATGTTTTCGGGTTTGAGGTTTTGATATCGGAACTAATAATGTGTATTTTACTTTCACCCATGAATGCAATAGAAAAGTTTACATATGCAAACTTTATCAATTAGAAGGTACCATATGACTATGACAATTTCTAGAACATTGTCAAGGTTTTTCGATTGCGCAAATTTTGAGATTTGGGTTTTAAACAAGACAGGTCACATCAATATCAATCTATTTTTTCACGTCGTATTAATATCAACTTTCTATATTTTCAACTTTATATTTTAATAATGGTTTTGTATTTCAAAATTTTAAATTTTGAAACATTTTAACAATTCAAATTTTAATCGAATGGGTCATGGTCCAACCGTGTGTATGATGGTGTAAAAGGTGTTGCATAGCCATCACCAAGGTTGCAATCCCAGATAATACCAATAAATAAGGGACGAAACACAATCATAACCCATACAAAATTAGTTGAATGGAAACTCCTTAGTCCTCGGCAATAAGAATTATGTACACCTAAAATCATTTTTTTCTTCTTCTCAAATTTTAAATTTTTATTTGGTGAAATAAAAAGGTGTATTTCTCATGTCAATCGAGTGGAGAGTCTTCGGATATAGAGGGGGACCGTTGTTGCTAGAGTATAATACTTAGGTGTGTGTGTATAAGGTGGTCATTGGATATTTATCATAGAAGAAACAAGCAATCTACTATTTAATACACAAACTAACGAGGATCTCTGCAGTACAGAATCGGGGATCTTTTAAAATAATCTGAGCCACAAATTGAACCCAAACGCCTTTTTCGTACCGTGATAAAATCATTAATTTTAGTTAAAAAGATCCTCTATATATAGGGCGGCTATTATGGATAAATCTTTAAAACCTTACACTGGTGAAATGAATTGATTGGAGGTTGAGTAGGTTTTTTTGTGAACTAATCTTCTGCCATTGGCTGATTGGATTTCCTCCGGCCGGTTGGAGTACCCAAAAATCTTGCGAGGTACCCTAAATTTCCTTCTTCTGCCTTGAATATAGTTTCAGTTAGCTTGAAATTCAATAAATAAAAGGATGATCTGATGGACACATCTTTAACTATAGCAGATTTAGTTGTGCACTTGTAAAATTTAGCTGAAAATCGTTAAATAATGGCAAATTTAGCTGTGAACTGGAAAATTTAGGGAGCTGCTTGAAGGAAGTTGTTAATGGCGGCGGAGCGAAAAAAATAAACTTGCTTTTTAAATTTTTGCCGACGTTTGCTGGCTGACATTTTTTCGAGATTGTATTTTGATGAGTTTTTTAAATATTTGTTCGGGTTTTAGGTAGGAACGAACATGCCGTTGGTCTGTGATGATGAGTTTTTGATTGGGACGGATCAAACTAGCTGCTACTTGACACGCAAATTTTATCTTCTTCCTTTGTGAATTTGATGGAAACAGTGTTTTTGAGTCGCTACTGTCTAATTATCTGTCAGTTCGAGGGTTTTGGAGTTTGATTCGTGACTTCGACTGCAAATTTGAGGGAAAGTGTCTTTCAGAAGCAAGTTGTCGATTCCTCTGTTTTTACAGAGTTGCATGGAACAAATTCCTTTGCATGAGGGTTAAATTGTAAGAAACTATTAGTGTTATGCAGTTCGAGGGCATTAGTTGTCGAATTGATGTTTTTGAGTGAAAGTATGAGAGAATTGATTTTCGTGCGAGGCTTTATTCTGAGAGACGGATTTTTGCATGTGATTTTTACAGAATCAGCATCTTTATGAGTTTCTAATATGTAATGTTTGCAAAGTCCGAGGGTTTTGTAATTGGAATTGTAATTTGGAGAGTCAATTTGAAGGGAAAGGTCTCTGAAGGAGGTTTTAATTTGTAAGTTTAATAAAGCTCTAGGGGTTTTTGGGGTCAATTGGATCGATGAGTGTAAACATGATGGAAATGTTTTCTTGTTTACGGCTTTTATACTTACAGACATTCTTTCTGTTCGAATTTTCTAGAAATTGTTTGTTTAATGCAGTCCTACGGTTTTTTTCATTCAGTTGGGGTCTATGAGTGTAATTTCAATGGAAATGTTTTCTTGTGCGAGCCTTTATTCTGACAGACATTCTTCAATGTGAATTTGACGGAAATGGCCTTTTTCAAATGTAATATTTACACGGTTTGAGGGTTTCGTTGTTTAGATTCAAGATTTTGAGTGTAAATTTGATGTACAAGGTCTTTGTATAGTGATTGAATTAAAGTTTTATGAAGTCCGAGGGTTTTAGTAGTTGAATTGGTCTCTGTAAGTGTAATTTTTTTGCAAATGGTTTTTCTATGAGGCTTTATCCTGACAGATGAATTTTATGTTCTCTCTGTATGAATTTGACAGACAACTAAAGGGCTTCTTATGAATATATGATGTATATTTTTATGTGGTCCAAAAGTTTGAGAGTTAGATTCTGTCTACGAGTGCAAATGTGGTCTTGTATAAGTTTCTTCTATGTAATGTCTAAAAAGTTTTGAGCGCTTTGCAGTTAGATTTGTGACTTGTAGTGTAAATTTAACTGAAAATTACTTTATATGGTGTTTGAATTCAAGTTTTATGCATCCCGAAGAACTTAGTAGTGGAATTGATAATTATTAGTGTAAACATGACAGCAATTGTTTTTACACAAGTCTTTACTATCAAAGATGGAATTTCAATTTACATTCTCTGTCAAATATGATAGAAATGGCTTCTTTATGAGTTTCTAATATGCATTCCGAGGGTTTTGGAGTTAGATTTGTGGCTACAGCCTAAAAGTATGAATTTGACAGATTAAGCCTCTGTACGAGGTTTGAATTTTTTAGTATTATACGGTCGCTGTTTTTGGTGTTGAATTGGTGTATTTGAATGTAAACTGTGATGAAATGGATTTTGCATGAGGCTTTATTCTGAAAATTCTGTAATCTGAGGTTTTATTCTTGAATTTGCATGCAAATGCGAGGAAATAGTCTTATACGATGTTCTGTTGCCAAAATTATATTGTATATTTTTTCCGAGTGTAAATTTGACGGGAATGGTTTTTGTATGAGGTTTTAAAACTGAAAATTCTATGCAATCTGAGGATTCCTGTGTTCAATTTACCGGGAAGTGGTCTTTTGTACAGTTCTAATGTGTAAATTTTGTGATTGTAATGGTGGCTTTGAATTTCAATGTAATAGTGTTGTTTGGCATGTCATATGGAAGTTTAATCAATAAATTCATAACAATCCTACGACATACTGAGTACGATTTTTTTCTGGAATAGTTGAGGTTTGCCATATCTGTATTGATGATTTAAGTAATCCTCAATTAGGGTAGAGTGAGTGGAGTGAGTAGAGTCTTTTTACTTCTAGTTTCACGAGGGAGAGAGAGAGAAAGAGAGAGTGTGCCATATTCACATATTATCTTTGCAAAAATATAGTGTGCGTCAAAACATGTGCTTAACTTGTGAAGTTAATTGAGCTGCTATACAATTCACTAAAGTTCCAATCCAACTGAATGTAAGTCTGAAGGAAAGAGCTTGGATACAAGTCCTGGACAGTTATCAGTGGGAGAGTTACCCACCAAAGGAAGTAGGCATATCCTTGCAGTCCCTAAGTTTTGTGGGCAAAAAGAATGTAGTGTTTGTATTATTTTGGATAAATTTATTAAAGGACACTTTCTTACACCATATCAATTTATAGTAACCTGTTACCTTATTTCCAAATTTGGATGGAACAAAATGGTGCTGTTTTACTTCCTCATCGAAATAGGCAGGGAAGAGAGTCAATTTTTGTGTGTTTGGTTTCTGCTATAACATTTTACAAGACATCTCATTATGAGGAAAGTGTCTTTACAATATTATTAGGCACAACATCCACGAGAGTAGCTAGATTTTAATAGAAGTACAATATAATTAGGCACAACATCCACAAGAGTAGTTATATTCTAAATAAAAGTAACTCCAAAACTGTATCCATGGTCCCAACATTCTCCAAGATGTCAAGTACTCATGAGTTAGGCTCTATGCTTAGCCCATTTATTGCCAAGTGCTAGGTTTCCTGGTAAGTCTCAAGTTTCTTGAGTCTAAGTCGCATGACTATGCTTTATGGACATAAAAAATAAACATTATAGAATGCATTAAATAGGTAAATATGTTTGGATTGAATAGAGTGATATTATATTATTAGCTATAAAGAGTTACGTTGGAGAGGTACGACTTTAGCTATATTATACTATATAAGAAGATTTATGTAGTAGGAATAGAAGTGTGCTTCAGCGAAGGAGTCACCCATTCATGGTAGGTGGGCATTCCTTCTAGTGTAATAAGATGTTCTCCTATTTATATACAGCAGTTAGATGTCAAAATGCTATAAGAAGTATATCACAATGTTAAGGGGGAAATTCCAAGACACTATGCTCACTGGTTGTATACCAGATATGAAGCCATGTATTTCAGCAGTGATCAATGGTGTTTATTGTTTGGCAATGATGACCAATGTCATCGACAGATTGATGTTATCCATTCCATGTGATCTGTTTTGAATATATATTCCAGTTGTACCAGTCGCTGCACGACGTGCATATTTCTTTTGACTTCTCACATATGTAGGTGATGCTATAAGTAAGTCACAACTACAGAATTGACAAATAGTGATGTTAGAAAGCTATTGAAAGAAGATTTAAAGCTCTTTCAAACTGGAAAATACTGCAGCAAGGGGAAAAATTACAAACAAGTTTCAACCAACAAATCACTTTCTGCTCTTACCGGGTACAAGAACTGGCCTACACTTTGGTTTGAACATTCAATCAGACAAATTTTCTTGTAAGTATCACTGATGGTAGACCAGATATGAAGTCATGTATTTTGGCAGTAATCAATGGTTTTTATTGTTTGGTCATGATGATTGATGTCTGCAACAAATTGATGTTATGATTCCTTGTTTGCAAAGTCAGTACTATGTGATCCATTTTGAGCATACAATTCACTTGCACTTGTGGTTGCACAGCATCAATATTTCTCTTGACTTATCATAGATATAGGCGATGCTATAGGTAAGTTACAAGTGCAGAACCGACAAATACTGATAATAAAAAGCTATCGGGAGAAGATTAAAAGCTCTTTAAAATTGGAACAAACCACAGCAAAGGGGAAATGTTACAAAGAAGTTTAAACCAACAAACCACTTTCCACTTTTAGTGGTACCATAGCTGGCCTACACTTTGGTTTGAAGATTCAATCAGACAAAAGTATTCTTTTAAGCTTAGACCTTCGTATGACAGTGATTGGGAGTATCTTGCTATATAGTCACAGAAGTTCAAATTCTGAATTTATTTAAGGCTTGGGAGCAAATGTTTTGCAAATTAGTGAATATCTAATTCAGCCCATACTTTGATATCAAGCTAGCAATTCCTTATAGCATTGTTGCTATTTTTCACATTTGAAGTCAGAGTAAGCCATGCTATTTGTCAAGAAGAGCAAATCTCTTATGCTTCAAAAGAAGAAGAAGTAGAAGAAGAAGAAGAAGAGCAGACTCTTATGTATCGAAAGTAAATTCTTATGTATCAATTTTCAAGCAAAGACGGAACTTACCACAATCTATATGAAAATCATATGCAAGCATATACTTGTGCATCAAAAGACTTCAATATTGATACCAACTTTGCTTTACTTTATGACTGGCCATGATTGACAGAAACTAGCAATGCTTGAAGATTTATTAGACAATGAAACAAACTATATTCTTTCGTATGATTTTCATCTAGATTTACCTACAAGAAACAATTTCTTTAATTAAGCATACTGAGTTTATGCTGAATGCAATGTTGTCACTGTGAAGCGCTTTCTTGGATAATCCTGGTGGCCAATTATTGGGACATAATCCGGCTATGTTTAAACATCCAAGTTGAGATCAGCATGGTGAAGCTATATATGGTGGAGGGAGCATACCAATAGTCAAGGGCGGAAGAGTAGTCATGCAGAAAACAAAGTGCGCTGAGAGCCTGAGAGGGAAGGGGAGGCTTAGCGATAGCAAAGAACAGCCATCCCACAAGGACAATCAGCAGAGGGTTGAGGAAGGTGTTAGTCATGTGCTAGCACTGCAGAAGTGCAGCAGACCAGAGGAGGATCTACTTCGGGAAGAAGAAGATCGTTCTACAGAACATGCTTTAGGTGTGGGGAAGTTGGTCATCGTGCCTATGATTGTACCCATTCACATTGTGATAGCAAGAAGGGGTGAAGTGAAAGTGGCGTGCAAGACGTGTGAGCGGGCATAGAATCCAGGGCAACATCCAAGAACGCGGAAGAAAGCAAGGCAAGAATTACTTACAATGAGGAGAGGCTTAAAGGTCACGGGAAAGGAGGGAGTATATAAATAACGACATCTTTTCCATACAAAGAGCAAGACGAGGAAATAAGGTTAATTTTCCTACCTTTCTGAAATTGGAGAATTTACTGCTATATTTGTGAAGTTGTTGTCACGTTGGCTGCATAAGTATTCCATTTTTTGAATATTGCAATCATAATTCAAGTTTAGTCACTTGAATGTTGGTATCTTAGCTTTTTGGGCCCAATTGTTGTTACTGAATTTGTGGACACATAATGAGCTGACCAGAGATTTGAGCTTCTGGACTAGACACCTTACATCTATTGAGAAAGGTTTCACTCGGTTGAAACGTTTTGATGCAGTCACAATTAGGGGATACAACGGAGGACAGCCTTAGACAACTACAGCCTTTCCTTAGACTAGGACAGCCCACAAATTTAATCATACAACATAAAACAACAGACCTCTCATATATTAACTTCCAAAAGAAATTAATATCCACATACACTCTCCTACAGTCTGCTCACAGACTTTCACTAATGCAGTACCACGACAGTCCCTACACAGATGTGATCTGCCACTTAGTCACTCTCCTTTCAGACTTGTGCACCACAATGTTGTCTTTGTGTGAATCAGTCACTGTTCCTGATCTTAGCTTCCTTTCCTCCAGCTAACTTGCAATGTCTACTCTCTGCAATCTCTAAGGTAACCTCAAAGCATGGCATGTGATCAATATATAGGCGTTTGAAAGCCGTAGCACAAATTGGAATGATTCTTGTTCTAATTGATAGACAATCACCATCCCCATCGCGATTCTCCAACTTCCTTCAGTTACGTTGCCAGCTATTAGGGATGTTACCAACGTATCGTGTGTTGACACATGGTGTTGCCAAGTGTAACGTCACTTAGAATTGAATGGTGAGTTGCCAAATAGGAGTAACTTCTGGTTAAATTGATATCTTATGCAGAACCGTGTAAGAGTCTCCCACACTAGGTTGTGCACAAGTCATAGGGTTGCAAGTTGCGCAGAATGAGTCTTTTTGTGTAGGACCTCTCGACACATCACGCACAACTCGAACCTCCTTTGTGTAGAGCTTACAAAGTTATGTGCAAATGGCTTTGCGCATGACTACAAAGTTGTGCAAGGTCCTAGAGCTTCATTTATTGAACCACTCAAGACTGTGTGCAAGCCAACAAGCTGTGCAGAATTGCTTATTGCTACCTAACATATTTTTGGTTGATGCAAGAGTGTGTGTGAACTTAGATGCTCATGTGTCATATACCTCAGGTAAGAAATGGTGTACATATTACTCCCACACTTGAGCTAGGTGGTAAGATCACCCTTTCGATTTAAAGGTAAGACCTTTGTGTGCCTTTGTGCCATGCGAGGTATCTCCTTGCCTTCAAACCGCCAATCGGTTGGGTTACCAACTAACCTCCTCTACTAAATCCTCTCCATCACAATCTTGCTCCAACTCTTAGTCTCCTTGGGTTGACCACCTTTGTCTATGCTGGGAGCCCTTTCTTCCTCCTAGCTGCGACACTGCGCACTGCAATCACCTAATGACTGCAGGGGTCCACTTCCTTCCTCACCTCCCTTTGCACTGCCTTCTTTCTCACCTTCGCACACACTGCCTCCCCTTTGGTTAATGCAACTTGCCAGCTTCTGCGCATGGCTAGATGACTCCTATGAGCAACCTCATCTTTCTTCTTCTTCAGTGGATTCAGAGTGTATCTCTTTCCACCCTTCTTCACTCACACTGTATTGGCCCTCCCATCATACAACATATCTCGAGAAAGTTTGCCATGGTCTTCCCAACAAACCGCATCTATGGGGAACATGTCATGCTTAACCTGTGTTTGTGTATCCACCAATCTGCATATCCACTTTGCATTGCTGCCTCACACTGCTCTCCCGGCCTTCCACCAGCCAAGACACCCTATAAGGATTTGGGTGCGTGGTGCATGCCAAATTCAACTTCACCACCATCTCAACAAACACCGAATCATCCGTGCTCTCAGTATTGACCACAACATTGCACCATTTACCTCTTGTCTTGCTCTTTGTATGGAAAAGATGTCGTTATTTATATACTCTCTCCTTTCCGTGACCTCTAAGACTCTCTTCATTGTAAGTAAATTCTTGCCTTGCTTAGGTTCTTCCGCATGCTTGGATGCTGCTCTGGATTCTATGCCTGCTCACACGACTTGCATGCCACTTTCACTTCACCCCTTCTTGCTATCACAATGTGCACGGGTACAATCATAGGCACGATGACCAGCTTACCCACACCTAAAGCACGTTCTGTAGAACGATCTTCTTCTTCCGAAGTAGATCCTCCTCGGGTCTGCTGCACTTCTGCAGTGCTAGCACATGACTAGCACCTTCCTCATCCCTCTGCTGATTGTCCTCGTGGGATGGCTGTTCTTTGCTATCGCTAAGCCTCCCCTTCCCTCTCAGGCTCTCAGCGCACTTTGTTTTTGCATGACTGCTTCTCTTCCACCCTTGAATATTGGTATGCTCCCTCCACCATATATAGCTTCACCATGCTGATCTCAACTTGAATGTTTAAACATAGCCGGATTATGGCCCACACCACCGTCTCTTGATCCATCTTGCTATTACCAACTTAGATTGTGGTTTCGTAGAACTCCTCCATGTAGTCCTTAACGCTTAGCTCCTCCTGCTTCAAATTCTGGATCCTCTACAACAAATCCAACTTGTAATCTGTGGGTAAGAATTTTCCATTAAACTTGGCATCCATTCTTTCCCAATGGGTAACAACTCAACGTAATCTTATCTTTACCCCTCCTATTCCTCTCGAGCCGTGCCTCTTTCCACCACAAGGCTGCGTGCCCCTTGAGCTTGGTCTATGCTACTTTCACCTTTTACCTTTCACAGATCTGCTACCTCATCAAACTCAAAATATTTCTCTATGTCAGTGACCGATCAATCAGCTCCTCCAGCATCAAAGCTCCCAAAAACTATGAATCTCCTTTTATTCTCTTCAATAGCAGATCTCATCTAGTCTTCTTGCATGGCAGCCGTCAACTGAGCTCTAACCACTACTCTTATTGGAGGCATTTTAGTCTGAACCTACTGCAGCAATCTCTCAATTGCAACCCTATGCAGGTGTTCTTCCCCTCAAACACACACAAGACTCGTCTCTTCCAAATAGTCTTGCATGCAGCATTCTCCATCACAACACCTCCTACCCAACCCTTCACCCGGCTGGAAGACGTGTTCACTATTTTCTACCCACATGTAAATGTGGAAAACAGGCTCTCTTTGCTCACTTGCAGAACACCACCTGACTCAGATACCAATTGATGTAGTCACAATTATGGGTCCGATGAAGGAAAACCTTAGATGGTGCAGCCCACAAATTTAATCACACGCATAGTCAATGCACAGCGTAAAACAACTGGCCTCTTATATATTAACTTTCAAAAACAATTACAATCCACATGCTCTCCTACAGTCTGCTCACAGACTTTCACTAAAAATGTCCAAAATGATATCTTTTACAATCAGAACATTTAGGTGCCCCTTCTTATTAAATATTTTCCTGTTGGTATTTGTGTGGGTTGGTTTTGCTTTTATGTCGAGGTTCGGCATATTGGGGTTCAACAATTATATGGCCAGGATTTGAAATGTTGTTTTGAATTGTTCATTTTGAGAGCTAATGATACGACTTCAGCAATCTGTTTAATGATTTTTCAAAATCACAGGCTTTCAGATGTAAGGTCTAAGACATTATACATACCCAAGGGCCTAACATTTTTCTGGAAGATTGGGTAGTCTATTCATTAATTTCTCTGTTGTCTCACTGTAGTCCTTAATGTTACATTTTTACCTAAGAACTCACAATTACCTTAAGGTTTCTAGATTGTGATTTTATGTTGCAAATCTCATTTAAGGCTTCTAGATTGTGATTTTATGTTGCGAATCTCATTAGTATCATTTTTTCAAGTTTAACCCAAATGTCTATAGATTGTTCACTGACCTTTGCTTTGGTATGAATATTGTTGTACCACTCAATGGCTTGTCCTTTGAGGTGCAAAGATATTTTAGGAACTTTATTTTCTTTGTTAATTTCACATAATTGAGAATAATGATCTACTGGCCCGAGCCATGCTTAATATGATCTGCCACTTGTAAAAATCATTTTGCATTCTTAAACCTCTTTGGTGAGAGGAGGGAACGGGGGGAGATTTCAAACATTCTTCGGTCATAACCTATTCTGTATTTCACTGTTTCTTTAACATTCCGTTTCATATATTTGGGTGGCTTTGCATTTGTGATTGTATGGTTCAAATCATTTAGTTCATGGAGAGTGTAACATGGGATATTGTCTCTTCAAACCTTGATTTCAGACTATTCTTTTCCTTAGTGTGGATTGACTGGGACAAATTTAACCCGCCATTAACACCACTGTTATGTATTGTACCATTTTTGGACACCCGCACTAAGTGTTTGTAGAATTCAAGAAAGAAATTTCTAGGGGTTCAGCATGATGGATGGCCATAACCATACCACGTCAATTATGGGCATCCCTTGACCTTGATTGCTGGGAAGGAATTTGGGACTGCAACAAACCTGTTTTCCTCCTATTCTTCAACAAACCATACAGTAGACAAAGAATATCATAGTAATGGCTTTATACAGAGTTTAGCCTTGAAGGACTCCAACCATGGCTCAATATATCCAAGCCTTAAAGGACTCCTCCAATCATGGCTCAATACAGAGCTTAGCCCTGAAGGAGTCAAAATGTCATGCCATACAATCAGCTTAGGAAGTACAGCAGTTCAATTATGGCGAGGCAGCAACATTTAACACAATTAATGACAGAATCGTAAAACATTTATATCAGCCATATTGCATGTAGTCCAATCACCAATAGTTTTCTTAGTATTTACTACAAGTCTACAACTAACAGCATTAATTGCATGTCAAAAACATTGTAACAGTCAAAACTGCCTCAAGGCTACAGTCAACATACCTTGCCAATGTCGCAATTTTCTTGCTGACACCTACATTCAAGTTGATCAGTATTAAATTAATTCAAAATAGTCCTACAAAAGTCTATGCTTACCTCACTAATGTCTTAACCTGCTATTACTGATGTCAGCAATCGACAGGGTCAAGTAGCCGTCAAATAAACGAAGAAGTACCTCACTAAAGTCACCAATCAACTTGTTCATGTGACACTCAGATTACCACAGCAGATTCTCTCCTCACTTCAAACCCCTTTTGTCGATCCCATGGCAGAAAATTTATTGCTCTATTGGATGAGGTCAAATGGTCTTTATTAAACATTTTCTAGTCTATTTAATATTTTGCTTATGTGGCTTACAGATTGGCCGATGTTATTAGGGAAAAATATATAAATAGTTAAAAATCTCCTTTTCTCACATTTTACCAAGAATGTACATATTATATCTAGTATTTCAGTTACACAAAGTTTCCCTCTATAGTTGGTGTCTCTGCTACATCATATTCATGAATAATGATATCGGAATGAAGTCCTGTATGATTTCTTCGTAGGTTTCTACAGGGTCTGTGTTATAGGTGATGTTCGGGTTTGATCAGGCCTGTAACATTCTTTACCAGTCTTCAGAGGTTGGACACATGTCGTTTGGCGTAGTATGTAATATGTATCATTACTTTACATAATCAGCTGTGAGGAATTGAACCTTATATGTGAATGGAGGTGAGAGAAGCAGAAAGGGAGACATTTTGTTGATGTGTTTCCATTTGAGAATTGAATTCCAAATGGAAAACTTCTGCTTCTGTCAGTTGGTAGGTTATGGATTATTTCTCTTGGAGTTCAATTGACTGGAGGTTTTTTCAAGTTATCTGTTGATTGCTGAGTTAGGTTTACTATCTCTTAATTGAATTTATATGAAATACATCACTATAGTTCCGATATGTTAAAAGTTCTAGATAGATGATTGTTAATGGGTATGAATGCTACACATGGTGGAAGGGACGTGATGGAATTAAAGTTGGTTTTGTGAGTGAGCGTTTTTTTGTTAACTGGTGGAATTGGCGACCCCGCAATCTTGCACAACCCTTTCGGTGTGCTTTTAACTGGTGGAATTGACTGATGTGGCCTTTTTGGCAAGCTGTAATTTCTGTTTGTCTAGCATATACCATATGCTTGTTCATAGAAATAATCTAAGATTGTATTTAGGTTTAGCTTTTTGCTTTTTCACTGATCGACTTTTAAAAAGCTGGAAACATAAATATCAGAAATTCATTTGGTCGGTTCAATTTGATTTATATCATATGCATTATTATGAAACAGAGATAACTATAAGATATTATTTAGCTTTTATTTTTATTTGTCTTTTCTGACATTTAAATAAGTACAATTGAAACATCAAGATGAGAGAGTTATAACTAATAAATAATGAAACCTTAGCACATTTAGTTCACATGTAGCTTATTTTTGCTATTTGACATTCCAGTAGGGCTTGAACTCATTTGACGAGTCGTGTATAATTTGAATGGATGAAGCAGGCAAGATATCAAAACTTACTGCCAGGGGCTTGGCTTTCTGATTTCATAAGACAACTGGATTGACGTTGTTAGGGTCCCACCTGGAGAGTGGAGTATGGTGCCGGGAAGGTAGTTCGATGTTCATGTTTCTAAAATCTGGAGAACACTTGGTGACTTTACAGTACCTTTCAGTTCTAAACTCTCTCTCTGGAAAAGGATCAGTGTACTAACAAGTAGTCTTAAAACAATGGAGAATCAACCAACTCAATGTGGTACTTCTGAACTATCCTAGCTTTCTCATTTTGCAAGGTTCATCTTATATTTAGACTGTTGATTGATTAAATATAGTGATTAAATATAGTCTCTGTAAGGATGTGGTTTGCTGTGGTGTTGTTTTTCTAAAATTAATAGCATGCATATGCAATAACTTTCAATCACTGAGGAGAAGTTGACACGCCCAAAGGGTTTCATTGCTGTATTTTCATTGAAAGGGGTCATGAGGATATAGACAGTCCCTGAAGAGTCAAGTTTTTGTATTCAATCATCTTAATTTGGTATCTAGGATTCTTTTAGGATATATTTGCATAAAAGAGCACTTTTTCAATGGTCGTGAATTTGTATGCAAATTCAGAAGAATTATAGAAATTTGTAAGAAAAAAAGGGCTGTCCATGTCATATGTATATAATGTACAGTTCATGCAATGCCATGGCAGTGTTCCTTTGCATTAATTCTAATCCGTACAGAGTCCAGTCCACACCGGGCTGACATTCAGCTATAGTCTCATGGAATTAACCTGAGTCTATAAGATTTGTAGTATGTACACCCCTACTGATAAACATGGTAGCACGAACAAGCAAACTGCAAGCATATGGGCTTGCATGTTCACTGAGAGGGCTCTAGAATTTGTCATACATTGGAAACATAGATCTTAGTTGAAAAGAATGAGGGATGGGTAAGTTCTCTAAATCCACCCAAACAATACATTTTCAAGTAGAAATAATAGGACAATTTCATTGCATCTTATATTGGGCCATATGTTGTTTGATCAACATTTAACAAACTTACCCCGCATTTATTGCATGTCCATTGAGAGAGATCATTAACTTTCCAAACATTGGAAGCCATCTTTTCTTTTCTAAAGAATAAATAGCGTTGATTGCATTGATATATTGCATGGATGATCAGCCTATGGTCAGCGCACAAAACAGAGGCAGTGAAAATATCTGAAAAATAACAAGATGAAGCACAACGTCAAATACTAAATATCAAATCTAACTTTTATCTAGCTTTCAAAGCCACCTATGTCTTTAAAGAGAGATTCAAATACCACTGACCTAGAAATTTAATCATGTAAGGCAGAGTATCTTTAGGTGCGGGCATAAAGGCAAAAAGATGCCATCACATACAATTGTCAAAAACTGCAAGAAAGAGGGAAATTTACAACAGATAGCAGTTTTGAGAAGGGTGCTGCCCATGAAGTTTTGAATTTGCTATCAATCAGCTCTATACACCAGGGGTTAGCCTGAAAGACCAGCAGTCCCTGCATCCTTCCCCGTGCTTGGAGCTTCTTCCTCTTGCATTGCTATAGATTCTGGCCAATTTTGGTGCAGGGTGTCTAGCCTGAGGGTGGTTTTGTTTAGGAGATGAAGGATCGCTATAAAGTCAACAAAATCAGCATTAGTAGCTCAACACTTGAGAGGAGGCTGAAAAATTCCCTTTGGATCCTTCCTCTTCCTTTATCTGACGAGCCAGCTCCCTAAGCAACAATTTATGAATTGTGTCAATTCTCATATACTGTTATTGGTAAACTTTAGCATGATAAACCATGCATTTATTCATAGTGACAATGGTTTTGTCGAGGACATCATTTTGAATTCCATGGATTTGTCTCTTAAGATCTTGAGACTGCTGTCAATAGCATTCAGAGCTTTAATCATGGCCTTTGTCTTGTGGAAATGTTGAGTCTTTTTCCTGGGAAAGGCAGCAGCTTCCTCTCATGAGGGCTGTCCAATAAATTGAGGAATATACTGGCTGTCCATGTTCCAAATGTCTTGGGTATTTCCATGCAAAAGACCATCCCTACACCTTGAGACATACCAGAAATGCTAGCTGTGCCACGAGAGGTGCTAGGATGAGCTTGGTGAGAATATCTAGGTGCACAAGATGAGTTTGCTCTGGATTCAAGTGACCACGGGCCTCAAAGGAGGAAACTTGGACATGAACCTTTGGATAAAGTAGGAGTTGGTTGGCTGAGAAACTAGGCAAAGACACATTTGCTTCTTTATCAGAGCGCTTGTTAATGGGTGGAAAAGCCCATATCTAGTAAAGACCTTCCATAGAAGCATACTTAGCATTGAGAGAAACTCTGCTTGAAGAGGCCATCATCCTCAACAAGAATAGGCTGCTTGTTCTTCTGTTGTGCTGCAATTTTGGTGCCTTTATCTTCTGATGAACCAAATATATGTCTGCACATTTCTTTTATCTCTGTTTCTTTCAGTTTTGACCTTTTACTATTTGACTGAAGAATTGAAACATGTACACTTTCTTCAGGAAATTGGCCTTTTATGGCCAAGGCCAAATTGCAGGTACTGTTTTGAGCATTCATTTTGATGTAGCGGTGAAGCATCAATCTATTAGTACAAGATCTAGTGGAACAATTCTCCTGTTTATTGATTGAATGCACGTGAAAATGAAAACGCGTTTAACCTCTGATGATGGAAAGTGGGTTGAACTCAGTTACTTCAAACTGGTTGGGATCAAAACAAAGAGAGCCCCTAAGAAAGTGCAAGCACCTATGCAGGTCGATGTTGTATCGTAGATATTGTTGTTGTATAAACAAATTGTAATATTAGTTCTAGTGTTTAATCTAATTTAGATATTACTATGTAAAATGATAATTTTAGAACAAATAATGCATAAATCACAGACCTTAATTATAATCAGATTGTTCAACACACTATAAAATAGGATAGTAAAACTACAATTAGGGTTAGGGTTTCATAAATATATTATTGTTTTTCAGGTTCAGATCGGGTGACTGTGAGCTGAAATTAGATGAGGGAGCTGTGGAGAGTGTTGCCAAGATGCTTAGGAAATTTGGGGATTTGGAATTGAGTAAAAGATAGGTTCGCTTGCAGGGGACAAATTCGTGGATGAATCCGTCTTGGGATTGACAAATGTGTCCTTCGGGGTTTTGATTTGCAATTTGGCTTAGGCACCTCCTTTTCTCGTGTCTTTGGACTTGTTTAATGAATCGGGTCTATGCAATGATGCTTATGTACTGTATATGTCTTCTCCTTGCTTATTGACCTAAAAAGGAGTTGGTCATTATTTGTGTTGGACTAACCTCACCACGCTCCCTCGATGTGATGAGCATTGCACTATGTACCAATACTCCAAAGAGGGATCAAGCCACACATAGTTCTCCAAATCCTATGATGATGTGGAGGTTAGAAAAAGTAAACAAGATGGAGCCCTCGTTTTACCCTCAACACTTCCCAATTGGCACTCGATTAGTTTGTAGTGCATAGGTGTGTGATCTAGGGCAGTGATAAAGATGTATTCAAATTTGAGTAGCTTTGTTGTGGTGTGCTCTAAAGGAGAGGTGCTTTAATGATTGTTTTGAATGACCTTCTTAGAGTGTGCCTTTGATATGGGATCCCTAGATGCCCTTAATGAGTAAGGGTGCATGTGTTTATATAGATGACTGATTTAAATGATTTCCCGCTCAACCGACCCTAAGCCGACCAAGATAACTTGTGCATTTGAAAAGATGACCGTTACAAGTACAATGGACATATTTGGCTGCCGAACTTGCCCAGGTTTCAATTGGAACTAGATTTGAGACAAGAGATAGTTTATAGAGGGTTTGAAGTTGTGTTATGCATAACGTGCATTGATTCTTGAAGTGTTAAGCTGAAATATAAGTTATGAGCTAGTGGACTTAGAGACTAGGATAGAGTAGGAAGTTTTGAGTTTAGTGAATAAGTAGGTAAATGGGATAAATACCAAAGCTATATTGTTAAGTGCCACAAGACCAAATTTTGGGTTTTACACAAGCCACAACTCTTAAATTGGTGACCTTGTTTGATTGAATGAGAAGACCAATGTTATTCGAGGCTGTATTCTTCGTAACTACAAAGTGATAGACAAGGGGGTTTGAGAGGAGTGTAATAGTGTGAGATGCCAATAAAAATGGTGGGCCTTAAATTGACGTCCTTTTGACCATCAAAGGGCAGTTTTGGACCTTAAATTTGAAGTTCGTTTGACCATCATATGAAAGTTTTTCCTTCTTTCCTGAAGTAGGTAATTGTAAAATTGTGATATCTTGGGCATACGGTGGACTTTGGAATTCTTTTTGTTCGTTTGAAAGATTTTTTTCGAGCCAAATACAATACTGCAACTAGATTTAGGTCATATGTCACAAGTTAGTGGGAAATTATTGGAGAAGGTAGTGGAGTCATTAGTTCTTGTGGTATGTGAAAAATCCAAGATAAGCACCTCGAGATAATCTCTTGGCATTTTTACATGTCTATATAAGATATCTAAGCTAGTTAATGACACTTTTGTGATCACTTATGTCCTTCATTTTGAGAGGCTTCATGTTATATGTCCTTCAATATGGAAGGGTTCTTATGGATTAGTGAATGGAGTAATTTCTTTTGATGATAAAGTTTTGACATGAGTGGGAAATAATACAAAACCATGGGTGACCACTTGCTTGTTGAGTAAACAATGGCGTTGTCGGGATAAACAAGTGGTAGAGGAGAAACGATGTTGACAACAAAAGACTCATTCAATTGCTCAAACAAATTGAATGACCTCGGGATGCCTTTCAAAATAACATGCAAATAATCAAAAAGAAAATATAAGTGGTGGAAAATTCGGAAGACAAGACAAAACCGCATTGACTCAAAAGGGAATGACTAGTAATCAATGCTTGCACGATGGATGGTCACATCTCGAGGGGTTCTGTGAGCAAAAATTAGGACCGTCATTTGATCTCTTGACCAAATTTGAATAGGGGAGCTCAAGAGGTTAAATCCCCCTACTGGACAAACATGGAGTGCCCCAAGAAATGTTGTTGAGTGTCCTTGGGGTCAACGGTTTGCACCCAACTAGATAACCTCATTTGAGCCTTATGCCTCCATAAAGGTGGGGGTGAGAGTGGGCTTTTAAGGTTGGAGACACATGGATGTAAAGCCTCGTCCCAACCTAGCCTTAACCCATCATATACCCTAATTAGTACACGATGACTCCTATTCCCCATGACTAGTGGGATTAGTAGCGGACCGGGGTGTGGGGGGGACGTAGCACAATCTGTCGCCGAGAAGCGCCAAGTTGTTTGGTGAAGGTGCTATTTCACTCGGAACACCCAATGAGAACTCATGTTGGGGGAAGTACAAAGAGTGGATAACAATGGTTGGTCCTCGGGATTTCGGGCCATCATTGGATTCTAGGGGAGAGGTAGTTTGCATCTCTCCCACATCATCTCAATATGGTACCTCTTTGATTACCCTCGAGATCCTAAGGACAATAATGCATTACAATATTGATTACCTCGTGTTTGTAGTGTGGGGTCTTGGGCACATGTCTAGGTCACCTTTGGTAATGAGCTCAAGGCGTGCTTAGGTTTCCTTTGGTTCTCTGTTGTGGAGTGGTCCTGGTAAGTGATGGGTGGTGTGGTGGCTTTGTAAGATTTGATATTCTTGTGTCTTTGAGCTTAACCTCTTGTATCATCTCTTGGCTTAAGAGATGGTTTCCCTCGTGGGTAGTTAGGATGCATAGGTTGTACCTCAAACAAGCTAGGTATAGGAGTCTTGTGCATCTCCCCTCCGAGACAACCTTTGTTCGGTGCCCCCATCGCGTAATGAATGGGACACGCTTTGCCACTTGGAACGTAAACGTGTTCATGTCTAAGAAGCATGAGATCTATCGGTGCATCGAATCGAAGTGGTGGGGGATTCTTGGCATTTAGGAGTCCGGGTTTTGGGCGAATAGATGGCCAATCTCTATTCTTGGTATGGTGGTCTTTCAAGTCAAAGGGGTGGCTAGTGAGATTGGCTAACTGGGGTGGCATTGGTAGTCGGTGGCAGCTCCATTCTTTCCAGATTGGCTCTATGGATCCATACCAAGTTCGGGCCCAAGTCTCACATGAGTGGTTGGGGAATGTAGCTTGGGTATTTGGCAACATAAATATCACTCAACGTGGGCATGGTAGTTGTAGAAGGCAAGTGTTTTGGTAAAATCGAAGAGGCAATGAATAATATCAGGAGACCATACGACCAATCTCCTTTGGTAATCTTAGGCAATTGGAACACCCCCCTTGAAACAATAGAAAATGGGCCTGTAAAATTGGCTTGTTAGTTCTCCCCGTGGTTGGCGACCGACAAATTCTCCACTTAGGCACAGGTCGAGGAATTAGTGCACCGGAGGTCTTGTGAACTTGTGATTCATGGTAAGGTGCCTCATGTAGATGGTTCCAATCATTGGCCCTTGTGTGCTAAATTTAGGAACCTTAAGTTTATAAGGGGGGTCAACACAGAAGTGGAGAGGGAGAAAAAAAGGTTGCTCGAAGATAGAATCACCCTCAAAAGGGATGATATTAGGTTATTCAATACATGGGCAGTGTTGGAAGCAAATGATCCTAAGGCAAAAGTGGCAAGTGTGGTAGAGAAAAGGTTAATAGCTTTAGGAAGATATCGTGGCAAGTTCTTTGAGGGTGTTGGGGCAATAGCTGCAACTAGAGGGTCTAGGCCTTGTTGTGGCTTCCACATCAAGCCAATGATTAAGGAGCTAATCATCAAGTGGAGGAGGTGCTTCTGAAGGTGTTGGAGAAGAGAAGAGTATCACAACCTCATTAGGGGCGGTGAAAGCATGGGAAGAAGCGGGAGACAATAAGGAAGGCTTGCAACAAAGAGAATTGGTTGGCTTTTTAGAAGATTCTAGCGAAAGGTAAGTAGCTCATGGTTGAAAACTGCCAGGAGTTGTGGACTTAAATGAAGGCTCTCTTTGGAAAGGGGGATAATGGAAAAGTAATGCCCAACTAACAAGGAATAAAGATGATGATATTGTCACAAACCCTGGAGAACCTCAAAATTTGGATGGGGCATTATACTTATGTGACCCTCAACTAGAGATAGGTGTCATTGGGATGACATCCCTTTGGAGGAACATCTTGACCTGACATCTATTAATGACCCCATTCTTTGGAAGGAATTAAAGATAGTTGTAAGGAGTTTGGAATTCTATAAGGATTTGAGTGAGGATTGTTTTCCCTAGAGGGGTTTAAGTCGATGCTTTAGTGAGGAAGAAGTGCGGTTGCCAAAGGAGAAAGCGAGAAGGGAAATTTTTTTCAAATTCCTTTGCGCGGCGTGTGTCTAGAAGTGATTAATTGCATTTGGAGAAATGAGGTGATTCTCAAAGATTTTAACACCATTGTCTTAGTCTCCATCCCCAAGAAGGGAGACTTGACACTTCTTGACAACTATAGGGTAATTTCCCTTACAAATGTTATGCTTAAAATCCTCACCAATGTGATCATTAAGAGAATTTAGGAGTTGGAGGAAAAGGAGTTCTCCAAAAGTTATGTAGGTTTCAAGAAAGATGAGTGTATTGGGCAAGTCACAACACTCCATGAGATTGCCATGCGGCGTATGGCCAAGCTAGAGAAGCCTACGCATGCGACTTTCATAGACTTCAAGAAGGCTTACGATATGGTCTTGTATGAGGCTTTGTTTAGGAAGCTTTGTGTGACTGGAGTGAAGGGGAAGGCCCTCCACTTTATCTAGGAGTTGTACAAACGAATCTTCGGTGCGAGTTAGGTATGAGAACCTTTTGTCGTCTCCCATCCCCGTGAAAAGAGGAGTAAGGCAAGGGTGCCCTGACATCCCCAACTCTCTTTAATATCTTCATAAATGATATCATGAAGGATCTTGAAGGGATGTGTGCATCGGTCTGTTATCTTGTAGAGGTAATTGTTGGGTTGATGTTTGTTGATGACCTTGTGGCAATGGTGGAATCATTGAGGACCTAAAGGTGATGCTACAAAAGATTCATATTAAAGATTCATGTTTGGAGCGATAAGTGGGGATTGGAATGTGGCATCGTCAAGTGCGAAGGCCATGAAAATATTTGGTGGTCAAGGGGAGCAAGACCAACATGAGTTTCTAGTTGGAGATAAGAAAATAGGGGTGTGCCACAATTAAAAGTATCTTGGGAAGAAATTAACTGCGCATTGTCTATCGAAAGAGTCATCAAAGAGAGAGCAACAACAGTAGTAGGACCCTTCATGGTTTCAACACTTTTTGGCTTCTTGACGAATCCCCTCTTCGCTGAAAAATTTGGCCTTTAAAGCATTAATCTTTCTTGTGTTCACTTTTAGTGCGAGTTGATAGGAATGTTTGATTTGAACAAACAAAATACCCTCCAAATTGTGCCCGTGGAGGGCATGAAATGGATCTTTGGGAAGTCTTCAACTTCCAACATGATAGGGCAGACAATTATGCGCCGAGAGCTTAACATCTGCCTTGTCCTAGTCTTAAACATTGGTTAGAGAGGGGGCCTAGAGAAATTTGGAGGACTCAAAACATTCATTGCTGGTCTAGTCAACAACCCAGTTACCTTGTAAAGTGTGTGAAATTTGGACTGGATCCATAGAACAACTAAGTGGTTAAAGAATAACGTCCCCAAGGCAGAAGGCAAGAAATCTCTTATGTGTGTAGAGGCCTGGGAAGTTTGGGATAATAAGTTCACATTGCAGGATTCTTTGAAGTTCTTCAAGCAATTCAAGTTGGATGAAACTCAAAGCTATATCAAGCAAGCTCAAAGATATGAGAATGTTTTCGTGGTTTGTTGGCTTCTCAATGCTAGGGTAGATGGGTTTATCCTTCGCAATAGTGTGGGTAGGATTCGGTTGGTTGATCCCTCTCTTGGTAGTCAGTGCTCGTTGTGTGGGGATGTTGGATGGGACTCTCTCCTTCACCTCAACCTTAAGTGCTAGCATATTAAGTTGTGTGAAGCAAGAACTCAAGTTGGTTTTCAAAGTGTAATGTAGGATCTTTGGTGCGAGATGCCTATGAGAAAGGTTTGCTTGCATTACTTCTTGGTGGTAAGTGTAGCGAACGATGTCTATCGTATTGGGTAGGTGATTGTTCGCATTGTAAGGGAAATGTAAGCTTCATGCATGCGGTAATCTTCTGGGCCGTGGCGCTCCCTCTGTATCAAAAATCCCTCCAAGGGTGGCGGATGGGAGGGGCATGTTGTCAGAATTGACCCAAAATTGACAGGGGCCTCGAGGTTACATAATCACCAATGAGCCAATGCCTAGTCGAGTAGGGCGAACCCTCTTGTCGGGTACCATAGGTGACGACAACTATGGGTGCTTTACCGGCGTATGTTTCGGGTTCAAGAGGTGATGCCTCCTACGCTTGTTCTTACGTTAGAGCATTCCCGAACATCGGGAGCGCGAGTAGCCAAAACACAACCGCAATGGCAACGCACATTTGGGGTAACCCTTGAATAGTTGATGATCAAACTTGGAGGATGAATAAGTTGGTGCATGCATTGTCCTTGAGAGCGTCATTTGCCCAAAATAAAAAATCAAATCATGTGGCAATTTTTCATTGAATATTCATAGAGTTGGAATGTATGGGATAGTAAAAAGAAATGGTGTGGTTGCTGGGAGGGGTGGGAATTATAGCAGTAGAAAATATTGATTAATATCTATAAAGGATAGTGTTATTTGAATGTGTGAGAAGCGAGAGGTTGAGAGGGTAAACAAAAAGTTGAATAGGAATATAAGTTCCAAGTGATGGGGACACGTGGATAAAGCATGTTGGGATGTTTGTGAGCAAGTGGGCATATCACTTGGACTAGTTAGTGAGATAGTGGGCATACCATTTGGACTAGTTATTGAAGAAGCATTTAACACGAACACTTTGAAAGGGATACCATGGTAGGTGTGATAAATATAAAGGTTCGACAAAAAAATAGAAGTTCCGTCCATAATGTTTTTATTGATTTCAATGTGATGGGTTTAAGTAGTGGGACTTGGGAATTTGTTGAATGGAAATTGATGATGTATAGGTAATAGTTATTAGGAAAAAGAATCGCTGATTTCCGACTAACTTCTTGGGTATTTGGAAAAAGTAATTCTTATTAATGAGAAGATCTGTAAATCTAGTTTCCAAGACCTTACCAAGCTTGGGAGAGAGTTTAACCTTGGCTATCTTTATCACTAAGTTGTCTCTCTAAGTCAACCAATTTGGATATCTGAAGCAGAAGGGGGATTCAGCCTTTAAAGACTGTGAAGTCTCAAGCTTGGTTGTCCATAATAGCTTTGATTGGCTAGATGATTGGCAACTATACTTAATCCCTTTTGTGGCAGATATGTAAAATAAGTACATCCTTTTAAGTCCTCAATAATTTGAAGAACCAAATTTTCCATCTGCCAATTATTATATATCATTTGTAGAGAAGCTTGCATGGGTTTAAAGACTTGATCCCTTTTGATGAGATTTGTGAGGATCTTGGAGTCTCCTTCAATATAGAGTCGAAATAACCACCTCTTCAGCCAACTAGGTGCTAGTGTGCAAAGCTAGATTTTGGAAAAATTGTTCATTTGTACCTTGGTGGCTTGCATGTTTCTCAGAATAGGTTCTCCATTAATATTCCTAACAATGCCTGCATGCCTAGGGTTGCTTTTGGAGGCTCCATCAAAATTTAATTTGTTACATACTAAGGAGGTGGGGGCATGCTTGTCAGGGATGCATTTTAAAGCTTGGAAGTCGGTAATGAATTAGGATATTCCAAGTACCGGTGTGCTTGAACTCCCACATATTTACCAAACCAAATCGGGATTTTTCTAGAAGTTTGTTTTGAAAGAGCTTTTACCTGAATTTGAATTTTCTAGATGAATTGACTTGGATTGTGTTGTTTAATTCCGAATATTCTAGAGTTTCTCTAGTTTCCAAACTTAATGAGCCCATGAACAAGTGAAAGAGACGTTGGATACATTCTGCATACTCAGAGACAACTGGGACAAACATTATAGCCAATCCACTCTTAGGATTTAAAGTGGACTTAATAAGATCCCAGATTTAGTGGTCTAACACCTTGGCAATGTCTAATTTGAAGAGAATTCCATGTTGTTTTGCATTTTGAGAGTGGACTTATCTTGGACTGCTAGATTCTTATCTTTGAATTTCCGACCTGACACAAAAGCAGATTGCTGCTCTGAAATGAGCTGAGAGAGGAGCAGTCTTATTCTTGCAGTAATAATCTTGGATAGGATCTTGTATACCATGTTGGACATAGCTATAGGTCTATATTGATCCAGATTGTTGCACAAGCTGTTTTGGGAATGAGAACCAGTTTGCTAGTATTCAATTGACGAAGCACTTACTGGTTCCTTCTAGCTTTTTCAATAAGTTTCAGGAAATCAGCTTTGATAATATCCTAGAAAGACTTGTGAAATATTTCTGGGAAACCATTGATTCCAGGAATCTTATCTGGCTGAAAAGGGAACACTATGATTTTCAATTCTTCCTCATTAACTGGTTTCATCAGGTTGTTATTATCCACCAACATTATGACCTTTAGGGTGTGCTTGACCGTATATTGCACAAAGTGTTTTCTGGTTTTGTGAGAATGTCTTGGTAAAATTTAGTGGCCAGAATCATGATTTCATCATCTGATGTAATCATTTTGCCGCTTCATGTTCTTATTTGCTTTATCGATGTCATGCTTTGCTGATTTTTCAAAGAATTGTGAAAAAATTGATGTTGGACTCCCTAACCAGATCCACCGCTGTTTTGATCTCTGATACCAGTATTGTTCTTCACAGTTTTGGAGAGAAGCCAGGCATAGGAGAAGCAACTGTTCTTCTTGAGCCATCCCTGTCGAGAATTCCCGATCTCTGATATTTTTTTTGGAGATCTGCAATATTTGCTTTGGTGTCAGTGAGCTGTGTGAAAATATTTCCATATTCTTTTTAACTCCAGATTTTATTTTTCAGAAAATAGAGTTATCCCATAAACTTTCACATCATATGTGCTTGAATGAAATCTGCTTCCTTCAACCATTGCTCTATTTGCAGCTTCAAAGTTGAGTGGTTCAGCCACATTTACTCAAATCTGAATTGAGACTTGATTGGCATTTTGGATAAGGGTTTCAATGTCAAAGACACTGGCCAGTAGTTGGAAAGGGTGGTACCATTTATCCTTGATGATATTTGCTGGTCAGAGGTGATCAAACTTTTTGAGAGGGAAATCCTGTCAAGCTTTTCAGCAAAATAGTGCATGCCTTTGAGTCCTTTACTCCATGTGTGTGATTCTTGAGCATATTCCAGATTCACAATTGAAGTGTTGGTTTCAAATGTGATGAGGGAATCGGCCACTATCTAGTTGAATCCAAAACCCCCTCCCGCCCCCTTTCCTTCTAGGATTTTGATGGCGTTGAAGTCCCATTAAAATGAGATATGCAGGATTGGATTGAATAATCCAATTTGTGTGTTGTTCTATAAGTAGAATATGATTATTTCCATAGGGAGGTATGTATACATTTGTGGTGGAATAATGTATTTGGAATTCATATAAAAAAATATTGACAAGACCCCAGTCGTGGGCAGAATGTGAGTGGACGGCATACTTGAACAGATTCCATTGGATGGGTGTATGTATATATTTATGATGGAGTAAGGTATATGGAACTCATCGGAAAAACAATTGACAAGAAGAACCCAAGGGGATGGGCAGAATATGAGTGGACAGCATACCTGGACGGACCCCTTTGTATCATTGTTCTTGAGGATGGGTCAAGAAGCATATTCTCGCAACCCCATATTCTCCACAACCTCATTGTTTCCACCGATTGGGCTCGTGTAGTCTCCTAAAGCAATACCATGTCCAATCCTTCTGCTTTCACTTTGTCCTTGAAATATCAGCATTTGTTGGGAAAGTCCACGCCCCTTATGTTCCATGAGTGGATCCACATTATAATGTTTGTGTCAAGGTAGAGGTATCCGCCCTTATTATACATTTGAAGCATATACTTTAGTTAAAAAAAAGCGGTGGGTGGGTAAGCTCTCTAATCCCTGCAAATAGTACTCTTACAAGTAAAAATCAATAGGACAATTTTATTGAACCCAAAATTTAGCCATATGTTTGACCAATATTTAACAAATTTACTCCTTGTTCTTATTAAACATGCAAGATTTGTAGACGGACATTTGATTAAGTCTTGCTTGGTGGACCACTAATTGTCAAAATAATTCAAGCTGCAGAACAAGTTTATTAACTCATCGTATATAGAGCACATTTGATTTGGATGAGTGTCATCGTCACACGCAAATGGGAAGGTTAGCCGAGTCAACAGTCTGTTCGTGTTGCATGGCACCATTCTACTAGGCTGAAAATCTAACCCGGAATCTGCTATGTCACTGCCGCAGGCACACCATCCACCCTAACCCGATGTGTTTCGAACCGGCACACTGCAGCCTCGTTTGCACACATTTCTGTCAACATTAATGGTCTCGAGTTCATGTTACAGTGTTTTTGAACTTTTGCTACATTGAAATCATATATCTTAGTAGGAAAAAATGAGGGATGCCTCTTACAAGTAGGAATCAGTAGTGCAATTTTATCAAACCCTTAACTGAGCCATATGTTTGACCAACATGTACTTGTTCTTGTTATACATGATGTGAACAAGGGCAGTTGTCTTGATTGGTGGAGCACTAATCGTTAAAATTAAAGCAGTAGAATATGTTTTACAACTCGTCTTAATTAAAACATATTTGATTTTGATTACTATAACTGCCATGTGCATTGGGAAGGTCAGACCATGTCCCATAGCAACATTCAACTGGGTCAAAAATCTGACCGGTAAGCTGCTCAGTCACCATCACTGGCCTGCCATCCACCTTGACTCGAGACAATTCGAACCTGCTTTCACATGTTTCTTTCAAGGTAGCTGGTACGGGGTACGGGTATGGGGATCTGGTATGCTGGTATGCCAATTTTTTTGGGGGCCCAGGTACAACACTAGGGTACAGCCGTACACTATATATATATATATAATATTAAAAATAGATAACCAAATAAGCAAAATTCCAGCCTTACACATGCATAGAGTAAACAAATTATTAAATAAGTGAAATATCCACAAAACATAAGTGAAATAGCCACAAAACATATTGATAATTCAATGCATTTTGTCATGATATTCATTGTTCGAACTTAGAACAAGTACATTGTTCAAATGTTACAATGTATACACAAAAATGAAGATAAATCAGCATACTAATAGTCTAATTATAATCATAATCAAATGGCTCTGCCTCTTCTCCAATGTCTTCAACGAGAGCATCATCACCATCATGTGGTTCATTAGAACCACAAGCATCAGGAGTAGAACCACAACCATCAGAGCGCTGCTCCCACTAGCTCCACTATGCAGGTCATGCAAAGTATGCTCTAAGTCTGAATTTAGCAATGAAAGTTGAGCAATGGAAGCATCCAAGTCCGGAGTCTCTGGTTTTATATCCTAACACTTTGTTGGCCCTTGCTTGTACTTATCCTTCTTATGTGATAGAAGGCACGAGTTAGAATGCACGAAGACCAAATCCTCTACCTTTTCTCGCTCCCAACTTGTTGCAATTAATTGAGTGGATAAAGGAGTATGTACCCCAATTCCTCTTGGCTGAAGAAGAACTCACAACCTATTGAGGCAAGCCACAAAGCCAATGCAAAATTCAAATTTTAAATTTATAGAAGTAAAAACTTAAAGAAAGAGTTCAGAAATTAAAAACATTAAATTCTTACTTGTGATAAAAATTTATTGCAAGTGGTATGAGGCAGATGTATGCTTGTCCATGGAAGTACCACCACGAATAAGCATCCATCTTGTATTTGTCATGAAGAGCGTTAATGGAGTGATCTCGGAGGAAATGAAATTCACGAACTCTGTTTTAACCAAGTCTTCTCGCTTTGGATTTTGGAATAGTCTAGCAAATGTCGCCCTATACTCCTCACCAACTTCAACATCCCTATTTGGTGGGACCCTCCTGGGTAAAGAAAGGATCTCTGCGATGTAGTATTTTGGGGTCAAGGCAAAAGCAAGAAGATGCAATGGGGTGGTCATTTTGTTCCACCTTTCAATGAGATGTGACTACACTTCCTTGAAGAAAGTCTTTGTAGGATCTTGCTCTTTGGCATTTATGATGGTCTTAATCGATTCAATCATTGAGTCGATTCCATCATAAATCTCACCCATACATGGATGATCTATATCAACAAATCTCAGCATACTCACGATGGGCTCGGTAAAAATGAGAAAGTACTCCACACAATCCCACCATGCACTATCAAGGATCAACAATTTCACATTTCTGGGCCTCTCACTATTTGCTTGCCTCCATACACCCCAAAGGTTGTTGATAACCATGCCACTCAATGTTGCTCGCACCTTCACAAGTCATCTCAAGACGAGTGTGTGTGAGACAAATCGAGTCTCAACAACCTAATAAGAAATTAAAACAAATGAAATTAAGACAAGTAAATTTGAAACATTCAAAAATCAAAATTCTACAAATTACAAACTTATAAAATTAATTTAATGAATTTATTATAAAATAAAATATAAAAATCATATATAAAAAAATGTTACTTTTAATAGTTGTAATGTCAAGAATCTCTGGAAGATGGCTTGGGACATGTGGTGGTTGCTAACAAACATATGAATGTCATTTACTTCCTCATAGACTTGTTTGATCCAAGCATTTTTTGTGCCCAATTTTTGTAACATTAAGTTGAGGGAATGAACCGCGGAAGGTTTCCAAAATATGTGCCCGTACCTTGCCTCAACCAACCCTGCAACTCTACAATTTTTTACATTGGCTGTTACAACTTTGGACAATGTTTTGAGGCCCCGCCGCCTCATAGACTCTATGAGGATGTTGGCAATGAATTGCGCATCCTTCACCTACCCCTCACAATCAATAGCCCTCGGAAACATTGCTCCTTTAGGGCGTCTTCGCAACCACATTGATCAATGGCCTATTTGTTGTATCTTTCCATCTATCAGAAATGATGGACACCCCTGTTTCGAACCATTGATTCTTCATGGGCAGCAATACCTCTTCAACTTTTTTTTCTTTCTTTTGACAATAAGGTGGTGCACACCTTTTCATACCCTGGGCTATTGTACCCTTTAGGGGCTTCATTAATACATCTCACCGTATTCCGCCAATATGGTTATCTATCAACATTAAAAAGGACACCACATGCGTAAATAAAACGCCCAATACCTTGGTCAGCTATGCCCCTACTTTCATTCCGGATCGCCCTTTCCAATGGGCCTGCATCTATTCTTTTGTGAGAAAGAGGTGAATCACCAAACACCTTTGTTGCAAGCTCCTTGAACTTCTTGGCACTTGTAATCAGCCCTAAGCAATTGAAAATTAGAGAAAATATGAAGGTGAGAGGCAAGCATGCAAATGTGAGGTTTATGTGTTGTTGAAATAGAGTTTGGGAGCATATTTTAGGGTTTAGAAGACTTTTATAATATTAAAAATACGGTTTGACCTTTATTGACTTGAAAACAAAAAATAGAGCAAAAATCGCCGCATTTTGTTGTGGGTATACCCGGGTACAGCCAGGTACCTCCAGCAGTGCCCGGGTACAACGAGGGCACCTCCAGCAGTGCATCGGTATGCCTGGGTATATCTCACGACATACCCGGCTGTTTCCAACAGTAATACCTGTCTTGCGTGCCGGGCACGGTACATACTCGCACCCTTTCCCTATAGAGTACATACCAATAACGTAGGGTCACTTTCTTTCAACGTTCGGCATATAGGATAGTGGTATCCATGCACTGTGTAGATAATAATTTAATATCTATCTAGAGTGTAGATACTGAAATTATGCATAAGTTTTGTGTATACACACTGTGTAGGTATACCTGATTTAACCTTAATGGAACTCAACAAAAATGAAGGAAATCTGTCAAAGTTGACACTTTTCAATGGGCTGTCCAATTTTTTATGAACAGCTGTCCAAAAGCATATGCCAGTTATGCCCTTCCATTCGATTTTGGAATCAAAAGCTCTAGTTGCCAGATGCAAATGTCTCTCAGCAATTTTTTTACGAAAGATCAGAATGCAACAATAAGTTTGATTTTACATTTCTACTAGTTTCTTTATTTGGTGTTAAACTGTCTTATAAATGTCATTAATTCATAACCCAGGGCACAGTATTGTTTTTGTTTCTGCAGTTGCCAGCTCTCTTGAATAAGTTATTCGTCATCAATGTTAGAAGTTAGAACTGAAAATTGAAGCTGCCTTTTGAAAAAACATTCTTGTGGAATGTCATGGTTTTTATTTGCAGGCCTTGATGACAGTGCTTCAGATGAGCAGAAACCGCAGCTACAAAATCAGGATGAGGCAAATGAGCAGCAGGCTTCACCAGCTGTCATGATTCCGGCACCTTCTGTGCCTTTGCCACATTCTGAATTCACGATGCCACACACTCAACTTGAGCTAGGGCAGTCTTTGGTATGGCTCCTTACTCTAGTCATGGAGCCACACATTTAATGTCGTCTTTCTAAGTTTGTAGCAGTATGTAGAGGAAACCATATGAAAAGGGGAAATAGATTAGGTAGACTTCTACAGGTTAGATTTTGTTTTCTTCTTTAGGATCACTGCGATATGATCCAAATTCAATTATTATGTGGCTTATTTGTTTAGTTCTTCAAATGCCTGGAAAAATGGTACTTCTGAATTTCTAATAGTGACCATGTTATACTGCAGGTTCACACTGCATACCATTATCCAGATCCATACTATGGAGGCATCGTTGCAGCTTATGGGCCACAAGCAGTGGTAATCTTTATTTGATCTATTGCCATGCTTTTGAGGGGAGTTTATTTATTTTTCTTTCTTTCATATTAATTGGATGGTGGAGTTAGATTTTATATCGAATTTCATGATGGTTTTCTTGGCATATAAGAAATGCAGTATTTTCACAAATGCAGAAAGATTTTTCTAATATGCTAGTAAACATTACATATGGAGTTATCAAGTGCATTATTTATTAGCATATTTTGTTAGCGATAACCTGTAGCATATCCGGTGCTACATGTTGTGCAGGTTCATCCCCATATACTAGGTGTTCCGCATACTGGTCTTCCATTACCGTCAGATGCAATTGAGGAGCCTGTTTATGTCAATGCAAAGCAATATCATGGAATTTTGCGGCGGCGGCAATCTCGAGCCAAGGCAGAATCTGAGAACAAACTCATAAAAAGCAGAAAGGTGAATATTGATAACTATTTGCACTTCCATTAGTCTTTTTGATAAATAAAAGCAGAAAAGAGTAAAGACTCTATAACCATTGATTCTGATAGTTTTCTTTTGCACATTAGAATTTCTAAGAGATGTGTCGGGTCTCTTGATGTTTGGGATCCTTTCCCGTGTTTATCTTTGAGATCATCTAAGATAAAATTTAATTATATATTCGAACCGGAGTTTGAAGTAAATATACTATTTACAAAGTTCTAAGTTTGTATGTTTCCTTTGTTTGTTTGGTTTCTCGTCAATTTTGTGGAAGGTTAGTCTCAGAGGGATTGATATTGCAGTGGCAATCATGTGCTTATTTCATGTTAGTAATTGTATATTTTAGTATTCTGGATCTGTACCATGGTCATTGTCTTACAGAAGCGGAAAACATTTTCACAATCAAATGTTCATGGTAGGTCGAGCCAGTGTTCTTATTTCTCAGTTTGTTCTAAAGTTCATTCTTAGGAGCATAGTTCCCAAACTCATTTGGAAAATACTCAGTAGACCCAAAAAAACTGATTCGGCAAGACTTGGCGAATATTTGGCAATACTCGCAACTTAAAAAATACTCAAATTTCTTTAAAAAATATAAATTTTATGCAAAATATAGTTACAAAATGTATCAAATGAGTCTGCAAAACGTTGGGGAAGTGTTTTCTATTAGATTTGAATACAAATAGAGTACAAAATTGCATCATCATGCAAATACAACAGCCAGCTGATAAGTCTTATGAATTTATGATGATTTTCATTGAAAATTATCATCATAAATTGCATATCTATGCAAGTGACAAATAACAATAATTTACAATTTCCAAAAACTCGCCAATTTTTTTTAAAAATATATTTATTAAAAATCTCTTCAAAAACTGGCGAGTATTCGTCAAAAAATCGTTAGTATTCGTCAAAAAATTGCGAGTGTTTGTCAAAAAATTGCGGGTATTCACCAAAAACTCGCGAGTATTCCCTAAAAACTTGCGAATAATTGCCAAAAACTCACAAGTATTCACCAAAAACTCAGCTTCAGGTTTTGGCAAATATTCAGACAAGGGAAAAAATGGCTGGTACTTGCTGAGTTCGCAAACTATGCTCAGGAGTATCCTCTTAACATGGGTTATTAGACACCAGGCTGGAAATTATCTAATGCAGTTGTCAAAGCCCTCAAATTTCAATTGGATGAGTTGAGAAAAATGTTGCAAGATTAGAAACCAACAAATATGCAAGAATTTCATAGATATTCAAGAAATTTGAAAGTGCTATCATTTTTGTACATTTGTTATGTAGCAACAGAAGTTATGTATTTGGTCAGCATAATGACTACCGATGTAAGTAGTGATTGAACAAAGTGCCTAAACTCTCTGTTTCAGGGATCTGCTGATTGTTACTACACTTCACCATGCTTCATTGATATTTATTCTACATTAGACAAACTAGCCACCAGTTGGGAATATTAATGGCATTGGCTGCCATATAACCTTCCTTACAAACATCGGTTGGACCAAAGACGATCCTGACTTTTGTATTCTCTTAGATTATTGAGTAGGAATTTACATGCTAGCCCAATATGCCAATAACAGCAGTTCTTGTTTCTCATGTGTGCTCAGGTGCTTGGAAGCAGTTTGTAACTACTTCTTTTTGTGTCGCATCTCTGTCCTTGTGTAAGGCTATATTTGTATGGTAAATATGGATATTTTAAAGCTTTAAGAGCTTTCATCTTTTATAAAAATCATTATGGCATCCTCAAAACCTTAGTGACTGGTTTTAAAATAATTCCTGTATTGGCCAAGCTGTCATCCATGACAGCATGAGTTAATCTAAAAGTGATTTTGAGATTTTGATATAATTCATATTGTTAGTTCTGTCAAATGCCAATATATAGCCATGTCATTTGCCTTAAATGGCCTTAAATGCTTGATTGATATTTGTTCTGCATCAGGCAAAAATGAGGTAGCCACCTATTGGGAACATTGGTGGCATTGGCTGCATGTAGCTTTCCTTACAAACGTGGGTTGGACCAAAGGGGATTCTCACTTAATCATGTACTCTTAGATTATTGGGTAGGAATTTACATGCTGGCCCAATAAGCCAATATCAATACTTCTTGCTTTTATGTGTTCAGGTACACAGAAGCAGTTTATAACATTTTTTTTTTTGTTGATTCTGTCCTCGGGTAAGGTTATAATTAGTTATAAAGTAAATGTGAGAATTTGAAAGCTTCAATAGCTTTCATCTTTTATAAAAATGAAAATGCTATCCTCAAAATTTAGTGACTGTTTAAAATGTGCCCAAGTTGTCACCCACTACTGCATGAATCCATCCAAAAATAGTATTTGTGAGATTAATATAATTGTTAGTTGTATCAAATACCAATATACAGCTGTCTCCATTTCCTTAAATGGCATAAATATTTATACTGAAAATTTAATTCTTTATGATGTTCTTTTAAATTTCTTATAGCCGAGAAGCCATACAAAGTTTAGTGCCGAATCATCATCTTGGGCGGTAACATACATGTTATATGTTAAATTATGTTAGTTCCACGATTTAATTTGCACAAACTACTGTTGCACTGCATCTATATGGCCATAAGGCTTGACCATATGGTCGATGTTTCTAGGATATAGGAGGAGTTACAATTTTGCCAAAGCAAGTGCCTACTTCTAAAATCTTTAGAGGATGACAAAAACATGATTATACAGTGTTCTGCTTTCCCTTATTTCCTCTTATTACTAAACTTGCAGAATAGGATTGTTTCCTAAGATTTAAAGGGTGTATTTTCTTAATTATTTTATTTTTATGACTTGGAAGGAGACCTAACTTCTAACTTGATGTGCGGTACAGCCTTATCTGCATGAATCACGACATTTGCATGCGATAAAGCGACCTAGGGGATGTGGTGGTCGGTTTCTCAATTCCAAAAGTAATAATGAAGATGGGATTTCAGATGAAAACAATTCAAATGGTAATACTGGACAAGAACATGGCATTGACAAGTCTGATTCAGGAAAGAAACCTAAAGTTTCCAGACAACAATAATGTAGCTTAGGTAGGAAATGTTGCAGTCAATGAGCGTTTTCTTGTGGGACCAGCACTTCCAAAATGTGAAGTAGTAATGAGTAATGTTGGTTAAATGGCACATTTCACAGCCAGTTCCAGTTGATGGTGCTGAAGGTAGTCCAGTTGGAGAAAAGTTAATTCAACAAAGTTGTTTCTGAGGCAGGGTATCCCATCTCTCTTATAGCATCTCCACAGTTGTGTCCAGATTCAGACTAGTTTCTTGTACTTTGTAGCTAAATGCTGAGATGCCACTTTACGTATTATTCTTTATGTAGTGCTAAAAAAATAATTCTGTAGGTTAAGTGTTATACTTGTGGAAGCTACTAAAAGGATGTCAGTTTCTTGCATTTTTCTCAATCGGCAAGGGTCATCTGTTGAGCATGAGGTTTTCTTTGAGTGAAGATGGTGTCATAAAAAGATCGACAGGGCTGTGTACAATTTCATGTTGGAACTGTTTCCACCTTTAGAAGCTGACCTTTCTGAGTCCTTTGTTATATAGAACTGGATTGAGTCATAAGTTCTTGGGAAGCTAGAACAATCTGTACAGTAGTGTCCCTGTTGTCAATGGGTATTCTATACTATCCAAGACAAGGCTGGAGTTGATCCACATGTATTAACAATGGATGAACATTGAGCTCGTGGTTATTAATACCTTTACATAGAATTGTTAGAAATTAACATGATTAATGGGATAAAGTATTTTGTTGTATTTCATAATTCTCGCATCTTTAAAATGTCTTTGCTTGACACTAAGAAATGGCACTTGGATTGCACATAGGATGTTGAACTCTCGTGCAATCTTACGAGAGCTTATCTTCTGCTTTGAATGGTATTTGAATCTGCTTGCTATGGCTATTTTCTTTATCAAGGTTATACATTTGCTCAGACAATCTGGTTAGAAATCTCATATATGTTGATATTGGTATCTCCTTATGAGTGCATGATATCATATAAGGTCTGTGTTACGCTTATGTATTGTTGGGACATTGGCAAAATATTTGACTGTTTCCACATTATTGAAATGGGAAGCTTAAACTCAATGCTGGAGAACACCGTTTATAGAAAGAAAAAAAAAGTTTTTTGTAACTTTTTCAATGCTATGTAGTGCTGCCAGTTGAAAAGCCTAGTGAGAAAAAAATTAGAGAAACAATTTATTATGCAATATTTTTCCTTTGCTGTATGATGTATCTACTTTTGCAGGTTTAAATTTGCAACATACATTGCATTGTTGCATTCAAGAATAAATGGAATTAAAATACTATCAACCTTCACTTTTGCACTATTTAACTTAACTTCTTTTAATGGTAAGACCACAAAATACGGATTTACTAGGCGTATTAGGTGAATCACAACTATTCCATCTCGTAGGCTCTTAAGGTGAATAACAACTAATTCATCTTTTTGGCAAGAGTGCATGAATTGCACTGGTTCAATAGTTAGTCCTACAAGCTAGCACCTTCAATAATTTGTCCTACAAGTTTGATTTTTTTAACTATGTAAGGCTTTAGTAGCTAACAATTGCTATTCTGATATATATCGCCTATAGTTCAATTTCTAGTTTGATTATTTTAAATTTTTTTGACATATAATTTTTATTTTAAATCAAATATTACATTTTTCTTTTTTGATTGGTTCATTTTTATTTGATTAGTTTGCTTTATAGCATTGTGTGATATTCCATATGTTTTTATTTTTTTGCCTAATAATCGTTTTGAAATAAAATCGTAAGGCGCCGTGTACAATAAGGAACTATGTGCAATTAGTAGATAAAGCTTGGTAACACATGCACGGGCTATTTAGAGAACTAGCCTAGAATGACATCATATTTATAAGAGAATCATTATCATAATATCTATAATTGAAGAAATTTGTTTTATTGTAAGGTGGAAGATTAGGGTGACTAGATTGCAACGAGACTAGAAAAGATAAGTCATTGGAATCATTGTTGTCATCATCTCAATAATCAACGTTTTGATGTACCTCTACACAAAATGATATGATCATTTCTTGTTATTGGCTTGAAAGTTACGACCATTTCTAAGCATTGTATGTAATTCTGCAATAAGAGGTGGTTGTGAGCACACCTGGGGATATTAGATTTTGAAATGATAGGTTGCTCATGCATTGTATGTAATTAGTGCTTGAGATAGATTTGTTTTATGCATGGATTTGGCTTGAACATGTTGTTGGCTAATAGGTGTGTGTATTTATTATAGTGATTACATCGTTTTCATGCACACATTTGAGACATCAATATAAAGTGGAAGGTATTGCTTTCATTTCATGGATCTATGTATGTCTTGAGCATTACATTATATGATCCATTATCAAGGACTACCTCGGAACCAACCTAAGACCATCTTAGGACCCGTTGCGATATGTAAGCATATACCACCGAGGGGTTTTTGAGTACATTTGCCATATCTCATAATCATTGTGGCAATGCCCCTTTCTTTAGGTATCTAAGGCTATTGATAAATATATTTGTGCAAGGATTACATTTGAACAATTGTTGATCATATTTTTTGTGCCTTCCGTGGATAGGTCTTGATAAGAATTTGTATGAACAATGGGCTATTGTAAGATTCATCTTTTGGTATTTCACAACGATAAAACATAAATGGAGGTAGCTCTTTGTTCATCACCGTTGTAATTGTGACCACATAGGTAAATTTGTCAAGTGGATTATCATTAGAAGCTAGTGGTTGGTCGTCATTTATCATAAAGACATTGTTTTGTTAACCTTGAGATGGGGCACCATTGTTGGGAAGAGGATTTGTAAATATATTCAAATGTTGGTTAGGTTGAACCATAAAATGTTCAAGATGTTATCAATACATTCAACTTGAATGTGATTACTTTCAACTAGGTCATAGATATTATGTTTCAAGGTGATGCATATGTTGGAAGAATTTATGTGGACTGTGTGATACTTGTATGCACTTGCATCATAGTTTTTAGGTAATGACTTTGATGGTTCCGACTCAAATATTAGGTAAATTAATCAAGTTGCATTCGGGGAATTGTTGTGGTTGTTGAGACAAGCTTATTCAATTGTTCATTGGTTGTTCTATTTCATTGTCCATTCCTTTAGTCTAAGGGTAATGTTGGAAAGTATTAGACTTCAACTTTTCCTTACGTTACAAAGTATGATAAATGATTGGTATGTGTTGAATATGACTTTGTCCTCGATGGAAAGTAAGCTTTTGCATATATATTGATGATTTCGTGTTTAGGCAACTTATGGGTCATTTTGGAAACCATGTTTTTAAATCGAAACACATAATATGTTCATTAACGTTTTGGTTAAGTTGAGTAATTTGTATGAATGTGACTTGCTAACATGCAAGGAAATGTACTATTGATGCAAAAGGTATGGATAAAAGGTGTAAAGCGAACCGTGAGAGCGAACATTATGAGAATGGAAAATAGAAGGTGTAAAGCGAGGGAAATGTACATATCATGAGGAGCATGAGATGGAATGGTGTGGGAATAAATCTAACAGAGATGGCTACATAAGAGGGGAAGAGAGATGCCTCATTAGGTATGTGACTATTGATAGCATTGAGGTATCCACGAGATCAACCTATTGGTTTGATATCAAATAATAGGCTTATTGAGATTTTCATGACCCTAGATGTTTGAACTAATATTCAATAAATTGCTCCATACAATGGTTATTTCCTTAGGATTTTCCAAAAGATATTTTGTAAGAATAGATGTTGGCATATTTGAGTACTCACACTTGTATGGTTTTAGATGTCATAGTTTGCGAAGGTATATTTGTCAATCCACCGCTTGATAAGGAAAACGCAAGTCTGCCTTAACTCCTCATCAATCTATAGTCACGCTTTTTACCAAGTGTTCTTCTCTTTCGGTTGATGGCACAACCTACTAGAAATCAATAAAAAGTCTTCTCCATTTAACTCATACTCATATTGATATTTATTTTCCTATGAATGTGGTGTCATGCTACTATTAGGATCCCTATGATAGTCATTGGCAAGCAACCAAGTTTATGAAATTAGAGCGGCATATTTAGACAGAAAAAGTACACCAAAATATAATCAATCAAATTATTCTCCATCTAGGAACATACAAATATATAGCTTAGAACTTCCTTCAAAATAGGATCCATCTAAATCAACTTCCCTTGAATATTTCTCATAGGTTAATAACAATTAACCTATATTAATAATATTGTTGTAACCACAACAATATACAAGCTGCATAGTCTAACTATAATACAAATTAATTTATCATATGGTAAATACAAAACATGTGTAGCACTAAATAAATGAATTCCTAATAGTTTATTCATCTGTGTCTTCCAAATACTATTAGTTATGGGATTGAGTAATCATTCAATTGAAAATCCTCGATTGTTGTTTACACTTCTAGTAGAAGAACATTTGGTGTAGGCTATCAAGCGCATTCTTCGGTATCTTCACTATACTATTAATAATGGGATTGATTATTTGTTAGGTGAAAAAGCCTCAATTATTTTTGGAAAGACATCGGTTGTAGGTTACACTTGACAATGATTGGGCATGTGATCTAGATTATTGCAAGTGATTGCATGATATATCTATCATTATGGGGCAGGCCTAGTGACTTAGACTTGCAAGAAGCAATCTATCATTGTTTTGCCTACTAGGGTGGCCTGATATAGTGGATTTATCGCTATTAGATTAAGTCAATTTATATTTGTTGCATGCTTTTTGATTTTGGATTTCGCAAGCCCAACACACCACACTTTGATGCAATAATAAGAGTGTCATTCACATCTCTTGCAATCTAATGGAGCACCAATGCAAAGAGCACATTGAGATTCATATGCATTATATTCATCACTTATACATGACAAGGTCATTGATCTTAAATTTTGTGGAACACGTGATCACGTTACATATACCTTCACAAAACTCTTTCTTGAGAAGTGATTTGTTCAGTTGATACTACTCTTGAGAGTGAAGTAAGGTGTTGTCAAGTGGGGATAGACATATGATTCCTCTGTCCTTTCTTTTATCAAAGTACATATTAAGGGGTGATGCTATTACATTTAATAAAGTAAACACTTTTGAATGGTTTCGATGCACTTGTAGTAATTATTTGTGATTTAATTATATCTATATGCACACTTATGTATATCATATTAATAGTGAAAAGCGTCGATTAAGTAATTCTAATTTTTTTGGTAAAATGAGGGTAGGAGGATCCCTCACCCCATTATTAATCGAAAGCAAAAATTACATCATATATGACCCTTTAAAGAAGGAACCAAAAAGGCTAAGAGAAGCAAAAACACCCTATCTAGGGCAATACAACATCTTCAACAATAATTGGAAATGAAAATATTAGTGAGATCCAACTATCATATTGATTCATAGGACTAATCATCCAAAAAACCCAAAAATGGAAAAGGAAACAACCCAAAAAAACCAAGACATGTTCTTATCTCAAGCTCTAAAACCTATTCTTAGTTCACCAATCTTTTTAAAATCAAAGGGGTCAATCTTGGATCTTCTTTGTAAGCATAATATCCTCTGTTGGATTTAAGCTCATTCTATCTCTTGAACTCTTTTATTTAATCTAGTGATTTCTTACCTTGCAATCTGAGAAAGGATGCCAAAAGGGGGAAGTTGAAATTATAACCCAATTTGAGAAGCCTCATGAAGGTCAGATAGAGGTCAACACACTCCATAAGCTTCCCAAGGTTGAGAGGCAAGAAAGGTTTCTTCAAATGTAAGGGTTTAGGAAATTTTGCTCATTTAGCATGTGATGCCCGCTTCAACTACCACTTGAGACCAAGAAACAAATTAGGAAAATTATGGAATAATTTTTTTTTTTATAGGAAGAGTCTACAACCAAGTTGCAAGACACTAGTTTGAAACTAAATAGGTTCCAACAAATTCTGATTAACCAAACACAAGATTTCCATTTTTATCTTATAACAAGTTTACTAGGTTCCAATTTGGAGGTTACAAGTTTTATTAAGGTTCAGGGAGAAATTTATCGCCAGGCCTGCTCTCTATCAAGCCCTGAACTTCAACTAGATTTCTCACACACTTAGAGTTATCAAAACTTTCCTAAACTAGGCTCATTGGATAGAAAATTTCCTCACCTTTCCAACCATATAAAGAAGTCCTCCTAACTCCTTGTAAAACTCAAGTTATGGCCGGGCGGAGTTTTAGGGGAAAATTTTCCCTTGGAGGTCTGCGGGGATAGGGAGAAAACTGGGAAAATTTTCCCAAGTGCCACGTGTCATCACGTGATTGATGCGGGAGAGCGGGTTGTGGGGAAAATTTTGAAATTTTTCCCAAAACCAAAGTCTCTATTTTCCAAAGGAAAATTTTCCTCCATGCCCCGCACTTGCTCAAATGGCCACGTGGCGCTTTGTGATTGGCCGAGGGCCGGCGGAAGAAAAAGTGAAGTTTTTCCAAAAGTGTAAAAAGTTAAGTTTTCAATTCTAAATCCTCATTCCTCCCTGCCACGTGTCAGCACGTGATTGGTGTGGGGCCGAGGAAATTTTTAGGAAATTTTTCCAAAGTTCAAAATTTAAATTTTTCTAAGGTCGAATTATTTCTTTTTTTTTTTTTGTTTGGGATGGCCATTTTGAAGTAAAACTTCAAATGGCCATAACTTTTGATAGGAAGCTCCATTTTAGGAAAACGAGGACTTTTCGGAAAGATCTCGGAGTCCTCTTTGCACAGCAATCATCAATTTTGGAATTTGGTAAAGTTTCAAGGGTCAATTTTAAGAAATCGATCTGCAGGGTTTATAATTTTAAAACTGGCAATTTTCAACTTATAAGATTTGATTCAATTTTGATATTTCTTCTTCTGAGCATGTAAATTGAGCATTGGGAAATGGTCATGGGTAAATTTAAGTATATTTTCAAGGTCCAATTTGGACATTGGGTTGCATTTGGTAAATTTTTACGTTTTTTGACAGTAAGTTGGATTGTGAAGTTAAAATTGGATTTGATAGAGTTTTTGAGATATTTTCTTAAATATGAAGTTCAATGTGGGTTCAATAGGACCTGATACATCTAAAATACTTTGTTTCCTTTCTCAATTTTAACTAAAAATCTGAACTGTACATTTTTTATGGAAATTCATTGCCAGAATTAAAGAAGGAAACAAAGATCATTTGCTAACAAGTTTATTAACCAATTTGCATCTTCCAAATATGGGGAGGCATTTTCAAATCTTATCTAAGGCATTCGATTGATTCGAACAATTAATTGACAGTTCATATTCAAGTTTAAACTCCAGTTTTGATTTCAAACACAGTACATTTACTGACAATGCTATTTCTTAATATCTTTCAAAGCAGAGTTTTCATTTCACAACAGCAACTCGGATCTAATACAACAATGAAATTTTGAGAAAGGAATGTAATTCTTTATTTGATTTCCAACAATAATTCGACAGTTTATCTCTTTCTTTAAAATTCAAATTACAATGCACAATACATATTTCTTTCTTTCACATTCTTCTCATAACACAGTATGGAATAATAATTCTTTACAATTCACTTATCACTTTCAACCTTTTAATTTCAATACAAGATGTCTTCTCATTACAATTAACAATACAAATCATCCACTTCAAAGTGGGAAGGTTATAATGAACTTGCTAAAAAGGAAATGACTGTCAAACTGATTTCTCTAAGCTCCAAACAGCAGCAGGCTGATTTCTTCATCTTTTATCTTTTAATCACAACAAGGAGGGGGAAAGGCAACACTCTCCACCCAACCAAGATACCCAATGGGAAAATAGAAGCCATCTTTCCCCATCGGCCCCCGAGCCCCAACCATATTGAAATGGAGCATGATAATACAACACATGGCAACATGGCTTCTTCACATACAAGCATAAATTCACAAACACAAATAAACACAAAGCAAGAGGATGTAGTTCTCAACTACAACAATCAATTCCAAACAAAACAAAGGCTCCTTCTCCAAGCAAGCAAGCCAAGCAAGAGCAAGAACTATGGAGGTCTCCTTATGCCTCCCAAGTTGAATTTTGGGCATCCACCAAGAGCAAACCGCCAAGATCATAGCAATCCCATAAACCTTATCCCTCCTCAACCCCTCCTTATCCCTCCTCCAAATTTATCCCTTATACCTCCCCCAAAGTAGGAAATGCAAGCAATTTCCTTTCCTAGGTGGATCCCAAACCAACATTCCCTCCAAGAACAAATAACAATGGCAAATCCCTTATCCCTCCTTTGATAAACCTCATAGTCTTCTCTCCACACCATGCCCTAAGCATTCTACCCATCCCTCTAAGAATTGCAAACACAAATACATTCAAAATTCATGCTAAAAGAGGGAAAAACAACAATTTTAAAAAAGTGAGAGCCTACCTCTCCATAATGGGGACTTGCTCCCAAAACAACAGTCTTTATTTCACCAAAAACCAGTCCCAAATCAGCAAGGTAAATGTATGCACAAGCAAATCCACTTCTTCCACCAAGCAAGCTCCAAAATGCAAGAGAAATTTTGACCCAAGAGTGAAATCTCCAACCTTCAACAACCTCAAAATGAGGAGGAATTTCAATTTTAAAGGAGAGGGTGGAAGAGGATGATGTGGATTCCAAGTGGGATGCCACATCATTTTTCCTCATCCCCAAAAAGCAATCAACATCAAGGCAATTAAATCCCAATCAATGTGAATGACAAACCACTTACATACTTCATTTTTGCCCATCCTAAAAAAGAATGCATTTAAAATTTGTAAGACAAGTGCAAACAAATCTTACAATAAATCATGTCAAAATGCAATAAAATAAGTTGATTTTGACTCCAAATTAATAAACAAGGTTGGTGGAGGATTTTGAGAGGTGTGGGACAAGTTTAACTTGTCCCACAAGCCTCCAAATTTGTCCTCCAAGCTCAAATTCGAATTTCAAGAGGGAGATGGAGTGTTTGACCTTCCAAAATCTTCTTACAACCTCTTACAATTTCTTACACAATCTATCACTTCACTTACACAACCCATACTTGGTAACTTACACACTCTTTTAAAATGTATTTATTTCTATGACATTTATTTATTACAAACTTTAGACACAACCATATATTTAATTACCATATGGTTATAAAATATATAAATAAATTTCATTTTCAACCAAGACAATAACATTTAATTTCACCTTCCACATCCTATTTAATTTAATTAAATTTTAACTATATGACTCTCACATTATACTATCACATTAAAATAATTAAAATAAAGAGCACATTACAAATAAAATACATACAACAATAATTTTAAAAAGGGACACAACAAATAAAGCACACATATACCCCATGGTCACAATAATGGAAATCCCCCATGGGAAATCCTAACAAAACACAACATACAACTCAAACACAGTTGTCATGGTGACCTTGTTGATTTCACACTGAATTCCAATATGGTTAGTCTCCAGTCCCCCAACATTGTTGTGATTTTAACCTGCAAAATGTAAAATACCTCCTTCGGCCTCGTGGCCACATCAAAACATCCAAATGATATAAGCAACATAAAATTATTAATTTTAAATCACAACAATATCAAGGATTCAATATTTATCATTAAAATTCAATTTGTAACTATATCATCATCCAATAGATTTCTATACTAGAGCTATTCATAATAATCAATGTCACATGTCTAAAATTAACATCAATAACCTGTCCATGTCAACTAGTATATCATTATCCACATAATAATAAAAATGTCTCAATGATCCTCAAGCACAATAACTGAATCCAGATCAATAATAATCCATAGTCTAACATCTAACAATCATGCTAATCAAAACATATTAATGTCCGTAATAATCCATGAGCTAGTATATACACATCTGTTACATCAAAATATAATAATATCCAAAATATGATCAATAGAGTCGGGATCGAGTATCTAAACGAAGTCGAAAGGGAAGTGGGCACTACATAGCACAACACCATGTATCCACATCAAGTCGCAACTCCATCCTACTTGCACTCTCGGTCACAAGATCTATCCTTAGTCTTGATACTTTCGCTTTCACCCTCACTTGAGGGGTCTTGATTTTATTTTTGAGTACTTATGATATCGATTGGTTTGGGATATGCAACTAATCTAAAGAGGAAAGGAGGCATCCTGTGACTTGTAGTTCTCCATCGCTTTCCCCTTGACTTCATTCTATAAATACGAAGCAAAACCTATAGGAAAACCTCCCTACAAAGGGTTGGGATTTCATTTCAAATTTTAAGAGAACCAAATTATGCACATGCTTCACAAAGGATATTTTGATCCGCTTTTGAAGGAGAAAATAATACCTCACAAAATTTCTTAGGGCTACTCATCTCATAAGGAAGGGAAGAGGTTAGCTTTCCAAGTTGTGATATCAACACATTATCTTTAAAAAGAGCATAAACTCTTAGAGTTAGGGCTACTCATCTCATAAGGAAGGGAAGAGGTTAGCTTTCCAAGTTGCGATTTCAACACATTATCTTTAAAAAGAGCATAAACTCTTAGAGGTCTATAAGCCAAAAGTTGGGCCTCTAATTAATATGCTTGGGAGATAAGAGTCCTTAATCTCAACAATGAGTTTATCCTCACTCTTACCCTCTTAAGCAACCTTCTTCCTTAGTAAGCTTAAATTTGCTTTCAATTTTCCAATCTCCTTTCTTGCATAGAAAAGATCTCCACTACATTGTTTTAAGCCCAAAATCATATGAAGAGGCACTTTAATAAGCTTCTTGTAATTTGCGTCATTTATTAATTGGGGAAGTAGCTTAAATGACGTGGATGAAAATGTGTCACAATTGTTATGATAAGTAGTTTGACTTATGAGGATAATGTGATATCAAAATTGTTATGCCATATTTATTACACTATTCACCCATAAACAAATATCTCCATATACCAAAATTAATAAGGAATGAGATTGGGTTCGAATTCAATCAACTATTCGAGGTGGGGTGCTTCAAACCCTCCCTAATCTCTCCCTTTTATTTATTTATAATTAAATACACACATTATTAAAAAATTATACTAAACATATATTATTTTTTATATTTCCTTTATCCATCAAAATTAAGTACGATTAATATCAAATATACACACTCATACATAATAAATGGTTATTCACAATAAAAATAGATGTTTCCCATAATTTTGAGACAAATGGGACCTATAAATACATAGTAACACTTGCGAAATCATGTTCCAAAATATGTAGGAGCATATTCTATAAAGTGATAAGAAACAAGAATTAAGGAAATATAATAAAATATGTGCTAATATACTAATATATATGTGGCTACTTTAAACCACTTTTATATGTCAAAAATATACTTTTAGCCAAATGGTAAATATTATCCACTATCAATAGCCTCTTCGGCGCTTTGCACCCAACCTGTCTAAGTAATGTTTTTTCCATTAGTCCGGTTGTGAGTGAATTCTTCTGTAACCATCTCATTATGAATCCATGACCTTTGAAAAATATGACCATCCTATTTGCTGGAAAATATTGAAATATTGCTCATCATTCCTTGGAGCCAAGTGATCATGAGGCTTCCAACATGTTTTGCTCCCCCATGGTTAAACATCAAAATAAAATATCCACAAAAACTACCCATGTGGAAATGTGAGGAAAATATAGAGAAAACCCACCCCACATAGACTAGATTTAATTGAAAACCCCGCTCTCTACTTCCACCACCAATGTCAAGAGCCCTTCCTTGACAAAACACAAAGCACCACAAGCTTACATTTGTGCCACTTAGAAAAATCCCTTTCCTCTTGTTGTCCTTTTCATATGTTTTAAATCGGTAGGGAATTTTTTAAAGAGATACTACAATTAATACCTTGGAAGGGAAAGTGGAAAAAGTATGGGCATACCCATCTTTCCAAGCTCTCAAATTAACTATCCCTCAAGTCAAAAAATTTTCCAAAATGACTCGAAAAATAGGAATTTTATTTCAATAGGACAAACCTTTTATTAATTTGTCCACTCCATTATCTCTTGTCTACACCTTAGTCTAATAAACTAACACATGGAATTTGGATCCAAAACATTAAGTTTACCCACCTCTCCAAATAAGGACACCTACACTAAAAAATATCCTAATGATACCAAGAGGGGTAAAAGCACCCCTATAAGGCATCCATTTTCAAACTTTAGAGCAAAACTTTCCTTCTACTTCGGTGAACATCTCCACCATTATTCCCGAGGATCTAGACTTAATAACTTCTAATGAATTCACTTGAAGTTTTTTTGCTTCATATATCTTTCCTCTCTATTTCTTCTTTTGAATTTACAAATCGGAGTCCAAAAATTGTTTGGGAGATCTTGCACTGACACATTTTCCTTTGTGAATTTCTCTTCCTCACCTCCAAATTTCATAACATCCTTACTTGAAACATCTAAGTGGAAATTTATAACTGACCATGAAGCCAAGATAAAGTAATTTTCCACAATTCCCCAAGATTAGGTTTTGTAGCCAAGCATGACACCAAAATAGAATTCTTATCCACAATGTCCCCCAAGTTGGGATACACAACCACCCCACCCACACTATTTCTTACAAAGGGATCCTTGACTAAGTAGAATCCATCCATATTTCATCCATGACCCACAATAGAAAAATCAATTATGTTTGTATTCTTAGCGAGGGCATCAACAACAATACATGTTACAAAATTAATTCATCCTTTATTAAAGTATCCAATTTTTGGTTTTCCACCATTAGATCTACATTATATACTACTAAAGGAACATGTGGATCAAAGTAATCAACCAAATTATCTACAAGATCTTGTTCACTCGCATTATCCAAACACATATTATAGACTATATTCTTATTCTTAATCTTCACTAAGTTGGGAGTTACCTCTTTACTTATGGATTCAATCTACCTAAACACCTGTTGGTCCGAAAATCAGCCGCTTGGGCGAGATCTATGGATGAGAGCGAGCCAACGGTGTGCGGGGCATAGCCCCTCTTTGAGTCGTGCAGCGAAACTAGTTTATTGCTATTCTACCGGCGGGAATGCATGCAAGTCTCACAATATTCGCCTTCGGGGTTTGGGATCTCATCCCAGTAGGGTGTTTCCGACTGCGGAAAGAAAGGAATGGAAGAGATGATGAAGAAAGATCAGATCCGAAGAAAGAAAAGAAATGAATTCCAAAGCAGAAAGGTCGGAGGGTTTATGTTTTGGGATTGGTAGTAAACAGAGCCAAACCTACTTGCATAAACGAACAAATCAATACTGATGAATAAATGACAATAAAACAGAAGCGAGATCAACATAATAAACACACAGATTTGACATAAGAAATATCTAATGCATATAACACGTATTATTGCACAAAGTCTAAATATTGTATTAATAATTCTTTCGGTTACAAAAGCTCAAAGTCTTTTCTCCTCACTTCTATTTTTCATCACGAAAGATATCCACTTATGCCCAACACAAAAGCATTGGGGTATTTATAGAAGAAGGAAAGAAAAGAAGGCAAAAAGGAGCCAACCACCTATTTACAAAGATATTTACAAAATATCTACAAGGATATACAAAATATCTCAAAGTCATGTTGACTTTTGACAACTTGATGGATGACATCATCCCATGGTGCAACACGGATGATGTCATCATTTTTCTTGAACATACTCCAGATATTTACCAAAAGAAAGTCGAAGAGAGAGAAGAAGAAGAAAGAGAAGCTATTCATCGTCGTCATCCTGCGGCCGAAAGGGGGTAGCCTGCTTTTGCTGCTGCTCAGGAGACGAGATGTGGAATTAAGCGTGGTATTCCATGAACTTGCTGATCATGGGCCCTAGTTGATCCTGGGAAGGATCTTTGTGTCGCTCACTGATTGCCTCGCAAGTCTCCCGCTCGTCTATGAGCTTCTCTGGGAGTTTGGAATATTCTTTCTCCGCTTCAATGAGGAACCTGATGAAGTCCCGACAGGCCAGCAGGTTATTGATGGACTCCGCGTCAAAAGTGACCTCTGGCCCCAGCCCTTGTGAAACGATCTCCTTGAAGATCTGGATGGTTTCCTCAACTTTTCTTAAGGCGAAGGAAGGAGTAAGCAACCCTGGTGACATGTTGAGAATGATTTGTTCCATTTGGTGCATCGCGTCCAGGGCTTCTTCCTTCACCTTATCGATCTTTTCAAGGACAAATTCCAGTTGATCCACCCGGTAGTCCAGGTGGAAATGACTTTATTGAGGGCCACAGGATGGCGAAGACACCGAACTTGACCGGATCTTTGGTTGAGTCAAACATTTGTTGAAAGGTCTCATGCTGCAGCCTAGCATGGTCCAGCTCTTCCGATATGGGTCCTGCTAACGCTTGGAGCTCCTTATTCGCCTTGTTGATGTTCAAATATAAATCAGAGAACTTGGTGATCACTCTTTCCACTTGTCCTTGAGGATTTGGCTCCTCCAAGCTAAAGCGCCATGCCACTGCTTTCGCACGATCTTTGCATATTCATTAATTTTATCCTGCTCGGAGGCTCAGGAGTCTCGGCGGCGCGTTGTGGGAGATGCTGCTGCCCATCTTACGTAAGGCTTGGAGCGAGATGTTTATTTTGCTCTTTGAATAGCCTTTTCTCTTCTTTTGTTTCTTGAAGCTTCTTGCAGAGGGCGTCAACTGCAGATAGGGCCTCTCCCTGAAGGCTTTCAGAAGACGTCCCCATTGTGACTTGGGTCACTGTATAATCTGTCGGAGACAGATCCTTTTTATCCTTGAGGGGATTGGGGTATGCGATCTCCATTACCCTCTCTCCCGAAGCACTCTGAGAGAAGCGCGTGATGGGCTTCTGCTTCTTTTCCCCTTTGGACGGGATTACGGAAAAGTCCATCGAGTGATGGGAACTTTCCTTTTCTGCTGACTTAAGTGCTGGGAGATCCAGGCTGGACTTATGGGAGAAGGGCCGGAAATAGAGAAGGGGGCAGCTGCAGTAGTAGAAGGGAAGAACGTGGAGACACTTGGAGGTGGCATCGAGAGGGAGGCCGAAGAAGTGCTCACGGGAGGAAGAGATACTACAGGAGAGGAAGACATGGGAAGGGAAGGGAGCTCAGAGATGAGGGAAGAAATGGAGGGGGACAGGTCCACGAGAGAAGAGAAGATGGACGAAGAAGCGGGAGGAACAGTAGAAGAAGGGGGAGAGGACACGACCAAAGGAATGGTCGCTTGAGTCACTCGAGGAGGGGAAGGAGGAGAAGAAGAAGGGACAGAAGGGACCTCGGTTGATGCAGCAGTGGTGACACCCTGAGTGGATGGGCCTATTGGAACATCTTTTTCCGTTCCTTTCTCTGGAGAATCCAGAGTTATGACCTGTTCGGGTGCAGCGGAAGGAGGACTTTCAGGAGCTTCCTCTTGAGTGGTGCTGGATTCACCCTCTTTGCCTTTTCCTTTGCCTTTAGGCTACTGTTTTGATCTAGGAGGTGCGTTACCCAATGGAGAGGTTGTGAAATCAACTCTGAGGTAGATGAGCCCGTTCATTTGGCACCAATGCTCTTTTCTGCGCAGAGTTTCTTTGACCCTTTCCTCAATTGTCTGAGGTGCTTTGTTTCTATTAATCGCCGCAAAAGGCCAATCGTCTCCACCTGTGTTAAGATATACTTGATCTACTTCCTCCTCAGTAGTTTGGAAGCCTTTGGGGACGATGGCTACCCCATATTGGATGATTTCTGCCAATGCCAAACGAGAATGGTCCTTCCTCCTGAGTTCCACCTCATGATATAGGTCGATGTAGATATCCTCGATCTGAGGGATGTGGATTGGATCGAGCTTAGCCCTCGGCAGACAATTCCTCGGGTCGAAGGTGGGTCTTGCTGGGAAGTCATGTTTCAAATTGAGCGGCTCTCATTTCTGCCAAACATGTCTTTTGCCTTGTGATGAGTAAGACATGTATATCTACCCACTGTGAGGGGGAAAGGAGTTCCACCCTTCTTTCTTTTTAGGCACTTTTCGTGATAAGTGATTAGCTGTCTTGACAGCTCTAGCAGAATCAATTTGGGCCCAGCATACCTTGGCAGTCTAGTTGGCTCTCCCAAGAAGTTAGCTGCCCTCAGATAAGTGAATGTGGGAAATTGGGTGAACAGGGCCCCCCATTTTTCAGTGGCTGCCACGATGCTCTTGGTCGTGCGACCGTAAGTCATATTTGGCCTTAACATGCAGATGATGAAGTAGAAAAATGCATCGTTGATCTTTGTAAATTGAGGATGCTATTTTCCGGTTTGATTAAGGATAGTATTCATAGATTCTAACTTTGGGCCAAACCCACTCCGCATCAAAGTGGATAGTCCCTTTCAGAAGCTGCAACATAAACAACATAGGAATTCATGTAGAATCTCCCCCTTGTGGGGAATTGTTGCGATTGTTCGATATCCTCTTTAACTTATAATTTACGCCCATTCGAAGCGTTGATCGAGGCACATTTTTGTTCATGGTTTCTAAATATCGCATGCATCCATTTGTGGAAATAGTGGGCATCGGGAAGCCCAAAGACCTTGCTCGGGAACGTGATGGTGTCATTTGAGCTCCTCAGAAAAATCAACGTGTGAATGATTTTTGCCAACGGTCACTACTTTCTTGTTCTTCAAATAGACTTCATTCACGATTCGTGCACCTTGATCTTCGTGGTCGTCCCAAGCTTTGATCAATCCTCTCGGTGTGGCCACAAAGTGCGGTGATGAGGAATGCAGTATTATCTCGAAGTGGCGGGCGGTGAGGTTGATTACGACCTCGCCCTTCTCATTTACGACACACCTTGTGTCTTTATTATAACACCGGCAACCACCACCATGAATTCATTGTTAACGGCGGCTTGGCCCAGGGATTCCCCAGGCCAAGTGCGAGAGCACTTTGCCCTATTAGCTTCTCCATCCACGGACCTCTTGTGACCTTCTCGAGTCCCGACCCCGGAATTCCTCCATATCAATATGACCCAACTCGAGTCTCGATGTCCGAGGTCACATTCGGCACAGGAGTCGGGCATTCGACCCTCGATACTTATATTTCATTTCTTCCTCTGTAAGCTTGGCTTTGCCTTTAGATTTGGTAGGTTTCTTGCTTGATGTTGACATATGTTCTTGACCTTAATTGTTGATCTGCAGAATAAGGCGTGAAACCCAATTGAAGAAAGTCGTGTCGGGCACTTGATTTTCCATTGAAATCTTGTGAGAAGAAAGAGTTAGTAATTTTGAGGTCTCGGGCACATGGTGCATGGATATTGCAGATTGCGAGCTAAATAGACAAGGCGCACGAGGAAAAGGGTGTTGCGAGGTTAAATCAGCGCCAAAGGGTGCATGGCACATAGATTACTGCGGGTGCATTCTTTGTTCTTTATAAGCACAAGTGCGCTGCGCCATGTATTCATTTTATAAAGGCGCAGATTATTTTCATGTTACACGGAGTGCAGAGTGCGCGAAGGTGCGGGAAAATGTGTGTAACATCATATGTTCATGCGCCGAAGGGGAACTTGGCGTGGCGCATGGAAAGTCTGCACAACACGATGTTGTTGCGATGAAGGATGCGCCTGCGCCTTTTATGGTTTTGCACTTGGCGCATAGAAAAAGGTTCATAGATGGATGTTGGGTGCACCAAAGGCGCAAGAATTTGTGATGTTGCACTTAAGTTTGATGCGCCAAGAGGGCGCATGGTAAGCGTTTGCAGCAAGCGAGGGAAGTGCGCCATGAGGGCGCAGCTGCTCTTTTTGTAACAGGCACGGTGGGTGTGCCAATGGCACGACTGTTGATCATGTTGCAGGGGTGACAAATGCGCCAAAGGAGAGAAAAAAATTACAGTTTCCTCCCAAGCCATGACTTCTTCACTAAGGTGTCTGCATATGGTTTAAGCTTCTTTTAAGGGGTCATTTGGGTGATGAAGAGGTTTAAACCAAGATTTTTTGAGTCATTACTTCAGGACAGAGCCCCCTTCCCAGCAGATCTAGAAAGAGGGGGGAAGGACATGGTGAAGGAAAGAAAAGATAGCAGCAGGGGGATAAAAACATGATTTCACAGTTTATATTAAACCCAAACAGCTAGCCAGCAGATAAAAACCAAAGCACAAAACACACAAAAGGAGTGAGGACCTCTTACCAGGATATAACGATGAAAAAGCGCAAACGGGTCCACCAAGTGATTTGAAAATGACGGGGCGGAGTGCAGCGTGAGGCTCGAGAGAAAATATCACGTGATTGTTTAGGTGATAATGACAAGTGAGAGTGCGCTTTATATATAGGCGAGAAGGGATAAATGTGCCACCTTTTAAGTGGCGCGAAAAGCAATGTCGACATATGAAAGCATGCGCCCTTGGTGCACCAAAATCCATGCAAACATGGAGTTATGCGCGCCTTTGGCGCACTTGCAGAGGGATGTCGACATAAGATTATGTGCGCCTTTGGCGCAAAAAGCGCAAAAAGTTGTTGTGAGGAAGGCGCATGCGCTTTGGCGCACGCAGAGAAGCCTCAACATAGAGAGGTGCACCAAAATGCCTTTGACACATGAAAGCATGCGACAAAGGCTTAAAGGGGGCGCATCAACTTTTGATGTTGCATAGTCATTATATGCGCCGGCCAAAAAGACCAAAAACGACTAAGTTTGGAAAACTATATTTCCCGGAAAAGGATTTTGCAACGTTAGAACACAAGGGATCCCTAATGAGGATCGGAACAAAATCCCTTTATGGTTATCGATAAAATTTCCCTTGCCAATTTTACGGGATAACAATTTAGCTCTTCTAGGGACTATCCTGAGTAAACTCGGGGTAGAGAATCCCAAATCTCATGTGCCTATCCATTGGGTAACAGAGTCAAAAATAAGGGCGACCAGAAGGAGAACAAAGGAAACACACAACAAATAGAAAGTAAACACATGACGAAAACAAACACACAGGCAAAGCAAAAAGCATGCATCTGAAGAAGAGAGCAAGCTCTACTTCTTGAAGATCTTCGAATGCTGCCCACTGTAGGGAAGCGGGAGTTCGGTTCCATCCAGATATGAGAGATAGAAACTATTCTCTCCGTTGAGCTGCTTGATCTTGAAAGGTCCTCTCCACAGGGAGTCAAACTTTCCGTGCATGCCTTTTGGCTCTCTTCGCTTATCCCATAGAAGGACAAGGTCTCCCACCTGGAAATTTCTTTGCTTAGCTTTTTTATCGAATAGTCTCTTGACTTGACTCTGATGTTCGGTGATCCTGTCGACCACTCTTACTCTCTTTTCTTGAGTTACATCAAATACATGATCCTCTTTTCGAGAGAATTTTGGAAAGTTTCATCTTGATAGCTCGTGCAGCCTAGAGCGAGGGATTTCAACGAAATGGGAAGCTCGGCATCAGTGCCGTATAACACTTGAAAAGGTGACATATCGAGGGACCTCTTGGGAGTAATACGATCTGCCCACAATGCATCGTATAAGGACTTATGCCACATTTGTTGATTCTCATCCACCAGTTTTCGTATGATGGTCACCAAGTTCTTGTTACTGGATTTTGCCTGACCATTTCCTTGAGGGTAATAATCGGCGGCGTGAGCCAAAGTTATCCGTATTCATAGTAAAAACTAATAACTTCTCACGAGGAGAAGTTAGAAGCATTATCGGCCAATAATCTTGTTGGGAGCAGCTGAACACGACAATGATATTTTCTTTGATGAAACTGCAAACAACCTCAGAAGTGGCATGTTTGACAGGTATGGCTTCCACCCACTTGGTGAAGTAATCCATTGCTGTAAGGACATAACTATGTCCGGCACTCGATTGGGGATTGAGTGCACCGATAAAATCAATTCCCCACTGCCTGAATGGTTCGTTGACAATGACCAGCCTAAGGGGAAAAGCAGCCATCTTGGGCTTGCTTTGACGAACTCTTGTGAGGTTCACACTTTGCTACCCAGGTAGCTGTATCTTGGAAAAGCGTCGGCCAATAGTACCTGGCTCAAATGATCTTGTGTGCTGTATCACGGAAGAGGAAAAATGGCCTCCACAGGCCGAATTATGAAAAATTTCAAGCAACTTCACCTGTTGTGGCTTGTCGACACATCGCAAGAAGACACCATCTATCCCGCGTTTGTATAAACCGTCATCCCAGATGACATATTTATTGCTCTGAGCTTTATAGTGCGCTTCTCCTTTGCAGTTAGGTGAGCTGGGCATTCGCCGTAGGTGAGGAAGAAAGCAATATCGGAATACCACTCATCAGCTGGTCGCGACAAATAGGACCAGAGGCAGTGAATCGGGTTTTTCCAGCCGGTCTTGTGCTTCATCGGTGCAATCATCCTTTTCCTCAGGGTTTTCTGAATCTTTGTTTTCAGCCATAAGCTGACATAGGCCCTTGCCTCTTACCAGCTTGGTTGGTTTTATATCCAGGTCGTACTCCTGGACCTTTGCAATCCAATTCCCTCACAAGCTTCCTAACTCCTGTTGAGTTAGAATTGATTTGACCGCCGTGTCAGGGACCAGCACCACCGTATGAGAGTTTAAAATGTAATACCTAAAATTTTTTACTGCTTTGACAACGGCGAAGGCATGCTTTTCCAATTGAGACATTTTTAGTTCGTGAGGCTTAAGGGGAGAGCTCATGAACGCAATCGGAGATTCAACATTCTCTGAATTCTTTTGCATCAAGATGGCAGACACAGTATGCTCAGATGCATAACTATACATGATAAAGTCCTTGGAGAAATCGGGACATACCAGGACTGGTGCGTGAGCAATGGAAGCTTTTATTTCTTCAAACGACGTTTTCCTTCCTCGCTCCACTGGAAAGTTGGTGACCCCTTCATCATGTCCAATATATGACGAGTCTTCTCAGCAAAGTCGGGAACAAAACGCCTGAGAAAGTTCACCTTTCCGAAGAAAGAATGAACGCCAGTCTTACTTGTAGGCAGAGTAAGGCTCTGAATAGCCTTGACTCTTTCGGCATCTATCTTCATTCCTTCTTTGCTAACAACATGCCCTAGCAACTTTCCTTCCGTGACTCCAAAAATGGACTTTTTCGGGTTCAGGGAAATCCCATGTTCTCGGCATCTGGCCAATACTTGCTCTAGGTGATCACAATGATTACTTCGTTGTTTAGAGAACACAGTCAAGTCATCCAGATAAACGACAATGACTTTCCCCATCATACCTTTGAATGCCAGGTCCATGGCCCGCTGAAAAGTGGCGCCAGCATTGGTTAGGCCAAAAGGCATCTGCTATAGGCAAATGTACCCCAGGGAGTAGTGAATGCTGTTTTAAATTGATCTTCAGGTGAAACTTCAATCTGATTGTAGCCTGAAAAACCATCAAGCATGGACAGCATTTCCGATCCAGTGACTGCTTGTAGAACTTGATCCATTATAGGAAGGGGGTAGTTGTCTTTCAAGGAAGCCTGATTCAGGTTTCGAAAATCTACGCATATGTGTATTTCACCGTTCTTCTTGCGCACTGGCACAATATTTGCTACCCAAGTACTGTGATGGATAGGAAAAATGATTCTCGCATCCAGCATTTTCTAAATTTTAGCATGGATAGTACCTGAGATCTTAGGATTATAATGCCTCTGCTTCTGGCGAAAGGCTTTAACGTCTTCTTTCAACGGGATGTCATGTTGGACGTCCTTTGGCTTAAAATACTTTAGATCGGCGTAGGGCCATGCCAATACATCCATGTATTTCTTCAGTAGTTTGACAAACTTCCGCTTCTCTTCTAGCGTAGAACATTTTCCAATGTTCACAAAGCTGGGTGTTCTACCGAACCTAAATTGGCCGGTTCGGTTTCTGGGGATGAGTCAGGATCATCTCGCCTCTTCTTTTTCACAAAACGATCATGCCTATTGAACAACCGTTCCAGAGAAACCAGGCCCTTTGGAATTTTATTTCCTTTGAGCTGACATATGCCGTCGTTCCCTTCGGATTCATCGTCTTGATTGGTGACTGATTCACAACAAGTGGAAGTAGATCCTTCAAAGTGCAATTCTTTAAAAAAATCACCTTCTCTAGAAAGGCAATGAGTTGATTATCATCGTTGAACACTTGCCAATGAGGAGAATTATCTGGCACACTTGGGCGGAAAACCACCTCAATGGTGTATTTGTTTGTTTTCAAACCCAGGTGAGGAAGCATGAGGGACGCTGAAACGGCTAATGAATCGGCCATGTCATTTTGAGCTCTTGGAATGGATTCAATTGAAAAAGCATCAAACTCTTCAATGCTTTGTCCCATACTGCATTACGGTAGTGCCTGAGCCTCTCATTCTTCACTTGATATATCCTCCTAACTTGATTCACGACTAGCTCTGCATCACCTTGTACTCTCAGATTTTTGATCCCTCTCTCTCTTGCTGCCTGCATGCCGAGTAACAAAGATTCATACTCAGCAGTGTTATTCGTATTAAAAAACTGCAACTTGAAAGAGAGAGGAATAATCTCCTCTTCGGGAGATATTAGCACGGCTCCGGCGCCACATCCACTGGTTGCGCAGCTGCCATCAAACTGCAAAGTCCAGATCTTATTAAGATCTTCTTCTCGAGCGAGAACAACCATTTTGTCAGACTCGGTAGACAAGAAATAGTTCCCCATCCCTGATGATTCGAAAAGAATTTGAGCTTTGGGGTCCTCAGAGCTAGTAACCAAGTATTTATTTTGTGATTCTGGCTCCAAAGTCTGCATTACACCTTTGACGGGGATTCTAGCCTTAGACCAGTCCATATGAATTTCCCCACCAACTTCGCTGCAAAAACTTCTTCCCAGCAAAATTCCGTAGGCTGCTGGAATGTCAGCAACGAGGACGGTCATCTTTACTCTCTTCTTTGGGAACATCGCAAATACAAATTGTGCGTCTTTGATTTGACCAATCAACGGAACCTGCTTGGTTTCTAAGAAATAACATCTGCCAAAAGGCTTGGTAAGGGTGAGGCCTAAAGCATGGGCGACTTTTGTCGGCATGACGTTATCAGAAGCTCCCGAATCAATTATGCAGTTACTCAATTTGTGACCATTGATTAGGAGGGAGAGATAGAAAGGCTCTATCTTACCTGATGCAGATGTTGAAGCAACATTTATGCGGGATTCAGGAGGAGTGGAAAGGATTCCTTTTGGGGAAACCTGATTAGATATAACAGCTTGGCTTTGAATATACTTGGTCAATCTTACCAGCTGTTCGGGATTTGACTGGAGGTACTCGGCTTCAGACATTTGGATCTTGGTCTTTTTTGCATGGTCTATGATGTCAAATGTGGCCAAGGGTTGGGCCGGTGAAGGAATGAGTCCCTCACTTCGTGATGGTGGAGTAGGATTACTGGTCTTGATAGGAATATGAGAGGGCTGATTTGGAGGAGAGATGGGGGGAAAAGATTTCCCTGTAAAAGACTTAACAGGGAGTTGAGTAGGGAGAGGATTACCTCTTTTAGCAATGGTTGGAGGCACGTTTGACATGGCCTTCTCCTTCTGCACATGGGCAGCGACCTCTGCTTCTTTTCCTTGCGAACGGGTAAAAACAACATATGATTGTCCACTTGCATAGCCCTGGGTACCCTCTTCTTCATCAGATTCCTCCTCATCAAATTCCATATACCTGATAGTAGAGTCGCCAATCGGCTCATCGACGTCTTGATCATCTTCGCCCTGAGACGAAGGTTCTTCATAATCTTGTTCCTCTTCTTCGATTTCGGCTAGAGCGTTGACCGGAGGAGCCTCAAGCACCAACAACGGAGCAGTTGCGGGTAAGCGCGGTCTTTGAGGAACATTATTGGAAACGAAGTTCCTCCGTGGAATATCCCGGTATGAGGAACTGGGAGAAGCTTGGGCCAACTGCTTCTTTAATGCAAGTAAGTCGTTCGCCATCTTTTGAAAAACCGGATCAGACGAAGTAGTGGGAGAAGGGTCCGAAGATTTAGGCTTGGATGATTCCTTTTTCAATTCGCCAGATATTATCAAATTATCTTCTATTCGAATGGCAGCGGCCTGGGTGAGAATCAAGGTAGCCACTCGCTCTTGAAGGAGCAAGAAACTAACTTTCGAGCTCATAGCGTTCACGAAGAAACACTTCTGATTTTCCGGTGTTGGAAGCATGGCAACAGGGACACGGTTGATTAATGCATTGAACCTGGCGATAAAATCGTGCATGGTCTCATTGGCCTCCTTCTTGGGTGAGTGATCGTGATAATAATGCAAATGCATCTTACGAAGGCTTGTACTGTCTTGAAAAGCATCCTGCAGGTGGCCCAACTGGTAATAGATCCGGCTGGCAAATGCTGAAACCATTCAGACTGCAGGTCCTTGTAGAGTTTCCAGAAAAAGGTGAACCGACACATCTTCGTGAGTTACATCCAAGATACTGCATGACATGATGAATGCAGATATGTGTGAATCTTTGCTTTGGTTTCCGCTCCCGTCAAATTTGGGAAAATTCTTTCGGTTTCCATGAGGGAGCGCGTGAACTGGATGTGGCAATGCGAGAGGACCCATAGCATTTCCCCATGGCACCGCCATTTGAACAGCTAGAAAAAGAACGCGGGCTGGGAGTGCGGTTCCACTGAGCAATAAAGCACTGCAAAGGGATGTAGAGGCTCCTTGTGAAAACCGGCTCTTCCGTGGGGGTGAGGCACTTCTGGTTGACCGATCAGCTGAACTTAGTGATGAAAAGTGCGCCGGTGCTACACTGAAATTGTGCCTTTGAAGCCGATCGAAAGTAGGATCGACTTCTCCACGAGCTCACCTGCCACGCGTAAATGGCTCACCTGCCAGCGTACCTTCCAAATCTGGAACGCTGTGGTGCAGATTTAAAATTTATTTTTGGTTGTACTTGCTGATTTTTTGGCTTTTCTGACAAAAACCAGCAGCATGTACTTTTTAAATATTTAAAAACTATCCTCTTCTAAAAACCGATTGCAGTTAATGAAAAATAATAGCGAGGATAAAATGACAGTGAAGATTAGCAAGCTGATTTTCGGATCTAAATTTGACTTTTTCAAAGAGTTTGAAATTTTTGATAAATAGCCAAAAACTCAGATCTACGGCAAAATACAGGTCTTTATAAAAACTCAGCGAACTAAAGATCTTCAGCTAGGCCAGATCTATGGATCTCAGAAGAAAATTTTTCAATTCGGAGCATCTTTGCAAAATTTTGGATTTTTGACAAAAAGTTAAAGTTTGCAAATAGATAGTGATTTTTCTGATTTTTCTTATTTTCTATCCTACCACTATCATAGATCTGATAGATCTGTTCGTTCCCCAGTGAGAGTCGCCAAAAACTGTTGGTCTCGAAAATCTGTCACTTGGGCAGATCTATGGATAGACGAGCCAACAGTGTGCAGGGCATAGCCCCTCTTTGAGTCAGCAAAGCGAAACTGGTTTATTGCTATTCTACCAAAGGCGGGAATGCATGCGAAGTCTCACAATATTCTACCTTTGGGGGTTTGGGATCTCATCCCAGGTAGGGGTGTTTCCATTGCGGAAAGAAAGGAATGGAAGAGATGATGAAGAAATATCGATCCGAAGAAAGAAAAGAAATGAATTCCAAAGCGAGAAAGGTCGGAGGGTTTATGTTTTGGGATTGGTAGTAAATGAGCCAAACCTACTTGCATAAGCGAACAAAGCAATGCACTTGATGAATAAATGACAATAAAACGAAGCGAGATCAACGAGAATAAACACACAGATCTAACATAAGAAATATCTAATGCATATAACACATGTATTGACAAAGTCTAAATATTGTATTAATAATTCTTTCGGTTCAAAAAGCTCAAAGTCTTTTCTCCTCACTTCTATTTTTCATTTGAAATATATCCACTCATGCCCAACACAACAAGCATTGGGGTATTTATAGAAGAAGGAAAGAAAAGAAGGCAAAAAGGAGCCAACCACCTATTTACAAAGATATTTACAAAATATCTACAGGATATACAAAATATCTCAAAGTCATGTTGACTTTTGACAACTTGATGGATGACATCATCCCATGGTGCAACAAAGATGATGTCATCATTTGTGCTGACATACTCCGATATTTACCAAAAGAAATTCAAGAAGAAGAAAGAGAAGCTATTCATCGCGTCATCCTGCGGTAGAAAAGGGGGTAGCTTTGCTTTTCTTTTTGCTCTCGGAGACGATATGTGGAATTAAGCGCGGTATTCCATGAACTTGCTGATCATGGGCCCTAGTTGATCACAGGGAAGGATCTTTGTGTCGCTCAGATCGCCTCGCAAGTATCCCGCTCGTCTATGACCTTCTCTCGGGAGTTTGGAATATTCTTTCTCCGCTTGATGAGGAACCCGATGAAGTCCCGACAGACGAGTCGTGAGTTATTGATGGACTCCGCGTCAAAAGTGACCTCTTGCCCCCCCTTGTGAAACGATCTCCTTGAAGATCAAGATGGTTTCCTCAACTTTTCTAAGGCGAAGGAAGGAGTAAGTAACCCGGTGACATGTTGAGAACGATTTGTTCCATTTGGTGCATCGCGTCCGGGGCTTCTTCCTTCACCTTATCGATCTTTTCAGGACAAATTCCAGTTGATCCACCCGGTAGTCGGGGTGGAAATGACTTTATTGAGGGCCACAGGATGGCCAAGACGCCGAACTTGACCAGGATCTTTGGTGAATAGTCGAACATTTGTTGAAAGGTCTCATCTGCTGACCTAGCATGGTCAGCTCTTCCGATATAGGTCCTGCTAATGCTTGGAGCTCTTATTCGCCTTGTTGATGTTCAAATATAAATCGAGAGAACTTGCGATCACTCTTTCACACTTTGTCCTTGAGGATTTGGCTCCTCAGCTGAAACGCCATGCCACCTTTCGCCGATCTTTGCATATTCATTAATTTTATCACAGGCTCGGAGGCTCGGGAGTCTCGGCGGGATTGTGGGAGGTGCACTTGCCCATCTTACTGTAAGGCTTGGAGCAGATGTTTATTTTGCTCTTTCAATAGCCTTTTCTCTTCTTTTATTTCTTGAAGCTTCTTGTAGAGGGCGTCAACTGCAGATAGGGCCTCTCCCTGAAGGCTTTCAAAAGACGTCCCCATTGTGACTTGGGTCACTGTATAATCTGTCGAGAGACAGATCCTTTTTATCCTTGAGGGGATTGGGGTATGCGATCTCCATTACCCTCTCTCCCGAAGCACTCTGAGAGAAGCGCGTGACGGGCTTCTGCTTCTTTGCCCCTTTGGACGGGATTACGGAAAATTCCATCGGAGCAATGGGAACTTTCCTTTTCTGCTGACTTAAGTGCTGGGAGATCCAGGTTGGACTTATGGGAGAAGGGCCGGAAACAGAGAAGGGGGTAGTTGCAGTAGTAGAAGGGAAGAACATGGAGACACTTGGAGGTGGCATCGAGAGGGAGGCCGAAGAAGTGCTCACGGGAGGAAGAGATACTACAGGAGAGGAAGACATGGGAAGGGAAGGGAGCTCAGAGATGAGGGAAGAAATGGAGGGGGACAGGTCTGCGAGAGAAGAGAAGATGGACGAAGAAGCGGGAGGAACAGTAGAAGAAGGGGGAGAGGACACGACCAAAGGAATGGTCGCTTGAGTCACTCGAGGAGGGGAAGGAGGAGAAGAAGAAGGGACAGAAGGGACCTCGGTTGATGCAGCAGTGGCGACACCCTGAGTGGATGGGCCTATTGGAACATCTTCTTCCATTCCTTTCTCTGGAGAAGCCAGAGTTATGACCTGTTCGGGTGCAGCGGAAGGAGGACTTTCAGGAGCTTCCTCTTGAGTGGTCTTTGGATTCACCCTCTTTGCCTTTTCCTTTGCCTTTAGGCTCTTGTTTTGATCTAGGAGGTGCGTTACCCAATGGAGAGGTTGTGAAATCAACTCGAGGTAGATGAGCCCGTTCATTTGGCACCAATGATCTCTCATTACTGCGAGATTTTCTTTGACCCTTTCCTCGATTATGCGAGGTGCTTTGTTTCTATCAATCGCTGCAAAAGGCCAATCGTCTCCGCTTTGTGTTAAGATATACTTGATCTACTTCCTCCTCGGTAGTTTGGAAGCCTTTGGGGACGATGGCTACCCCCATATTGGATGATTTACGCGATGCCAAACGAGAATGGTCCTTCCTCCACGAGTTCCACCTCATGATATAGGTCGATGTAGATATCCTCGATCTGAGGGATGTGGATTGGATGGAGCTTAGCCCTCGGCAGACAATTCCTCGGGTCGAAGGTGGGTCTTGCTGGGAAGTCATGTTTCAAATTGAGCAGCTCCAGCTCTGCAAACATGTCTTTTGCCTTGTGATGAGTAAGACATGTATATCTACCCACTGTGAGGGGGAAAGGAGTTCCACCCTTCTTTCTTTTTAGGCACTTTTTGTGATAAGCGATTAGCTCTTAACAGACTCTAGCGAGAATCAATTTGGGCCTAGCATACCTTGGCAGTCTAGTTGGCTCTCCCAAGAAGTTAGTTGCCCTCAGATAAGTGAATGTGGGAAATTGGGTGAACAGGGCCCCCCATTTTTCAGTGGCTGCCACGATGCTCTTGGTCGTGCGACCGTAAGTCATATTTGGCCTTAATAGGCAGATGATGAAGTAGAAAAATGCATCGTTGATCTTTGTAAATTGAGGATGCTATTTTCCGGTTTCATTACTGGATAGTATTCATAGATTCTAACTTTGGGCCAAACCCCACTCCGCATCAAAGCTGGATAGTCCCTTTCAAAAGCTGCAGCATAAACAACATAGGAATTCATGTAGAATCTCCCCGTTGTGGGGAATTGTTGTAGTTGTTATGATATCGTGCTGCTTATAATTTTTGCCCATTCGAAGTGTTGATCAGGCACATTTTTGTTCATGGTTTCTAAATATCGCAACATCCATTTGTGGAAATAGTGGGCGTCAGGAAGCCCAAAGACCTTGCTCAGGAACGTGATGGTGTCACTGAGCTCCTCCGAAAAATCACTGTGGTGAATGATTTGTGGCCAACGGGTCACTACTTTCTTGTTCTTTAGATAGACTTCATTCATCAGTTGCATGCACTGATCTTCATGGTCATCCCAGGCTTTGATACAATCCTCTCGGCTGACGGCCACAAAGTGCCGGTGATGAGGAATGCCGAGTATTATCTCGAAGTGGCGGGCAGTGAGGTTGATTACGACCTCGCCCTTCTCATTTACGACACACCTTGTGTCTTTATTATAACAACGGGCAACCACCATCATGAATTCATTGTTAACGGCGCTGACTGGGATTCCCCCAGCAAAGTGCAAGGCACTTCCTATTAGCTTGTCCATCCATGGACTTCTTGTGACCTTCTGAGTCCTGACCCAGAATTCCTCCATATCAATATGACCCAACTCTGAGTCTCTGATGTCCAGGTCACATTCGGCCTGGGAGTCGGGCATTCTGACCCTCTGATACTTATATTTCATTTCTTCCTCTGTAAGCTTGGCCTTGCCTTTGGATTTGGTAGGTCTCTTGCTTGATGTTGACATATGTTCTTCTGAGCTTAATTGTTGATCTGCAAGAATAAGACGTGAAACCCAATGAAGAAAGCCGTGTCAGGCACTTGATTTTCCATTGAAATGCTTGTGAAGAAAAAGAGTTAGTAATTTTGAGGTCTCGGGCGCATGGTGCATGGATATTGCAGATTGCAGAGCTAAATAGACAAGGCGCACAGGAAAAGGGTGTTGCAAGGGTTAAATCAGCGCCAAAGGGCACATGGTGCATAGATTCTGTAGGGTGCATTCTTTGTTGCTGTAAGCACAAGTGCGCCTCGCCATGTATTCATTTTATAAAGGGTGTAGATTATTTTCATGTTACACGAGTACGGGTGTGTCGAAAGGCACGGGAAAATGCGTGTAACATTATATGTTCATGCGCCGAAGGGAACTTGGCGCGGCACATGGAAAATCTGCACACACGATGTTGTTGTGATGAAGGATGCGCCTGCGCCTTTTATGGTTTTGCACTTGGCGCATAGAAAAGGGCTGATACATGGATGTTGGGTGCGCTAAAGGGCACAAGAATTTGTGATGTTGCACTTAAGTTTGATGCGCGAAGAGGGCGCATGGTAAGCGTTGCAGGCAAGCGAGGGAAGTGCGCCATGAGGGCGCATTTGCTCTTTATGCGAGCACGGTGGGTGCGCCCGATGGCGTGGCTGTTGATCATGTTGCAGGGGTGACAGATGCGCCAAAGGAGAGAAAAAAGAATTACAGTTTCCTCCCAAGCCATGACTTCTTCACTAAGGTGTCTGCATATGGTTTAAGCTTCTTTTAAGGGGTCATTTGGGTGATGAAGAGGTTTAAACCAAGATTTTTTGAGTCATTACTTCAGGATAGAGCCCCCTTCCCAGCAGATCTAGAAAGAGGGGGGAAGGACATGGTGAAGGAAAGAAAAGATAGCAGCAGGGGGATAAAAACATGATTTCACAGTTTATATTAAACCCAAACAGCCAGCCCAAGCAGATAAAAACCAAAGCACAAAACACACAAAAGGAGTGAGGACCTCTTACTAGGATATATAACGATGAAAAAGTGCAAACGGGTCCACCAAGTGATTTGAAAATGACAGGCGGGTGTCTTTAGAGGCTCAGAGAAAATATCACGTGATTGTTCAGGTGATAATGACAGCGCAGACGCGCCTATATATAGGCGAGGGCGATAAATGCGCCACCAACCTTTTAAGTGGCGCATGAAAAGCAGTGTCGACATATGAAAGCATGCGCCCTTGGCGCACCAAAAGCCATGCAAACACGGAGTTATGCGCGCCTTTGGCGCACCGAGAGGGGTGTCGACATAAGATTATGTGCGCCTTTGGCGCACCAAAAGCGGCGCAACAAAAGATATGTTGACAGGAAGGCGCATGCGCTTTGGCGCATGTAGGGAAGCCTCAACATAGAGAGGCGCACCAAAATGCCTGTTGACACATGAAATCATGCACCAAAGGCTTAAAGGGCGCATCAACTTTTGATGTTGCATAGTCATTATATGCGCTCGGCCAAAAAGACCAAAAACGACTAAGTTCGGAAAACTATATTTCCCGGAAAAGGATTTTGCAACGTTCCGAACACAAGGGATCCCTAATGAGGGATCGGAACAAAATCCCTTTATGGTTATCATAAAATTGCCCTTGCCAATTTTACGGGATAACACACCCCACTTTATTTCTTCGCATATTTTTCCTTTGGTCTTCCCTCTCCACATCCTTCCACCTCGTGACTTATTTCCATAAACTATTCTTCTCTTCCATTTTCTTCTTGCAAAAATTGGCAATGTGACCTACTTCTAGGGAATTCAACTATTTCCTCGGTTTTTGAATTCAACCTTATGGATCAGCTCTTTCCCTTCCATGATAATTAAGATATATTTTATCGAGAACTAGTGCGATTGATATCCACTTTGATCCTATAATAGATTGCATGTTTTCTTTGGGATATAAGATCAAGCTCACAAAAGTTTCCAATGAAATCACTAATTAACTTGAAAAAATCCACATTCTAAAATTCTATTAGTAAAAATAAAGTCTTAACCAAATTTATTTCTCAAGGATCACATATGGTGCCTTTATCAAACCATCCCTTAATGGTTGAATCACCACTCTAATTATTAACTCACGGTGATCACTTCTTTATATCTTGCTTCCTTATATCCTTATTATTGGACTTAATCATAAACACACCTTTTGGAAGATCTTGAAGAACATCCTCATCGACCTCCTCTTATTTTTTTCTATTACTCTAGAATTTTACCACTCCATTTCCATACAAGGATTTTCCAAGGATATCTCTTGACATACTGAGTCCTCACATTCCTCTTTTACTAGATCCCTTGGAATTTAAACCCTTTTGACGTCATCTAATAGGGCTTATGGAATGATACAAATTAAAAATATGAGATATATTGAACATGGAAACTTTAGGATAAAGGGAAGAAATTGGGAGGGGAATCCAAAGGGAACCAAAATTCCATATGTTTAATGCTTCGATCTAAATGGGATAAATTATTTCACACAAAACCTCTCATGGATCATTTTGGTTAGAATCTAACACCTTATCCAACTTAGATCCATATCCAATCTTTATGTTTTTACATTTTCCAAATGAAATATACTCAAGAAAGTGGGGGTATCTTGAACCCATACCTATCTTCATATTCTCAAAAGATAGACAAGAGTTCATTTGTTATGTCCCATAACCCCCTCATCTTTCTTATGAATTTCACATCCATCACACTTTCCTTAGCTTCATTTCTCCCCATCCTCGAAAGCAACCCACTCCACCTCCTAATTTCACTAAGAATTATTTTATAGACACACTCTCACCTTCTTCTATAACCCCTTCCATAGTCTTTATATTGATTGCTTTTGTAATCTCTCTATTTTCCCCACACTTTCCTATACGAGGCACTTCATAGATTACACGATTGATTTAATCGAATCCAACTAATACTATGAAAATAAAAAATTTAAATAATACTTGTTTCATAAGTAATCTATTGTCCAAATCCTAACCCTAGGCTCATCCTCAACTATAAAAGAATGCAAAGAGCTAGTGGGTACAATAAATTCTCTTGATAGGAGGTCTTGTTGTAGAGGACATTTCATTTGAGATTTAATATAGAAATGTAATGATACTACTAGGATAAATTATTGTTGTTTTTGTTAAGATTTCATTAATTTTTTTATTGCATGCATGTGGGTGTTTATCTTAAGGTATTATAAATATTTTGAAACTTGTATACTAATTTTAATAGTTCCAATATACATAAAAACTACCTAATAAGACAAACATCACATAAATGCAATTGATAAATTAAATAAACCTTGACAAAGACAATACAAATTTATCTAGGTAGCATTACTACCTCTTTATATTAAAATTCTTTAGTAGAACGTTAACATGATAACAATAAACCTTGTCCATGCATGAGTTATCTTACCCACTAGCCCTCTGTGCTTTTGTATGGATAATAATGACTCGAGGGTTAAGTTTGGAGAGTATATTACTTGTAGAATGAGTCCTCTTCAAAGAAAACTTTCTTATAGTCAAAGTTAAGTTTATTGCCTAGCTAACACTCTTCTATATTAACAAGATATAGATAAGTATGTACTAATTAGTGTGCATATGTATTTACAATTAATATTACAAGTGCATCTTAAACCATACAAGAGTGTGTGCTTATTTAAATAAGCTAACACATGGATCTTTTTGGAGCCATATAAGGAATTTTTAATCGGACACATAGCTAGAATTCTCAATGCTTACAGGACACTGTAAGGGTGGGAAATGTAGATTTATTTTTACAAGTCTTTGTGAAAGAAGAACACTTTGGTGTCCATTTGGCGGACTTCCATTTCTATATGCAACCAAATATAGTATACACATGATGGAATTCATATCCACAACTAGATAATATATTTCATAGTAATCAACACCTTCAACTTGTAAAAAAACTTTGGTAACCATTATAGCTTTGTATATGTCAATTAACCCATTTATTGCATGTTAGAATTTGATATTACCTAGTATCGAGTCTAAACCGAGGCATAGATCAAATGAAACAATAGGAGAGTGGTTCTTGGTATTAATAATAATATATTAGAAGGTCATCATTGGAGCAACGAGTCTTAGGAGCATCGAGAATAAGAGTTATACTAGCAATTTCTACCTTAATATTTATAGTCCCACAATTTGGTTTTCTACTTATCTCACTTGTTATCCACCCACAAAAATTTATCACAAGTTGTTACTAACCATGGATGGGGTTAAAGAACCAATAATGTCTTCACAAGGTAACTATCCCTAACCCTATGTCTTTACTTTATGTTGGTTGATTTATTTTGTCGATTTATCATGTATTATACTAGGATAATGTAGTATATATTCATATATTATATTATTTTTCCTTAAATTGCATTTTTAATGCCAAATGGGTTCATAATCCTTAGTTTATCTCTTTATTACCACCTTACTCTTACAACTCTTAGGATTCTAGAAATACCTAGCCCTTATCTTAGGCATATGAATTAGAATGTTACGCCGTTGATACACGCATGGATTAATCTCTTTTAGATCCATGAGTATTATACCCCTAGGATCCATCTTTGGTTTGTATGTTGGCCCTATAAACATATTCTAATTATATCCTAATTTATATTTTTGAATATAGTGAGAGAGGATGACCATGCTAACCATCTTATCTAACATAATTATGGTGAACTTGACATGAATCTTACTCTGTTATTGATAAATTTATTTCATGTTTTATCTTTCCTTATATTTAACTCCTATTATTTTTCATCACTTTTGATCATGTCATCCCTTATGGTTTTTAAGTGAGCCTCAAATTATTTCAATTTTATATTTTTGGTTCCTTTCTCCTTTTTATGCCCACCATTTATGGAAACTACTCATGGTATACTTTTTCTCAATCTTAACCAACTTTATCTATTTAATGTAATATGGTTATGATCACCGAAGAAATCCTAATATTATATTCAAGGATTTGGATAAAAATACATATGTCACTCCTACAAAGGAATATGAAATACAAAGAGGAAAATGATATATATATATATATATATATATATATATATGAAAACTTTGGCCTTTGAAGTGGTGGCATATTATTGGCTTGCATAAATTCTAGTACTTATCGCATTCTAAGCCTAGGAAATTATACACTATGGTGCACTTACCTAACTTTAGAATAGTAAAGTATCCCAAGTTAAAATAAAAGCTGGATAATATATTACATCAACGCCCCCCATTAAGTAAAACATTTTTATAGGTAATTATTTGTGTCTAGCCTTGATTACTACGTCACAAATGAAAACCATGCAAGTATTCACACTTTTCTTGTGGAGATTGACTTCCAATTTGTGGCATCTTGCATTGAGGATGAATTCTTGCAATAGTTCACATCATCCACTTAGTTGTTCATGAATTCCCTCGCTTCTTTCCCCTCCTATGCATCTTGCTTTACCACACTTGTAACATCTCACAATTTTCCCACAACCTTGTGGATTTTGCACAATTTTGCATTATTCAAACATATTTGCTTCATCATGCACAAATATCCACTTTCCTACAAATTTTCTTACACTTAGTCCTTTTGGCTAAGTCTCGTGAGTACCTTGGAACTTTTCCTTACATAATCCTTATGAAGTGCATGCATACTTCGTGACACTTGTGGCACACATAATCACTTGTTATACTCACACATGATTCACAACATGAGAAACTCCTATAATTTGTGATATAAAATTAAAACCTTTGTGGCTCGAACAATCTTGGACATTTCCTTCCATGCTCAATTCATAGCTCTTGCGAAGTTGTACAATCCTTTGCATCTATCCCGCACATCATCACCCTTGTTCCATGCTTCCTTGCATACCATTTGTCAACACAAATATTGAAAGGAATATTAAATGTAAATATTTTCTCATCAACACCTTGTAGTTAAGTAGTACAGTGGATGACACGTCTAATGCCGAGACCATGTTAGAGTATTATTGTGGCATGCCATGTGTTAGATTCCAACTACCTTGCTTGCGGGGGATGGAACAATTATAACCTCCTCTACAAAAACCATTACTAGTTGTAACTTTCATCATCATTGTATATTACGTGTATCATACCAATATATGTAATTAGAATGTATTCTAGAGATCAAGTTAACCACGAGAAGCACTTTAGATTGTTTTGTTCAATTTTTCTCCAACATACATATGTTTGGTACTCTTTTGTTGGAATTCAACAAATGAAAAATATTACATTGAGATATTTAACAAATACAATTACACGTAATAGTCCATATAAAATAGGGGTGCAATAACACAAAAACAAATACAAACCTAAAAAATAGATAGCCCCTAAATAACCTAATAAAGTTGTTTTATATACTAACAACATTATGTTATATATAAATGATGAATAAATTTATTTCTAACACTCCCTCTTAATTTGTCACTTTGTCTCTAGAGAATATGAGAGATATTCTTGAATACCTCAAATTTATCCCATATAAGTGACTTTGTGAAGACATCTGCATGTTGTTGTTCTTTTAAGCAATAGTGGAGTTGGATGTTGTGTTGTTGGACATGTTCATATATAAAATGTACTTATACCTCAATGGGTTTCATTCGTTCATGAAAAAAAGATTGCAAACAAGCTTGATAAAACATTCATTGTCAACATACATAACAATTGGTTACTTTTGTGGTACTCATAGTCCTTCAAGTATATGATGTAATTGTATCACTTTGTAGACAAATCCTCCTACAACATGATCTTTTGCTTTAGTGGAAGATAAATAAGCAAAGTTTTATTTCTTAATCCCCAAATATATAGTACCATATCCCAAAGAGAGAACATATGTAGAAGTGTATTTTTTTCATCGGTATTACCTACATGATATAATTTTGAATACCCTATTAAGAAGAATTGACCTTTCTTCCTATATTCTAATAAAAAAATCTATGGTTCTTCTCGATGTACATGTTATCCCAAATTCGCACCCTTGCAAATTTGGATAACTTATTAAAAAAGGACTTAGAAGGGTTTTATTTTAATCTATAGGAGCAAGCAAGGCCTCCATGTTTAAAATTATGCGAGAACATTACAATGTTCAAATATTTAAAATCCCGAGAAAAGGCAAGAATTAAAAAGAGGTGGACACACGGTGGTATTCCACAGGTTCCAAGGGCAAAAATGTTATGCAAACCCCAAGTCCGTGGAATAAATAAACGCAAATAAAGTTTTGGGTCTAGAGCGGGAAAAAGGAAATAGTCGGTGGCGGTCAAAGCACCATGAGGCATAATCTCAATGGTCAAAAGGTGGACACACGATATTATTTTGTCACCACCTCAAGCGGATGCATTCCGTGGACCTCAAGTTCGTGGAATAAGCTGAGTTTCATGACATTTTGGGTCCACAAGGTCAAAGGCAATTATGTGGGACACATAGCATAATCTTAAGAACCGAGGGGGACACATGTCATTATTTCAAAATTTCTCAAGGTAGATGCTGCACGGACTCAGGCCGTGGAATGAGCTAGATTTAATTAGGTTTCGGTCCATGTAGAGGAAAAGTGTCAAATGGAAAATAAAACTTAGGAAGGAAAGGGCCTAATCCCACAAACAAATCGAGAGAGTGCCATGTGTCATCATCCAAATCTAGTCAAGAGCTTCCATGTGTCATGTGTCATAGGAAAAACAATGTTCATACGCCTCTTACATTCCAATTTCAAATGGCCATAACTTCATCCGTGTAACTTCAAATTTGACAAAATTGGTCTCATTGGAAATTTCTCCTCAAGAACTTCACATTAACATCATAAAATTAAAAAATCGAGGATTTATGTGGGTTAAAAATTTAAATATGATTTTAGGCATCTATGAAGCCCGATAATCAAAATTTAATGTCATTACTTTGTCAATTGGTGGTATTCGATCGATCATGGTGGCCATACTCATTAAATATAAATCCAGAGGTGATCAATCAATAGGATCGATGGTCCTTTAGTCTTTCTCTTATCATCTTTCTCCGTTCCAAGAAATTGTAAAATGTAAGTACCTTGGCACTGTAAAAGGACCCCTCTTTGTTGTAATGACATCATTCCAAAATGGTGGCTGAATTCCCATGAGTTTCCAGACTTTGAACCTATTCTCTGAAATGTATTCTCACCTTCTTCCATGAATATAACTGATTGTGTATCCTTTAAGCAATAAAATCGAGTTTTCATGGCTATTCTCTTTATTCTCATGCTTTATGTGTTCTTGCCTCTTCATTCCTTCTTTGGCATGTTGTGTGTATTTCCCACTTGCAGGGTTTCCTTATTCATGTGTTGTTAATGTGTGGGAAAGGTGAATCTACATGGTTCTAGACTGTGGCACATTTGTCTTCCCTTTCCTCCCATGCTTTCTCCCTTCCTTCCCCTTGTGGAGAGTGATCGCCCTCTTTCTCTGGTGCTATCACCACCTTTTAGCTTAGGATTTCCTTTTCATGCATCTCCTTCTAACCATAGTCCTTGTAATTATTAGATTAGGATTAGATAGCTTTGCTTTCAGATTTAGGAGTAGTATATCATTAGGAATAAGTAGAGGAACCAACCTTCTCTTGTGGTTTGTCTCATAGTGCAAGTCCCACAACTTGGAAACAATCTCATGTTGCCTCAAAATCCTAAATTTTCCATAATTCGGGCAAGGTGCAATTTTAAGCTCCAACGATTACCTCAAAATATTCTTACTACTTTCTAGTGACATATTTTTATCTCTTATATTAACCATGAGAGATAGCTAACATAATAGTTGATGTCTAGTTAGCCATTGAGACTCCTATCATTGCCGATAGAAGTGGAATTTACTTTTAGTGATGGATCATCATGAGACAAATGAATATTTACCTCAATGGGTGTAGAAAATGGTTTACTATCCATCATCCAAAACTTCTCAAGCATTGTCTCAACATAGTTCATTCAAGACACAAAAATGTGGTGCTCCTTTTTCCATACTTCCACTGACAAGACAATAATGCAATAACTCGAGATTTTTCATGTCAAATTATCAATTAAGATATTTATTTATTGCATCAATCATCTTTACTAACATGTATGTGATGACTAGATCTTTGATATAGAAAACAACAATTACAATAGTCCCCCTTATTTTTGAGATAAATATTGGGAACATAAGGATTCCATGGAACCCATGATGAATGAGATGCTCATTAATATTTATTGAAATCACCCTAAACTTTACAAAGCAAATTGCATGACTAAACAAGGAAATCTAACACCATTGCCATCCATATAATCAAGGCTCTAAGTCTAGGAATGTAACATTAAGATAGACACTTAAAGAAATGCTAAACTAACATGAATATAATTCAAAATCTAACTAAACATGCCTACTTAATATGCTTGAATTACCTAGCATGGGCCTAAATAGACCTAAGAGGGGAATCAAATGGTTATGGTTGCTACTGCAAACAATGATGAAATAGCCTCTCTAAATGACTTGTTAAGTCACTCTAGATTATTCATTTACTAACCTTGTTGACGGGTTTAGGCAAGGATTGAACTTGGCTATATATCATATTTATTATATGAGATGTAAATCAAAGCATGGTGTAAAGTATAAAGGAATGAGGTGCACTCTTTTTATAGTTTTTCTTTTGGGAGAAACTTTTCTTTTGGTGCATGTGGGACTAAAAGCCCCAAATTAGATTAAAATTTTTAATCATGATTAAGCTTTTAAATCATAATTAGTGAATTAACAAGTGATTAATATGTGTGGAGCCTTAATAAACCGCTTAGGGTTAATAAGGAGACTATGATAAGATTTTGAAGTTTGTTGAGACGTTGTGGAGGTGAATGGGGTGATTTTGAGTGGTTAGAAGAGGGTTTTGAGTCAATACTAGGGCATATTGACCAAATCAAGGGAAAATAGGCTTAATTAGCCTATAATCACTAATTGTTTGTTTTGAAGAGGATTTTGACTTACGATTCGTTGTAAAGTGGCATCTTGAATGCAAAAGGATTACACAATCAACAACATGGTGTTAATTGGCTAATTTGGTAAGGAACATTAGTTAATTAGCGAAAACCACTAATTATAACGGATTAGGTAAGAATGAGAGTGATTTGTGTGCATTTGACAATAAGATTGCAAAAGCATAATTTAGGTGTCTACAGTTTCCCCTATTTGAGGTGAAGTTTGGGTCAATTTTTATAGGGCTTTGCCTCCTTATATCCTACAAAAAGCATGAAAACACAACTTCTACCACTAATCTAGTTGAAACAACTTTCAAAATGGAAATTGATCTATAAAACTTTGAAAATTACTCTAAAACTTTGAAATTAATCTAAAAAGCTTGAGAAACTAATCTAAAATGCTTGAAAGTACTCTAGAAAGCTTGAAAGTAAACTAGAAAACTTGAAACTAATCTAAAAATTTGAAACTAAGTTTTAAAAGCTTTAAAAATTGAATGCAATGGGGTATGCTCCCACCAGGCGTGCCAAATGAAAGCACCCTAAACTTTACAAAGAAAATTGTATGACTAAATAAGGAAAGCTAACACCATTTCCATCCATATAATCAAGGCTCTAAGTCTAGGAATGTAACATTAAGATAGAAGCTTAAAAGAATGCTTAACTAACATGAATATAATTCAAAATCTAACTAAAAATGCCTAATAATATGCTTGAATTACCAAACATGGGCCTAAATAGACCTAAGAGGGAAATCAAATGGTTATGGTTGCTTTACTCCAAACAATGGTGAAATAACCTATCCAAATGACTTGTTAAGTCACTTTAGATTATTCATCTACTAATCTTGTTGACAGACTTTAGGCAAGGATTGAACTTGGTTATATATCATGTTTATTATATGAGATGCAAATCAAAGCATGGTGTAAAGTATAAAGGAATGAGGTGCACTCTTTTTATATTTTTCCTTTTCAGAGAAACTTGTATTTTGGTGGATGTGGGACTAAAAGCCCCAAATTAGATTAGAATTTCTAATCATGATTAATCTTTTTAAATCATAATTAGTGAATTAACAAGTGATTAAGAGGTGTGGAGCCTTAATTAACCGCTTAGGGTCAATTAGGAGGCTAGGATAAGCTTTTGAAGCTTGTTGAGACGTTGTGGAGGTGAATGGGGTGATTTTGAGTGGTTGGAAGAGGGTTTGAGTCAATACTAGGGCATATTGACCAAATCAAGGGAAAAATAGGCTTAATTAGTCTATAATCGGTAATTATTTATTTCAAAGAGGATTATAACTTACGATTCATCGTAAAGTGGCATTCTGAATACGAAAGGGTTACGAAATCAACAACGTGGTGTTAATTGGCTAATTTGGTAAGGAACGTTAGTTAATTAGCGAAAACCACTAATTATAACGAATTAGGCAAGAATAAGAGTGATTTGCGTGTGTTTGGAAATAAGATTGCAAAAGTGGAATTTAGGTGTCTGGGACATGTTAGCGAGGTCGACTCGGAGGTTAATTTTGACATCCCCATGGCCGTCAACTTTGTGGACCATATGGTGATCTTTAAATGCTCATAAATACTAATCCAGTCACCATATATGACAAAATTTATCTGGAAAGGTATTGAAGAGTAATACAAGTTAGAAGCAATTTTGGGTCACAAAAATGTATTTTATTAGGCCGAAATTGTAAAAAATGAAATTTTGCCATTTTCGTATGGGTTCTACAAAAGTCTTTGGTTCCCATGTGGGGTTTGCACACTCGAATGCTAAGTGGTCCTCGGTGGTTGTAGAAGAGGGTGATCTACTTAATTTTGTATGTCATCTTCCCCTTCTCCTTATCATATATATGCACCCATTTTTCATTCTAACATATCCTCTCCTAAATGCAAGTTTATGTTTCCCTTTTGTTTAGCCAAGTATTTTGAGTTACAGATTTTTGTGTTGGTATTATATAATGCACTCAGTGCCTCCTCCATTATTATAATAGACTGTGAAATATATTATCAATAATATTTTATTATTGTGGCTCTCTTTCTGCACTTCAATTTGTGTTATTGTATTCATGTTTTTCAATTATTTTATGGCATGTTATGTGTGAGTTATACTTGCATGATTTTTGTCCTTTCTGTTACTTATGCAAAGAATTAGAGTTTGGTAAAAATTCCAAGGTTGAATATGTCTCTTTGCTTTGCATTTTCCATATCATTATTAATCTCGGAGAGAATCCACTTGTGGTTTTGTGCATCACCTTATTTTATTCAATATTGCATCTTTCTAAACCCTAGTTCCTTGAAAATCTAAGATTAGAAATAGTTAGTAATAGAGTGTCGAGATAGTTAGACTAGTTGCAATGAATTGGAGTGAAAGGAACTGACCCTTTCACCTAGATATTGACATGGAAGGATCCGTTGTACCACACTTTTAAGGTATTTCCATGTTTCATTGAGGTGTTGAGCCTAGCTTTAATAAAAGGTACAACTTTAAGTGACAACAATTTTTAGCACACCCGATGGGACCTATTTGAGCAATCTACAACTCAATTTTGATCTACTACATTGAAATTGGTGTGTGTTTTAGTGGTATTTTTCCTTTGGAGGAAACAAAAACATATATGACAACTCTAACTTCGAATCTATTGGTTTCAACAGCTAGTTGTTTCAGTTTCATGAGAAGAGTTCAAACAAGACAAAGGATAACAAGTGGAGAGCCTTTTGAATACTTGCAATTGTCACCAAGGAGAAGAAGAAGAGGCAAATTAGTTCAAAGATCACCATCACCTCCAAATAGAGTTCTCTCTACTCCTCCTCCTAGTAGGCCTTTCTTGTTGTCTTCTAGGGTTCTAAGACCCATCACATTCATGGCCCATCAAAGAAATCAACCTTTTGTGACCTTTAATGGTGGCAGTCCCTTGGCTTTGAATGCCCAACATGACATACCAATATCTTCCCTAAAGAGAATTCCTTTTTCACTTACATTCAAGAGGAGGAGTATTTTATCCCAAACACATTAAGGGAAAACGAGGAGGATTCCCGGGGCTTATGGAAAATATTTTTGACTTTTCTAGGAGTAAGAATGGAGTTGGGGCAGGTGTTTTTTTAATTTCCCCAAAGGGTAAGAAGTTTTTTTCTCATAGGATTCAATTTACATGCTCTAACAATGTAACTAAGTATGAGGATTTAGTTCATGGGATGTTTTTTAGCTAAGAAGAGGCACATTAAGAGGTTACATGTGTTTAGAGATCTTTGAATTGGTTATCCACCAAGTAAGAGGAAAGTGTGCTACCAAGAATAATCTCTTAAAGGCTTATAAACATAGATTTTGGGACCTACTTGAGAGTTTTGAGGCTATTAATCTCCAAGTAGTTCCAAGAAAGTTAAATGCGGAAGCTAATCAGATGGCTATTGTAGGGTCACAATTTGTCCCACCTAGAGATCTCATTCAAGGACATGATCAACATGTTAAGATGGTGGTGATACCATCCATGTCGGAAATAATGTGAGTTGGTCTTTGAGAGTGATGAGAAAATTACCCATTTTATTGAGAATGAAGTTGAGTTCTCATTTGAGTTACAATCAAGGTTGTAAGAAGGTTGCGTCTTTATGAGGATTATCTTTAGGATTTTAGGCTAGAGTGATAATATCAACGATCTCACTTGCACCTATTCTCTTAAGAACTTATAAGAAGTACATGAAAAAATCAGCGAATGTAGGGCTTTTAAGAAATCCATTGCTTCACCAAGTGATCAAGATATGCCTTCTTCTTCTTTAGATTAACAATAACAAAGAACAAAATTCTATGTTTGTACATTGCAGGATTATCATGCATCAAAATAAGAGAAAGCCAAAAAAAATGAACCTAATGAAGTTCCTATAGAGAACATAGTTAAAGGGAGTGGTTCAAGGAAAAAATTAATTTTAAGGAGAGCTATCATTTTCCACAAATTTTAGTTGAAATATCTCCCTTTGTGAAATAAATCCTACATGGGATCCTTCTCCTCCTCCACTCCGCCTCAATGTTCATGATATAAATTCAGCTATAGAAGATATCACTGATAATTCCTTCTCTTGGGTTCAACCATTGGTTGAGAAAAATATTAAAACACCATCACAAATTGTTGTGCCTAACTATGATGTCATATATGCTCTTCGTGGTACTCAAACTCCCAAGAAAGCCAATGTAACTTCTTATCTTGTATCATATACTTAGGGACATCAATTTGTTGATATTACAAAGGTCATAATTGATAAGAATGAAAATGAGATCATTGCGGAACATTATTAATTGACAAGAATATCACTTGGGGCCACACGTGAAGGAGGTGTGCATAATTTGAGAGAGATAATTTCAAAGGTTATTTAAAGAGTTGAAAAGGGAAAGAACACACAAGAACAAATAGAAGAACATGTACAAACCCTTTTTACTCACATCAAGGCTTTTCTCTCTCTTGATCTCACTCCTCATGCATCATTTCCATCCTCCACCTCCATAAATGACATTTATATTAAATCCTTCTCTAAAATTCATGAGCATACCCAAATGGGTAAGATTATTGAAGCTTGGGTGGATAAATTTATATTAAATCGATTGAAATGCAATGATGAGGGATATCTAGTATATGATATCTTGGTGGAAACTTAGAAATAATTGGATCTAGGAATTGAAAATATTGAAAAGTAATCCAAGTTATGGGATGATTTGATCCAAGATTCGAGGATAATGTCATTGAGTAATGAGAAGATTCTTCTATCTGAAAATAGTTTTGATAGCTCAAAAGATAACATATCTCAAAGTTGGTCCTATAGTGTTGAGCGGAGACTCAAAGTATTAGAAGAAAGTACAACGAGATATGTAGAACTTCATTCAAAAACATGAATCTCTAAAGGTGAGAGTTTTTTGATCTAAAAGATATTAGTTGTGATCTCTTTCAAGAGAATTATTCTCATATGAACACAATCAATGAAATTATGGAGCAATTCAACAATGCGGGAAAGAATTATTTGTTGAATGCGAGATAATTTCATCCAAGATAAGCTTGATGAAATTTTTGGACTTCATAATGTAATAGTGGAGACGTCATTGAAATTTTCTCAATTCAAAGGAAAAAAATCTAAAATGATAAATACTTTGGGAATTTGGTTGAATAACCTCAAAAACACTATGATACCAAAAGAGTTAGACCTTGTGGGAGTAGTAACCAAATTCAAGATGCACATGTTAAAGCTCAAAGTTCCAACTCTGTCATTTCCTTCTTGAGTTTGAAAGAGAATTTTTTTATAATTTTGCATTGTACTTTTTATTTATTTTCTGAAGTTATGAAAATGTAAAATTCAATTAAGTGATTCAATTATTTAAGAGTACAATGTAAGATTGTAGATACTTTTATTGAGGTAGTTCTGACCCTTTCTCATTATACAAGGATCCTCTCCAATGAGAAACGATTGTTGATATTTTCATATTTGAATACATAAGAGAAATTATCCCCTTCTCCTTATTTCTTTCTATATACTTCTCATTCACAATTGCACATTTATATAATAGAATCATAAATTGTGTGTTCATCCTCGTCTCACCGTAAATTATTGAACTTTGTGTCGGTGTTTATTTTGAATTAAATAGACTCATCTGTGGAGATAATTAATTCTTGGGAAATTATTTTCCATTATGAAATGTTTCAATTCTTATTTATCATTGACATGCATGAGTAAATAAGGATTTGATTTTACTTTTTCCAAAAGTGTTGTCACCTCCTTTCTCTTCTCAAACCATATTTCTTAAGTTATGTTTTTCTCTTCCTTTGTTCCTTTTAGAGATATCAACATATAAAAATTAACAACACCCCTCCAAGATAGTTTTAGTGTTAATGTTGTAGATTTATTGGATATCATTTTTTGTTTTTAAATAAGGGAATATCCCCATTAAAGAGGAGGGAATTTTAGTCCCTAAATTTTGATCATTATGTCCGATAGAAATTTTCCCACTAACAGATTTGTTGGTGCCCATTGTGGGGCACTTCCATAATTTTAAATTATTTCCCATAATTTTCTCCTATTATCTTTATTACCATTCCTAAGATTCGGGCCCTCATTCTCCAACCAAATCTTGATTGGTTTTAGGAATCTCGGGAAGATATTACCTCTCATCTCAAAATTGTTCTCTGGAAGAATTGAATAAGTAAAATTCAATATCGAGAGTTGTTGCAGAATTGATTGTGAAGAGGAGAGAGATGGCATTGCATGTAGGGATGCGGAGATTGTCACCCAAAGGAGACCTGGTCAAATTGTTATAAGGATGGTTAAGAGGATTTTCAACCATATCATGCCCCTAGACATTAGATTTCTGTGATGACCATTATATGCTATCCTCCTATCTAACAACCCAATCTTGTTCTAATATATGATACTTAAAGAGATATTTATTCGATTTGAGAAGATTCATGTGGATAAATGTAGTAAATGAATCCCACTTCAATATTGCTTATAGAGTATTGTATGATAATATAGAAATACAACTGAATTGAACATGAAAGAATGTTGAATCAACTAAGAAGGGTTTAAGTAAGTAGTTATAATATCAATCAAATGACCATTAATGGTCAAGCTCCACTTACACAACCTAGTCTCTTACTTTTCATTCATTATTAAGAAGATATTTTTAAATAATTAAGGATATTTTCTTATATGAATCATGTTGATGGTATCTAATATAATATAGTCAATGAAGTGTTAAATGAAGAAGACAATTACATTTAGACAATAAAAAGAGTTCAAGCTATCATGAGAAATAAAATAAGAGAATCACAAATTGTTCCTCCAATAATCACAATTGCTACTATTACCCCTATTTTTCATATTATTCATAATTATCATTCCTTCCCTACTCCCACATCCCATTGACAAGAAATACTTTTGAAATTGGCGGAAATAAGGTTTACCCAAGCAAGTAAGGAATAAGGTTCAAGATATTCTTCCTTTGATCTACAACAAAACATCTTTTCAATTTATCTCCCAAGAAGAAGAAAAGAATAAAATGTCGGGAGTACTCCTCCAAGAAAATAGAAGAAAATATCTTTGATATAGGTTAGTTTGAGCGAAGACTTAACTTTATCGGGTAATATTCTTCCTCTACAAACCATCTTTCCTAAAATGGCAATACCAGGTCACTTGTGGAAAAAAATAATGGGGCCTTTCTTCTAGCCCAACTACTCCATGACTTGCCAAAAGGAATTCAAAATATTTTTCCCAAGTTCAAAGGTGATGGAAAATAAAATCTTGATGAGCATATTGCTGCATTTTATGTTGCTTTTGGGGTTCTAGGAGTTATCCACGAAGATTTCTTTATTAGACTTTTTGTTGAGATTTTATAGGATAATGTGCTTGAGTGGTTTTCGTGTCTCCCACTCAATAATATCACCAATTGGGATATTATGCGGAGAAAATTCAAGGATAGATTCAATCCCGTTGAACATTCCCATGCTCTCCCGACAATACTCTCTCAAATAAAAAGGAACCATATGATCCTATGAGAGAATTTATGGCAAAATTTAATAGACTCATACATAAAGTTCCATTTAATGCTCGTCTAACTTCCAAAAATAAAATAAAAAAACTTTATTAATGCTCAAATTCATAAAGTTAGATTTTCATTAAGGAGGGATCGGTTGCAAACTTGGACTATGATCAACCGACTATCGGTTTGAAATACAACCTTATCATTTCATGGAAATTAAAACAAACTGCTAAAAGTAAAACATAAACACCTTGATACTAGTCATATGGATCGACAGTTGTAGGGTACACAACATAACACATAATTACATTACTACACAATGATGATTTACACACAATAACCATAACACCTTACACATGGTATATTTATGAGGTATAACATAACATTATTTTCACAACTTACAACACGTCACATTTCCACATAGCACACCAAAAGTGCAAGTATAATACAATAGGGGTCATAAGATCACCATATGCCCCCAATCCATGACATGAATCTATCACATAATGTATGAATACATATGTATGATGAATATAGTGACTAACATCACAACATATACACAATTACAATACAACATGGTGACATAACATCATGATACATCACAACATAGTGGCAACAACACAATATGACACAATTCACTACGAAGCACTTTTTGTCATGCAACACATTAGTACACATATACAATATCACAAGATAATGAAACACTAAAACACTTTCATAGTTCATAATAACATTGTTTTCACACAACAAGGTGGTAGACACGTGAAATTCATGTTGAATTCATGAGAGATGGAGAGAGAGAGAGAGAGAGATAATCTCATCATGAAACACATCAACATCATAAAAATCCACACTAAGTGGTATGCACAACAAGTGTATTCATATTATCACAAGTACACATTTATCACATCACAACATAATATAACATAACTCTTCCAAATCCTCCACCATCATGAATAACCATCACAACACCCAATTGTCCCAAAGGTTTGACAACATGAACCTTCGCTCTAATACCAAATATAATGCCCACATTAGAAACATGACCAAAATACAAATATATTTTTTTAACTTATATACTTATCAAAAATACTTACTCTATCACTTGGGTCCACATAACAACAACATAATTTCTCGACCAAAACACAACATGCATGACTTTGCATGTATATATAAAACAAGGAGATGATGATGTCAACTAAACATTATAAAGGAAAAATCTATAATACTGCCAAGCCATAAAAGAGCTTGTCAAGGGGAAATTGTGTCAATACTTCAACATATCCATCTACCAAGGAAGGAATACTAGCCTTTGGTTCCTCCAAATAAGTCATGCAATTGCACATGAAAACACACGTATCCCTTCATTAAGACTAGACTCGCCAACCTTTGTTTCCTCCTAAAATAAATAAGAAATCCCATAAACTATAATAACACTTATCCCTCCACCTTTGGCATTGCAAGTCCCCAACATACACACATACATAGAATATTCATGCATACAAGAAACAAAACTCATCAATCAAATGCACACACATTCCAATGAGAAACCAATTAAGTCCACAAAATATTAGAATTAAGAGAGTGAGAAAATAACATTTCATCATATATGTATCACAATATCAAGCCATCATACAAGGCTTGCAGGAGAGAGAGAGCTAGGGACATTATGAAACATTAGTATGTATTACCAAGCCTTTAACAACTTACGCAATGGGAACTAGGGTCATTCCAAACTACTTATCGCTTCACTAATGTATGAGGCATAAGTTCTTGGTTCTTCCAATAAAAATAAAAATGCATGTTATTTATTCCTCCACCTAATTTATTCAAAACCGACTTATCCCTCCACTAGAATAAAGCCCACATACCTTTGGTTCCTTTTTAAGTTCACACAATGTTTACTTTGGTTTTACCATTAATTATTCCTCCATGATGACTCTACCTTCCCCCATGCACATAAAACTCTTGTTATCCCCATTTTACACTTTTTTGTTATAAAGTTATAGATCTAGAACAAGATTTAATTACGAACATGTTATTCCATCTCCTCCTACTTCTACTACTCCATTGCCTACTACTTCATCTCCTCTTCCATCCATTGAGCGTCCTCCACGGTCACCATCTCCTCCTTTGCATAAGCATCTTCCTTCCCCTCCACTACGTCATTCTACACCTAAGTCTTCTCCATCTCCTCCTTATGAACCATTACACTTTCCATATGTTTCTAAGCCTCATGATGTCTTGCGTACTTTGCTTGATAAGTGTTTAATCTGCTTGCCTTCTAATCAACATCATCCTCCTCATCACTTACATTGCCAACATGATCACCCTTATTACAATTTTCACCACATCAATGGCCACCGTGACAATGACTATTGTGCTCTACATGATAAATTACAACAATTAGAAGACAAAGGTGTCATTTCCTTTGAATTTCGCTCTCGTGAGTGGTCTCTTTCACCCATTCCGCATAAGCGTGCTTCCACCATTGTTCACTTGTTGACTTTGCCCACTTCTAAGGTTGTCATTTGTCCACCTCCTAAGATCATTATCCATCCACATCCTCCATCTAGCTCATCTATTACTACCTCATCTCACCATCCTCCCGGTGTTGCTACATCCCATTAGCTTCCTAAACCGTATGCATCTATGCTTCCCACCACTACACCTCCTATGATTGACACCATTTCATCGACATTCGGTTCAACTCTTACACTCATGATTTTGTCGATTCACATGCTTCCACCATCCCTCACTGGCATATCCATCTTTGGTATGTGACCTCCATATGATCAGCTCATTAACCGATGACACACTCGTGCTATTAAGGTTCTTAAATGATTGTTGAGGGATTTGCTACAAAAATGAACCTCATTTTCACACTAGGGGAATCACTCTTTTCTCCCCCTTTATTCATCATTTATCATGTGCTATTATAAACATGGTCTTACATCTTCTCATCCTACACATATCAACGTCTCACTATTCTACTCTTATACACATCACATTCCTATTTTTACTACTCTATCACATTACATCATATACATACATTATTTTAGTCATATCATTATACTACTCATTCACATACAAATCATTTTTAATTCACTACTTACCTATTATAAACACGTCACGGCAACCATTTCAACAAAGCATACAACATCTAGCAAATCAAAATGTAAGTGATAACCATTACATCATATAACAATAACTCAACACATATGCGATCCAAAATGTCTATATATATATATATATATATATATAATATATATATATATATATATATATATATATATATATATATATATATATATATCGTAAAAAATCATAGTTACAAAAATACAATCACTAGGGGGCAAGCCCCCATGCATCGCTACATCCATATATGTCATACATCATCCTCACTATCACTATATACAATCGTAGGAGCTCTAGAACTAGATGCTTCATTGCTCAATCTACACCACTGGTTATGGCCTCTATATCTCTCTACATGTCTCCATAGTATATCCACCTTAGTCGATTGCTCCACGAATCGGGCTTGTAGGTCCACATATCTCACAAATACATCATGAGTTAGGGACCCTCCTCCTACGGCCTATCTAGCTCACTCAATCTCTATGTGCGCCTCATCGTGCTCACTCAATAACACAACATGTGGTTTCCACTATAGCCACCGACTTGAACAAATGGGCATGTTCACTCGCAATCGCATCCACTCACTCTAGCATACCACCTCCCATGAGCACATCTAGAGGCACATTCTGCGTCAACAACATCATCGTATCGATTTGATCAACGACCAATACGCATCACCTATCGTCATACACCACCACATTAGTTACTACACAATTTTTTCAATATACAACAATCAAAGAACATTTAACAAATAACAACAAACAATACTTACGCTATGTTAATGCCACTTCTAGGCCATCTACATCGGGGCGGGTCCTACCCCTCCACTCCTCTTACCGTCAACTCACCTGCTGTTGTATTTACGAAAATGAAAATAATAACAATGATTTGTGTGCTACCCACCACTCGTGATAGACCTAGGTGCACCTCACATCATTAACATAAATCGCTCCATGGCATCATCTGGGTCATCTAGACCATGAGGCACTAGTTGTGCCCTGTCGGACCTAGCCTCGCTCTAGGTCATCTCGGTGCTCTAGTAGCTCTCACCCATACATATGGCTCTAGGGGCACATCGCGAGCCATACCGAATTGTCTAGATATACACTCCACTTAGAATAACTTTGTCACTCCTGGGAATTAGTCCTCCAACCACATGGTGCGCCGAATGCACCCCAACTCTACTTCATCCTCCAACCAACCACTATAATATCTATATGACCTTCATATGATGGTCCTTGGACCCATCTAATTGATCATCAACCTATAGGTATTTGTGTCCATCCTCCTGCTATGGGTGCCTACCCACCTGTTGAAAAAATCTCGGGCCTCGCCCAATCATCCTGTGGCCCATTGAGTGGCCCCAAATTCACAATATGCTCATATGCCCATACATGTAACAAAGTGGTGGCTCCTAGTCCACCCACATGATCCTCCTATGTGAATCTATACAAGTCTTTGTATGCAAAGCGTGGGCCAACATACATCGCACCCAACTATATCTTGTCCCATCCTCCTCTATACGATGACAAATATCATGCATCTTATACATATACCAACTCCACCGCAATGAACTTTCGTAATCGCTTTTAACACCGGATCTCAATATAGCATCTAGATTGATATGGGTCTCTATCTGTGCCTGTGTATTAATAAAATACTACATTGCTTTGACCTCATCTACTTCTAGGCATCCACTATAATCATAACCTACACTCTCTCCTGCGACCGATAGTCGCAATATCTCGATAAACATCCTCCTCTAGGGTCAAGTGTCATCTCGCCATTAGGAAATCAAAAGGTACATGTATCGACACACCATATCTCACACAGTCAGATCAACATATGTATATTATGGGGAATCTCCCCCAATCTAGCTATGTTCCATAAGCGAGGCATGATCCAGGTTTATCCCACTCAACATTAGATAACCCTAAAGTAAGCAATAAGCTCAAATGAAGACCCCCACGAACTCTCTCGAGTGTATATCCCTCTCGCAACGCAAACAAACACAACAACATTAGTACATAATACATGCTATAAAATAGATCATCATAGTACTCAAACGATCAAGATACAAATAGGTCACATCATATTTCCCAGCCTTGTCTGGGATGCCAACACCCAGGAGTAGGTTGTGGGTGCCCCAAATAGGTCAATAGTGCTTGAACTGGGTGCTAATTTCCCAAAGGATGACAATGCCCTAGCCACTCCCGCCTAGGTCGAAACACCAAAAATATAATAATGCAAATTTTCTAAAAATTGACAAAAACAAGCATATTTCAGACAATTTTCCTAAAAATATTCATACTTACCATCTCATTGGTCATCTGCGAATCCACCGCCACCGCTTACTCTCTCGAATCTCGTCAAGCTTGCTGCTCTAACAAGCGATATCCTCACAGCTATGAGCTCTGATTTTCACGCGAACATGGTAAAAATGAAATTACTATTCACTTTCCATTGTTACTACATACAACAATTCTACTTTTACAATCATTTTTCCAACTCATACATGACACGTAGTTTTGTTCATATCTTGAGCCTCGTTACTTCATTTTATTCCCTGTTTGTGCCATTGGGATCAAAATTTCTTCTACCACTATACTATACACATTCTAAAATGATATATTCAAGTATGGCATAGGTAATCATCAATCTACATGCATTATTACAATATCTTTTATACTATCTTGTGTTCACTTTTATCTTTACTTTTGGCTCAGTCCTCATCTCTTCATCCCTCCTCCTTTCACTAAAAGGGGGCATATAACCGGATCACCTTACGATCCCTCTCAAGTTACAATATAATCAATTGATACTCTTATCACATCATTATTGCAATATTTTTCTCTGATTCTATTCAAGCAAAGGAACAAAATCACTCTATATTCAAAACTCAAATATTTTCTATTGATTCAAATATATTCCCCTAATGACCTAATCTGGGAAAAACACAAAAAAACCTCTCCGTGAGTAATCTATTAAGTAAAAAAATCTCAAATCAACCTTTTATCAATTGAATCAATCAATCAATCAATACAACAAGCATACTTTACTATCTCTCCCAGATGACCTAACTTGGGAGCTACATCACAATTACTATCACTCCTAAATGACCTAACTTGGGAGTCACTTTACATTCTATCACTTCCAGATGACCTAACATGGAAGCCATCTAACACTATACAAATCAGGACACCCATGGGAGTGGGGGCAATGAGACGTCATTTCCTTTCCTATATTGCTCCTATATGGGTTCTTTAATACAGAACAATACAATATAACATAGAACTAAACACAAAACTAAATTTGGTCTCTATCCATCTGCAACGGTTGGACCTTTTGGGGATGTAGTCATGGATGGAGAGTAAAACTAGACCTCTCTCCCCAAAAATCTTCCTTTAGCGGCAAGACGCCCAAATCCTCCCATTTTCAAATATACAAAATTAGGTTGGGAATTGATCACTTCTTACATCTTCAATCTCCTTTGTGCAAACAACCACAATCTACAAATCATTTCAATGTTTCTCCAAGTGCTCCTTACAATGGTTTTCTATCTCTCTTATGACACATGGGTCGACACGCTGATCCATGGTTCACCACGCTATAAGTTCTTACATTCTACACACCTTTGCAATTTGGCTTCTCCGAACTTCTCACAGTTATGTTTATTTAATTCCTTTACACTACTTGAATTTCATTCAAATAGCATAAAGGGGGAAAATGTAGACAAAAAATCATGCACATATTATTATTTTACTATACCGCCAAGTATGTTGTTATATGCATGGATCTTAAGTAAGAAAATTATTCACTGGTGACACAATCCCTTGTCCATCCACTTGTTTGATTTGATTTCTATTGTCTTTATCTCTCACATTTGTCACTTCTATACCTAGTTCTGGCTAGGTCATAGGGATCCATGTTTTTCAAGTATTTTCACATCTGTCATCATTTATCCCAAGACACCATCTCCCATTCTCGAACACTCGAACACTAGCACCCGGTGCTCTTATCCATTCTGACGCTCCTGTCCTCTTTGTTCTTTTCACTTATTTTGACATTTGTGGTCGGCCTTTCTAGTTTTGAATCCTCATCCCGAGCTCGTAGTCAACCTTTTGGTTCATTAATATCAAAATTAAAAAAGAGATCCATATATATACACAACATACACTCAATTATTCTTGTGGGAAATTCTAAAGGGCAATCACATCTATATACTATCACTACCATCAAATGGACTGCATTCTTGCTGCGCATAAGAATGGGAAGTGATGAATTCCATTTAATACATTTTCATTTTATCTATCCATATCCCACTATCTTGGCGTCATTTACACGAGGGAAACCTAAGGACATTATTTCATACACAAGCACAAAGGACTATATAGAGTCTGGAATGTAGTGCAACACTCGGTCATAAGTTCACTCTTTGGGTGACCTGCTGTCGGGGTTAGTTCAACTTCACATATTACATATTTCATTCCAATTTGAGGTTTGCGAGCTTATGCAATTAGCTAGGGTTTGTTTTTGCAGTTACAGGCACCCTCATCAATTAAAGTGTGATATATAGGTGATCAACAAAAAATAAGTGTGAAACCCAACTAACATAGGAAGCAGATTCTGAGAATTTACGTAGTCACCAACACCCATAAGTGGTCTCTGACACCTAGGCACCCTCACCCTAGACTAGGCACCCATGTCCAACTCTGTCCGTAAGTCCCATAATTAATATTGAGCATTTCTGATACTCCACCCAACATGTTCATCAATTGTTCCAGTTTAGATATGTTCCAAGGTACGCGTAAATCAGATAAGTCTCATATCTTTCCTATTTGCTTACAAGGTTACATCATTAAAGCGCTTAGTATTTGTATTCTATTGTATTTTATCATAGTAGTGACTATGCAATTAGGGTTTAACATAATTCTCTATTTGTTAAATCACTTTCCTTGTTGAATTCCACCATCATTCTCAAGTTCGTGAAACCATAAATATTCACAATGAAGTTCCAATACTCTTGATATGAGCCCATTTTAGTCTTGGTTTCTAAATATCTGGAATGGATACAACAACGTGGAACACATGGATTTTGATGATCTGAAGCGGAGGATGGAAGAAGGAACTCACATTGTTCTAGCTGACAAGATCTTCCATAGTGGACTCTAGCGATCCATCTGATTCCCCTTGGTGATCCAGGACACCGATTTATCCTCGCTTGTGCCAAGAACTACAAAGTCGAAAGCCAAAATATTATTGCAGATGATGGCTCCATCATTTCCATATTGTCTATCGAAGGAATCTCTAAATGTCTTTGCATCCTAAGACACAATAATGTAGTAATCCCAAGAAAAGGATACATTGATAGAGTGGGACAAGGAGTCATGTCTATAAGGAATAAAAATAGGAAACTGGATGAAGATACCTCACAAAATTTCTTTCCTTATAAATTCCCTCTCTCGCTTTGAGTTCATTGAAGAGGTCTTTGATTGCATTTTTCTACTCAACCGACTCATGAGAGAAGCATTGACAAAGGGGTTTCATCCGTGGATGTATCAATTCACATTTATAGGCACTAAGGGAACCCAAATGATAGATTGGAGTCAGACTATTAGTGATAATTTATAACCTTAGTTTTTCAACCTTGAAAAGATGAAGAAATTCACCATGGCCTCCTACTTGGTATATGTCATCACAACCTTGCAAAAGTGGCTCAGGCTAACTCTAAAGATAAATATCCCGAAGGGCACATCGGTATACCAAATCTACCCACAATTCACATTGAAAGAATACAAGTGACACTACGCCAGGGTCAATGACATTTTTGTAATGCATGTAATCCAAAAATGGAGGGTGATACCAATCAGTAGGTTGTCGTGAGGCCTACATGTTAATCAAAAGTATGGTAGCTACTTCTCATAGTTCAATACATTCGCTTACATCCATGTTGGACGATTCAACGAAGCTTCACTAAGGCTTTTGCGATACCCGAGCAACAACCTAGTGCTCATTGAAATTTGTAGAAAAGTGCATCTTAAATGTCGCGAAAGAAAGAGAAAAGGAGTGACATTCCCAATTTAGCTAGGGATTTACTCTTGTAGAGACTTAGTAGATGTAGGAAATATAGAAGCTTCTTTGGGATCCTTCAAATTGTATGCCTAATCTACCATAAGATCATACAACAACAAATAATATATGAAGGACGAACACAAATATCTCAAAAATGTACCATTAGCTTTGAACTGGAGAACTATTGGGAAGATTGTGCATATGAGATAGAGGTTCAACAAAAGGACTTCTTTAGGATGATAATACAACAAATGAAGGATTTCCAAATTGAATGGGTCACTGAAGACATTGAAGATGATGACGGTGAAATGTTCAAATTTGAATACATGAATACCATTCACTTAACAACCATCCCTCCTGCAGATTGGTCAATATTAGATGTTATTGACATCTTGACTCGTCTGATAATGACCGTTCTTTAAAGGTAAAAGTAATGGTTCCTCAAAAAGGTGCATGAGCGTAGCCACAATCCTTCACCTTCTTACATGAAATAAGAGAAATTAGGGAGCAATGTATACATTAGAGAATTGAGAGGCCCAAGGAATGATAATACCCAGTAAACGCAGGTAATTTATTCCATAAACATCTCCATAATTCAAACATTTTGAGAAACATATAATGTTTGTTTCTTGTTGTATCCATTGAAAAATAAGGGTGGGGAAATTCACATTACATTTGATTTCTTATTTAGTTGCATTATAATTATGTGTTATTTTCAAGGCATGTTCTCCAGGGGGTATGATTGAGGCATGCCACAATCCATCCCCCATTTTGAGAGTTTTATAAGGAGCTACTATAGAAATAGGATTCCAAGGAAGGAGAACAATTTCCAAATGAGTTCGGACAATTTATGAAAAAACAAGGTTTTTAGAGCCTTGGAGTAGAGAATTAGAGTCGTCAAATAAAATTAACTGTTTTTAATACTTAATGAAACCATATTGTTATGGTGATAGTTGTGCCACTTTAATGTCCCCATAGTTTTGGTCAAGGTGTTTAAATTTTATCGATTCTTTTGTATTAGCTTTGTCTTACTTTTTTAATCTTTGTTATTGGTGACTATATATGGATTTGTGAACAATAGCGTATCACTCTAAAACACTAATTATCTCTAACTTTTTGTACCATTTCAAATTTTCTATATTCATAAAGCAAGTTATTGATACAATTAAAATGTGATTTAATGACGATATTAGTCTAAATCAAATTACACCATTTTTTTGTTTTGTAACCAAAGGAAATCAATGACCCATCAACCCAACGCTGCAAAGCTCCAACATAGGGCGAGTCCCCTATTACCTTTGGGTGGTGTGTTGAGGGTCCTTGCCATACACCGAGAGTAAACCTAAGCCACCTAAAGTGGTTGGTGAGGCCAAGAAAAATTGCAACACTTTTAATGCATTATTAGGGCAAAACCACTTTCCCCATCTACACCCACCAAAGTTCGATCCAAAATAAGTATAGTAAATAATGACTTTGTTAATAAAAATGCTTATAGGAGAGACACGCCGGTTGTCGAGAACCCTAACTTTAGAGGAGCCATGAAAAAATTGGGGGCATGACGAACTACAAAAATAATAGTTTTTAATCTTTTAAAGAGGAAAACTAAAACCACGGGTTATAACTTGTAAGCTACCTTTCAAAACATGGATCCCAGAACCTTAAGGGTTTAAGGAAAACTTAAACATTCAAATTTAAAGTTTTAATCAAACCACGAGAGCGCGATCCCATGTTGAAGGCTACTACTCCTATTTATGTGGTAAATGTGGTGAAATCATTCTTGGTGTAAAACCCAACAAAGTTCTCAAAAGTTTTAAATAACTACACTTTAGGAAGAGGATTTTCAGCCCCATAACGTAATTGGGGCACAAAAAGAAATCATGCTTAAAAATTTTAGGGAGTTTTGTGACACTTGACATAAATGTTTAAGCTTATCTCCTATTTTTCATTCCATAATTTATGAGGATTCATTGGACCCTACTTTTACTAATGCTAGAGATTTTTATTATGCCGAAAGGAGTTGTCTCATCTAGAAATCCCCGAGAGCTCTAATAACCTATTTAAATCATATTGTCCACGTCTTGAACCATATTGACGTCCGGATCTGGAAAATCATCATCGTCCACATCTTTGTTTGGATTTTCACGTATGCTTTTCCACTAAAAAGCCAATTTTATCAAGCCCGAGATTAGGTAAAATTTTAGGCATATGTGTGCTTACAGGTAGATGCTTCAGGACTCATTAACCAACATCATCTGGAGATAGAGATGACACTCTTCATCCTCGGTATCCATTATAAATGTTGCTAAATTCTCTACTACATTTTTAAGCTGCGGAAAAATTCCATTCTCCTCTTGGTCGTAATCCCCCATTCCTCAGGTATATAAATATGTAATTATAGATTGGTTGTATTCGACATCACATCTTGTAGCATCTATTTCCAATTTAGCCCCTCTCCTATGATCTCAAGTTCAAATGTTAATATCCCTCCATGGTAGGCATATGTGGCATGAATAAGAAGGGTATATGGTGCGAGAGGTTATACCCACTTCATTGATTTTGCTCGGTATGATTCTAATGCAAATGTAGAAGACAATGAACCATACCCATTTTCTAAATAAAAAAATATAATTATATAACCAATACTTACTATTAGTTTCATACCATATCTTTTTAGCATGAAAAAACCATTGGTTATGGCATTCACAATGTCAAAATCCCCGAGTTGATCGATATACCTCCATTCAAAAGGCATGTCCATTGATACCTTTGATGGGTTTTGGATCCCTTCTTGAAAGCACCATTCTATGGCCTCTATAAACTTCTCTCAAATGACGTACTTCATCATAACTTGGTCTTGTCCTAAAAATGTCCATGGCTAGGAACCCACATTCACCAGAGGCAGAAACATCATTCCCACATCCATAACAGATTAATACTTTGTCTAATGCCCAGTGATAAAAATGCCATGATATCTGCAGGGTATTGGACTCTAGATCATCAAGAATACTTTTCCACTCTAGACAGTAGCCCATGATTTGAATTGTTGAATATGGAATATATCAATCCCAATCTGCTTCTACTCTAACTTGAAAAACATAATAATTAGTCAAATCCAATTTCCAATTAGTATTTTGTCTTCATTTAAGTTTTCAAGTGTATTATGATCTCTGTAGAGTTTCATTAAAAAATTTAGGGTCTTCTAGATTCAACTACATAAGAACTATTTGGTTCAAAGTTTTGGTTCTCTCTCTGATTCTCAACATTTTGAGTCTCTCTCTATAAGTCTCAAATTTTCAACATTTTGAGTTTGTTTATTAAAAGTCTCAACATTTTGGGTCTCTCTACAAGTCTCAACATTTTGAGTCTCTCTACCATAAGTCTCAACATTTTGGATCCCTCTATAATTCTCGACATTTTGAGCCTCTTTACTATAAGTCTCAACCTTTTGGGTCTCTCTATAAGTCTCAACATTTTGAGTCTTTCTACTATAAGTCTTAACATTTTGGGTTTCTCTACAATTCTCGACATTTTGAGTCTTTCTATTATAATTCTCAACATTTTGGGTCTCTCTACAATTCTCGACATTTTGAGTCCCTCAACTATAAGTCTCAACATTTTGGGTCTCTCTACAAGTCTCAACATTTTGAGTCTCTCTATAAGTCTCACCATTTTGGGTCTCTCTAAAATTCTCGGCATTTTGAGTCTCTCTACAATAAGTCTCAACGTTTTGGAGTGCGAGCTACAAGTCTCGACATTATGAGTCTTTATACTATAAGTCTCAACATTTTGGGTCTCTCTATAAGTCTCGTCGTTTCATGCCTCTTTACAAATCCCATCATTAAGGAAACGGAAAGACAATATGTTAAGATCGATTTTAACACCATTCACTTCATAACAAATGTCAAAAATGGTTTTGAGTTCATCTATTATGTAAGCCTCGTGTGTAACCGTTTATGTAAATGTAAAATAACTTGTGGTGCAAATTGATTCGATGGGTTTGGAACACCTATTCTAATGCAACATTCTATAACCTCTACCAAAAGTTACTTGTAAAAGTCCCTCTCCTTTTCGCATGTTGGCTAAGAATGAATGCCTCCTTACATTCACAACTCCCAGAAGTGGCATCAATGTTTCTTCTGCAAGAGATGCACCACATAAATCCATCCATCTCCCTCATGTTTTGCTTCTTGTTTCTTTTTAACACCGAGAATATCACTATATTCAATGCTTGGTTCAAAACTTGGACAATCTCTTTGTATGTTTAAATAGATATGAAATTCCTTTTTACGCCGAAAGGCGTTGTCTCAAACTAGAAATCCAAGGGGACCGACAACCAATTTTAATTGGCGTCGTCCACATCTTTAACCATATCGACGTCCATGTACCAAAGCAAAATCATCACCGTCCACATCTTCATTTGGGTTTTTGTGTCCACTTTTCCACCAAAAAGACAATTTTTATCAAGCCTTAGACCAAATAAAATTAATTGAAATCTTTGTCGTTTTGGAGATAGGAAGTTGGTGAGACGAAAAATAATGGTGCTCTAAACATGGTTAATAATTAGCCAAATGACATTAAGAGAAGGCTATGCGATTACATGTAATGCTCCCTCCCTCCCTTAAGGTGGGATTTGCATTCATGGTGGGTCCGTGTAAATCTTTTTTTTCTTTGTTTTGAATCTTAACATCCTGTAATGCCGCCAAGTGTAAAATGAGTTTCTAGAGATTAAAATTATAAAAATATCGAAGAATTTAAAAATACGTTGAATGCTTTCCTATTAAATGTAATTTAAATTTGTGGAAATATGGGGTGGAGCGTCTTACTAATGGGTGGGTGAATAGTGGGATTTGGGAAACAAATTAGCCCATAATTACACCTAAAGGAATTTTCTTAGGTAGAAAGCCCGGGGGCTCAAAACATATTTTAATCGGCGTTGTTTACGTCTTGGTACAGTATTGACATCCACATACTAAGTCCCATATTTTATTAGGTCATGGAATAGGTGTGGGGCATGCATGTATTTAATTCCCACATTTTTATTTTAAAATCCCTCTTTCGAATGACAAATAAAATACACCTTTTGCTCATATGGTCAATCGCTACAATGGCTCGATTATCAATGATTGTTCAAGAATCACCTATTCCCCAACAAATACTCAAGCTTGAAATTGAAAAAAACGCGTTTATTGGGCTTACCTCATTTTTTTCATTTTCATCCCTTTAAACGCAAGTTGCATTCATGTACATAATACGTGTGAGAAAGAGATGAAAAAATGGATCACATAATGCATTTTAATTTTTAACCTTCAATTCATGTCTTTGCCTTCCTTGAACATTCCTTTTATGCATCCTTTCTGCCTGATCCAAAGGGAGTAATACCAGGTATCGAGTTACAATCTTAACAGAGCTCCCTCCCAATTACAAGCATCACCCTAGCCACAAACACATTGCATCACCCTTCGCATTTCTTGGTGTACTTCACCTACATCGTGCACACTTGGAAAAACTACGTGCATCACGACTAGAGACAAACCCCATTCAATGCCCTAATAACTACAAAGAAACCCTAATTGTAATTGTGTATGCAACCCCTACCTTAGAATTTTAGGTCCACACCACAAATCCTTGTTTCTAAATTAACCCTTGAAACACATAAGTGAATTCCCCTTGCATTTATTTGTGTTCTAGCTACCTGTAAAGTGCAAGAGCTGAAATTGCAAACAACAACTATTGACATCGACAATACTTATTGATTGCTCTTTCTTTTTTAGATATCTCCAAAAATATGTTTCTTGACCAGTTTCACATTCGTACACACTTTTTATTTCAAACAATTTACACACTAAATGTTGTGTAGTCAAAAACCTTTCCACTATAAAATATGTAAAATGAAAAAATAACACTAATTGATTGTTAGATAATGCCTTCTACCCCGTACATCCCTCTCTGTACCGTAATCATCAATGATCGTCCCTACATACCTACTTCAATATAATTTCTCGAGCTTAAAACTCATAAAAATGCATGCAAAGTGCTACAATAAGCAAGCAGTGCAATTGGGTCTCGAATTTGGGCCCTAGTGAAGTCTCGTACATTTTTATTTTGGCCCCTTTAAGCTCACATTGCAGACGTGAATAAATTGCATGACATTATGACGATTAAGTGGAGCACATATAGTAGCTATTTTTGGAAGGAACAATACGTTTCATGGAATAGGTGTGGGGCATGTAGGTATATAATTTCCCACCTTTTAATTTACAACAATCCATTCATGTTTACATCTTACCTATCTAATTAAATTTCGTCCAATCGAAAACCTTGATGTCATTCAATAAAAAAACAAGCTTGATTAACAAATAAAAGATACCTTTCAATGATATGTTTGATTGCTCTTGTGACTCAATTAACGATGTTTGTTTGTGCACCATCTATTTTCTTACACTTACTTGAGTTTCGAACCCTTAAACTTTTCGAGTTTCCCCAAATTTTATTGTCTCCTCTTTGTGAGATTGAAATGCTTAAATGGAGCATAGATAACATATATTATTTGGGTACGAACAATATGATATGTGAAAATCGTGTGGGGCATGCAATCCAAAGCCTTAATCTACCTTTGACTCGTATGACCAATCGTTAGAAAGTGTTAATTATCGATACATGGTTGTGCATCTACTCCCTACAATTACTTCACCTTACATTTGAATATAGAGGCTACATAGTTCTATAACAAGTGGTCTTTGCGGTCAGGTTCCGAAGGTGGAACATGTTAGCTTTTCCCCTTTTCTTTTTTTCCCCTTTAGACTTAAATTGCACTCATGTGGATACTACACTACCATAATCGTTAACATGATCATTGTAGAAAAAAGCCAAACTAAAATTTACATAGAATGGCTACTTGAACATTCTAAGTCTTCCTATCCTGACGTGCCTGTGAAACATGCATTCGAATTCCCCTTACATTTTCTTTTTTTCTAACAACCCCATAAAGTCCAGAGCAAAATTCAACCAAGTATTCGCCTCGAAACATTTTCCATCCATTGCTTGCATTTTGAGATATCTCCCTCTACATTTTCCTCAAAGTCTTCCCCAAAAAGAGTTTTCTCCTTTCGATTGACATACATGTCATGATCTTCGTAGAGAGTTTCTTTTCACATTGGCTCTTCGATTCCTCTTTCCTTTTCCATGCACTTCTTCACCCTCAAACATATTTTGCTACACCCATCTTCCTTTCCCGTTAATCCTCTCCTTTCGGTTTCGATTCTTCGCTATATCTTTTGCGGCATTGACATCCTACATTTCATGCACATTGCTAGTTTTATCCATAGAAAAACAAAAATTCACGAGACACTATTAATACTAAAATATCCTATTCTTTCTCTCCCTAAAATTGTCCCTTTAATGAGATCCGCGGTCTAAACCTAAAACTCCCGAACGACAATGGGGAAACCTGAATATATTTGGATTTAACGCCTTGGAGGCCTTCTAACCATCTTGGAGGCTCTTCAACCAGCGCACGGTCCTTTACCGAAGAAAAAATAAGTATTCTCCTCATTTCTCTGTTTTGATTATTCTCTGTTTATTGGCATTCCTCAACAATTTCTTAACTGGTTCTCGTTTTTTCGGGTTGTTGTTTGGGAGGATAATGAAACCGAGCCAAACTGTTTGGCTGCATTCCGCAGTCATTTAAAATTTTTCGCTTAAATGCTCTCTATTTAACAGGACAGTTTTTACATCTCTTAAGAGGCATTTTGCTTGAACGTTACGAATTTGGTATTTCTTTGATCATGTAACTATTAAGCACACATTGAAGAGGCTAAAGGTTTGCGATTCTACGGTTAGGATTAAAAAGTCTGTTTTCCGTTCGACTCAGTAAAACCTTTTGTGATAGTCTGATAGGGTTAGAGTTTCTGGGAAACCAAAGTTCTGAACATGTGAGCCAGCGTTCAATAAGATCTCAGGATACAGTGGAGTCACAGCGTTTAGGTGGTTCTTGCTAGTGTTAGGGTTTACAATTATTGGCCGGGTTTCTGTGTTATGTTTTGGTGAGGACATATTTATAGGTAAGGTGAATTTGTGTGTTTGTTGCTTGAGTTCCTACTAGGAAAAGATGTATTTCTAAGAAGTAATCATGGACGTTTAGTATTACATGAGATTTTGTTCAGAGTGTGTGCTGACTTTTGAATTCTTGTAGGCTAAGGATTTTTGTAGGAAGTCAATTTTTAAATCCACAGAAGAGTAATTTGAAGCTGTTCTTGTGGACTGTTCTCTTTGGTAACTTTTTCTTTGATATTCCTCTTTTTATTTTTCCCCTTCAAAATGAGAGGGTCTTCTAACGAATAGACAGTGCTACCTCCATCTTGCAGATGCGGGGTATCTAGGATTGACAAATAGTTAAGGAAGGCTGTTAAATAATTGCAATAATATTCCAGCTATAGTTTTTTTTTCTTTTTGAATGAGTAATTTGAAGCTATTCTCATGGGCTATTCTTTTTGTAACTTTATCTTTGATTTTCTTTTTATTATGTCGAGAGGCGTTCTACAATAAGAGGCAAGGTTGTAATGAAGTGTGTTGTTATCTTTTATTTTTTGATATTAAATTTGATGTTCATTTGACCATCATGTGACAATTCATTCATAAATTTGACTTCTATTGGACTGTCACTTAAATAATTTTGTTTCCTTTTTTTGGAGAAGTCAATAAAAAAATAGTAATATCTTGGCCATGTAATAATGTTTGAGTTTTTTTTTCTTGAATATATATTTTGACGACCGACACAATCACATAGCTAAATGACCATTTGCCACATATCAATAGGAAATTGATAGAAAATGTAATGAAGTTTTTGATTAAAGAGGTATGTAAAAAATCAAACCTAAAAACCTTGAAATTGATATCTATTGATTTTTTTATATATATACATTTATTATAATATACTTATATTATATTTGTGTTTAGCTGTTGCTTTTTTTTGGTATACTTATACTACACTTGCATAGTTAGATAGGTGCCTCGTGATTGATATCTCTCAACGTATTTTAGATAGATGTATTTAAGATATCTATACTAGTTTTTACTTCAAGTGAGAGGTTTTTCTAAGGAATGCCCTGTGTGTGCCATGCTTTTCTAAGGAATAGCTTGTGTGTCAGGGATTGATAAAAAATAGACTGCCATGATACGGATACGGATTCAGTATGCTAAAACAGCAAAATTTTTAAAGCCCCTTGGGTACGATACGCTGTGGGTACGTTCATACAATATATTTTAAAAAATTAAAAAATATACTTGTATATAAAAAATTAAAGAAAACTACAAGCTTATAGTCTCAACAACCTTTAAAATATTAGAAGGCAACAACAAGTTTATTATGAATTAGAAGCCATCGAAAACAAGATTTCTTTGACTAAATACAAGAAGACTTCAAAACATTAAGAGGGCGAGCTAATGCTCCTATTTGTATGGGAAATGTGGTCCCATGTTTAAAAAAATTATTGTTGCTGCTAAAACTCAACAAAATTCCTAAAATTTCTCAGTAGCTACATTTTAGGGAGAGGATTTCCAGCCCCATTAAACAGTTGGGGGAACAAAAAAACAGTTGCTTATAAATTTTAGGGAGCTTTTGTGACACTTGGCATTTCAATTTAAGCTTCCCTCTCAATTTTTCCTTCTAATAATTTATTCGGGATTCATGGGACCATACTTCTATTAGTGCTAAAGACTCCTATTTTGTCTCTGTAGAGAAAAATAAAAATTCATGGGACCCTATTAATGCTAAAATATCCTATTTTTCTCTCTCTCACCTGCTCAAAAAATTTAGCTTTCCCTTTGCATGGGACCGCAACCTAAATCTATGAGTCCGCCTACTATTAGGCTCACAAAGATTCCACTTATTGTTAAGGCCCAGAGAAAGGTTTGTGGAGAAGGCAATCTTTTCATAGAGTTGTTTGGAGGTAGCCTCTTGGAAAGGGAGCCCTTTGAGCCACCTCATAGTATCCCAAAATCATTCTCATCCTCCATAATTAGTCTAGTAGAGGGAGCTGTGAAAGCATTTTTGAGCATTGTATACATTTTGAACTGCGATTGAGGAAGATAGAAAGTTTTAAGGTTTGTCCATTCCATTCACTTCCAAAAACTGTACAAGTCATGAAATATTTTAATTCCTTTCTCAAACCAAAGGAGGGCAGAGCAGCTCTTGTCAACCAAATTGATTGGTAGGCTTGGCACCTAGTGTCAAAGGAAGAGAAGATAGGCTGCCCAACCACCAAGTGCTTCACTTGTTCCCTAGCCTTCAAAATTGATTGAAGAATAGAGGACCCATGAGGAGCAACAAGAAAGCCCCCAAATAATAAGCTAAGTAACTTATATGTTTTGCGTACGGGAGCAGGTATGGAGTATCCGATATACGTAAATGACAATTTTTTTGGGCCCCGGATACGGCGTTGGAGACGGTAGTACAAAAATATATAAATTTTAACCTTCTAAATAAGAATTAAGTTATTAACCACATATCAAAAATATATATAAAAATTAAAACTTATAATAGATAAAATATTATTATAATTAAATTATAACATAAAGACAAAACTATTAACATATAAGATAAAAATATATATAAAAGGTAAAACTTATAATAGATAAGCTATTATTATAGATGAGATATTATTATAATTAAAAATAAAAATTTAAATTATAACATAAAAACATATAAAACTATGGGATCGACACTTTAAAATTATAACATATAAAACATATAAAGCAGATTTAAATTATAACATAAAAACATATAAAGTTTAATTTAAATTATAAAACACAATGATATATTAAAAAAAAAACGTAAAAAACCGTGGGAGCGATAGGGGAGTGTCCCAGTATACACAGCCCTTACGGAAATGTACGGATATGGCTCTAGCCATACCGTACATTTCCGTAGGGGCAGTGCCGTCCTTGGCCGCTCCCGCTCCCGCTCCCGCTCCCGCTCCCGCTCCCAACCCTCCCAGGAAGTCGTATCGGCTACTTAGATAATAAGTCAACCAAATGAAGTCCTTTTCCTCTCTCTTGATCTTTGGGAGCCTACCAAAGAATATCAAATCTCACATGAACTTTCCAAGGTTCAATTCCAGTCAAAGCCCTCAAGTTTTATTTATTTTTTTGCACTTATTAAAGAAACCTTGTGGGTAGCTGTGGGTAACTACCCACAGGGCTTGGGTATGTCCTGGGTACGGTTTTCTGTACTTGGAATGTACCCAAGGCCTATGGGTACGTGTCCACAGAGTACCTAGAGAGTACTAGTACCAGTTTCCGTACCAGATATGTTTCAGGCCTGGTATGGGCCAGTATTGGGTGTATCAGTGCAGTCTAGGACAAAAATATCAAGGACGGCTATTAAGAAATAGCAAAAAAATTTCAGCAATGATTGCGTATTTCTTCTTTTAAACGACAAAGGTTTCTAGGGGTACAATTTAATGGCCAAAATTAACTTTTTTGATATATGTGAGTGGGATGGGCAAATTGGTCCCCTTGATTTTAATTTTCAAATTTGGTAGTATACATTATTGAATTTTTCTTTTGTATTCGTATGGATGTTCTTGAAAAGATCAAGTTCATGTTGATTTTTTCCAATTTGTAGTGTCCGAATGCAACAAAATAGAGTTCTAAGTTCGTGATGATGCATGGGCTTCGATCCTGCTTTGATTTTTATAATTTTATTATAATCTAAGAATTAATATTTAAATAACAAGTGAGAAATGCTTTATTTTTATTTTTTATTTTTTCTCTTTTAAGTTTAGAAAGAATAGGTATTCATAATTATTATTGGGTGTCTGAAATAGGAAATGATGAATTTTGGTAAAAGGTTTGAGCTGAGGCATGATGGTAGTGATTGCGTTTGAAGTTCTGTGGGGTTTTTGGTAGAGTGCCCTGGCACTTGCATCAGTTTTTGCAGTGCTGCCTTCGCAAGCTCTTCTACAATCTGACTTTAATTTCATGGGTTGAAGAAAAGGCGTGGGCTTCTTTCTAAATATGATTGCTAGCCTAGACTTTTCCCAATATCAAAGAAACCCCTCAACTTCACCTTTTGCAACTTACCCATGTACTTCTGCACTGATATTCTCTTGCTATTCTGATCCTACATTTTTCAGGTAAACTTGGGATGGATGATTGGCATGGTAGTGACATTGATTCAAGGGTATTGAATAGCAAGCCCACGAATGATGTTTAGGAAGTGGAATACTTGACATTGGTTTTTTGTTTTATAAATGTAATATACCATGGCGTTTGTCCATTGTCAATTATGCAAAATTAATCGTTTTGTACATTAGATACTGATTTCATGAGATTAAAGGGTTGTTGCATCCTTGAATATTTGAGTTCTTGAGATTTAACTTCCAAGCCATGTTGAATCTTAGTTCTTAAATTCTTGTGAGGCAATGGTGAATTCAATGGTTTTGAAAGTAATAGAAAATAATTTGTCAGACCTCCTCTATGGGATTTGAAAATCAAAGAAATAAAGTTGTAGACCTCCAAAGATTAAATGGAGTTTCAACATCTCTAAGCATACAGCTGCTGGGTTTTTCCTTTTAATATTATTGACATAATCTTACATGATCGCCGTTTCCTTCTCACATTTGAACCCTTTTAATTTATGTAATGACCATCCTATTGTTGTTAGTGATTTGCTGAAAGCTATAGGAGATAGGTAGGGTGATCTGTCAATACCTACTAAAGTTCAGCAATACATGTATACGAGTGTTATTGAAGTGATACCATTGCCGAATGCAGAATTGTTTCAAATAGAACAGCTTGAAACAAAAGAAAATCAGAAGAGAGATAATGGACCAGAAACTAAAAACATGAGAGGGTGCGACTTATTCCTACTCTAGAAATGAAATCAACATCGATTGGCATTAGAGAGGAATGTGAAATGTCGATCAATGTCTATATTAAAAGTTCAGCCTATTTCAAGAAGTGAAATTCAAGGTTGATACATGTCAAAATGATATATCACAATGTTAAGGTGAGAATTCCAGGACGTTTATGCTTACTGATGGTAGACCAGATATGAATTCATGTATGTCAGCTGCGATCAATGGTGTTTTTTGTTTGGTAACGATGACCAATGTCTACAACAATTGATGTTATGAGTGCTTGTTTGCGAATTCAGTACTCAGTACTATGTGATCCATTTTGAATATGCAATCCACTTGCATTGGTGTTTGCGCAACATCAATACCTCTCTCAACATATCACGATGTGCAGATGCTATAAGTGAGTTACAAATACAGAATTGGCAAGTAATGATGATAGAACATTATTGGGAGAAGATTAAAAGTTCTTCATAATTGGAAAATACGGCAGCAAGGTGAAAGCTAGCAAAATAAGTTCAGCCAACAAATCACTTTTCATTCTCACTGGTACCAGAGCTGGTCTACACTTGACTTATTTTGCACTGACTGGGAGTATCCTTCCATATAGTTACAGAAATTCAAACTCTGAAACTATTTCAGGCGTGGGAGCAAATGTTTTGCAGATTAGTGAATATCCTATTTAGCCCATACTTAGTATCAATCTAGCAACTGTTTCGCAAAGATGCCATTTCTTACATGTGTAATCAGGGTAAGCCATGCTATGTTCTAGAAGAGCAAGCTTTGTGTCAAGAGTTGACTCTAATGTATAAAGAAGAAGAGCAGACTCTTATGTATCAAGAGCATATTCTTAGGTTGCATCTTTAAAAAAAAAGATTACTTATCACAATCTAGACGACGATTATATGCAAGAATCTAGCTGTGCAGCAATAGACTTCAGTTTCACAATTTCTAAATACAAACTCTACTGTGCTTTATGATTGACCACAGAAGCTAGCACATTTGAAGATTTATTAGGCTGAGGTCCCATGGAGTCGGGGCTGCTGAGAAAATTTAGGAGCCTTTTCAATGCAGGTGGTCCCAAGGACTGCATAATTTTTGTGAGGAGCACAGCGGAGAAAATTCAGTCAAGAAAGTATAGGAATGGAGAGTTAAGGAACCAACCAGAAAGCAGAATTTACATTCCAGGGTGCCATGTGGGCAGAAAAACCCCTAAACTGTTGGAGAGACTTCCAGCCCCACTTCCTGAGTAACCTCTGAAAGTTAGTGGGCAAACATTTTGGAGTTTCTATTTTACAGGGAACTTTTCTTCCCTCTTGTAGCAGGTTGGAAAAAACTTTAGGGGACTGTAGCTGCATATTTTTGGAGTGGAAACCCTTTCATTAGAACTTGCCATATGATTTTCATCTAGAAGCAGCAGTCTTTTTGTAAAATTCAAGTTTTCTCAGCTCATACTGGCTGCAGTGATGGTACTACATAATCTTGTCGACCGGTTTTGAGAAATTCATCACTTTATTGGTTGATCAGTGTCAATAACAATGATTACTCCCATAAAGTTAATTTTCCTATCTTCTGAAGTTGTAGAATTTGCTCATTGGTTTGCCTGAAGATGTTGATATTATGGATCCTATTCAGCTATCGATAATAGTTATTGGTTGAGTTGTTTTTGTGTTGCTGTTTTAGTATTCCATTTCTGAATTTCACAATAAATTTCTGTTAGCATCACTTCTCCTGCATTGTCTCTCTTCATTCTGGCAATTCACGATGCCACACTGAACTAAATCTTGGGCAGCCTTTGGTATGGCTCCTTCCTCTAATCATGGAGCTATACATTCAATGTTGTCATTCTAAGTTCAAGGTAATTTTTTTATGACTTGGAAGGAGACCTAATTGTTAACTTGATATGCAGTAGTACAACTTTATCTGCATGAATCATGACATTTGCATGTGATTTGCTTGGGGATGTTGGTGGTCAGTTTCTTAATTCCAAAAGTAATAATGAAGACGGGTTATCACAAGAGAACAAATCAAATGGTAATATTGGACAAAAACTTTTCATTGATAAACTGATTTTGGAAAGGAACCTAGAGTCTCCACACAAAAACTTGAGTTCTAGCTTAGCTAGGAAATGTTGGAGTCAGTGGTTCCATTTTTCTAGTGGAACCAGTAAGAAAGCTCCCAACTTGGTACAGGATGGGAGCTTGCTATTAAGGGTTGGGAGTCTGGTTCTCTACTTGCCAATTGCATTTTCCTTAATTTTCTTAAAAATATTTTCAACAATCCCATATTGTGCATATCTGGTTATCATTTCATTCCATATGAGACGGTTATGGTAGATTTGCATACGGGGAAGAATTGTTTTATACCCTATGGTAAGTTGACACCAGGTTGGTCGTACAAGTTGCATTTCCTTGTGCAATAGAGTAAATCTAAGCCATTGGTAATCTAAAATTGATTACGATGCGAAGTAGAAATGATCAAAGCTTGTTAAATGGCATATATTGCAGCCAGTCCCAGTTGACAGTGCTGAAGGTACTCCAGTTGGAGAGAAGTTAATGCAGCAAAGTTGTTTCTCAGGCAGGTATACTAGCGTCTTCACAGTCGTGTCCAGATTAAGACTAGTTTCTTGTACTTCATAGCTGACTGTTGAGATGACATTGTATGTATTATTCTTTAGTTAGTGCTCAAAAAATAATTCTGTGGGTTCAGTGTTATCATACTTGTAGAAGCTTCTAAAACAATGTTTGCTTTCTTGAATTTTTTTAATGACCAAGGGTCATTTGTTGAGCATGAAGTTTTCTTAGTGTGAAGATGGTGTAATAAAGGAAATGAGATGGTTGTTTTCAATTTTATGTTGAAATTGTCTCCACCTTTAGAAGCTGGCCTTTCTATTTACTTGTAAGTTCTTAGGAAGCTATAACAAATTCTATAATAGAGTCCTTGTTTTCAATGGGTGTTCTTCATATGCAAGGCAATGCTGGAGCTGTTGCGTATGTATTAGCTATGGCTGAACTTTGAGGTCATGGCTACAATATTGTTGTTACTTTCACGTCATCGACCCAACTGACCACCCATCGTACCACCCACATGCCCCAACTTGTCTACTTAATTACCCGGTTGCTGTGGACCATTGCTCAATTTGTTGACCACAATATGCTTGCTACCATGTTGACTTTTCTTTTGTCGCTAACCTTGGTTTGTGTGTCCTTAGTTGACCTTAGCAACCTTGTTCACCAACTAATCCCTATGCTTTGTGTTGTTTGTGATTCTGTGTTTTGCATTGTGTTGTACACCATTCCCATGTCCCACACTATCCTTGTTTTTGCACCTTTGCACTCCATTCCCACCTTCCCTGCCTAGGCTCCTTTCACTCAATCCCTTGTTTCTCCTTTGCCCTAGGCAACACGCTCAGTTTTCTTTGAGCTAGTCTTTAACACAATCTTCCTTTCCTTGGTCAAAACTGTTAGGCTGTTTGCTCAAATTCGTTTGATCGACCTTTCTTGGGCTGACCCTTTTTGTCTTACATTGCAACTCTATGGTTCTTTTGACAAGGTCGTTTCGATTCCCTAAAATCCAAGGCCTATTTTGGTTTTTGGGGATTTGTCTCTCTCAAATACATTAAAGGAGTGCGTGGGCCTAGTGTGACTTTTTTTTCTTTATTGACCATATTATGGCTTAAGCTTGCAACATGAATGCTAGGGGAGTTCTTTGAGTTTGTTTGGCCTTTTTCAATGGCATTTTTGTTGACATTTCTCGGAAGTGACGATTTTTTTCAATTTTAGAAAAAAAGTTACTGAAGTCAATTTTTGGGCACAATTGCTTGTAATCGTACAAAAGAAGATGTTTTTTTTTTTTCCTTGCTAAAGGCATTGTAAATCATTGTTCATTATAAAAGTTGCAAAATATAAGTAGTTGATATTAGTGATATTTGTTCTTGTAGGGGCAATAATTATATTTTGTTTTTTCTAAGATTTCATGTGGCACTTTCTTTTTCCAAGATTTCATGTGGCACTTTCTTTTTCGTACATTACATCTTTTATGTGTGAAATACCAATCATTTGTTTTGTTTATGGTTCTGATGACTCATTGTGGTTGAACCATTTCTTTTTGTACTTGTGTGGCCATTATCGGAATTTCATGTAAACTATGGTGTTTTTTTGTTTTCCCTTTTAAAGGCATTGTAAATCCATTGTTCATTATAAAAGTTGCAAAATATAAATGGTTGAGAGTGGTGATATTTGTTCCTTCTTGTAGGGACAATAATTATATTTTGGTTTTTCCAAGATTTCATGTGGCACTTTGTTTTTTTGCACATTTATCTTTTTATGTGTGCAATACCAATCACTTGTTCTGTTCAGGACTCATTTTGGTTGAATCATTTCTTTTTAGTACTTGTGTGGCCACTATGGATGAACAACTACCTTATTGTAATTTCATTAAAACATTTTCATTAAAACATTTTCATTAATTTGGATATGATAGCTACGAGTAAAGGATTGTTTAAGGTCATGACTAGAAAATAGTATGAGCTTGTTTTTGACATTGTAAATGTAAAGCTACAAACATCTTTCAATTGTGTATAGAACACTCACTAAACAATTATTTAATAGATCTTGCATTTACTTATAGGACATCGTTCTCTTAGTTGCCAAAACATCTTACAATAGATTTTTATCCTAGGTGTTTACTCTCTTAGACATACTCAAATTTTCACAATTCACAATTGCTTACATAACATTATTGTATGTTCTTAGTTGATATTGTCTCTTCGATTGTTAGTGGCATATAGAGCAGTCATGCATGTTCTTTTAGATGTATTTTAGGTTTGGATTTTGTACTCTTATTCTTGGCCTATGCTTGTTTTGTACGACTCAATACATGATTAATGATTACGACACATTTGATATACCAAGGGAATGTACACCTCTACTTTTCGAGGGCATGTTCTTGTATGCACTTTTGCATCGCTAGAGAACAATGCTTTGTGTATGAGATGTTTCACTTTGTCACATGATTAGATCATCCATGTGCTTTTAAGTATGTTTAATTTCTAACATTTTTAGATGGACATTTTCTTGGTAATTTATCTTTCTTGTGGCACTTTTGTTTGCATGGTTAATTCTTCCACTAAGGAGGAATTCTACTTTTCGAGGGTGTGTACACCTCTACTTTTCGAGGGCATGTTCTTGTATGCACTTTTGCATCGCTAGAGAACAATGCTTTGTGTATGAGATGTTTCACTGTCACATGATTAGATCATCCATGCGCTTTTAAGTATGTTTAACTTCTAACATTTTAGATGGACATTTTCTTGGTAATTTATCTTTCTTGTGGCACTTTTGTTTGCATGGTTAATTCTTCCACTAAGGAGGAATTTTGGTTCTTAGCATTATCCTCGATTTGTTTGAGATGTCCCCTTGGCTTAGGAATTGAGGGGGATATTATGTCTAGATTCCTTTGCTCGAGCAATTAACATATTCAAGAAATTACAATTTCATACAAATCCTTTATTCATAATCATTTTGTCGATCAACACACTTGAGAAGATTTTTTTGGTGTGGAAATCTTTCGTTGGAGATTTTGTTCTTGAACATGATCCTTGATTTGTTTTAGACTTCCAATCTGGCTCAACATTAAAGGGGGACATCATGTATTATTTCCGAGATTTTCAATTTCATGTAAATGTTCATATGCAACATTATTTCTTACATTGACTTGACAACTACAATGGCATGGCAAACTCATGTAGTTTGGTAAGATAGATTGGTGTTTATAATGACATCAATGTCTTTAACAATTCCTCTAATTATATATGGCCATGACGCATTTTCATAATCATTCCTTCTTCCCACTTTCAAAGTTTTTATTATTTATTATTTTGTTTTTAAAAAATGTTTCTACACATTATACACGGGTATCTAATATTATCTTGTTATTGAGATCCATATTAGAGGTTAAACCTCATATTTATTACTTGCTTGAATTTGGATTCGCTAGGTTGGGATTGTTCTCCACAAATAAGTGATACGTGGGCACTTTCTAGAATGAGCACGAGACATGCTATGAGTATATGTGCACTTAATCATTTGGGCTCTACATTCCACCCCATGTGATAAGTTGGCCAACCATATTCATTCAAAGTGGTGGGCCATCTTGCCTAAAATAACTACCCTTTTACATGTTTGAGATGTATAGTAGTTCATGTGAGTTTATAATAAATATTTAATAATGTAGAGAAGCTCTACGCGAGGAGCTTGCTCTAGTAGTAAATTATTTTCATCATTATCTCGCCTTTGATTATAATATTGTTGTTGCTCTCATCTAGTGGTTTGTGGAGGTATCGATCTTGGGTTGTGACATTTTTGTGAGGTTTTAAATAAAACTCTATGTGATGAGCATGCTCAAGTAATACGATTATTTTCATCATTATCTTGCCTCTCGAAGTGTAATATTGTTGTTGCTTTCATCTAGTGGTTCGTGGAGGCATGAGATCTTAGGTTATGACTTTTTTATGAGGATGTAAAGTTTTCTACATTGCTCTTATATGCAATAAGGTGTAAGGTGTTAAGTGCAACATTGGATGTTACGATTGTTTCAATTCCAAAATGAGTTTGTAACCTCTAATTCATTGGGAAAGAGTACCATTGTGCCACCAAGATCAAGCCCAAAATGAAGTTGAATTAGAAGAGTGCCTCGTATTCAAGGGTCGTGTGTTAAGGTAAACTTATGCTTAGTGCATCAAACCCTTTAACACAAAAGTAGAAACCCCAAAATGATGAGATATGCAGAAATAACCCTTTATGATACACTAAAGGCCTTAACACAACTAGTGCTAGATAATGGAAAGAGGAAGGGGACATACAAGCCTTGGGAGCCAACACTCATAGTGATAATAATTGTCGTATTGATTGTTAGCCCACATCAAAATCTATGCAAGAATAAGCCACTAATTGAAATGACACTCGTTAGAGTGCTAACACCTTAATCCTTTACACTTTGTTGAGGAATGAGAATGCTTGTTCCAAATTGTTTTTGTTTAAAGGGCACCCCTCCATGTCATCATCAATAGTGGGAGCCATAATAACATCTTTATTTTACAAGTCGTTCATTGCTTGTGATTACTTTCAAAATGGCATGCTCGACATAATTGTGGGATTTTGTTCCATGATAATACATTATCTTGAAACGTGTTAATAATAATTCCACATGTATAACAATTGTGAGCAAGAGGTGGTATACAAGGCACCAACTCCATTAAAAGCTTTGGTAATTGGGTAAGAGGAAAGAGGGTGAATTTCCAAAGTGGTGGGTTCTACTCACCATGGCTCCCCTATTATCATTGAAGAGAAGTATTTTTGGCAATTTATTCCCTTGTCAAAGTTTGATTATTGAAGAAAGAGCGATCTAGAAACTTTTTCGAGAGAACGAGATATTTTGATAACAAATTTCCATTCCTTTCAAAATGGAGTAAGCATGAATTTGTTCAGAAAGAATTAGGTTTGTGGGGCCCCTCCAACACAATATTGTGTTTGCATAAGAGAAATTGAATTTTCGATGCAAGTCCTTTTTAGTGTAGAGTTTTTAAGATGTGATTGTATTTTTGAAATCCTTAATTTTTTTAATTATTATCTTGGATCCATTTTTCACTTGTGTAATTTGTTTTGACCTCCAAATTGAGCTATGAAGGTCATGTTAATGACCAAAGGAATAGCAAAGGAGGGGTTGAGAGATGAGCCTCAACAATTATGTGGTGCTTAGAATGTTTGACCATTGGCGAATTATGACGGATGTTCAAATTTGAATGTTAATATGTAATTGATTCTCTCGAATATACATCATCTTCCAACCTTATCCTAAAATTAAATAAGTAAAGAACCACATTCCCCCACATTTAGGGAATATCAAAGTGGCTTAAGCACTTCATTAAATCGAGAAAGTGTATTTATAGAGTTATGCTATTGAATGGTGGGTAGTTGTTTCCTACCTTTTATCATGGTGGCCGAAAAAATCTCCTCATACAAGTCATCCTAATGGTCAAATATTGTCTCACTAATAATAGTATTTTCATTCACATTTGTAGCATCACCATAAATATAACCATTATCATGAACAATATTATCATTTACATTAATATTAACATCAATAAATGAAGAAACATTAAACTCGCTTATTTATCATTTTCTTAACACGATGTGGAACTAAGTGCACTTAGATGCAATTGACATGGGCACACACAATATAACACTTTGTAGTTGGTGTGTCCCGCGTAGCTTGTCTAGATGACATAACAAGAGCATTAAAATATGCACAAGCAAGGAAGGGTTTAGAAACCCTAAAATCAAAACAAAATCATACCTAAATTTAAAGCCATAAGAGTAAATAATGAACCCCTAGGCGTCGTACAATTTGATAAAATGAGCGAATTCATCAAAATGTAATATGAAAATAGGGTGTTAGGCCTATTTAACATATTAAGGAATGAACAATTCGAAACTAATAAAGTGCAATCTTGAATGCTCCTAAATTATTGTAAATACCGACTTTTGAATATAACATAAGCTAGAATATAAAAATGTACAATTAGGGTTAGAGTGAAGAACCAAAACAAGTGGACTAAAGGTGTAAGAGTGCTTAAATTGTGTATAAAAGTGGATTAGAGTTTCGTTAAGTTGCTATTAGGAACTAAAAATTGTTGATAGCCAGGTTTGTAGATATTAGACAGTACCGTCATTGAACCTCTCCTTAGGGATACAAACTTGTCCTCCATGGTTTTGTACTTAACTCTCTTTTTGTGCATGTTCACTCGTGTTTGCGCTTTTACTTTTTAGAGCCTTATGACCTTATGATGATTGTTTCTACATTACATTTTGCATCTCCTTTCTTTAAAACCTTAACCTTGTTCCTCTTAACATGGAAAAGGGGTTATCAACGATTGATTTGGACTGCTTCACCACACCCACAAGGATGTGATGAGTGTTGTGCTACATACCACAACTTTGAAGGGGTATTAATCCACTTGTCGTTCTAAAAACCTATGATGACATGCAAGTGTGTGTGCGCGCGTGTGTGGTGTGTTTATACACACGTACATCTATAATAGAAAACAAGCTCTTGAATCGACCCAAACATGTTTGTAAATGAGCATTTGTAATTTATATTTAGCTCAATAATTAATGTAGGGCAATAATGTAGATGATTTCATATTTGCAATTTGTGGTTGTGATGATGTTCTCTAAGGGGTAAATGTTTCAATTAGGTGTATTGACCTTTTTAGAGTGTGGATAGATGATTTTCCATGTGAGTCTCAAATAAGTGCTAAGTCCCCTTAATAAGTCGGGGTGTGTTTATAATTATGGGTGACCATCGTAGTTTTCCCACTAAACCAACCCAAAAGTCTCACCTAGGCCAAGTAAGTCGAGTATTTTTTTGAAAGTTTAACCAAGAAGTGCAAGGGGAGAGGTTTGTAGGAGATAGATAGGTTCGAGATAAACCTCTCCAACACATACAAAGCTATCCAAGATGTGATAAAAATCAAGTCTAAGATATGTAATAGTCTTTACATATATTCAATAGAGAGTGAATGCCATCTAATGGATACAGTGGTGCAAGATAGAAAAGGAGGTGCCTTTAGTTGCTCATGCAATGTGTATTAGAATAAGTGCAAAATGCCATATATCCAAGTGCTCATACAAAATTTAAGGTACTACAAATATGTTGCGGAATTATTTTTACCCATTTGCCTAAAATTGTGGAAGATAGTTGAATCAACCCTTTGGTGGCAAAGGGGCTAAATAATTTGGTAACTTTATTATTTCTAATCTTCTTTTCTATTTTTTTATGTTCAAATTAGTATTTTTCTATTTTTATCCATGTTACATGGTTCTCTTCGTTCATTTATATTCATTTGATAATATGGATGATAATAATAAAATTCCTTATTGTATGGCATTAAACACAACATATAGAAAAAGGAGTATATCTTGCTAAATTAGTACAAGTTTACAATGCAAAACATTGTAACCAAGCCAATGAGTATGTATATTATGACTAGTAGAAATGTATTAAATATATTTAATTTAAAATATGTTGAGAGATATCAATTTTAAGTCATCTTGGATTTTTCATGCATTTCATTAGTTAACAATTTTATTATATTCTCTGTTAATTTTCTACTTATTAGTGATAAATGACATCAATCTTTTTGCAGCTTAGTTTTTATTGTTTTTTAATTTATTTTTTCAAGTAAAAAGAAAAAACTTGTAAATGATGTTTAAATGGATGTCAACTTTAAAAACAAAATTACCATGTGATGACAAATTGACATCAAATTTAAATACAAAAAGACATCAAATTTAAAGACAGATAAAATGAACACACTCATTCCATTACATTCCACCCCTTCTTGCCTATTTAAAACAAGAATCGGTATAATGAATAACAACATAGAAAGAAAGACTACAAACCTAAACCATCAAGTAATCATTTTGAGATCTAACCACCTATATACTCATTGGAAGGAGAAGCACACACAATGACCAAGTTGTTAACACCATTGTTAATATGTATGACATGTATAAACACACTTAGTCATTAAAATGTGTTTCCAGGAGAGAGTATTAATAATAAAACACAACACTATATTTTTCACTTCATGTATTTCTTCCATGATGGAATCAATTGCTGATATGATCTTCATACATGTACTTTATGTAAAATTTCCTTCACTCATTTTTGAAGTTCATGAATTTGCTATCCCATTTAGAGGTGTCAAGTATTCACTACCTCACCGAGGCGCTTGCTAAAATTATTGATAAACATGTTGAAAGTAGTGCACGGTGTATTTGTGAAACATAAGCCATTGATAATAGACAAGCTAGAAGAAATATGACTAAAGGTAGAAACATAACAATAAGGCCCTCACAAAGTGTGACTTATTCCAAACTAGATTTTACGAATGAACAATTACTATGCAAATTTACTCATTATCACATCGCATCGGCAAGAAAACAATTCAATAATAGAGCACCAAGGAAAGGATTAAATAGGCAGAGCAAGCATGAGGTATCCACCACTTTAAAAATGGATGAGTTTTCTTTAGGTATACGTTCAATCTTGTGATTTTGGTAAAATAAAATGCATTCTACCCGTGAAAAGGCTTTATCGTCTCAAAGTTAGTTAAGGTCTATTGAGGGCAAAAGAGCTTGAGCAACTCACAAGTTGGCGTTGACTAGTTAATTTGTGGACCATTTTCATGTTTTTGAATGTTAAAACTCTTTAGAGTTATTGGATTTGAACACATCGTGTTTAACAACCCCATCAAAGGTACTTTGGAATTGTTCTTGTACATTTTGTGAAATCAACACATCACACATTTCAAAACATTTGAGATAAACATTGAGGCAAAAACAATAGTTACATTTACTTGTTAAGAAATTTAATCTAATAATAAGAATCATTGAATTTATTGCAAATAACCTACAATTTGACAATTATCTTACTTAACACACTTGACTATTAAGCTCTTCTAATAACAACTAATATGACATTATTTAAATACTTATGTATAATTATTTGATTCAACAACAACTATCAACATTATAACCAATATTAATAGTAAAGAGAACATCACCCATATATAATATCTATTGTTTGAGTCCAATAAAAATAACTAACCTATCCTTGTCTTGGTGAAATCAATCTAGATAAAATACAATTATGAGAAATCCGTTGAAAACAAATATTTCTTACATTTATGAAGAGCACACCACCCCACTTTACCCCATCTCATTTTATATGTAATTATTGATGTTTTTTAGTGGTACTCTAAAATGCCACACTTCAATATTAATAAAATATATTTTTTTGGTGGACATATAATTTTTTTATAAACAATTTAGTATTTAAACTAACCGAGATAACTCACGTATGAAACATTGTCATTCATTCTAAATGGTTTGGAATAAATCTACACTGCCAGTGTAATGGGCACCATAAATATCATGTGCACATAGATAATAACTACGTATATTTTTAAATATATGCATTTTAATCTTTGGTCTAAAGATTGCTAGAAAAAGATATACCAACTTTTTACATTTTAATCAAAATTCATAAAGAAAATGCCCGACGAGGATATGTAATGCCAAAAATAAATTACATTTAATGGGATATAAGAAATGTAATTAAAATATAGTTAATATAATTATAGAAAATATAACTAAAATGTAGTTAATACAATAACAATGCCTACCTTTTTTTTATTGAGATAATTAGGAAGGCGTTTATGTGAAAAGTTAAACACAGTTCATAAAAGTAATATTTCCTAATATTTCCTTGATGAAGAAGACATTTTTGTGGACAATAGTTTTACAGTAATAATATAATATAGTTATTTATAACCATTTAAAATTTTATTATATAAAAGAAAATTCTTGAAATATATGTAATTGAAAAGAAGGGTTTTATAAGTATATATGATTAGCTATAATTACAAAGATAATTGTTACAAAATAAATGACGTAGTGTAAGTCCAAACAATAAGAGGAAGACGATCCATAAAATCAATGTGAATAGAGAACATTTTTCATAGCTATTTTACTTTATATCGATATAACAACAATAAAACTTAACAAATGTCATCTAGGATAAATATGATTGTACAAACTTATTCGATTATTTTTAGGTCAAAATAATCTCACCCACTTTCCCCAAAATTTGTGTAGATTTATGGGAAACTAATCTCCTTCCTTAGAACCTTAGTTGCTAAACAACACCTTGCAAAACCACGATAAAAGTGGGGGATATTTGAGAGGGGTGAGCATCATCCTTCCATTATTATCAAGCTTTTGACAACGATAATTCTTTGAATCAAGCCTTTGACAACAATAATTCTTTGAATCCAACACACCAAGTTTAATGCACACTAACATGTAGTCTCTTGTTATACAATTACCCAATCCTTATTATTTTTAATGACATACTCAATGCAACATAACAAATCTTATATGCTCTATTGATTTCCTCAAATGCTTAATGTTGTTATTAATACATGTAAGTGCCTTTGACACAATGACAATCCTTTAATAATTGCTTCATTGATCTCTATTGATTTTTTAATCCTATAGGCACTAATGCACCTATGTATCTATAAAATTATTGAGTTCAAATTGTAATCCTATTAGTGGACATGCTAGCACACAAAAAGAGAAGAATTGACTAAGGGTTAAAAACCTTGGAAGACTCAAATATGGGTGAAAAGGGCCCACTCAAAAGGGGACCACACTTCTAATAGTACCGTTATGGAGAACCATAACCATACATGTAAAGTTATTGAGGAACTAGAACCATATAAGCATGATTATGGGAGAAATTAGGGATAAGTGAGATAAAATAGGACATGAAAGAGAAAAAATGAGAGAAGAGAAAAGAATATGAGAATATGCTAGAAGATGACTAGAGTAAGGAACATTTGCTAATAATAGCATAATCTAGACCAATAATCAACAAATGCACAAGTACACTAAAACAATGTAAATTTATAACAAATAACTAGTCTTGTACCAAAATTTGATGTCTTCATAATTCCTCACATTAATGTGTGCGCATGCACACATACATGTTAACATTAAAAAAACTACCTGGATACAAAGAAGTCACTTTAATCATCTAGAAACTTGTTGAGAGCTCTCAAAATCAATATCAACATAATAGTGAAGTGAAATTCAAAAAGAGAGAATATTTGTTTTCTAAAATAGAAGGCTATGAAGATCCTAAAACTAACATCCACACTCCCGTGTGATGACACGTAGGAACTTGTGCCTTGCAAGAATGCAAAAAACATATGCAAGTGAATAAGTGTCAAAATAAATAAGCAAAATATTTAAAGGATGAATCAAATTAAATACACACAGATTTGCTTTGAAAATTGTGAAGAAACCTTTGTAGAAATCCAAGTATCGAACTTGAGTTGATTTTTGCATGTATGTATGAGTATAATTATTTAGTGAATAAAATCAAAATTGAATTTGAGTTTGAGAGACAAAGAGAGAGAGGGAGGGAGGGAGGGAGAGCATAAGTCACACCTCGTATGGGAAAGGTGCAAGAAATGTAATCTTAATAGTAACATGTCACATTTAGGTGAAACGCGGGCAACAGTAACCATAAGAATAAAATGTGCCCCCATGTAGGTAGTACATAGTCAATGAAGTGTGGGATATGATATTCCATGTGTGTGCAATATGTAAGCAATAAGAGCCAAAATGTGGTACACCCTAAATAATTGACTATAATTAACGTAATCATAGAAATAATATGCTCTTATGAGAAAAGTAGATGATAGTATAAGGAATGATATGCCCTAATGTGCACAAAGTAGAAGTAGTGAAAAGAAAATCTAACATGCCATAAGTGTGAAAATATAAGTATTATAATAACAATAAGGGGAAGGCATATCAATGTATGGAAAAAGTACAAGTCATTACCCCTAGTAGATGCATGATATTAATCATGTCAACATAGGAAAGTAATACAACATACTTAAAATGGATCATGACACCATCAAGCACACCAATAACTTGGTGAAGCTAAGCATAATAGGAACATGTCATACATATAATCAAACATGAAGAAAATATCTTAGAAACATTTATCACAAAGAAGGCACATAATCCAAAAACACACACCGATGATGTAGAAATAGATAGAACAATGAATACATGTGAGGCATGGAAAAATCAAAGATACACACCGAAGACACATAAAATGTAAAGAAAACATGATAAATACAAATCAAACATGCAACAAACACATTGAAGACACATTCAACATCTAACAAGTGGAAGACACACTAGCCATGAAACAAAAACATTGAAGAAATGGCAAGCAAAATGAAAATGATTGAAGACATACCAAACATAGAAAAAACACACTAAATACATGTTGAACATGGAGAAAACATGCTAAATATATGCCAAACATAATTTTTTTTAGAATCATGGAGATGACAAGCACGATGAAGAGAAATTGTATAACTAAAGACACACCAATAAACACATGAAAATATGCCAAACATATGCATACAAACTAGGCACAAGAGATTATATGACATAGAGACTATTATTCAAGAGGAAACTATATGTACATAAAAGGTAAAACATGCAAAGAGTTTCCACCATAGCATTATAGATTACTATGATTGGAATATTTTGTTGCATGAGAAATCATACATATATGATAATTCACAAAATTCAATCAGTGTAAAGCACAAGTAGTGACAAGGGATCAACAAATGACCATGTGGTACAAGGAACACATTTATACACATATTTTGTGAGACATATGATGCTCTCACGGTTTCTCAAGTGGGATACATTGTAGACTTCTTAAAGTGGACATATAAGTGTTGATTTTTTAGACAATTTTTTTGAAAGAGTTTCAACCATTAACATTGTTATGATGAGCTCAAGATATCTCTTATTCACAAACAAGGTATATTACTAGTTCTAGTGGGTGTTTGATCCTTTATAAATCTGCACTTGGTATCTTTTTGTGTCTTTTAATCTTTTCTATATCTAATTCCTTGCTTAACTAGATGATAAATTAGAATAATGGGCTATGTTTCACCTTTCTCTTTTCTACAAAGTCATTACCATTTTAACACCACCTTTTGTTCAAACTTGATTACAATAGATGTTTGGGTTAATCCTACCTTGAGGTTGAGGAATGTGAGAAGGAACTATTGAATTATTTTCTCGTAGCCTTCCTTTGCATGATATGGTTCACCTTATAGGAAGTCATCATATATTAGAAAAAAGACACACACACACACACACACACAAAATATACACACACATATGCATACGCATACATACATACATACATAAATACATACATACATACATACATACATACATACATACATGCATGAATACATACATATAAAATACATTAGGGATTCCCTATCAATGGTAAGTGTAGAAGACATAAATATGGAACACTATCACTATTACATTTATAGCTAACATGTATAAAAAAGTAAGGTAACACCGTAAGAGGTGCAATTAGAAATAATTATATAACCATGGAGACAAACAATTTATACAATGATAACAATATACTACACATGGTATGAATATGCCACAAAAATACAAACATTGAAAAGTATGCCATAATGGATTCACATCTAGGAATATTCCTATCCATGACAATAGCTAAAGTATTATCACATAGAAATACAAGATTTAAAATAACTTATACAAGGAATGTTTAGGGATACAATAAATACATGATTCTAAAAAAACCCTAAGGAAGAAGAACAATAATTAGACCTAAAAGAATTTGGAAAAATAAATGCCCTAGAAAATCCAAACCTATCACGAAAGAAGTAATCTTTAGCCCCATAAAGCTACATGTATGCAATGCAATGCAAGTTTACCAACATGTGAAACCCTAAGCTTGTGTGTAAAGCAATGCATGTTCACCAAAATGTAAAACCATAAGGATAGGTTCAATGGAATGTCGGTTCACTAAAATGTTTATGTGGAAATTAACATTAATTATGCAATACACCTACCCATACATATTGCAATTCGGATCTTACATATTTAAAACATTCAAAATAGACATAATTGTATAGAAGAATATTCTTAAAGTATAACTAATTATTAAGAGGTTTTTTTATAGGAATGTATATTTTTTTGTAATCTCGAGAGATATTATAAGCAATAGAAAATGCAACATAGTCTTGAAAACCAAGGTGAAGACAACTTGAAAAATCGGTGTGAATACTTGAACCTTTTCTATAACCGTTTTAATCCTTAACTAGTATCGCAATAGTATGGTTCTAGAAACTCTTAGCTAGGGTAAATATGATTTTGTGAACATGTCCATCTACTTTGGGGTTTTCCTTGCTTGATTTTCTTGAATTTTATGCGAATCTCTAGAAATCGCTCTCTTTCCTTAAAACTATGATGGCTCAATAATAACTTGCAAAACTTTGAAATTAAAAAATGTGGATGTTTTTGAGGGGTTGGTGTCATCCCTCCATCATTATCAATCCCTTTGATGGGAAGAATTGTTTGAATCTTTCTCCTTAGGTAAAAACGAGTTTGAAATCAATCTAGTGTAATGTAATGATCAACCCTTGTCATGTTTAATGACTAATCAATGTAATATGATGAATGTTAGTCGCTCTTTGAATTTCTTTAAATGCTCAAATGTGTCTCTAACTATTTGTAATACATTTTGGTACATGAATGCTCCTCTAATAATCAATCCATTGATCTTTATTGGTTTTCATATATTGAATGCAATGCACCTATGCATTTATAGACTTATTAAATTCAAAAGAGGACCTTATTGAGGCACATGATAACACATAATGGGTGGGAAAATCCGATATAGGACCAAAAATCTTGCAGGTGTTAAATATGGATATGAAGGAAGTATGCAAAAAGGTGATTGCGATCGTAACATCACAACTATGGGTAGTCATAATCTAATAGTATGGTTTCACAAGAACTAGAACTTTACATATACAATTTTGAGAAAAACCATAACAATAGAAAAATAAGGTGAAGAGAGAAATCAAGAGAGGGATGAGAAAACATGAGAGAAGAGAAAAGAACATGGGGACATGGCCGAATTAAAGGTTGGGAGCGCCCTAGGCAATAGTTTGAGTGGGCGCCCTCCTCAAAAATTTATTTAATATTTTTTTCCATAAAGTAAATAAATAAAATATGTCTATATTTTTGTATTTTTAAATTTACATCATGGTCATAATAAAATAATAATAAAAATATATTATTAAATTATCACGGAAGGATGAAAAATATACTTGTGGATGGAAAAATTTAATCGTAGGAGATGCTCAAAATGTAAAAAATACAATATTTTATACAAGGCTTCTTACAAGTCTAATTTAGCCTTATCAAGTAGGTGACATGAACTCTATCCTGAAATAAAGCACCATTTTTTTCCAAAGAAACAAAAACGTTTATGTAGCTCCCATGGTTTTGTGAAGAGTCATATTTGGACTAGGCCTACGGATTCCTCCATAAAAAATAATAGAAAATTAAATATTTTTTCCCTTTAATTATACTCACCTCTACTAGATACACCAACAACATTATAAAAAATACATTAACCTTTTTCTAGAACAAATTACACACCTACATAATCTAGAGCTACATCAGAGAATGGGTAACAATACAAAAAAAATCATGTGCTTATAAATATGTGATATTTTCTTTTACTTGGAAAAATATTACAAAACTTTTTTATGTGTATGCGTGAAATTTATGTTACTATATAATAATATCTATAAATTGATTTGATCAATATTAAGTCTTCAGATAAATTATTTTAAAGTTAAGTTCTAAAATTAACCGACAAAAAGGAAATTTTTAGATTCAGCGCCCCTGACAGTGGCGCCCTAGGCAACTGCCTAGTTTGCCTAAGGCTTAATCCCCTCTCGCACGGGAACACGTGAAGATGACTAAAAATAAGAAACACACTTGCAATAATAACTTATCTGGATAAAAAATCGACGAACACACAAGTATGCTAAAACAATACAAATTCATTACAAATAACTAGTCTCATATAGAAAATTAGGTGCCTACAAAAGATAAACACATAATGTTGAGAGTTATCTTTTGAATAATAAAAATAATCTTAAGCATGTGGTCTAAATTTGAACATTTGATGTTAGAAGTGTTACATAAACTATTGGCAAATGTTAGGGGCACATTTGGCAAGTGATTGTCAACCAAAAATTGTTTTTACTACTAGCTTTGTGTACTTCCACTCACTTGTTTTTTGCTATGATCCACACTTTATGACTCTTATCTACCTACAATATCTAATTTCTTTTCTTTACGTATGATGACTCAAGTGTGCCTACAATATCTAATTTATCGAGTTTTTGTGCCAAAAGTGCTAAACAATAGAATACTTATCGTAGACAACAATAAATACTCTAATGATTAACAATGATAAATGCTCTAATGTTTGCTTTTATTTTTTTCACCTCGTGTTCTTGTAATAAATATGTGCTTGATAGAAGTGTTAGATTCAAATGAGAAACCTCACTTAAATTATATAGAGAATTAAATTTAAATTAGAACCACATTAACTCACACACACCGATCTCTTAGGAGAAAGAGAAAGGAAAATGGAAGGGAATGAGAGGGCTCAAACTTAACACGAACCTATCAAAATGACCATAACTATGAGAGACTCTCAAAAATTACCCTCATACGAAACTAATTAAATACAAAAATCTAGAAAATAAATAAATTTAAGAATACAAAAAAAAACATTTAAAATCACTTCCAGACACTATTTACACTTAATTTGAACCCCATATATATATATATGCCAAAGGCAACGGACCATTGTTGACTATCTAGATGTACATGTATTCTTATACAAAAGGGCTTGTAAAATGGAGTAACTATTACCCTTTTTCCTCCGAGGGGATATATGTCTTGTCACACAAACTACCAAGGCAGAAGTTGGCATAATAGGGGTGTGAAGCACGTAAAGGGAAATCCACTAGGGAGGAGCAAGGAAGTGACACCTTTGTAAGGCCTCTATTTGCAAGCATGTATTTTTAAATCTTCCAATGACATGCCGACATGAGTGCTCTCACATGTGGGGGCCATTCCTAAAGTGCCAGACACATGGGACCCCTCCTCCACCAGTGTGATGAGATTGAAGGGGACCTCCAAATTTACAATTTTTAATATTACGCAAGGCATATGACAAGCACACCTAAAGCACTTTGCAAACATGTTTATTAAGGAGGGCCAACCCTAAATTTCATTCCCTCTTTTTCAAAAAGGATAGAAAACAACATGCCAACCATCAAATCATTAAAATTGTTGTAACAGAACCCACATTTTTCCACCTAAATAGAACAACAACAAGACATGAAATAACACTCATTGACTTGGGGTATATCCATCATGACCTAGTAATTGTAGCATATATATCATATCATATCAACAATGGATGATAATACTCTCTGTATTTCATAAGATCCCAAGACAAGGTATTGTGTACAAAAACCCCTTTGTCAACGCACTTGAAATTATGATTTGTTCACAAAAGTCAATCACTTTACACAAATCTTTTTGAGAATGTTTGATAAAGTGGGCATGAATTATTTTCATTTACTTTTACTCGTATGAGCCTTATAGATTCTATGGTATTATTTTTTGGATTTATGGATATGGATAATGAATCCATAACAAAACTATGGAGAGCATAATCAAAAGGAAGCAAATATTTCCCCTTTTTCCCCACCTACCGAGTAAAAATTTGCGTAAGATTGATTAATGGGGACCAGTTAAATTCGACAAAAACTTAAAGATGGTTGGAGGGGCGAGTTTTTTTGTTCACATTGCACAACAAATGAATTGGGCCCGAATAACTTTTGGACAACCATTGTCAGGTGTTGTGTTTGTGTTTTTGCATTCAGGATTAGTGATAATTTCGAATTCAATAATAATTTTTGATTAGATTGTATATATATAATGGGATAGTTTATTCGGATTTGGTCATTATTTTAGGTGGTTTAGGATGTGGGTTTAAATTTTATGTTTTACTTGCTAATAAGTTGTGTTGTTCCAAATGAGATTAATTGATGGTATTCGCGTTGTGTTACAACTTCACTCTTTGATACTCAGTGTTGGATATTTGCCAACTAATGTTTTTATAGATTAGTTAATTATTTTTAGTAATAGGAGAAATTGAGGTTGGTCTAGCATCCCGATTCCATTTGTTTGGGCAAGTACATATCAAGGCTTTAATGCATACCCAATACATTAATTGTTATGTTAATGGGTTTGAGCCCTCTGTAATGAGCCACGAATAAGGAAGAATTATGCTAAATATAATCTAAACAACGTATTAGAAAATGGCTCATAAATTACACACAATATTTAATTTGGGAAAACTCTTTTCGATTAAAAACCCAACAAAGTAATCGTTGTTCTATTATTTAGATTTAAACCGTTTCTAATACACATAATAACTTCAAAACTTATGTAGATTATATATAGTTCATACATTACACCGTGTAAATATATACATGGAATAATATTTTAAATCAAATGAAATCAACCAAACTAAACCATCTAATTGACCAAAATCTAGAGATTGTTAAGCATACTCTACATATGTCTAGTGTACTCTCCATAAAAGCGTATGTGCTCTAATACGAATACTTCACTTTATATTCCTCATGCAATAGGAGAATCATTAGAGTCTTAGCAATCACCGAGAAAAGTAATAATTACATAAGCTCCTCTATCAACAATGTTAGATCATTATCAAGACATACCTTTAACGACAAATATATTGTTTGATAAGTGTATGGCAATTCCTTGCAACAAACATACATTGTATTACCATTTTGTGCAACTCACACTACACACCACTTTGTAAATTTTCATGTACACTAGCCTTCTAATACGTAATGTTGCACACAACTATACGACCCCATTGCACATGTCTTAATAAATCCATCTATGCACAAATTCCCGCACAAGCATGTACAACACAAGATATGTGCATAAAATTCTTGTGTGAAACCACACAAATTTGAAACATTCTCAACGTTCTTCCACTTGTTGAACACTTTACATGAATGTAACATAAATCCATACTTGAGTAGCTATGAGCAATAATACCCTTTTCTTTCCTACACCAAGAAATTTTCTTAGTACTCTATGCCTTCATCAATGAATTTACTATGGTCTCATCAATGTCCACCTTCTCTAGCAATATCTTCTTCTCCACCTCTATTTCCCTTAAAAGTGATATTGCACATTAATGTGCTATATCCAAGAGTGATACTTATGTTTCTTTGCTAGATAATTCACTCTTTGATTGTTGCAATATGTACTTAAAACATTTTTGATGAATCCATAATGGAACATAATATTGAAAGGTAAACCAATTTCTTATGTGCTTGAAGTTTGTTATGTACTTAGCCTATGTGGTGGATATCACAACATGTGCCTATAATTTTCTCATCCAACTTACAACTCCACCAAACAAGTTAACCACACATGCATTGATAAATATATAGTAGTCAAGATATCCACCCCAATAAGAATCCATAAATAATGAAGATTAAATATACTTCTTTCACTAGGACTAACCCGACAACAAAGTGCATAGTTAGAATTATTAGACACATACATGAAGATCCTTTTCACTACAATCAAATGTTTTTCCCAGATCGGACTACTCATATGGAATGTAAAATATCGGAGTTTTGGCATACCATTTCATATATCAAGCTTACTACCACACTTGCATATAAAGCCTAAAACATGTTCTCTAACTCTTATGTCTTTGGACACTACATCATAGAAAGTTGTTGACCAATTGTAAAGGGTCTACAAAAAGATCATTGTCATACATCCCAAACCTATCCAAAACCTCTTGAAATATATTTTTGGTCTAACTAAGCTTCTTATCTACACAATCTTGTTTATTTTCCATACCCAAAATGAACTTTGTAGCACCAATATCCTTTATGTCAAACAAAAATATGATTGAGACTTAACCTACTTGATCATTACATTGCATTTACTAATGAACAAAATTTCATCCGAATAGAGGACTATCATCTTCTCCTTGAAGTACACACATTGATTAGATTTGATACACACAAGCCCAAATTTTAATATATAGTTGTTAAAATTATAATTCCATATTCTTGGTCATTTTTTCAAGCCATGCAAGGACCTCTTTAGTTTGTAGACAAAGTCCTCTTTTTCTTCAACCTTAAAATTTTTGACTCGCCCCGTATATAATTCTCTTCAAACTCTCCATGCAAATATGTTGGTTTATCATCCATTTGATCTATCTCCAGACAAACAAATATGTTAAATTCACAAGTGAACATAGTTCACCAAAATCAATTTTCACTTCTAAGAATCCCTTTGTTCTTTGCTAAAGTAGCCTTATTATTGACCCCCAAAAAGGTGCATATACTAAATCCTTTCATAAAACATGCAGGAGAAAGGCACACAATGAAAAGTGGTTAGTTAGAGTAGAAATATGTATATGGGCACACTTCATTGCATGGATCAAAATAACATAAGATGATCTAGATCATATGGATGAATAAGGGAAGAGTGGAAGTTTATGTGGAAACGATGAGTGCATGACAACTAAGGGAAAAATATTTAGCTCTAAGAAATCTAGGATAAAATCAATGGGATATTTGTGAGGCAATTAGCTCAGGCCGATTATCCAAATTTTCTATACATAACCCTTTTTCCCTTGTTTCAAAACACTCTTTTGAGAAAGGTGTAAAATTTAATTTATTAGACTTGATTAGTTGTAGACTTTTTGACTTAGTGTTGGTCACTTGACGATCTTTAAGGTTTCATGTTAGGGTTTGAACGTATGATAATGGTAGATGATCTTGTAAACAAATGTATTATTTTTGTTTTCTAATGCATATCACATAATTATGATTGGATCTTTAATATAATGTATTGTTCTTGTGTATATGGATTATAGGTTGTCATTTGACTCATCCGAGTGTTTTAATGAGTTTCACATGGTTTGGTTTGGTTAACATGGTTTACTTATATTAATGTAGTATATTTTTATGATTTGATTCATACTCATGTCAAATATTTATCTCATAATATTATGTTTATGTTGTTTTCAACATCTCGAGTGAGACTTTAAATGACGAGCAATGAACCTCTACCAAGTACTCTCCAAGCCTACCATTTTAAGAGTTAACATAGCGGTGGAAAACTGTTTATATTTTCCTTATATTACTATTGAATGGCCATACTGACAACTTCTACATACATTACTTCTCTCTAATGGAGCATATACATCCCTCTATGAGGCTTTACAAATGCCGGTGCTTCTGAGGGCTAAACTAGTCCCTCCTCACTCTTGTTCACTCTTCTTTCTTTCGGATACAATGATTGATCCTAACCTCTTCTCGGTCCCCCGGCTGTAACTCAACTCTGCTCTCGGATTTTGGTCAACAAATTTGACCTTACTACCCACTCAATCCAACAACCGTTAACTTAAAAATCCCTCGCTATTTATATCTAAGTGCACCAAGTCTTCCCCGCTTCTCTCTTTTTTTGTGCCGTCTCTTCTAAAATTCTTACTCAAACTTAAATTTAAATCCGACGTCTTTATTTCCCTCATCTGTGTAGTCTACCTCTACCTAATCCTTATGCACCACATCTCTTGGTGGTTACATCCTCCTTATCCACCTTCCCATCATCTAATAACCATCAACCACGTGACCATCCGGGCTCATCCTTTGTCCTTCTCCTACTAGTTATCACTACACTCTTACTTCTCGAGCATCATCCCTCACGCTTTACTGTTTCCTTCTTCCACTAATTATGTGGGATTTCTTTGTGCCTTGCCATTCACTTGTAGTTGTTCTCCTACTCCTTGGTGTTTCAACTTCTCCCATGCGTGTCCATGCTCGTCCTAGTCCATCAACCTCTTCCTAAAGCCTTTGGACTTTTCTCTTCTCTTTCCCACTTTATTCCCGGGCTTCCTCCTCCCGCATGTTTCCTTTGCATGCACTTCCCTTCTTGTCTTTTCTTCTTCTCTTGTTCTCATGTTTCCTTCCTCTTACGACTACCTTTTTGTGTGTTTCTTGGCTCTACACGCTACTTATGACCCTACTTTTTTGTCACTCCTATGATCTTCTCCTTTCATGGCCTTTTTCTCATCACGTACTTCTATTGCACACCAGCCATGTTCATTTTATCTCTTCCTCCTTTTCTTTCCTTCTTGCTGCTATGACCTCTTCTTTATGCGCATCTCCTGGCGCTTCCTTTTCTCACTCTCCTCTTCTCTGAGCATCTTATTCCTTACAAAATTATGGGTTTGGACCTACTTCTAACCACTTCCTTCTTGGTATCTTATTCATCCTTCACCCGTATCTTTTTGGGATCTTCTTCATGACGCATCTACATTCTTTCATACTCCTCACATACTTTCCTCCCGCACATTATTCTTCCCACGCCTTTTGCTTCTTGAATCGATTCTCATGGTATTCTTCCTTCTCCTTGACTCGACCACCTTTGTACACCACCCTTTATATTATGCACTTTTTCTACACAAACCTCTTATTTTATGACTTTAGGCCACTCCTTTCTTTATCATTATCACTATCTCCTACGACTCTTTTTCCTCTTGAGTAGGCCTCTCACGGTCGGTGGTTTACCAGTCCTTGGCGGCTTCTCCTTTACTACACTTATCATGTGCTTCATGATCCTTTCATGGATATGAGACACTTCTTCAATCTCTGTTTCTCTTTCTCGTGACCTTTCTCTCATAGAATTTTTCTATGTGTCTCCTTTTCATGCTTCCCTTTCTCTCTTCTTTTGCGCGCTTCTTTATATTGACTAGTTGCTTCATAGTCAACAATCTACCAATATCCATTGCTTCTCCTTTTCTTTCCTTGTGTGTCTTCCAATTCTTGTGCACACACCTTACTACCTTAGTGTAGGTATTTTTGTCTTCATCATAGGATGCCCATGCATCAAACACCTAGGGTACTTAAAACTTGAGGTCCTACTTAAGCATATTTAGTGAGTGCAAAAACTACCCTTCGTAAAACTAGTCCCGACTTCTTCATCAACCGATCCATTTATTTCTTTCTCTTGCACTTTATTCGATGCCTCTTCCATTCCTTGGTCACCTTCATGTGACGCGTCTCAAGCTATCTTATGAATATTTGTGAGCTTCACCCACCATAGCTTGAATTACTCATTTTCCAAATGGATCTCTCTACTCGATCCTTCGCGCAGTATTTCCTCGCTATTACCTTATTCTCGCACAAGTCTCTGCTTGCCTCCAACTCTTCCCTACACAAATATTTTTGCACTCACGTAATCTTCTCGCATACTACTCTCTGAAATGGACTTCTCCCTTCTTTTGTTGCTCTATCATTGTAAGATTTTCTCCTGATGAAACTTCCCTGCACCTCTGCATATCCCTTTCCTGTGGACTTCTTGAAGGATTATTCTCTTCCTTCCTTCTTAGGATATGTTAGAACCCACTTTTGTTGATGGCCTTGGCCTTATTATCCCTATTGCTATGGTAATTTTTCCCCACCTACTCCTTCCATCCTCTCTCTTTCTCTCGAGTCTTACTTTCATGTGTTTTTGAATGATGCACCTCCACTTACACATCTTCCTATGGTAATCTCACAATTGAACCCTCTTTTCTTAATGGTTCTTGTTTCACCTTTTTCTTTACATTTTGAATGAGATGAAACAAATAATGTTATGGGATGAGGAGGAATACTTGTTATAATGGTTGGTTTTTAGGTTATGCGTGCGTTCTGATTTCTAGATTCGATGTTGAATGTGAGAGCTTCCTTTTGGCTAGGAGGAACTACCTGAAATAGAAAAAAAGACCTCAAAAGAAGAGTTAAATAATATATGACAGTGGACTACCTAGCACGTGCTAGATCTCGGGAAGTGTGATACTTCATAGAGGGTTGTCAATCCACTATTTTTATAAAACAAATATAAAATAATTGAAATACATACATAAACGAATCTAGTGCTAGTATTTTGATTTGGATACCTTAGATCACTATCGCTTTGATCCAATTAAATACTAAAAACTATGCGGGTCAAGGTCTTCAGGTCAGGTTGTAGGTTGTTCAGGTGGTCTACAAGTCACAAACAAGGTCTTAGTAGGGTTGGGTAAGGTGTTTGGGTTATTTTGGTAGGTAGGTTGGTTCTGCTTAGTTAACACAATGTTGTGCGGAGACATAGAGGCCGAGCGTCGGTCGGGGTATGACCGATCATGGTTAGGAAGAACCAACAATGGTTATGGGTAACCGCGTCGGTAGAGGCGGGCTGATAAAACTCAATAAGATCTAGTTGTGGGGTTTGAGTTGAGGTCAGAAAAAGATGACAGAGGGAATGACGAGGTATGTGGGGATCTTAGGAACACTCAGAGATATGTAGAAGTCGGGTATAGGTGGTTTTATGGTGTGGGTGGAGGAATGGTTGAGTTTACAAAAAGAGGAATAGTGGGGAAAAGGGAATGCAAGTAGAAAATGATAACAGAGATGACAAAAATCTTTAAGACAGGACAAGGATGAAATAACATAGATGATAAACGTACTTACTGATGTTGTATATCCAATGGCTAGATGGTGGTGATGATTGATCGGTGGGATGGATCTTGGTGTCATAGCGGTGCTTCCCGTAATGCTACCATGAGATCGATACCTCTGGATCTGTCTTGATGCTAGCTATGGCTACTTGGATGTGCGAAAGAGCTTTGGTTCTTCCTTGCATGTAGATATCCTTTTGCTCCCAAATTTGAAAATGTGGCCAACCTCTCCCACAAGGTTACCAAAATGGTTATATGGTAACTAATGATGGTTCCTAGTTGACCGGCGTCGGTTTAGGGATGACCGACATCGGTTAAGGTGGGATTCCCTAGGTTTACTAAAAATGACAGATCTTGCAATCATTTGGGCCAAGTCTGTCCATTTCTCCACGGATCAGGATGGATGTTTCTTTTTATGAGCAGGAAGGTGGTTAGAGGAATAATAGGCACTTATTTTTAGGGTTGAACTAAGTCTTATTCATTTATAGAAACATGCTATGAATAGGTCTATGGTGAGGTGTGCATCCATTTAATTAAAGTAACTAAATTAAATTAATAAATGGGGTGAGGATGGGTATTAATTTAATTGTAAATAATTAAATTAATATTAATGTGGGGTATAAGGGTCATGGTTAGGTGAATGTGTTTGAGTTGGTTATTCGAAAGGGGACCAAGGGGAGTGTGACCCAATTTTGGTGTCTACATTTTGCCCCTTTTTGTTATATGGTTTGTATTGGTAAGCGTGCTAACAAAAATAGGAGATGGTTGTGTCGAGTGGAAATGAGGGTGGTGTTTCCCCAAGCGTGGGTGAAGGTAACCCCCCTCAAACTAGGAACCGATGAGGTGAAAGACGGAAGTGGTGAGTGGTTTGATAAAATGAGGAGGTGGGAAAATGAAGATCAATGGGCGCATTGGGTAAAGGTAAAAGGTCAAATCAGGTAAACAGGTAAATGGGTTAGGGTTGAAGGTAGTGGCCATTGAAAGTAAACACACATTGGAAACTACGGCATGGTACCAGGTTGAGAATCTTTCAAACTCTACATCGTCTAAGGTCAATAGGTCTATCCAAACAAGGTTGAAGTGATTCTTGGTATCCAAGGTATAGGATATGGTGTGGAAACACAACAAAGGTCAGGTGTAGGAACATTTAGGTATGTTCGATACACCAAAGGTCAGGTTAGGATAAATAACATGGCAATAGGAAAGGTAAGGTTAGTAGGCACGAACAACACGGGTAACAACATCGCAAGGTACAATGAGTGCGGAGGGTCGAGGTCACAAAAGTGGTTCAAGTCAAGGTATATAGGTAACGACACGGGTAAGGCCAAGGTATAGGTAAAATAACAACTCCTAAGATGCATCAAAGGCAATGTAGGGGTAGGTTGGGTTTGTAGGTATGGTTCAATGGGTGTCCTGGAATGATAAAAAGGTGCATTGGCACTAATGGTTATAGGAAAAGGAAGCTTAGAAAGACCAAATAGTTATAAGGGTGGACCAATGCCGGTTATAGGGTGACCGATGTCGGTTGGCTAGGGCACAAATAGGATTGGCGTCGGTCAAGTTGGGTTGGGTTTATAAAACAAAATTTTCGTATTTTATAGAATCATTGTTGTGTTGTACATTGGAGAAAATGACAGAGCCATTTGAATTTTGGTGCTTGTTTTGAGAGAGAAGGATAGGGCATTGTACCCGTTGAGGTGGAGAGTAGGAGTTGGTGAGAGGAGCTAGGGAGATGGGTCCATGAGCGCAGGGGGATCAATTTGATTGGGTGGAGGTGAGGAGGGCATTTGGTGATGGCAGAGGTAGGAGAGGGGTCGGGTGGACCACCAATGTAGTAGACGTGCCCCCACGGAGATGACATCGTGATGAGGTAAGATTTAATCTCACTCTTCATTTGTTAGGTAGATTTGTTTATAGAAATCGGTTAGGGTAAAATGGGTTTTGGGGAAAAAATAAATTTGAATTTGGGAGAAAATGGGTGAAATAGGAAAGGTAGGAAGTTGCATGTAGGTTGAAGAGGGGTGGGGAGAGGTTGAGGTGATATTTGGGTAGGAATGGGTGGTTAGGAAGGGTAGAATATGGGAGTTTTTAGAGAGAACGGGTCGGGTTTCATGGATTATCACCGGGACAGTGACCAATGTCAGTCAAGGGTTGGCCGATGTTGGTGGGAGTTAGCCGACACCGGTCACAAATGGGGTGACCGATGCCGGTTTTGGGAGACCGATGTCGGCTAAGAAGAACTGATGCCAGTTGGCATTGAGAGAAAAATGGGTCAGGAGATGAGTAAGGGTGGGTGGGTGAGATAGGAAGGTATTGTTGAATGAAAATAGGCAGGGTAATAGTTATAGGTGGGGGGTCAAGGGTGAATGCGGGTATGGTCAAGGTTTAATAATGTGATGGTTTGTTGGATGTAGGCAAGGGACCAATTATAAATGTGAGATAGGGTAACACCCTATTATTAGTTATGCGAGGAGCACGACAACCGAGGAGTGGTGCCATGTTGTAGAGGTCAACCTATTGGGGTTAGATGCTACTTGGCTTGTAGTTTGGGAGCTGAGTTTGATGGTCACCCTCATCGATAGATGGGATTAACGACCAACACATTTTTTTCCAATATGTGAGATGACCGTCACCTTGGAGGATGTGTATAGGATCCTGTAGATGTCGATAGTATGGACTTAAGTGTATTCGATTTCCTCAGAGGAATATGAGGAGTTGATGTTGACAATGTTCGATGAGGGGCTGGTGGAGTTGAGGTTCCATAGCGCCAACATGAGTTATTGAGATATGTACCGGGCCCATCTTGAGGAGATGAGGCTAGTAGTTCGATTATGGAGGCATTGTGTTGTTTTGCACTACCAGATGCGGAGGGATGTAATTTGGACTTCGAGAGGTAAGACAACCTCGAGTGCATGTAGACTAGAGAAAAAGGTGTGGCTATTAGTGTAGGTTATTATTTATCCTTTTATTTATTTATTAGGATAATTCTTACACTTGTGTTAGCCCTACACTTGTTGGGTTAGCTTGCTTAGGTGTACTAGTTGTGTGGAGTTAGCTTACTAGTCTTTTGGAGTTAACTTAACTACCAATATTAGTTAGTGGGAGTTCTTCACCACTGATTTAGGTAGTAGTTGCACTTCCCTCCTCCTATATGTACATCTTTCTTATTGAATAATTCAAGTCATTCTATTGTAATGTATTGAGCATTATGGATTATGATGGATTTCCATATATGGTATTTTAGCTCTTCTAGTTTTGCAAATATAATGTGGTGTGTTATTATTATCTAAGATCATGGCTTGGAAATTTTTTCTTATCATTCCTTTCATGGTATCAGAGCAATAGATGATGTAGACATCCATCTGTAAGTTTTTCTTTGCAAACAAGGGTTTATTATTTTCATGTATTTGGAATTTGTTAGCACTTTTCTGCAACATGCATTTTTATGCAAAAAAAGTGCGCCATTGGATTTGGAAGGTGCCAAAACCCTAGAATCAATCTGTAAACTCGACCATGTTTTGAGACAGTCAAATCTGGATGCAAATCTGTACCCTATGGGTACATTCTTTTATCCATTGGATATAAGCGTGTACCTTCCGATGCATTCTTTTACCCTCTGGATATTTCAGTTTTGGATGCAGTCTTTTATCCACTAGACGTAGATCTGTACCCTATGGGTGCATTCTTTTATCCATTGGATATAAGTGTGTACCTTTTGGATGCATTCTTTTACCCTTTGGGTATTTTGGTTTTGGATGTAGTCTTTTATCCACTGGATGCAGATTTGTACCCTCTTAGTGCATTCTTTTATCCATTGGATATAAGTGTGTACCTTCCAGATGCATTCTTTTACCCTCCTCGGATATTTCACTATGGATGCGTCTTTTATCCACTGGACACGATCTGCACTTCTCTGGGTGCATTATTTTATCCATTGGATATTAACGCGTACCCTCTAGATGCAATGATTTACCCTTTGGACATTTTAGGTTTTGGGCGTAGAATTTTATCCTTTGGTCGCAAGCATGTATCGTGTGGATGCACTCTTTTACCCTTTGGACATTTGGGTGTCATGTGTACTTTTTAAAAAAAAGATCAACATTAAAATATTATTTTAATAACAAAACCTTCTAGAGCTCATAACTTTTGATCTATAGCTTGGATTAAGGTGATCTTTTTTTGAAATTGTGTATTTTTTCAAGATCTACACATTGGTGAAATTTTATACACATATTTTAAATGTAAAAGGTATTGTTACTCATTGTAATATTTACATGCACTCAATTATAAAGTGCCAAATTCGGGAGGGTGTTGTGATCACTTGTGGACGTAATTTCGGTTGAGCCCGACGTCCTAAACTTTTGGGTATTACATTCTTGTATCTATGGGTGTATACATTTATATCTCTCTTGTTTGTTGAGATATTTTAGATCTGTATTTTTGACACTTTTTTGGCATGTTGACAATCTCTCTTGTGGGGAGCTATTCTGGTGGAGCCCAGTGTTAGTTTGTTAGTGTTTGAGTAGTTGATTTTGACAACTCATACAGATTTGTGGTGTCACTCTACCCATTCTGCAGTATGGGAGGGTGTGGTGTTGATACTACTTCTTCGGGTTTCATGTCCTTGCCTTGTTACCTTGGCTTTTCTTGGATCGTGGCACTCCTATTTATTTGGATCTCGTGTCCTTGCCTTGTTTCCTTGGTTGTTCTTGGATCGTGGCACACCTATTTGTAGTAGTTGATCAAATTATGTTTGGTGTTTGTTTTTCACTTTCGACATCACTCCATTGACAGTCTCCTTGCATGGAGCTATTCTGGTGAAGCCCAGTGTCAATTATTTTTGAGTTCTATGATCGAGCAGTGGATTTAGACCATAGTGCGCACCACACTTCTTCAACATTGTACAAGTTTTTGGAGCCAAGCTTCTAAGGATATCTTATAGCAGGATTTTTCCCTCTCTACTTTGTTATTACTGGTTTTGGGTACCTTGTGGTGTCCAATTTTCCCAGTTGTTGTACATGGGTACCTCATCAGGCCTTGTTGCCAGGACCCACCTTCTTTTCCACCCACCTAAGCTATGCTTACGGGAGGGTGTTAGTGTAGGTTATTATTTATCCTTTTATTTGTTTATTAGGATAATTCTTACACTTGTGTTAGCCCTACACTTGTTGGGTTAGCTTGCTTAGGTGTACTAGTTGTGTGGAGTTAGCTTACTAGTATTTTGGAGTTAACTTAACTACTAGTATCATTTAGTGGGAGTTCTTCACCACTGATTTAGGTAGTAGTTGCACTTCCCTCCTCTTATATGTACATCTTTCTTATTGAATAATTCAAAGAATTCTATTGTAATGTATTGAGCATTATGGATTATGATGGATTTCCATATATGGTATTTTAACTATTCTGCTTTTGTAAATCTAATGTGGTGTGCTATTATCATCTCGAGATCGCACTTGGAAAAATATTCTTATCATTCCTTTCGGTGGCAACATTCAAGTGTGAATACTAGTGCGATAAGCCCACAAGGTGAAAGGAATGTGTGAATGCCAATCCTTGCCAGTATCATCAACTACTTTCATAAGAATTTTGTTCAAGGTTTTATTGGTTGATTCTAGCTTGGCCATTGGTTTTGAGTTATAAGGTGATGAGAAACTGAGTTGGATGCCAAAAGCGTCGCATAGCTTACATAGGGTTTTGTTTTTGAATTGTTTTCTATTATCAGTGATGAGGCGGTGAGGAACACCAAAGTGACAAATGATGTGATGGTTGATGAATTCACATATTTTCTCAGCTTTTGTAGAAATGAGGGGATGAATTCTACCCATTTAGTATAATATTCAATAGCGGTTATAATCCATTAGTGGCATTGTGAAGAATGGGGATTGATCTCGCCGACAAGATCCAAGCCCCATTGAGAGAAAGGCCAAAGGTCTCGTGCGACCTGCAAGGCATGACTAGGTGTGTGATGAAGATTAGCATGTTGTTGGCATTTCACACAATGTTTGACATAATCAAAACAATCACGGTTTAAGGTTGGCCAATAATATCTTAGGTGAAGAATGCGTTTTGTGATAGCTAAACCACTAAAGTGACCTCCACAAATTTTATCATGAAATTCCTTGATGGTGTAGGGAATTTTAGAACTTGTAAGGAATCGTAAGAGAATACCATCAAAGCCATGCTTATAAAGGAGACCACCCATGATGACATAACGAGAGACACTTTTAAGAAAGGCACGTTGTCCATTACAAGTGAGATCGGTGGGTAGAATGGAAAGGGAAAGATATTCTACAAATTACTTATACCAAAGGTCACGTGGGTTAGGTGTAACGGTTCCGACAGAGTAGACCTCATGAGGTAAATAAGAGGGTGATTTAACCTTTGTATTGTGATAAAGATTTTAGAGTCGGCAGGCGAAGTGGGTATCTAAGAAGCCAAGCAGGCCATGGTATCTCACAAATTTATTGGTATAATGTGGGGTGGTTTGAAGTTCGTAACGGTCAAAGGTGGTCAAAAGTATGTCTACGTGATGCTTATACTTTTGAAGTATCTCATTACGACACTGGTATATACCATTGACTTGGTTTATGACCAGATGGGAATCACCAAAGATATTGATTGACTTAACATCTAAGGCATAAGCCGCCTGAGACCCAATATGAGTGCTTCGTATTCATGATATTGTTTGTACAATCAAAATCTAGTTTGAAAGATAAAGGCATAGGTTCACCATCAAGAGGAATGAGGATAACACCAGCCCCACCTCCACACTGACACTTGGAGCCATCGAAGAAGAGTGTCATTTGGTAAGCGGGTTCATCTAAGGAGAGGGTAGCTATGTATTCATCTGGGAAATTGAAGTTAGAGGGTTGATTCCCGGAAAGAGGTGCATCTGCTAGTTGGTCAGCAATATCTTGGCCCTTGATGGACTTTTGATGAATGAATTTGAGGTCGAGGTCAACAAGAAGCATAAGCCAATGCATGGGCACATTGATGTTGATAGGGTTTGGTGTACATATAGTGTAAGGGGTCAGTATTGGTAATAACGAAGGTTTTGTGGTTGAGTAGGTAATGAAAGTTTGGTGGTGATGAAAACTAAGGCTAAGTAGAGTTTTTTTTGGCATGGGTATATCTAGTTTCGTAGTCCAGAAGGGTATGAATTATGTAATAAACCGCTTGTCTCTCTATGTTGCTCGTCACGATGAGTGAGCATGGCACCTAGAGAATGGTTAGTGGTGGAAATGTATAGGTAAAAGGGTTGGTCATCCTTAGGAGGAATGAGCACTGGTGGTTGAAGAAGGTATTGTTTTAAGGCTTTGAAGGCTTTATGGAATTCATCATCCCATTTGAATGAGACATCCTTCTTGAGAAGATGATGAAATGGTTGACAACAGTCGGAAAGATGTGAGATAAAATGATGAATGGATTGTAACTTACCTTGTAGGCTTCAAAGTTGATGAGAGATTAGTAGGCGGAGGAATTTCTAGAATAGCCTTTACTTTAGCAGGATCAACTTCTATGCCACGCAAAGAAATGATGAAACCAAGGAGTTTTCCTGAAAGTACCGCAAAGACACACTTCTTTGGTTGAAGATGAACACAATACTTGATGAGGTGGTCAAAGATGACCTTAAGGACGGTTAGGTGTTCGGCTCGATGTTTGGATTTGGCAAGAAGATCATCTACGTAATCTTCCAATATGTGATGCATGATGTCATGGAAGATATAAGTCATGGCTCATTGATATGTGGCACCAACATTTTTAAGGCCAAAAGGCATGAATCTATAGTAGAAGGTCCCCAAGGAGTGATGAAGGTAGTCTTGTGTTGATCTTCTAGAGCAAGTAATATTTGATTATAACCCGAGAAACCATCCATGAGTGATAGCATTTCATGGCCAGCGGTGAGATCAACTAATTGGTTAATGCCTGGTAGGGGAAAATTGTCTTTGGGACAAGCTAGGTTGAGGTCATGGAAGTCCGTGCAAATGTAGAGTCCCCTGTCACCTTGGGGACATGAACAATGTTAGAAATCCATTAGGGGATAGTCAATGGGTATGATGAAGGAAACTGAGAGAAGGCATGAAGCTCTTATTTGACTAAAAGAGCAATGCGAGGATGCATTTTTTGCAGCTTTTGTTTGATGGGTTTGGCATCAGGAATGGTTACGATATTGTGGACCATGATTTTTGGGTCAATACCGGCATATCAGCATAGGACCAGGAAAAAGCATTGCTATGGTCTTGAAGGAAAGAGGTAAAAGCTTCATGCTCAGTAGCATCTAAAGATTGGCCTATCTTTAGAATGTGCAGGTCATCCTAAGTGTTAATGTTGATTTCAATGGTTGATTCATTCAACATGGTTTTGCGTCTCATAAGGTAACGACCGGTGAATATAAGAATCTTCCGCACCAAGGTAGGTGAGGATGGAATCATCATCCTGACATTGAACAACATTAATAGAAGGCGTATCATCATCGATCATGTCAAGGTACAGAATGGGAGAGAAGAGGGAGCCTTGCCATCATGTTGATAGGTTAGAGGTCCCAGGGAAATTGTGTTTATGAAAAAAAAGTTAGGAGGAATAGATTCAGGGATCTATGGACTCCGTGGGTGAAGATGGTGATGTGGGTGAATGAGGTGGGGAAGGTTTGTCTTCCCAATGAGGTTGATGTGAGCCTTCTTGGGAGGTGGTGCATCAAATCCAATGCCACTACGGTCATTATGTTTACGGGTGGTACAAGAGATGACAATATGGCGGCCTGTTCATAAAAACCGAAGCCAAAGCCTTTCCATGCACAACAGTGAAGGAAAGTGTGAGCGAAGTGGTGGTTAGTAAGGGAGTGTAAGTCAGATGAAAATGGTCATGTTTGGGATGGAGGTTCGGGTGAATAAGTGGAAATATCAAGTCCCCCATATGTTAGATTAGTGTGAAGGTGGGGAGGACCATAAGGAAAAACCTCACCTACGTGGTAGTCATAACTAGGGTGTTGACGTAGGTTCCCATACTCTTGCGAGTGAGGAACATGTCGATATTATATAGGTGGTACTCCCCTAGAGTGAGGTGTTGAAAAACACCTTCTAAGGGATCAGTAGTTGATATGTGGGTAGCAGGGATAAATGACTTGCTAGATGATTGGGAAGTAAGTGAGTCAGCAGTGAGAGGTCATGCAACAATTGTAGGAATAACAGGGTTAGATGTGGGAGAGGCGATGACATACTTGGTGGATGGGCTTGTGGGTGAAGGTGAAGTGGGAGTAGTGACAAATTCCTTGACTGGTATAAGTACATCATTGGGCCGATACAACATGTTACAGGTCTTGAAAGGTGATGGGTCAGTTGGGATGGTGTAGTTATGTCCTTCGTGTTCAAATTTGAGGTAGCGGTGTAAAGTTGAAGGGACACAACCCATGGCGTGGATCCAAGGTCAGCCAAGCAAAAAATTATACTGGAACTCCCCTTCTAGGACATAGAATAGTTCCAGGACAGTGTGGGGACCTACGCGGACATGGAGAATGATGGTACCTATGGTAGAGGTCATGGCATCATTGAAGGAGTGCAACATAACTGGGTTACCATGCATGTAATTGGTAGGTATGTACATTTGGTTGTATGCATGGGAGGAGATGATGTTAATACTAGCACCACCATCAATCATAACACGTCGTATGTGTATATTATCATATAGATGGAGATGAATAGAGAGGGATCAGGGTCATCGACTTGAAGGGAGTGATCTCTTTGTCTGAAAAGATGAGGGAAACTACTTAGCTAATAGGTGGAGGTGTAGAGGAAGGTGAAAACTTAGTGAGAGAGGCTACGTGATGAGGGGTAATGATGGAGGCTACGAGCATGGGGTCATTTGGTAAAACCTCAATAGATTGAAGGACCTCCATGAGGGCTTGATGATGTGACTCAGAGGTTTGGATGAGGTCATATAAAGACATTTTGAGGGAGGATTGGTGCAATTGTTTTAGCATTGTGTGATGTGTGACCCCATCGGAAATAGGATACATGGGACCTCGAATGGTGACTTTGGGTGTGGGTGCAGATGGTATATTGGGTACAGGGTTGGTTGATGGGCTAGTTGATTTTTATTTTCCTTTGTCTTTCTAGAGCGCGGGTAACAACGTGAACCATGTTAATCTGAGGGGAGGTGGATGGAGAGGGTGTGTCATGAAAGGTATAAGGGCATGAGGAAAAAATCCTATAGGGCACATTGACATTTGGGTGGTGGTTTGGCTAATTCTCTAATACGGACCATGTTGATCTCAAATTTTGGAGGTGGGAGAAATGGTTGTGGGGTGGAGATACTAGTCATTGAGTAGGTAATGGAAGAATATTTGGGGAGATTGGTGAAGGTGGAATGGGGTCCTCATCAAGAAGATCGTCATCATCAAAATTTTCTTCGGAGGACATAATTGGATAAGAGCGGTTTTAAAGCCTTACAGTTCTCTACATCGTGTCCTGGACACACGATGGTAGGCACAAATTTTAGTTTTGTCAAACCCTTTTGGTTTGGGTTTGAGCGGTCGTAAGGTCTAAGAGGTGGTAATGTGATGACAGAGGTTTCAAGGAGGTTGGCTAGGATAATGGCATACGACCCCGCCAACGGATCACAGTGTGAGGTGAGTGTGGGTTTGGGTATAGGTGTGGCTGATTGTGAAGGAAGAGGCTTTATAGGAGGAGGAATGGGTCAGTCCACTAGTTTGGTAGGTGGTGTGCTCTTAGGTTTTGATGGCATCTATTTGGGTAAGGGCATGGTAGAAGAGCTGGTGATGGAAGGTTTTGTTGGTTTGACTACCTTATTGGGGGTAGTGGATTCTTATCTTTGGGTTGCATCTTCTTGGGTAAAGGTGTCACAGGAGTACGAGATGAAGAAGGGAAAACAAATGGTGGAAGAGGACAGGGTTACCCAAGGGGGCAACCGAGTTGTGGTGAAGGTGGTTGGTAGAGGTTGGGTAGGTGACATTTGTTGAAGTTGCACATAGGCAAGGTTGGGGTTATAGTAACTGGTGGAGGTATAGGTGGAAAGAAGTGCATAGGTGAGGGTGAGGGAGTTTGGTTTTGGGTGAATGAGGTGTAACAAATATTTGTGATGTAGTAGTGGGTTGTTTAGCTTTTGATCGGTCTAGGGTATGAGATTGTTTGGTCAAGGTTGATGGATTAGGTCCTAGGATGGACGGAAGAGGGGAAGGTGATAAGGGTGTGGTAGGCGAGGTTGGTGTATGAGGCCTAGAAGGTTGGGTCTTCCTTTTAGGTGCAAGAGTGAGTTTAGTGTTGGTTTGGGAAGATGTGGCTAAATCTAATTTGACAGGTGGATGAGTAAGGTTTGATGTCGGCATTGACCCCTAAGGTAGTGATGGGTTTAGGTAAGGGAGATGATATAGGCATGGGTAGGTGTTTGGGTATAGGTGTGCATTGGGTTGTGGGTAGAGGTGCATGTTGGGTTGTGGGAAATGACATAGAAGGTGTTCCAATAGACATGGTTATGTTTGGTTTGGTTGCTTGAAACACTTTTGGATAGATTGTGGAGGTGTCGGTGAGTGATAGCTACATTTGGGTTGAAGCAGGAAGTAGAAGACGTCCCCAAAGCAAGGCTCTATCAACATAATCTAGGCAATCGACAAGTGTGAAAATGGTACTACTGTAAGTGGGGATGATGTGGATCGAGTAGCAATCCCTAAAATATGTTTGAGAAATAAGGAAATGGTTAGCTTCAGACTCTATGGGTAAGAGAGCCAAAGTAGGTCAACAGGATCTTGGAAGGCCGATGGAGAATGGTCACCTAAAGGCAATGGTGTTTCTACAAGATCCTCTATGGGTAAAGGAGATGATGGGAAAGATGAGGTAGACTCTCCTTGTGATGGTGTAGGGAGTGGACATGTGTCCCCTATGAGTAGGAGAGGTGCTACTAACGACTACTCGGTAATTTGAGAGGCAAGAGGTGGAGTGCTAATTATGGGCTCTTTCATGGGTGAAGGAGAAAATGAAGGGGGTTCCTCTTGTGGGTGGAGGAGTAGATGAAATAGGTTCCTATGTAGGTAGGGGAGTTTGGGATAGGATTTCATCTATGGAAGAAATAAGGAGCAATTAGGAAGCAAATGGTATGTCATCAAAAATAGCGTGGACCTCACGACATTGCTATCATTGGTTGAAGCGTCACCAGTTTGGTTGGAAGATGGGGCATGATTAGGGAATGGTTTTTGAAGATATGTAGGTTTTGATTGGTGGTGCATTTGGGTTATCCAAGACTAGATCTCCATTGTCTAACATTTCTTGGACAATATTCTTGAAGGTGATGCAGTTACCATCATGCTATGACCTTTGACATGATGATAGTTGCAAAATTCATGTTCTTTATACCACGTGGGCATGGGGTGATCAGGGTCAAAAATAATGTGTGGTTTTATAGGTGGAAGGGTAATGACACCAGCCTTAATAATATTTTCCAAAATAGAAGAATATGGTTCCCCTATTGGGGTGTACTTTCGATGTTCTCATCTGAATTGGAAAGTTTGGACGGGAGAGATTAGAAGAAGGTTTGGCTTGGTTTGATGGGTGAGAGGGTCCAGCCTTGAGAACTACGGTGTTGGAAAATCCTTTGGATTTTGAATAGTTGTTCTGGGGTTTCAAAGATGAAGAAGCATCATTTGATTTGAATGCGGTGTTTTTGTTATGTAGCTAAATTTTCTTCTCTTTGATAACACAAATCTCTAATTTTCATGCCATGGTGAATGCCTCATCAAAGGTGTGGAAGGTTTACACCTGTAGGGTTGGTGAAATGTGTCTAGCACAAGCCCGAGTAAATAGATCTATGAGCTTAGTTTGAGGTAATTAAAATGTGAGCTGGTTAATTAGGCTACACCAATGAGCGACAAAGTCAACAATAGACTCGTCGTCATACTGTCGAGTGGAATAGAGATCAGTCATGGTGACTTTCTTGACAATGTTGATTGAGAAGTGGTCTAAGAAGGCTTGGGATACTTGATTAAATGAGTAGATGGAATGTATGGGTAGCCCACTATACCAGTCTAATGTAGGTCCTATCAGGGACATCGGGAAGGTCCATAGGAGTAAAGCATCATCATGGGAAATCAGGTAACACCCATGTTTGAAGGACCACAAATGTTGTTGTGGGTCTTCTTTACTATTGAAGCGGTTGAATTTTGGCATTTCCCAATGTACATGGTATGGGCGAATAGGAATGGATGGATGAATGGGATCATTATAGATTTCATCGTAGGTGAGGGAATTACGTGAGCCGAAACCGATGCTTCTAATGTCTGCATATTTTCCATCATTAACTTGATGAGGTCATTAGTAGGTTGTGATAGAAGGGCACCTCCTGTGGTGTAAGAGGGCTGGTGCTTGAACATGTGATGTGGGTGGCATTCCAGTGTATGGTGATGCCGAATAGGAAGGTTGAGAATGGGGGACCGACATGGAGGGCATATACCTAGAATGAATGACAGATAAGATAGGGGGTTGTTGATAATATGTATATGTAGGTGGGACATGCAAAGTGACTCTAGTAGCGATTGGGGGTAGAGACTGTGGGATAGAGAGGACAAGATTCTAGAATGGGGTAGGGGTCACCGACACCATGGGTGGTTGTGTTGCAATTGGTATATGTGAGATAATGGCGCGGATGGGGTTATGCTCTAGGTGGTCAATGAGGAACAACGATACTATGGGTACAACAGATATTGCAAATCCAGCGGTCATAATGGGTGTGGGGCCTAACTACAAAACTACCGGGGTAAAGCAGTGAGGGTAATGTCGAACTAGTAGGGGATGATGTAAAAGTGGGGACAAGGGTAGGAGAGATAGATACAAGAATGCCATATATCAAATGACCTGAGGAATCCCGAGTGGATGAGTGGGAAAGATAGAATTGTAAGGTTGTGGGATTCTGATTGAGGAGTCGTGTGAACTCCTCATCACCTGTAGCAATGGTGGTAGGCGAGTCAGATCCATGGGTGATAGGATAGAAGGTGGTGAGGGACTAGGTGGGAGTGGTTGATGGCTGATGTGGAATATAAGAGCATTATTTTGGCTATGAGTCAACACCATGTGAATAAGTGTTGACCTAGAAAGACTGTATTCTGTAAATGACACAGAAAACAATAGGAACAAAGAAAAATGAGGCTAGGAGGGTGAATTCGGTCAAGGGTTGGATTTTGAAAACCAAACACGAAACCGATGACCTTCAGCCGACCGGTGATGGTTAGTGGGGAACGATGTCGGTCACGTAAATTGATGCTTTGGTTACATGAAAAAACTAGTTTCAAAAGTGAAACAAGACTGATGAATGTGCAAGGAAGTAGTCTTGTATGACAGTAATACCAACAGGAGGAAAATATGCTGGTGCCCTGAGGGCCAAAATTAGAACAAAATGAGTGAATGAAGACTGTCCCAGGAAAAATAACCAGAAAACCAGGTGAGACACCGGTTATGGTTAACCAAGGATGGTCAGATGAAAACCGATGATGGTCAGCTGGACCGATGCCGGTTACTGTGAATTTTAGAGAGAATGAAGAAAATTGGGTTTTGTGAATTAAATTAGGTGAAGAATCAAACTCAGGAATTTGAGAATGAGAAGATGGGGCCCTAACACACTTAGATAAAGTCAGAATACTCCAACTATGATGGTGGAGTGTGCAAGGAAAAAAAGAAAAACATAGAATCATAGCCTCACACCTCAAAAACGCAAGCCAAGAAGAAAGCTAAGAAAAATACGATCCTAAGAGTGATTTTTCTTTATGTTTGTTCAACTTACGCTATTTAGAACTGATTGTGTGTATTCAAAATATAATTTTTGGTTGGGAAGGCATCCTACGAAGAAGGAGATCTAGAAGGTGAGGTTTCAGATTATGTTATGGCGGGGGCGGTCCTTCCTCTGGGGTACTGACAAGATAACTAGTGGGGTATCTAATCGACAAAGATAAAATAGATTAAGGGATTACAGTATTCAATTTTTTGAGAGAGAGAGAGAGGCATCTAGAGAGAGAGAGAGAGAGAGAGAGAGTGAGAGAGAGAGGAGAGAGAGAGAGAGAGAGAGAGAGAGAGAGAGATGGAGAGAGAGAGAGAGAGAGAAAGAGAGAGTGAGAGAGAGAGAGAGAGATCGTTTTAAAGTGATTCCTGAGTAAGAATTCATTTAAGGTGTGTATATTCAATTTTTAGAGAGAGAGAGAGAGAGAGAGAGAGAGAGAGAGAGAGCATATAGGTTGCCCTCAGTTTTATTGTGAGCTAAATGTAGTGTACAAGAAATGTAATGTGAGTGTTTTAAACCCAAATCAAAGTGTGATGTTCGATGAAGCAAAATGATGAACAAGAGAGAGGGTGCTCTTTCACTAAATGCAGAAAGCAAGAAGAATGATTCTTTTTAAATGCACCAAAAGAAAGGTTTCATTTAGAGCAATTAGAAAGAAAAAGAGGATTACTAGAGAAGAGGATTTAGTGAATAACGATTTAGAAAGGAAACACACAAGATGCAACCTATATGAAAAGAAAGGGAACCCACAAATGAGGGTCCCCGTAGGCATGCCAAAATGTTTCACCATTTTCTTTACATTTTGAATGAGATGAAACAGATAATGTTATGGGCTGAGGAGGAATACCATTACGATGGTTGGTTTGGAGGTTGTGCGTGCATTATGACTTCTCGATCTGATGCTAACTGTGAGAAATTCCTTTTGGATAGGAGGAACTACTTGAAATAGAAAACAAGACCACAAAAGAAGAGTTAAATAATATATGACAGTGGACTGCCTAACATGTGCTAGATCCGGGAAGTGTGATACTTCCTAGAGGGTTGTCAATCCACTATTTTTATAAAACAAATATAAAATAACTAAAATATGTACATAAATGAATCTAGTACTAGTATTCTGATTTGATACCTCAGATCACTATCAGCATCGATCTAATTAAATACTAAAAACTATGCGGGTCAAGGTCTTTAGGTCAGGTTGTAGGTTGTTCAGGTGGTCTGCAGTCACAAACAAGGTCTTAGTAGAGTTGGGTAAGGTGTTTGGGTTATTTTGGTAGGTAGGTTGGTTACTAGTTTACACAGTGTTGGCGAACACGAGAGACCGAAGCTTGATCGGGTATGACCGATCACAGTTAGGAAGAACCGATGACGGTTATGGGTAACCAACATCGGTAGAGGCGGGCTGATAAAACTCAATAAGATCTGGTTGTGGGGTTTGAGCTGAGGTCAGAAAAAGATGATAGAGGGAATGACGAGGTATGTGGGGATCTTAGGAACACTCAAGAGATATGTAGAAGTTAGGTATAGGTGGTTTTATGGTGTGGGTGGAGGAATGGTTGAGTTTACAGAAAGAGGAATAGTGGGGAAAAGGGAATGCAAGTAGAAAATGATAACAAAGATGAAAAAAACCTTTAAGATAGGACAAGGATGAAATAACATAGGTGATAAACATACTTACTGATGTTGCAGGTCTAATGGCTAGGTGGTGGTGATGATTGATCGGTGGGATGGAGCTTGGTGCCATAGTGGTGCTTCCCGAGAATGCTACCGTGAGAGCAATACCTCTAGATTTGTCTTGATGTTGGCTATGGTTGCTTGGATGTGCAAAAGAGCTTTAGTTCTTGCTTGCATGCAAATCTCCTTTTGCTCCCAAATTTGAAAATGTGGCCAACCTCTCCCACAAGGTTACCAAAATGGTTATATGGTAACCGACGATGGTTCCTAGTTGATCGACGTCGGTTAAGGTAGGATTCCCTAGGTTTACTAAAAATGACAAATCTTGCAATCATTTGGGCTAGGTCTGTCCATTTCTCCCACGGATCAGAATGGACATTTATTTTTATGAGTAGGAAGGTGGTTAGAGGAATAATAGGCATTGATTTTTAGGGTTGAACTAAGTCTTATTCATTTATGGAAACATGCTATGAATAGGTCTATGGTGAGGTGTCTAGGTGAGGTGTGCATCCATTTAATTAAAGTAACTAAATTAAATTAATAAATGGGGTGAGGATGAGTATTAATTTAATTGTAAATAATTAAATTAATATTAATGTGGGGTATAAGGGTCGTGGTTAGGTGAATGTGTTTAAGTTGGTTATTTGAAAGGGGACCAAGGGGAGTGTGACCCAATTTTGGTGTCTACAGTTCTTCGTAATGGGTTTTCCTTCTCTATTGTACTCTTCTCGCGTAACCTTCACAACCTTCAGTTGTGCCTTCATGCATGCCTTATTCTAATGCCGTATAAGAATCCTTTGTTCATTCACTCCATCGTGGCTTCGAATCTTTGTCTAGATCTTTACTTCCTTTTCCTCCACACCACCCTTGGTCACAAGTCCTTTATTACTTGGGTAGTTTTCTTATGTGCGTTCCAGATCGGTCTGCACCTCACAGAGTCCCTGAATCTCTTTAATCATTTATTCAAGATTCTCCATGATTTTCATGTCTAACACACCTTCCCATTTTGGTGCCATATCAATTTTATTATGTGTTCTCTACCCACCTTCACATAGTGGAGAACATGAAATCCTTTACCAACTACCTCAAGTTTGATGATTGGCCAACCCTTCTCATTGATTATTTGCTATTGTTGCGAGTTCTCAACATTTTCGTGTGTCCTCTACTAACCTTCATTTACTACGGAGGAAAAAAATATCCATTAACTACCTCATATTCAAGGTGCATTAGGTATTCCAATCTATCACTTACCCATAGGAAAGAACCAACTCTAATACTACTTTGCGCACGATGGACCTCTATTGGGTACTCCCCCAGCCTACCATTTTCGAGTTAACACAATAGTGGAAAACTATTTATTTTTTCCTTATATTACTATTGAATGGACATATGACATCTACATACATTATTACTCTCTAATGGATCATATACATCCCTTTATGGGATTTTACAAATGCTTTGGTGCTTCCCAGAGATAAACTAGTCCCTCCTCACTCTTGTTCACTCTCCTTTATTTGGAATGGTTGATACCGACCTCTTCTTGGTCCCTTTGCCTTACAACTTTGATCTTGGCCCTTAGTCAAAAATTCGGTCTTACTAACCACTCGATCTAGCAACCCTTAACTTAGCATCTCCTTGCTATTTATAGCCGCACGCACGTACCTAGTATTCCTACTTCTCTCTTCTATGTACTAGATCTTCCAAAATTCACACTCAAGATTACATTTGAATTTGGCATATTTATTTCCTTATCTACGAAATATGCCTCTAGTCAATCCCATGTGCACCATGCCTCTTGGTGGTCACATCCTCCTTATTTGCCTTCCCATCATCTAGTCACTATCAATCACGTGACCATCCAAGTTTTTTCATTGTCGTTCTCCTACCGATGTCACTACACTCTCATCTTCTCAAGCCTCGTCCCTCATTCTTTACCATTTCCTTCTTCCAATACTTTTGTGCACTTCCTTTGTGCCTTGCTATTCCCTTGTAGTTTCTATCCTTCTCCTTAGCATTTTAACTTTCTCCCACACTTTTCCATGCTCATCTTGGTTCATCTACCTCCACCTAAAGCCTTTGGAATTTTCTCTTTTCTTACCCACTTTATTCTTGGGCTTCCTCCTACACATTTCCTTTACGTGTACTTCCCTTATTATCTTTTCTTCTTCTCATATTCTCCTATCACCTCCTCTTGTAAATTCCTTTCTATGTGCTTTGCTCAGCTCTACACGCTTCTTCAACTCTTTATTATTTATCACTCACTTTATGTGATATTCTCATTTCATGCCCTTTTTCTCTTACGGGCTTCATTGTGTACTTTTTTCCTATGAATTTTTTCTCTCTTCCTCCTTTTCTCTCCCTTCTTGCTTTCGTAACCTCTTCTTTATGCACATATCTTGACAATGCATTTTATAACTCTCCTCTTCTATGTACATCTTCTTCCTTCCAAAGTTATTGGTTTGGACACACTTCCACCACTTCCTTCTTGGTCTCTTCTTCATCCTTCACCCTTATTTGTCTAGGCTCCTCTTCATGGCACATCTACATTTTTCATGCTCCTCACTTACTTTCCTCTTACACATTATTCTTCCTATGCCTCTTGCTTCTCGACTTACTTCTCATGGTATTCTTCATTCTCCTTGATGCGATCACCTTTGCATGTCACCCTTTATATTATGCACTTTCTTCTATGCATACCTCTTATTTTGTGAATTTAAGCCTCTCTATCTTTATCCTTTTCACTATCTCCTACACTCCTTTTATTCTTGACTAGCCGCCTCACGGTCAACATTCTACTAGTCCTTGGAAAATTATCCTTTTGTTTGACTTCTCATGTGCTTCTATCCTTTCTCTCATAGAATTCTACCGCGCATCTCTTTTTCACACTTCCCTTTCTCTCTTCTTTTGTGTGCTTGTTTCTCTTGACTAGTTTCCTCATAGAAGAAAGTCTACCAATATTCAACACTTCTCCTTTTCTTTCCTTTTCTACCTTCCACTTCTTGTGCACATACCTTCCTCCCTTAGTGCATGTATGTTTGTATTCATCCCGAGACACCCCTACAATGTTAAAGCACAAGCTTGACTGATGTGTCATCATAATGTAGATTGTTGTCTTTGTTATATATTTTTAAAGTTAGCATCAATTTTTTTGACTTATGGTATTAAAATGCATTAACATTTGTTTCCACTATCATGATTTCACTAACATTGATCGTGAGGTTATGATGCAACCCATTAAATAGTTATATAGAATAGGTTAGATTTAAAGTTTTGGATGTTTTCCAAATTTTGTTTGTGTTGAATCCTAGGTATGGACGAATAGATTTGTGAAAAGTGATGGTTTTAGTTTCCTGCCCCGTGACACCAAGTCGAAAACATTATTCTGGGACCCCATTTATTAATGAGTTCTTATTTTTTGACATTTTAACACAAATTAACACTTTAAAATACTTACTTTCTAACCTTATATGGGAAAATTGGAACACCTTTCCCTAAATTGATCGGGAACATGATCTTGAAAATTTTCAGATCTTATAAAGGTTAAAAGAAATAATAAGTTAATAAATGAAGAAAACATGTTATAACTATTTAGAAGGTTTTTGAGTGAAGAAATTACTAATTAACCCCCATCTTTTGGCCATCTTACTTTGTTTTCTTTTGTCATTCCCGACCTCTTACACCCATATGCCCAGTCAAATTTTGTCATTTTGCATTATTTTAGCCTTTGATTGGGAGCCTATGGCGCCCATGGGGTCCCACCAGGGGGCGCCCGATCCTTTTTTAACTTTCCCCACTTTTGGGCACTTTCTAGCCATTTTAACTTCTTATATTTTTGGTGGTTCGACCATTTAGGGGTTAATTACGAAATTAGATCAAGAGAACCCTATAAATATAAAGTTATGAGACCATAATGAGGGACCAAAGTACTAGTCACTACTATCATCCACCTAGAGTTGCATCTATTTAGAGATCATTTGCATCCATTAGCTCCATCACAAAGGACAAGGATGGTTCATCTACATCACACAAGAATAGAGGGGATTCTATTCTATTCCATGCACCATTCTACTACATTTTTACATCTAGTTATTATTCGCTACTTCACAAAGTGCGACTGGACACAAGAGCACCTAGGGCACATGATGTGCACACACACACACACACAAACTACATTTGGGTCCAAAAATGTAGTGCAACGCTTAGTTAGTAAGCCCACTATTGTGGTAGCTGAGGTCATCTCAACCCATTCATTTGCATTCTTCTTTTTTAGGGTTTTGATACTTCTTTTGGTCTCTTGCATGTCTTTCTTCATCTTGGATTATCAAATGACATTCAACGTGGTGCAACGAATCGATGATGACACATAGTGAGGGTTTCAAAACACTGCATCAACCTATGAAATTCAATTCTGAACCTTTTTCACAAACCAGGCACCCATTTTAGATAGACACTAGAGCACCATAGTGCCCCAATCCCTCTCCAACCCCCAGTCCTAGAAGATAGCTCAGATCCATCCTTTTTAGGACCTCTGCATAGTCATTTCTGCTTCTAGATTATCTCTCCAATATTCTAGGACATAATCTAGTGAGCTCTCTAATCATATGAGTTCATTCTAACTCTCTTAGCACTCTAGGGTTTTAAATTTCCATTTTCATAGTTGTTTGGGTCATTTTCCATAGTCATTTACTACATTTATTTATTGTATTTACATGTTGTTCTAGATTAGATTAACTATACACATTTCCCTATTTTTAGTTAATCATTTTGGTGAACCCGACTCGATCATTCATGCTTCTAGGTTCTTCATTCATTTTTTCATCCTAGGGTTTGGTCATCATGAGTATCTCAATCAATGATTATTTTCTTGCAAATCCTGATTTACTACATAGAGTCCAACATTTTCTTACTACTACTCACATTCATGTGATGACATGCATCCAAACTCGGTTTATCAAGCATTTGTCGATGCATTCTCTTCACACATAGTATTCAAGTCTAACCTTCCCCTATGTTCACACTTTTGATAATGACCCACCTCTACATATCATATGTCATATTCATAATGTAGGTGTTAAGCACACTTTGATTGATAATGGATCTGAACTTAACTTGTGTCCTATGTCATTCCTTGAAGTTTTAGGTCTTTCCACTCATGACATTAGTCCATCTAGTATTTCACTACGTGCTTATGATGGTTCTATCCATCCATGTCTCAGTCACATTACATTTCCCATCATTGTTGGTCCCAAGACTGTCCACACTGTCTTTTTCATTGTTGATTTCCCAGTCTCCTACAACTGTCTACTTGGTAGGCCATGGCTTCATGCCATGCAAGTTTTCACTCTACTATACATAATTGTGTAAAATTCTTACATGAAAGCATTGAGTACACCATTTTTCATGACCGCGATCCATTCCAATATTGTGACCGGGCTCCTAATACTAGTCTTCCTATTCCACACATAGATATTACAGATGAGCCCCAACCTATCGAAGAACCACCTCACTTACCACCACTTGATGGTGTCATTTGTGTGATAGATGTAGTTTCTTCTATGCCACCTACTTACTACTACTACTATGATTCCTTATCGGGGCATGTCCAGTCTATGGACATCACTCTATCACCTACACCTTCACATGTACCACCTACATTAACACACCCACCATTCACTTGCACACTTCTTCATGAATGACTCATATTGGGAACATATTCCATTTGATCCTACATGTGATGTTACTATATGTACACATGATGGTTTAGCTCGACTTGGTTTTGCTTTTGAGGACCTTTATCCTCCTACTCATGATCCTCATCTATATTATGGATTCATCACTATTATTGCTTTGCTTATGGTTTATGTGTCTTTCATCTTACGGTCTATCTATCATGCACTCCTCACTCTTCTCCACTCACATTAGGGAAATCATGGCTTGATTATATTGGGGGCACTCTAGATCCTGATCATATAGATATTTCATTTCCTATGCCTTTTGGATGTATTTCATTTGCAATAGTTCTTTCTAGGCTATACACAAAATCTCACTCATTGGTATGCACACGGTTTTCCACTTCCTCCATTCACCGATGAGGAGTATGCCATGGGCATGTATAATTTACACCTCAATGGCTCATTACATGATCAACCAGACACTATTGCTTATCAAGTCACCAATGCTTATCCATTCGACTATGATCCTGAGAGATGATGATCTTCTAGATGACATTACATGATGATACATCTTTCATCTCATCACACACACTTTAATCATGGGCATAATATTACATTTTGATCATATCCCCACATTCTCATCACTCAAATAGACATGTCATCATGCTCTACATACATCCTTTCATCATCATATCATCATCATGATTCATTTCTCATCTTTGCATTATCATTCATTCACATCCTTATTGGTACTACATCACACTCTTAGCATTCACGCATACCTCATCTTAGCATCATCTCATCTTACATATCATATACACATTTTACATCATCATTACCCGATGACACACTCTTGTGCTTTGGTTCACACTTGAATGTTGAGGGATTACTACACATGAACCCCACACACACTATAGATATTATTACACACACATTCATTCATACATCTTGACACACACATCATACATACATATTTTTTACATCATTATCAACATCTTATCATCATACATTTACATACATTTATTCCATATATTTTATCATTTTCATATTTATACATACACATCATACTATTCATCATCATACATATACAACATTTCATGGTCTACTTACATCTACATTTTACATACTACATACACTCATACATCATATACACATTACACATTACACATTACACATTCTACATATATTTACATCATTGCATCACACATCATATATTTACATTACATTCTACTCATCACATGGTCATCTATCATCATCATGCATATTACATTGTCTTCTACACACTACACTCACTACCCTATGATGCACTTTAGTTCCTCGGTCCATACTTGACTGCCGAGGGTTTACAAATCAAATGGACCTTATCATTCACTCACATGTTTCATCATTCGACCTTCCATCATGTGACATTCTAGGGTTAGTGACATACGCTATAGGCTAAATGGTCACCTACTCTATCATCTTGTAGTGGTATACACTTTAGGCTACATCACCACTCCCTTTTATTCATCTAGTAGTGATATACGCTTTAGGCTACATCATCACTCCTACATTCATCTTTTCATGATATACACTTCAGCTATAAGGGTCATCACACACATCATCTCTAGGTCATATCATCATCATAAGGTCACACACACATCATACACATCATCATCACACACACATACATCACATCATCAAAGCGTTAGACACAAACACACACTTTGACCATTTCCCGATGACACACTCTCATTTATGGTTCATTCTTGATTACTTGAGGGGGAAACCAAATGAACCTCACTGCATACATTTCCATTCACTCGGGGGCACGTGGCTCCTATCACTCCATTTTGCATTCCATTCCATCCATCCACAACATACTGCATATTATGGTTGCTTTTACTCTTTCTTATTTTTGTTCTTCATGTCATGGTCACTTTATTACACATGCTAGTTAGATTACTTGTATGTCATTTATCTATATCATCCACACATGCGCGTTCATGTATTTTTAGTTGTGATCACAGATACAAGTCTCTTACACGTAACATGGATGCTCACCTTCTACCCTTCCTACATTGGTCATTGGGGGCATCCACATTCATCTCTCACAGGTGTTATTGTTTCATTTTGTACTTAGCACTTTACATTACTTGGTTATACACACTTTTGACATACTAGTTATCTTTCTAACATGCTAACGGGTGCTTCATGTGTAACATTTTTATGCAGGATATTTTTTCCATACTTGTTTGTTATATATATTGCTTTTTTTGTTTGTTTGTTTTTGTTTGTGGCTTTGCCTTTGTTTGGTGTGCACACTTGTTTTTTGTATGTATGTGGCCATGATGGCCTTGTGTGTCTTGTGACATCATGAGTGATGTCCCATGTTTGCAGCCCACTTTGTGTGGCTTACTTTATCTTCTTGCATGTTTACATTACTACTTTTTTGGTAGCTTATACACTATTTGCGTAGCTTATACACTATTTTCTATATGCATGCATGCTTGTTTATACTAACACTTGTCTTTGGCTAGCCTTCTTTTTTGTGCATGCCTTGGTTTCTACCAAGTGTATTCCCTTCCCCTACAGGGGTAGAGTTTCAGAGTTCATGCAGTTGGTCCTCTTTTGGGGCCGCATTCTCCTATCAACGATGTCACATGCACCCCCAAAGAGGGGGGGCATCATTTGGGGTTTTACATACTACACAACACTTCTTTACACCGGTTCAGTTTAGTGCACTTTCCACCCTTGGCATTGTGGGTTACATACAACGAGTGGGTTCAGACCAGTCTACGAACCCCATACACAATGGATTTTACAGACATGGTTAGTCCTTAGCATTCTAGGAAGCAAGTTAAAGGTTGGAGGATATATAATGGAATTCCTCCCTATACTTCTTCTGGCCAAGTGGCGTCAGATCACCCAAAAAAACTAGGACATATAAAGATCTCTTCACACATTTCAGGGAAGTAGTTAAAGGTTGGAGGATAAACGGAATTCCTCCCTACACTTCTTCGCCTATGGTGTCGGATCACCCAAAAACCCCCAAGTACATGATATCCTTCTACACTCTCTTTCTCAACATGGATCAGGTGCACATGTTCCATTTACATTTTCATTTGTATATTTTACATTCATTTTACATTTACATTTTTTTACACACACATATACATGCATCTTTTTACATTGCATTTTAACATACATACATATATATTTGACTACTTGATCATTTTCTCCTTGCAGTCCGGCCATATGAGAAACAAGCAATCAAATGGGGGCAAAAAAACAACAACAATGACAAAAATTACAACATTTCATGGCAACACACACATACTAACCATGTAGGTACATCACACACATCAACAATTACACACACATTTTCCACCCTAGGTTCACTCTCATCACTTTTTTTGTGCACTTTTCATCTTTAGTTTCCACGCTCCATCATCTTTTTGTCATTCCACACTTTTTCTAGTCCTTTGGCACATTTTATACTACAATCTTCATGGATTATCAGTACACATCTCTATCTACTTTATGTTACGAGATTTCCGCTCACCAACATAAAGTGGGGGAAAATGTAGACACAAAATCATGCACTTTAGACATTATTTAGTCCCGGTCTCATACTACTATTTAGAAGGTTTTTGAGTGAAGAAAGTACTAATTAACCCCATATTTTGGCCATCTTACTTTATTTTCTTTCATCATTCCCGACCTCTTACACCCACATGCCCAATCAACTTTTTTGTCATCGTTTCATTATTTTATTTTTGACTTGAGGGGGTGCCTAGGCTAGTATTGGGCACCCATGGGCTAGTCCCACCAGGGCACCCTGATCCTTTTTAAACTTTCCCACCACTTTTTGGGCACTTTCTAGCCATTTCAACTTCTTATCTTTTTGGTGGTTGACCATTTCGGGGTTAATTATGAAATTAGATCAAGAGAACCCTATAAATATAAAGTTATGAGACCATAATGAGGGACCAAACACTAGTCACTACTATCATCCACCTAGAGTTGCATCCATTTGAGATCATTTGCATCCATTAGCTCCATCAAAGGACAAGGTTGGTTCATTTACATCACACAATCATAAGAGGGATTCTATTCTATTTCATGCACCATTCTATTACATTTTACATCTAGTTATTTTTCGCTACTTCACAAAGTGTGACTGACACAAGAGCACCTAGGGCACATGATGCACACACACACCAAAACTACATTTGGGTCTGAAATGTAGTGCAACACTCAGTTAGTAAGCCCACTGTTGTGGAAGCTTGAGGTCATTCCGACCTATTCATTTGCATTCTTTTTTTTTAGGGTTTTGATACTTCTTGTGGTCTCTTATAGGTCTTTCTATCATCTTGGATTATCATAACACATTCTACGTGGTGTAATGAATCTAATGTGAAACATAATGAGGGTTTCGATCCATATACCGAGCTTGTGAAATTTAGTTTTGCACCTTTTGCACAAACTAGGATGCCCATTCTGTAGACCAAAAGACCCACATATACCCCAGTCCTTCTCTAGGTGCCATGTCCAGAGAATTCATCTAGGTCTTTCCTTTTTAGGACCTTTTCAAAGTCGTTCCTCCTTCCAAATTATTCTATTTATTCTATGATACAATCACGATATCCTATAATCAACCAAGTTCATTCTAACTCTCTTAGCACTCTAGGGTTTTGCATTTCCATTTTCATAGTTGCTTGGGTCATTTTCCATAGTCATTTACTATATTTTTACATGTTGTTCTAGAGTTATAACATGTGGAGATGACACAATTGTCTAGAGTTACGATTTTCATTGATCTAATTTTGGTAACCCCATCTCAATGTAAAGATCTCCTTGGATGTCGGTTCTGACAACCGATAATGCATCCAAAATAATATCCAATACATTTTTTTTGAAAATATATTAACTTCCCCATTTACAAATATATTTTTATATCTCCCTTTACAATTTTTATCTCCAAAACTCCATCCCGACACCTCAATATTTATAGTCAATCATAATATAAATATCATGTATTAATAAATATTGACTATGGACAAAACAAAAATAAAATCTTTACCCAGTAGGGTTAGGGCTTGATCAAATCCACCAAGTGCATTGATGAATCCAAGTATGAAGTTGAGATGTTATTGCTAATAATTATGCCATGAGGAGAGGGATAAAACATTGACCAACCATCAAGGTCAATGAGATCGCAAAGGTAACAAGATTGAAGTTGTCGACTTGGAAGGACACACCAAGAAGAGTTTACGGTAAATGGAGCTCTCGATCTCACGTGTAATAATTTCAAATTCTAAAATGAGCCAAACTATGTGCAGGAGGAGATCTAGAGAAGGGAATCAAACCAATCAAAATATTTACCACGGTGAATAGGAAGGACTTGCCCATCTCGGGTATAAAGGATCTGATTTGCATGGCACATACTTCATGCCGCAGAGTAGATATGATCTAGAGATTAATTTGTTTCCTGACCATATATGTCACTTTGTTGATCTCAAAGTTACATGCCAAAAAGTTTGCAAGAATAAATATGAGGTAGGATATGAAGTTAGCGCCATTTTTATTGTTGTTACAAGTGTAGATTTGAGCAATCGAAGTTATGCAAAACCCAGAGATATTCAAGAATCGAGAAGATCCCAAAATAAATTATTTTGAAATATATCCTTTAAATAAACTCTTCACAATATCTACACAGTTGAAACGATCTATAACCATATTGATCAAAGGTCACAAGGATCTCATCAATATAGGATTTGAATTGAGGTGATTGAGGCATCTGAAACATGGGCTTGCCTACCATAAAAGTAGCTTGATAGAATCCAAAATAAATATGCCTCAACATGTTGTGTAAAACACATCTTGAGCTTGGGTTTGCATGTAATACAACGATATTCAACATAAAACTAGATATGTAATCTTTGTACAACCAAAAATCAGAATCTCCAAACAATTACACCTACAAAACTACATACAAAATTTTTTTAATTTATTTTTTAAAAATAATTTTCTGATTTTTATGATAACTATGAATAGGATGGCGAAATATTGTGGAAGGAGTGAAAAAATTGGAAGAGAGAAGACGATGCACGTGAATGATGGATGTCAATGGGTTTTCTGCAAGGTCTATGGTATCCACTATTACCATTGAAAAATATGCAAGAAGGGTGGATAATAGAAACTCCATATTTCATGCGAGGTCCGTGGTATCCGCTAGTCCTTTTTTTGCACCACTTGAATTTACAACAAATGGATGAAACATAGATAATGGAAAATGAGTTTGCATGAGGTCCACTCTGCTCACTTGTTTCCATTAGCTAACTTGACAAACAAAGAATGAGAGGTGAAAAAATAGAGAGGCCTCATAAAAACTCCGCTCCGATACCAAATATGAGTGCTACCCAATATTTAGCAAGAGCATAAGCTCAAATAACAATTCAATTCAACATATATGCAATAATATGAGTTACATATTTAAAAGAATTTTCCTATAATCACTTTCTTAATTTTAGATAGGTTGTTATAACAACCTATATTCTCTCTTAACCCCCAAAATATCTCACACCCTTTATTCTCTCAACTAAATTCCTACGTGAGTTGTTTTCAAAACTCACTTACATTTTTATACACACTTATAATAACACACTCAAAAATACATAATATGATAACCTAAAAGCACCCATGTTAGGACTAATTCCTAACATGGATGAAGCTTTGACAAGCAAGTGCAAGGAATGTGGCAAGGGTGTTTCATCACTAAAGAATGCTTATGGGTGTTGATGATCGAATAAGAGCTCAAAATATGATCTTTGATGTGTTGAGAGGGTGTCTCAATTACTCCCTATTTATCTCTTGATAGTCACTCCTTGATCTCCTCACTACATGTAACTTGTAAAATAAAGTATTCACGTACACAAGCCCACAAACAACATCAAACCTAAAAATAACGATGTAGAAGGTGGAGTTAGACCGACCTGCTTGGCCACCTAAAGAGTGAACTTACAACCGAGTACTGCACTATATCTCATACTCCATGTAGTTCTTGTGTGTGTGTAAGTATGATGCCCTAGGATGCCCTAGTGCAAGTTACACTTGATAGCGAGCTAGATCTAGAATGTAGAAATGTATAACATATGTGGATGGAATAGAATGAACTTCCCCTTCCTATGTAATGTATGCAGCCCTTGTACCTTAAATGGATGCTAGATGGATGCCTTTGAATTACTTTAGTTCCTTTGTATGCAAGCTTAGGTGATGATAATATATGCTTAGTGCTTGGTCCCTCATTTTGAACACATAACTATGTATTTATATGATTCCCTTGTTTAAATTTTGTAATTGACAATTGAAAGGCTGACCCATAAGTGAAAAATATTCCCAAAAGATAAAAGAGACCCAAAATTATAGAGTAAGGTGGGAAAGAGTCGGTGGTGTCCAAAGGGACTTGAGCACTGAGCGCTTTTTTCCTGGTTGGGCGTTGGTGTTTGAAGCCATAAAATATAAATAAGTAAAGTTCCAACTAGGTTGTAGGGTGTGTAAGACCAAATAGAAAACAATAAAAAAATAAAAGAGGCCAAAGATAGTTGTCAACCACTAGTTTTCTTTCTTAGGAATCATATAAATGCTAGTATGATTTTAGGACCTAGAAATTTACCCAAGTGCATGATTTTGTGTCTACATTTACCCCCACTTTATGTTGTTGAGTGAATACTTGATAACATAAAATAGTTAGAAGATGTGTACCTTATGATCCTATAGAGCGTGTGAATAATAACATGCCAAGTGAAAAAGTGAAACGTCAAAATAAAGTGTGGAGACTGGGAAGGAAAGTTACCCTAAGGGTGAAGCATATGCATTGCGTTGTACCTATTGTTGTGTTTTTTATTCACTTGTTGTAGGTTGTTTTTGTTGTGTATTAAGGAAAACCTGCAAAAGAATAGAAAAAAGTAGTCAAAGTTCTGTATGTGATAAATCGAAGAAAAATGTGCATAAGTATGTAAAAGTGTGTAAAGGAAAGTATGCACTTGATGTAAAAGAGTGTAAAAGATAGAAACGTGTCATGGGATGATGTGAAAAGTGAGTTTTTTGGGTGATCTCATGCCAAATGTGAGTTTTGGGGTGATCCAACGCCAAAGAGCAAGTGTTGGGGAGAGAGGTCTAGTGTTACTCTCTTTTTATGAATATGCCCAATAAGCACTAATGCATATGGTGTATTCTTGATTTGTTCATGCTATTTCAATTAGTTCCAAATTGTCCCGATTGAAAAGGATTATATGAGATAGAATGCATTTTGTTGTTAGAGGAATGTGCATGTACCTTTGTAAAAACTACTTTGAAAACTTCTATGAACTATGTTGATATGAGAGATTGATTATATCTACCCCAAGGAAATTAGTGCCCAGGAGAGGTCAAGAGCACCTAGGTGCTAGTATATGAGTCTGGGTGCTAGCTTCACGTGTTGTGCTAAGGAAAAATTCAAATTATAGACCATTCCGTAACTATGTTCTTGATCGATTCTCGTAATGTGAAAATCAGATCTTTGTAGCTCTGAGCTTTTGTAGGGGTGATTTATTCACCCAATGTATGCCCCCTCATTTGGGGTGCATACGATGACTCTAGGAGTGATGTGGCCCAAAGGATTGATGCTATGCTGAAGTGGATACCTACAGGGGGTAGGGGATGTGCATGATAGAAACAAAGGCACATGCAAACAAAGTGACTAGTAACATGTGTTAGTAGAAAAGTAGAAAGCATGTAATAAAAGAAAATGTAACAATCAAGTGCAAGTGCGCAAACAAGATAGACTAAAAGGTGGGTTTCAAATATGGGACATCGCTCATAATGTCACAAGACAATCAGGTCTGAACGTCCATATGCAAGCAAACAATGATCAAAAAAAACATAGGGCAAAGCTTACAAATAATAGCCTACAAAAGAAAACAATGTCAAACAAAATGTATTAGACAACCATGGTGACACATAGTCTTACAAGAAAATGATGCACATAAAGCACCTACTAACATGTGAGAAAGATGAAAAGTAAGTCAAATCATGTATGTATCAATGGAAAGTAGTGTGCTAGAAAGTAGAAGTAGTAAATAATGAAACAATAACACATGTAATGTGTGAGAGTAGGAAAGACAGATTCCCCTAGAGCCTTGGTGGACCGACAAAGGATACCATATCGAGCATCATTGCAGACATGTGAAAATTTGTAAGAGATCTGTATTCACTCCAAAATACCAATATAACGTACATATGTATATGATAAAGATAATGACATATTGAGTATCTAACTAGCATAATAAGCAAAGTGCATTATGTAAGTAGAAAAACTAGAAAGAGTAAGTGCAACCAAGATATGCAAATGCAATGTATGAGTGTGATGGAATGGTATGCAATGTGTGAATGTGATAGAGCAACATGCCCCTAACAGATGTGTATGAGATGAGGTTCATTTATAAAATACCCCTCAATAATCAAGAATGAACCATAAAAAAAGAGTGCATCATCGGGAAATGGTTTGAAAATGTGTGCTAGTAAGATAAATCATGAAGCTTAAAGCGTGAAGAGTGAATGTGGAGAGTTTAATTTCAGATTTAGATCTTCGGTAGTTGAGTATGAATCATAGAAATAGAGTGCGTCATAGGGAAATGGTTTAAAAATGTTTTCTAAAAATATATATCATGCAAATTAGAGTGAAGAATGAATGTGGTGAGGTTCATTTCAGATTTAGACCCTCAACAATTGAATATGAACCATAGAACTAGAGTACGTCATGTTGGGGTAATAATGTTAAGTGGGGATACCTTTTGGTGGACCACCAATTTACACACCATGTTATTTTAAAGTTTGGTAAATTACAACATCTAGAGAGTTAGATTAAAATCTTGTTTTATGGAAATAAAATTATAGGATTTTGTGATTGGTGTGGAAAAATGACCCACCGAGAATACAAGAATCTCCTAAAATTGTTAGCTCCTTCTCCCAAATATCGTAGGAAGCTTTACCCATCCTATTGAAGAACACAAGAGATGAATTTTTAATACATATATGTCATATGGATTCTCCCACGATTCCTAGAAATAATTAGAAACCTTGCATGAAGGCGAGTCTCCCATCAAATATAATTAAGCTAGTTATGAAACTATTTACAATTCCCACGAAGGGGGATGAGAAAATTGTTAATTACTTGGATAAAATTAAAAATATTAAATCTCATCTGGATGGATGTAATTGTGAACTATTTCAAGATAAGCTTCTGTATTTTATTATTCAGATAAATATTCATGAAAAATTTAGGAACTATATCTCCATTCTTAACTCTAAATATCGAATGAGAATGATCTTCTGATTTGGATACTCTATCTTCTCTGTTAATTCAAGAAGAATGTGTAATGGAGAATTTTGATTCAAAAGAGATTGCTTCTCAAGCATTGTTCTCTCGAATCATAAGTCTGCTCAAAATAAGAATAATAGTAATCCTAATCAGAAGTCTAATATCAGATCAAGATTTAAATCCAATCCTAAGTCTAATTATGTTAAAAACAGTTAGAACTTTAAAGTCAAATTTAATGGCACATGTAACAAGTGTGGAAAATTTGGTCATAAAGAATCGATTGTTGTGTAAAAACTAACAAATCTATTAAGAATACTAGAAATAGTAAATCTAATAGTCATAAGAAAGATCAGAAGCAAAATCATGAAAATATTGTTGAGTAGTCTATTGCCTTGTATACTGCTCTCTCAACTTCAAATGAAAATGAATGGATCCTAGATAGTGGTGCCTCTGGTACATGACCCGTAATCTGGTATCCTTTTAAATGATGTTAAATGTGAGGAAAATATATATCTAGGGGATAATTATATTACTAGATCTGTAAGTTGTGGAAATGGTAAACTGAAAAATGGAATAATTAGGAATGTCTTATATGTTCCTCAGTTGAAAAATAATATTTTGTCTTACTCTCATTAACTAAAGAAAACTATAAAGTTGTTTTTTTGCAAGATAAATGGTATGTAAAAGATGAATTCAATAATATTATTTCTTTTGGTATTAAAAAAATGGCTTATATATTTTTGATGGATTTGTGTCTGAATCTTGCTTTTCTTCCTCTTCTAGGAATGATATTCAACTTTGGCATGAAATATTAGGTCATGTAAATTTTAGAAGTTTGTATGAAATGTCTTGCCTAAATCTTGTAATTGGTCTTCCTAAAATGAAATCTGATCATGAAACATGTGAAAGTTTCTTGCGTGGTAAGCAACATGTTGAACCATTTCACAAACATCATGATCCAAATTCTTCTCATTTATTAGAGTTGATTCACAGTGATGTGAGAGGTCCACTTGAAGTTCCTTCTCTCAATGGAGCCTTGTATGTTGTTTGCTTCATTGATGATTTCTCTAGGATGACTGGTATTATTTTATTAAGAAAAGTCTGATGTCTTGTCTAAATTTCAAGAATTTAAAGCCTTAGTTGAAAATGCTTCTAATATGAAAATAAAAAGAATTAGAATTAATAATGGAGGTGATTATGTTAGTAAAAATTTTGATGAGTTCTGTGTCATGTGGGATTCAGAGAGAGTTTACAACTCCCTATTCTCCATAACAAAATGACATTATAGAAAGGAAAAATAGGACTATCTTAGAAATGTCTAGGACTATGATTCATGCATAAAATGTGCCTAAGTTTTTATGGGCAGAATCTATGAACACTATAATCTATATTCTTAATAGAGTTCCTTCTAAATCTCTTCATCAAGCTACTCCTCATGAAGTATGGACAAAGCAAAAAAATAGATATCTCTTAGTTAAGGATATTTGGTAGTCCTTCTATCTTCATTCCAAAAGATAAAAGGAAGAAGCTTGATCCAAATTACTATTCATGTATCTTTTTGGGTTATGGTAATAAAAATAAATGATTAGGAGTTTATGATCCCTTCAAGGACGACCTAGTTTAAAAACAAATGCTTATGTCTTAGAAAAAATATTCTCATGATGCTTCTTATGAACCCTCCTCTATTTCCTCTAAGATAGAGCCTGATAATACTTATCCTAATAATATGAAAACAAAATTTCAAGAGGATGATTATCCTAATATATATATATGGAGATATATAGGGGAGTATATATATATATATATATATATATATATATATATTCCTAAATGGGCTCAAAGTCATCTCAAAATGTTTTTCCCAAGATTCCTTAATAGGCTCAAAGTATTTTTAAGGATTCTCATCCTATTAATCTTAGAAAAGTAACTCGTAGTCAACATTCTTATCATGCCTTAATGACCCTCTATGAGGTTGAACCACAATATTTCAAGAATCCTGTCAAGATAATAGATGAATTCAAAGCATCAAGATGAATACAATGCTTTGATTAAAAATAACACTTGGGAACTAGTCCCTCCTCCTTCTAAGAGAAGCATTGTAGGATCTAGGTGGTTGTATAAGATCAAATATAAATCTATAGGAGAAATTGAAAAATTCAAGGCAATGTTAGTAGCTCATGGTTTCACTTAGAAACCTAGTCTTGACTATGTTGAAACTTTTTCTCTTGTAGCTAAAATGAGTAATGTTAGGATTATTCTTGCTTTGGCTGCCCAATATGGTTGGTATATTCACCAAATGGATGTTAAAAATGAATTTCTAAATGGTGACTTAAAATAAGAAATCTACATGTGTCAACCTAAAGGTTTTGAAGAACCTGGTAAGGAACTATATGTTTGTAAGTTGAAAAAATCTTTGTATGGTCTTACCCAAGCTTTTAGAGCTTGGTTGTGTTCAAAGAAAGGTTGCAAAAGCTATGGAATGGGGTAAGAACACTCAAGAACCCCAAATCTTTGTGTAAAACCGATCAATGGACCATCAGTTAAGAAATAAACAAGGATTCCTACTTTGCATGCATTAGTTTAAAGCAAACAAGAAAACTTAACAAATGTAATTAACCTCTATTCTTGAAAGCTTAATTAAATGAGCCTAATAAGGATCTAAGCAATCAGTTTATGCTTTAAGAGAATGGGATCTCACCATTAATGGATTCAAGGCCAATGGTTCTTCCCATTTACTCCATGTTGTGTGGTGAAATACAAAAGATAAAGCAAAATAGCCTAATAAGATGAAATAAAACTCCTAATCCTAGCAATAATACTATAGTTTATGTTAGAGGGAAGAAGTGTTCTTAAAAATGAGAGGGGGGTAGTGGGCTATTTATAGTTTTCCATTTGGGAAATTGAAGGCTTTTTGGTGCATGTAGGACTAAAAGGGAGTCAACATGTTAATTAACAAGTCAAAGTAAGATTTGACTAAGTTTAGAAGAGGTTGATCATGATTTAGGTAATTGACCTAGGTTAGACTAATTAATCTTGTTTAGAGAGAAATTAGGGTTACGGGAGGGTTATGAAATGCCCAATCAATCCAATAAAATGAATTGATATTCCAGAATCTAATAGAAGTGGTAAAGGAGAATTCTAGCCAAGAAGAGGCTATAATAACCTATTTAATTGACTTATAAGAGGAATAAGACCGAGAAGAGTGTCATAAAAGGGGAGTTAGATAGATCTAACTGATGATGTGTTGTCGATTCATGAGGAAGAGAATAGTTAGTGTAATATTAGAGATAATAGTGCTTTGATCAAACTACGGTGTTTACATTTTCCCCTCTTTGGGGTGACATAAGCTACGTCACTTGAAAGAAAGTAGACAAGTACAAACGAGTAGATTTTTTTGAAGGGGTAGAAGAAAAATTAATAAAATGAAGGAAGGATGAAGGATGCCCCCTCGAGTGTCAATGGGGTGTGATAGAATAACTCAATCGACGATCGAAAAGAGAACAAAAGGAAGAGAAAGTGTAAAGAGGAGATGAGAAAAACAACAAGAAAAGGGGATATTGAACTATCAGTAAACCAAAGCAACAACTTTAAACCATAATTTTGCTTAGAATCCTCATCATCGGCCCTTATTAAGATGTAAGCATATGACATAATCATAAAATGACATGATACAAACAACTTCCACATTGCTAAAATAAAAATCCATGCAACATACAAACATGCAATGCAATACGAGAAGTAAACAAACTCTTCTAACAGGGAAATGAGTACAATCACACACACTCAAACCAATAACGTTCAAGATAGTTGCAAAAATATTTTGTTATCGAGATGTAGTCCCAAATGTTCTGATAAATGAAAAGGGTTAAAAATGATGCCCCGAGCAATCTGTATATGCAAGGGAAAATATGGAGGACACTTGGGTCCAATGAAAAAGTGACGTGCACGATGAAAATAGTACCAGGCAACTAATAGTGCCCCAGAGTACAGATGAAGTAAGCAATGTAGATTTTGTAGATGATTGAAGATTCAGATGATCCACAAGTCATTGTTTCAAAACCTTTGAAAATTTCAGCAAGATACGAGATGAGTGCCATGCGAGAGACATAGATTTCAGCTGCAAATGAGTTGTTTACCAATTTTTAGTTCATTTTCAAAGTATTTCGATGTTTTTGGATTTTTAAATGGTTTTACAATTTTTTTAATTTTTGATCGGTCAGAAGAATTTTATAAGAGATCAAAGATCTCCTAAAAACATGTGCAACTTCCTAAAGGCAAAGGAAAAGGCGTCATTCAGCACATAAAATGCCTCGATGAGAAGAATTACAAGCCAAAAATAATTATTTAATAAAAATAATCATCACGATAGGTGAAAGAGAGGAAAAATAGAAGAAAATGATAGGAAATGGCACTTGGAATATGTGTAAATCATTCCAAGGTTATGAAAAAGTGATGAAGCAGGTGGCACCGAGTGCTGACTTGTGAAAATGAGTAAAAATAACTATTTTAATAGAAAAATAATTACCTCGAAAGATAAAAGAAGGGATATAATGATCACAATGGAGAAAACATGCCTCAGGGGCATCATGGACACCTAATAAACCACCTAGGGGGGGTAAATAAATCATGACCATTTCATTTGTACCAGAGCTCTTGTAAATTTTTACCGCAAGTGAGATCGATAGCCCTAGAGTGAGATGGTGAGGCTCTGGCGCAGGAGGAGATGAGCACATCACATCCGAGAGTTCATGCGGGACCCAGCCAGATGGACCTTACATGAATGGTCTATCCTTCCTTGTAAATTACGCATTTAATGTTGCTTTAGGGCACTTTTAGGCTAGATTAGGAATTTTGATGTATGCGCATATGCGCATGCGTCGATTTGATGGATATGTGTATGTGCATGTGTCAAAATTGGTGGGTACACATATGCATATCTATCAAAAATGGGTATGCACATGCGTATCCATCGGAGGAAAAGACATGGATGCACACGTGCACACGTTGAAGAGGGCGCACATCATCCTGGTAGGGGAACGAGGGCGTATGCGTTGAAGCGATGCGTAGGCATCACACTGGGAGTGTATACATCCTGTGTAGACTAGGGAAAAATGTAGAAAAATAGGGGTGTGTAGGCATCATTTCAACGGCCCGATTGTAGAGTAGCTTGATTAGATAGCAGCTAACCTGGACAACAACTAACCAGAAGTAGGGTGATACCTTTGGTGCCATTCCATCATAGCCACCACTCTTCCATCCCCTAGGACATGGACCCGGATCCCCGATGAGGGTGCGAACTATGGTTGAGTTCCTCATTTTCCTTTTGTACAAATGTATTGTATATATGCCTCTTATGAAGGCTGATTTTGATGTATAGATTCATGTATCATTATTTTGATGATGCCTCTTGATGAAGGCTTAGTTTTTGATGCATTCCCATTTTAGATGGTATTGTTGATGAACATCCTTGGTAGATCGTGCCATCAGAGTCATGGAAATCCTTAGGTTAGTGGGACATGTGCCCTAAGGAGACCTCTAGATTTTTAAAGAAGTTGGCTCTTCTCTGTAGGGTGAGATAGGGGTAGAAGAATTAAATGAGAAACATAAAATAAGCTAAGGTGATTCACCAAAATGAGTCTACTAGAAGGTCAATCGGGACCATGATTGCACGAGAAGGGAAATGATGAATAACTGAAAAAGGGTGGATGAAATGCACAACAGGTCAGAAAGGGTCACAAATAACACTACCTCAAACTACTTAAGCACAACTTCAAAGATAGTAATGTAAGCTAGGAAAAATACACTACTAAAAAGGAAGTAAAATACCAATAATCATACCTCCTCCGCGTTAGTAGAAAACCTTGGAATGGGCTAGGAAACTTTGATTGAGCTCGATTGTGTGATATGTAGGTACTTTTCTTCAAGATGGAGCAATACCTTCTTGCAACAACAATCATCTTACTTTGCACTGAGATGGGAAAAAGGATTATGAGGCTATTTGGGCATTAGGACGAGGCAAAATGATGTTCTTTGCTCAAAGGATGCAAGAACTTAGATATGACATTCAAGCTTATTCTCCATGTCCTTAGAGGGGAGGGGTAAGGTTGTATTTATAGCCTGGGGAGTGATTAACTTAGAGTAATTTAAGTAATCATGGTTTGAAAATGTGGGCAAGATTAAGTGAGTGGTTTGAAAATGTGGGCAAGATTAGGTGAGTGGTTTGAAAATGTGGGCAAGATTAGATGAGTGGGGGCCATGAAGAATGGGTGAGGATTTGAATTATATTTTTAATTCATAAGTGGAGGATTTTAGGTGAGTGGGGACCACGAAGAATGGGTGAGGATTTGAATTTGAATTTTTAATTCAATAGTAGAAAAACATGGAGAATAATGACATGTGGTGAGGATTGGGTTATTTTTTGGATTTTGAAATGGATAATTAATCAAATTATATTTGATTAATTCAAAGTGTATTTTTGTGGGAAATGAGGAAGGGAATTAATTGATTTAGGATAGATGTGAAATTAGGGTGTCTACATTTTCCCCTCTTTGGAAGGGTACTATGAAAGTAGTGTCCTTTCAAAGAAAGTAGACGGGATGGGGAAAGAATTCAATCTACTTTTCTTAAGAAAAAGGTAGAGTGAATGTTTGTTGGGGAGAATAGAAAGTGGTGAGTGACGGATGTCATAATATCCTCCAAGAAAAAAATTTCATGAGAAGATGTGATTATGGATAGATGTGATGATGCCCCCTCGAGAGGACTGACAAGAATGGAATATACGACAAAACTCTCGAAAAGAAGAGAAATGAATTATGTGGAGAAGAGGACGATAATGGAGTGGAAGAGACTGGAATGACCACATGATGCAAATGGAGAAAGGATTCAATCAGCCTTGAATGCTAGGTGTGAGGGTGTGTGGGAAAGAGAAAAGGGAATGGATAGGATTGGGGGTTGATTACGATAAGAGTAAGGGAGATAGGGAGGGGGAAAAAAGGAACGAAAGAGGTATAACTAAGAGAGAGGGATGATAGGGGAAGAAGGAAATGATGAAGGACAAACAAGGTAAAAATAGGAAAATGATAGAGGAGAGGGTGAAGGGATGAAATAGAGATGTGCAAAATGAAGGAAGAAACAAAGATAGTAAAGAGGGATGTGTGAAAGTGAAATAAATGATAGAGCTAAGAAAAGTGAGAAATGGGAAAGGATAAATAAGAAGGAGAAAACAAGGTTGGAGTAGGGGGTGAAATGGATGAAAATGGAAAGAGGATGAAAGAAGAAGTAGAATAGAGAAAAAAAAAACTATGAGGGGTGAGGAAAGTGTGAAAAAGAGTAGAGAAAAGAAGAGAAATAGATACAAAATGAATGAAAAGGTAGGGGTGGTAGAGAAAAGGAGAAGTGGTCAGAAGAAACATGAAAATTAGGGGAGAGGAAAGGAAGATAAAGCCCATGTAGGGAGAAGATTGAAGGAATCGTGTCATTGCGAGGAAGACCAAGGCAAAGAATATGGAACATACCATATGGAGATGCATGTGGAGGGTGGTATGATAAAAAAGATAGGACAAGGCTGAAGATTCGGGATATCAATAGGGAAGTAAGGAGGAAACGTGATGGAAAAAGGGAAGAAGATGATACGGGGAAGGGAAATAAGATGAAGGGTGGGAGAGAAAGAGGATAACAAAGAAAATGATGTAGAAAGAAGGAAATACGAAAGGGGGTAATAAGTGCAAAGGGAACAATATAAAGGAATGTTTAGAGAAGAAAGTGTAACATCCCCATTTTAAGACACTAGAACAAGGGATTTTTTTATATATAACATTCTCTGTTCTGAATTATGTAATTCAAAACACACGACCAAGTTTTAATAATTGTTCTCTGTCTAATTAATGTAATTTGGATCACACAATTACTTTTAAAACCAATGTTCTCTGTTCACATATTTACAATATGGAACACACATTCATTTCCATTCGATCATATAACAGATACCATATGTTGCTGTAAATGACTCGAAGAACTACCGATCTCCCATTTTATGGCTCAGAGTTTCAGCGATCTCTCATTTCATGACTTGGTGACTTACCGATCCTTCATGTTAATCCATGCATTATATACTAAGTATACTTGGTTCTCTTTACCATTTCCAGTTATCAAAGTGTTCCATTTAAGAGGCCTATCTGAATATCTGTTACCGATATTGATCTGAAATCCTGCTTCTTAAACTAGGTGATTAGGACAACACAACCAACAACTTGCAATACTTTGGCCAAAGATTTTCACATGCTTTGCATGATCATATTCCTAGACGTTATACGCCTCAATGGAATACGTCCTTCACCTCACTTCGTCTGTTATCTAGAATGGTCTTTTCTAACCTCTGTCAGTCCTTCATCCAAGGTTAAGCTCTAACCCTAACTAGCAATATGAAAGATTATAGGAAGACACTCACGGTGACTAAAGGTATGCAGACATACTGTGTCGACCCTAGATGACTGCATGTGTCTAGTTACCTTTAGTCCTCCGAGTCACCTTGTATACGCGGTCACATTCCTATCATCGTCCAAGTAACTTGGTCCCAGCTTATGTAAACTTGATGATTTGATTCGGGAGGGCGTTGTAACATGTCAGCTACAACATTGTGTCGTCATGAAGGCCTCACCTTCATGAAGACACCAGATTACAGCTAGCGTGTGCCAAGGTCCTACGGAATCCTCTCATCAAGGGATACACATCCAGCTATAAGTGTGAGTAGATTATAATCTTAATATTTAAGATCAATTTTCAGCAACCGTGCTGATCTTCTAACCTCACTACTCGTTACAGTTGCATAGCTAAGAGAGAAACTTAATTTGTCTTATAGCTTAATATACGTTTACTCCTCCATACCGAAGGATTGCATATTTCCATCTTGGTTCTTACCTTAAGCTACAGACTAACAGTCCACTATAACTTAACGTAGTAAGATCAACTTATTAAACTTAACCAAGTTTTATTTGCAACTGAATTTAAAATCTAGAATTTCATCTTATTAGACGCCATTTAAATGAGGCCTAATTCCAAATGAATGTATTCATTTATACACTTTTAACCTTACTTCAATTAAGGTTTGATATGAGGAGATATGATTCCTCGTACCGATTATCCTCTGGATCAACATCTCAAGGATATTAACGAAATCAGAGTACAAGGTTCAACTGCCTCTTTTATTTATATTCATTAGCTTATATGACAGTTCCGAATATCATTCGTTTAAGAATTCATATTCACTTAACTCTTTTCAATGTCAATATAAAATCCATATTAACATCAATATGAACTATTTGTACATTTCAACTTAAAAATGGTATTCAAGTAAAGAATAGATATTATGTCCTTTTTAAAATCTATCAACCATCATTTAAATAAATTCAAATTCAATGAATAAAATTTATAATCTCGATCTTATTCAAACAGTTTCAAAGTGATACAGCCATTAAAATATCACACCTTTCCTTGTATTCAATCCTTAAGATTTAAAATCTATACAATTTACAAGTCCATACAATTGAACTTCGTTTATATCAAACAACATTACAACACATAAGGAAAGAAGAATGCAACTTCTTCTTTTCCCATTTCCTCCTAGAGGAATAATAACTATCGAGATACGATCCATCCTTAACTACTTAGAAGAAGCATCATAAAACAACATGTCTTCATTTTTTTGCTTAAGGAAACCATCTGCAAAATTTACTTGCATGGGTCAGTTCATCGAACTGAGCATATTAAGCACTTATCATTAAAATGAGGTGCTCTTAATTAACTGTCTCAATAAAAGAACCCTACTTTTATGAAACGTTTAAAATTGAGATGGACATTATCCATGAATTAAGTACTAGATAAGGATGAACAACTTAACAACCCAATCCACTAATTACCATCACAATCAGACAAAAAGATTTACTAACCTTTTCCCATATAATTACTACAAAAAGTAATTTCCTCTAAATAGTTTCAGATTAAAACATCTGTAAGAACTAATACACATATGTATATAATGTTGTTCTAATGTAATTGCTGTCAGTTCCATTTCCTCTTTAATAGTTGAAATTTCAAGAGATAAATTTTAATTAAGAATTCCAACAGAACTACTTCCCTTTCGTACCACTCATTTAATTTCAAACAATCAAATGCAGAAGAGAAAAGTAGTCATTCACCATGAACACACTGGTGTCAATTCTCAAAATTCAACAAACAACATAATACTTCTTTCAAATCAAAAAGAAAGTAAACAACAATTAGATGCAGATGATTACGCCTAAGGCAGCATGAAATTCGTTCAATATCAAATATAGAATTTCAACTGTATAAGAGAAGAAATAATCATTACTTCAAATTATCCATCCAATATTCTCTTTCTTTTCATCATAACTGTACTGAATAATTTAAACCAGAAGTGATATCAATCAATGATAACAGCCAAAAGAGAAAGTAATTGAAGTCAATAATTGAATAAAAAGGAGTATCATATTACCTCTTCTCCTTGCTTAGCTGAATATCAACTTATTCAGTGCCAGCCTGTTCCCCATAGGGTGATTTTCTCTAACAATTATAATTTAGAAATTACAACTTACTAACTACCATTCCAGAAAGTTTGCCAGAATTCATTTGCATCTGGTCCGTAAGTATCAATATCTTCGGCCCCTCTAAATAAAATCATTTCCTTTAATTTTTCACCCAACAGACAACAAATCATGTTTTCATCGTGATAATAAAAGGATTCATTTCCCAAACACCAAGAAAGAATTCCAATTTGATTCAACTTTAATGCAAGCAGCAAGAAGTTTAGACTGAGATTGCATTATATATATATATATATAAAGAAAACATACATGTTTGCTAAAACAGTCATTCCCAGCTAGGTCTGAAACGAGTAAAAAGTACAACAAGATATATTACCATAATTTCACTGTAATAAGTAAGGAACCCTTTTTTTTTTACAAGAACAAGAATCCACTCAAGTTTAGTTCCAATCGAACACATTGAAGGAGTTCAAATAAGCATCTCTGTTACTTATATATATACTTTTCAAAAAGATTCAAGAAAGATAACAATACATTTTACTCACTCATCAAATATTCAAGTTCAGTGTTTAAATAATTTATTTTCCCCAATAACCAGTCACGGCCTTCAACCCACATGAAGATATTGAATCGTTTTTAACTAGCAAGGGTAAGACAATGGAATGAATTCGCTGTCCCGGGTAAAATCGAATTCTATGCAATGTAAAGCAGCTAGGAAAATAACTCACACAATAGTTCATCAGCATTATCACGACTTTTCCCAAATCACTTACATGCATAAAACTCAGAAAACATTATTCACATCATTGGTACATTCACCAACTCGAATCCATAATGGATAATAAAATCGAATACCCAACACTGTCAAAACAAAACTCATACAGCAAGGGTAGATCCCATTTCATTTATTTTTTTTTTGCAAAGAAATACCCAACACTGTCAAAACAAAACTCATACAACAAGGGCATCTCATTCCATTTACTCTTTTTGCAAAGAAATACCCAAATCACATTCATCAAAAAAAAAATGAATCAACCTAGAAAATCACTTCAAACATATCAACAATTTCATTTAACTAAAACACCCAACATAAGAGCAGAGTTCTTTTAATGAAGACACTTAAACAAGAGCAAAATAGTTTAAGTAGAAGGGTTCAACATGCCTAAAATTTTCTCTGTGGCTTGAAGAAAATCGCGCCCACACCCACAAGAGCTATTTTTCTCCACGGCGTCTAACAACAAAGCTTTCCCAACAATCTTCTAACTTCCACAGGCTCAAAAATAGCCATGGCTACTCCAAACAACAACAACAATAACCAGAATAATAGCAAGTTCGAAAGAACCATGAAAGAAATGTAGAGAAATATCAAAACCTAAATGAACACAATAATCACCAAAATTTCCTCTATCCCCTTTCCAAGGCGAGCTGGTCACTAAGACCAAGACCATTAATGCATTGAATGCATTGTTTTTATTTCCACGCCATCACCGACTCGGGTTTGGTGAGTTTCCTTTTTAAAATTTTGCATGCTATTTCCCTCTTAGCTACATAGCTAGTTGGATATCTCCAACTTTTCATGTTCCCGCCAAACTTGGCATTGAAAACTGCAAGGACATCATTTACTGTCCTTATTAAATTTCTAACCTTCCCTTCTTATCCGCTTCATCAACATGGGTCCATAGGTCCCCTCCTTAGGTTAGCAATAGTTTAGGTTGCATTGTCCATAGTTAGGTATTCACCAAGGTCACAAATCATTAGGATTTGCAATATTTTAAATTCCTTTTAATTTATCAAACCCTCCTAGGATAGTTGTTAGGTCATAGGTTAGGACTTAACCCCGTAGTGTTTTAGTTAATAGGTTCCTTAGTAAGTTTTACAACTTACGTTCATATTCAGCATATGCAGGATGTTTGTTCCATGCCCGACATACCTATACCTTGTTTGCTTGCACCAACACTCTTACTGTCTTACGCTGTCCGGCGTTACAATTTGTATGTAGTTCGTAAATCGAACCTTTTCCATTGGCATCAAGGTACCAGATATTTATACCTGTAACCAGGTTCTGTAACATTTATAACAACCTTCAGTCTAGTTTCAGACTTCATTCCATTTAGAAGTAAATCAACAAAGCGATCATAAGAAAGCCACAACATACCTTGGATCAATGGAATTGATTCAAGGTGTGTTGTCAATTAAAAATAAGAGTTCATCATACATAAAAACAAGTCTGCTATCTCACACTTGCAAAACACAAGTTACTGATAACCTCAAAATCCCAAGTAAACAAATTACAATAACTAAGGGTCCAAATTAGTAACACATTCTTTTTAAGATTAAAAGATATATCTTAACATAATTATCCTCATTTCCACATTACAACATCATGAAAAGAGGTTATCATAATAGCTTCTAAAAATCAAGGTGTTACGAGAAAGAGGGAGGAATGAAATCGATTGGAAAAGATGCGGAGATGCATGAAATGAGGATACTAGGATGACGAGAAAATAGAAAAATTATGTATGATGAAGACAGTAAAGATATTGAAGAGGGCGAAGAGAAGATGGAGAGATGGGTAAGAAGTGATAAGAAAGGGTGGGATTGAGTGAAATGAATAGGAGAGAAAAGAGAATGGGGGATAGAAGAGGCAATGCCAATGAGGGGACGTTAGGGAAATCCCCTTACAATGAGTGGTGGGGAAGGGTGAGAGAAAAAATGAAGAAAAGGAGAAAGCTAATGAGGATTGGAAAGGGTAACGCCAACAAAGGGATGTTAGGGAAATCCCCCTTACAATGAGTGGTGGGCTTAGAGGAGGGAAGGAATGAAGGAAACTCTAGAAGGTCCAAGGGAGTGAATGAGGTCGTGCGGAATGAGGATTGATGATTTTTAGGGAAATCCCACTTACAATTATTAGCAGGAATAGAAAATGATGATGAAAGAATGATAGAGGAATGTTAATAATAATGGCGAATGCGTGTGTGGGGTAGAAATGGGGGAAATTTGAGAAGATGAAGTGGAAAGAGTAAATAAAATGGGAGGGATGAGTTGGGACTAGGTGAAAGTGAGGAGAGGATGCGGGTGATGTGGATGAATGAGGTGAGGATGAAGAACCAAGACATGAAAAGAATGGGAAGAAATGGTATGATGGATGATGGATCGAGAAGGGGAAAATGGGGGAAAAGAATGTGATTTTAGGCGGAAGAGATTAGATGTATGTTGTAAGAGGATATGTGGAGAAAGGATAATAGTAGGAGGAAAAAGTGGGTAGTAGGAGATACCAGTGGAAGAAGCGATCAACAAAGTGAATGAAGAATGAGGTGGGGGAGAAGTTCATGATGACAAGTTAAGTGTAGGGAGGACCTTGACATAAGATTGTCATGTGATGAAAGTGGTTAAGTAAGATTGCCAAGCGAGTGAAACTGGAGATGACAAGTGGTCAAGCGAGAAGTGGTGTTTGTGAGAATCGAAAAGGAGGTGAAAGGATGTGATAATGGGGAATGCCGAGAAAAAGTGAAGGGTGAAGGGTGTGTAGTGATGGGGAAAGGCAAGGAGATAGATCATCCTTAAGAGGGACTCTTAAGTGAGATCGCCATGTTGGGTGAGTGGTTAAGTAAGATTGCCAAGCAGAGGAGGGTGATAGTGGTGGTAAAAAGATGTGATGATGGGGAATGAAGAGGAAAGATGGATGGTGAGATTGTAGAGTGATGGGCGAGTGTAAGATGACATGTCATGCTTAAGAGAATATCTTAAGTAATATCGCCATGCTGCCGAGAGGGTTTCAAGATCACCTTACCGCAGGGATGATATGTAAGGAGAAAGACAAAATGATATTGGGGACAGGGGTGGAATGGTAGGTTGAAGATGATGATCGTGACGAGAGGTGGGAGAAATAAGATGGGGGAAATATGATGGGATGGGGGAAGGCCATAGGGTAGATCAACCTTAAGTGGAAGTCTTAAGTAAGATTGCCATGTGGCGGAATGGTTAAGTAAGATTGCCAAGCTGAAGAAGAAGAAGGATGATGATAGAGTTGGTGGGAATAGGGTATGACAAAATGGACTGAAGGGGAACCCTCAAGTGAATTTTCCATACTACGAGAGTGTGTAAGTAGGATGACTAGGCATAAGATGGATTTGGGGAAGGATGAGAAAAGAGTGAGTGAGGTATGCCTGAGTGGTATATGATATGAGATGAGGTGATAACAATAAAGAAAGGAAACAAAGGAGTGTAACATGAATGGATGAAGGAATATATGTAGTGGAGGGCGGAGAGTGTGAGGGGAATCCTTAATTGGGATGCCCATGTGGTGAGAGTAATGATGCGAGAATGAGAAGTAGAAGAGGTGGAATGGGAAGATGTGTTTGGTGGTGATTGTTGTTTGATGAGAGGGGAGGTGGTGAAGAAGCTTCTACAGTGGGAAGATCTTAGGGAGAGAGTAAACCTCCACCGAGGATCCCATATAGAAGGGGTTATTAAGTAAGATTGTCAAGCGGGAAGTAGAAGGGGGAAAGGAAAGAATACAAATGGGTGAGAGGGGACATGAATGGTGAGAAGGGTAATATGGGGATAAGTGGCGGAGGAGTAAAAATGAGGAGCGAGGATGAATGGATCAAATACATGGTGATCATGGTGGGGAGAAGGAGCTGCTTGGATAGTGAATGCTACTTGAGAAAGATCGTCAAGTAGGATTCGCAAACTGCAATGGTGATCAAGTAGGATTCCCAAACTGGGGAATGTATTAGTATGGGTGAATGGATGGGGTGCAAAGTAAGATGTTGATCATGTAGGAAGATACTCACGTGATGAAAAGCATCTTAATTTTAATATAGCACATAACAGGATGCATCGTGATATAAAAGATCAGGATGACTAGACTGTAATATGCGTGATAGCATAGACAAGGGCCATCAAAAATGTTTGATGCCCCAATACGATATGCAAATGGAAGAGAGCATAGATAGAGGCCATCAAGAAAGTATGATTCCCCAGTATGACATGTAATCAGATAACATAAGAATATTAGAGAGAACACCAGGATACATAAAATCAAGATGCTCCCTATAATATATAGAGATACAAGAAAGAAATTAATAATTTATAACTAATAATGCAACATAAGAACCAATAAACATGTCCCTAACGTGTTCCATAGTGAGGATTGATTGGATGTGCCCCCAAGCAGGGGTACGAGGACATAGTAAAGTATTGGGTCATTGTCCTCAAACAAGGAAACAATGAGAGCCGGATTTTCCCAAGCGAGGATTCACGCGAGGAGAAGTGGTTTGAATTTGGTAGTCATAAGGTGATTGGATCATTCGTTGGGGATAATAGTTCAAAGGTTGAATTGTGTTGGTTATTTTAGAGTTTTTGTGATTTTGTGGAGTTTTTTTAATTTTTGTTTATTATATATATATATATATTTTCTATATATATATTTTAATTTTTTTTGATTTTGACGATTTTCAAATATTTTTGATTTTTTTGACGATTTTCAAATGTTTTGGATTTTTGATTTTTTTTGATGATCTTTCTAATGTTTTTTTTTAGGATTTTTGATGAGTTCTAATTTTTTTAGATTTTGGATGATTGTTTCTAATGTTTTTAGGTTTTTGACGAATTTTTACAAATGTTTTTGGATTTTTTGCGAGATTATTTTTACATTATTTTTAGATTTTTGACGATTTTCAAATGTTTTTAGATTTTTGGATTTTTACACTTTTTTAGGATTTTTCGATTTTTTTTGACATTTTCACACTATTTTAGATTTTTACACGTGATTGGAAATTTATGGACCAAAGTGCAGACTTAGTTTTGAGAGGTGATAAACCAAGATATCATCCATATGTACCATGTTCCGTGTGGTAACTTATGCTCGAGAAACACAAATTCTCTTTCCATTGGTAGGATATGGTGGTGATTGATATGATGAAAAGAAGTCTAGCTCCATTCTTGAGATCTCATCATAAGAATCAAGGACTAGGAGGTAGATAATGAATATAGATGACAAATCTAACAAAAATCCCTTTGAAATTAATTGACTCCATTCTTCATAATAATTATTAAATGGTTTCAAAATATGGCTTTCAGAGTCACGTGCTAGGAGACATCATTATGTGCCTTTACTAATGATAATGATATGATGGAGAGGGATAGTTCTCTTTTTTTCTAAATTATTTTTGGGGATTTTATAATGTTTTTGCAATTTTTTTTGTTTTTATTTTGAAAATGACCCTCCTACCCCATGCTACTAGTGAGAAGCAAGGGCTCATCACCGAAAAGGCAAAACATAAGCGAGTGAATTCCCTTTTTGTCTTTTTTTTTGTTTTTTTTTTTTTAAAATATTTTTGCAATATTTTGATGCTTTTATGAGAATGAACCTCTACGCATTTGCCCCATTCCACTTGAAGAGACAAGACATGTAGAATGCGAGTAAGGGCACCTTCCTCCATTCCCAGTCTCACACTACCAATAAGAAGTGTGGGCTCAACACCAAAGACTATGAAGGACGAAAGATGTGAAAATGAATTACTCATAAGTTATTAAATTGATGGATTTTTTTACAATAGTGCTTTGTATTTGGGAAGGAATGATGTCTTTCCAATCTCAAATTTCCATATGCACACAACTAGTAGGACGTGAGGGTTCAACACTGAAGACTGAGATGGACAACCAAATGAACTGGGTAAAGAAGTTTAGAGCTTTGTTATGAAAGAGAGAATGTTTTGAAGGGAATATATTACCATCAGTAAGCTTCTAGGTATGACCATAGATGAAAGCGACCGAAAATGGAAGATATGATAAGAAGTATGACGCTCAAAAACTTAATAGGATTTATATTAGCACTTGTCTCATGATGATAAATATGAAGATGTGATTTTGATAATAAAAATGTCTACCAATGAAATAGATTTTAAATTTATTCGAGAGATAAGCAAGACAAAAGGAACAATGTACACTTTATTGTTTCCTGGAATAGAGAGTGCTTTCAAGAATAGAATTTCTTTGAATGGAATACATTCATGGGTTTTTCAAGGACTTGGCCCATGTCAATGGCCAATTTATAAGCTCCAAACCCAAAATTATCTATGATTTCATTGGGCTCAAATTTGTCTTGTTTGTCTCGTTCTTTGGGTGTGTTCTTTCGATTTTCTTTGAGAATGAAATTATTGACCTTAAATTTTCTAGGTTTGAATTTTTTATGGTAGCTATGTCATAGCCGATTTTGATATACTTGAAGATGATCTAGGGCATTAAGTCATTTTTCATCAAGAAGCTCGAGTTCATTAAGGCATGAGTGTCGATAATAATCTTTATTGATTACATCTTTGAAGGATATTATGAAGGATGGAAATTCAACCTTGACATGTAAAATAGCTTCCCAACCATAAACAAAGGAGAAGGGAGTGGCTCCAGTAGGTGTGTGATAAGATGTGTGGTAAGCCCAAAGAGTGGGATAGATTTGGTTAAGCCAATAGCTTCCATGTGTGTTGACAATGATGGTTTGTATTATTTGGTTTGTTGCTTCTATTTGTCCATTAATTGATTGATTTGAGGATAGATTCATGATTAAAGATGGAAAAGGTTGCGTAAAGATATTCCTAGGTATACGTACCTCATAGAATGTATGCATATAGAGAAGTATTGATAGGTGAGAATCAATTGATTAGTGATGAGATGCCTACAAGATCGATCGTTGAAAGCATTGTTAGAATATCCTAACTATTAGTGTCACTAATATGTTAGTGTGTTTCAGTAATTATATTATCTAGGATAATATAATATTGGCATTGTTAGAGAATATTGGAATAATAGAAACAACCCACTTAATTAGGAGTGTATTTTTATAATATCTCGTATAGAGTTATCAAGGTTATGTTTAACTTCCTTCCTTATAGGAGCAACATTAGCCTATATAAATGTAATGGCCCGTATGAATCAATATATGGTGAATAATATATAAAATATTTGTGTGTTCAACCTGTGTATTATTTTCAGTTGGCATCAGAGCAGGTTTTGTGTATGGCATGGAGTCTTAAAATTGGAGAGGGGAAAATTGATTATTCTATTGCCCTGGCATATGAAGTCTATTAATTTGATAAGTTCAGATTAATTAGTTTTTTAAGTTTGTATATTTGCAGAGGGCGCTGCATATTGGAGCACGTGACCAGATCTATCTACTACTACATTGTGTCGAGATCCTTCTTACTAGAGAGTTGAATAATAGTGAAGTGCTTTTAGTAGTGTTATTCATTCAGAATAAAGGGTAGCCGCACATAGTTAACAAAAAGCACGTATGCCATCGATCTTCCCAAGGTCGAGATCTTCTCATAAGAGATGTCTACTGCAGAGGATCTACAATCATCCAAAGGAGGTGCAAACCACGAGATCTATTGGCATTCAGGTCCTATTGTGAGGTTGTATTGGTATTTTGGATTTAAGATATGAGATATTACGTTCCTGTTCCATATCTTTTTTGAGCGCCATCTACTCTCAGACGCATGTATTGATTTGCATCTACAACCTGCACTGTTGTCAAGATCCCTTCACGAGATTTTCTGAGATCTACAATCACCTATCTACACCCAACACAAATTCAAGATTTATGGTTTCGTGCTAAGTGCCATTAAAAGTGTGAGTTTACGATCTGTGACTCTAGAGTTCAGTGATTCTTATAGATCCTATGTGTCATAAGATCCATCGAGGGAAATAATAGCAAGTAAAGCCACGTCATTTGGGTGCAGCCACGTCATTTGGGTGCCACGTGTCTCTCGGATGTTCACACTCTCGAATACGAAGCTCAAGATAGTCGACCAACATTGCCAGATTGGATTGGATTTGATTTGCATCGAAGTTCATTACACACATTGCGTTCACATCTCTGATTTTTGTTGCCAATAGTTTTACACACAAGCAAGCCATCCAACAATGAGGAGCACAAACTATTCATCTATCTATGCGTATGCAAGTATTGAGTCGGTTCAATTAATTCTTGTTTTGTTTTTTATTTAGATCTGTCATATAGACACTTGTGCTTTGTCGTTCATCATTAAGTATTAGTATTCATTAAGGAGTCCTTTTTATTTTTGTCCAAGTGAAAAACTAATTTCATTTTCCTATGTCATGTAGTCTCTCATGTAGTTTGTGTTTATGTTATCCACGTTTATCAAAAGAATCATTGTCTTGTATACCATTGTCATTTTGTCGTATTTTAAAAGAGTTAAGTGTCACTATTCTCGAAAAGTAATCTTTAATTACTTTTCATTATAGTTGTCTTCTATGTAATAGTCGTAAATTGGTCAAGTGTTAAAGTTTCCATTCTCATATATGTCATTGTCTAAATAATTGTGTTGTCAAAATCCAGTATCATTTTGTCAAATGTTATTGTTCAAAGTAGTCTCATCGTCAAAAGAGTCATTGTAAAAATTTGTAAAAATAAAACATCTTGTGGATGCATTTCGATTTTACTGTGAAAATGACCGACGCGTCCTAATAAATTTTGTGGTTCACATAAATGCATCAAGACAAAAAGGAGTCTTCTTCAATGTGAAACCTGATGAGCTTAAAGCCATAATCCACTGAGCTAGCACACATGTTGTTATTTTGAAGGAAGGTGGAATAAGGAGAGGCTTAGAGGATAATTGGCATCCTCTCATCATGCAATGACGGGGCCGCATGAAGTTGTGGTGACACTTTGTGTGTGTGATTTTACTTTCTTTAGTATTTCGGTATGATTTTAGAGTTTCTCTTGTGTTGAATAAGTGAAATGTTCACATTGTCGGGGGAACATTTGTCTCAATGTTCCATTTTCATTTCCACCTCTTGTTCATGTGTATTTTGTGAGTATGATTTCTAGATCAAACCTTTATGTAAGGTAGGGCGGGAGATTTAGATAGCAGAAGATGATTCAATCAGAGATGTTCTTGATAAAAGTAGATGGTTGATGTCATGTTCCCACTACTTTTCCATTATTGGTCAATGTTCCTAGATATGGTTGATGGTGATGTTATGTTCCTAGTTCCCTTTGCAAGGTCGATGTGTTCCCAAGTGGTCGATGTAGTTTCCCACCTTGGTTTAGATGTTCCCATGGATGTTTGATAGTGTTCCCATATCCTTGTTTTTGTCCATGTGTTCCCACAATCGAGTGCATAGAGGAAGGTCAAGACATGTGTACGATCTGCTTGATAACCGTGAAGATTTATGTTTCTCCCCATGTTCGCACTAAGGGGGGGAATGTTAGGAATATCCTAACTATTAGTGCTCACTAATATGTTAGTGTGAGTAATTATATTATCTAGGATAATATAATATTGCATTGTTGGTGTGGTTGGTTGTGAGTTACAACAACCCACTTATTTAGGGAGTGTATTGTTATAACATCTCGTATAGAGTTAGTGAGAGGTTATGTTTAGCTTCCTTGATTATAGGAGCAACATTAGCCTATATAAATGTAATGGCCCGTATGAATCAATATATGGTGAATAATATATAAAATATTTGTGTGTTCAACCTGTGTATTATTTTGAAAGCATGATGGATAACGAATATTGCATTATCATAAGTGTCCAAACTCGATGTGGTTGTGTTTCTCAACAAGGCTAGAGATGTTAGGCATAGGAGCCAATATTGGAATAATTAGTCAAACTTAATGGTACCTATTGAAAGAACCTCTTTTAAAATGTAGTTGTGTATCATCATAATATATCAAGGTTTGAAAGGGAGTCTTGAAATAGGTCAAGTCTCAAAGTTAAATGTTGGAAGAATGTTGTTGTCACCCAAAACAGTTTCAATATATGTTTGGGTTAAAGAGTCTTGAAATAAGTTCAAGTGCTCAGTAGATGTTGGAAGAATTTTGTTTTCCAAAACAGGTTCAATGTATGTTTTCATGAAAGAAAGTCTTGAAATAAGTTCAAGTGCTCAGTAGATGTTGGAAGAAGGTTGTTGTCTAAAACAGGTTCAATGTATGTTTGAACTAATGGAAGGAAATTTGAAGAAGATATGGATTGGTTTGGAATTAGAGAGGCTTGACTGTTGTCGTCATGATCTCGTGGAATTTTAGTATATATAGGAGTTTCGATAGTAGTCAACTCTTCATGGAAAGTTGTGGTATTGGATGTGTCGTTGGTTGCAAGAGCGTTGTCATCAAGTTCTACAAAGATGATGTCATCATCAATTAAGTCTTGGACGTAATTCTTAAATCACACACATTTATCTGTGTGATGACCATCAATGCGATGAAAGTCACAGTATGTGTTAGGTTTGTACCAACATGGTTTAGCTTCCCCTTTGAAAAAGGTTTTGTAATTGGATATCTTATCAGTTTAGCCTCTTTTAGTTGATGAAAAACACTAGAGAGACTTTCTCCAAGGGGGGTAAACTGACGTTGGAATTTACATGAACTAATGTCTTCGTGAGGTTGTATGATTAGCCTTTTGGGTGATCGTTCACTGATTTGGGTAGCCATATGAGAGAGTTGTGTTGTCATCTTATTAATTTGTTATTCTAATAGATCATCCATGTGATGTTTTTTGTGAGTTCATTATGGTTGAAAGAGAGGAGAAAGAATGAAAGGTGCAATAAAGAAATCAACCTATTGATTGTGATCTTTTTTTTGCTCAATCGAGTTAACAACTAAGGTTATAAAGAGTAAGATTAAACAAGATACTTGGGAGATAAATGTGTGATAGCTCAAATAATCTATAATGAAAATGGTTTGATTTGGCTTAAACAAGCTTATCATAAGACAATTTAAGGAGTACACTCAAATAAGGTACTTGATACAAATGGGATATAGCTCAAATAAGCTATGATGAAGATGTTAATTGGTTTGGCTTAAACAAGCTTGGGATTGTTGAAAGGGAAAGTAACCTGAACAGGTTAATCTCAATATGGTTGTGATATAACTCAAAATGAGTTATGAAAGGATTTGTGTTGGCTGTGATTTGGATAAATGTGATGGTGGAAAAAATAATGAGTGAACTCAAACAAGTCACCCAATATTAGTTTGATATAGCTGGAAACAAGCTATAAAGGATGTTTTGACAATTGACGATATGGGGAGTGAATGCTTAGTCACTCAATATCAGTTGGATATAGCCAAGGACAAGCTATGGTAGATGTAATGTTGGTTGAAGTGAGCTAATGAAATTGGTGCGATGTTTTGGTTTGTGTTGTTGGATTGTTTGGATGTTTTCACTTGGTATTGAATTGGTCGAGAACTAATTTTTTTGTGGAACACAACTAGGGTTTGAACTTTTACAATGAACACATTGATATCAACCAAGTTTTATGATGAAACAATGCTAAACTATTTTGTTTACAAACAACAAGAAATCATGTGAGATCAAATTGTTTTGGCTTAGGAGGTAAATTCTTTAGGAATGATCATTATTTCATGCAATCATACAAGTATGTTGTGAAATGGTGGATGCAAGCTCTTATTACTTCAAGAAGATGCATCCTCCGATATACCTAGTCTAATATACCCACCTTATTTTAAAGGTGAAAAATTATACCTAATTCCTGCATATAGGGACAAAATTGGTAGGGAACCCTTAGAGCACTGGAGGAGACTCACCAATTCTTACTTGCTTGTTTCAGAGTGAATCACCACATCTAGAACAAGTTTTGTGAAAAGGTGGAAGGTGATGGAGGGATGAATGTGTATGGTGTCCTTATAACTCCCCGAAGATTTACAGGGATGATGCCCAGGCTTTGTTGTTATAGCTATTTAGGCGTGACTCACATGCGCTGCACAACAACATTACATGTAAGTGAAGAGTAGGGGCGAGGTAAATACCGAACGTTGTGATGAGACTAGGTCTCAAAGTGCAATGTAGATGTGAAATGTTGTTGGTGTGTGGTAGTCAAGTCCATGTCACTAGTGTAGCTTTGGTGGTGATGAAATCCACCTCATCTACGTGTAAAAACAAAATGATAAAGTGATTAAACACAAGGTTCTTTCCAACTTGAAATAAATCACTAACATAAAAATAATAGCGTACTGAGCGTTTTTTTTGGTTTCAACAATTTTCTTTGAATGGTGGTATTTTTGCGGGATTTTTTTGTTTTTTTTTTTGTTTTTGACAATATTCTAGCGATGCGGTTCTACAAAAAACAAATTAGTAGTTATCCTACAAACGAAATGTTAGAAAAGTGATCGTGGCTATTTTTGATTTTCCAGATCGCTCGAAGGTGCAGGAAAAGAGCATACACAACCAACGACCAAACAAATATTAATAATATGAAAAAGGAAAATAATGATTGAAATGATAGTTAGAAAACAAAGCTAGAGGATCCTGCAATGTTAGAACAAGAAACTAAACAATTGTGACCGTTTCTAATTTTCTAGATCGCTCGAAGGCGCAAGAAAAGAGCATACGTGGATACAATTGGAATAGATTTTTTATTTTTTTAAATGTTAATAATTATTGTAATTAATCATGATTGTGAAATAGTGATAATGATTATTTTCACAAAAAAGAAAAATGATGAAAGAAGAGTGTGAAAACGTTACCTAGAAGTGTTGTCGTGGAAAATTGAAATGTAAGGCAAAAAATTAAAAATTAAAAAAATTGTTTTGCGAGCCGGGTGGCCTCACGTTTCTGATTTCCAAGATCACTTTTGAAGTGCGAGGAAAGAGCATACGTGTGAGGTTGTTATGTGAAATAAAATAAAATTAAAAAAACTATAATTTTGTTATTTTTTGTTAAAAAGACAGGTGTTAGAAGAAATGAAACCAAATTTTTCTATAAGTCTAAATCAATTTTTTTTTCCATTACCGTTAAAAAAATGAAGTCATTCCGAGTTCGGGAGCAAAAGTTATGGCTTCTGGAAGATGGGCTACGGTAGCACTCTGAATGAAAATTTTAAACGTGAGAAAAACGTCCTGGGAGCTAGTTTTTTTAATTTTCTGACTTCTGTACTTCACCTGAGGAGCTAAAATTTTGACAACAAGGTTAAAAAAGAACAATAAATAGAAATAAAGAGTTAGATCACAAAATGATTGACTAAAAAAATAAAAAAAAAAAATGATTAACTTCCTACAAAGCAGTTATTTTAGCAAAAGTAAATAAATAAATGTATTTTCCGTAGCAAAATTAGAACTGGGAACTAAACACCTAAATTGTTTTGCACCAAGGGAGATCAAAGACATGATGAGCTTCATAGTTTCATTATTGTTATAACCTATAGATACACCACAAGACACCACACAACAAAAACACTACCCAAAGCATGAAGGTTAACCAAAGAAGGCCATAAGGAATAGAAAAGGAAATAATAACGAACAATAATAAACAAAGAACAGATAAAACCACTAATTGAGAAATTAATGGTAACAGATCGAAAGTAACCGGGCATGCCAGAATGTAAGCTAGGAAAAATACACTACTAACAAGGAAGTAAAATACCAATAATCATACCTCCTTCTTCGCGTTCCGTAGCAAAACCTCAGAATGGGCTAGGAAACTTGGATTGAGCCCTGATTATGTGATATGTAGGTGCTTTTCTTCAAGACGGAGCAATACCTTCCTGCAACAATGATCCTCTTACTTTGCACTAGATGGGAAAAAAAGATTATGAGGCTATTTGGGCATTAAGATGAGGCAAAAGGATGTTCTTTGCTCAAAGGATGCAAGAACTTAGATATGACATTCAAGCTTATTCTTCGTGTCCTTAGAGGGGAGGGGTAAGGTTGTATTTATAGCCTGGGGGAGTGATTAACTTAGAGTAATTTAAGTAATCATGGTTTGAAAATGTGGGCAAGATTAAGTGAGTGGTTTGAAAATGTGGGCAAGATTAGGTGAGTGGTTTGAAAATGTGGGCAAGATTAGATGAGTGGGGGCCACGAAGAATGGGTGAGGATTTGAATTATATTTTTAATTCATAAGTAGAGGATTTATGTGAGTGGGGACCACGAAAGAATGGGTGAGAATTTGAATTTGAAATTTTAATTCAATAGTAGAAAAACATGGAGAATAATGACATGTGGTGAGGATTGGGTTATTTTTGGATTTTGAAATGGATAATTAATCAAATTATATTTAATTAATTCAAAATGTATTTTGTGGGAAATGAGGATGGGGAATTAATTGATTTAGGACAGATGTGAAATTAGGGTGTCTACATGTAACAACATTCAAAGATGCACAATTTCTACATGAAAATAAAGGCGATCAGAGATAATAAGGATATGCGAGATGATGAAAATAAAGCACCATAAGCCATATATATTACTCCAATAGTTGTGCACAGTATTACATTTAGAAAAGAGGCAAGATTGCTATTACAAAACCCAGGCAGAAGGCTAGAGTTCCAAGACCTTTGTCTTTTACAAAAGAGAGACTTGCGACAGAGAGAAAAGATTAACTCTCCTTTTTCTAACTATCTTTATTTTCTCATCAAACTTCGATTACAATATATAGGGGGAGGAGGAGGTAAGAGAGAACTTTCAAACTCCGTTCCAACTACCCCTTAATTATGATAAATGATATTGTTGATGCAAACTCACAACACCCCGGATGCGGATCGAAACTTCTAGGTTGATCATACTATCATCCAAAGGTGATTGCATAACATTGAATCCTCTCTCAAGTGTGCGACTTGTAAAATGAGAGAGGAATATCTAGAAGAAGGCTAGTTCCTCCTCCTAAACTACCCGCCACAAGCTATTCCGGTGCGTGGCAAGCTAATCTAAACCTAATCTAACCATGCCAAGGAGAGCAGAGAGAGAGAAAAAGGAAAAAATTAGCAAAAGCCTACACTAAAACGGTGATACACCAGAGAAGGAGAATGTTGAACATCTATCAAAACTACCATGGAACAAGGAGAGGTGAGCAATGGGAAGGATGGACAGATGCATCACAAACCCAAGGATAGATTTCACACAGAAAATGTCCCAAAACTCCATGAACACACTCCAGACCTGTAATGAACATTAGAACATGCACAAATACCTGCAATGAAGAGAGGCAAGAAGAAAACAAGCAAAAAAACAAGCAAGGATGGACAGATGCATCACAAAACATGTTTTTTTTTGCTCCAGAAGTTTACATAGAACATCATTTCAATAGTAAAAGGAAAAAATGCCATTACAGAGCAGGGGAGGAGGTTCGAACTCCATTTTTTCAACCCTGGAGAAGAAAAAGAAGGGAGGGCAGAGCTGAAAAGATGAACCACAAGAAAGAAGCCCCTCCTTACAATTTATAGGAAGAATGAGAGAGGGAGAAGAGAGGAATTCAAAATCTACCCCAACCACCTCCAGACTGCATTTAATTATCTCATTATGGTGGTAGGTGAGAACCCTAGCGAACCCAGAAAGTGGCGAACTGTATTTTGCATTTTAAAGAATTTTTTCTCACCCAATTAAAGATATCTAGTCGTAGTTGGACAGAGGACCTTGTAAGCTTTCCGAAAAGTCCAACCTTGCATGAATCCAAGCTCCCGTCAAAAGTTATGGCCATCCCATGAATATCTGCGCAATAATTATCATTTGAGAATGCAAGCTTAAGTCTGTTAGTGCTCAAAATGTTGCGCCTCCTGAAGGTGCGCCTTGGCGCATCCATGTGTGTGTTGACATCCATTGTCGTGTGCCACTTCTGTGTGCCTTGGGTGCACCATTTTCCCTGTCGACATCCATTGTCGTGCGCCACTTTTGTGCGCCTTGGGCGCACCGTTTTAATCAAATGTCGACATCCATTGTTGTGTGCCATACTTGTGCCTTGGGCGCATTGTTTACCCTGTCGACATCCATTGTCGTGCGCCACTTCTATGCACCTTGGGCACACCATTTGCCCTGTTGACATCCATTGTCGTGTGCCACTTCTATGTGCCTTGGGTGCACTATTTGCCCTGTCGACATCCATTGTCGTGCGCCACTTCTGTGCACCTTGTGGTGTCAGGGATTTGAGCTTCTTTGATTTCTCCATTCTCCTGCTTGTCTATATCTACCCGGGGAGATATTTACAACAGATATGATAGTGTGGAAATGGATTTCTTGAATCCTTCTCACACTTCCATTATTTTCCCCTTCGAAAGAATGAGAGCCATGCCTATTTAATGCATCTTTAATTATCCTGCAACCGACTCCCTTGAGATAGACTCACCTTTTGAGGAAAAACCCTTTTGGCTATTTATTACATATCCAGATATTTTGACCCTTCATGCATTGGTGTCCAGCCTCTTGATTCAAATGACGTGTATTTGTAATGAAATGACCCTTTGAATGTAGATGAATGACTCAAGTCTTCGCAGATGGCATTCTCCACATGAGGCTATGCATTAAAACTTTACTAAAATGACAAGCTAGATGACCCCTCACCTCCGATCCTTTGAAAAAATCTTGAACATTTAAGATCTTACAAATAAGACCTAAATCATTTATACATGGCAGATGGCTTGTCATCTTTTATGGCCTACTTTGAAACTAGAGTTTGTCTGCTACAAGATCCATGTGGAAGGCCCACACATCCTTATGACTCTGCTTTTCTTTATGGTTCCTGGGGATGCATTGGGTAGACACTTGGCACCATCTGCAGGCTTGCTACTTTATTCCCTTCGGTAAGTAAAGGACTCGTGGTATATAAATGTGAAAATCATTCCCTAGGTGAGACCCTTTTGTTGACTCCATGTGTCATCCCTATGGGAGTTTGAGACTTGGCATCTTCTCAGGATTTCCCGACTCTCTTCGTGATTTAGCTAAGTCCCCCTTTTCTTTTGGCAAAGACTCAGCCCGAAATGGGTTTTGAAAATAAAAGAAACCTCCTAGATGTGGAAATTTAAATAATAGTTTGGTGACTCATTAGGACCATTAGCTTGCTAAATGAAAAGAACCCACAATCTTCCACTATAAAATTGGTCTAAAACTGTGCTTTGAAGCCACTGTGAATCTGAGTCCATGACCCTTTCAGTTTTTTGTGGAGCATTCATAGTTGTTGGTTGATTCTCGCGCCTTCCTACTCTCATAATGAAACTTGGTAAATTTTACTTTTTATGAGAGTAGAAAATTGAAAAGATGGCCAACAAAATCCTTTGGCTGATTTTAGTTGCTCTACATTTGTTTGAAATGAAACTTGCAACCGCCTCAGCTAACTATGAATTCTTTATCGAGCGAGTCTTCATAAGATCTGGTGCCTCTTAAGAGTAAATATAGGAGTGGGCCTATACAAAGACAAAACATACATGCCTCAAATGAGTCATGCAGAGTGTGCATAAGCACTTATTCTGCTGAAATAAAATCTACTCCTACTCCTAATCTAACTGGTTTGGTACATGCTAAACAAAACCCAAAACAAGAAAGGAAAAATAACTTCCTTTTCTTATAAAATGTGGCCATGTAATCAATTTGGATATTGATATGTCCTGTAGTAAGAGTGGAAAGTTACCCTTCACTCTTCCACCGGGGTATCAATGAACAATGTGAATACCTCCTTTTGTTCACTATTTGGTTGGAGGTGCTGCAGCTGACCACCCTCGGGGTCTTGAAAATCATCCTCATGTTCTGAAGTGAACATGACTGCTGCTGGTATTTTCCTTGGTTCTGATGAGAAACAACTTATGGCGAGAGTCGATCGACCCTCTACTTCCATCCATCGCTCTGAGTGCCGCATCTTTTGGAATGAGGCTCTTTTGCGGATCTCTTTGAAGGGTGTCATCTCCATCTTCTTTCACCTCTCCCTTTTTAACAGCTTCACCGATGAATCCAGGATCTTTGATTGAAAGAAAAAATATTTCAATTTTAACTCTCTTTAGAGCCCTAAGACTAGTCCCGAGGAATCCTTAGGTTGGTGGGACGTGCGCCCTAAGGAGACCTCTAGATTTTAAAAGAAGTTAGATCTTCTCTACAGGGTGAGATAGGGGTAGAAGAATTAAACAAGAAACATAAAATAAGCTAAGGCGATGTGCCAAAATGAGTCTACTAGAAGGTTAATCGGGACCGCGATGCTGAGAAGGGAAACAAGTGAATAACGAAAAGGGTGGATGAAATACACCACAGGTCAGAAAGGGTCACACAAAACACTACCTCAAACTACTTAAGCACAACTTTGAAGATAGTAACAACATTCAAAGATGCATAGTTTCTACATAAAAATAAAGGTGATCAGAGATAATAAGGATATGTGGATGATGAAAAGAAAGCACCATAAGCCATATATATAAATCCAATTGTTGTGCACAATATTACATTTAGAAAAGAGGCAAGATTGCTATTACAAAATCCAGGAAGAAGGCTAGAGTTCCAAGACCTTTTTCTTTTACAAAAGAGAGACTTGCGATAGAGCAGAAAAGATTAACTCTCCTTTTTCTAACTAATTATCTTTATTTTCTCATCAAACTTCGATTACAATATATAGGGGAGGAGGAGGTAAGAGAGAACTTTCAAACTCCTTTCCAACTACCCCTCAATTATGATAAATGATATGAAGTGACAGAAACAGATTTCTTCAAATCCTTCTCACACTTTTCCATTATTTTCCCCCTTTGAAAGAATGAGAGCCATGCCTATTTAATGCATCTTTAATTATCCTACAACCGACTCCCTTGAGATAGACTCACCTTTTGAAAAAAACCCTTTCGTCTATTTATTACATAACCAGATATTTCGACCCTTCATGCATTGGTTTCCAGCCTCTTGATTCAAATGACATGTATTTTGTAATGAAATGACCCTTTAAATGCAGATGAATGACTCAAGTCTTCATAGGATGGCGTTCTCCACACGAGGATATGCATTAAAAATTTACTAAAATGACAAGCTAGATGACCCCTCACCTCCGATCCTTTGAAAAAATATTGAACATTTAGGATCTTACAGATAAGACCCTAAATCACTTATACGTGGCAGATGGCTTGTCATCTTTTTATGGCCCACTTTGAAACTGGAGTCCACTTGTTGCAAGATCCACGTGGAAGGCCCGCACATCCTTATGACTCGATTTTCTTTATGGTTCCCGGGGATGCGTTGGGTAGACACTTGGCACCATCCATGGGATTACTACTTTATTCCCTTTGGTAAGTACAAGAATCACGGTATATAAATGTGAAAATCATTCCCCAGTGAGACCCTTTTGTTGATTCCACGTGTCAGCCCTACAGGAGTTTGAGACTTCGTCCCCTCCTTTGACTTCAAAAATAGTGCTTGTTTGACACTTGGTATCTTCCGGGATTTCCTGAATCTCTTCGTAATTTAGCTAATTCCCCGTTTTATTTCGGTGAAAACTCGACCCCAAACTGGTTTTTGAAAATACAAGAAAACTCCTAGCTGCAGAAATTTAAATAACGGGTATATTGTATCGATGATGTATACTTGAGTTTTGAGATGGAAATTTATACATGTATCATATGGACATCCGATGATGATTTTTTCTTGTTATCTTGTGATTATGCCTTTTACAATTTGTGGTTATTGCTATGCAATTATTCTATCACCTCTCTATGTATGTGACATAATTTAGATTTAGAGATGTTTATGTTCTATGTTTTTATATTGATGATATATCTATAGATAGTATCACATGCTTTGGGTTTATGGAATGCTTCTAATTTCTATTCTAGTACTTGGGATGATACTAGATGATATTGGTGTGGGGGAATAGATTTGTGATTATGAGCAACCCCTCTTGCCTCCATTGATGACACAATATGTGATGATTAGCTTAGCATACATGCATGATGTAATACTTAGCATTTTTTTATATATGATGTAGTAGATGATGTTTTTATGTGATGAATGGTAGATGATAGATGTGATAACAAACAACTATGCAAGAGAAAAACACACAAGCAAAAGTTAACAAAGCTAAACAACTGTACCTATACAACACAACATAACCAAGATGCAAACTACATGAATTTACTAAACATACCAAAGAGATCAAATTGACATTTAATCTAAGTAAGTAAAATGAATCTTAATAGATGCATACAAGCTACAAATGAACCTAATGCCATATACAATTAATTTAAACAAGATCCAACCCATGATAAGAAAATGAGTCACCACATCACACAAAAAAGTATTCTCAATCAAAACTATACAAACCAACAACTAAAAGCAATTAAATTATTACCTTGTTTTTGTGGGACAACATTGATATATTTTCTAATGTTTTTGGGTTTATCTAGAAAGATAAGTTTTTCAAGGCTACTGTTCACATTATTTTGAGGCTTCTCTAAGAAAACGTTATGCAACTAGTGTAGATTCATCCTAGAAGGGATATTTTCTAAATGTTTAGGTATTTTCTAAGGTCATGTTCTGAAAGCAATGTACAAGAAAAAAGAAGCGTGGATGCCCCCAACATGATGTGGGAATATACAAAAGGCCTAATGAAACACGTGTATGTATGAGAAAGTAGAATGTGAAGGTGCCCCCAATGTTAGATGGGAATATACAAAGGAAACATCCTTCATGCAGATATAAGAGGAAACAAGCCAAATCACGGCTTGACAAAGATGGATTCAGTAGGGTTCCTAGACCTAGCAAAGGAAGTTATGTCTAGAAAGTAGTGAGGGTTACCCATCTTGCTTGTAATGATACTTTAACAAAATGTAAAGATATTATATGTAGCTGGAAACTTAGAAAGGATAAAAATGAAACTCAAGCTTGAATCGATTGAGAAACATTGTGGTAAAATATATGTATCATTTAAAAAAATAGATTGTCAAATAAAATGAACACATAGATGGAAAAATGTAAAATAATTCATGCATGTAAGATATGCAACAAAGTATGGAAATGAATAAAAATGCCAAAAATATACAAATAAACTCATTTGTTCATTTTCCTAGCTAAGCTTGTAATTATGATGCTTATTTATGTTCATTTCTATTTAGACATATATGGGAACAATTACAACTCAGTTAGGAAAATTTGTTCAGTCTAATCTACAAGCCAAAAATATACAGTTCTCAACTATTTACCATATTCTAAAAAAGGGTAGACCTATTTTTGATTTTTAGGATTATAAAATTTTATTTCAACTTAATGGATTCCCTAATCTTCCACAATCGCATTGGTCGACAATAGTGCTTGGGAAATGGAAAAATGTCTAGCGATGATTGAGAAGGAGGATTTGAAAGAAAAAGTAAAAATGCACGATTTATCTCACTGTCTATTGATGAGGTCACAACAATTGACAACACATCATGGGTTTACATTCATGTTTATACTTTTGAGAACCATCTAAGGAAACCTCATTTATTAATAGTCCATAAAATGATAGAAAATTGCAATGCAGAGAACATTTACAAGTTGGTTATTTCAAGTTTGAGGGATATAATGGGAATGGATGATTATAGTATTGCTACTAAATTGGTGTGCATTGGTACAAATGGTGCATCAATAATGTAGGGGAACATAAATGGTCTTTTCATTCAACTACAAACCACTGTTTCCCCATATATGATTCTAATCCATTACATGATGCACAAAATGAATGTTTCATACAAAATAGTTAGCACATTTGAGAGTGTTGCAAAAGTCAAAGAGCTTATCTCATGACTTGCATGCATATATGTCTAGTAGTCCCAAAAGATTCCTAGAGTTCCATAAATTTACAATTGGAGTGAATGATGGTAAAAATATTCTAAAAGATGTTGATACAAGGTGGATTTCCATGTATGAACCTGCATGTAGAGTTTTTGAAGAATATCCATCGTTGGTAGGTTTTATGTATAAATATCATAGAGAAGTTGACAAGGAAAAAGATTTGTTGTTGTAGATAAAAATCACTTACTTGGGTACATTTATAGGTTCTAAAAGAATATTAGCATTTATATGATTCATAAGAAAGAAAACTACTAATTGATAGCTATATTTGGCCTCTTTTCTTTGTTTCTTGTTGCATCTTTGGTCTTACACACCCTACAACCCAGTCAAAACTTTTATCTTTCATGGCTTCATACACTAGCACCCAACTAGGACCGAAGTGCCCAGGTGCTCTTGTCCCCTCTGGGTGCTCCCGACCCTTTTCCACCTTAATTTCTTATTTTGGGTCTCTTTTATCTTTAAGAAATATTTTTCACTTATGGGTTAGCTTTCCAGGTTGGAAATTACAAAATTCAAACAAGGGAATCATATAAATACATAGTTATGTGACCAAAATCAAGGACCAAGCTCTAAGCATTACATTTGCCACCTAAGCTTGTATTCAAAAGGAAACCAAAACACTTCAAAGCATCCATTCAAGGGATAAGGGACTGTATATTCTGCATACACAACATAGGAAGGGGAAGTTTATTCTATTTCATCCACACATTTTCTTTTTCTAGAAAATCTAGCCCGCTATCTAGTGCATCTTGCACATGGGCATCCTAGGGTACTATGCTTACACACACACAAAAAAAGAACTACATGGAGTTTGAGATATAGTGCAACGCCTTGGTCGTAAATTAACTCTGTCGGTTGATAACCGGGTCGATCGACTCCCATACTACATATTTTTTAGGATTTGATGTGGTTTATGGGATTGTGCAGGTGATATTTTTATTTTGCAAGTTACGGTGTCATCGGGGATGATAGTTTGACCAACAGTGATCAACAAGAAATAATTGCGACACTCTTGCAATATAGTGAAAACTAGATTCTAACCATTTGTATAGTCACGAGCATCTAGTAGAAGTCTCTAGTTCTAGGCACCCCCATCCAACACTAGGTGCCCCATCGTCCAACATTTTCCGTGAGCTTCTTAATTTATAGATAATTGTTACGACACTTTGTTTTACTTCCTATCTAGTACTTTTATCGGTTCAAATAAGTCCCATGCTTGAGCATAAATCAACTAAGTCCTTCTCTCCCTCTCTCTCTCTCTCTCTTTTATCACTTGTGTCATACTACACTTTAGTAAATGTATACCATTGTTTAAATCAATTACTCAGTAATTAGGGTTTGATAAAAATATTTTTTGTTAAATCATTTGGTGAACCCATCTGATCAACTCCTTTCTTCTTATGCCCATTACCCTTAGTGGTTAATTTGGGTCTTTTAAGCAGATTGAGCTTCCTCCATCTACATGTAGGGTTTCTAAAGAAATGGCTAAATATGATAATCCCTTTTCCAACTCACATAATGTTCCTCTTAAAAACATTGAAACATATGATAGTGAACAATCATATGATGAGGATACCAATGTTGATCAAGAACAATTAGAAAAACTTACTAATTTCCGCCAAGCTTTGCACACCAACCCTACACATATTCCGCATATCCTCCATGCTTTGTTGGCTGCTAAAAACACTCGAGATGCTACTTTGGTACCTCTTATAGGTTCCTCCTCAGCTACCATGGCCTCCACTCAACCACTTCACATTCCTACTTCCATTTCCACTACTACCACTCCACTCATTCAACCCAATGCTTCTAATGCACAACTTGGTTCTTCTTCAAACACTCATGACCTAGATTCTTTATATTAGGATTTACAAATTCAAATATCTCAACTTCAGCAAGTTATTTCACATTCCCCTCCATCTCTTGACTCATTTTTTCTCCTTCATACTCTTTTTACACCCACCATTTCTACTCATACAATTCCTCCTAACTTTTTCACCCCTAAGCTTCCCACCTTCAATGGCCATGGTGACCCTCAAGATCATCTTAGATATTTTCATGTGGTATATCTTGATTATGCAGATGATTATACTTTACTAGTTAAGGTATTCCCTATAAGTCCACAAGATTATGCCATATGTTGGTTCTATGATCTACCTGTTCACTTGGTAACATCATTTACATACTTAGCTGATGATTTTCTAGCACATTTTTCTATCAATATCGGTACCAAGATATCCTATGCTCAACTTGCACAAATAAAAAAATGATGTAATGAACATCTTGTGGACTATGTATTACATTATAAGAACAATCTAGCTAAGATGACTAATGTACTCGCTGATTCTAAATTGTAAGATCATTTTGTCCAAGTCTCTTACCTCCTCTATAAGAAAGCATCATCTTTGAGATCTCTCCCTCATTTGATCAACTATGTAAGACACTTAAGTTATGCAAAATCAAACTCTTATCTATGGGCAAGCTCAAATATCATGATCATGATTCACCTTTATCTTTTAATCATTTTCAAGGAAAATCTACTTTCAAGCCATCTCCTAAGCCTATTGAAGAAAAAAATATACTATCAATGTTGTATCTGAATTAGATAAGCCTCGATTCAACTTCCTAAGTATACATTTACATATTTTCCTTACGTGCCTCACTTTCTATTGCCCTAAATTACTTGAGATAAATATTATCACTCTTCCTCTGTTGAGTGGATAAGAGTATGATACTTAGTAGAAGGCACATGAGAATGTTCGTGATTGAGAACATGGCACGTTTAAAGGTGTAAAAGGATAGGGAAGGACATGCACACGAAAGATAAGGACATATTCGGGACTGAGCCGTTTTCACTTGTGCGGGCCATTTTAGAGATAGCATGTGGAGGACACAAACCAGATAAAGACTTGCATGAAATGTATAGGATATTTTGGTAAGAGCATCTACTAAATGATTTGCATGGGTTCAAGTTAATAATAGAGTTGCTACTGCTAGTTAACCAGAAGAGATCTATTGTTAGCACACTTACATGTGTGTCTATTATTGTAAAGGTGCATAGTTATTTTCAGCATGTGACCTATTTTGGGAATTATGCAAGCGGTGAAGGGAAAGTCCGCACCCTTATAAATATGTAGTGATCTGCATAGTATATGACGATAAGATATAAGTTATTGTGAAGTAATGCTGCAAGATCTGATGCGCGCATGAGCTTATGGTATTACTTATTGTAAGAATATTCGGTGTATTTATTTTGTTTAATATAATGGAGTATATTGACTGATTCAAGGTGTTAAACATGATTACAACTAAATATTACATGGAAGAATTCATTGTGGCTATTACTTAAATCTGTTTCTCTTTAGATTTAGACCTAGAATATGCTTTGTATAATGTTATACTAATTATGGATCTGAATACATTAACTCTTCATCTTGCTAACATCCTACACAAGTAACCCTAAAGAGGGGCTTGATACCTTTTTGTGCTTCGGGTGAGTGCTTAGTATAGGCTGAGTGATGTGTGTGCGCGCTGGGTTATTACTGGTAAATTCTAGGTTGCATCATTAGTTCCATTACCAGGACCTCTTTTTCATTTTTTTCAAGATGGTTCATGATGAAGACATACCGGTTGACCCTAGCAAGTGTTGAGGAGTGGATACAAGATCTAGAAGAATAATACGCATAGAGGTTCAACATCGGATTTGAGTTTAATGCACGTGCATGGGTGGAACATAATCTGTATGACAGTTTGTATGAGAGCTTCTTCACTATTTTTCTAGTAGAAGCTGTACAGTGGATGATTGTTTATGCATCTAAAAGGGATTGGAGGTATCACGTACTTATCTGGATGTAGGAAGAATTTCAGGCCCTTTATGATGTTGATCTAATTTAGACACACATTGTGGATACTTGGTTTCATGGTGTTTTGAACAACTATATTCTAGAGTACTCAATTTCCACTTATTCTTTCCTAGAGGTAGCAGAATTCAATTTTTACGATATCCTAGGGGAACTTACCTACAAGGCATTCCAATGGCGATCAAAATCTTGATGGTAACCTTGAACTTGGAAAGCAAACCGATGGCTAACTAAAACCCACCAAGTGCGGGGAAGGAACAGGTTTGGTGACAGATGGTAGGACTAGTGGTAGAAAGGTAGAGAGAAGAAATGTGGCTTAAGTATAATGAGGTACATGAGAGGGAGATAAAGAAGTAGTGGGATGTTGCAAAGTGAATGGCGTTGAGGAGAGAGATGGATCATGAAGGATTTGGAGCTCACACGAGAGGTGTGGGCAAGCATCAAGAACTCCCCTATTTGGGAAAACAAGCACACAACAGAGGACATGCCAATATATGATGACACTGGAGAGAATTTGTTAAAGAAAATTGGAGTCTACTAGTTGTACGAGCTCCCATATTTTGGCAAGTATGAACCTTTGTACTAGTGGTTGATGAGAAGAGTACATGAAGAATTTTTCTATTTCTCTAGACGAAGGGTAAGGATTACAACCACATTGATTTCAACAATAACAGGATTAAAGGGCACAAGAGTGGATCTAGATAGTGACTTGATATATAAAGCGAAATACTAGAGACATGGAAGGAGTTAGGGTATACCAAGGGTCTCGCACACAATGAATATCGATAAATTGAAGAAGTACCAAGTGGTATAGGCAGCTGCACATCTAGTGACCAAATTGAATGATCAAGAGAGATGGTCACATATGAATACAATATGGCTGCACATTGTAAGGAGAATGCAACAGGGAATAATTTACAACATATCAGGCTATATTGCAGAGACTATCATCAAGGAAGTGCACATAGGTGAGAAAATCAGTTTCGGCGCTATCCTATTGTCCCTTGTATTTATGGATATTAGAGTACCCAATGGGCCAAAGAACAAGATCTGGGAGTATCCCATGCAAAACAAGTCCCTTGCAGAAAGATTTGACAAGTACTTGTATGAAGGGTCAATGAGTGGGCCATTCAAGAAGAGGGCGAGATGTGGTATGATCAGCTCCGCACGACATTTGAAGAGGAGTGGCGCATCCCCAAGGAGTTACCTTTGGTGGTGGGAAAGGAAGTCCAATTCATGGTATATCAACACTTCTACATCACACAATTTTCTATGAAGGATGGGACTTGGAGCCCCTGGTGCAAAATTCCGTATGCTTTAAAATCATGCTAATTCTAGGAATCGAGTCCACCATTCTATTGATGCACACCGCCTAATTTTTTTTTGAGACAAGGTAGACTGTGACTAACACACGTTGAGGAAGACATATGTATATCTAGGTCAAACTTCCTATATTGAAAGGCTGATTTAAGATATGATAATCATGAAGCCTGTGAGTTTGGGGATTGGAGATAATGGATCCACACTTATATAACTTCAGCTTAAGCCTAACTTAGAGGGTAATAAGTATGTAGAGAATGAGTTCACACTCCCATGGCCACCTAAGGGAAAGCATACAGTGGATAATGTACCAGCTCAAAGCCCACCAAACCTATAGAGGTAGATGATGAGGAGGAAGAGCGTGAAGACAGTGGCAAAGACAGTGGTAGATGGGTACATAGAGGATGAAGGCAACCCATAGATAGGGTAGAAGTTAAGCGTGCAAGTACTCCACCCCAGACACAAGAAGAAGGAGATGAATAATTGGAAGTAGGAGTAGACCCTGAATAATTCCACTTTAAGAGGGTGTTTAGACAAACAAGAACTTAAGGTGCTACTCCACAATTGGTATGAAGATCACCATGAATCTCTCCACAGAAGGAGACATCGAGAAGAGAAGGAGAAAATTAAAGCTGAACAAGGAGGTAGAGGAGTCTGAAGAGAGCGCACCTAGACCTCTAATACAACTAGAGGGGCGTGGAAGATCCTAAGGATGAATAAATGAAGGTTGAAGAAGGAGTATATAAGCAAGGAGAAACAAAGCAAGATACTGCTAAGGACATAGTGGATCTAACTCCAAACCTTGGCGCTCAAGTTCCTGGGGCCAAGATCAAGGAGGAAAGTGGAGAGTATTCTCGCATAAGTCATGGGCTATGAAGAGGACATAAGTAAAATTTTCCACGCGTAATTCCAGAATATAGTGGGACTCAAGGAATTGTATGGATGGGAGTTAATGGATCTTGACATGGAAACCACACATGTAAGGAAACATTTTTCATGGTCCATACAAACTCACATGGACAAGCCTAATTTTTATGTGTGTGAAGAGTCCTATGTGTCAAGGATGATGATGAAGGCACCAAAAAATAGACATATAACCATCAAGCCAATTGATATGACTGATGAATAGGTGAGTAATGCATTAGTGAAGGTATCTATAGAGGTGGTCCACATGAATGTGGATAAATATGCCACTATCAAAGCACTAAGATAAGAGATCAAAGTAAAATATGCAAAGATCACGCATCTAAAAGGAGATAAAGACCTAGATCAAAAGAATAATGGGGTTCTCATTAGCATGGAAGATGAGATCAAAGATCATGTCCTATGAGAAAGACCGCACTTGGAGTCCAAGGTATCAAAAATTTCCCTTCGGCTATGAACTATGTATGCGTACCCTAGTTTATTTGGTGCTTGAGGATGGATGAGTTTGGATGCTAGAACCAAAGGATCATGAGAAGGAAGCAGAGAGATAAAGGGCTTCAGTGGTAAGGAATATTTCATCATACGAGGCATTGCTTCAAACCTTATAGGAGGAGCTAAAGAAGGAAGACTAGACATTGAACATATGTGCGAGATCCGAGAGGTAGTAATAAGGATCGGGACCATAATAGAAGACAATGAGTTCCTAAAGGCAATGCAAGATGAGACATTGGGATGTGCGTAGAGATTTAAGCTAGTGAAGCGAAGCGCGGGGCCCTTGCAGAAACCCAAGACCCCCACAAGGACAGGTTGGATGAAATTGGGAAACTTATAGCCTAGAAGATGGATCTTCGAAAGTAGGGTGATTGCAATGTCCAAAATTGTTATCATATTATAGAACGAGAAGGAAGATATTGTGCAAAAAGAGTTAGACTCTATTGCATCGAGATATTCCTGAAAGGTAGAAGGTGCGTTGAGTGATTGACAAGCCTTAGAGGTTGAAATAAAAGAGGAATATCCATATTTGATTCTTCCAATTTAAACATAGGACATTACAGGGTGAAGGTAATTCTTTGTATAGAAATTCTTTAATTTCCATTCATTCCATTCTTTATTCTTTAAAATTATTAAGAGGCGGTCATTATCGGGCGGTAATACAGTTTGGTGTGGGGTAATGCTGAGCGGACAAGAGTATGATACTTAGCAGAAGGCACACAAAAGGTTCACATGTGATAATAAGACACATTCAAAGGTGTGAAAGGATAGGGAAGGACACACATGTGAAAGACATGGATAGATTCGGGAATTAACCCTTTTCACATGTACGGGCTATTTTTGGAGATAGCGTGCAGAGCACACAAACCAGATAAAGACTTGCATGACATGCATAGGCTATTTTGGGAAGAGCGTCTACTAAGTGCTTTGCATGGGTTCAAGCTAATAATAGAATTACTACTTCCAGTTAACTAGAAGAGATCTATTGTTAGCGCACTTGCATGTGTGTCTATTATTGTAAAGGCACATAGCTATTTTTAGCATGCGACCTATTTTGGGAATTATGCAAGCGGTGAAGGGAAAGTCCCCACCCTTATAAATATGTAGTGATATGCGTAGTATATGAGGATGAGATATAAGTTATTGTGAAGTTATGTTGCCATATCTGATGCGTGCATGAGCTTATGGTATTACTTATTGTAAGAAGCTTTTGTGTATTTATTGTGTTTAATATAATGGAGTGTATTTACTGATTCAAGGTGTTAAACATGATTACAACCAAATCTTGCATGGAAAAATTCATTGCGACTATTACTTAAACCTATTACTCTTTAGATTTAAATCTGGAATATGCTTTGTATAATATTATACTAATTATAGATCTGAATACATTAATTCTTCATCTTGCTAACATCCCACACAAGCAACCCTAAAGAGGGGCACGATACCTTTGTGCACTTGGTGAGCACTTAGTTTAGGTGAGTGATGTGCCAGTGCACACTGGTTATTACTAGTAAATTCTAGGCTACATTATCCTCCAATGCTTACTTTTGATCCTTCTCACCCTCGTGGCTGCAATTACAATGAAAACGCTAGATGTGACTATCACCAATGTATTGGGCATTCCACCGATCACTATTTCAAATTTAAGCATCTTAATCAATATATTATTGACAAAAATGAAATCAGTTCCCTAATCCCTCTGCTTCTCACCGGTCAATGAAAACAACAAACTAAAAATATTTAAAGACCCTTTTCCTAAGAATGAAAAGTAACCTATAGACTCTTTGACTAATCATACATATCGTGATATGCCTCCTACTTCATCGAGCCTCTTGATTTTCTATTCGCCATTGCTGATGTATCACCACCACTCATTACATTCTCTCGATCATGATTATAATAATAATTTTTCTTCCAATTCATTACACATCAATGCTTCATGGGGTCTTATACTATTAATAACAAGAAGATATATCCATCAAATCCTATAAACGTGTTCTCTATTACACTCTTCTGGCTATCACATGTCCACTATCTAATATCTCATATCAAGTGCCCAAATATTATGGCTACATCAGGCTTCCAGTTATAAATGGGCCTCTCACCATACTAGTGCCATTCACGGTGGCACCTTCAATCATAGGATGTGACATGCTCTTAGGTATTCCTTGGCTCCACACCGCCCAAGCCATCCCCTCTATGAATCATTTGTGCCTCAAGTTTATCTACAAAAAGCAAGTTGTCACTCTCAAAATCATTCCACCATGCACACCATTTCCTCTTCCTCCTCTTGATGACATGCTTCCACTAGTTTCAACATCTATGTCTCTTAGACCTCTCAAATATAAGGCACATTCCACACCTAGCTCTCCTATTCGCACATGACCTACCTCACGACATTTTCTTCCTCATTGGTCTACTAGTCCACCTTGTCGGTCTAAGTCCCTACTCACAAAATACCTTCACATAGGTGTTCACCACCTCCTTCACCACATAGGTCCCATTTACCTAGGTTTTCACTACCTCCTTCATCACATAGGTGTTCACCACCTCCACCACATAGGTTTCCTTCACATGTACATTGTCATTCTCATACACCACCGATTTTAGAGCATAGTCACACACATTCATATCCTCATTGAATAACCTACTCTTCACCACACACTTGGGGGAATCTAGCTTTCTTCCCCCATCCTCATCCTATTATCATTGATTTTTATCAATCCTACCACTACACACCGTGCTTCATATTTCTATTTCTAATAATTCTTACACACCTTGATACACACCTTGTATCGTCATTACCCTATGACACACTCTAGTTACATGGTTCATACTCAACTGCCAAGGGTTTAAATCTGAAATGAACCTCACTTATTATACAGTTCACGCTCCGTGCTTCATGATATATCTTTCTAGTATCTCTTTTCAAACCATTTACCGATGACACACTCTTGTTCTATGGTTCATTCTTGAATTTTGAGGGGTCTTTTATAAATGAACCTCATCTCATACACATCTCTTTGGGGAATGCTGACCTTATCACATTCAAACATTACATTCCATTTCATCCCACTCATACACTCACAAAATATTGCATATCTTGGTTTCACTTACTCTTTCTTGTTTATACTTACATGATGCACTTTGCTTACTATGCTAGTCAGATACTCAGTATGTCATTATATTTATCATATACACATGCACATTCACTTGGTATCTAGTTGTTAATGCAAATATCTTACAAGTTCTTACATGCTACAATGATGTTTGACACTGTATCTTTTTCCAGTCCCACTGAGGCTCTTTGGGGCATTTACCTTTACTACTATCACACATTACAAGTGCTATTGTTTCATTTTTTACCACTTATACTTTCTAGCAATTACTTTTCGTTGATACATACATGCCTTGACATACTATTTATCTTTCTAATATGCTAACAGGTGCTTGGCGTGTAATATTTTCTTTATAAGACTATATACCACCATGGTTATCTGTTGCACTTTAATTTCTATTGTTTTTTATTATATGCTATTGTTTACGGAATTATCCCGATGTCTTGCTTGATTAATGTTTGTATAATTTTGGCCACTTCATCCCTGATTGTCTTGTGACATTATGAGTGATGTCCCATGTTTGAAACCCACTTTTCGTGGTCTATCTTGTCTACAAAATTGCTTGTTTACATTGTCTTCCATTGCATGTTAGTTATGTTTTCTACTAACACATGTTTCTAGCCACTTTGTTTGCATGTGCCTTAGTTTCTACCATGAAAATCCCATACCCCTTGTAGGTATTCACTTTAGCACAATGATCAGTCCTCTCCTTTGGGCCGCATCACTCTTATAATCGTTACATGCACCCCAAATGAGGGGGCATACATTGGGTGAAAAAATCATCGCTATAACAACTTAGAGCTACAATACATCTTCACAGATAAAAAAACGACACGAAAATACAATCATAGAAGGAACTAGAATCGACTTGGGTCCTCAACATAACACATATGCTAATTCCTGACTCGACACTAACGTTTGAGTGCTCATGACATCTCACAGGCATTAATTTACTAGGGCGATATAATTATTTTATCATATCAACACAATTCATAGAAGTCTTCAAAGTAGTTTTACAGTTACATGCGTAGTCCTATAAAAACAAAATGCATTCTATCTCCTTCAATCCGCACAAATCAGAACTAATTTAGAATAATTGGGACACTCAAAACAACATGAACTAAATCGGGATGTACCATCCGAATTGGTTCTTATTGGGAAGAGTCATGGAAGGAGAGTAACACTAGAAATTTCTCCGCAACATTGGCTCTTTGGCATGAAATTTCCCCAAAAACTCATATTTTGACATGATATCACCCAAAATACTCACATTTGGCATGAGATCAGCCAAAAATTCACTCTTTGTAATAGTTCAAGACACATTTCTATCCTTTAACACTCTTTTACATTAGGTGCACACTTTCCTTTACACACTTTTATATACTTTTACATATATATATATTTTTCTCTACGATTTATCATACACGTAACTTTGAATACTCTTTTTCTCTTCTTTTGCAGGTCTATCCATAATACACAACAAGAAGAAACCTTAAAAAACAAAAACAAGCACAAGAACAGTACACCACAACACATATGCTTCATCCCTAGCGTCATTTTCCTTTCCTAGTTTCCACTCTTCATTTTACAATCATTCCACACTTCACTTGTCCACTTGGCACACATTTTTCCATCACTCTCTACAAGAACAAAAAGTATGCATATTTTAACTACGTTATGTTATCAAGTATTCACTTAACTATATAAAGTGGGGAAAATGTAGACATAAATCACACACTTGGGTACATTTATAGGTCCTAAAAGCATACTAGTATTTATATGATTCATAATAAAAAAAAAACTACTAATTAAAAACTATCTTTGGCCTCTTTTCTTTGTTTCTTGTTGCCTCTATAGTATTACACACCATACAACCTAGTCAAAAATTTACTAATTTATCTTTCATGGCTTTAGACACCAGCACTCCAACCAAGATAGAAGTGCCGAAAGCGTTTGTCCCCTTTGGGTGCCCCCGACCCTTTTCCACCTTACTCGTTTATTTTGGGTATCTTTTATATTTTGGGCATATTTTTCACTTATGAGTCAGCCTTCCATTTGTCAATAATGAAATTCAAACAAGGGAATAATATAAATATATGGTTATGTGACCAAAATCAAGGACCAATCTCTAAGCATTACTATTATCACCTAAGCTTGCACCCAAAAGGAACCTAAATCACTTCAAAGCATCCATATAGAATCCATTCAAGGGAAAAGGGAATACATATTCTGCATGCATAAACAACATAGGAAGGGAATTTTATGCCATTCCATCCACACAATTGTATTTTCTAGAAAATATAGCCCGATACTAGTGCATCTTGCACAAGGGAATCTTAGGGCACTATTCTTACACACACACAAGAAATACATGGAGTCTAAGATGTAGTACAACACTCATTCATAATTTAAATCTATAGGGTGACCATCGGGGTTAGTATAAATCCCCATACCGCATCTTTTTTTTTAAGGATTTGATGTGGTTTGTGGGCTTGTAGGTGAAATTTTTGTTTTTCAGGTTTCGAGTGTCACCGACGCATCATAATACGACCAACAGGTGATCAATAAGAAGTAACAACAATATTATTGTGATATAGTGAAAACTAGATTATGACCATTTGCGTAGTCACGGGTTCCCAGTAGAGGTATCTAGTGCCCAGCGCCCCTGTCCAAAACCAAGCACCCTTGCCTAACATTTTCCAAATTCTCTGGATTTACAAAGAGTCATTATGACATTGTTTACTTCTTGTCCAACACTTTTTTTAGTTTAGATAAGTTCCAGTTTAAGCGTAAATCAGCCAAGTCCTTTTATCTCTCTCTATTTTCTTAGGGTTTATACTTTTACATGATTTTATTTCTTACATCATACTTGTTGTTTAGTAACTATATACCATTGTTTAAATTAGTTACTCTGTAACTAGGGTGTAATAAAAAATAATTTTTAAAATCAGTTGTACCATTTAACAGATTTGGAAACGTTACTCACATTAAGGAGAATTCTCCCCATTTTGAAGGAAATCAATTATTTGAGTAAACATAATCAAGAAAGGTCCATATATATATTTTTGAGTTCATACGGTTGAGGAAACATGTATGTCAAACTTTATATATTTTATACGTGTCCCAAGACAATTTTAAAGGACTTGTTTTTAAGAATTGGAAAATGTTAATAGACAACCAAGGATCCTAATCATATTTGAAACTCAAGAGTTAGGATTATCTTTGTATAGTTATTAATTGGAAGGAGATACCTATGCATACATTTTAGCAAAGCATGGATTTGGTGGAAGAAGAAATTAAAGAAGTTCTGTAACACGTACTTTATATGACATTGTTATTTTTGATACACAGATGAAATTGAGAAAGATTTCACAAATCCTATCCATATAAATTTGTGATTGTTTTAAAAGGGATGATAATATAGAGGCCATGCGAGTAGAAAATCCCATATTTTGGAACATGTTGATCGTCACAATGAAGAATTTGTAAGTAAATTATTTCTCAAATATATGATTGTTATGGTAAATCATTTCAACAAGTGCATATAAATAAATGAAGTTGAAATTAAAGGTATTTTGCAAATAGATTCACTGACATCTCAGTCAACACATTTCACACTTACCATAATTGATCAATATCGGTATCTAAATGAACCAACAAAAAATGGAGCTATAACAAAGCTATGGAAAAAATTGTATCAAAGCAGGTCATGTAAGAAAATATTAATGAATATTGCCAACGCTATGGGAATCTAAGTCCCTCTACTTGAACGATGTGCAGCTTCCGTAGGTGCATGCATGAAAGGTGGATTTCAATGGTGGCCTTTCACCAGAGATCCAACAGGGGCACTCCACTGACCCTATGGCAAAGCTAGCAATTTCTCACTAGAGAAGAAACTTTGTCTTGAAAGGGGAAAGGGAGTGAGAATGGAGGTAGGAGAAAACTAATGTTATGAGTAGAATATCAGATGCCCACACACATTAATTAGAAATTTCATTTACATGCATTTATAGTTAGAAGAAAAACAAATCCACAGAGAGAAGCTACAAGACCGAATGAAATTCATTGGTCGCAAAGTACCAATCAATCCCTCAATCAAAAGGCAAAAATTCCTTCTTTTTATTATTGAAGCTAAAGCAGAGTTTGTACATAGCTTTGAGAATAGAGGAAAATCTAAGGAGAAGGAAAAATAGAAGAAGTATGGCATTTTCTGTCTTTTCCAGTATAGAGCACTCTAGTCTTTTTTGAAATCAATCGCCAGCCCCTTTGGAATGACTCGAGAAGCCATTATATTCTTTGCAAGAAACTGTTACAACTTCACAAATCCTCAACACCTTTTCAAATTCCTCTATTGTGAAGAAAACGCTCATGGCGGGTTAAAAACCAGATCTTGCAAAGCAACCGTTACATTCGATTTTCCAATTTAAATATAGACCATTTGATTTGCTCCTCTAACTCTAAATTGGGCCATCCACATGTGGTAGAAGGGATTGAGAGGGTTACATGGGGAAGCCTTTCACATTTTGTGATTTTTCGTGAGATTTGGCAATTTGGAACAAATTGCCCACACCCCACTTTGACTTTTCAACTTAGACACGTGGCACGTTCTTATTGAAATGGGATCGCGGCCCTTTTCTCAACATTTTAACCTTTTTTTGGAAAAAGGCTCAAAAACTCAATTTCCTCCGCCCGCTACTCCAATTTGACTAGGACACGTGGCACGCTCGCTTGAGATGGGGTCATGGCTCTTTTCTCAACATTTTAACCTTTTTTGAAAAAGGCTCAAAACTCAAATTCTCCACCACCCACTCTTCCACTTTGACTTTTCAACATGGGCTTGAGACCTTGACTTTTTCCATGAAGCATTCTAGAACTTTTTCTAGACTTTTTTCACTTTTGGAAATTTGGTTAAATTTCCAAAAGTGCCCCGATGGCCCACTCAACTTTGAATTTTCAACGGCGGGCTTCACCTTTGACTTTTTCCTCCTGGCCTTTCAAGCTTTGAATTTTTCCCCGATAGCTTGATCGATGGGTTGACATGGGTCACTTTTAACTTTTCACCTTTTTGCAAAGAGGCTCAAAAACACAAATTCCCCCGATGGCCCGCTCATCCGCTTTGAATTTTCAATGGGCTTTTTTTCTCTCAATGACTCACCACGTGGCAATCCGGGTGCTGATTTGGTAATTGCCCTTTCGCCCCACCTTCGAAAATTACGCCATTGCACACACGTGAGCCATCCACTGAGCCTTCCATACTTAGCCAATTTTACCTTTATTTTGTACCTGGGACACATGGAAAGCCTACGCTTAATTGAAGATTATCCTCGACCCTCCCCCTAGAGTTACGGCATTTACCACATGTGCCAAAAGTGACCAAAAGTGTTAAGATTTTGAAGTATGACCGAACCACATCCAATTAGAGAGACCCACGTATCACTCGGGGATGCTGAGGCAAAATTTGATGGGGAAAGAAACACCCATCATCCCGATTATGGGAAAATACACAGAGGAAGAGAACTTCATCATTTTGAGTCCAATTTTTGAATTTCCTTCACGAACCATAGAGGCATGGAGGAAAAAATGATTTGACGACCCAAGCCATAGAACAAGTGAACAATTTTGATCAAAAATGGAGGTTACAAAGAGGATATTACGTGCATACAGATCGGAAATGGAGGATTTCTAAAAATGAGCAAAACAAAGGTTTAAACAACTCTAGGGCATGACTTTTGCTAATTTCTTGAATCTCTAACTTGGCTTAAACACCAACGAAGGGCATGAGCTCAAAAATTTGAATTTGGCTATGAAAACATAGAGCATTTTTCAGAGACAACAACTAGCTCTAGCTTGGGGACATGGCGTGAACTGGGCATGGCTAGGGCACGACATGAGGATCCAGAATCTCAAGTTTCAAAACATATTACGTTGACTAGTGCCTTATCCATTGGGCCTTGCAGAGTCATGTACAATTCTGAGAAAGAATGGAAGAAGGAGGAAACACACAAGCCAAACCACACACAAAAAAACCAAACAAAACTAAACCAAAACCACACAACAGAAAAGGGAAAAACACACCTACAAAATCACCTATGGTACAAGGTGGGGACAACCCACTTTCACTGATGATACAGTTTCAAGTATTTCCCACTTCGAGGAAATTCCAATGGCATTCCATCCAAGTATGAGAGGAGAAAAACATTCTCACCACAAGCTCCATGAATTTGGAATGGGCCCAGCCATAATGAATCAAACTTTCCATGGCTACCCTTTGGTTCTCTTCTCTTGTCCCATAAGCAGACAAAATCTCCAACCTTGAATTCTCTTGCCTTTTCCTCTTTTCAAAGATCTTCTTCACTTTCAATTGGTGTTCTTTAATTCTATCCACCACTTGGCATCTACTTTCTTCCAGCTTCTCCAGGAAGAGGATCCTCTTGTCAATGGAGTCTTTATATTGACCATCTTCTATTTCTTACAGAAACTTGAGAGCTGACATCTCAATTGTGAGGGGAATCTCTACCTCAACTCCATACAACATTTGGAAAGGTGACATACCTATTTCCTTCTTAGGAGTGATCCTATCGCCCACAATGCATCATATAACTTCTTGTGCTAGTTCCTTTGATTCTCATCTACCAGCTTGCATGAACAATGGTCACAATGTTCTTGTTGCTTGACTCAGCTTGCCCATTTCCCTATGGGTAGTAGTCAAAAGAGTGAGATAGGAGATTCCAAAGCCATAACAAAACTCTATGAGCTCCTTGGAAGAGAAATAGGTGGCATTGTCTACAACAATTTTCTGTGGTATTCCAAAATGAACAATGATATTCTCCTTGATGAAGTCAGCAGATTTTTCGAGTTTCTTGCTTGGTCGGGATGGCTTCCACCCATTTAGTGAAGTAATCAGTTGCAGTGAGTACATAAGTATGCCCTGCACTAGAATGAGGATTCAAAACACCAATAAAATCTAGCCCCCATTGCTGAAATGGTTCTTCAATCACCACAGGCCTGAGTGGCAATGCAACTAGTTGTGGCTTTCCAACAAATTGTTGGCATGCTTTGCATTTGGAAACCCAATCTTGAGTGTCTGCAAAGATGGAGGGCCAATAATATCTCCCTCTGAGGATCTTATGTGTGGTGACCATTGCTGAGAAATGTCCACCACAAGCTTGATCATGATATGCCCTGAGCAACTTTTCTTGCTGCTCCTTATCTACACACCTGAGGAAACAACCATCTAGGCCTCTCTTGTAAAGTGCATGATTCCATATCACAAACTTGGCTGCCTTTAGCTTGAGTGTCCTTCTTTGTTTGTAATCAAGATGAGGAGGGCATTCTCCATAAGTGAGATAGTAAGCAATGTCAACATACCACTCATCAAGAGGTGGTGACAAAGAGCACTGTGGATTCTCTTCCTAACAAGTTGAGAAAACACCATCTTTTTCTCCCTGCTGAGCTTTGAGAGCTTCATCTTCAGCAATCAGCTTGCACAAACCATTTCCTCTTACTAGATTAGAGGGTCTAATCTCCAAGTCATACTCTTGGGTCTTTGCAATCCAACTTCCTCTCTTAGCCCCAAGATCTTGTTGAGTCAAAATGGACTTGATTGCACTTCCAGGGACCATCACCACTGTATGGGAATTGAGAATGTAGAATCTAAAACTTTTAATAGCTTTGACCACTACATAGGCATGTTTCTCCAATTGGTTGTACTTTAGCTCATGATTTTTCAAAGGACAACTCATGAAAGCAATGGGTGCTTCCAAACCTTCATCATTTTTCTAACAAGGACAACAGAGAGTGTATGTTCTGATGCATAAGCAATACATGATGAACTCCTTGTTGAAATCTGAGATACAAGAGTTGGAGCTTTGGCAATGGCTTTCTTGATCTCCTCAAATGTTGTTTTTCCTTCCTTATTCCACTTGAAACTTGCTTGAGGCTTCATCATGGAAGTTATATGCTTAGTCAATTCAGAAAACTCAGCACAAAACGATGATGAAGGAAGTTTACCTTTCCAAAGAATGAATGAACTCCCTTCTTGGTTGGTAAGGCTAGTGCTTGGATAGCTCTGACCCTCTCAGATCAATGTGTGCTCCATGTTTGTTCACAATGTGTCCTAAAAACTTACCTTCTGTGACTCCAAAATGCACTTCTTTGGATTTAGAGAAATGCCATGTTTCCTACACCTCAAAGGACTTGCTCCAAATGACTGATATGATCTCCCCTCCTCTTTGAAAAAACCATGAGGTCATCAAGGTAAATGACAATGCAATGTTTCAAATCTTTGAAGGCCAAGTCCATTTCTCTCTGGAAAGTGGCTCCAACATTGATCAAGCCAAAAGGCATTCTGTTGTAGGAAAAAGTGCCCCAAGGTGTTGTGAAGGTTGTTTTGTTACAATCCTCTTCTGCCACCTTGATTTGGTTGTACCCTGAGAATCCATCAAGCAAAGAGAGCATTTCAGATCCAGTGACTACTTGCAAAATATGATCCATGATTGGAAGAGGGTAGTTGTCCTTGAGAGATGCCTGATTCAGATTTCGAAGTCTACACAAATCCTTATTTCCCCATTCTTCTTCCTTACTGGCACAATGTTAGCCACCCATGTTGAATGGTGGATGGGGAAGATGATTCTAGCATTGAGCATCTTTGTCACCTCTTCTTTGATAACATCAAATCTTTGGATTATAGGGCCTTTGTTTTTTCCTAAAGGGCTTAGCTCCTTGCTTCAAAGGAATGGAGTGATGCATTTCCTTTGGCTGAAAATATTTGAGTTCATCATAGGAATAGGCCAGGACATCTGAGTACTTTTTTAGTAGAGCAACAAACTTTCTCTTCTCTTCTGGTGAGCAACATTTACCAATGTTAACCATCCTTGGATTCTCTGAAGTGCCAATGTTTTCTTGATCAAAATCAGATGGACACCGAGAAGACTATTTTTCTTTCTCTCGATGAACCTAGTCATGCTTGTCAAAGAGGTCTTCCAAAGAAACTAGGCCTTTGGGGATTTTGTTTCCTTTCAGTTTGATTACTCCCTCTTCATCAATTCCCTCAATTCCTTCCTTCTCTTCTTTGGGGACTGATTCACGGTGTGGGTTTTCACTTCCTTCAAAGAAAATATTATTGAAGTTATCCCTTTGTTCTAAGAAGGCTAGGATCTGATTGTCATCATTGAAGACCTGCCAGTGATTTGCATTGTCTGGTATGTTGGGTCTGAACACCATCTCAATGGTCACTTTATCCTTTCCAAAAGAAGGATGAGGTGTCACTAAGGAAGCTGACACTAGTAGAGAATCAACCTTTTCATTCTACTCCCTAGGGATAGCTTCAATGGAGAATGCATCAAAGGATTCAATGCAGTCCCACACTCTATTTCTATAGTGCCTGAGTCTTGGATTTTTCACCTGATATTGCTGGTGGACTTGCTTTACCACAACCTCTACATCACCTTTACATCTCAACTTCTTAATTCCCATGTCCTCTCGCTATTCATGCCTAAGAGTAATGCTTCATACTCTGTTGTATTATTTGTATTGTCAAATTGCAGCTTGTAGGCAAAAGGATATACCTCATTGGAGGGAGAGTATAATACTACACCAGCTCCTGAACCTACTCTAGAATGACTACCATCAAACTCCATTGTCCAAATTTGATCTTCTTCTTCCTCCATGAGAAGTGGCAAGTTCTCTTCTTTTTGATGTGAGGAAGTAGTTTCCTAGCCCACAATCTTGAAAGAGGATATGTTAGCTTTCAGATCATCATTTTCCTTACTATGAACTTCATTTTTCTGACTGGCAACAACTTCTTCATTTCTCCTTTCACTGGGATAGTTGCAGATGACCAATCCATTTTTATTTCTCCACCTAGATCTCTACAAAAACTTCTACTCAACAACATACCAAAAGATGTTGGGATGTCTGCCACCAAAATGGTCAAGAGTATCTTCTTATCAGGGTAATCAACTAGTGCAACCTGAGCATCCTTAATCCTTCCTACCAATGGAACTTGTTTGGATTCCATTGAGTAGCATGTGCCATTTACCGGTCAAAGTGAGGCCAAGAGCATTTGTAAATTTTGTCTGGCATCACATTATCTAAGGCTCCAGAATCTATAATGTAATTGTTCAACTGAAACCTTTGATGAGAAGTGATAGGTAAAAAGGCTCAACTCTATTGGTGGTGGAGGCACTGAGGGCTAACATGTTTTGAGAAGATGGTGTGGATGGTGTGGGAAGTAAGCCTTTAGAATTAGAATTAGAGATTGGGGATGTAGAGTTACCACCCCAGACTGCCTTGATGAATCTATCAAATTGGGTAGGATGTGTTTGTAGGTATTCAATTTCAGAGAGCTGGACTTTGGTTTTGCTAGCATGCTCTACAAAGTCAAATGAAGTTATGGTAGATGAGGAAGAGGTTCCAAATGGGAGATGATTTAAATGATTACTTTTACTTTTGTGTGGGTTCTCCTTTTCAAATGTAGCAATTGGCTTGGAAGGAGATGGGGGTATAGCCTTTGATTGAAATTTAGATGTTCTTACAAAACCAACATTTAGAAGAGAATTGCTCTTAACAACTTTTGAGTTGGGAGAAGAATCAGATAACTTACTTGGCACAATAGTGTGATCCTTGACAACTGGTGAATCTGATTTCTCTCTAGATGATTCCATGGAAGGTGGTAATGGTGATCCCCTACTGATGATCTTGTTTAGTGGAGGCTTTGAGAGCTATCTTCTTTGTTCTTCCTACTCTCAACTGTAATTACTGAGGTTGAAACACCATTCTTGGATTGTGCATGAGTGAAAACAACACATGAAAAACTTGGAGCTTCTTCATCACCTTCCTCCTCATCATCAACGTATTCAATCAAGCCATTGTGCATGCCAACCTCTTCAATTTCAAGATAGTTTTCATAGTCATCCATGCTTTCTTCTTCAGTTTCCTCAATGTTTGTTCCTTCTTCTGATTCCCTAGTGTCACAGATGGCATTGACTGGTGGTGCTTCAAGAGCAAGCCTATGAGGAGGTGGAGAAATTCTTGGTCTATCAGAGGATTTGGTCTCCTTGGAGCATTCCTCATTGTGATTTGTGACAACTGCTTCTTCAAAGCAACTAGGTCATTTGCCATTTTTTGAACATTGGATCAATGGTGACTGAATTTGAACTCTACCTTTTTGCTTCCCATTTGGTCCTTTCACTTTTCTAGAAAGAATTAGATCATCATCAAGTCTCAATTGCAAAGTCTTAACTTCCCTCAATGTTCTTGGTTGGGCTCTTCTGAGGAAGAAACCAACTTTTATGGCAAAGCACTGATGAAGAACCTTTTCAAGTTGTTTTCAGGGGTACCACATCTTCTGGGATCCTTCTTGTCAACCTATTATACCTTGCTACAAAATCTCTCATTGATTCGAGGTCTCCTTCTTCATCTGAACCAATTGACCAGCAGATCCTAAAATCTTCTGTGCTCTTGAACCTATGTTCAAATGCACTTCTTATATCTTCCCAACGCATGTGACAGATCTTGGGGGCAAACATGTAGAACCATTCAACAACTCTTTCTTAGAGTGACTCCACAAAGAGCCTAACTGAAACATCTTCATCTTCAACTCCCAACACTCCACAAGTAGTGATGAATGCTTGCAACATGTTCTTCGGGGAGCTGAGAACCATCCCCTTTGAATTTTGGGAAGTTCTTTCTTGAGCCTCTTGGGAGGTCATGAAGTGGTTGTGGAAGAGCAAGTGGACCAGTATTTCTTCCCCATGGTATGTTAGGCCTACGTTCCTCATGCTCATGATCACCCATTCTATTCTTGTTTCTATCCTCCAGTCTTGCTAAGGCTACTTCTGTTGCTGCTCTTTCTTCTGCTTCAATTTGGAGTCTTTCTATTTCTTCAAGTTGAGCCCTTATCTCCTCTTCAAAGAACTCCTCTCTTTTCAAGCTCTTCAAATGTGGGATCAATTTGTCCTCCTTTCCTTAGTTTCCGGGTGTATCTTCTATCAGCCAGCTTGAAAGTTTTATGCTCTTCTCTGGGGTGCTGGAATTTGTCTCTACCTTTCCAATTTGACAACACGTTCCTCTTCCAGGTCCAAAATCCTTATGGCAATGAAGTATTGATTGACACTTTGTCTATTATGCCAAATAGCTTCTCTCATATCAAAAGCAATGTCTTCTTGGATGTGAAAGAGTAAATCAGGTCTCTCAACAGGAGGATTTCCTAGAATAGCCATGATTTACATCCATGTAGTTTGTGTGATTATTCAATCTCCATAAAATTTTCTTCTAGAATTTTTTTTTTGTATTTTATGACCCTGAGGTCATTTTTAGGTGCAGATGCTACAAAATCTGCCCCACAATGGGCACCAAAAACATTGGCAAAGAAAAATTTGTCTTGTGGAAAAATTGTGGGTTTCAAGCCAATGCTATGGGAATCTAAGTCCCTCTACTTGAACGGTGCAGCTTCCATATGTGCATGCATGAAAAAGTGGATTTCAATGGTGGCCTTTCACCGAGATCCAACAGGGGCACTCCACTGACCCTGTGGCAAAGCTAGCAATTTCTCACTAGAGAAGAAACTTTGTCTTGAGAAGGGGAAAGGGAGTGAGAATGGAGGTAGGAGAAACTAATGTTGTGAGTAGAATATCATATGCCCACACACATTAATTAGAAATTTCATTTACATGCATTTATAGTTAGAAGAAAAACAAATCCATGGAGAAGCTACAAGACCAAATGAAATTCATTGGTCGCAAAGTACCAATCAATCCCTCAATCAAAGAGGTGAAAATTCCTTCTTTTTATTATTGAAGCTAAAGCAGAATTTGTACATAGCTTTGAGAATAGAGGAAAATCTAAGGAGAAGGGAAAATAGAAGAAGTATGGTGTTTTCTCTCTTTTCCAGTACATAGAGCACTCTAGGTCTTTTTGAAATCAATCACCAAATTTCGAATGACATCGAGAAGCCATTATATTCTTTTCGCAAGAAACCATGGTACAACTTCACAAATCCTCAACACCTTTTCAAATTCCTCTCATTGAAGAAAACACTCATGGCGGGTTAAAAACCAGATCTTGCAAAGCAAATCATTACATTCAATTTTCCAATTTAAATATAGACCATTTGATTTTCTCCTCTAACTCAAATTGGGTCCATCCACGTGGTAGAAGGATTGAGCGGTTACTGGGAAGCCTTTCACATTTTGTGATTTTTCGAGATTTGGAAATTTGGAACAAATTGGCCCACACCCCGCTTTGACTTTTCAACTTAGACATGTGGCACGTTCTTATTGGAAATGGGATCGCGGCCCTTTTCTCAACATTTTAACCTTTTTTGGAAAAAGGCTCAAAACTCAATTTCCTCCACCAACCGCTGCTCCGATTTGACTAGGACACATGGCACGTTCTGATTGGAGATGGGGTCGTGGCTCTTTTCTCAACATTTTAACCTTTTTTGGAAAAAGGCTCAAAAACTCAAATTCTCTACTGCCCACTCTTCCACTTTGACTTTTCAACGACAGGCTCCGAGACTCTTTCAACCATGAGCATTCTAGAACTTTTACTTCACTTTTGGAAATTTGGTTAAATTTCCAAAAGTGCCTCGATGGCCCGCTCATCCGCTTTGAATTTTCAATGGCGGGCTTCACCTTTGAATTTTTCCCTGCAGGCTCAAGCTTTGACTTTTTCCTTTATATCCTGATCGAGGATGTGGGTCACTTTTTAACTTTTCACCTTTTTTTTGCAAAGAGGCTCAAAATCTCAAATTCCCCCGATGGCCCGCTCATCCGCTTTGACTTTTCAATGATGGGCTTTGCCTCTCCAATGACTCTGACCACGTGGTGATCTGGCGCTGATTTGGTAATTGGCCCTTTCTGCCCCACCTTCGGAATTGCACATTGTGACACATGGAGCCATCCACTGAGCCTTCCATACTTAGCCGATTTTACCTTCATTTTGTACCTGGGACACGTGGAAAGCCCGCACTTAATTTAAGATCCCTTGACCTCGCCTCTAGAGTTGTGTCATGCGACACGTGGATTCTTTTTGCACTGATTTTGAAGTATGACCAACCACATCCAATCAGAGAGACCCACATATCACTCGGGGATGCTGAGGAAAAATTTGATGGGGAAAGAAATGCCCATCATTCCCGACTATGGGAAAATACACAGAGGAAGAGAACTTCATCATTTTGAGTCCAATTTTTGAATTTCCTTCACGAACCAGAGGCATGGAGGAAAAACAATGATTTGACAACCTAGGCCATAGAACAAGTGAACAATTTTGATCAAAAATGGAGGTTACAAAGAGGATATTACGTGCACAGACCGAAATGGAGGATTTCTAAAATGAGCAAAATAGAGGTTTAAACAGCTCTAGGGCATGACTTTTGCTAATTTCTTGAATCTCTAACTTGGCTTAAACACCAGAATAGAACTCATATATTATACTTTACATTGTTATGAAAATAAAACACTAGAGATGCTATGAAAATAATATATTAATAAAGTGTTATTTCATATTGTTTTAAAATAATTTACAAAGGTGCAAAACATCTCAATTGAATTTTGAGACTTATGTTTCAATTCTTAGTATTAAAATTAGTTATACGATATAAGAAAATACAATCTCATTAAATGATGTTCCCTATGGTATCAGTATCATGTGTTAGTGCTCCAGATTTAATTAGATATTCAGTTGTGACATTCATACTAGTGAGATTATCAATATATCGCTATCAGTATCACCTATTAAAAGTAAACTAGGATCCACATATGATTTCTTCTTGAAAAATATTTCTAGATCCATGCCATGCTCCTTAATTATTTTATTCAATGTATTGTTTTGTTTATTAAGGAGCAAAAGTTTTTCCTTCAAAGTGAAATAAAAACAGTTAAAATTTTGCGTGCATTCTTTAGATGAAGATCCAAGACCAATACTTCATTCTTCAATTTTTCATATTTTGACTGCATTTGAACAAATAAATATTATTAGTTAAAATTTTTAAATATGTAAAAATAAAATTTCAATGCAAAGAAAGAGTTAAACTTACAACAACTTTATCTTTTTCAACATTTGCAATGACAACAAGGTTTTTGTCTCTAGCCCATTTGTTATAGTAAGCTTGGGCTTCACCATTTAAATTTTCCAACCTATTTAACATTATATCCAAAACATTATCATTATATTCATTTCCTACTGTAATGAAACTTGAGAGATCCTGATTCAACAATACATCAATCTTTCCTAGCTCATTTTGAACTAAAGAAAATAAAGAATTTCTTTGGGAATGGTTGTGATAATGAGCATTTATTTCCTTCATCAAATATTTTTCCTGAATTCCCATGTTTTCAATGTCTCTATATCAGGCATAAAAACATCATTAATATTAGCATAATAACTATCTTCCAACAAATTATGCAACAGAAAAGTTGTTAATTGATCATCAAACCGTGTAGTGCTTGGTATTTGATGTCGACATGAGTGAGTTTGATTTTGTCATAGATGTAAAATGATAATTAATGAAAATGAGGATGATGAGAATTGTAAGAGGTTTCTTATAGTGATGATGGCATGGAAAATCAAGGTGTAGCTTAGTTGCAAGAGTGAAGATAATGAGAATGGCTTGTCCTAAGAGGCCTAATTAGGAGACCTAGTTAGCCTAGGTGATAGACTATGATGATTTGAGTTACATGGTGGCTTGAGGATCATATTAGAGGCATGTAGAGCATGATTTGATTGTGTTGAGACACACATGTGAGTCTTAGAGTGTAGGTACAAATTTGAGCATGGGTTGTAGGTGAGCATCTAGACCTAGTCTAGGTGCTCAAGGCCAAATGAAGCATGATAGTGAGTTGCAAAGATATATGAGCTCATGGAAGAATGTAAATTTTGAAATTTGAAACTGTGGAATAGTGCTATGATTTAATAACAAACAAAATCATGCACACAGATCTAAACAATTCCCCACAAAATCTACAACAGTGGAAGTATAAACTAGAATAATCTAAATCACACAAAAGTACACACACATAACAAGCATGTACCATGGTTCACCCAATGTGGGCTATGTCCACCAAAGATAGAGATCTCATATATATATAATATAACAAGAGATTACAAACCAACTCTTCTACACAAGAGTACATGTATCTCTACAAGAGTATCTCCTCCTCCCAGATCTCCAACTAGATCTTCCTGAGTACACTAAACCGTGCCTCCATACCACCACCAGCAGATCTCACATAACTAGGAACTACTGCATCTCTAAACTGTGACCAAGTTCTCTGTGGATTTGTAAACAAGACCTCTCACATGGGTCTACCAGATGTGTAACTAAGACTGTGCACCAAGAAGTAAGTCTGTCTCTCCATCACTGCATAACCTGTGCAAACATGAAGATGACCTCCTCTATAATATCTAGATCTACATGGATCAACAATACAATATGATCTCATGGATCTACAATACAAGACTAGATCTACATAGATCTATAATACAAGACCTCACCAACATGTGGATCTACAAGAAGAAATGCTATGTGCTTTGCATACTATGCAAGCCATTACAATGAGACAATAAATATACAAAGGAAATACAGTAGAAGACGTTACCCTCTTCTCACCATTCAGATGTACCTGCTTATTTCCTTTTGTCTAGCTCCTCTCCATGGAGTCTCTGTCTTCATGTAACATATTCCCTTTTCTCTTCTTCTTCTTCATCTTCATCCTCTCAATATCGGAGAATCAAGGATCTAATCCGATCCTTCTTTTTATTCATATCACTTCTAAACCCTAGCTTTCATGCTTATATAGGTGTATATAAAATTAGGGCACTTTAGCCATGCAATTACATCAAATAAATCTACTTTAATGCTAAAGATATATTTAATTCCCGAGAGTTAATTAAAACATCATTGCAACAGTAACTTAAGGTGCCAGTTAGCCTTAACCGTGGCCGGTTCCCACTTGCTCTGACCGATGTCTATCCTATCCGACCATCGATGATGGGTTGTAGTTACCATTTTCTCGACCGATATCTATCTTGTATGACCAATAACGGTTGCTATATTTTCCAAAGAAGTTTCCATTACATACTCCCCGTGAAGCTATTTAGCTCCACAACCTAACAATCTCCCACTCGGAGATAAATTGTTGAACCTCTCGTACTTGTATACCGTACATCACCATCCTCAACACACCATGAATACAAACTATTCTTTCCTTCAACAATTCTCTCAAAGAAAATTAAAACCAGAAGATCAAACCATCTTCTCAGACCAAGAAGATGAAACCATAACTTACCAAACCTGCATGAAGCTACAACTGATCCGTGACACCAAGTATCAAGCTCCCATTGAATTGTAACACCATACCAATTGTTGGTATTAGAAAAACAAGCCAACCTAGCTCCTCATTCAATAAGCCATCATGACTAACACACTTGCAAGAGCTCCCACTCAAACTGAAGTTCTGAGCCTTAATCACATCCGTAGCCATACTTGTAAAACCAACCATATTCTCCATCCATCTATCCATGTCTCCATGCAACCACCAATGCAACTGACCAAGACAAGTCAAACTGGAATATGCGAAAGAAAAACAAGATCCTGGGTAAAGATAACCCAAATGAGTTCTACCTGCAATAGTGGGTGATCAATCCACAAACTGCATAACTCAAAGAATCCAAACACTACAATCTACAAATCCAATCCTGCATAAACAACTAGCATATCCAAGACAATCATCTGTAGATAACATCTCTCAAGGAGTAACATAGTAATCAAGAGGAAATACAAACATCCCCTACTCATGCTCAAATCATCCATGTGAAAATCAAACATTTACATCATCATAGACTCACAAAACTGAATCTATCCAACATGTAGAAACTCACCATGTACATCGATACATATCACCAGCTCTCCAAAAGCTCCAATTCTGTCACCGAATAACTCCAAAGCCGAATATGAATCCTGTGCTCATCAATTTCAATAACAAACATCCATGCTAAACCATGCCACTAATACCAAGTGCAAATACTAGCAAACATATCATCAACATACTCTGCACAAACTAACCAAGATGAAAGCAAAAAAAAACAAGGGCACCATCTAAAAATGGTAAATAAACACTGTTGTCAAACCTGTAACAAAACATACCACGGTTTCCTAACCAACCCCACGGTCCTTTGCCTCGACCAAACACAAGCTTACTGATGACCAACCACGGTTAATCCTAACCGACACCGGTCTCTGTAACTAGCAGATTTTCTCTTTTAACCCTTAAAAATTTGGAAAAATTGCACTATCATATTCACCCATCTGAATCTAACCATCAACTGTAATCCCATAGGGATATCTAGGCACCATAAAATAAACCAAAAGTGACATCAAAAATCAATAAACTCAATATACCTTAAATCCATGACTGTCCTCCAAAACCAACTAGTGCCTCTGCCACTTTGAATAGTAGTAATCTCCTCTCACTCTGCATGTGCATCATGTATCCAATCCTGCAATGCCAACAACCATGGCTTGCTCCCACTGAACATGAAATCCCCTGCACTTCCTGACTAATATGTCAGTGAGAAATAAAACTAGATGAAAGAGAATATAAAATGATTCCCTTCTTATCAAAGAATACTTCTACATCACAGAAGTTTGGACTTCTTGTGAAGTAGGTGAATCAACTTCTTTTCATCCGTATGTACTCAACATCTCTCGTTACCTGCAACTATGTCTAACCATGAATTTTCATTGAGGATCTCATCCTTAGACTAGAAACCCTTGTCCTCAAGATTCCACACAACCGGGAAATAAAAGTCAAACAACACCAAGAAACCATGGTGTAAATTTGTGCACACAATCCAAACATAATATCAGTTACTCCAAATGAAAGAAATAAAACATGAACCATATAGAGATACCTGACTCAAAGTCTCAATGGACTAACCGAGCCAACTCCATCCTCTTTCTGATCCAAACATTGAAGTGATCAACATTGTTTCTTCCTGTACACACTGTGCCAAAACCAGATCCTCCAAAATAGGACACTGAACCAACTGCCCTCTCTTGCTACAAAAACTCTGTACAAATAAGTTGCCACAAAGACCAACCACGGTCATTCCCTAAGCAACCATGGTTAGCTGACCAGTATCGATTCCTTTGTGACCAACCTTGGTTCTTAGATCGATGTCAATACTACTGGAATGAACCCAACGCCACACAATTTGGCATAACACACCACACTAGGTGCCTACTTCGACCGAAGCCGATAGTTGAGTGAGCCATTCATTTTAAGAAGCATCCAAATCTCGTACAAAAACAATACAACAAATCCATGCAATAAATTGCATCAAGATGAAACACATCACCTTACCAGCACCAAGACACTCAACCGCATCTTCAACTTGAAGAACATGTTTCTCTGATGGAAACCCCGTCTTCGTTCTATGCTACTATATTCAGCTTCTCTAATGAATCCCATGCATCTAACTGCACCAAAGGATGCATAACTACTCCTCTATCTCATTCTTAGATGTAGATCTGTAGTCCCAAACATGTATGTGGAACCAAAATAATATAAGCACTATAATACCAAGGTAAAACCATACCTTAATAACTGGATCTGCAATGTGACCCACATGCTTGTGCCTCCAAGAACTGGGGACACCTTAGTAAACAAGATACATTCTATGCATGTTTCTATTTCTTTAGATCTATGATTTTCTGTTTATAACCAAGATGCTCAAGAACCGACCATGGTCACCCCAGTAACGACCACACGGTTACCTTGTAATCGACAAAAATCACCCTGCTAATGCCGGTTTCCACTTAACCGACATCGGTCGGTGTAATTTCTAAAGAACCTTAATCTTCCAGCTCCCACTTGAGATTAAATCTCTTCCTGTGATCTTCTCATAAGGAAAAAAAAATGCTTCTCTGATACCAGTTGTTGGGAAATTTGGAACTGTGGAATAGTGCTATGATTTAATAACAAACAAAATCATGCACACAGGATCTAAATAATTCCCCACAAAATCTACAGTAATGGAAGTATAAAATAGAATAATCCAAATCACACAAAAGTACACACACATAACAAGCATGTATCATGGTTCATCCAAAGTGGGATACGTCCACCAAAGATAAAGATCTCATACATACATACACACATATATATAATATAACAAGAGATTACAAACCAACTCTTCTGCACAAGAGTACATGTATCTCTACAAGAGTATCTCCTCCTCCCAGATCTCCAACCGGATCTTCCTAAGTACACTAAACCATGCCTCCATACCACCAATGTAGATCTCACATAACCAGGAACTACTGCATCTCTAAACTGTGACCAAGTTCTTTGTGGATCTGCAAACAAGACCTCTCACATGGGTCTACCAGATGTGCAACTAAGACTATGCACCAAGAAGTAAGTCTGTCTCTCCATCACTACATAACCTGTGCAAACATGAAGACGACCTCCTCTACAATATCTAGATCTACATGGATCAACAATATAATATGATCTCATGGATCTACAATACAAGACTAGATCTACATAGATCTATAATACAAGACCTCACCAACATGTGGATCTACAAGAAGAAACGCTATGTGCTTTGCATACTATGCAAGCCATTACAATGAGATAATAAATATACAAAGGAAATACAATAGAAGACATTACCCTCTTCTCACCATTCAGATGTACCTGTTATTTCCTTCTGTCTAGCTCCTCTCCATAGAGTATCTGTCTTCATGTAACCTGTTCCTTTTTCTCTTCTTCTTCTTCGTCTTCATCCTCTCAATATCGAAGAATCAAGGATCTAATCTGATCCTTCTTTTTATTCATATCACTTCTAAACCCTAGCTTTCATGCTTATAAACGCATATAAACTTAGGGCACTTTAGCCATGTAATTACATCAAATAAATCTAATTTAATGCTAAAGATAGATTTAATTCCTGAGAGTTAATTAAAACATCATTACACAAGTAACTAGTTAGTTAGCATTAACCGCATTGGTTCACACTTTCTCTGACCGATGTCTATCCTGTCGTCGACCGATGATGGTTGCTGTATTTTCTAACAAGTTTCCATTGCATGCTCCAGTGAAGCTATTTATCTCCACAACCTAACAATTATGGCATGGAAAATTAAGGTGTAGCTTGGTTGCAAGAGTGAAGATAGTGAGAATGGCTTGGCCTAGTAGGCCTAATTAGGAGACCTAGTTAGCCTAGGTGATGGAGTATGATGGTTTGAGTTACATGGTGGCTTGAGGATCATGGTAGAGGCATGTAGATCATGATTGGAGTGTGTTGAGACACTCATGTGAGTCTCAAAGTGTAGGTACAAGTTTGAGCATGGTTTGTAGGTGATCATCTAGACCTAGTCTAGGTGCTTGAAGGCCAAATGAAGCATGAGAGTGAGTTGTAGAGATATATGAGCTCATAGAAGCATGTAAAGGTGTGAGACATGTTGTATTAAGTGTGTTAGGTCCTTTTTAATAGGTTTTATGCATGGTTCTTTGTGTTAGAACACTTTGTTTTGACTTAAACTAGGAAAAACCTAAGGCCTAGTCATGCAAGTCATGTTGGTTAAGAAGATGCATACCAATTTATGAATTAGTGAGCATTAGAGATTTTAGTATATATTTTTATAGTGCTTGTGGTAAACATTTTAGGGTTATATGATGGATATTTTGAAAGATATTATTTTTTTGGTCCTACCGAGTTCTAAAAAGGATGTTTTCCAGCTCGATGTGAGAGAATTGGACTTGAATGACACATGTAAAATATACACGGGCCCCCGAGAATTTTAGGGATGTTGAAACATGGAACTAAGAATATTTGAGAGTTCGAATGAGATCAAATGAGGCCCTATATTTTATGAACAAATGTTAAGAAGGTAAGAAGGTCAAAACCCTTCTTAAACCCTAGTTTGATAGCGATGGAGGAAAACTTATTTTTTTAATCCCAAAAATATTGGATCATAAAATGTGATGATTGGATGATGGATAGGACTCTCCCATATTTTAGATGGTGGTTGTTTGTGTCATGATAGTTAGTGGAGCCCACACAAAAGTCCTTGTTTTCTAAAGAAGGTTTTACTCTCAGGTTTTCCATTAGACCCTATGACTAATTTAGTGTTCTAAGATGTACGAGACATGATACATGTTTTAATTAATTTAATAGATTGGTGAGGCCATTTGATGACCTACACAGTCAAAATAGGTTGATTAGTTTTTGGGCCTAAAGGGGCACTTTTATGTCATGGAGAATGAGTGCTCTTGGGAACTTGTGAAATTATTTATGATAATTGATGACCTTGGAGGTGTTGTATAAATATCATATGATATTATATATGCATTGATTTATCTATGGAATTCATTTGAGGTGGCATAAAGAAGGTCACAAGTTGACCTAGTTTAGGCCTGTTCGGGACAACATGGGTTTGTATAAAGATTGGTCCGAAAGATCAATATTTTAGCTTAGTTGATGATGGATATCAATTGGAGAGTGAATATGGATTAATTTTTATCCTAGTGAATTAATTTAGAGAGATTTAAAGTGATAAGAAGGGTGCAAGAAGGTCTCATTTCCAAAACCGGTTTTTGGGTGTTCAATTTTCGAAGAGGAAAAGTTTCCCAATGTCTTTGTTGTTTGAATTATGATGTATAACTTACTTCTAAGTGTTATAAAGGTTAGTGGATTTCCTTTGAGTGGTTACATGTTTGATTTTATTTGGTGTGATCTTGAATCTATTGTTGAGTACTAGTTCTTGGAGGTGCTCGATTTATGTAGGAAACAATCCAACTCGAGGGTGATATGAAGTAAATGGATGAAACAAAGTTACCTAATTTGATTTAGGATGTTAATATGTTGTTTTTGACATTTATGGATCCTTTGGAGGCATGACATAGCTGGAGTGAGTGCTTGGATTCCTTCGTGTGCTCGGTGATGGTGTTTTTGGTCTTCTTGGGCTAGTGAGAGCTTGTTAGATGGATTGATGCATTTCCAACCCATATGGGCCATTCAAGATGATTTATATGATATTGTATATTTTTTTGGTGTTGTTATGACCTAACTTAAGGGTCATGGCTGACCTAGTTATGTTTTTAAATTGAGTCATGTATTAAAGTGCATGTAATTGTTCATTTTGAACTAGTGGTGTAAGAGGAAAACATGTGACATAGGTATGAGTGTGAAAGTGATATGAGGGCATAAAGATAGAGATGAGAGAGTCTGTGAATTTATTAGAAGTGTTGAATATCTAGTTTGCAAGGTAAATTATACGAATCAACCCATGAATTAGAAAGATTGAGCAAAGTAGGAGAAGGTGAATTTGAAGAGGGTTTGGTGTATGAGCTAAATTTTTGATCACTATCAGTTGTGTGAGCATAATATCATCAATTATCATCCATTTCAAGGTGGTTGAGTTTGTTCTTGATCACCTTAGGGGTTGTATCCTCCTTATAGGGTTGGTGCCTTGCTAAATAGGGGTTGGTGCTCCTTGTGGGGTTGGTGCCTCACTAAAAAAATCTTGTGTGATGTGTCATATTCATGAAAGTATTTTTGTTTGTGTAATATAATAAAAAATTTCAGTGGGGTTTTCTTCCCTTTATGGTTTCCCACTTTACATCTTGTATTCTTGAGTTCTCTTTTATTGAATGTTATTATGAATGTATGTTTCATATTAATAATAACACATTGATGAATGGTTATTTGTTAATGGTTCAAACAAGTTAAAGTAATTGAAGTAATATTGTCGAGCCCATAAAAGTGACTAATTCCTGAAGAAGAGAATCAACACATGCAAGGAAAGTAAGGGAAAAATGCTCAAGGAATGGCGTACATGAGAACAGTGCACACATGTAGTTCAAGGAGTTGCAATAAAAGGGCGAGTAAACATGGAGCATGCAAAGGTTAGCTAGTGGAAGTAGGATAGGGTTTGAAGACTTAGCTGCATAATTGGATATAGTACTACATGAAAACACGTGAAAACATGAGTACGTGTGATGAGTGGACAAGATTAAAACTTGGAATATTGGAGATCAAGGAAAGAATATTCCATGAAAGGAATATTCTAGAGGGTAATCATTATAGTTAGTGGAGGATAATTAGGGTTTTGGTGAGTTGACATAGGAACTCGATTATGGAGGAGCATGATTCCACCTAGCATATAGACTTCTCATGAGTGAAACTAAGGTGGTGAAGGGGAAATCCCATCCTATTTAAGAATTTGCTCGTATCTAAAACAAGAGCTACGAGAGAGAGAAGATATGGTGTGAGAGACCAGTCAAAAATATCTAAGTTCATGGAATAATATAGTTAGGGCTCTCTGTGGAGATTCATTTTATAGAGTTAGAGTGTCATCCCTTGATGTAATCAGTCGATATGACCCTCTAGGCATGGGGCATAGAGGAGGAGAGAACTGTAGGCGTGCATATTAGCCCACCTGGTGACCAAACCCTAGTGCTTAGTTTTCTAATTCCTGAGATAAGTGTTGTTAACTTGGTTGGTGTTGGTATTGGTAGTCAAAGCACACTGGTAGATATAATTTTCATTTAGTTCATCTATGGTAGCACAAACATTTCCTATGTTTGGAGGCATCCTATCTGGCACATCATTTGGGCAAAGTGTGGGTACACAAAGTTTGGGTATCACATGTCTGGAAGTGGTTCAACATCACAAAATATCAGGTGCGCATAGTTTATTGTGATGGTGGGTACATAGAGCGTAACTAATGCATCAGCCCTTACTTGGGGAGGAGGATCTGGTGGATCCGGAGGAATAGGAGCTAGTGGATCTAGTGGATCTGGTGGTGGAGGAAACATAAGAGGGAATCAAGGTCTTGGATCTAGTGGTGGAAAGGGCCACAACACCATCAATAGGTGTTTTATGAGATGTCTCTTCACTTTCCTGATTACAAGGGTGTTGAGGATGTTTGCAGAGCATGTACACAAATGTGAATTACTATGGCACACTAAGGGCATCACTACCCAGAGTGGAAGGAAAGTCAGTTTACAACTATGTTGTAAAGGGCATGCATATAGTACCAAAAGTAAGTATGACCCCATCAAATGATAGTGGATTATATTACATTGCATGATGCCTTTTTGGAATTTCATATTCCTTGAGTTTGAGCAAAAAGAGCATCAACGCACTCAAGGAAATTCAACAAGGTATGGTAGAAAGTGTGTAGGAGTATGATGCACACTTTAAGACTCTTATCAAAGTTGTCTTATGATATCCATCCCTCACAACATGCTCAATGGTTTATTGGAGGATTGATAACACCTTTTAGATGAGTGACTTTCCCATAAGACTTTCATGGATCCACGTGAGGCCTTGAGGCTGCTCTGCACAGTTGAAGCCATTGAAGCATTGACACTAGAGTAAGCCCATTTTTAGAAGCACATATTTGCCATGGAAAAACAACTTGAAAAATTGTCTATGAACTCAGGCTCATGAGACTTGTAGTGGAATTTGGTGCATGGATTGTGAGATAGAAGGACACACCAAGGATAGTTTCCCTCAAAATTTGGTGCACGTGTTATGTCAATAGATTGTGAAATCTATCATGAGATCATGATCCAAGTAGATGCCCATTGTTGCAACATGTGATCCATAAGAATGTGACCTCTTATTGTAAAATTTGTACATCCACTACTCATGACATGAAGGACTTCCAATGATAGACCAAATTCATGATGTTATTGATACTGGGGTGCACTAGACTAGCATTGGGAGTAGTTCTAAGAATGAAGGTCATCAATATGAAGGGCACATGTAGATGGAGGAGGTCGAGGAAGAGGATTTTGTGGAGGATTCAGAGGTCATAGTAGTCATGGGGGGAGGAAGAAGTGAATTTCCCCATGGAACTTGTTACAATTGTGGATCTACTGAACACTACAAACATGAGTGTCTAGATTTTCTACAGTGCTCATGGTGTGGAAAGAAGCATAAGTATGAAGAGTTCCCTAAGTTGTATGAACACATGAGCTAGAACTAGAAGAAGGACAAAGGGGCACAGGGAATGGTTAGTGTGAAGTAGGTTGATCCATTATGGATGCCTAGGGTGGTGCATAACCCTGAGTTAGAACCTATCTTAGTAACTACATGGGTGGAAGCCACGCGTGCTGGGAAGAACCAAAGAAAAGGCCCTCATTACATGAGAGGAAGTATTACATGGAAAGTATCCTGATCCAAGCCATCAAAAGGAGGTTTACCAAGAAACCATGGAGGTGATTAGAAGCTACAGGGAGATTCAATGTCTAAAGGAGAAATCATGGAAGTTGGAGCAGAAGAAGAAGAGTGTTGAGGTCCCCCAAAAGGACATGGATGAGGTTAGGGAAGTATGTCAATGTTGCACTAGGAGAATATTATTCCTCTATTGGGAGAATGGCTAAGAGAAAAAGTACCACGCATTAGAGGTGAGCATGAGAGACAAGTCTTACATGCTAATCTACCTCCTCATAGTATTGATTATGACAAGGAAATCACATTGAAATGGTGGTTGATGGATGGATTTTAAGCAACATACTGATTGAAATGGGTACAAAGGTCAATGTCCTTACCCTAGATGCATGGAATCAGATGGGGAGGCCTCCATTACAACCATCTTCAAATGTGTTGTATATGGAAAATAGGAAAAAGGCTATGCCCATCGAGGTTTTTGGATGCATCCATAACCATTCAAGGGGAAAATTTTACTGGGGATTTTGAGGTTAGAACTTGCTTGAGGTAGAAAATTTTAATTACTTGGGTGCCCTTGTGTTACATGAATAATGTTGATTTTGCTTCAACAAGGGGTACATTAGCTTTGAGAACAAAAGGAGTGCATCATTATTCCACTAATAGATGGGAGGTTTGCACCCTATGTGGAACCCTTAGGAGAAGAGGATCTAGACAGAATATATGTGTGCACCATCAAGGACCCCAAAGTTATTCATCCATCAAGAGAAGGAGTCATTCAATGGGAAGATGATCTCAGTCCATGAGTGATATGACTAGCATTGCATGTGAAAATTGGGTGCATGGGACTTATGAGTTGGTTGGAAGACAAGTGAAGGATACTGAGACTAGAGTGGTCAGAGACACTTCATTAGGCACCTGGGAGGAAGGTAGTTACCAAGTTACATTGGGAAGGAAACCCTGATGTCTTTCTACACACGATGGAAGTCTAATGGACATGTCAAGTAGAAAGGAGGAATATGCTTACTTATACCTTACACAGGGATAACAATGCATTGGGGGTGAACCCATCGAGACAATATTCTAGAGTGGCGCAAAGTGAGAATCACATTCTCTATTAGTTAGGTTTCTCCACAACAATGCACCATCTAAAATATGTGACTATCATGGGAAGGATTCCACCTCATTCCACATCCAGGAGTGTGAGAGAACTTGATGGTAGGCCGAAAGCCTTTCCTCCTTCACTATGGGTGCATAAGTTCTATTCCACCTTGTAGGGTTGTGCATGTGCATGGTATATCCATTCGGAGCTACGTCATCAGATGGGAAATTGGAAAGAAGAGTTGATGGATGATATATTATCAAAAAATTTGAGTATCTGAGTTTTAAGCCATCGGTGAATGAGGTGTTGTAGGTAGTCAAGCACCTTACCTTGGGGATAGTGCCATGGCTGAGGACCAAATCCTAGATTTGTTAGGGGAACCTGAGTTGGGGGCACTTTGTGGAAGAAGAGGTAGAAGAAGTACAACTTGAGTGCACACCTTCCTAGAAAAAGAAAAGGGTAAGTTGGTATACCTAATAGATGATGAGGAGGTCAAAATTTGGATGTTTCTCATACAAAAGGTACATGTGAAGTATTGGAAAAAGTAGATGAGAAAGCACATGCCTACCATGAGCCCTTGAAAACAAAGAAAGTTAACATTGGTATAGAAGTAGAGCCAAAAGAAGTTATCATTGGAGATTACTGGAATGGACCAGAGGTTTCAAAAATAGTTGAGTTGTTATGTGACTTCCAAGACTTGTTCCCATGTGGGTACCATGAATTGAAGGGAGTTCATCACTCATTAGGGAAATGTGGATTAAGTTAAAATAAGGTGTGCCCCATCAGAAAGAGGCCCTATAAGATGAACCCAAATTTACACATAAAGGTTAAGGAGGAAATTGATAAGATGATAGAATCTGGAATCATTGAGGCAATTGAGGAATCTAAATGGGTGAGCCCAATGGTGATTAGTATCAAGAAGGATGGGAGGATAAGGATATGTGTAGACTATAGAGATTTGAATGTTGCATGTGTCATAGATCCTTTCCCAACCCCATTTACTAAAGAGATCTTGGAAGGTGTAGCAGGGGGGAAATCTATTCTTTTACAGATGGATTCTCAGGTTATCACCAGGTAAGGATTGTGAAAGAAGACCAGGAGAAAATACTACATTTCACCATTGAATGGGGAATTTTTTTATACATGGTTATGCCCTTTGGGCTTAAGAATGCACTGCTGTATTTTTGTGCATCATGGTGGTGCAGGCCTTTCAAGACTTCATCCATAAATTTCTACAAGTTTACCTTGGATGATTGGATGGTATATGGGTTAGTAAGAGGATCATTGTGACAATTTGAGATTGATGTTTGAGAGGTGTAGGTAAGTTAAGTATCTCTCTAAACATTAAGAAATGTGTCTTTTCTACTCCTTTTGGCACATTACTAGGTCACATTATTTGTAAGGAAGGCTTATTGGTAGATCCTACCAAAGTTGTTGTTATTTTAGGTTGGAGGAGCCTACCAATCAAAGTGCAGTGCATGGATTCTTAGGGCATATGGGTTACTACAAAAAATTCATCAAAGGGCTATGCTAAGATCTCCACACCATTAGAAGAGTTATTTGAAACATAAGAGTAAATTTCATTGGGGTGAGCGCAACAAGTGGCTTTTGACACATTGAAGGAGAAACTTACTACTGCGCCCATTTTTTGCTTTCCCTCTTGGGATAAGCCCTTTCATGTGCATGTGGATGCATCAGGTATGGAAATAGGAGTAGTTTAGCACAACCTGAGAGGGATTGTTGATCACCCTTTGTGTTTTGCAAGTAGAAAATTAACTCCAATTGAGCAAAATTACACAACATGGAGCACGAAGCATTATCTATGATTTATGCATGCAAAAGTTCAGGAAATACTTATTGGCTACTCCATTTATATTTTACATGGATCATATGGTGCTCAAGTACTTGGTAAAAAATGTCTTCTTGCAAGGGCACATATGCTGATGGATCTTGTTATTTCAAGAGTTTGAATTTTCAGTCATTGTAAAACCAGGAAAAAACAATTTAGGACCTGACCATCTATCATGGATTAACTCAGGTGAGGATGCACAAAAGCATTGAGGACACAATGCTAGATGCATATTGTTCAGATTGTAGTGCACACCCTCTAATTTGGAGGATATTGTTGTTTTCTTACGAATGGGTGTGGCACTTAAAGGAATGAAGGCCTTGGAGAAAAATTAGTTGGCTATATGCGCATCACGCCTATATGTTGATTAGTGGAGACCTATACAAGCTAGGTCGGGATGAGGTTTTGCACCGGTGCATATTGAACATGAACATACTGCAAATCATGGAGGAAGCTCATGGTGGCATTGTAGAGGTCACTATGCAGGAGGAATGTGACCGTGCAAGATCCTATTGGCAGGTCTTTGGTGGGAGACAATTTATAAGGATTGTATAGAGTATTGCAAGGCCTGTGACCATTTCAATGCCTTGGAAAGCTGGGGAAAAGAGATGAAATGTCATTAAGACCTATTACTAGTGCAGAACCATTTGAAAAATGGGCAATTGACTTTGTGGGACCTATTTCCCCACCATGCACATGACAGTTCACGTTATATTATCACTTGTACATACTATCTTACAAGGTGGGTGGTGGTGCCTACGAAGGATTACACTGTGGCTACAGATAACTAGGTTCTATGGGAGAATATAATCAATAGATATGGATGCCCATTGAGTTTAACAAGTGATAGGGGTACTCATTTTTTTGAATGAGACAGTTAGAATCTTATTAACGAGTTTATGGTGGCACATCACAAAAATACACCCTATCACCCTCAGGCTAATGGAACTACTGAGGCCTTTAACAAGATTTTAAGCCACACATTGACTAAGATTTGTGATGTCGGAAGAAGGGACTAGGATGATAAAGTCTCTATAGTACTATGGGCATATCACACAACTTATAAAATATTGAACAAAGCCACTCCTTTTCAATTGGTATTTGGTGCAGAGGTGGTTTTTCCTATGGAATTCATGTTACCATCCCTACGTATTGCACATGTGCAGGAGGATTGGCTGATGAGAAAGCATTAGAGGAGTGCATTGATAAACTTATGGAGTTGGATGAGAGGTGAGCCATTTCTAGATGGAGTCAGAAGATGAAGAAATCATGAAAAAAAAGGCATGACATGATCATCATATTAAAAACAAGAAGTTTGAGGTTGGGCAGATGGTTCTTCTATATGATTCAAAATTTATGCCATCCTGAAAACTTAAAGTACATTGGTTGGGACCATATGTTATATCCCATATACTTGATTCATAGGCACTTGCAAGTTACAAGCACTTGGATGGAACAATGTTTCTTGGTTATTTCAATGGGAGTAGGTTGAAGCCCTACTATAAATAAGTCTTCAATGTGTTTGTAAATAAGGTAATATTTCCATTTAGCTTAGGATTTCCCTTAATGCATTTTCCTTTATATGTGTTTCCTTTCATCATTGTTTTTTTTGTCTTTTAGTTTCATTTTTGTTGTGGGCACTTTGTGCATCGGTATCAATTACTATCTAAAGGGTTTTATGCATAGAGGACCACACATCTATTTAGTGTGGGGTGGAGAGTGTAAAGAAGAGTTTTAGTGAATAGTGTGGTAAGAAGCAAGTGTTGGGAGTGATGTTGATTGGTGGCCCAAATGAGAAAATCAAAAGCACATGGGTTCAGAGGAGCGCATGTAGTAGTAGAAGTGATTATGGGTGGAGATTGGTGTCAAAATATTTATAAAAACCACGTACAGTGATAAAAGTGCATAGAGAAAACATGAGGTAGGTGGTGACAAGAACTAGGCTTAAGATGCAGAGGAAGATTGACTTTGGCACTATGAGCACACATAAGGTTATGTGGTCGATGCAATTTTTGCACCAGAAGGTTGTGGGAGTTTCATGAGTTTTTGCATGTGAAGGAAAAGTGCTAGAAAAAATGCATGGGAGGATAGCATTGGAAAAAAATATGACTTTAATGTGATGTATATGGTGGTAGGTGGCATGGGAGTTAATGCGGGAAAAATCAAAAAGCTATAAATAGAAGGTCGGGTAAGTTATTCTTTTTACCTTGCATTTTTTTTTTGAAGAGCTCTTGTGAACTAGGGCATCCTTGTGAGAGAATTTGTGAAGAGTTATGTGTGAAGTAGAGAATTTGATAGATTTTTGAACCAGTGGAATGGAGTACATGGGCATGCATGGAGGAGATTTTTGGTGGATTCCTCATGAGTATTTACATTGTCTTGTGGAAGGAAGAGTTTTCCAGGTTAGGGTTTGTAGAGCTAGGGCATGGGTTTTGAAGAAATTTCATAGAGAGAGTGAGCCAGGGATTGAGAAGTGTTAAAGCAAGATGCAAGGAATAATTTACAAGGGCTTGATGAGAAAAATGGCACCAAGGAAAGGATCAACACTTCACCAAAGAAGAAGGGCAAGGGAAAGGAAAACCAACCATATCAACCAGTTTTTAACGAGGAGTGGTACGTGGAGATGCAATACCTAGATGGCATTCTATTGGGATGGATTGGGTGTCTCATGTATGAAAGATGGCTATAAGTGATTATAACCATAGGATGAGCACCATTGAGAAAGAGATGGCATTTGGAGCTAGTTCACCCTACAGAGAAAGGACATAGATGAAAAACCTATGTATGATGACTCTATGAAGACCACATTGGAGAAGGTTAGACTTTTGCAACTCTATGAGTTGCCATATTTTGGAAAACTAAAAGGTTATACTAGTGGCTGATGTCATGCATGCATGCATGAAGATTATTTTTACTTTGTAGGGAGGAGAATGCACTTAACTACTTAGTTGATCTCCAAATACACTGGACTTATCTACACAGGAGAATCGTTGGATGATGACTTGGGTGACAAGGATGTTGTCAAGGAAACAACCATGACATATGAATATAAGAAGGGCTCATGCTATTTTGATATCACCAAGATCACCAACCCAACCATGAAGATGCACACACTTCTCACCAAGTTGAATGGACAAGAGTGATGGATGCAAGTGAACAAGAGATGGTTGAACATTTGCAGGAAGATTTTAGAGGAATGATCTACAACCTCTCGGCCTTCATTGTGGAGGATATCATAGATGTCGCACATGATGGGGATAAAATCATGTATGGTAACATCCTTCTTACTATTGTATTTTCAGATATTGGAGTGCTGATGGGCCAAATAGCTACATCTGGGAGTACCCTGATGAGGACCCTTCCCCACTAAGAGGTTTGAAGCATACACTTGTGATACAATGACTGTTGCATATAAAGGTGCACTTGGAGAAGTGGTACAAGTGAATGCATGATGCATTTGGGGTAGAATGGAGAATCCTTAAACAACTTCCAACCTTGGTGAAGGATGAGGCTTGAATTTGTAGTATACCAACACTTCTACATAGGAAGATTCACTTTGATAGATGGCACAAAATCCCATGGTGTAAACTACCATTTTCCTTCATAGTGTAATATTTTTAGAGCACAGGTTAACATATTTAAGGAGGCCAAGAAACTTAGATTTGATCTAAGTGAGGTAGATCAGAGCACCATGTGTGCACGCAGACATTGGTGTATCCTAAGAAGTGGGCATATGTGGAGAAGTATGTCTCTCATGACATACATATGTTAAGGCCCATAACATTACCACTTGCAGGAAAAAATGGCAAGGGTGTATATACACCTAAGGCCCAAGTTTGAAAAGGGCATATATGTTGAGGATGATGTCTCCATCCTGAGGACCCTACTAAAAGAAGAAAGGGATGAAAAGAGAGAAGAGAGAGGAAACTACAAAAGTAGGGCATGCGAGCACACATATAGTTCAGACCACAGGGGGCACAAGTCGGCATGGGCCAAGTACTTACACTCAAAGGAATAAATCCCCCATGAAGGAGAAGTCACCCAAGAAGGAAAGGTCCCCTATGATAGAGGAGTCATTCCAATGAAGAAGAAGAAAAAGATGGTGTAAAAGTTCGAAACTCTTGAGGAGATGAGAGAGCATGAAGGGTGATGAGTCGAGGAGGAGAATGAGGAGTGCGAGGAAGGTGAGAATCCCCATGTGTATGATGTACATGAATCTGAGAGAGAAATGAATATGAGGAGGAGGCTCTCAGGATATGGGAGGAAGTGAAGAGGTGGATATGAATGCACAAAAGACCCCACACTTGGCCGAGGGCAGTTGGATGACACTGTGGAAAAGGAGGTGGAAGATATCATATAAAACTTGGTAGAGCACGAGGTGGAGCACAACACTAAAGAAATATTAAAAGAGATGAAAGAGAGCATAGACAAGGAGAAGAGTCTAGTGGTCATGATTCCCAAAGGTAGTGTACACTAGGTGGCAAGGGTGTGAAATGGTGCAAGGACCCATAATGACTTATGTCAGTGATCCAAACAAGGTCCTATGTGTGCATGTTTCCAGAGCATGGTGCCCACAAACAACTCTTTTTTTGGTCATCATTTGATAGAGGTAGTGCGTACATGCACATGAGGAAGATGTTGTCATGGACCTTCGAGTCCCATGTTGATGAGCCTGAATTTGAAAGTTAATGTGGATGCATTGATAGAAATGCGAAGAACCCCAATGAGGTGAATCCTATTGTGGATGCCCAATGGCTAATGGATGAGTAGGCATGTAAACACTCAACAAGGTATCTGGTGGAAGTAGAGGAAAGGTTATTCGGGAGGAATAACAAAATCAAGCCTTGGAGGAAGAATTGGAGGAAAATAATAAGGAGATAATTGAGAGAGACAAGGAGATCAAGGAAAAGAGTTGATCATTTCACAATTAAAGCTTGAGTTGAGGGAAGAGAAGGGAGAGTGTGCAAAGCCTACAAGAAGAAAGTGGAGACTATCTCAGACTCCATTATCTTAAAGCACCCAGATTTGGCCCCTCTTGAGTAGAAGTATGAGTCATATTTCCACTACCTAGAGGACTTGATGCACATGATCATCACGATGGAGAGGCAACCACTTGCACTTTGGAGTCAGTGGAGGAAGTTTTGGCATGTGAAAAAGAGAACATGAGAAGTTGAAAATTGGGAGACCATAACTCGGTACTCTAGCTCCTTGCCTCTATAAAAAACCACAAAGTGCACATGGCCAAAGTTTTCTATGACAAACTATGGAGATAAGGACAGGGTGGCAAGTGTATTGGTTGCTACCCATGAGGTGGACCTAAAGGAGTTCTAGGAAAATAACAAGGGTAATAGGGTGGAATGAGACAAGATCATAGCAAAAGTTGAGAAGAAGTTCTGAGGTGATCAAAGCTTAAGGGTCTTGATTAAAAATAAAGTGAAGGAATTATATCCCTAGGTTACATGAAGGATGGATGCATTGAGTGACCTTAGCAAGAAAATGGAAAATATTGTTGATACATTAAAGGCTAAAGGTGAAGAGTTATCATTTGATGAAGTCAGTGCATTAATAGGGGATTTATTTCAACAAGCACAGAATGAGGTGGATGCTTGGAATAAGATTGAAGCATCCTTGAATAAAGACTTCCCAATCCTTGTTCAATAGTGAAAAAAAATTATTTTATTCCTTGGCATAAGCCAGATAAAGGTTATTCTTTCCTTCCATTCTTTATTCTTTGTGGAAGATCATATTGTTTCTAAGGATGGACAACACATGTCTAGTGTGGGGTAATGTTGAGCCCAGAAAAGTGACTAAGTCCCAGAGTAGAGAATCAGTGCGTGTAAGGAAAGTAAGGGAAAAATCACTCAAGGAATGGCACGCAGGAGAACAAGAGTGCACGTGGGTAGTTCAAGGAGTTGCAAAAAAAGTGGCTTGGAGTAAACATGGAGTGCGCAAAGGTTGGTGTGGAAGCAGGATAGGGTTTGAAGACTTAGCCACATCATTGGATATGGTACTACATGGAAAACACATGAAGACATGAGTAGGCATGATGAGTGGATAAGGTTACAACTTGGAGTCTTGGAGCTCAAGGAAAGAATATTCCATGAAAGGAATATTCCAGAGGGGAATCATTATGGTTAGTGGAGGCTAATCAGGTTTTGGTGAGCTGGCATAGGCACTCGATCATGGAGGAGCATGATTCCACCTGGCATGTGGCCTACTCATGAGTGAAGCTAAGGTGGTGAAGGAGAGATCCCATTCTATTTAAGGATGCATTTGGATCTAAAATAGGGTGTGTGTGTGTGTGTGTGTGAGAGAGATGTGTGTGGAGAGATGCATGTAGAATGAGGAGATAGAAGTGAGAGAGAGAGAGATGGTGGTGAGAGACCAATCAAGAAATATTTAGGTGCATGGAAGAATATAGTTAGGGCTCTCTGTGTAGAGTCATTTTGTAGGGTTAGAGTGTCATTCCTTGATGTACTCGGTCTGATATGACCCTCTTTGATGTAATATGGCTACTGTAAATGGTTATAAATCAATATATGATGCTTTTTTTCTAAATATCTATGCTCATGGGTACAAACCCCTTGTGTCCTTTATATTTCTCATGGCTCAAATATGATTCCTTTATATTGTTATAATGTATACATCCTTTTTATGATTCATCTATGCTTAGATTCAGTGTTTTTACTTCTTTGCTAGAATGGATACGTGCTATGATACTAATAATGTACATTATACCTACCTTACGAGTATGTCTAGGTGTAGTTTCTTCCACTATCAGTGGTTGAATCCTTGTGGATTTTGTTGGTTCACATTGGGAAGTTTGATGAACATTATCGAGATGAATATGTAAATATGTAGTAATGTTTAAAAATAGGCATAGTTTGATTAATAATTTTTAAAAAAATGTATGTTCCATTTTTTTATTAAAGGTAAATGGTTTTGAAGGGACCATACCCTAAAGTACAACCAAAAAGGCTCAACAACCAAGATAAACATGAGAGAACAAAGTGGTTTTTTGATACGTGGGGGCCACACCCCAACCAAAAGCCAAAAAGCTAGATAAAACTATAAGAGTACTAAGGAAGGGGCCAACTACCTACAAGAAGCCCAAAAATAGACTGACACCAACAAAACAATAGATTAGAAAAAAATAACAACAAGAACAGAGAACACAGAGGCAAAAAGGCACTAATTCACGATTTTCTCTACACCTTAAGTGCTACCCTAAGTGCCTTATATAGATTCATGGTTGCCCCAATATTAGGGTCTAGATTGGTCTCTTTGAATAAATTCTTAGTGATCCTCCCATTCTTCCATGTTGATGCAGGAATCCCACTAACATCACAAATCTAGTTAATATGAACTTGGAGGAGATCAAGAACTGATCTTTGAATGGCAATTGATTGTTACATTTTTTCTTCAAGTACTCACGAATTGACCAGAGTGAGTTTACTTCCTCTTGAAGGATGGTAATGGAGGAAGGGTTTGTGGTCTTGCTACCAGTCTTAAGGAGAAAGTATACATTATCTTCAATAGATTTCAAAGCATCAACTTGCTATTTAAACTTTTAAAGAACAAAGGAGTGACTTGAGCACTAGAACTAACATGGCGGATCTTTGGAATTTTCTTCACCAATTATCTCCTTATCTTTCTTCTGATTCTAAGAATTTTCTTAGGTGGAGGTTTAGAAATAGGGTCATGAAAGAGTGGATTCTTAGATATACACGGGGCTCTTTGGGGAGGCGAGAGGAGCTAAAGGATGGCCTAGGTCATTTTCCACTACATGAAGGATAAATTGATGGATAAGGAAGATGAATCTCTTGATGGAGTGGTAGAACTCTCTTATGAACTTGAACCTCTAAAACATATTTTTCCAAAGAATGCAAAATGTAATAAGGAAAACTAACTTTTTCTTCTCGCGTGAAGTGATTAAGAAGAAGAAAATAATGCATAGGAAGAGTGGAGAGCTTGCCTTCAAGCGTTATGTAATGAACCATCATGCAAGCAACTTCATCAAAAGGTTACAAAATAGAGGAGAAGATGACGCCTTCACATTTTATTTTTATTTTTTCCCTATTGTCTAAGAAAATACTTTCCTCTGCATCCTTGTCAAACTTATTGTGAAAGAACTTTTTCCCTCCATACTCAAGCTCGTGATGAAGGAGATAAAGTGCTCTGAAATGCTTTGAAGTCTCTGCCCTTGAACTTGATGTTTATGTCCTTCCAATTTGCTACAAATTACATAGGGATATTCTAATCATGACCCTTGATTAATTGTATGAAGTGTATGAAACCTCCAATATTGAGGGTTTCCCATGTTGGAACATAATGATTAAGTGGTGCTATGCCCTTAATCATATATATTACATTGGATGTATATAAAAGCCGACTTGTGGCTATCATAACTTCTTATCATTTTTATTTATTTCATATATGTTATATTATAATTAGTGGGTTAGCCTTTGTGTCGGCCATATCATAGGAATAGTACATATAGGGGTTAGTTGGTAGTAGTTGATCATCATATTGAGCATTTAAGACTTATCGTTTGGTTTGGAGGTTGCCCCCTCAAAGTGGTGAGCTATTCTACTTACATATTGAGATTATTTATCTAAAATATTGCATTCATTGGTGTTATATTGTTGCTAATAATCAGATCTATAAAAGTAATTCCATTATAATTGGTATCAAAGCTTGAACTCGGTTAGCGCTGTGTCAAACACTAATTGTGAAGGTTCGCCATATCTCAAAATTGATAGTGAATATTTCTGCAAATGTTGTTTTGGAGTGGAAAAATTACTCATGTAAGCTCCTCCAAATTTTAAGAATTTTTGACTTGGTTTGCAAAAGTTATAGTGGTTTTATGTTTTTCATAATTCAACTACCTAATGTGGAATTTGTGAAATTTTTCAAAGTTAGTTACATTTCCGAAATAGGATTAATAATTAGTTTGAGTTTTTTGCTTGGGTTTTTTAAAATTTTGCTGAAATCTGATTGAAATCCCAAACCCTAAATTTTGACCTTGATCCTAAATCCTACCATTTTGGGGCATCATGGTGGGCCTTCGACAAGAGGAAAAAATAATCCCATCACTCTGGGTAAAACCCTTGAAAAGGATGAGATAATAGTTGAGGATTTAGAGTCATAAGGGGTATCTACAAAGTCCTCAGGGTTAGGGTTTACTTCAACGGACCATAAGGTCAGCTACCTTGAGTGAGATTTGCAAAATCTCGAGGGTGAGAGAGTGGTTTAAATGTAGAAAATATTGAACAATGATTGGAGGATTTAATTCACCAATTTAGTTACAATATCATGGGTCATCATATCCTTCCTAATCAGCCACAAATCAATCATACTCATATTAACCAAGGTGGATCTTTAGGTCGAAGTAATAGACAAACTAGCCAAGGTGGATCTACAAGCATGAACAATCCAAATACAAACACTCTGCAAGCCCGTAACATGATTCCAAAAGTGGAAATGCGTAAGTTTGATGGAAATGATCCACTCAATTAGATTAACCGGATGGATAATTTATTTGATCTTTGTCATATTCCATTGGGAAAAAGGTTACCACATCATCTTTGTATCTTAAACGTGACCAATTCATTTGGTATCGATGGTTATGTGCTCAAAGGAAAAAGAGTGGCCTCAATGTTACATGGGCCTTATTCACTAAAGAGTCAGCAATTACACTATAGTTCTAGTCAATGTGAGAATTATTTTAGTCAATTAGAAAAGCTAAGGCAAATAGGAACAATCAAAGATTACCTCCATCAATTCCAAAACCTTTCCTTACGGGTGGAAAATATTCCTCAAGAGAATTTGAATAACTTATTTCTTTGGGGTATTAAATAACACATTGAGACTCGTGTGGGTATGTTTAATCCTCATAAGGTTTCAGATTCTATTATCATGGCACAAAGGGAAAAGGAAATTTTATTTCTATTAGGAAACAAATTGTCAATAATATCAGAGATCGTAGCACCTTTCCACCATCATTCCCTCGGCCAGTTAGATTGACACCTCAAAAAATTAAAGAAAAGAGATCCAAAGGGTTATGTTTTAATTGTGACAACAAATTTGGACCAGGACATAAGTGTGCTTGAAAAGAAGTTGTTCTAAATTGAGGGACCTAATGAAGAAGAAGAAAATGAAGAAGACAAAGAGGTAGAGCCAAAGGAGGAATTAGGATATCCCCAACCAACAATATCCTACCATAAAAATTTTAGGTATCAACACTCCCCAAATTCTCAAATTACTTGGATTCTTAAAAACAGAAAAATGTTGATTGATTCGAGAAGTACTCATAACGTCATCAATCATAAGTTAGCGGTGACACTTGAACTACTTTGTTTATCCAACTCTAGAATGTCAAGTCATGATAGCTATGGGAAAACTATTAGTTGTTTAGGAAAATGACATAACATTAATCTCACTATACAAGATTACTTGCTAACTAGAAATATGTATGCCATTGCCATGGGAAGAGCATATATTGTGTTAGGATTTTAGTGGCTTACCACCCTAGGAAGCATTGAAATGAATTTCCAATAGTTGTTCATGCAATTCCAATTAGAAGGGATGAATTTTGAACAAAAGGATTAAGAACAAAGTCCCCATAGATGGTAAGTTCTCATCAGATGCAAAAATTTCTTAGAAAAGGTTCATAGGGGTTTGTGGCACAAATATTTTCATTAGAAGCACATCATTCAAATACATTTATACCCATAGATATGCAAGTATTTATATATGAAACTCACTGGTGTTTGGAGAAATTCCAAAGGGTTTACCTCCAAAAAGAGACCATGACCATGCCATCCAGCTAGTACCAGGGAGTCAACCACCCAACATCTGACCTTATAGTTACCCCTATATGCAAAAGAGTGAGATTGAGAAGATAGTTCAAGAGATGTTAGAAGCAAGACTTATTTGTCATATTTAGAGTGCTTACTATTCTCCTGTAGTGATGGTATGGAAAAATATGACTATTGGCACATGTGTCTAGATTACAAGGAAATTAATAAGTACATAGTTAAAGATAAGTTTCCTATTCCTATAATTGATGATTTGCTAGATGAGTTACATGGTGTTGTTTTCTTTACAAAACTTGATCTTTGTTTTGGATATCATTAGATTATAATTAGGGATGAAGATATTCATAAAACAACCTTTAGGACACATGAAGGCCATTATGAGTTCTTGGTAATTCCTTTTGGACTAACAAATGCACCCTCTACATTTCAAAGTTTGATGAATTCTATATTTAAGCCATTTCTATGAAATTTTGTTTTAGTGTTCTTTGATGATATATTAATCTATATTAAAACCTAGGAGGAACACATGCATCATGTAAATAAGGTATTGGAAACTCTCGAAAAGCATCAACTTTATGCAAATCCTTCTAAGTGTTCTTTTGTGTCGGAGAATATTTAGCCATATTGTCACAAAACCACATGAAGGTGTTAAAGTGGATCCACCAAGATAAAAACTATGTATAATGGAAGGTTCCCAAAACCTAAAAATCTTCGAGGATTTTGGGGCTTACATGTTATTATAAATGTAGATTTATAATAGAAAATAGCATAACAGCACCACCTCATAGCTTTATTTAAGGAAGACTCTTTCCATTAAGTGTTACAAAAAATACTAAGTGAAATTTTAGATGTGAAAGGCCATGTGCACTCGAATTCATATCTTCCATGTATTTTTCCAAAAATTATTATAGAATGTGATCAACCCTTGAGTAGTGTTATGGTATGGAGGAAGAGGCAAGAAGGTCAAAACCATTTCCTTCAAAGCCGCTAAGTGATTGAGGTAAGAATATATCTAAACCAGTTGATATGAAAAATCTAGAAATGCTAATGCATACTTTATGGGAGGATGAAGACTTATCTAATGGGAAGATCATCTTCTCAAAGTAAAGACAAATCATGATGGTTTGAAATACTTTTAGAGAATTTTTATCAGGAAGAATAACATAAATGGGTCAAAAATGCTGGGGTATGATTTTAGATAATATACAATTAAAGGGAAAGAGAATGTAGTTGTTGATGCTTTATCTTAAGGATGAATCATCATTATGCATCTCTTTGCCATATATGTATATTATCATTAGAGGATTAGATAGAGGATGCCATAGTTTGAATGGAAAATGACCTATAGTACGTTAAATCTCATTCAAAATCTCAAAAAGATCCAAACATGTTAGAAAAATTTTATGAAAAGGAGATGCTTTCAAGGTATAAAGATAGATTATATCTATGTAAGAATTTATCCTTAAATATATGGTTCTATCTAAGCTCCATGTTTCTATATACAAGTAATTCTTAGCTGGTTTGAAGACTTAATTAATATGGGTCCATCATTTTTTTTTTAATTATTGGGAAGTTTTTGCTAAAAGGGACTATCCAAAAATTTGTGGTAGAATGCATGGTTTTTCAAAGAAAAACCGAGGGTGAAAGAAGTGCTTAAGTCCATAGGTATTTTACAACCTCTATCTATTCCTAACACAGGTGAGAAGAGGTGTCAATGGACTTCATCCAAGATTGCCTAAATCAGAAGGTAAAAATCTAATCATGTTTATGGTGGAAAAAGATCATAGAATATCTCCTTTTTTGTGCATTATCACATCCATTTGTCAAGATTTCACGCAAATGCAAATGAAGCATCTGCAATGGACTTGATGTGTATGTGAAGCTACATAGGAAGGGACACCAAAGATTTAGTAAGTGAATCAAAATATTTACTAGTAATTTTTAGACTAAAGTTTCTCATGCTGGCACACAACTAGCTTACGGTAGTTAATCTATATCATCCCAAGTTTGATGGGAAAACAAGGTCAGTAAACAAGTGTGTTGAGGGGATATCTTTGTTGTTTTACCTCTTAATCAAGTGAGATGGGTCCAATGGTTATCGATGGAAGAATGGTGGTATAACACCTCTTTTCATAATTCATCTAAAAGTTTCTCCTTCTCAATCCTTATATCGGGTACCATCCACCATCTATAACTTGATTTTTTCTTTGAGTCCAAATGGTTTGGGTTCAATATCAACCAGGAACATATTCAAACAACAAGAGGTGCTTTCTAGTCTCGTACCAGATAATTTATCCATGTCCAAAATCACATGAAGCAAGTGAGGCAACCATCATTCCAAAGTTGTAATGAAGTCCTGTGAAGTTCGGAGGTATCAAAAGACTTTTAACGGTCGCGTTTACGGATACCATATAAATAAATGTCCTTGAAACAATAGAAAATGGATAAAGATTTCACCTAAGTACTATGGCCCTTATCAAGTGCACAAAAGATTGGAAGTGTAGATACAAATCAAAACTTCCTTGTATTTTTCAAATTCACCTAGTCTCCATGTATCTTGTCTGAAGAAGGTAGTTGGATAAAATTTATGGAATATCCTGCATATGAGACCCACTTCGAGAGAGATTTTCCTCTTCCTTAAGAGGGAAGAATCATCCTCCCGATTTTCATCCTTCGGGACCACTTGAAGTGATTGAGGACAAGGGTCACTCTCCTTTTGATCAAGTGGAAAATCTATATAATGAAGAAGTGGCTTACTCCACCCGGGAGGATGAAAACTTTTCTGGCAAGTTGGAACATCCAGATCTTCTTGAACATTAGAACAATGTTTCTTTAAATGAGGGGCATGTCATTGTTGCCCTTAATCATATATTTACATTAGATGTATATAGCTCTGATTTGGCTATCATAAATTCTTATCATTATGTATCTCTTTCATATATGTTATATTATCATTAGTGGGTAGACCTTGGTGTCATCTATTTAAGAATAATATATATAGGGGTCAATTTTGCACTCAAGTAGATCATCATATTTAGAATTTGGACTTTTAAATTTGGTTTGGAGGTTTCCCCCTCCAAGTGGCTAAGCTATTCTACTTGCATATTGAGATCATTTATATGAAATATTGTGTTCATTGGTGTTATATTGCTACGATAATCATATCTATATAAGTAATTCCATTACAAGTGGTCACACAAAACCCTTAATTAATATGGGTCCATCATTATTATATAGGCTAAATATTTAAGAATATGAAATACTTTTCTATTATTAAATATTCATACCTAGGTAATATACATTAGGTAAGTATTTAATAACATGAATAATTTATGTTTCTATTTATTAAATACACTCACCTAGGTATATGTGTCAACCATTTTAGGTTGAAAAGGTGGGTCGGAGACATACCCGATCACCTTATATAAAAAGGACTTTAGGTCCTCATTTGATATATTTTGGGAAATATATCAAAGGTGTGCAAATTAAGTGATTTGGTTTTACACTTGGTAAATAGGGTTTCAAAGGAGGAAGTGATCTTCTTGGATGTAAAATAAGTTCTCTAAAGTAAAAGGTTATTTTCAAAGTGGTTTTTACCCTATTGGGGTTTTCCACTATAAATACTATGTCACATGTGTTATTTATTTCCTGTAAGTATTTATTTATTTATTTATGTTATGATGTAATCTTTATTTAAATATTTATCGTAACATTATATAATATGTAAGTTGATTAAATCCATATTTATTAGAATCCTCAAATTCTAACATCCCAAAGTTGAACATTGTCTTTCCATTAGGGGTTCGGATTTTCTAATTTTTCGTTAAAAATTCTAGGATATATGTGCGGATGATCTTCTCAAAGAAGCCAATGAATTCTGTAGGAAAACTAGTCTTCTAAAATAAATTAACAATAATTTTATTGTTCTTGTTCCTTCAAATATTGAGGCCAAAGAATTCAAACATTTCATGTGTATAATTCTTACTAACATCCTATATAAGATCTTTACTAAAATTCTTACTTCTAGAATTCAACCACTACTCCCTCACATCATTTCCAGCCAACATGGTGGATTTGTGAAAGGAAGGAGTGGTTATGGTTCATGAAACCATACATTCAATTGAAAAAGTAAGAAAACAGGGCATGGTATTAAAGTTGGATATGAACAAAGCCTTTGACAGGGTTTCATGGATCTTCCTTGATAAAGTAATGGAGAAATTTGGTTTTGATGTCCACTTGAGAAAAATCATTTGCACTTGTATCTCTTCCTCCATATTCTCTGTAATTGTTAATGGTACTCCAGTGGTTTCTTTCCACAAGGTGATCCAATTTTTACCATTATTCTCATGATCATGGCGGATAGTATTAGTTGCGCACCATAATAAGATTTGTTTCCTAGGTTTTCTACATGGATTTAATCCTATGTCTCTGGAATTATGGTCTCTCATCAGATTTTGTAGATTTACGAAACTATTATCCTTCTTCTTGCTTCTATTATTGAAGCCAAAATGATGAAGCATATCCTTCAACTCTATGAAGAGGCCTCAGGACAAAAGATTAATTTTGATAAAGCTTTATTTACTTATTTAACACTCCATCTACAAGACAAATGGAAATTTCTCAAGTCTTCCTCTTGGTACTAACAAGGTACCCTTGAGTGTTTGGAATTATTTTCTTGATAGGTTTCAAAGAAAGCTTGTTGGTTGGAAGGGAGACACTCTCTCTAGCGGGAAAAATGTCTTCTTATCAAAAGCACGCTTCAAAACCTTCCAATTTATATCATGTCTCTCTTCTTCATTCCTACGGAAATTGTAGAGAAAATTGAGAGAATTCAAAAAAAAATCTTTGAACAGTACAAATGAGAAAATAGATTTCACCTAGAAGGTTGGGATAAGGCTTGTAATAGCAAAAAGTAGGAGGTATTGGAATAAAAAAATTAGGACTATGAATGCAACTCTTGTTTCAAAAATGGAATGGATATTAATCAAGGAGGAACATCCATAAGCATTATTAAAGAAAAATATCTAAATCAAGGTAACATTCAAGATTATTCAACAATGTTGCTCATCCCAATGGCTCAAAATTTTGGAACAATCTGGTTAAGATAAGAAAATACCTTGAATCAGGTTGTAAATGGATTCTTGGTAATGGTGAAAACATAAATTTTTGGAATGATAGATGGGTTGATTTTAGTAATCTGAACAACAATGGGAAATGGTATGAGCTAAAAAGTAGCCTTACAATAGCCTTAGGACAGCAGGTCAAGGAATATATTCAGAACACAGAAGGCAAACTACATTGGAGAGATCTTGAGTTTGTTCTTCCAGATCAAAAGGATCTTCTTTTGGACCTGAAAAACATTCTCAGGAATATCCCTATCACCAAATACAGGAAAAGGATGATTTTATATGGTCCGATTCTTTTGATGGAAACCACATGATGAGACTAGGTTATCAATTATATGTTAATGAACCCACTTGCAACTTTCCTTAGAGAAATATCTGGTTCAAAGAACTCACCCCAAAAATAAACCAATTCATGTGGATGGTTCTGAATAAGGAATCCTAACCATTTATAACCTTATCAAAAGGGGATCCACCATGCCAAATAGATGTTACCACTATAAAAAAGATAATGAAACTATCCATCATCTCCTTTTACACTTCCCAATAGTTGGTGCTCTTTGGAAGCTTATTTTCAACAGGTTTGGTATTGTTTTGTCTTTCTCGGATGACATCATACTTGCTTGGATTCAGTGGCATACTCCTTTCAAACATGCTTTTCTTCAAAGGTTTTGGAGTCTCATCTTCCCTCATACTATTTGAATAATTTGAAAGGCTTGCAACTCCCTTATCTTTAGAGATACCAAAAAAACTATCAAAAGCATTTTGAATGAAATTATAATTGTAGAAAAAGAAAACCCCAAAAAAGAAAAATACCCTAAAGAAGAGGAGAGATACTTAAAGGCATGGAATATTAATGTTCAATAGATTTCAATTTCCTTACCCAACATTGACAGATCTCTTGTTCAGTGGATTCCCCCAAAATATGGTTGGTATAAGTTGAACTTTGATGGTGCCTCTAAAGGTAACCCAGGGGCATCAAGTGGAGGAGGTCTCATCGAAACAAACAGGGTCAACTAATTGCTACTTATGCAGGCCCCATGGGCAAGCAATCCAATCACTTTACTGAGGCCCTAGCCACTCTCTGGGGAATCAGAATGGATAAGATTCTCAAGGTAAACAATATCATTATGGAGGGGATTATATGAATATCATTAACAACCTCTCTAGAATCCAAACACCTAATAGGACCATTAGTGATTTCATTAATGAAGCTAATCTTATTTTCAATGGTCTTAATATTATTATTCAACATGTGTATAGGGAGAGAAACAAGTGCCGCAGATGTAATTGCTAATGTAGGTGTTCACATGAATAACTATAGTGAGTGGCATGATAACAAGTACCTCCCCACGCAACTCACTCCATCATCATTAATGAAGCTACCGCCCAACCCATCATTATTTCTTAAGCAAAGAATTTTACACATGTGGAATTCCCCTCCTTGGTACTTGAAACAAATTGAATTTATTCATTTTTATTTACTCCACACCTTGAACACTAAAGGCATCTGTAATAAGAAACAAGTTTGGAGTAAGGCGTTAAGTTTTACGAGGGAAGCAATTCAATATATAGGCTACTTGAATTTCTATCGAAGGCTTAGTTGATGCTTCCATCCGTATGAAATTGATTTACCACCGGTTTCATCCATGATGGGAGGGAGGGGCACCTTGTAGATTTGAACCAATTTTAAACCCCAATAATGTATGTTCCATTATTTATAGCTTGAAAGAGTGATATTAATACCTGGAATAATTGATGAAGTTTCTTGAAGCGCTTGTAATTGAGTGGGTGTAATAGAAATACTCATGCATTTTTGTCTCGAAACTGAAAGATTCAGAGATACTTGTACATCCATGTATGAATCTATAGAATCCTCGGAGGTTGATGACCTCTTACTTGCAGCTTGTCTTCTTGCATGTGATGCAATTGCTTTCTTCTGAAAGAAAATTGAAAATTAGCTAAATTTTCCAAATAAATACATGAAAATATTTTGCACTAATTAAAATTTAAACTTACCTCTTTCTCATCATTTGAAAGGCAATTTACTCTCATTTTTCATCAAGTGTAGTTGGAATATTAGTATTTTGTGAGTTCAAATCAAGAAAGGATTCATAATATAATGCAATTATATAATTACAACATGACAATGTTGTAACCTCATTACAAATAGTATATGTCAAATCATTTCATATCCTATTGGATATATTTGTACACTAATCAAATTGTTGGCAACTTAGGGAAAAAGGATGTAGATAAGAGTCGGATATGGTATGTCGATTGTCTACCTTGTAAGAATATCCTAGCCTAAAAAAATCAATCATGGCCTATAAAAATGTGTGTTGAACAACTTACACAGATAACCCCCTTCTTGATTTAGAGGTGTTAATAATACCTACACATTCAGAAAAGGAAAAATCATGTTATTAGCTTATTGTGATAATAAAAGAAAGAAAAAATGTAAAAAAATTATTACCTTCAACCTGTATGCCAAAGTGGGACTCCAGATACTTTTTATTTGAGTCTGAGAGTAAGGATTTTGTTGTCATAGGGTTAACATTTGTGTATGGAATCCTTGTTAAGTAGTGGATATCTTTTGGAGATGTCCCAAAAGAAAATTCTTGTGATGGAAGTTTGACTATGAAGACATATGTGGATTTTTCAAAATTGGATAAAAGAAATTGTAGTAAACTAGTATCAGTGTGATATTGCAGCATGTAAATTATCCCTCAAAAATAAAATTTATCTACCCAATCACTAAATGTGCCCTTTAGTTTGAGCAATGTGGAAATTTGTGGGCACATAAGGTTTTTGTATTGAAGTTTGGGTTTATCCTGAGAGTGAGTCTGAGAGGATGTCGAATGGGAAGCCATTTTTGGATTGTAGATGTAGATGTGTGCATTATGTACTATGGAGCCTAAATCAATGAATGGATAACACTAACCATATGAGCCTATAGGATGTAACATGAATCCTTATTTGAAGAATTTATAATATTAGTTGTATGATCCTTATTAGATTAATGGATAACCATATGAATCAATAACTAGTAGTACTTTGGAGTTTAGATCCTGAGGTAGATACTAGAGTGAAGCTTTGAGTTGGAGGAGAAAATGAGAGAATGAAATAGGACCCAAGGATATATAGGAAAGGGAGGGGGCACGAAACATGGTGGAAAATTTTGTGCAACCGAGAAGGTAGGTATTTAGGAAAACTATCGGTAAATAGATGAATGTAGATGCGAAAAACCATTGCACACACAAGCGTATAAGAACATATGCAACCACCCAAAGTGGCGTATGCAATCAAACAATTATATACAAATTGGGTGGCTACATATGTAACCTTGTGGTGGTATATGAAGTCGGGTAGCTAGATACACATTCAGAAACATCATAGCATTTGGGAGGTGGTATATGTAATCGAGTAGTGGTATATGATGTCAAGAGGCTGCATAGTAGATGCTTGATTGCATTCATATATTCAAATCGACTATATAGATGCAACTAGGTGTTTACATATGAAACTGAGAGTCTACATATGTAGCCTCACATATTCATATACAACTGTTTTTTTTATATATGTAATCAATCGTATGCATATGTAGTCAGTATAGATGCCCAGTTGCATATGCGGTCACCCAATACCATGCAACCACTTGAGGATAATTGCATATGTAACCGGACATCCAGTAAAACTTCTTATGCATTTTTTTATTTATTTCCCCACTGTGCTTGTTTACAACTCACCTTTTCCTAGATATATGATTTGAATTCATAACTATTTATATTTTTCCATAATCACCATAAACATGAAATCCATTTTCTAAAATTCGCAAAGAAAATCTAGGTTAAATTTTAGTAAGGGGTCTTAAATTCAGCCTTCTCTTAGTTCCTTTCACCATATTCATTGAGACCATGTTCCCTTTTTTGGCACCATGTGCATGTTGAATGGAGGTCTTTATCAAAAGTTACAAGTAAAAAATAAAAGGGGCATCAATGTCTATACCAGATTTTATAGACAATTCAATTTCCTTAATCTTGTTATGAGGAAATTGAAAATCACACATAAGAAATCTATAAAGGAACATACATAGAGATATAATATTTAATGTGGGAAACCCAAACTGGGAGAAAAACCCACTGAAACCAAGAACTAGCTTAGGACAAGAATGTCCTATAAATGTTACATTGATTTCATAGTTGAGCTTCAACTCAACATGGAGTTGTAAATCCAAAAATTCAACCAAGCTACTACTTAGTCTTTGAAAATCTTCAACTTTCTTGGAAGCTTCAACTCCCAAATATCAACTAGGCTTCTACCTATTTCTTCTGCAAGAAACAACTCACAAGGAAGCAACTACTCCCTCTTGCTAAGCTACAACTTAGACTTAATCAAGCTTTTGATCACACTTTTTTTTAATCTCAAACAACTGATAGTGACCACTAGATTATATCATTCTCCTTCTCAATTTTATTTTTATTCACTCTCTTCTGATCATATATTCAACACCCAATCTATGTCATTCAAGGATCATTTCATATACATCTTCATATCACATCCTACACTTGGATCACACAATCAAGCTCATAGTTTACATATGTTCAATCTACAACAAGGTTTCATCCTTGATGCTCACTTAGTTCTTATTATGCTTCATGATTTCAAGCTCCTTTAAAAACAATAGATCATTTTCACACCTTTACAAAACTATACCTCTCATACACCTTGAGACCTTTATATTGATTTCATCATCTTCTATTCTCTCTAAGATTGCCTATATTTGTCATATAATTCTCTTCTCTCAACATGTATACAAAAATTTATTCCAAGATTGAAATGACATCAACAAGCATTCATTGGTTCAACAAAAAATAAACCTTCTCAAAATTGTCTTTTTGTAGTCAATTTTGACATTGACATCTAACTAGTCAATTTTGACTTAAAGGATTATCATTTCATAAACCTTTAAACTCTTCTTCATAGGATTCAGACACTTATGATCCTAATAGACCCTCTATAACTCTCATCTTACTTTATTTTACTCAAAAGCATCTATATTTGCAACATAAAACATGAAGCACTTCAAAGCTTCATTTACTCTTCTATCAACCTTTAAAATGCCTGCACACAACTCATATTAATAACCAATCAATTACAAGAATATTAGTTTCCTTTTTGTAGTCTCATTCAATGTATTTTTCTTGAATTTTCACTTCAATTTCAAGGTATCTTCATTTCACTTCCATAACCCATGTACAAAGAAGATAAATGGATTTACATCCTCTCATAACCTTCATACCCTAAAGACAAAAATATCTTGATAAGATAGAATCCATCCAAGTGGTATCCAATCTATTCAAATCCTAACTTGTTATGACTTTTTAAGTGCTTGAGAGGAACTTATAAACCATTTAACACTTAGTCAAACTGTTGAAGTTCCCAAAATGTCATGAATTTCATCTTCCCATAATTTATAACAGTCACTATGTTTTTCATGTCGATACAATGAACTAATCATTGTTTTATGGGATTGAAGACCACCGTATAAGAAGTTACACTATGAGTATATGTTGATCACTTTCAAACATTATTTAAACAACTCCATTCTAAATCTAGCCTTCACCATTTGTGATTTACATTTCTATTTGAATATGTGTAGGGTGGACTTGAAGTATGATAAGAGAGAAAACATCCATAGGTGAAAAAGTGTGGAAGATTGAGATTCGTAGGATTGAAGGACTCAAATTATTCCAATAATTGTTATTATATGAGAAAGCTTGAGGATCTACATAACTCATGTGATAGGTTTTCCTATGCACCAAATATAATTATTTAGAGACTTCACATCTTGAGAACAAGCCTAACAACACACACACACACTTATTAAATATATATTTTCTTCACATATGTTCTTAGAGATCAATTTGCAAGGTCTTCAATATAAACACCGTTAGGGTTTTAAAGACCAAACCATAGGTTGTTATTTCAAAGCTTATACTATCTCAAATTTCTCTTTTTCACTATACTGGCCATGTGACTATTCCAACAGATGAGATCATTGCAATATCCAAGCATTTAATTACATTAAGAAATAGAAAATGACTAAGATTTAGTGTTACAATCTTTACACTTTGTGACTATATCTAGACCGAGACAAAACTCCAAACAAGACCCATTTTCATGAGACACATTAGATTTGGAACCAAGTGTATGTCATTGGAGAAGATTCAATATTTATGCACTTGATAACACTATTTCCATCATCAACTAACCCAAACTTTGCATTAGAACATGTCACTTCAATCCTAAAACCATTTTTTCCCTTGAAGAGCATAGTACAATCAGGTTTTGTAAATTTCTTGCAACCATTACTATACTCATGTGAAACCCTTGAAAGATATGAATTTAAAGGAGTGAACACACTATCTCTATCAAGAAGAATGAAGAGTTTTAAGGAAGGATGCAAACACAACATAGAGCTCAGTTCACTTGAACACAAGACTGTATTTATAGCATTTTGAAGAACATCGGTTCACCAAAACCATTAGGATCTCTAAAAACTCTTTTGAACCTATAGAAGGTGACTATCACTATTTATTAATTCAAACATCATTTCTATGCCCCAAAATATCCTTCAACAATCTATCAAATCTTCAAAACAAAATTGAATATGTAACATTTGTAAAAACATAGCATTTCGTACAACACAATGCTTACATAACACACATACCACCATTTAGAATTGGAGAGAATATTTTACACTTCCAAGGGTTTGTACTACTTGAAAAGTAATTTGGAGCCAAGACAACTCATTTTGTGCCTAACGCTTCAAGGAGTTCTGGAGAGAGAGAAACCTTGTTAGAAAAATGAATAAAACCACTCTATTTCTTATCCAATTTCCCTAATATTTTTTTGCAAAAGTTCGGTCTTGGAGTGATCTTCAAAACTTATTTCAACGATTTATCTAAAAAAGGCTCGATAGTATAGTTTGTATGCTAAGAATATTGGGTGCTAAGATTGCATTTATCAAGAGACCGGTTTTAGTAAAATTTGAATAACTTCTAAAATATTCTTCAAAAATTGATGAAACTTGACATGAAGCACTACAACGAAACCATTTAACACATAGTTAGACTATTGAGATTCCTAAAATGTCATGAACTATCCTCTATAAACAAGTTATAATAGTCACTATGTTTGTCATGTTGTTACAACAAGCTATTCATTGTTTTATGGGACCGACAAACCCTCAGTACAAGAAATTACACTTTGTGAATATACATTACTCGGTTTAAACATTATTTTAAAAATCCATTCTATATCTAGACTTTTCCATTTGTGATGTACATTTCTATTTGAACATGTGCATGGTGGAATTGAAGCATGATCAAAGAGAAAGCATTCATACATGACAAAGTGTGCAAGATCGATATTCATAGGATTGAAGGACTCCAATTCTTCCCATCACTATTATTATATGAGCAAGTTTGAGGATATACATACATCATGTGATAGGATTTCTTATGCACAAAATGTAAGTATTTAGGAGACTTCAAATCTTGAGAATAACCTAAAGCACCCACATGTATTAAGTATATACTTGCTTCACATATGAGCTCATAGATCAATTTGCAAGGTCTTCAATATAAGCATAGTTAGGGTTTTAAAGACCAAACTCTAGTTTGTTATTTAAAATCTTATACCCTCTCGATTTCACTTTTTCACTAAACTCCGACCATGTGACCATTCCAATGGATAATATCATTACAATATCCAAACATTAAATTGCATTAAGAGATAGAAAATGACTAAGATTTAATGCGACAATCTTTTCTCTTCATGACTGTATCTACACCGAGACATAAAATCCCAATAAGACCCTATTTACATGAGGCACACGAGAATATTCAATGTTGATGCACTGATAACCCCTATTTCCATCATCAAATGACCAAAAATTGGCATAATAATAGGGAAATTCAAACCAAAACCATTGTTTTCCTTGAAGAGAACAATACAATCAGGTTTTGTACATTTATTGCAACCATTACTATACTCATGTGCCACATGTGAAAGAGATGCATTGAAAGGAGTCCACACACTATCTATATCAAGAAGAATGCATATTTTGAAGAAGGAAGGATGCAAAAAAACCTAGAGCTAAGTTCACTTGAACACACAATCATATTATAGCAGTTTGAAGAACATTGGTTTGCCAAAACCATTACGAGATCCAACAAACTCTTTTGAACCTTTAGAAGGTGATTATCATTGTTTATTAATTCAAACATCATACCGATGCCCCGAAATATGCTTCAACCATATTTAAAATCTTCAAAACAAGACTCAATATGTAACATTTACAAAAATAGAGCATTTATGTACAACACAATGTTTAGATAACAAATTTTTAGTGAGAAATTTTTTCGGGTGGATGATTTATGGGTTTCCTACCAATGTTTTGGAGTCAAATTCCCTCTACTTAGATGGTTTAGTGTCGTATTTTTGCATGCACATGAATTAATGGATTTTCCTTATGGATTTGCGATCGGGGATCCAAAAGGGTCACTCCATTGAACTTGTGGCAAAGATAGAAATTTCTTGCTAGAGAATAATTTTTTTGGAAAGCTTGAAAGGAGAGTGAGAAAAGAGAGAAGATAGCTAATGTTGCGGGTATAAAATCAGATTCGGGCACACAATAGTTAGAAATTTAAACACATGCATTTATGAGAAGAAATAACCAAAACTTCTATGCTATTGGCTAGAGGAAACCATGCATACAAAGATGCACACATTCATATGCCTTGAAAACAAAAATTTCTCCCTTAATTAGAATTTAAATTAAAGTTTTACATAGTATGAGAATGGAGGAAATCTAATGAGAGGGAAAATAGAAGACAATTGTCTAACTCTTTGTTCTTCCACAAGTAGACAAATGCTCTCTCATGAATTCAAAAATTTACAACCAACTAGAGAAAAAGTTCAAGATAAGAGACATTTAAATTTTATAAGAATATGAATGAATCCTCACATGTCCCCCCAATGACTCTTCATATGTCTCGAAATAACTTAAAATTTTCATCTTCCTAGAAAAACATTTAAGTCCCTTTTATAACATAAAGGTGACTTTTATACATTAGAAAACTAAAGTTACTTTTATTACATTAGATACATATGAAAATATCAACCCCAATGTGAAATTAGAACATTGAAGAGAGAAAGTTGGAGGGGGTGAGAAGAGATAGAGAGAGAAGGAAGAATCATGCTTTGGTGACGACGAACACGCTGATCTTGCTTTGACTTGATCCGATGGAATGCTCCAATATGATGAACTCTAGATCCCTGAACACAATATCCTCCTTATCCATGATGTACGATACTTGGGCTAGTTGAATGAGTGTTTAAAAACACTGTTGCTTCCATGACCTTCATGGAGGTTTCATTTCCCTATTTGAGTTATGAGATCATCTTACAACCCTGTTTTTCTCAAAAATGACCTTCTGAACCCTTTAGAACATTTTAATCCTCCTCTTGTTGATGATGTATTTACCCTTTTTATCCACTTTCTATTTTTAGTATGCCTCGCCATGGACACATGATATTTTTAGTAAGTTCATTTAGGTGGAAAACTTTGATCTAGGAATTGTGGGATATCATAAAGTAAGGCAAGACACACGCAAATGCAAAAAAATTCATGACGAACAAAGTAATAGGGAAAAATTTATGCATGGGTGAATTTTACTATCCCTACTACACCAAGGGGGATGAGAGGGACAAAAAACCCACTTTGTTCCTAGAGGCATGATTTTGCACTTCAAGACCTGAAACTGGAGGAAGAGCTGGGAGTGCCAATACACATGCAATGTAATTTTTTTGGGATTAAACAGAGTAATAAAGGAAAAAGTTATGCATGGGAACAATTTCATGTCCCCATTTCACCTTTCCAAAGGGACATGAGGTGCACAAAAATGCGCCATGCACTTTTGAGAGGTAAAACATAAGAATTTGGCCTACTAGGAGAGTGAACTTGAAATTGAGATTTTCGAACTCTAGGAGGTCTTTTTGGGTGAAATTTTATATGATTTTGAATCCAAACAACCTTCCAAGATCAATAAGATGGGCCTCATATTTTAATTCTTCATGAAACTCTTTGAAATGGCCCATTTTTATCCAGGATTATCAATTATCCCTATAAATAATGAGCTCCACTAAAATTGCCATTTTTTTGAAGAATATGATGATTCTAACTTTTAGAGGATTCTCTTAGCTTTCCAATGAGTATTTTTTTCCTCTTTACTCCTTAAGGAGTTCCAGAAATCATCCGTCAAGATCGTACTGCTTTTGATATGACTTACTATTAATAATAAGTGTCTAAGAGACAACTTACTATTTTTAGTAAACAATGATTTTTCCCTTTTTGACCAAACACGTGAGATTAGCTTGTATGACTACCCTTGTGTACACTGTTATTTCCCTGATCGTTCTTCTGGATGACTTACTATTTATAGTAGGTACCCATATTGGGAACTTACTATTTTTAGTAAGTGGTTGTTTTCACCAATTTTGGCACTGGAATACCACTTTGACCTTCTGAATATCCCCGTGTATACTGTCTTCACCGTATCGCCTTTAGTGCTAACTTGCCAAAAATAGATAGTTCTCATGTAGGAAGGCTTACTAATTTTGGAAAGTGGGTTTACGGTGATTGGTTTGCAACAAAAAAAAAATTCCCAATGTGGGTTTTTGCCCAATAATGCTCCTCTAAAATTTCAACTCGATCCGATGCCAAAAACGAGAGATTTTAAAATTTAAATTTTTGTTGCGGGAAAATGAGGGTTTGCTCACCATAAAAAAATTGGGCCATGTATGAAAAAAATTTCACTTGGATCCTCATGGCCTCTAAAAACTAAATGTCTACAAAAGATGACATCTCAATCCGTTGAGTATTTTGTGAGATATGATCGAATTTGTCTCCACGGACTTCGAGGTTTTCGGCGAGAAATCTTCATTTCTTCTTCGTTCGAATCCATTATTTTTGTGTTTTTTTGTTTGAGATCATGGAAGAATTTTTGGAATAATTTGAGGAAAAATATTGGATTTAAGTTTGGAGAAATTTGGCCAACATTACGGCAAAGATCTCGAGGTGTGGGGAGGAAGAATGGAAAAAAATAACTATGTATCGGTTTAAATAGCTTTTAAATGGAAGAGGGAGGAATGGGGAAAATGTTTTGTCCTTTTCATCCCTTTTGAAAGGGAAAAATGGGACATGAAATTCCTCTTCATCCTCAACTCGACACTTGGCATACATGCAACAGTAGGTGAGGACATGGTCAAACTGGTCAACGAGGCTTAACATGTGAGTACATGGTCATATTAGTGACCATAAAACTAAATGGGGAGGGGGAATTTTAAGTTCCTTTCATACCTTTTCAAAGGGAAAAATGGGACAAGTAATTCCACCTTAACCATAGGCTGCCATGTGTTCAACTTAAAAATTACTAAGTATTGGAAAGCTCACCTTGGGACCAACTTGCGAAGACCATATCTTGGGCTCTCGGATGAGTTTTTTTGATGAAATTTTATATGATTCCTCCTGAAAAAAAAACCCAATGAATCAAATGGTGATGGTAGAAAGATATTTTTTTAATGAAACACATCCAAATGTCCCTTTTTCTCAGGATTTCTTGTTGTGCGCCAGAAGAATGAACTACCTAGAACAATGTATGAGGTTTCAAGAAGTCCCATTTTTTCCACCATGTAGAAAATTGAAAATTATTTCCATTGATACTTTTTTGGGCTTTAAAATCACTATGGATCTCCCAAAATCTCACTTTTGAGCTCAGGTCCTCTTTCATGGTGCATGCTCCTTTTAGCCCAAAAACCCGCTTTTGGAAAATTGGTTCCAATACCTCCAAATCTTCCCTAAATATTTCAAAAAATTTCCCTGATGTTCCTAACACACTAATACTCATAAAAATTAGTTTTTCTCCTTTTATCCACTCACGGGTGGGGCACTAGTCATAAGAGGGTTGATGGTAGCCCTAACCAAAACTACTCGAATACTTGAATGTTCGAGAAGATCCTAAATCACCTAGGGGAATAATTTGATATTCAATTTGGGATAATTAGACCAAATTGATAGATCGGCCTTGGGGTTGGACTAACCTAGGGTTTCTTAGGAGGTATAAATTTTCAAATTTTTGACAAGCAGTGTGGTATCATTATCCTTCTTTTCTAGTGAATTTTTGCCTAAAACACATGAAAATAGTTAGATCTAGCTTGGGGAATGTTATGGAATGAGAAAAATGAAGACATGACATGAGAAATCCTAGAATCTCAATTTACAATATGCTAACCAATGCCTTAGCCATTACAGACTTACATACAACTTGCGAGATAGCCTAAAAGGAAGAACACACAGATACACACACACACACACACACACACACACACACGATGAAAGGAAACATAACACACAAAAAGGAAAATAAACACAACAAGAAGGGAAACACACACCTAAAAATCACCTATGGTAATCATTATCCAAGTAACTCCCTAGTTATTTGGACAAATTACATTCCACTCGACTCTAAGGATATACATTGCAGCTTGTGCATACCTCATTTACTCCTTTGGAAAATTCCCTTAGTTGCATATTCCTCATGTGCCCTTGTGAAATCCTTCTTTCATTCACATTTTCTTTTCATTTCCCTCTTTGTTCCATTTTCCCCTTACGTGTACCCTTTGCATACTCATTTTCTTCCTAGCATTACATGCACTCTTTGTGCATGCCTTGGCCGTGCTCAATTACCTAAGTCCTTGGCATCCTCGCGTGCCCTTTCCTCTTGCCCCGCACATTATTTTGTAATAATTACACCTTGATCATACATTTTTCCTTGGGTGTTTGTCCCATTCCTCTCGCATAACTTCCATTTGCGTGCCTTCCCTTTGTTGTTTTTATACGCCTCATTCCTTCACACGCTTGCCTTTGCGCCATCTTCTATGCCATCTTATGCCATGTCATAATTTGATAAGATTAAGTGTGCTACACATAACTAATTAAAGCACACCAACATGGTGCTAAATCCTTCTAACAAACCGGTGAATGAAACATGGTAGAAACAACAAAGCACTTACATAGTTGGCTGGATTTTCAGCCAATTAGTGCGCACCACGTGTCTTATGTGCCCAGTTAACACTATAGATATTCTAACAATCACAACTTCTATTCCAAGTCTATCACACATGTACGGTTGGTCTCATTTGAAAGATGTTGACATCATCTACAATGCAGGATATTCAAATTTAGATTTTAGTGAATTTGGTAGGTGAGAAGTTGGAAAACATATCTCGTGCCATTAATGATCAAATATAATTACTCAAACCAGCCGATTAAACATGGTGAAGTGCATTATATAGATTTATAGGAATTGAATGCTTGTTTTAGGTGTTGTTTTAAACTCAAGTTTTACCTCCTTCTCCTCTTATCACCTGATTCATCTATAAATTTAAGAGAATAGCTCATTATAAAGTGTTGGACATTTTGGATCTTCCAAAATTTTCTAAGGATTCCATATCTCGACATTTTGAGTCATAGACCTCTAGATTTGGTTCATGCATGTGAATATCAACCTTTAGATGCCATTGTAATGTGATGTGCATACACCTGGAAGTAATAGAAGCATTGTTTTGTGGTTATCTTCTATCTTAATGTCTCTATATTCTTCTTTCTTTCCTTCCTTTTACATTACATGCTTGCCGTGTCACTTTAAGTTCCTTGAGGCTCCATTTTCTAATTGTGTTTCATGAAATCAATGGTGTAAATGTGTTATGGTTTGTGCTTTAGACATTCCTAGCCTCCTTTCATGCTTTATCCTTCATTTTCACTCAAAACAGATAGTGTTCATCCCACTTTTTGGTGCTATCACCTTCCTTAGTTTAGTTTTATTTATGTTATCCTTCTATCCCTGGTCCCTTAGCTTGTTAGCTTAGTTTTCCTTTCCAGCATTAGGAGTAGCGATGTATGATAGTAGTAGAAATAGGAAGAGGAACCGGCATTTTCAGTCTGCTGCATCTCAAGTGCGCTAGGTCCCACACTTTGAGACAGGTCCATTTTTACTCAAACAACTCAGTTCATCTAGATTCGAAACATAGGTGCAAGTTTTCCAACCAACAATTTCAAGCATGCTTGGTGGGACAACATTGAAAGCTTAAATTTCATTATTACTAAGTTCTGGTGTGTGACTTAGAAATTTCTAGCCTTTGGAGGTTCATGTCAACACATGTGATGACTCCCAACTATTCTAGATCTCCTATTTTTAGTAGTTGTGAGAACCTTTCATGAGAAGAGTACACACAAGGCAAAGAGCAATAGCTAAAGCATCTTTTGAGTACCTCCATATCTCTCTGAGGAAAGTACATAGAAAAAGACCCATGCATACATCTCCATCTCAAATGCACCGTGCTCATTGAAATCCTCATCATACAAGACAACCTACATGCCCTACCATGGCATTGCAACCACCTCCTCCTCCTAAGAACCTTTTCAACTTCACCAAATGAAGCCCGCTCAATCTCAATGCATAGCATGATATGCCGATAGCCACACTTAAGATCATTCCATACTTTATAGGATAAACTCAAGTCACCCCAATCGAGCATATTCAAGATGTAGAAAATGTATGCTCTATATACTTGATCATGCATGATGATGTAGTAGTCAGGATCCTTGCAGCCTCATTCAAAGAAAAAGTGATCCAATTGTATGCGTGGCTGAGACCTACATCTATTGCCACCTGGGATGATCTTGGAACAACTCTATGAAACTATTTTAAAGATAAATCAGATCATCTATCTTTGGTGGAGAAATTGACTACAACAAAGAGGGTGCCCAATGAGAAAATGACTAATTTCAATATCATATTCCAGAAGACTTGGGACATAATTCCTCAAGTGGTAAGGCCTCTTGCCCAATATGATTTCTTGTATTATCAAAGGGCTCTAAATAGTGACATTTTGGTCATGATTCAATCCATGGGAGGAATAAATTTATCTGCTGAATACAACATTGTCATAAGGGTAGAAAATAGTCTCATCTAGGTGGGTAAGCTAGCACCTAGGATGCCAAGCCCTTATTTTTGGAGATTTTTATAGCACCCCAACCTTTTGTTGCTCTATTTTGGTGAAAAGCATCAACTAGTTACATCTACATCTATCCTCTCACACAACAAAAATAAGATGAAGAGATGAAGGCCTTGATTATAAACTTGTCCAATAAAGTTGTATCTTTGGAGGGATCATTATGGAAACCAAAGATATGGGTAGAACTAATAGAATAAAAATGGCATGCTAATGCGCATCTGCCCTTGCAAGTTATTCCTCCAACATAACCTCTTCCAGTGCCCAACATAAGTCAAACACTTGTCCCTGTTCAGAACAATATGGTGTAAGTTTATGAATGGTGCTTTCCTTGCAACATGCCTCACAGTCAATATCACTATGCTAATGTTGCGTGTTCTTAGGCCTACATGATACATAATGCTTCTAATTGTGAACCTTCTATAAGTGCAAGTGAGCCCAAGAAGCAAGAAAATAAAAAATCTCCCGAAGAATAAAACCTAATATTCTTTGGTGCCAAGGACTTCATGTAGTCAATCAAGTGTAGAAAACTCAAACAAACCATGCGCCCAAGTGTCTGATAACACAAGGTTCAAGAAGAGAATGCTCAATTTTGGTGTGTAAGTCTCAATTCCCACAACACTGGCTGATCCTCAAAAGTAGAAGGATGCAGCTAAGGCATCAAGCAATAAAAGCACATGAGGTTTTGCACAATTCTCCTCTTATAGAACGCGTTCCCCTCCTTTGGTAGGTCAAGCCTCTGCTCCACCTAAGGCTTCTACCTCTACATCTTGACAAATCAAAGAAATATGCTATTGTGCCTCAAATGCACAAATCAATTGGCCTCCCATTCAACATTGTGGACTAGATGAAGAAGACTAATGTAAATGTCACAATGTGGGATGCCCTAGCTATCTAATCTTAGTGCAACTTGGTTCATGAGGCATTGGCCCAACTCGCCACACACTATCCAAATGCTCAAAAGCCACATGATGGTGTTAACATTTTTCAAAGGAGAAAAAAGTAAGGTTTTCAAAACCCCACCCTTCTATATGTCCTTGATTATAGGAAACACCTTATGCATAATTGCATGATTGACTCAAGCGCTAGTACTTCTGTCATGCCAAAGAAAATAGATGATGTTTTAGGTATTAAATACAAGCCCTTAACAAAAGGAGTACTGCATCTTGATGGCTCAATTGTTACCACTTTAGGAGTCATCAGGGATCTTGATTTGACCCTCCATACATGTCCAAGTCTCACAATAACTCAAGATGTATCAATCATTGACCTACCTCCTTTATTTTCCCTTTGTATATCAAGAGATTTTACTGCAAAAGTGGGTGGTTACTTGTCTTCTGATTGGTCCCATATACTACTCAAGAAAAGGTATGGTACCCGGTTTACCATACAAGATGAACCAATATTTTCATATCATGTAGAGTCATATGACATATCTCCTCTTCAAGCCAATTGCCTAATCCAAGAAGAACAAGTTTCAGTTTATGAAGAGCAACATGTTCCACCTCCTGTACCTGATCTAGTGCTAGATGAGTGGGTGGAAAGGCACCATAAATTTGATCCATATCTTTGAAGAGTTCGAGGATTTTGAAATTGGGCTTGGAACATATTACATCCTTAAAGAAGAAGTTGTGCTGCCATGCATGCTCAAACATAATGAAGAAAACATGGGTTTGTGGAAGTTATTGTTATCCAATTTCACCCCTTAGGAAAACTTGGGAAAACGTGATTTTGTATAGAAAAAAATGAGGGATCGATTCAGCCATGGGAGCTCACACTTCGGGATTGGCCAAATAGGTTGAAGGGGCTGAGCACATTGTAGAGGAGTTTGGGAAATGAAGAAGTTCCAAATTTTAAAATTTAGACTTTGGAGGTGAGGTCATTTGGAGGTAGGCCCAAGTGAAAAATGGTGAAACCCGGAGACAATGAGCACAATCCAAATTTTGGAGGTCAAAGCAAAGCTCAAAAATTTGGAGGTAAATTTTGGAGTTTGAGTCTTGAGAAATCATAGTGAACATTGCCATGCAGGGGGGAGAAAACCCGAAACTCAAAGTCCTGAAATCTTGAAATATGAAGTCTTGAAACTCTGAAAACCCAAAATCCCAAAACCCCGAAGTCCCAAAACTTCAAAACCCGAAGTCCCGAAACCATGAAACTTGAAAGTCCCAAAACCACGAAACCTAAAGTCTGAAAACCCCCAAAATGCAAAGGTCTTGAACCTAAGTCTAAATTTCAGACTTCGGGTTTCGCCATTTTAGAATGTTGAAGCCTAGTGCACAAAAAACAAAATGTTTGAAGTTACGAATCCCAAAAATATGAAATTTTGGATTTCGAGAGGACACGATTCAAGTTCGAGTCCGAAAAGAAGATCAACCACCCACATTTATCATATTATGGCACCCTCATCTTCAAATGGCCATAAATTTTGATTGGGAGCTCGAATTTACATAAAATCGACTTTTGGAAAGATCTCGTGTCCTTTACACAACAAAGTATTTAAAAATGAATAAATACGATCCAAAATTTTAGAGGGTGTTTCAAGTTTTCCACCTACCAAAATGATGAGGTATGGGTTTCCTTCCTTCTCCAACAAGGTAAATTATATGGAGGTATGGGGTTTTCAAAGACATCCATCATTGTTACATGTGGGTTTAATGCATTTTTAGTGGTTGAAGTAAGATTTAGAATTCCTCTCTCTCCCTTCTCTCATTCTTCCTATATATTGTAAGGAGGGGTTCATTTCAAAAGGATGGAATCCTTGTATATACCCCTATCTTCTTCCTCTTCTCTGTAAGATATTTTTTGGAGATTCCAAACCTCCCTACTAGACATTGTAATGTAAAATATGTGCCTTTGGCCATAAATGTGATGTATTGTATTAATTTGAGAGAAATAAAATCAGATCTTTGGATGTTTCAAACCCTCTTGTATTCTATTGCATCTTCCTAGGATAGGTTAGGAAGCCGGCCTTCTCTCGGAGGGTTTTCCCGATTGTGAAGTCCCACACTTTGGAATAACTCCATGTTTGATGAATCAAACCGACTACCTCAACCATTCACTTGAAAGCAATCAAGGGTTATGTGATTACACATCAACAATTATACTTTGATGGATCTCAAAGCGTAAAATGGTGTGGGTGCGGTGTTGTTCTCATTTCTCCTAGGGATGAGAAATTATTATTCACACATAGGTTGTAGTTTACATGTTCCAACAACATAACAAAATATGAGGTCTAGTGTATGGTCTTTTGATTGAGGAGAAGAAATAGATTAAGGAACTGCAGATATTTAGGGACAAGGAACCGATTATCCACCAAGTCACCAAAAAATGCACGACAAAGAATAAGCTTCTCAAAGCTTATAATCATAGAGTTTGAGACCTCCTTGAGATATTTGATGCTCCAAATCATAGGTAGTGCAATTAAATTCAATAAAGAAGCTGATCGGATGTCCGTGCTTGCTCACGCTTCTCTCCTATGCAGAGGACTTTGTGAAAGGAAACATGCAACACATCAAAATGGTTATCAGGTCATATATTCTAGATAACAACGTTAGCTGAAAAGTATTTGACACTCGATGAGAATATTGTCTAGTTCATCCAAAATGAAGCTGATTTCTCATCAAACATGCAAGTTAACTTGCATGACAACTATGGTGACCAAGTGATCTAGCTAAAGAAGAACAAGTTGCATAAAGGGTTAGTCACCTTAGAGAAAATATTTAGCCCGATGACGAGTTCAAGGGAGAACAAAATAAAATATGCACATGGCATAAGAGGAGTGCCCATTCACTATTACGTGTGACAAAGAGTTGCTACTCAATAAAATTTACACACATGATGAAAAACATTCCTTCATCTCTCTCTCGATAGAAATATAGTGATATATTTTAATGGGAGTATGAAGAACTCAAAGGTTTTGATCTAAGTGTTTCTCAACACTCCATCGACCTTGATCCTAGTATAAAACACATTAGGCAGTAAGAGACCAGTCAATCCAAAGATAGAGCCCTCATGAGGAAAGATTGTCCAAACTAATTGAGGAAAATATAATATTTACGATCAAATACTATACCTAGGTTACAAATCTAGTTCCAAAGTGTGTAAAAATAATGGTGAAATCAAGATATACGTTGATTGTAGAGATCTAAACAAAGTGTCACTAAAGGATCATTATCCTTTGCCTTACATGGAGAAGATTCTGCAGATTATGGCTGACATGCGAGAGGTTCTCAATGATGGATGGATATTGTGGCTTCAATTAGATCCTGGTCAAAAAAGAGGTTCAATTCAAGACAACATTTACGACCAAGTGGGGAACATATGCATACTAGAACATGCCCTTTGGTATGTCAAATGCAGGCACACTGTTCCAACATGCCATGGATATTTCCTTCAAAGGATACATCAACAAGTTCATCTTGGTTTACCTAGATGACATTACGCTTTTCAAAGTAGGCACATATCATATGGAGAAAGTATTTGAGAGGTGAAAAAGTTTGGGGTATCCCTTAACCCCAAGAAGTGTAATTTTGTAGTGGTGCTTTGGGAAAACTACTAGGCCATGTGGTTTCAAAGGATGACATCACAATCAATCCCGAGCATGTTTAATTCATCCTGGATTTTTCCTTGCTCGTGCACAAGAAATCCTTGCAAATCCTTTCTTAGAAAAATCAAATTTTTAGGCATTTTATCCCTAGATTTGTAGGACTGGTAAGTCCCATCACCCTAATGCTCAAGAAGGGTGCAACTTTTAGATGGACAACAAAAGGAAGAGAGAGATTCAACAAGATCAAGAAATAAATTTCTTGTGCGCCAACACTCATCAACCTAGATTATTCAAAGGATTTCATCCTTTATGCTTATGGTGCTGATATGAGTGTTGCTATTGTCCTGACATGGGAAAATGAACAAGGAATAGAAAAACCAATGGCTTTCTTCAGTTAGACACTGAAGGATTATGAGTTGAAATATAGTCACATGGAAAAAATAGGTCTATGCCATCATGTGTGTGCTAAATAAGTTCAAGAGTATGCTTGTCACTAATCATATCAAGGTGTTAGTCTCTCACCGTAGCATCAAAGACTTCATCATGGGGAAAAAATCAGTGAGAAAAGAGCAAGATGGGTGACAAAAATCATGGAGTATGATGTGACTATCAAGGCTAAGAATGCAGTAAGAGGCATCATGCTCTCGCAAGTAACTTATCGAGGATGCGCAAAATGAACTCAAGCTTCATTATTTCTAGATGAAGATCTCTCATACACAAAACTTGAAAAAATGTAGATCTTGGCACATGCGAATGGATGAAGGACATGATCATATTCCTTTCTAAGGGTGCTTACCCTCCCGAGTTTAAAAAAGGAAAAAATAAGACATCTGCGGCTGCAATCTATTCCTTATGTTTTGATCGATGGTCTTCTTTTCAAGAAGAATCTTGATGGCGTCTTTGTTGAGATTTATCAATGAAATGCAAACTAAAAATTGCTAGCATAATTTCATGATGGATTCTCTGGTGAACACTTCTCTCGCCAAGAATACAACAATGAAGAATATAATGGAACTATTGTTTTGGCCTAACCTGTTTGTAGATGCACACAAGTGGGTCACAAAATGCAGAGAATGTGCTTTCTTTCTTTATAGGTAAGAAAAGATTCACATTGCTTCCCCTCCGACCAATCCAAGTGAATCAATTTTTTTCACAATGGGGTCTTGAATTCATATAAATGATCAATCCTCCTTTAAGTGTTGGCCATAAATGGGTGCTTTATGAGCTACAAACTACTTCACTAGATGGATGAAGTTTGTCGCTCTCAAGGAATCAATTGAGTTAATCATCCTTGAATTTATTGAGGGGCTTATTACAATATTTGGCATTCCTCAAAAATCATTTTAGATAATACAAAAGCCTTTTTTATTACTAAAATCACTGATTGGACTCTTAGTATTGGTATATACTTGAAGACTTGTTCCAAATATTACCCTTAAGGAAATGGTCTGCATAATCTAAAAACAAGAACCTGATCAGAATCATGAAGCAAACAATGAGCATTAACCAAAGATAGTGGCATACAAAGGTCTCACACGCACTCTGGGAAGACAGAATCACAATGAAAAAGGCAATGCAAACTTTTCCTTACAAGCTTATCTATGGAAAGGAGGCTACACTTCCTTTGATACATGAGTTGGATTCGTTGTCACTTTCCCAACAGTTGGGATTCGAAGGTGTAGACTAAAGAGAAATCAAAATAGCAGAGCTGGTGGAACTTGAAGAATTAAGGAACTTTGTCATGATCAAGCTAGAAAAACATCAACAATAAAAATGAAGTGGTTTGATAGGAAGGATAGGCCTCAAGCTTTCAAAGTTGGGAACTTGGTCTTAAAATGGGATGTTGATAGAGCTAAACCAAGGTGCCATTCAAAGTTTGATGCACTTTGGAGTGGCCCGTATGTTATCAGTTCATGTAAGGAGGCTAACTCATCTTAATGGAGGCTTGATTTCAATCCCAAATGAAATGAGATCTATCTCAAACCCTTCCATTAATCTTGATACATAATTTTGTATATATTAGAATAGTTTCAATTCCTCCAAGTGCATTGTGCACACATTGTTTTGTTTGTGCATAGTTCTTTCTTTCTGCATGCTTCTTACATGAGCTCTTTTTTTTCTTCCAAGATGTCATTCTTCATTTTCCAACAGTCGTCAACAGTTTTGTAGGGTTTAAAATAGAGTTCAAAAATGTTTCAAAGTGACTTTAGGGGTAGTTCTTTAAGGTTCTAGATCATAATTTAATGGTTACATAGAAGATTCCATGCCCAATGGACACTTCAAGCTACTGATCTCTTTCATCTAGTAGGTAGATGGCCCTAAAAGTTGCCAAAACTATTATCCAAATAACTCCCCTAGTTATTTGGATAACTTACATTCCATTTTGGCTCTAAGGATCTACATTACAGCTTGCGCGCACCTCATTTTGTCCTTTAGAACATTCCCTTGGTTGCAGATTCCTCGCGCACCTTGTGTGTTCCTTATTTCCTTCACATTTTCTTTTACTTTTCCTCTTTATTCCATTTTCCCCTTATACACACCCTCTCGCATACTTGCCTTCTTCCCAAAGATTACATGCACTCTTTGCACATGCCTCGCCCTACTAATTTAGTTAAGTCTTTAGACATCCTCTGGATGCCCTTTCCTCACACCCCACAAATTATTTTGTAATAATTGCACTTTGACCATATGTTTATTCCTTGGGTGTTTGTCTCATTCCTCCCACGTGTGTTGCATTTGTGCATGCCTTGCCTCTCGTTGTTTTTTTCGTGCCTTCCTTTACGCCTTCTTTCTTCTACACCATCTTATGCCATGCCATCATTTTAAAATCTTGAGTGTGTTACAAATAACTAATTAAATTGCACCAACAGGGTGTTGAATCCTTACAACGAATCAAGTTAATGACACGTGGCAAAAATGATAAAGCATTTACACAGCTTGGTCGGCTTTTCAATGCCAATTATCGCATGCCAAGTGTCTTATGTGCCCGCTAGTACCATGGATCTTCTCGACAATCATAAATTTTTTTTCCTAAGCTCGACACATGCATGCCGTATCATTCAAAATATGCCGACATCGTCTACAGTGCGGTGATATTCAAATTCAAAATTTAGTGAATCGGTAGGTGAGAAGCTGGAAAACGCCTCTCAAGCCATTAATGAGAAAATCTGATTTCTCCAACCACATGATTTGATATGGATCTTTCCTCCTTCCTTCTACTACATGCCAAATAAACATGGGGAAGCGCATTAAATGATTTTTAGGTGGATTTGTAGGCATTGAATGCTTTCTATTGGTGGTTGTGTTTCAAACTCAAGTTTTCCTCCTTCTCCTCTTCTTCTCTCATTGATTCATCTATAAATGTAAGAGCATGGCTCATTGTAAAGGGTTGGACATTTTGGATCTTCTATAATTTGCTAAGGATTCCATATCTCTACATTTTGAGTCACATACCTCTAGATCTGGTTCATGCATGCAAATATTGACCTTTAGACACCATCAGAATTCGAATGTGCATATCTGAAAGTAATAGAAACATCATTTTGTGCCTATCTTCTACCTTAACGTGTCTATATTCTTCTTTCTTGCCTTATTTTTGCATTATGTGTTTGATGTGTCACTTTAAGTTCCTTGTAGCTCCATTTTCTAGTTGTGTTTCATGAAATCGATGGTGTAAATACGTTCTAGTTTATGCTATTTGTGCCTAGCCTCCCTTCGTGCTTTCTCCTTTGTTTTCACTTAGAAAAGATAGTGTTCATGCCAATGTTTATGGTGCTATCACCTTCCTTAGTTTAGTTTTATTTTTGTTATCCTTCTATCCCTGGTCCTTTGGCTTGTTAGCTTAGTTTTCCCTTCCAACATTAGGAGTAGCAATAGCAGTAGAAATAGGTAGAGGAATTGGCCTTTTCTAGAGGTCTGTCTCAAGCACGCAAGGTCCCACACTTGGAGACAATCCCATTTTTGACTCAAACAACTCGGTTCATCCAGATCTGAGATACGGGTGCAAGTTTGACAACCAATAGTTACGAGGTGGGGACAACCCACTTTCACCGAAGAAAATTTCTTTTCGTGGGTTACCCCGAGAGAGGTAACACCAAATGATGATGTTCCACGAAGCCATTGACTAGCCCCAAAGTATCCTCATCTCCTTAAGTGCTTATGAAAGTTAGGTGCTCTCATGACTATATCTCAGATTTACTTTTCGGAGTGGGACTACATGATTTTTGTGATGTTTGGGGCATTGCTTAGAAATTCCATTTCTTTTATCATCTTCAAATTCCTTTTCAACATTCTAGTTGCCTTCCATGTTCATCCCTATTGCTATCTTCTCTTCTACCATCTCATTACTATCCCAGGGATGATTTTTATTTAAATAACTTAGATATCTTGAGTTTTCTCATTCCACCCATTTATGCTCATCGAAATTTTTCGTAAGAAGTCTCGAATTCATCTTTTGATCGATATCATTATGAGGAGTCTGAGTGTTGAATGAAGGATCACAAATGAACTCATATGCATATTATAGGGCCACCGATTGAGATAAGAGGTTGAGACTTAGCTCGAATATCTTGTGGCTTCTATCATTTCTAAAATGCTTTGCACAAAATTCTTATTTGAAACCACCTTAAGTTCATCTTTACCTTTGTTTGAAGAATCTCCATTTTGAAATTTAAGGCAATCATTGAGAAGTGTTGTCTCTTTATTTTGACCATCATAACATTCTACCACTTCTTTTCAAGAGGAATCTCAACTAAGTGAGGAATTCAAAATTCTCTGCTCCAGCTTCTTCATAAGAGAAAGAGTCCTCTTCTTCAAATGGGAAACAAAATACCTCCCTTTCATCATCACCTTCATCATTTATCGGCTCATGAGGGGCATCTAGGTTCTTCACCTTTCTTTACTTTGTCACGTCCGACCTCTAAATCGATTGAGGATTCTAAATTAGATTCTTACTTATCTTGTAAATCTATAGGTCATATTAGGAGTTCGAGACTCGAACTCGGGGTATTCTATTTCATCTAAAACTTTAAGAAAATATTGCATTGATTCTCATTTTAAATCTTTTGAGAGATCATCACAAGTTGGAATTTTCTCCTCATGGATGACATGATCAATATAATCTTCATCTTCAAATGGAAATGATTAAATTTCCTCATCATTGAAAGGCTTGTCTGTTGATTCCTCTTCGAAATTCATCCAAAACTATCTCCTCTTCTTCTTGGCCCACATCATATAGTAATTCAAAGTTACCTTTTTGCAGTTCCAAGTATCTCAAAGGTTCTTCAAGGTCCATACCTCTCTAGGGAGGAATTATTGGTCATATCAAGATTGGAATCTCATCTTCCTCCTTAGTTGTCTCAAAGTGATTGATTCACGTGCTATCTTGATACAAGATGTTGGTTCCCGAGCTTCTTGAATTTTGCACTATGTACTTCATATTTTTAACAGGAAGAAAATTATTTATATATCCTTTCACCGGTATGGTTATGGAAGACCAATTAATCTGAGTTTCCCCAAGTCTCAAAAGAATCTTTGACCTAACAACATTCCAAAATTTGTTGGGATGTCCGCTACCAAAATATTCATTGATATCTTTTTATCTAGAAATTTGGCAAGAGCCACTTATGCATCTTTGATCTTCCCTACAAGTGGGACTTCATTTGAATCCATGGAGTAACAAGATCCATCGGGTGGAGTCATGGAAGGTTTCAGATATTTGAAACCTTCATAGGCATTACATTTTTAGAGGCACCAAAATCTATAATGTAATTGTTCAATATGTATTCTCTAACGAGAAGGGAGACATAGAAAGGATCGACCTTGTTAGTCTTGGATGCACTCAAAGAAAACATGTTCTGTGATGGAGGGTAGGTGGGTTTGGTAGTAATAATTTAGCACTAAGAGCCACAACATTGGGTTTTGAACTACCACTCTTGATATCTGGAAAAATCTCTCAAACTGTTCAGGGGGTGAGTTCGCAGATATTCGGTTTTAGAGATCTGCACTTTGGTTATGTTCATGTATTCTATGAAGTCAAAAGGAGTAGATGCAGACAAGGGGGATGAAGGGACTGATTTTGGATTTGAGATAGGCTTGGAAGAAAGGGTTGATGTTTGGGGAATGGAGGGTGTTTTCAAAATTAAACTAGGAACTTTAGAAGTATCATATTTTACAGGAGTAGCTTTAGATTTAGAACTAGAAGAATTAGAAGACTTACTTGGGATAATGGGTGACCTCCCGCTTGTCACAAGATTAGGTTTCTCAAATGCACGGATTCTATGCAAGGTAGAAGGGGGGATCCTTGAATGATTATTTTGTTTTACAAAGTCACCACCACAGAGGACCTCCAATATTATTTTTCTTTGTAGCATTAGAGGAAGAGGCTCCTTTTCGACTAAGAACGAGTGAACACCGCACATGAAAAATAGGTGCATATTTTCGTCATCTTCATCGCCTCCACAATACTCATAGAATCTGATTTTTGTACTGTTCCCCATTTATTTAATTTCCATTAAATCATCATCTACACTTCCTTGTTCAATCTCTTCTTCATTTTATTGAATCCTGCAACTTACGTTGACGGAGGGGCCTCCAAGGAAAGCTTTTGGGGTGTTCCTGCAATCTGATTTTGTTGTTAATTTGAGAAGAAGCTTGTTCAAAAATTTCCCTTTTAGTTACGACATTTCATTTCCATTTTAAAAAAAGGATCAGTTCTTCTCTGTCTCTAGGATGCTGAGCCTTTCCTTTTGTGGGATTCTTAATCTTTCCAGATAAGATGAGATCATCATCAAGTTCAACAACCATTCTTTGCAATTCTGTTAGATTCCTTGGTTGAAACCTTCGTAGGAAGAATCCTAACTCGGTGATTGAGCATTGATGAAGAATCTATTGACATTATTTTTCGATGGTGAATCCTCTTCTGGTATCCTGTGGATAAATTGGTCTAAATGAGCCACAAAGTCTCTCATGGTTTCATTTTCTCCTTTCCTCATTTGCTCCAATTGAACAAGGAGATCTTGACAATCCTTAGTAGATTTGAATCTTTCCTCAACTTGCTTTTGATGTCATTCCAACAAGTGATGGATCAGGTAGGAAGGAGGTAGAACCAATCTGCTAATTTTTCTTAGAGATACTCCATGAACAATCTTATAACAACATCTTCATGTTGGACACCAAGAATCTTACATGATTTGGTGAAGGTTGATATGTGATCTTCAGGGATTTGTGTTCCATCACCTTTGAACTTGGGAAATTTCTTGCAGGAATATTTTGGTAAATTGTGAAGAGGGGGTTCAAGAGCAAGCGAGCCTATATTTATTCCCCATAGAATAATGGGTTGAGGTCTTTCTACTTCATCTGTCATCATTTTTTTATTTCGCTTCAAATATTTCTTCTACAAACTCTTATTCAAATTCTTCCTCGCTTGGGAATTTAATGTTCAACGGAGGTTGGAAAATGAGAGAATTTGTAGGGGGTATCAGTAGGTGTTTGAATGGGATTACTAGGTGAACTGATTGAAGACCCAGATGGGGATGAGGCTTGAGAAAAGTAATAAGGGTTATCTTTGATTTGATTTTGTTGATTTTGGAAATCCTTGAAAGTGGAATCAACGACACCTCTCAACCTGTTCAACTGGGTGTATCTCCTTTCAGCCAACTTTTAGAGAATCTTGTGATGGGAATACAAAAGGACACTATGGAATATGAAAGGTCACTTGCAAGAATATACATGTCTTTCAGCAATGGATTTCCATCAATTCCTTTTTTTTATTTTTTGAATATATATATATATATATATATATATATATATATATATATTTTTTTTTTTGGAATATTTTATTTTATATTTATTTTGGACCTTGCGGTCATATTTTGGGTGTAAATGCTGCTAAATTTGCCCTAGGGTGGGTGCTAAAATCATTAGTGAGAAAAATTTTCGGTGGAAAAATTTATGGGTTTCTTTCCAATGCTTTGGGAGTCAAAGTCCCTTTACTTAGACGGTGCAACTTTGTATTTACATGCGTATGAAAATGTGGATTTTCTTGGTGGCCTTGCAGCCGGGGATCCAATAGGGCACTCCATCAACCCCGCATAAAATATATAAATTACTTGCTAGAGAATACTTTTTCGAGAGAGTGGGAAAGGGAGTGAGAAAAGATATAGGAGAACTAATGTTGCAGGTAGAAAATCAAATTCTGCACACACTAGTTAGAAATTTAAACACATGCATTTATGATAAGAAACAACCAAAAATTCCATGGTACTAGCTAGAGGAAACCATACATATAAAGATACACACTTTCATATGCCTTGGAAAACAAAAAATTCTTCCTTAATTAGAATTTCAGTTAAAGTTGTACATAGTATAAGAATGGAGGAAAAATAGTGAGGGGGAAATAGAAGAAAATTGGCTAACTCTTTGTTCTTCCACAAGTAGACAAATTCTCTCTCATGAATTCACAAATTTATAACCAACTAGAGAAGAAGTTCAAGATGAGAGACCTTTACATTTTATAAGAAGAGGAATGAATCCTCATATGCCCCCAATGACTCTTCATATGTCTCAAAATAACTTAAACTTTTCATCTTCCTAGAAAAACATTTAAGTCCCTTTTTATAACATAAAGGTGACTTTTATACATTAGAAAACTAAAGTTACTTTTATTACATTAGAGACATATGAAAAAGTGCAACCCCAACACGAAATTAGAACATTGAAGAGAGAGAAAGTTTGGGGTGAGAAAAGAGAGAGAGAGAGAGAAGAAGAAGGAGAAGGAAGAATCTTGTCGATGACGAAGAGCAGGATGACCTTGGACTTGATCCGATGGAATGCTCCAATATGATGAACTATGGATCCATGGACACAATATCATCCTTATCCATGATACACAGATACCTCATGCTAGCTATATGAGTGTTTAAAAACATTTTTGCTTCCATTACCTTCATGGAGGTTTCATTTCCTTGTTTGAGTTATGAGATCATCTTAAAACCCTGTTTTTCTCAAAAATGACCTTCGAACCCTTTGGAAAATTTCAATCCTCCTCTGTTGATGATGCATTTCCATTTTTATCCACTTTATATTTTTAGTATGCCTCACCATGGACACATGCTATTTTTAGTAAGTGCACTGAGGTGGAAAAATTTGATCCAGAACCGCAGGGGCATGATAGAGCAAGACAAGACACACATGACCGCAAAGATTTCGTGACGAACAGATCAATAGGAAAAAGTTATGCATGGGAGAATTTTCCTATCCCTACTACACCAAGGGGGATGAGAGGGACAAAAAAACCACTTTGTTCCCAAAGACATGATTTTACACTTCAAGACCAAATCGAGGGAGAGCTGGTGAGTACCAATACGCACACAATGTAATTTTTTTGATCAAATAGAATAATAGATAAAAATTTATGCATGGGAAAAATTTCATGTCCCCATTGCACCTTTGCAAAGGGACATGAGGTGCACAAAAATTCACCATGCACTTTTGAGAGGCAAAACATAAGAATTTGGCTTCACGAGAATGAACTTGAAATTGAGATTGCGGAACTCCAAGAGGTCTTTTTGGGTGAAATTTTATATTATTTTGACTCCAAAAATCCTTCCAAGATCAATGGGATGTGTCTCATCTTTTAATTCTTCTTGAAACTCCCTGAAATGGCCCCTTTTTTTTTTATCGATTACCAACTATCCCCTGCAAAGAATGAGCTCCACTTAAAAGTGCCAATAATTTTTTTGAAGAATATGATGATTCCAACTTGTAGAGGATTCTATTAGATTTATAATGAGTATTTTTTTTCCTCTTAACTCCTTACAGAGCTCCAAAATCATACGTCGAAGATTAGGTACCTATTTTGATATGACTTACTATTAATAATAAGTTCCTAAGAGACAACTTACTATTTTTAGTAAACAATGATTTTTTCCCTTTTTGACCACACCGGTGAGATTAGATTGTATGACTGCCCTTGTGTACACTATTCTTTCCCTGATCATTCTTCTAGATGACTTACTATTTATAGTAGGTACCCATATTGGGAACTTATTAGTTTTAGTAAGTGGTCGTTTTTACCAATTCTAGCACTAGAATACCGCTCTGACCTTCTGAATATCCCCATGTATACTATTTTCACCGTAGCTACTTATGGTGCTGAATTGTCAAAAATAGCCAAGAACCATGTAGGAAGGCTTACTATTTATGGAAAGTGGGTCTCTCATGACCGGTTCGTGATTATATGAACTTTCCAAATGTGGGTTTTGGCCCAATAGTGATCCTTTGAATTTTCCACTCGATCTAATGCCAAAATGAGAGATTTTAAAATTTAATTTTTTTGCAAGAAAACAAGGGTTTTCTTGCCATAAAAAATATGGTCCATGTATGAAATAAATTTCACTTGGATCCTCATGGGCTCTAAAAACTAAATGTCTACAATAGATGGCATCTCGATCCATTGAGTATTTTGTGAGATATGATCGAATTTGTCTCCATGGACTTCAATATTTTCGAGCAAGAAATATTCATTTTTATTCATTTGAATCCATTATTTTTTGTGATTTTTTGTGTTTGAGATCATGGCATAATCTATGGAATAATTTAAGGACATAAATATTGTATTTAAATTTTGGATAAATTTCACCAACATTTCAACAACCTCTGGAGGTGTGTGGGAGGAAGAATGGCAAAAAATAGACTAAGTATTATTTTAAATAATTTTGAAATGGAAGAGGGAGGAATGGGGCACATTTTTCTATCCCTTCAATACATTTTAAAAAGGCAAAAATGTGACATGAAATTCCCCTTCATCCTCAGCTCGACACTTGGCATACATGTAGCGGTAGGTGAGGACATGGTCAAACTGGTCAACGGGGCTTAATAAGTGAGTACATGGTCATATTAGTGACCAGAAGACTAAATGGGGGAGGGGGAATTTTATGTCCCTTTTATCCCTTTGCAAAGGGAAAAAGGGGACAAGGAATTCCTCCTTAACCATAGGCTGCCACGTGTCCATCTTAAAAATGACTAAGTATCGGAAAGCTCACCTTGGGACCAACTTGCGAAGACCATATCTCGGGCTCCCGAATGAGTTTTTGATGAAATTTTATATGATTTTGCCTGAAAAAAACTCAATGAATCCAATGGTGATGGAAAAAATATCCAAGATTTATTAAAACACCTCAAAATTTCCCTTTTTCTCTGGATCACTTATTGTGCGCTAGAAGAATGAGTTTCCTAGAACAATGTATGAGGTTTCACGAAGTCCCATTTTTCAACCATGTAGAAAATTGAAAATTATTTCCATTGATACTTTTTGGGATTTTAAATCACTATGGATCTCCTTGAATATCACTTTTCATCTCAGGTCCTCTTTCATGGTACATGCTCCTTCTGGCTTGAAAACCCACTTATGGTGAATTGGTTCCAATACCTCTGAATATTCCCTAAATATTTCAAAATAATTTCCATGATGTTCCTAAAACTTGAATAATCCTCTAAAATGCATTTTTCTCCTTTGATCCATGTCAGGGTGGTGCACTAGTCTTAGGAAGGCTAATGATAGCCCTTCCCAAAACTACTCGGATACTTGAATGTTCTAGAAGATCCTAAATCACATAGGGGGACTGATTTTTCTTTCATAAATCAGCTAGAGGAATAAATTTGGGATAATTATATTGATTATATAGGACTGGCCTGGGGGTGTCTTGGGAAGGTATAACTTTGAAAATTTTCGACATTAGTATCATTTTCCTACTTTATAGTGAATTTTGCCTTTGTAAAAACATAGGAAAACACACACATACCACCATTTTGAATTAGAGAGATTCTTTTACAATTAGAAGGGGTTTTAATACTTGAAAGAGTCATTTGGAGCCAAAACAACTCATTTTGTGTCTACCACTTCAAGAAGGAGTTCCAGAGAGAGAGAAAACCTTGTTAGAAAAATGAATAGAAATTCTTTGTTTCTTATCCAATTTACCTCAAAATTTTCACAAAATTCAGTCTTGAAGTGATCTTAAAAAATTACTTCTATGATTTATTTGAATAAGGTTTGATAAAAATTTTGGATGATAACAAGACATGGTGCTTAGATTGCATTTCTTAAGACACCGGTTTTAGTAAAACTTGAGTATCTTCCACAATATTCTTCAAAAATTGATGAAACTTGACATGAAGAACTACAACATAAACAATTTAACACGTAGTGACTATTGAGCTTCCAAAAATTTCATTAACTATCATCTTCCAACAAGTTATAATAGTCACTATGTTTGTCATGTTGTTACAATTATCTAATCATTATTTTATGGTACTTGATAGACCCATGTATAAGAAGTTACATTATGAATATATGTTACTCACTTTCAAACATTATTTAAAAAAATCCATTCTACATCTAGCCTTCACCATTTGTGCTTTACATTTATATTTGAACATGTGCGGGGTGGACTTGAAGCATGATCGAGAGCAAACATCCATACGTGACAGAGTGTGCAAGATTGAGATTCGTAGGGTTGAAGGAATCCAATTATTCACATCACTTTGTTATTATATGAGCAAGACCGAGGATCTATGTACATCCTTTTATAGGTTTTATTAAGCACAAAATGTAAGTATTTAGGAGACTTCACATCTTGAGAATAAGCCTAAAAGAACCCACACTTATTAAGTATATACTTTCTTCACATCTCGAGATCAACGATCAATTATCAAGGTGTTCATTATAAGAATAGTTAAAGACTAAACCCTAGTTTGTTATTTCAAATCTTATACTATCTCATATGTCACTTTTTCACTAAATCGCCATGTGACCATTCCAATGGATGAGATCATTGCGAATATCCAAGCATTTAATTGCATTAAGAGATAAAATCCCAACAATATTTAGATTAAGATTTAGTGCTACAATATTTTCTCTTCATGACTATATCAAGACCGAGACAAAAATCCCAACAAGACCCAGTTACATGAGACACACTGGATTTGGCACCAAGAGCATGTCCTTTGAGAATATTCAATGTTTATGCACCTGATAACATTGATTTCCATCATCAATCGACCCAAACTTGGCATGAGAACATGGAACTTCAATCCTAAAACCATTGTTTTCCTTGAAGATCATAAGTACAATCAGGTTTTGTATATTTCTTGCAACCATTACTATACTCATGTACCACTTGTTAAATACATGCATTGAAAGGAGTACACACACTATCTCTATAAAGAAGAATGTAGATTTTGAAGAAGGAAAGATGCAAACACGACCTCTAGAGCTCTAGTTCACTTGAACATAGGACTATACTATAGAAATTTAAGGAACATTGGTTCACCAAAACCATTAGAGATCTAAAAACTATTTTAAACCTATAGAAGGTGATTATCACTATTTATTAATTCAAATATCATACATATGCTCTAAAATATCCTTCAACCATCTTTCAAATCTTTAAAACAAGACTCGAATATACAACATTTACAAAAATAGATCATTTTTGTACAACACAATCCTTAGATAACACACATACCACCATTTTTAATTGAGACATTCTTTTACACTTCTAAGGGGTGTTACTTTCACAAGACATTTTGAGCCTAAACAAATCATTTTATGCCTACCACTTTAAAAAGGAGTTCTAGAGAGAGAAAACCTTGTTAGAAAAATGAATAGAACTTCTCTATTTCTTATCCAATTTCCCTAAATTTTTTTGTAAAAGTTCACTCTTGGAGTGATATTCAAAAATTACTTCTATGATTTATTCAAGAAGGCTAGATAATTTTATTTGAATGCTAAGAAGAAAGGGTGCTCGATTGCATTTCTCAAGAGACCGGTTTTAGTACAACTTGAATTACTTCCATAACTTCGTCAAAACTTGATGAAAATTTACATGAAGCATTACATCAAAAACCATTTAACACGTAGTCGAATATTGAGATTCCCAAAATGACAAACCCTCTACAAAATTTACAATGCGAATATACATTACTCACTTTCAAACATTATTTAAACAACTCCATCCTATATTTAGCCTTCTCCATTTTTTCTTTACATTTATATTTAAACATGTGTAGGGTGGACTTGATGCATTATTAGAGAGCAACCATCCATACGTGACAAAGTGTGAAAGACTCGAGATTCATAGGATTTAAGGAATCCAATTCTTCCTATCACTATTATTATATGATAAATATTAAGGATCTACGTACATCCCGTGATAGGTTTTCTTATGCACAAAATGCAAGTATTTAGGAGACTTCACATCTTTATCTAATAAGCCTAAAAGCACCCACACTTATTAAGTATATACTTGCTTCACATATGATCTCGAGATCAATTTGAAAGGTCTTCAATATAAGCATAGTTATGGTTTTAAAGACCAAACCCTAGTTTTTTATTTGAAAGCTTTTACTATCTCAGATTTCACTTTTTCACTAAACTGCCATGTGACCATTTCAATGGATTATATCATTACAATATCCAAGCATTTAATTGCATTAAGAGATAGAAAATGACTAAGATTTAGTGCTATAATATTTTCTCTTCATGATTGTATCTAGAATGAGACACACTAGATTTGGCACCAAGAGCATGTCCTTTGAGAAGATTCAATGTTTATACACTTGATAACACTAATTTCCATCATCAATTGACCAAAAATTTGCATTTGAACATGGAAATTCAAAACCTAGAGCTCACCACTTGAAGACAAGACTCGTACTATAGCAATTTAAAGAACATTGGTTCACCAAAACCATCAAGAGATCCAAAAACTCCTTTTGAACCTATAGAATATGATTATCACTATTTATTAATTCAAACGTCATACCGATTCCCTCGAAATATCCTTCAAACATCTTTCAAATATTCAAAACAAGACTAAATATGCAACATTTGCAAAAATAGAGCATTTCTGCACAACATAATGCTTATATAGCACACATAGCACCATTTTGAATTTGAGAGAGTTTTTACACCTCTAAGGGCTTGTACTACTTTCACAAGTGATTTGGAGCCAAAACAACTCATTTTGTGCCTGTCACTTCAAGGAGAAACCTTGTTAGAAAAATGAATAGAACTTCTCTATTTCTTATCCAATTTCCCTCAATTATTTTTGTAAAAGTTCAGTATTGGAGTGATATTCAAAAATTACTTCTATAATTTATCCAAATAAGGCTTGATAATTTTGTTTGGATGCCTAAAAGAGTGGGTGCTCAGATTTCATTTCTCAAGAGACTAGTTTTAGTAAACTCAAATAACTTCCACAATATTCTTCAAAACTTGATGAAACTTGACATGAAGCACTACAAAAAAACCATTTAACATGTATTTAGACTATTGAGCTTCCCAAAATTTCATGAAATATCCTCTTCCAACAAGTTATAATAGTCACTATGTTTATCATGTTGTTATAACAAGCTAATCATTGTTTTATGGGACCGATGCACTCCTACACAAGAATTTACACTATGAATATACATTAATCACTTTCAAAAATTATTTAAACAACTCTATTCTACTTCTAGCCTTCACCATTTTTTATTTACATTTATATTTGAACATGTGTAGGGTAGACTTGAAGCATGATCAAAGAGAAATCATCCATATGTGAAAGAGTGTGCACAAATGAGATTCAGAGGATCAAGGACTCTAATTCTTCCCATTACTATTATATGAGAAAGCTTGAGGATATATGTACATCTTGTGATAGTTTTTCTTATGCATAAAATGTAAGTATTTATGAAACTTCACATCTTAAGAATAATCCTAACAAGATTCCCGCACTTATTAAGTATATACTGCTTCACATCCGAGCTCAAAGATCAATTTGCAAGGTCTTCAATATAAACACAGTTAGGGTTTTAAAGAACAAACCCTAGGTTGTTATTTCAAATCTTATGCTATCTCATATTTCAATTTTTCACTAAACTAGCCATGTGACCATTCCAATGGATGAGATCATTGTAATATCCAAGCATTTAATTACATGAAGAGATAGAAAATGACTAAGATTTAGTGTTATTGTATTTGGTCTTCATAACTATCACTAGACAGAGAAACAGACTCCCAACAAGACCTAATTTTCATGAGACACACTAGATTTGGAACCAAGAGCATTTACTTTGAGAAGATTCAATGTTGATGCACTTGATAATAATGATTTCCATCATCAACTGACCCAAACTTGGCATGAGAATAGGGAACTTCAATCCCAAATCCATTGTTTTCCTTGAAGATAACATTATAGTAAGTTTTGTACATTTATTGTAACCATTATTATACTCATGTGCCACATGTGAAAGAGATGAATTGAAAGGAGTGCACACACTATCTCTTTAAAAAAGAATGCAGAGTTTTAAGAAGAAAGGATGCAAACACAACCTAGAGCTCAATTCAATTAAACACAAGATTGTACTACAATAGTTTAAAGAACATTGGTTCAACAAAAAATTAGAATCTCTAAAAAAATATTTTTAACTTATAGAAGGTGATTATCACTTTTTATTAATTCAAAATTCATACCTATGACCTGAAATATCCTTCATCCATCTTTCAAATTTTCAAGACATGATCGAATATGCAACGCTTGCAAAACAAAGCATTTCCGTACAACATAATGATTGGATAGAAAACATACCACCATTTTGAATTGAAGAGAGTATTTTATATTTTAAAGGGGTTTTACTACTTGCACAAGTCATTTTGAGCCAAAACAACTCATTTTGTGCCTACCGCTTCAAGGAATTCTTGAGAGAGAGAAACCTTATTAGAAAAATGAATAGAACTTCTTTGTTTCTTATCAAATTTCCATCAATTATTTTGCAAAATTTCGGTATTGGAGTGCCCTTAAAAAATTAATTCTATGATTTATCCGAATAAGGATAAATAATTTTGTTTGGATGCTAAGAAGACAAGGTACTCAAATTGCATTTCTTAAGAAACTGGTTTTAGTAAAACTTGAATAAATTTCACAATCTTCTTCAAAACTTGATGAAACTTGACATGAAGCACTAAAATACATCCCTCTATATGCTCCATAGGTTGGTTCCTCATAATTTTTCCTATACTATTCAAACCAATCTCATTTTCTCATGACTTTTTACCGCTAGTCCTCAAAGGTAGTTTTGGTGAGAATTTGAATGTTGCCTCAATGACCTAAAATAAGCGTTGTAGATGCTCATACATTCCATAGAAACTATTCCTAGGATCCTCCCATGCTTACATGGTATTTTCATAACCTTATTTGTGCCCATACACCTCATTAGGCTTTAGAATCGGGCCTAAATGAATTCATCCTCAAACCACTTTTAATCAACCTTTATGCCTTTGTCTCACCCTCACTTTACCAATCAAACCTTTTCCATCAATGCCACCTAAAATAAATGACAACACCAATGCACCAAGGTTCAACATGAATGAATAACCCTAACCATATGAACCTCGTAGGGTCAGAGCCGTAATCCCAATTTAAAGAATTGATAATATTAGTCAGTATGATCCTGATTTGATTAATGGATAACCATATGAATCAATAGTAAGTAGTATGGTAGAAAATTGTTTGTGTAGTGGGAAGGCAAGTATATAGGGAAGGCTACCCAAGTAATCGTGCGAATGTAGATGTAGATGACCATTTACAAATATAGTCATTTGAGAATATATACAAATTCCCACCTACATATGCATCCACCCAATGGTATATGCAACCGGATAATTTTATACATACTCGGGTGGCTACATATACAACCACGTGGTTTTATATGAAGTTGGGTAGCTATATACGCAGCTTAGGAGGCTGCATATGCAACTAGGAAGTGGTATATGAAGTTGGGAGGCTACATATGTAGACACTCGATTGCATTCATGTAGTCGGGCCAAATGCATAGATGTAATCGAGAGTCTCAGATATGCAATCCAAGTGTCTACATATGTAGCCTCCGGTATGCATATAAAACCACCATCTCGTATATATGTAATTGAATTGTGTGCATATTTAGTTGTACAAGTGTCTGATTGCATATGTGGTCACCCGATAACATATACAACCTCCCGACGATACTTGCATATGCATCCATTCATTTGTATGACTGCCTACACATTTTTTTAATGTTTTCCCCCACTATGCTCATTTATAGCTCACCTTTTCCTAGATATATTATTTGCATTCATCATTATATGTATTTTCCCATATTTACCATCAACACAAAATATATTTTTTACAATTTTCCAAAGAAAATCTAGGTTGGATTTTAGTAAGGGGTCTTAAAATTTACCTCGCTCTTTGTTCCTTTCACTATATTCACTAAGACCATGTTCCTTTTTTATGGTACCATACACATGTTAAATGGAGGTATTTATCAAAAGTTACAAGTAAAAAATCAAAGGCTTGTTATGGCACCATGTGACACCCACAACCTCTTTTCGTATTGAGAAAATCATTAAATTTAATCTCATCGCATTGTACTTTATAGAAAATTCTCAATATCATGGATATCCACCAAGCCATGCATCTCTCATTAACATATCATGGCTATGTGGAGAAAATAATAAAGGATATATTCTTTCAGAAGTCCTTCTTAACTAGTTCCCACTACTTATCATTCATCGCAATACAAAGGAGATAGAGATCCTAGAAACATGGAGACAAACACTAAAACCTAATCTAACTTGCCAAGGAGACAGGTAAGAAAATGCATAAAATAAAACCTAAACTACAAAGGTGATGCACCGAGGAATGAAGAACACCTGAATAAACACAGTACTCATTAAAATGCAATGCAAGATCATGCACAGATAGCCAGATTCACAGTGAAAGATCAAGGGGATGCAAATGAATACAGAGAGGGTTGAGAATCATCCACAGACATGCATTAATTTTCTCCAAAGATTGATACAACACACTGCAAAATGCCAAGAGGCAAGGTTGCATTACAGTTTCAAATGGGAGGTTTTAACTCCACAAGTTCACTTGCCAAAGAGAAGAAGGGAGGGGCAAAACAAAATGTCCAACCTTTAGAAAGAAGCCCCTCCTTACAATTTATAGGAAGAATGAGAGAGAAAAGAGAGAGGAATTCCAAAACTACCCCAACCACCTCCAGAATGCACTTAACTCATCTCATAATGATGGTAGGTGAGAACCCCAGCGAACCCAAAAGTGGCGAACTGTATTTTGCATTTTTAAGAATTTTTCTCACCCAATTAAAGATATCCAGTCAGTAGTTGGATAGAGGACCTCGTAAGCTTTCCAAAAAGTCCAACCTTGCATGAATCCGAGCTCCTACCAAAAGTTATGGCCATCTCAATATCTCGCGCTGTGGTCTCGCTCCCGCGCCGCCAAAATGTCAGCGCCTCTCAAGGTGCGCCAAGGGCGCATCCATGTGTGTGTCGACATCCTCTTTGCCATGCACAAGGCACACCATTTCCTCTATCGACATCCATGTCATGTGCCATATTCTGCTGCACTCAAGGGCATCATTTCTCTCTGCCGACACTCATGTCGTGCGCCATTCTCGCGCGCCTGGGCGCACCATTTCCTTTCGACACTCCGTGTCGCCACTTCTCACGCACTCATGCGCGCCATTTCTCCATTTCGCCTCGCACACATTTCTCTCGACACTCGTGTCATGCACATTTCGTGCCACTTCGGCGCTGCACATTTTCTCGCGACACTCATTTCGTGCGCCACTTCGGTGCCCATTTCGCACTGTGTGCGCTTTTTGCACCATTTTCTCTGCCACACTCCATGTCGTGCGCGCCACTTTCGTGCGCCTGGGCACATTTTCCCCTGCCGACACTCATTGTCATGCGCCATTCGGCGCCTGGGCGCACCATTTCCTCGCCGACACTCCATCATGTCATGCGCCATTCTCATGCGCCTTGGGCATGTCGATTTGAGCTTTTTGATTTCTCCATTCTCCTGCTTGTCTATATCTACCCGGGGAAAAGATATATACAACAATTTGGTGACTCAATGGGATCACCTGCCTGCTAGGTAGAAGATCAGTGGCCTTTTAGCAATCCATCGGGCATGGAGTCATAAGCAATAACTCCGAAACCAACCTCGATATCCGATCCCGAACCCGATACCGCAACTCTTCTCTCGAGAGCACGCAATCAGAAAATCAACCCGAGAGCAACAAAACCTCGTGCCGAGCACTTAGGGAAACAAAACCTAACTACAACAAGACAATGTGCATACGCACTTAGAGGAATTGAAATCTAGGCTAATATTTACAAGGGTAAACCTTTTCCTTTTAGTAAAGAATGTTTAAGATGGATTCCGTTAACCGAATCGAGTTCTCCTCCATCCAAAGTAGACAATCGGAAGGCATTACTACTTTTACATCCCGTGACCATGTAGGGGCCACTCCAAATGGCATCAAACTTGGAATGCCTTCCTGGTTTTGCCCGATCTCGCATCCCATTTCGTAACTAGGTCCCCTTCCCGAAGGTCCTTGCTCTTGCTTTCTTATCAAACCATCTTTTACTAAGGCCTGATCTTTCTCAATTGTTTGAACCGCATGTTCTCTAATTTCTTCCAATTCCATCAACTCGCATACCTAGCCTCCATCGGTTCAAACTCACCAACTCCAACCGCTTCATGAACTCCAATGTAGGCAGCTTCTAATGATATAGGCACACGCTCTTTTCCATAGACCAACTTGTAAGGGGAATTACCCGTAGACCTCTTTGTGTTATTCTCACACCCCATAATGCTGATTTTAGCTTGGTATGCCATGTTCTTTGATTGTTTCATCCGTAGTCCTCCCGATGATTCTTAGCAAATTTTTGTTCGTGGACTCTCGCTCGTCCATTACCCTGCGGGTAATAATTTGAAGAGGTGCTCAAATAGATTCCATTCTTGACAGCCCATTCTGTAATCTTGGAACCTATAAATGCCAATGCATTGTCTGATATGATAGTGGCCGCACACCAACCTCGGTCACTATTCCTTCATAAAAGTCTAGTATGTTAGACTCATTTGCTTCTTTTCGAGCGCCACCGCTGGTCCACTTGGTGAAATAGTCCGTTGCCGTGAGAATCCACTTGTGGCCTTGGCTTGAGTTTGGATTGATGACCCCGACGAAGTCCAATCCCCATTGCATAAATGGTTGGTCAACCAAAATTGGGTGCAATGGAAGTGCTGCTAGTCTTTCTTTTCCTGTGAAGAGTGCACATTTCTTGCACTTTCTTATCCATGTATAGCAGCATCAAGACTGCCGCCAATAATACCCTCGCCTTCATTATCTTGAGAGTCATACTCATGGGGCAAATGTCCTCCAGAATCTCCATCGTGAAAATCTCGTAACACCCTCTCAATTTGACTTGTCCCAATGCACCTCAATAGAACTCCATTGATGTCTTTCTTAAACAAAACACCATCAACAAGCACATATGGAATGGCTTGTAATCTGAAGTATCTCCTCTTTGCTTTTCTCATTTCTGGGGGGCATAGGCCTGTCTGTAGGAAGTGTATCACATTCTGAGTCCAACAAGGAGTGGGCACATCATCATTTTCTTGTTCTTGACCATCCTGTAGTACCAAGACAACCTCTTTTTCATTACCTGCTTCAACTTGTTGACTCAAGGCTAGCTGCTCACATAGTCCCTTCCCACGTACTAGTTTGGTGACCTTGATCTCGATGTCATATTCCATGACACGAGTTATCCATCCTGCACGTTTCTCATTCAGATCCTTGTTTAGAAGGAAGTCCCTGACTCCCGCATGAGAGACCAATAATTGGATCTTGTTGTTTGAGACTAGGTGCTTGAATTTCTTTAAGCTCCCGACACGCAAGGACATGCTTTTCAATGAAAGAGTACCTAGTTTCGTATTCCTCCAAGCCTCGATCAAGAAAGCAACGGTTGTTCTAATCCTCCTTTGTTTTGTTGTACTGATTGCAGTAAATCGTGTCCCCACCACCAAAGGCATATAAAGACGAAGTCCTTGGAGAAGTCTCGATTGACGAGAGTCGAGCTTGAGATATAGCCTCTTTTATTGCCTCAAAACTTGCCTTGCCTTCGATGTCCACTTAAATGCCATACTCTTCTTTAACATCAGCGTTATTGGCTTCACAAGAGCAGCAAAATTTGGAACAAATCTGCAGACAAAATTGATCCTTCCCAAGAAGCTTTGAAGAGCCTTCTTGTGACTTGGCAATGGCAATGCTCGAATTGCTTCAACTCTTTCTCGGGTCAATCGTCAACCCTCCTTTTCAAACAATATGGCCTAGAAGTTTTCCCTCGTGAGCCAAAAATATGCATTTTTTGGGATTCAATGATACCCCAAATCTTCTACACCTCTAAAATACTTGCCTCAAATGACAGAGGTGATCCGCCGCATTTTTGAGAATACAAAGGATGTCACAAGATATATCAAAACTATTTTATTGATCAACCCCTTAAATGCCATATCCATTGCCCTTTCGAAAGTGGCTCCAAAGATTTGATAGCCCAAATGGCATTTTCAGTAGGCATAGTCCCCCATTCGGTGGTGAAAGCCGTCTTGAATTGGTCATCTTCTTTCACCATCACCCGATTGTACCCCGAGTAGCCATCTAGAGAGAGAATCTCTCCGAACCGGATACTACTTGCAATATTTGTTCCATCAAGGAAGTGGGTAATGGTCTTTGAGAGATGCCCTGCTTAGGTCTCGAAATCCACACACAACCTGATTTCTCCACTCTTCTTCCCGACCGAACCAAGTTTGCAACCCAAATTGAGAGTGCTTGATCGGGAATATAATGCTTGCCTCTATTAGCTTATTTAGCTCTTTCTTCATTAGAGGCTCAATGTGAGGGTTGACTGGTCTCTGCTTCTGCCTGATGGGCTTAGCATCTGGATCCAATTCTATGGTATGTTGTGCCAAATTTGGATCGAATCCTCTTAAGTCTTCATAGCTCCAAGCGAAGACATCTGGAAATTCTTGGCAAAGTCTGTATGAAATCTGATTTCTCCTGCTCAGTGGCCACTTTACCAATTTGAAGTGTTTTGCCTTCCCCAACCGGAATTGGCTCTGAATCTTCTCTCTGACTCAGATGTTAGCCTTTTCCTTACGAAACTCGGTCGTTAGGGTCAAGATAGACTCCAATGTTACTAAACCCTTAGAAGCTTGTTTGTCCGCACCGCACTACTTGATCCCCATACCGCTGCTCTAATCTGCCCCGATTCCTAGCCGAGAATTCAGCCTCTTCTTGTAAGAAATCGACGATCTGTTGATCGCTTCTCAAACACCGCCACCTTGTGTGTGTTATTATCTCGAATCGCTGCCTCACAATCACATGGATATGTGGCTGTGTTTTTCCCCTTCGATGTTGTCAACCACATCAAACGTTGCTCCAACCGCCATGAGCCTATCTCGCGACTTCATTTTTCTTCCCCGGGTATGGACACAATGTCAAAGCTTCAAATCCTCAATGAGGTCCCATACCCTATTCTCAGTAGCTCCTCAAAGAAGTCGCTCTTCAGAGCATGTTGTCCCCTAACTTGGTCGACGATTAGCTCACTATCTCCAAACACCTCGCAAGTTCTTTATGCCCCTTTTCCCGCCCAATGAATTCCATGAATCAATGCTTCGTATTCACCCGTGTTGTTTGAACAGAAAACTGAAACGAAAAGCTGAAAAATATTTGATGTCTTGTGGTGAAATCAACATCGCACCACCTCCAAAGACCTTGTCTCGCTTCTCGAACCATCGAAAAATAATTTCCAAACTTTGTTTTCATCCTTTTGTTCAGCCGAATGATGTCGAGAATGGGTGAATTTTCTTCGTGTATACAATACACGCCCAATTCGATTCTTCAATTTCTCAGATGGGTCAAATTCATGACTCTTGTTTGCCCATTCATCCAAAGTTAAATCAGAATTCCCTCGACCTTAGTACTGCTTTCTAGATCACTTGAACACTCCTCCCGATCAAAAGCCGAGCAATTTGCATTGATAGGATTTGGTACATGAGGCTCAATATGGAAATTGGCAATTGGTTCTCGACTCGATTGCTTGCTTTGCTCCATACCTTGTCCTAAAATCATGTGTGACCAATCTGCAGATAAATATCCACCGATTTTTGCAAAGAAGTCTCTTGATAGACACAACGCAAAGAGTGGCTAAGGTCAATCACGCATACATCTTGCAGAATCAGTAACATTAGGACAGAATGTAGTGTTAGGCTTAACCCTCGATGACTCCAACAGCCTCCTACCGCTGCTCCATCTAGTCAGCACTACTCCTTTCAAAGATCGCTCATATTTCAAACCCAAATTGATCCGCTATTTGCTTCGGCATCACAACTACTTGCCCCCGAATCAATCATGCAATTGTGTACTAATTTATCCCCGATGATTAATGAAACATAGAATGGAGGGGGTTTCAAAACTTTACCTTGTTGTCCTCCATGATTCCCTTCAGCCGAGCAGCATTCGTGAGGACCTTCTCATATCCCCGGCCTTGATACATTGGTCAAGTCGACCAATTCTTCATGGCAGCTTGTAGAAGATCTCTTTGTCCCGGATGGATAAAGATTCCCACATGGAATATTCACATGTCGTCTTCTTCATTTGATCAATGATGTCAAAGGGGATGAATTGTCCTTTTGTTGTCCCTTACTTGGCGCAAACTTTTCTCGAGCTTGAACAGTGTGCGTGTGTTGCTACAACAGTACCTTAGGGTTGATTTTGCACATTTGAGCTGCGTTTGGTCTATCGACCCCTTTTGTTGTGTAAGAGTGGGTCGAGAAACAACTCGGATTACACGGTTGTCCCCTCTCCTATATTTCTCTTTTTGACCGTGTGTGTGTTGCAGCCACGCCTTGAAAAGGTCATGCTGGTTAACTCCACGTAAGTCTTCCGCTTGCCAATTTGCCAATGTGGTTTCGCTGAGGTCCTTCTTGCGCTTTTTGCCGCTGATTCTCCTCCTGGCTTGGTTCTTGAGGAACACCAATGGTTTGCACCATCAAGGCCTGATTTAGTGCACCATTGAAACATGCTGACTGATTGTGAGGTAGATTGCAAGGGTAACACCACCGTATTCTCCGTGCCATGTTATTTTGTGTCGACCAAAGCTCTTGAGGACGCTCGCTGCATTTGGATCATACTACTGGCCGAAATGGCCTCGGCAGCTTGAGGTTGTCCTTGGTTTTGGTTTTGATTTGCAGCCTGAGGTGGTGGTCTATTTTGTTGGTATGGGGGCCTAGCTTGGTACTGTGCTTGAGGCTGATACGGTCTAGCACTTTGAGCTTGTTGTCTTTTGATAGTCACTAGCTCATTTCCAAGGTTCTCAGTAGTTGTTGTTTCATGACCTCCCCGCAATTCCTTTGAAGTATTTGAAGAAGTCGACGCCTCATTATTGCTTTGATTTCTAGGAGTTGGAATGGGATTCAACTCGTGCTTGATCGGTCAGTAGGATTTCCCATATCCGGATAGAGAGGCATTGGTGGCCTTGTGCAAGCTTTCACACTGATCAAACAGCTTCTCTCGCTCCGATAGCCGTGTCGTAGGCCCCTCGGCAGCGTTTGTTCCTCCCATCGATTGGATCATCATGGCTATGTCTCAATTTATAGCCTTTAAGAAATAAAGGAATGCTCCTTCGGCGGTCGGTCTAATGGCTATTGGAATCCTCGTCCCATGTCCGTTGGAATCTGAAGTTGAAATCTGCCATTTGTTCATTAGAGCCCTTTTGATTGTTGTCACTGCTCCAATAAAGATAAATTGTCCGCCTCTCCCCCGAATTGGTCAGCAAAGAGCTAGAACAAAGTTGGTCCCAATTGTAATAGACCCTCGCTACGTAGGCTCCTAAACCATCAGAAGGCCTTACCTTTGAAAGATGAAGCCAACAACTTGACCGCAACATCCATTTCATTTATTTCGTGAATTGCACATGCATTAGCAATATCCTGGATGTGATCAATAAGAGTAGTATGATTTTCTCCCGTGAAATAGGGTATATTCTTTAGTGCTGCAACTGGAATTTGATTCTGAGCATTTAGGGCAAGTGGACTACTACCCGTGAAATTGACAAAGGGATTCGGTGGTAGATGTGCCATTATGATTGGCCTAAGAACCCTGGTCGATGCGAGAAAAGGCCTACTAGGTGGAGGTGTAGACAAAGTCCTGTTAGGTGGAGATGGTGATCTTTGTGGTCTTCTTCCTCTCCTTCCTCTACCTGGTGAAAGTTGCAAGTGGAAAAATAGCCCCTCTTCTCGAGTATTGACCTGGTTTGAATTCTTCTCATATGCCTGGGCAACTTTTGCTGCTACACCGCTGAATTCTATCCCTTCGGAGTCGCCAGATGTGTTAGAAAAAATGAGCCTCAAAAGGCAGACTTCTGCCAAGTTACACACCAAACCTGACAATATTTAAAAATAGAATTTTGAAAGACCTGTATTTTTTGATATTTTAGAGTTTGGAATTTGATTTGGAATGACAAATTCCAAAATCCAAAAATGCCGACTTCCAAAACCTCAAATCCAAAATCAAAAACCATGAAATTTTGAAAGTCAAAATCTCAAAATCTAAGAATACCCTTTTGAAGATTATCCCCGATCTATCAACTGGTGAAATTTTGACTTGTTTTGAGCAAGTTAAGTCCTTGAAAATTGATTTCAAAGTTCAGCCTGAAGGTGAAAAAATCAAACTCAGAAACCTCGCAATTTTTAAGTCCGAATTTCTTGAAAGTTCCTTCAAATCTTGTGGAATGACCTCTTGTCCCACCGGCATGCCAAAACTATTGATGTCGAATCACAAAGACTTCGAATGTCTCGCAACACGATGGTTGAGACTCTCAAGATGATCAGCATAACATGGAGCTTTTCCCAAGTGTGGGACTCACAAATCGGAAAAGCTCTCCGGATGAAGGCCGGTTCCTATTCCTCTGTTCAGATGCACACGTAGAAAATGCAGAGGGTTTACTAAAAACCTAATCTAACTTGCCAAGGAGACAGGGTAAGAAAATGCATAAAATAAAACCTAAACTACAAAGGTGATGCACCGAGGAATGAAGAACACCTGTCTTGCCAATAAACACAAACCATTAAAATGCAATGCAAGATCATACACAGATAGCCAGATTCACAGTGAAAGATCAAGGGGATGCAAATGAATACAGAGAGGGTTGAGAATCATCCACATACATGCATTAATTTTCTCCAAAGATTGATACAACACACTGCAAAATGCCAAGAGGCAAGGTTGCATTACAGTTTCAAATGGGAGGTTTTAACTCCACAAGTTCACCTGCCAAAGAGAAGAAGGGAGGGGCAAAACAGAAATGTCCAACCTTTAGAAAGAAGCCCCTCCTTACAATTTATAGGAAGAATGAGAGAGAAAAGAGAGAGGAATTCGAAATCTACCCCAACCACCTCCAGAATGCACTTAACTCATCTCATAATGATGGTAGGTGAGAACCCAACGAACCCAAAAGTGGCGAACTGTATTTTGCATTTTTAAGAATTTTTTCTCACCCAATTAAAGATATCCAGTCAGTAGTTGGACAGAGGACCTCGTAAGCTTTCCAAAAGTCCAACCTTGCATGAATCCGAGCTCCTACCAAAAGTTATGGCCATCTCAATATCGCGCAATATCTCGCCTGTCCGCTGTCTCGTCTGCTCGCCAAAATGTCAATGTGTGTCGTCATCCTCAAGGTGCGCCAAGGGCGCCATGGTGTGTCGCCATCCTCTTGCCATGCGCCAAGGGCACACATTTTCCTCTGCGACACTTCGTCAGTGCCAATTCGGGCGCGCACACCCATTTCTCTCGCCGACACTCCGTGTCGTGCGCCCATTCTCGGTGAGAACTTCCTTTTGGCTAGGAGGAACTACCTGTAATGGAAAGCAAGACCACCAGAAAGAGTTAAACAATATGTGCAGTGAACTTCCTAGCGTGTGCTAGATCCGGGAAGTGTGATACTTCCTAGATGGTTATCAATCCACTATTTAAAACAATTTAATGTGGGTAATAAAGTAAATCCTATTGTAATTAAAATGATTTGGGTATCTCATCCAAAATACAATAAGAAAGATCTAATCTAACAAGCTAAGTTAAAATAAGATCCGAAGGTCAAGTAGTTGGTTTTGGGTCTCTGAAGGTCTGACAGAGGTCTCAGGCAGATCACAGATGAATAAGGGTGATGTGGGAATAGGTGGATAGGTCATTGTTCTAGGTTGTATGGGTAAATACAGAGACGATGCCGGTTAAGGGTGACCGAACACCGGTTGGGGAAAACTGGTGCCGGTTACTGTGGAATACTGGGAATGCCACATAATGGGCTTTGGATCTCCCTTGTGATTGCACAAGGAATTGATTGGTTGGAAAGAGGTATTAGGCTGTTTGGGTGGGGTTTGGTGAGGTTTTAATGGGTATGTGGAGGGGTGAGTATGAATGGAGGTCAATGGGTGGCTAAGGAAACAAAGGATGACAATATAATGATGAAACCAATGAACCAAAGAAGTAAACTATTCCACTTACTTGAAATCTGGTCTTGGGTGTCTATGAGTGATGAATGAAGGTACTAGAAAGGGTTGAATGCTGCTGAGGATCACCAAATGTTGGAAAGCTCCTGCATGGGCTGCATGTGCATTCTCTTTTGCTTGGTTGGATCAAATCTATGTTGGGGGTGAATGATTGGGATGGTATGCAAGAGAAAATGCTTGATCTCCTTCCTTGCATGTGTGTTCTCACTTGAAATTCATTCTCAAAAGATGTGATATCTCTCAGGAATGTGCCAATGTTTTCCAACCTCCAAAATAAGGTTGTTTTGGGGATTAAAAGGTGACCGATGGTGGTTTCAGCTTAACTGATGATGGTTAGGGGTAACTGGCGTCGGTCAAGGTGGGATTTCCTAGGTTTACTAAACTAGGAGATCCCCTTGATTTTCTAGGATCTCATGTCATTCACCCATGGATTAGACTAGAAGCTTCTTGTAAGCATGTGGGAATGTGGTTAGAGGGAATGTAGGCATTGATTTTTAGGGTTTGGGTAAGTCTTAGTTAGTTATGGCAACTTACTAAGAATAGGTCTTAGGGTGAGTTGGCTTGATGAGGTGTCTAGGTGAGATGTATGTGGACATTATCCCTAATTAAGATATTTAAATAATAAATATGGTGAGGATAATGAATTAATTTAATTAAATTAATATTAGTGGAGTGAAGGGGGCCATGGCTAGGTTAATGTGATGAAGGGTGTTTATTTGTCGAGGGACCAAAGGGGAGTGTGACCTAATTTTAGTGTCTACATTTTTCCCCTTTTTGTTGCGTAGCTTGTATTGGTAAGTGATGCTAACAAAAATAAGATGTGGTTGCCCCATGTGTGGGTGAAGGTGATCCCCCTCAAACCAGGAACTAAGAGGAGAGAAGGTAGAGTCGGTGAGTGGTTTGATAAAAGGTAAATGTGATAAAAGGGAAGGTGGGGAATGGGGAAAAGGGGTTAAAGGTCTACTCGGGAAATCTAGGTAATGGGTCAGGGTCAAAGGTAGTAATAGTCAAATGCACACACACATGTATAAACTACAACACTTACTGGGTTGAAGAGCAGTCAAACTCTACATTGTCTAAGGTCGATAGGTTTATCCAAACAAGGTTGAAATGATTATGGTATCCAAGGTATAGGATATGGTCAGGAAACACAACATAGGTTAGGTGCAGGAATGTTTAGGTATGTTCCGGTACACCAAAGGTAGGGTCAGGATAAATGGTCACGTGATAATAGGCTAGGTAAGGTCATTAGGTCAACAACACAGGTAACAATGCCATAAGGTATAGTGAACACATGAGGTCAAAGGTCACTAGCGATGGTCCAGGTCCAAATATCTAGGTCACGGTGTGGGTAAGGCCGAGGTATGGGTAAAATAAGGAGTCCCCAAAGGAGGATGAGATTAGGTAGGAAATGATGAGGGCAGGAGGGTGAGGTAAATGGTTTGGGTAGAGGTTGGGTGGGGAAAATGATCAGGGTAAGGGTTAGGTGTGGAAATAAAAAGAGTGATGGGCAGGGTAATAGGGTAAAATGTTGGGTTGGTGCAAGAGAGGGTGACCGATGCCGGTCAAGGGTAACGATGCCGGTATAGGGAAACCAACCATGGTAAGGTAGGGCATGAGACCGATGCTGGTGAAGGTGAACCAATATGTTGGTTAGGTCGGGTTTGTTATAAAAACAAAAAATCCATGTTTTTTTTTATTCATTTTCATTTATCGAATTTGAGAAAATGAAAAAAAGAGAGAGAAAAGAGGGAAAAGTGTCTAGATGGAATGGAGCATTGAGTTGGTGGTGTGAATGGTGGGTGATTGGTTGGTGAGAGGTGGGTCCACAGGATCGGTGCATGTGATTCGATTGGTTGGAGACATGGGTGGAGATTTAGTGATGGTAGAGGCGGAGAGGGATCGGGTGGGCCACTAGTGGTGCAGGTGGCATGTGCACCAGATGATGATGATAGGCATGATGAGGTAAGCATCCAACTCTAGTTGTATTTGGTTAGATAGATTATAGGATTTGTAAATTGTTTTTGTGGTTTTTGTTTTTGGGTGGGTGAAAAAAATTAAATTTGGAAATGGGAGGGAAAGTGGGTAAAATAGGAATGGGGAGAGAAAGAAATGGGAGAGGAAGGGAGGGGATGAGGTGGAAGGGAGGTGTAGGTGTTTTTAGGGGGGTAAAAGGGTCAAGGTGGGTAGGTTTTGAGAAAAAGGGGGTTTGGGGTCACGGGTTTTCACGCGATGACCGGTGCGTCGTCAAGTTTGGCCGGCGGTCGGTAGGGTTGAACCAGGTATCGGTCACTAAAAAGGTGTGACCGATGCTTTGTTAAGGGTGATGGGGGTCGGTTAGAGATAACCGGCACCAGTCAGGATGTGGAGAGAAAGGGGTCAAAAGTGCCATAAGTTGGGGGATCAAGATAGGTAGGGGTAAAATAGGGTGTTGGGAAATGATAGGGGGAAAGTATGGGTATAAAAATGTAGATTAATGTGTTGTTCATATTGGATGTAGGGGAGAGATCAACTACGTATGTGGGACAGGGTTCCACCCTTCTGTGATAGTGTGCGGCATGACGACCCCCTGAGGAGCTGCAGCATGTGGAGGTGGTGGGCTTGAGTGGAGTCCATGATGCTACTACCGCATGTAGTCTAGCAGCCTAGTTTGATGGTCACACTCATCGATAGATGGGATTCCATGACCAACACATTCCACCTACCGATGGGTGAGATCACTGTCACCCTGGAGGACGTGTTCAGGATTCTACGGCTACCCATATTGGGTACATAGGTCTACTCTATCTCCTCCGAGGCCTCGGAGGAGCTGATGTTGATGGTGTTTGGTGAGGGGATGGCCGAGATGACATTCCATAGTGCTAGCATTCGATATGGAGAGATGTACCTAGCCCATCCGGAGGAGATGAGGCTAGTGGTTCTTTTGATGGAGGTAGTGTGCTTTGCTTTGCACTTGCCAGATGCAGAGGGTGGATGTTTTCCCCGATCATTGATGGGGGTACTCCATGACATGATGATAGATGAGACCCACTTTTCTTGGGTGCCAACATTCCTGGTGCAGTTGTATAGAGAGTTATGGGCATATGGGTGGTTGCGTAGGTTCAACCTATGTTGTACCTTCTTACTACACTTTGGGCTTATGAGCACATAGCTTGTGTGCGGGTAGGGATGCCCCAGAGATGCATTCCCACCGAGATTTGTGTGGGTGGGGTACAGGTGATGGGTGCGGCTATTGGAGAGCGGAGATCAGACAGCCCACACATGATGTGGCCTATTTCTGGTGGTTATTGGAGGGGTTGTCCAGAGTGGACATTATATGGAGGCCATATGTGGGATTCCCCTCATATAGGCATATGCATGAGGAGCTAGCTAGCTCCAGCTAGTGAGATGGATACAGGGTCACCATGTGTTGGGAGCACGAGATGATCCCGGTGGACAGAGTCAGGTGGTAGTTTGGGCTATTACAGGACATACCTCCACCCTTCCCATAATATAGGAGAGATGACATGGAGAGGCCCTTACCTCTACCACAGCCTACAGTGCCCACAGGGTAGGAGGAGCAGGTAGTGGACCGGTGGATAGATGATGTCGGGGTCACAGATAGGTATAGATAGTGGTGGGGGTGGCTCATTTACGAGCCATACCACCCAGACTAGGGCAGCCGATCTAGCCACCATCACGGTGTAGAGAGACACCCTACAGGGGTAGGTGGCTACTCTGATTACCTAGTTGGGTATGGTATAGACACAGTTGGTGAGCTTAGAGGTAGAGGTAGCAGAGCTACATGTATACAGTGGCCAATCTGCAGAGCCCTAGATGGCTGGTGGTGGGGATGGAGATGGAGGGAGGATGATGGTCAGGTGGCGGCCTTACAGGCATATGTGGCAGGTTTAGGGCTAGTTGGCCATATCCCAGGCATATATTGGGGCCTTACAGGCCCAGATATAGAGCATACAGGACCAGGGGGCACCACCACGAGCACTTTGGGGGACCGGTCCCGGTTCATAGGCGAGGAGAGGAGACAGGTCCCGGGATAGGTACAAGGGCCGAGGCCTATGGGGCCACCACAGACCATGCCTATATCTAGGTTATGGGATGCCCTAGGTGAGGCCAGATACTACTAGACCAGCTGATGGTGGCTGGGATAGACTTTCTATCCTATGGAGAGTACCGGGCATAACAGGCATCGAGTGAGAGGACTAGATCCCACACTCACAGTGTGGAGAGCACAGGGGGCCATCGAGCTCTGAGGCCAGATCAGGGAGAGGCTACTAGCACATGGAGACCAGCTCTAGGTGAGGCACATAGGGACTCAACCACCACCTATGATGGGTGGGGAGATGCTAGCAGGTCACCAGACATAGGGGCGGAGGAGGCAGAGGGTACAGGTGATACAGAGATGGAGGATATCCGCCGAGATGCCTGATATGTGGCTTTTGATTTTGATGTATTATAGTCATTTTTTGATATATATCGGCCTTGCGTGCCAAAGATAGTGAGGATGTATGAGAGAGTTTTGTTGTATATTTTGAGCATATACCGGCCTGTGTGAAAGAGATTTTGTATTAGTTCATTATTTTATTATATATGAGACCGGCCTACGTGCGATGACATTTTGTATTGAGTATCGGCCTGCGTGCTGATGATTTTGAGATGATGGACATGATGGGATATCCATGTATGTTGTATTGAGATACACATTTATTTATATGATGAGATACATGAGATTCTTGATTTGTTGATGTTTTGATGAGACTTTTGATTTGTTGTTTTGATATGGATGGAAATTAGGTGAGTTAGGCATGATGAAGTCAGGTTTGGTTTAGGCATGGATCGAGTCAGGTTGGTTTAGGCATGGTTGAGTCGAGTCATGGATTGGTTTAGGCATGGTTGAGTTAGTTAGGTCATAGGCATGGATCGAGTTAGGTTTAGGCATGGTTGAGTTAGGTCATAGGCATGGATTGAGTTAGGTCATTAGGCATGGATTGAGTTAGGTTGGTTTAGGCATGGTTGAGTTAGGTTTGTTTAGGCATGGTTGAGTCAGGTTTGTTTAGGCATGGTTGAGTCAAGTTTGTTTTGGCATGGTTGTGTTTAAAGTAGTTGAAGTTGTGATTCATTAATTTGTATAATGAATGATAATATGGGTTATTGTTAAGATGCTTTATAATATATGTATGATGATGGTAAAGAAATAGTAGTCATAATAAATGTATGTTGTGATGATGATAAAAATGTTAAGCAACTTGTTGTCTGTTTGGGTTTGATTTTCAATTGTTGATATAAAAAGAAACTAAGTGGGGTAGAATGTATTTTAGGAAGATGAAAGATGGATTGGTTAGGGTAGAGAGTGGCCGAGCTAACCTCCAAGGGCCCCATGCCCTCGGAGTGCTACCTACATAGTCCCGAAAAAAGGGACCTCAGGCCGATGTAGTTCTCCCATGAGCTAGGGAAGAATAGGATGAGGTATGAAAATGAGTTAGTAGGTTTTAGGTATGTTGTGGGTTTAGGTCATTAGGTGTGGGTGGGTTATAGGAAAATTGGTATAGGTGATGTCGATTGTGGCAAAAGAAGAAGAAGATTACCCCAAAGGTAAGTGTCGAGGACCAAATCCTGTATAAGGTAATCAAAACATAAATAAAGATGGTCAAAAGATAAGAGGGGGCAATAAAGCCACCTGATTGGTTAGGATCATACCGAGTAGATCATACCTTGGAGGAGGTGATGAATGTAAGACCCTAAAGACATTGCATGATTGATTGTTCTAAGGTGAAAAGTAGTCACATGATCACCAAATGTCTTGGTTTCCAAGAGGTCCCTTGAGGTGGTAGGAAATGGGAGTGGGAATGGTGAGAAGGGTGAAAGGTGGTTAATTTTTATATGGCATGAGGTAGCATGCTCTTCGGGCAAGAGATCCAAGGTCACAATGGGCAAGTCCATGACTAAAAAGTTTTCTGTTTTGACTTGTATTTGAGATAGACTGATCGATGTGGGAAGTCTATATGGGATGAGGAATTTAACTCCTTGAGGTCTTCGTGAAGCTTGATCGATGCGGGAAGCTTCAAATTTTCTCTTCTCTTTTTTTTTAAGGGCTTTACATAGTTGTCCTTCGAGGGAGCAGTCTATTTATAGCAGTGGTTGTCGAGAGGAAGATGTCCTTTTGAGGGAGTCATCTTTTATATTAGAAGTTTGACTCAAGGAGTTGGGTCCCATGTGAGGGCTTTGAAGTCATGGACAAGACCAAGGTGAAGAATAAGATTCTTGTTCAAAAGTAGGGTGAAATGACCATGGGATCTCATCTAAAGGTAGATGAAAAGTATCCATGAGAATCATGCTATGTGCAGCCATGGTACACATATTCAAGAGAAGATAACAAGTGATGGGTACTCACATGATTCTTGTTTAATCATTGGTGAGGTGTATGAAGTGGATAGTGCTCAAGGGATGAGCATGGAAAGAGACAAAAGGTGAGGTAGGACTAAAAGTCAACAATAGAATGGTCGAAGATGCAAGGCGTTAAGGGGCTCAGGTTTGGGTTTACCATCGAGTGAAGATAAATGATAAGCACCTGATCCATAAGTATGAGTCATGATGTATGGTCCAAGCCAATTAGGAGAAAATTTTCCCGTTTACTTTTTTGCTTTGGTTACATGTTGATTTTCTTTCAGGACAAGGTCACCGACTTGGAAGGTTCGTTCATGGACACGTTTGTTATAGGCACATTTTATACATTTTTGGTAAACTTGAAGGTGATCAAGAGCATTAAGATGACATTCATCTAATAACTCCAGTTGTGCTAAATGGTCTGATGAAAGTCATCATCATTAAGCATGTCATGGAGAGAAATGCGGAGTGAGGGAATCTGGACTTCGAGAGGTAGAACAACCTCTATGTACATAGACCAGAGAAAATGGTGTGGCAGCAGTGGAAGTGTGAATACTAGTGCGGTATGCCCATAGGGAAAAGGAATGTGCGTATGCCAATCCTTCCCAGTATCATTAACCACTTTCATGAGAATTTTGTTTAAGGTTTTGTTAGTGGATTCGGCTTGGCCATTGGTTTGTGGGTAATAAGGTGATGAGAAACTTAGCTGAATGCCGAAGGTGTCACAAAGTTTTTTGCATGTTTTGTTTTTGAATTGTTTTCCATTATCAGTGATGAGGTGATGAGGAACACCAAAGTGAAAAAATGATGTGATGATTGATGAACTCACATATTTTCTCAGCTTTCATGGAGATGAGTGGTATGGCTTCAACCCATTTTGTATAGTATTTGGTAGCGGTGATGATCCATTGATGTCATTGGGAAGAATGGGGGTTGATCTCTCTGACAAGATCCAAACCCCATTGAGAGAAGGGCCAAAGGTCACGGGTGACTGTAAAGGCATGACTGGGTGTATGATGAAGATTGGCATGTTGTTGGCATTTTACACAACGTTTGATGTAGTCACAACAATCATAGTTAAGGGTCGGCCAGTAATAGCCTAGGTGAAGAATACGTTTAGCAACAACAAGGCCACTAAAGTGACCTCCACATATGCCATCATGAACTTCCTTAATGGTATAAGGAATTTCAGAACTTGTGAGGCATCGTAAGAGAATACCATCAAAGCCACACTTATAGAGGAGGCCCCCATGATGATGTAATGAGAGACCTTTTTAAGGAAGGTGCATTGTTGTCCATTACGGGTGAGATCAGGAGAGGTAAGATGGAGAGAGAAAGATAGTCGAGTATTGTTTGTACCAAAGGTCACTCGGGTCAGGGTAGCGGTTCCGATAGAGTAAACTTCACGTGGTAAATAAGAAGGTGATTGGAGTCATTGTATGGTGACAAATATTTTAGAATCGGTGGGCGAAGTGGGTATTTGGGAAGCCAAGCAGGCCATGGTATCTACAAATTTGTTGGTTGAACATGGGATGGTTTGAAGGGTAATGGTCAAAGGTGGTCAAAAGTATGTCTACATGATGTTTATACTTTTGAAGCATCTCATTACGACATTGGTATATACCATTGACTTGGTTTACGACCAATTGAGAATCACCAAAGATGTTGATTGATTTGACATCTAGGGCATAGGTGGCTTGAGACCTAATACGAGTGCTTCGTATTCGGTGATATTATTTGTGCATTCAAAATCTAGTTTGAAAGACAAAGGCATGGGTTCACCATCAAGAGGAATGAGGATAATACCAGCCCCACCCCCACCACTGACACTTGGAACCATCAAAGAAGAGTGTCATCTGGTAAGGGGCTTCATCCAGGGAGAGGGTAGCAATTGACTCATCTAGAAAGTCAAAATTAGAGGGTTGATCCCCAAAAATAGGTGCATCGGCCAATTGGTCGGTGATGGCTTGGCCCTTGATGGACTTTTGATGAATGAATTCAAGGTCAAGGTCAGCTAAAAGCATAAGCCAGCATGTGCATGTTGATTTTGATAAGGTTTGGCATACATGAAGTGTAAGGGGGTGTTGGTCACAACATAGGTTTTGTGGTTGAGTAGGTAATGGCGGAGTTTGGTGGCAATGAAAACTAAGGCTAAGAAAAATTTTTTTTGGGATGGGTGTATCAGGTTTCATAATCCAAAAGAGTATGGATTATGTAATAAACCACCTGCTCCTTGTGTTGTTCATCATGATGAGCGAGCATGGCTCCCAAGGAGTGATCGGTAGCTGAGATGTATAGGTAGAAAGGTTGATCATCCTTAGGTGGAATGAGTATGGGTGGTTGGAGAGGTATTGTTTTAGGGCCTCAAAATCTTTGTGATAGTCATCATCCCATTTAAAGGAGACATCCTTCTTGAGCAGATGATGAAATGGTTGACACCGATCAGATAATTGTGAAATGAAATGGTGAATAGACTATAACTTACCTTGCAAGCTACGGAGTTGTCTAAGGTTAGTGGGTGGAGGCATTTCCAGAATGGCCTTGACTTTAGTAGGGTCAACTTCTATACCACGTAAGGAAACAATAAATCCCAGGAGCTTTCCTGAGAGAACCACGAAGACACACTTCTTTGGCTGAAGGTGAACACAATATTTAATGAGGCGGTCAAAAATGGTTTTGAGGATGGCAAGGTGTTCGGAGTGGCATTTAGATTTGGCGAAGATCATCCACGTAATCTTCCAATATGTGATGCATGATGTCATGGAAGATGTAAGTCATAGCCCATTGATATGTGGCACCAGCATTTTTAAGGCCAAAAGGCATGACTCGATAGCAGAAGGTCCCCCAAGGGTGATGAATGAGGTTTTGTGTTGATCTTCTCTGGGGAAAGAAAGATTTGGTTATAACCCGAGAAGCCATCCATGAGTGATAGCATCTCGTGACCAGCGGTAAGGTCAACCAATTGATCAATACCGGGTAAGGGAAAGTCATCTTTTAGGAAGGCTAGGTTGAGGTCACGGAAATCCATGCAAATGTGAGTCCCCTATCACTTTAGTGATAGGGACAATGTTAGAAATCAACGATGAGGATAATCAATGGGTAATATGAAGGAAACAAAAAGAAGGCATTTGAAGCTCTTCTTTGATGAGAAGGGCAATGCGAGGGTGCATTTTCCTCAGCTTTTTTGTTTGATGGGTTTGGCATTGGGAATGGTTACGATATTGTGGACCACTATGGTGGGGTCAATACTTGGGCATGTCTGCATAAGACCAAGCAAAAGTGTGGTTATGATCTTTGAGAAAAGAAGTGATGGCTTCTTTTCAGGCAACATCTAAAGATTGACCGATCTTTAGGATGTGCGGGTCATCCTGAGTATGAATGTTGATCTCGATAGTCGATTCATTCAACATGGTTTGCATCTCAAAAGGTAACGACCGATGAATATATGAGTCTTCTACACCAAGGTAGGTGAGTATGGATTCATCATCCTTGACATTGGATGATGCTAATTGAAGGTGTATCATCATCGATCATTTTAGGATACAGGAAGGGAAGAGAGGAAGGAGCCTCACCCTCGCGTTGATAAGTCAAAGGCCCCAATGAAATGGTGTTTATGAAAAAAAAATTTAGGAGGGATAGATTCTAGATCCATCGACTCATCGGTGAAGGTGGTGATGAAGGTGGAGCGGGTGAAGAAAGTGGAGAAGGGCTGATGTCCTCGATGGGTTCAATGCGGGCTTGTTTGGTAGGTGGTTCAGGAAAGCCGATACCACTACGGTCGTTATGTTTGTGGGTGGTACATGGAATAATGGTATGGTGGCCTTGCTCATAAAATCCAAAACCAAAACCCTTCCATGCACATCGGTGCAGGAAGGTGTGGGAAAAATGGTGATTGGTGAGAGACTAGAAGTCAGTGAAAATGGGTGGGTTTGTGATGGTGGTTTGGGTGTGTAAGTGGTAGTATCAAGTCCCCATAGGTGAGACTAGTATGAAGATGAGGAGGACCATAAAGGAGGCATTCTCCTATGTGTGATCATAGCGAGGGTGTTGGTGAAGACTCCCATACTCTTGTGGAGTAAGGAATGTGTTGACACTATATAGGTGGTACTCCCCCAGAGTGAGGCATTGAAAAATGCCTTCTAAGGGATCAATGGTTGGTATGTGGGTAGCTAGAATGGATGATGTGTCGGAGGTCGATGTGGAGGTGGAGTTAATGGATTGGGAGGCTGATGGGTCAGCCGTGGAGGTTGTGGTAGCAGTGGTAGGAATGGAGGAGGCATGTGGAGTTGAGGTAGGTGCTTTGACTATACTGGTAAGTAAGAGGTGTAGGTGAAGTGGTAGGGGTCATGGAGGTAGATGCCTTAATGGGTATGAGCACATCATTGGGTCGGTAAAGCATGTTGCATGTTTTAAAAGGTGATGGATCAGCTGGGATAGTGTAGGTGTGCCCTTCATGCTCAAACTTTACACAATGATGCAAAGTGGAAGGAACACAACCCATGACACGAATCCAGGGTCTGCCAAGCAACAAGTTATATTGAAATTCCCCCTCCAAAATGTAAAATAATTCTAGGAATAGTGTGGGGGCCCACGCGAATGTGGAGGATGATGGTGCCTAATGTAGAGGTGATAGCATCATTGAATGAATGCAACATGACAGGATGTTTATGCATGTAATTGTCAGGTATGCACATTTGAGTGAATGCATGGGATGAAATGATGTTAATGCTAGTGCCCCCATCAATCATCACATGTCACACATATGTCATCAATGTGGATAGAGATGAAGAGGGCTGGGTCAGGTCATCATTTTGGTGTGGTGTGATCTCTTCCTCTGAAGCTAAGGGAGGCTACTTGGTGAGTAGAGTGGTGGTGTGGATAAAGGTGGTAATTTGGTGAGAGAGGCTACATGATGGGGTGTGATAATGGAGGCTACGGGTGTAGGGTCATTGGGTAAAACCTCAATAGATTGAAGAACCTCCATGAGAGCTTGATGATGGGATTCTGAGGTTTGGATGAGGTCATATAAGGACATTTTGAGGGGAGATTGGTGTAATTGTTTGAGCATGGTGTGATGTGTGACTCCATTAGAAATGGGGTATGTGGGGCCATGGATAGTGATTTTAGGTATGGGTGCAGATGGTATGTTGGGTATAGGATTGGTTGGTGGGTCAGTCACCTTTTCTTTACCTTTATCCTTCTAGCATGGTAGTGTGACGTGGATCATGTTGATTTGAGGAGTTGGAAAATGGAAAGGTGTAGGGTGAGGATGGTATAATGACATGACAGGGAAAAAACCTACTAGGAGGAGAAAAACCTGTGAGAGTGAGCTGCAAACGACACATTTGGGTGATGGTGTGGCAAGTTCTCTGATGTGAACCATGTTAATTTCAAATCTTGGGGGGTGGTTAGGAGCTTGTGGGGGTGGAGGTTGTGGTTGTTGAGTGGACGTGTGGGAATGGGTGTTGGTGAGGCAGGGTCCTCATCAAGAAGGTCATCATCATCAAAGTTGGCTTCGGAGGACACAACTGGATAAGGATGGTTTTCAAGGCCTTACAATTCTCCACATCGTGCCCTGACACACGATGGTAGGCACAAATTTTAGTGTCATCAAACCCTTTGGCTTAGGTTTGAGGGGGTCATCATAAGGTCTGAGTGGCGGTAATGTGATAACAAAGTCTCTCAGGAGGTTGGTTAAAATTTTGGCATAGGACCCCGCTAGTGGGTCATAATGAGAGGTGAAAGTGGGTTTGGGTGTAGGTATGACTGATTGTTGAGGAATGGTCCTTGCAGGAGGGGGAGTGGGTTGAGCCATGGTTTTGGGTGTTGGCGTGGTATTGGGTGTTGGTCATGTTTGTTTGGGTAGGGGTATGGTAGATGAATGGGCAGGAGGGTGTATGGTTGTTTTGACTACCTTATTGGAGGGTTGCGGATTTTTGTTTTTATGTTGCACCTTCTTGGGTAAAGGTGATATGGGTGTATGAGATCTAGAAGGAAAAGTAGATGGGGGAAGAGGGTGAGTTACCCATGGGGATAATGGAGGTGTTGTGAAGGTAGATGATGCGGGTCGAGCAGGGGGTGTGAGAGATAAAGACTGAAGTGTAGTGGGTAGTGAAGAAGTTGTGAGAGTATTGGGGGTATGGGTGGTAAAGATGTTGCAGTGTGGGTGTAAGTCATGTCGGGCACTTGGGTAGGTTAGAGGTTTGTGAGGAAGGAGTGGGCTGTTGTGTTTTTGGTTTATTGATGGGTGGAGGTTTCTTAACCATGTTGGGAAGTTGAGGTCCTAAGATGGATGGGACAGTGCGGTGTGATTAACACAGCAGGGTATGAGTTCTATGGGTTTGGTTCTTTTGTTTGGGTGTCGATGGAGTAGGTGTGGTGTTGACTTTGGAGGATGTAGCTAAATCTAGTTTGATAGGTGGATGAGTAAGGCTGGTGGTTGGGGTGACCCCTAAAGTGGTAATAGGTTTATTCGAGGAAGATGTTGTAGGTGTGGGTTTGGGTTTAGATGTAGTTTGAGTTATGGGTAAGGGTGTATGTTGAGCTATGATGGGTGTCATGGAAGAAGTTGTGATAGAGGTAGTTGTGTTCATTTGGATTGGTCAAATATTTTTGGGTAGATAGTGGAGTATCAGCAAGTGACATCTGCATCTGCGTTGAGACAGAAGCAAAAGGTGCCCCCCAAAGTAAGGCCCTATCCACATAATCTAAGTGATCGGCCAAACATGAGAATGACACATCTGTAGGTGGAGTTGATGAGGACCTAATGGCTATTCCCATAAAATGTGTCTTAGAGATGGGGAATTGGCTAGCTTCAACTTCTGTGGGTAAGAGAGCCAAAAGTAGGTCTATGAGGATCTTGGGTAGCTGATGGAGAATGCTCACCAAGAGGAAAAGGTATCTCAACTGGTCTATGATAGGTGGAGGAGATGATAGGTGCTCCTCTATAGGTGGAGGAGATGATGGGAGCTCCTCTGTGGGTGGAGGAGGCAAAAAAGTATCCTCCATGAACTGAAGAAGCACTGGGTATCGGTTCTCTAAGTGGAGAAGCCAAAGGTGAAATGGTCTCGATGTTAGTGGAAGAAGACTCCTCCATAGGTGAGGAAGGAGGTGAAAGGTGTTCCTCTATGGGTGAAGGAACAGGGGAGGTTGGTTCCGATGTGGAAGGAGGATTTTGGGCTAGAATCTCCTCTATGGATGGAATATGGGAAGCAACAGGTGCGTCACTAAAAATAGCGTGGACCTCGCGGGTATGGGTATCATGAGTTGAGGTCTCACCGGTTTGATCAGATGAAGGGGCATGATTAGGAAATGGTTTCTTGAAGATGTGTAGGTTTTGGTTGGTAGGTGCATTAGGATTATCCATGGTTAACTCACCTTTCTCAGCATTTCTTGGACAATGTTTTTGAAAGTGATGCAATTACCATCACTATGACCCTTTACTCGATGATAATTACAGAAGTCATGTTCTTTATACCATGCGGGCATGGGGTGAGTAGGATTGAAACCAGTGTGTGGTTTTATAGGTGGAAGGGTGATGGCCCCTGACTTTGATAAGATTTTCTAAGACAAAAGAGTAAGGCTCCCGATTGGGGTGTATTTCCATTGTTCTCGTCTTGAATTGAAAAGTCTGGATGGGTGAGAGATTAGATGAGGGGTAGCTTGATTTGATGGATGAGCTGGACCGGCTTTGAGTACCACTTGTTAGCGGTGCCCTTAGCTTTTGAATAATTATTTTGTGGTTTGGAAGAAGAAGAAGTATCATTCGACTTGAATGCCAAATTTTTATTACGTAATTGGATTTTCTTCTCTTCGATGGCCCAAATCTCTAACTTTCATGCCATGGTGAATGCTTCATCAAATGTTTGGAAAGTCTGAACCTACAGGGTTGGTGAGATATGTCTAGCACAAGCCCATGTGAAGAGCTCAATGAGTTCTATTTTGTGGTAGTTGGAAGGTGAGTTGATTGATCAAGCTACGCCAACGAGTGACAAAAAAATCTGTGATAGATTCATCCTCATACTGACGCGTGGAGTATAGGTCGGTCATGGTAACCTTCTTGATGATATTGATGGAGAAGTGATCCAAGAAGGCTTGGGCTACCTGATTGAATGAGAATATAGAGTGTCTAGGTAACCCACTATACCAATCTAATGCAGGTCTAGTCAGAGACATGGGAAAGGTCCTCAAGAGCAAAGCATCATCATGAGCGATTAAGTAGCACCCATGTTTGAATGACCGCAAATGTTGTTGTGGGTCTTCCTTGCTATTGAAGTGGTTGAATTTAGGCATCTCCCAATGCGGGGTATGGATGAATAGGAATGGATGGGTGGATGGGCTCGTTGCAAATCTCATCATAGGTGAGAGTGTTGTGGGAGCTAGAAACCGATGCCTCCAATGTCTGCATCTTGTCCAACATCAATTTGATTAGGTCGTTGGTAGGTTGCGATGATTGGGTGCCTCTTGTAGCATGAGAGGGTTGGTTTTGGGCATATAATGGGGTGGCACTCCAGTATATGGTGCTTCATGTAGGTAGATTGAGAAGGAGGTAGTGAAATAGGGGTATACCCAGAGTGAATAATAGATGAAACAGGAGGCTGTTGATAGTACGTATATGGAGGTGGAAGGGTCATGGTAACCCTAGTGGCAATGGGGGCTAACGATTGTGGAATAGAAAGGACAATGTTTTGAAAAGGGGTAGGGGTCACCGACACGGGAGGTGGTAGTGTAGCTACGGGTATATGTGAGACCATAGGGGTGGATGAGGTTGTGTTCTAGGTGGTTGTCGAAGGTATGGTGGATGTGGCGGGTGTCACGGATGTAGCAGATGTGGCAGTCATAGTGGGTATAGGCCTAGCTGCAAAATGACTGGGGTAAGGTAGATGTGGGCAGCATGGGAGCCGAGATGGGGGACACGAGGAGTGGGAGTGAGAGTCGGGGGATAGATATGGGCATGCCATATATCAACTGACCCGAGGCATCTCGAGTGGATGAGTGGGAAAGATAAAACTACAAGGTGGCAGGGTTTTGGTCAAGGAGTCATGTGAACTCCTCATCTCCTAGTAGCGATAGTGATAGGTTGGATAGGATCCATGGTGGGTGATAAAATGGAAGGTGGTGAAGGACTAGGTGGGAGTGGTTGAAAATTGGCATGGAATACGAGTGCACTTGCTTGTCTTCTGGGTCAGCACCATGTGAACCAATATTGATCAGGTTGGGCCGGTTCTCTGTAAATGACACAAAAAAATAATAGGGATAGGTGAAACAGGTGGTAAAAAGTGGATTAGGTACTAAATGTCAGTTGGAAAATGACACAGGCTAACCGATGCTTGGTTAGGGTAAACCGATGCTAGTTATAGGTAACCATGGCCGGTCACTGTGGGAAATGGATAGTGAGTGAAAAACAAGGTATACGGTCAAATCTGGTAGGTATGCCAAATCTGATGAGTTTTACAAGGCCAATGGGAATGATAGCAGTGACATAGGGGACTCTGAAAAGTTGAAGAAGATGAATAAAATGTCCTTTTGGGTAGGTTAACAAAAGGACCTGGAACCGATGCGGTTTGGTATAACCGAACGATGGTGAGAGGGTAACCAATGATGGTCATTGGACCACAGGTCACTTTGTGAAATTGAAATAGTGATGAAAGAAAAGTGGTTGTGAATTAAAATCTGATGAGGAATCAAACCCAAAATTTTGAGAATGATGAGAATATGGTCCAGGCACACTCGAAAGAGTCGAAATACACCAACTATGATGAGGAGCATGTGAGGAAAAACAAAAAATAAATGAAGAGCGTGACCTCTCACCTCAAAATGCAAGCCAAGCAAAAACACTAAAAAAATGTGACCCTAAGAGTGCCTTTTCTATTATGTTTGTTTAGCTTATGCTATTTAAGGACTGACTCATGAACTATAGAATAGAATTTTTGGTGAGGATGGCTTCCTACAAAGAAGGAGATCTAAAAGGTGAGGTTTCAGGTATGTTATGGTGGGGGTGGGCTTCACTCTGAAAGTATGACTCGATAGAGCAGCGAGCTGGGAGTACCTGCCAATCCTCATATCAGTGTGATCATTGATAGGCATTCCCAGGAAAGATGTTGTTTAAGAATATGTATTTGTTTTGAATTTTGTGTAATGTGGCAAGACTCGAGAGAGAGAGAGAGATGTGCTTTCTATGATTCGTTTGTCAACCATCAGCTGGGAATGACTTCCAGTGTATAGGTTGCCCTCAATTAATGTGAGCTAATGCGATAAATCAAAATGCAATGCACTTATTTTAAGCCCAAATCAAATGTGAAGTTGGATGACACAAATAGATGAAGAGGAAGAGGGATGCTCTTTCACTAAAATGCAAGAAAAACATGAAGAAATGGTTCTTTTTAAGTACACCAAAAGAAAGATTTCTTTTAGAGAAAATAGAAAGAAAAGGTAGGTTACCAAGGAAGAAAATTAATGTGTATGCTTTTTAGAAGGGAAACAAACACACAAATTTTCCTAGGAATGAATAAAATGCAAGGAACCCCGATGGGTCCCACTGGGCATGCCAAAATGTTTCACTGATTCTTAGACGTTTCTTTGAAATATTGATGAAAACAAATAGGGTAACGGGCATAGGAGGAATACCTATTGAAATGTTGGTTGATGGGTTGTTGCGCGCGTGTTGACTCCTTGATCCACAGCTGATCATGAGAACTTCCTTTTGGCTAGGAGGAACTACCTATAATGAAAAGCAAGACCACCAAAAAGAGTTAAACAATATGTGCAGTGAACTACCTAGCGTGTGCTAGATCCGGGAAGTGTGATACTTCCTAGATGGTTGTCAGTCCACTGTTTAAAACAATTTAATGTGGGTAATAAAGTAAATCCTATTGTAATTAAAATGATTTGGGTATCTCATCCAAAATACAATAAGAAAGATCTAATCTAACAGGCTAAGTTAAAATAAGATCCGAAGGTCAAGTAGTTGGTTACGGGTCTCTCTGCAGTCTGACAGAGGTCTCAGGCAGATCACAGTGAATAAGGGTGATGTGGGAATAGGTGGATAGGTCACTATTTTGGGTTGTATGGGTAAATACAGAGACCGATGCTGGTTAAGGGTGACCGATGCCGGTTGGGAAAAATAGGTGCCGATTACTGTGGAATACTGGGAATGCCACAGAATGGGCTTTGGATCTCCCTTGTGATTGCACAAGGAATTGATTGGTTGGAAAGAGGTATTAGGCTGTTTGGGTGGGGTTTGGTGAGGTTTTAATGGGTATGTGGAGGGGTGAGTATGAATGGAGGTCAATGGGTGGCTAAGGAAACAAAGGATGACAATATAATGATGAAACCAATGAACCAAAGAAGTAAACTATTCCACTTACTTGAAATCTGGTCTTGGGTGTCTGTGAGTGATGAATGAAGGTACTTGGAAAGGGGTTGAATGCTGTTGAGGATCACCAAACATTGGAAAGCTCTGCATGGGCTGCATGTGCATTCTCTTTTTCTTGGTTGGATCAAATCTGTGTTGGGGTGAATGTTGGATGGTTATGCAAGAGAAAATGCTTGATCTCCTTCCTTGCATGTGTGTTCTCACTGAAATTCATTCTCAGAAGATGTGATATCTCTCAGGAATGTGCCAATGTTTTCCAACCTCCAAAATAAGGTTGTTTTGGGGATTAAAAGGTGACCGATGGTGGTTCCGAAACTTAACCGGCGATGGTTAGGGGTAACCGGCATCGGTCAAGGTGGGATTTTCTAGGTTTACTAAACTAGGAGATCCCCTTGATTTTCTGGGATCTCGTGTCATTCACCCATGATTAGACTGGAAGCTTCTTGTAAGCATGTGGGAATGTGGTTAGAGGGAATGTAGGCATTGATTTTTAGGGTTTGGGTAAGTCTTAGTTAGTTATGGCAACTTACTAAGAATAGGTCTTAGGGTGAGTTGGCTTGATGAGGTGTCTAGGTGAGATGTATGTGGACATTATCCCTAATTAAGATATTTAAATAATAAATATGGTGAGGATAATGAATTAATTTAATTAAATTAATTAAATTAATATTAGTGGAGTGAAGGGGGCCATGGCTAGGTTAATGTGATGAAGGGTGTTTTTTACAATTATTGTCATCTAATTATCTTTGAGATCAATTTTTGTCATCTTCTAGATTCAATGATATTCCTATTTCTACATGTTTCAGAAATTTCATCCTTTACATCACTCTTTCTAAACAAACGAGGCTTGAAATCCACAAAAGGAATCTAATCACTTCTTGGAACTGCATTGTCAAAAACCCCACATATATATCTAATCCTTATTTGTTCTAATTTTGCAGTAAATCAAGTTACAATGAGAATCAGCCATCTAGCATTGTATCACATCCGAGGTAACATAAACCCTCCATCATTTTTGAGTTTCTAATTTCTTTAGTAGCTAGTGCATTAACTTCATTACGAATGATAAATTTGGACAAAATTCCTGGCATGCCCAGTGGGACCCCCTTTAGGTGGTCTCTTTATTTTCTATATTCTACTTTTTCCTACTAACATTGCGATAGCGAGGATTCAATTTATCACTTTCTCATGTTGGGTTCATCATCTGGATCGCTCATCACCCAAAAGTGCAAATAAATAGGAAAAGTGCTATCCAGGTATTCCTCTTTTCCCTATTTTCTCCTTTTGCATTGTACTTTCCCTTCATGTTCTGTGTTCTCATAGAAAATAACACTTCGTTTTGGCTTAAAAAGAACCCTTATTTTCTACATCCTACTTGCTCATATAGTTTAAGTAGGGGTTCAATCTTCTGCATCTCACATTTATCACACATAACCTAAACCTCATGAATCAATTAACACATCAAAACACTCCCTTTCCCGGTATAATGATTGGGATTTGATCACCAACAGTAAAGCTGCCTCAAAAATTTCTCAAACACAACTTACTTGAAACCAAACATAGATCTCCTTCTTCTAGGTAATTTTTTATCCATATCTTCTTTCTTTTTCACATTCTTAATCAAAACATAAAAGGAATTGTTTGTTTATTTTATCTATTTAATAATGGAACCAAACTTTTCCTCGAGCAGTTCTCAGCAGTCCACCATGACCCCATCCAAACTTGTGGTTTCTTCTAGGTCTTCCTCTAGCCCCATCTATGATTATCTCCGTCATAGGTTCTCTGTTTCTCGACTACATCGACCAACACACCCTATTTTATCTCCATCACCTTTATCCCCATCACCTCACACCATTCATGTTTCTACCCCACCATCTTTGTCTCCATTACCTCATGCCCTTCCCGGGTCATCCGACATCACCATACCCACTTCACTTATGGATATTCCCACGAGAACCCCATTCGTGACTTCCTCCTCCATATATATCAATTAATAGATCTTGTTTCACCTTATGACATTTCTCACCTAGGGACATCCCTTATGATCCTTCTGTATCAGACCTTCCTATTCTTGCCCCATCCCCGTCATCTTACCATGACCCTACTTATCACCATGCTCCTATATCCCCCAAAAAAATCCCATCTTCACCACGTGACATTCTCAGAAAGCCATTTCCTAATCCCCCACTAGTAGTTCATATTCACCTCCTACATCACATCAATTTAACCCATTCTCAATCAACACCATACATCAAACATCTTCTCCCACATCTATTTTACCATCTTCATCATCTACCCCTATCTTAGATATTGTTCCAACTGCCCCTTTAAGGGCTATCCTCACATCCATTATATCCACAATCCCACTACTTACCACCTTAACCTCCACTTCTTCTCTTTCATCAACTAGTCCTACTCTTACCACATCCACACTAGCCTTGACTACACCCATCTCTCTATCCACACCTATCATGCCTAGACCATTATCTACATCTCTCCCACACACACCTGTCACCATGATTATTTCTTCCACATCCATGAGTCCACCCTAGTATATCTTGACATCACTATCACATATTTCTTTACCCATGCCCACATCATCCATTCCTCCAACATCTACCATTCCCACATCCACATATGTTATCACACCCGTCACATCTCCTCAATCCACCTATATCTCTCTTGAGACACCCAAAATAAACATATTCGACACTCATCCCTCTTCCATCCCTACCCTAACCCATCTACCATATAAACCACTTCACATAGACATTATTAACCACATGATCCAAACACCCCTTTCTATTTCCATATCCACATCTATTCCTACTATCGATCCCATTCCTGAATCTACTCAATCTACTCGCATCAAACCATGTTTCCCATCTACATCTCTTCCAACTTTGACTCGTGCCATCATTAGATTCCATACCAGTTCCTCTTTCTGTGCTTCTTCCCACACCTACCACATCGACTATCGTGACCAAATCCCCATTATCTCCTTCTTCTTCTACACCACCTACATCATTTGAGAAATATTGGAGAGAAATTCAACTCGCATCTACCATAGGTGATCCTCTTGTCTCATCCACACAACCAAAAGTTCCCACATTGAACTAATTCCCATCCTTCCTTAAAAAATCAAGCAAAAATTACTTCCTCCATCAGCCATAGCCCCATCTTCGATGTTCTGTCAAAATCATTGTTATCCCTACTAAGGGAACTCCTCAACAATCCAAATCCAAAAACCTTGGTATCCTCCCACAACGATCCCTTGAGCATCCTCACAAGAAGATTGACATCCCTCATATCAAGACAAAATCTACATCTTCCATCCTGGGGCCTCATCCCTTTGTCTTAGGACCCCCTCCTCCATCGTGACCAATCAACCCATCCAAATCCAAATAGTCTGATTCCCTCCTAGGGCTAGTCCCTTCATCAAAAATACCTCCAATTATCTAGCCATCTAGGCCTAAATCATCCACCACTTTGTGTCTTCTTCTAGACCACATAGACCTCGACCCAATCCACCTTCACCATCATCATCCACATCATCTTACAGAACTTTCCCTGGTGCCCACATAAAATCATATGTAGAGGTTCTACAACATTTGCTTCAAAATTCTACCATCACGCTCCCACCTATCAGAACCTTTGACCTGAACCGTCCAAAGCCCTCATGGTTTGATCCCTATTGCATCTATGCTTATCATCACACTATGGGCCATGACACTCGAGCATTATAAGGCCCTTCGACTATTTTTCATGATCTTATTGAGCGAGAGGACCTCCTCAATGAGTCCCCTTCTCCATATATTTCTTCATCCATAACACATCTGATCCCTTTTACCGTATCTTCATCCGTTCAGCTTCCTAGGTCTCTTCACCCATCTACATCATCTCCTATCACTCTTCTTGATGAGGGTCCTCCCTTGTTCATCGATATTATTCACCTTGATACACCATCTTCCGATATCCATATCCTTTGACATCCACTATCCTATCTGCATCCCTTTCGATGGGGGAGCATCTTCCCCCCTGTTATTGATCCTTTAGCATATTTTTTCTCATCTTCATCGATTCATCCTCCCACGCTAGGGGGATATTGAAATTTGAGGATTCAAATGACAACATGTTTAATAAACTTAAATATTAAACATTAATATATTATGTAACATTAAAATGAATAAATAAATAAACATCACATTAATAAACTATATTGTATAGTAATTAAATAAATACTTACATAATGTAAATAACACAAAACAATGGATTTATAGTGGAAAACCCAAAGGTAAAAAACCACTGTGAAAAGTAACCTTTATTATAGAGAACCCCATTACATCCAGTAGAAACCTCCTCCTTACTAACCCTAATCACAAGGGTAAAAACCAAATCAATTAATATTGATTTTCACACCTTTGATATATCAAATGATGACCCAAAGTCTTGTTTTATACGAGGTGATTGGGTATGTCTCCCGGCTCACCCTTTCAACCAATTTGGTTCACACAAATTCCAAGGTTTGGATATTTAATAATAGAAATATAAATATTAAATATTATTAAATATTTAACATATAGTATAATGTTGGACCCATATTAATTAAGGGGTGGCTAGCCCACTTAACCATTATGTTCCAACTCCCCCTTAATTTTAAGTGGGGTAACATATGCCAATAGATTATCTCGCCACGTGGTACACTAAAGATTTGCAATCCTTAAACCATAAAGGTTTTAGGCTAGCATATAGGTTGAAGGAATTATAAAACCTTCATCATACTCAAGTTACATTTTGGTACAAAAGATTTGGAATCCCAAAGATCATCCCATAATTAGTGATTGAGTATGATTTGTGAGTTTTACATGTTTTCACAAGTTCTTGTAAAAGGTTACTTCAAAACCAAGCATATAGGAGCCTTTTATAACCAAGGATCTCCTTTACAATATTCTTACACTGGATGTTTACTAGTAAACTCAATAACACTAAAGAGTTTACTGAAGACCACCTTTAATGGCTTTCTACACTTCTTTCTTAAAAAGAAGCCGAGGATGTATACACATGCCCAAAGGTATTTTTACACTTTCCCAAAGGTATTTATTACAATGCATTTTTCATTTTACAAATACAAAGTATCATTAGGAGATGACATTGTCATGCAAACTCCCCCTCAATGGAAACTCCAACAATCCAAGTTTTTCACAAAAGTGACAAAATTTTCAATACTCAGGGGCTTTGTGAAGATGTCAGAAACCTTCTCTTCATTGGCATGAACTTGAGATCTATCTCACCACTTAACACCTTCTCATGGATGAAAGTTATATGTATCTCAATGTCCTTCATCATGTGATGATGTACTAGATTATGTGCAAGATCTATGATGCTCTAGTTTTTACAGAACAAAGGAACACTACCTTAATACTTCATCTTTATCTCGTCAAACAACCTCTTTAGCCAAAGAGCCTCTTTTTCATCTTCCATTGCACTTCTATACTTAGCTTCAGTTGAAGAGATAGAAATAGTTGGCTTCTTTTATTACACCAATATATGGCACCCGCACCAAATTTAAACACATAACCAGAAGTAGATTTTCTATCTAATACATCACCAACATGATCAAAATCACAAAATCCATACAAGTTAGAATTTTTATCCTTATTATAATGCAACCCATAATTGATTATTCCCTTAATATATCTAAGAATTATTTTTCAAGATTCTAATGATCTCTATAAGGTTCCTGCATAAACCTTGAAGTAATTCCTACTACATAGGAAATATCTAGTCTAGTTATAGTTAGATAAATCAAACTACCAACTAACTTGCCTATATAAAGTAGGATCAACTTTTTCACATGCAGGTTTAGGATCAAGTTTTATTCCAACTTCCATAGGTGTAGAAATTGTTTTACATCAATCATATTAAATTTTTTTAGTATATTGGTTATATATTGTTCTTGAGAAAGAACAATATAATGCTCATCTTGAAATAGAGCCATGCCTAGAAAATGATGTAAGAGACCCAAATACTTCATTTCAAAGTACTATTTTTCAATTTTTCTTTAATCTTACAAATTAAAATAGGACTATCACAAGTAATAAGAAAATTATAGATACCTAAATTCAGTATCTATGCCCTAGTGCACATATTTTAATTCAATCATCTTCCTCATCCAATCAAATGCCCATCCAATCCTTATTAATTAATTAAGCTACATTAATTAATCATTTAATATTTTACATGCCCAACTATCCCATCCACATTAATTCTTATTAGTTAATTAATTCCTATTAATTAATTAATACCCTCATCCATTGCCCCAACCAACTTGCTATTTAGGATGCTTTTATCCTAAACCCATCCCCTTGCTTTTATATCTTTCATCCTATCTATTTTTATGCCCTAACTACCTTGGATTCATCCCCAAGTCATCTAATCCCACCAATATGCTTTAAAGCATTTGGCTAATCCTTTAAAATCATCAAATCCCACCTTAAATAAAAAAATAAATCCCAAGAGGGAAACTTTCCCGTGATTGGTGATGACCAGCTGGTCATCCTCAATATGCTTTAAAGCAAGAGTTTTCCTTCCATTTTGAAAATCAAGGGAATGCAATCACGGGAAATCACTTGTAAATAAATCCATTAGACATCAATTAGAGCTTCTTGGTGACTTCCAGAGCCTCCTGCAATAGCTACATACATCCCATCTATCATCCACCATGTTTTGCATCACTCACGATCTCCCTTCATGAGATTTCTTTCTTTTATCAAGATTTCTATCAGATTATCTTTGTCTTCTTGTAGACTAATATTTTGCAGGTCTAGAGTGACATTCAACCATCACCCAGTGACCCTTAGTTCTAGTTCTAGAGCTTTCAGGTTTTCATATCCAGATATTTATTCTTGGCCTTATCCCAACCCTATTACAATCACCTCCAATCCTCCCTAGTCGCCATCGACCAGGCCCTTGTTCATCTAATAATCTATCCAAATTATCCTTTTTTCCATTTTCCCTACTTCTTGTCCTTGCTCTTCCTTCTTTTACGAGATCCACTTACATCAGCCGACAGCAGATCCTCACTAGTTTTCATATTGCATTAGAACTTTGTAGGTCTTCATATTCCATCATCATCTCTAGATTCATCTTCCTAGGTCACCGTCACATGCTTGTGTATAGTATAGGTTTATGTGGACCCATAATAGGTAATTCTTATTTTACTACAGCTTATTTCCATCTAACTAGCTTTAGATCCGTTCTTTTCATTTCTAGATTCAGTGTTAGTTCTATTTCTGCATGATTTGCTTTCACATTTTTTTATCTGACAAATGGGGGTTGACATCTGCCAAGGAAGTAAAAATCTTCTTGGAACCACTTAGTTGGGAAACCCCCACATTTATCTATCTAATCTAATATATTTAATTTTCATAGATCTCATTGCAACAATAATCCCTCATTAAGTGTCTATATATAACATCAAGCAACTGAGGTAATGTAAACCCTCTATTCTTCTAAGTTGGCTAGTTTCTTCAGTAGCTAGTGCATTCATTTACATTACGAATGATAAATTTTGGACAACATTATTGGTACACTGGTGGGACCTCCCTTTAGGTGGTTTCTTTCTGTTCTATATCTTGATTTGTTTTCTTATTTTCCTGCTAACACTACAACGTGAGGCCTTGCTTTATTTCTTGCTCGGTTCGTGGCTTGGATCACTCATCATTCGAGAAGTGTAGACAAATAGGAAAATTGTTACCCAGGTATTCTTCTTTTCCTTATTTTCTCCTTTTTGCATCATACCTTCCCTTCTTGTCTGTGTACTCATCAAACACCACATCTTGTTTTGGGCTTAAAAAGAACCTTTCCTTTTGCATCTTTCTTGCTCACATAGTCTAAATAGGGGTTTAATACTTTGCATCTCACATCTTATCACACATAGCCTAAAACTTCACAAATCAATTAACACATCAAAACATTCCTTTCACTGTTCACTCCTTTGGTTGGGATTTTATTTCCCAACCATAACTTACCTGAGACCAAACATAGTTCACCATCTTCTAGGTTCATTTATATCCATCCTCTTCACACTTTCTTAATCAAAACATAAAAATGAATTGTTTTCTTGCTTGCTTGTTTAAAAATGGAACCAAAATTTTCCTCAAAAACTCTCATAAGTCCTCTGTGACCCCATGCCAACCATCAATTACTTCTAGGGTTTCTATAGTCCTATCTATGACTATCTTTATCATAGACCTCCCGTATCTCGACCGTATCAATCCGTAGACCATGATTCACCCCCATTTCCTTATGTATCATCCCCTTTATCTCCATCACCTTATACTCCATTACCTTATATTTCATCACCTTTGTCCCCATCGCCCTTATCCTCACATGTCTCTCCTTTACAACCTTTATCCCCATTACCTCATTCTCTTCCATGGATCATCTCACATCACCATACCCACCTCTCTTATGGATAATACTCACAAGAACCCCATCCATGATTTCCTTTTCAATAGGTATCATTCAAAAGATCCTACTCCATCTTATGACATCACTCCTCTTGTCTCACCAAGGGATACCCCGATGAGCCTACCATATTAGACCTCCCCATTCTTACCTCATCTCCGTCATCTCATTATGACCCCACTCATCACCATAATCCTACATCCTCTTAGGATACACCATCCTCATCAGATGAAATCTTTAGACAATCATTTCATAATCCTCCAAAGTAGCTTGAGTTCATCTTCACCCTCTACATCACATCAATTTAACCCCTTCTCAATCAACACCATACATCAGACACCTATTTCCACATCAGTCTCACCCATTGCCTCATCTAATTCCATCCTAAATATTGTGCCCTTAGCCCCTTCTAACATTATTCCTACATCCATCACATCTACAAATCACCCTACTTACATACCTTACTTTTACCACTTCTCTTACAACCACATCTAGTCCTACTCTTACCATATCAACATCAAACTTAGTTACACCTACCTCTATATCCATACCTATCACCTCATTTGCATTGACATCCTTATCACACATTTTTTTTCCTATGCCCACCTCATTTGACATTGTATCTACTCCATTATCTCTACCACCTATCTCCTCGATTATGACCTCCTCACTTGTCTCATACACACCTAGTGTCCTGACATCTGTCATTCCCACATCCACATCTACATCTGTCACATCTCCTCAACCCACCTATATGCCTCTCGAGACACCTGAAATAAGCATGGTTGACACTCATCCCTCTTCCAACCCTATCCATCCGCCATCTACACCATCTCACATAGACATCATCAACCACATGATTCAAACACCCCTCTTTTTATTCACACCTTCTCCCATTGATTCCACACTTGAATCTACTCAATCCACTACATCAAACCATGTTCCCCCATCCACATCTCTTGCACAATTGCCTCTCGATACCATCCTTGGATTCGGTACCGGTCCCTCTTTCTGTACTTCTACCCACACCTACCGCATCGACTATCATCACCACATCCCCATTATCTCCTCCTTCTTCTTCTACGCCACCTTCATCATTCAAGCAATATTGGAGAGCCCTTCAACTGGAAGCTACTATATGCAACCCTCCTATTTCATCCACTCAGCCAAACATCCCCACATCTGATCCATCTTTACCTTCCTTAGAATCCATCATGCATAAGTTAATTCCACCATCAACCTCCACGTCATCACTAGATCCCCCAGTAGATATTATTTTCATCCCCATAAAGGATACTCCTCAAAAATCCAAACCTAAATACCTTAACGTCCTCACACAATGGTCCTCGAGCATCCTCACAAGAAGGTTTTCATCCCTCCTATTAGGACCAAATTCACATCTTCCATACTAGGACCTTATCCTTCAGTTTTAGGATCCCCTCCTCCATCATGACCAATCAACCCATCCAAATCCAAACAATCTAATTCTCTCCTAGGGCTAACCCCTTCATCAAAAACACCTCTAATAATCCAATCATCTAGGCCTAAATCATCCACCATCACTTCTTCTTCTAGACCACCTAGACCTCGACCCAGCCCATATTCACCTTCCCATCCACATCATCCTACATGACTTTTTCGGTTTCCATATCGAATCATATGTAGAGGTCCTCCAACATTTACTTTAGACTTCTACCATCACACTTCCACCTATCAGAGCCTTCATCCAAACCATCCAAAGCCCTCATGGTTTAATTTCATCACATTTGCACTTACCATCGCACCACGAGCCATGAAAGTGGGCATTGTAAGGCTCTTCAAACCATAGTCTATGATGTTATTGAGTGAGAGGACCTCCTTGACTAATCCTCCTCCATCGTATCTCCATCTTCTTATCCTTTTGACCGGGTCCTCCCTTGTTCATCGACATTGTTCACCTCGATACGTCATCTTCCCGACATCCATATCCTTTGACATCCATGATCTTATCTACATTCCTTTCGTGGGGAGCATCTTCCCCTACTTTTGATATTTTATCACCCTTCTTCTCATTCCCATCAATTCTTCCTTCCGCACTAGGGGGAATTATTTTTAGGACTTATCTATTCATAGACTAGCTCCTCTCCATGTTTGGCATCATCCTATCTCATCTACCTCAGTCTATCTGATCATAATTACATCCCCTCTCCTTACAACCACATTCATGGCCATATCTGTGCTTCCCTTTGGAAGAACCATGACTTTGTGCCCACCATTGCGCAATGCCTATTTTGTAAATATTTATCTAACTCATCTCATATGATCCTGATTTATTTTATCCCTCTAGGGGGACCATTTATTCATCTTAAATGCATACCATTCACTTTCCTAATAGGAAACACTTTCTCTTATTTTTCTCCTTCATCTCATCCCATATTCCATAACACAACCCTAATCTCTTAATCTTATCAAAACATCACTACTCTAGAAAGGAGCCAATGCAGAAGGTTTTCCCCTAATTGGATAAAACCATGTGGTAAACTCTAAGTGGAACCACTTAACGCATTGCACCTCCGACCATATTTTTATTAGCACATTTACCAATGTTCCTCTTATCACATCTTTAGATCATTCCTCCATATTATTCATTTCCATTTCTCATCGTGATGATTTTGAACTATGTGGTTTTCCATTACTTCCTAGATGTGACCTTAAATACGGGCACCATGGCTCCTCCCATTGAATAAACCTTATGGATAGGCTCTGCCTTCTCGGTGAGAGCTCCATGATCATCACATTTGTCTCCATCTCATTCACCTATTGGAACCATGCATAGGGTCCATGGGTGTATCTTATACACTCTTCATCCCCTCCTAAGTTGTCTACTTAGCTAGTTCCAACTCTCCCCCATACAAAACCAAAAATCAAGGATGATCAAATCAAATTTTTTTTATCAAAAATAGATAGATACCTTGAAGGACAACTGTTCATGTGAAAAAAAGAAGAAAAAATAGAGGAAACAAAATAAAAACATGAAATCAAAATCAAAAATCAAATAAATAGACCGATCCCTCAAAGGATGGCTATCATTTATTCTTGCCATATATATTGTATAAAGTAGACCATACCCTTGAAGGATGGCTAATCCTTATGGCATTAGAAGGATTCCTGCATTGATCAACCTTCCATTTTATCAACATCCTAAGAAATCTTCCCACATTGATCAAATTTCTCTTTCCCTTCCTAGAGCTAGGGCATAGTTTAGGGAACACCACTCTTGGAGAACCCTATTTCCTTTATACAAGTGCATCTCAAACCCATTTTTCCATGTCAACATTAGGTCTATGAGATCATCTCATCCATGTTTCTTCATGATCTTTGAAATGACTAACTATTGTTGGTTATTTGCTAACATATTATTTGGTCGCATGTGCCTTGTGTTACCCGAATCCCTTTTTGTTTACCTCCAATGTAGTTGGAGGTATGCTTTCCTCACACATTCCTCACTATGATATAGTTTCATTCACACCTATGGGTTACCACCATTATGAGGTATTATTTATCCTATCCCCATCACATCCGTTCTTTAATGAATTTGTCTTCATTTCATGTTACCTATTTATCTAACAATGCATTCATTCTTAATCACATCCACTTTTAATCTTCCTTATCATCATCAAATCTAAATAACATGGAGCATTTAGTCCTAACATCACACATTTGTATCCATATTCACATTTGAATCTAAAGTAATCATCTAATCATACATGCATTTCACCCTCATGATTAAATTTAAATACAAAACATGTAATCCTAATTATCACATCACATATCATCTAACCTAAATCATCATCACATATAATCAATTATCACATCACATCTCATCTAACTTAAATCATCACATCTAATAAATTATCATCATATCTAATCGTCATCATCTCATCTAATCTAAAATCATCATCTCATCTAGTCCAAAATCATTATATCACATCTAATCAATCATCACATCACATCCAAAATCATCATTCCCTCTAATCTAAAATCATAACCCCATATAATTTAAAATTATACTATATAATCTAAAATCATCACATCATACATAAATAATCATCACATCATATAATAGACACATGGGTGAATATAACACATAATGATCCATGAATCAAAATCATATATCATATAACATGTATAAAAATGAGTGTCAATACATCATGTCCCTCTAGGGGGCTCCCTCAGAGCTGAAATACTATCAAAATATGTAAACTACATGTCTAAAACTCTCATACCATCTCCCTTGGGGAAGGTAAAACACATGACCCTTGCATGCCATCGCCACCCTCTTGGCCTCCCTCCTCGCATGATGGCTGGTCCACATTCATTGTGATCCTTGATGGCCTAGCTCCACCTACCGCTTGCTTGTGAAAATGCTCCTAGTAATGAAGCATCTTCGGAAACCTGTGGATCATGATATCCTCATAATATTTGGCCTCGACGAGCTATATATATGTCCATCCCAATCATACTAGAGGGAGCCATCTTTCCCCCCCCATGATGCTTCCTAAATTTCACTAGTTGAATCAGTCACTACAATGGTAGCTAGATCTCCAAAATGAGCTTTGTAGGCATCTTTATGTCTATAAGTGATCTCTCTCCTAAACCACTCGGTCTTGCTCCCGTGTGATCACATCCCACCGCTATATAGCTATGTCTCACTCTACCCTCATTTAGTCTAGCTTGACACACAAGTGTGCTAGCTCAACAACCTCTCTTGTTCCCTCATCTCCACCTCCTCCAAGAGCCACCTTAGCATGCAAATCCATCTGCTTTAATATCCTCCTCCCTCCCTCCTCAACTCCCCAAGCTACCCATTATGTTGTGTTTCTAATCGAAGTACCAAAATCTAACTCCAATGTAATCATCATCATCCCATGGTGCCACCCCCTCCTCTAATGGATCATCCATGGTAGGGATTAACAACTCCCTATCCAAATCCTCCCTCCTATACAAAATGGGATCATGCGGCACTTGAATAGACAACCTAAAACTATCATCTCACTCTATCAAACTAGATGACCTTGAGCATATCAGGCCTCCATCCCTGGACCCACCATGTCCCCTCATACCCTCGAAACTCTACATCCACACTCGGGCCAAGTGAGGAAATCCTATATGGTCTCCACCTAACATGATCAAAATAAAGCTCTGCTAATCTATCAATGTACATGTCTACTCCTCTCTCTCCCCCTGTCTCCAAAGGCCTGGTCAACCCTTTACCTTAGAAATTCAACCTCTAGCTGAATATGGACCCCTTGACCCATATTCACAGGGAACATATGGCTAAAGCGCGAAGGGAAGACTAAGTGGGCTAAAAAGTAAAAATAAATGAGAAGAATGTGCATGCCTCCACGTGTTTCTCATATGTAGCTTCAAAAGAGAGAGAAAAGGAGAGGCCCCAAAACTACGCAAGGTCTCCATGTGTCATACAAGGTAGCTACCACCATCGAAAGGACCAACTAAAGAAGCAGAGGACTCGAGGTTCGGTGAATTGAATGTGATCTCAAGTCCCAAAGCATGCAGTTGATATTTTCTCCCAAGGTCAAAGATCATGTAGGTAGAAACTAAATGTGGATGGTGGAATTCTTGATTGGAGGTGCATTGGAGTAAGAGTTATGGGGGTCTATAAGAGAATGTTTTGTGCTAGTAAGAAAAGAGGAGGAATCAAGTTCCAGAGCTTCAAAGGAAAATATTTTAGGTTCAGTCCATTGTGTTCATTGGCCTTAGTAAGGATCTGTTGTAAGGAAATACTATAATATGTGCCATTCTGGCCTTATGTACTGTTTTTCTCTATAAATAAGAGTTCTTGCTCTGTGCACCGAAAAGTTTGCAATATTTTGTGTCCTTTGTTTCTTCCTATTTGCTTTTAATTCAGTTCTTGATAAATGTTTAAATATCTATCATGTTGCATGCCCTTATATATTTTACATAAATCTATTCATTGTGCATGTGATTATTGATGAGGCCATAAATTGGCCATAAATTACCAATATTTTGTCCTTCCATGTTACATTTGAAAATGGATTTAAATGTAATCTTGGAACTTATAGTTTTCTTAAGATAGAATATAGGATATATATCTTGTATCATTATTTATAAAAAAATTTTTTATCTATTTTTTGACTAATCCTATTGATTATTTGGGAAAGATGCAAAGTCTTGTGTATGTAGGCCATAAAGGAAAGATAATGCTAGTTTTGGGAAAAGTAAAATTGATCATGAATATTATATCTGAACTCAAGTATGATTTCATATTTACATTCCTCTCATAAAATTATGCAAGTTCAGAGAAATAATCATCTCAATCCGAGCTTGGATGCAAAAGTTATAGTTGTTTCTAGTTAGCTCCGGAACAATTGGAGTGAACTACGGAATGCAAATTTTAGTTTCGGAACATGCAGTTCTAATTTTGGAACACTATGGAATGACAGATTTAGTTCCAAAACTTGCATCAATAGAATAACCATTAGTTCCAAAACTTGCAGTTCTAGTTTTGGAACACTACGGAATGACAACTTTAGTTCCGGAAGTTGCATTAATGGAATGACACTTTTAGTTTGAACTTGCATAAAATGAGGAATTGTGAATAATTAGAGAATCCAATGGGAAATATGAGATATTTTTTTGTTCATAAAAATATTTTTAACAAATACCTCATTCATAGTTTCTATAGGTTTTACCAATAAAGAGAAATCTAACTTTTAGTGAGCAGTCCACGGAAAAAGTCTATCAAATGAGCACCAAACATTCCACAAATAGAAATATAAATTCAAATGGAAAGTATGAGAGTGGTTTTTGTTTATATAAATATTTCTAACAAAAACCTCATTCAGATTTGCTACAAGTTTTACTAATAAATATAAATCTAACTTTTAGTGAGTTGCAGTCCAAGGAAAACGTGTATCAGATGAGCACTAAAATTTTCACAATCAGAAACAACAAAGTCCAATGGAAAATCCGGGAGAGGTATTTGGTCAACATAATATTTTTAGGAAAACATCCTTCTAATAAAGTAGGAGAATAAAATCATTGTGATTCTTGTTACTAAAAACAAGGAGAAGATTTGGGAGCAAATCTTCCTAAAATAAGCAAGATAAGACTTTGACTCCAATAATATATCTCTCTCCATATTTTGTGGAGATGGAGATATTAGTTGTTAGGATTGGAATAAAGATAAGATCAGATTGTATTTCCCAAAATAAGAAGTTGGTTGGATGCATAAATTATAAATGCAACCTTCCACACTCTTATATGTAATTTTTCCCTACCAAGAATAAGATATCCGTTCTTTCTCAATCTTCTGAGTGAAATTGTTCTGCAGGTTTTGAATTAAGTTTGAAAGTATGAATTAAGTCCTCTTCCAAGGAATGAGCTAGCCACTCATTCCAAGGAATATGGATCAATGTTTTATGTTCATTTCTTTATTCTATTTTCCTTTTGTTGTGAACTTCTGATTTCATGTTATGTGATCCTTCTTTTTGTACAATTTCTGTTGTGAACCTACAGTGTCTTATTTATCTTTCATTTATTTTAATTTAGCAATTTCATTTATGCAAGTGTGTTTCTTTCATGCAAATTTTATTTCGTAAGTGTGCCTTTACATTTCCGCATGTGTGATTTATTTTATGCAAGTTTGGATTGTGTTTAAAGGAGTTATTTTTCAAAGATCTTATTTTCTCTTAATGTATACAACCATCGACACCAACCTTTGGATTGTCATTATTAATGAGTAGGATTGAAAATAATCATCAATTATGTTTTAGTTTCATCTCACCTTTGATGGTATAAAATATATTTTAAATAGTTAATCATGCTCGATGCTCTTCAACTAATCTAGTAGTTATTTCAATAGTGATATCTGTGCTATTTTAGTAAAGATTCGGCACATCGCCTTAGATATGATTTATATTATTTTTTGTTTTATCTCTAAACCCTTATCTCAATCCAAATAAGAGAAGATTCTGCTTCTATAAAACCTGGAGGTTATCTTAGGGATCAAGTCCCACATCCCTGAGGTTTCCCACAACTCTAGTGGTTCACATGCAAAGATAATCATCAACAATTTTCCTGGCACGCCTGGTGGGACATACTAAGGTTGATTAATAAGTGCATGAGTGCTTATTCTAGTGGGAATCAAAGCCACAAACTAGTTACTAGATCTCAGACTACAGTAAATCCTGGACTTTTGTTACCACCCTTGGTATCAATCGTAAGAGGACCTAGGCAGAATCCTCCGAGAGAAAAAATGGGTCAACTACCTTATCTCGAGACAATTTGTCTCATCAAATCAGGGAATTCTTCTCATCTTGCCAGTACCTCCGGCAACATGGAATCCCATCCCAACAAATGCACTAAAGGCACTGCCTAAATTCAATGGTGAAGACTTCAAGACCCCAGAGGAACATCTTCAAGACGTTGTAGAGATATGCACAATACATTACATCATGGAGAAATATGTTTCCTTAAGGTTACTAGCTACCTCATTTAAGGGAAAATCTCTCGAATGGTACAAATATTTGACTCCTAACTCTATCGGTACCTAGGATCAATTGGGAAATCTATTTTTAGAAGATTCAATGAAAAGGAGATATATCTTTACTCCTACAACTTATCAATATCAAGAAAGCTCCGTAAGAGCCCATGACTAATTTCAATACTAGATTCCACAAGACATGGCAAAGGATTCCAGTTCTAGCTAGACTGCTTGCAGGTATGGCTATTGTCTTTTATCTAAAATCTCTAAACTCGGATATTTTTATTATGATTCAATCGTTAGGAGGAGATTATTTGCCACAAGCATATGATATTGCAGTCCAGGATGAGAATAACTTAATAGATGTTAGGAAACTTCCCCAAAGCTCACTTTTCTAGTGTTTCCTGAGATAGCTCCTTCCTCAAGAGCAGACCTCAAGTTCTTCCCAAAATCCTACGTCCATATATAGCTACCCATCCTCTCAAGGAGCCACCACCCCTACCGCAACATCATCATATTCTTCTTCAGAGATGGAGGAAGTAAAAACATCCTTAGGAACTTCTCTAATGAGATAGTTAATCTTAAGAAGAATCAAAGTGTGTACCCAAGAAAATATTATCAAGGCTATCAAAGGGGTAGACCCGATTATCCTCCTCCGAATATAAAAAATTATCCTAAGTCTTTGAAACCACTCCAGACCATCCCACCCAATAGTGGGAGAGAGATGATTCTAGGATAGAATAATTTAGCGGAAAGATCCCAATGCTTGGTGTTTCCCTTGCAATAACCCTCATATGCCAAGATATTGCCCCTAAGGGAATATACAACTAAATATAACATAACAAGGAACAAGGGAAGGCTATGAGGTCAATGCTTTTGGACCTTACCAATCCCTGGGAATTCAAAATGTGGACTTAGTTACACAAATGCAAGGGATGTACTTGGAACAAGAGGAAGAGATTGCACATGAACATGCACTTTTCTCTTGGGTCGAAGGAGAAGAATTTGTATTCACAAACAAAGCATCCACTTCTAATAATCCGGTATAGTAAAATTATAACACTCACTCTAAGGGAAGATGACGGAAGTTGTGATCTCTATTCCTACAAAACGAATGGAGCAAGGAGATAATATTTGACATTCACTTCCTCTCCATCCATATCTAGATAAGAGACTCCAGTAGCCACTCAGAATCAAGGGAACTTCCATCCAACGGCCGAGAGGGTGAAATACCAACAATACTCCAAAGCACAAGTTCTTGGGCCGATGAATGCGATGTCAAGAAACTTAAAATGGTGTCGGCCAATGCATCCTTGTGGGATATCTTGGGAATTTGGGAACAAAAGGAGTTGCTGCAAGAAATGATGAAATCCATTGGTGGCCCAATATGACCAGAAAGGGAAAGAGAAAATTAGAATGGTCCAAGCTCAAACAGAGTTAGTACTAATGAACCAAAAAGAAGAGGTAAGTAAACTAAGACCCAAACCCTTCTTCATGACTCTTATAATTGGTAAAAATTACTACATAACTCCATGATAGACTCTGGCGCAAGCACTACGATTATGCCCCTAAAGAAAATAGTCATGTAACTAGATGGGAAATCAATTCAAACCATTGGTATTATTAGAGGTATCCCATTACAACTCTATTCCTTCCCAAACATAACTATTCTACAGGATATAATGGTAATCGATGTTCCACCATTCTTCGGACTATGTCTATCCTGTGATTTCACGCTAAAATTGGAGGCTACATGTCCCTTGATTGGTCTCATCTGATTCTACAGACTAAGTATGGATCCAAAATGAAGGTGCTATCAGAACCCTCACCAAGGAACATATTATGGATCAAGTGGCCTAGGGTTTTGAGGCCTCGCATGCCATGATAAATCGAGAGGAAGAGTCATATATGGATGATGGTGACCATCAAAGTGAAGATGATTTGGTTGACCTGTCACCCAGAGATCCCTTCGAAATTTTGATTCCACTAGGTTAGGTACTTATGTGATCTTTGATGAGAATCCCAACATCCCAAAGATTATAAGGGAAGATAGTAAAAATGAAAAGAATCTCACAAAGGATTCCTAATGTGGACTCTACATTTCGATGGGGCTAGAAGCAGAAATGACTCAGGAGCTGAAATATACCTATCTTCACCAAATGGAAGGAAGATACTCAAAGAATTTTTCTTCCACTTCACTTGCACCAAAAATGAGGTAGAGTACGAGGCTTTAGTGCATGGTTTGACATTGGCATGAAAAGAGGGCATACAAAAACTAGAGTCTTTGGGGACTCTGAATTAGTAGTGACACAAGTTAGAAGCACTACCACAACAAAAAATCCAAGGATGAGGTCCTATCATCACAGGGTATGGGATCTTATTGAGGAATTTGAGGCCTTTAACATTAAGGTTATCCCTCGGAACCAAAACATAGAAGCAGATAGAATGGCCCAAATCGGATCACAATTTGACTTGACCCAAGATCTGATGACAAACAAAGACGTAGTGAAATTGATCATCCACTGTCCATACCTGATAATGTGGATCATTGGCAAGTCTTTGAAAGTGACCAACATATATTTCTCTTCTTACAAAATTTAAAGAGTTTGCAGATCAAATCCAACAAAAATTGAAGAATCATATGGAGATCAAGTCATCTAGCTCAAAACAAACAAGCTTCCAAAAGGACTGATAACATTGGAAAATATTTTCGACTCCGATGATGCTAATACAAATAAGGGAAGTTTTCAGCGGTCAAGGAAGACTATGCCGAGCTAGAAGTAGCCAATGGGAAGAAGTTAAAGGTTGGGAAAATAGTCACTCAGAAGGAGAGGGAGAGACTTGTGGCTCTATGCCATAAGTATGATAAGGTAATAGCCTAGACTTATGAAGATCTACATGGTTATAATAAGGACATCATCTAACATACTATTGATCTAGAAAAAGGGACAAAACCTATGCATCAAAATTAAAGACCTATGAATCCAAAGAAAAAATATCTCATGGCTAAAGAGCTTAGGAAGCTCTTAGAAGCTAAAATAATCTTCCCAATCAAGCACTCCACATGGGTGTCCAATCTGGTACAGTAAGGAAGAAAAATGGTGAAATCAAACTCTACGTGGATTTCAAAGATCTAAATAAAGTGTCCCTTAAGGATCACTACCCCTTACCTTCTATGGAACATATACTACAAACAGTAGTGGGTTCAAAAGGATTTTATTTACTTGATGGTTTTTCAAGCTACAACAAAATATGGCTTGTGGAGGAAGACCAACATAAAACCACCTTTACAACAAAGTGGGGAACCTTTGCATATGCAAAGATGTCATTTGACTCACCAATGCTAGGTCAACTTTTCAAAGAGCCATGGATGCCACATTTGGAGAACTAGATTAATAAGATAATCCTAATATACTTGGATGACCTCACAGTGTTTACCAAAATAGTGGAGGATCATTTTAATGCCCTAGAAGTTGTATTTAAGAAATGTCAAGAATTTAGAATCTCTCTGAATCAAGAAGTGTGTTTTTGGAGTACCGCAAGGCAAAATCCTAGGACACATTATCTCAAGGGATGGGATCTCAATTGATCCAAAAAGATTCATGACCATTTTGGAATTTCCTCTACCTATTAACAAAAAGGAAGTACAATCTTTCCTAGGAAAGATTAACTTTGTCAATGAGATTCATTTCAGATTTTGCTGGAATGATCTACCCAATCACACTAATGCTAAAAAGAATCTAAACTTCAAATGGACCACTAAAGGTTGTCAAGCCTTTGAGGGGATCAAAAGAGAAATTACATCTTCCTCTAGTGCTATGCAACCCACTTATCCAAGGATTTCATTATGTATGTATATGGGAGTGAGCACAATGTAACATTTGTGTTGACACAGAAAGGAGATGCACAAGGAGAGGAGCATCTAGTTGCTTTATTTTCAAAAACTCTCCATGATTATGAGATAAGGTACAACTTTGTGGAGAGATAGGCTTACGCCATTATCAAAGGCCTAAAGAAATTCAGACACCTCGTTACCAATAACAAGATCATGGTCTTGGTGGCACACTCCAATGTCAAATAATACATCACAGAAGGTGAGATAACCAAAAAGGGCTAACTAGATCACTAAGATCTTAGAATATGACATTGAAATAAATCCCACAAAGCTAGTAAGAGGAAGAGGTTTGTGTCAATATCTCACACAAGATCCAATGACCCCAACAAATGAAGAATCTAAGGTGGTGCTCCATATTCAAGAGAACAAATCTAAAACCTGGGTATCGGATAGGATGCATTTCATGTAGATGAGTGAGTATCCAAGTCACCTTCATCTTAAAAAGAGAAGATATTACGATACATTAGGGATCTAAATTTGTCATAATTGATAATTTCCTTTTTAAAAGGAATTTTGATGGGATCCTGCTTAGATGCCTAAAAAGGAGGAGGCTGAAAAATTATTGCATGAGTTACATCATGAAAGCTCGAGAGGCCACTTCTCGGCCAAAACCACAACCATAAAAGTCCTATAGGAAGGGTACTTTTGGCCCAGTTTGTTTGCAGGTTGTTATGTGATAGTGAGTAAATGAAATTTTTTCCAGTTCTACATGGGCTTACGAAGAAATTCCACACTACCCTTAACCCTATCCTAGTTGAGGAACCATTCACACAATGGGGTCTAGATTTCATCGGAATGGTTAATCTAGTTTCAAGCGCAGGTCATAGGTGGATTCTCACCGCCACTGATTACTTCACTTGATGGATGGAGGCAGTTCCATTGAAGGAAGCCACGATAATATGATCCTAGAACTTCTCCGAGATATCACTACCCACTTTGGATCCCCCCACATGATCATATCAGATAATTCCAAGGATTTTCTGGGGAAAAGTGTTTGAATTTGCAATGAGGCATGGAATCTATCTTAAGATGTCTTCCAACTACTACCCACAGGGTAATGGTTTGGTAGAATCAACCAAAAAGAATCTAATCAGACTCATAAAAAGGATGGGGAGGAACATAAGATATTGTGGCATGAGCATGTCAAGATGACCTTATGGGCTGATTGAATCACACCCAAACAAATCCTGAAGGCCTCACCATATGAATTGGTCTATGGTAAAAGCATCATAATTCCTATCATTGTGGAGGTCCCAGATTTGCAAGTTTTGAAGAATATTGAGATCGTGGAACATGGACCAATGTAGGTAAGAATTGTGGAGCTGATAGAGCTTTAAGAAAAATGGGAGGCAACCTATAAATCTATGATCAGCCATTAGAAGTTTGTCAAGACTTGGTTTGATTAGAATACTTCAGAACCTGAATTACTAGTTGACATTTTAGTCTTAAAGTGGGACGCGAGGGCTGCACCAAGCCTCGAAAATCATGGAAAATTTGACCCTCTCTAGATAGGACCATTCAAGATCACTGCATACAAACAACACAATGCTTTTGAGCTCAAGACTATGGAAGGTAAGCCCCTGGTGATTCTAGTAAATGGGATCCACCTTAAACCTTTCCATTGAATCTTTTTAAATATTGTAAATTTTGTACCATTATGTATAGTCCCCCTCTTTTGTCTTTTGCCTTGTTTTTAGTGTCACCCCTTTAAATAAGTGTCTTTGGACACATTTCTCCAATAGAGACCCTTCTTTTTTGAAGTTTTAAAGGTATTGTACCTCCTAATTTTTCCCGAAATAAATGATCCTAACGTTATTTGGAATAATTAATGAAAAGGATCATATTTTTAATGAAAAATCTCTTGGGAAACAAAAAATGTGGTGTTAAGGGTCATGCAACGAGGTGTTGTTATATGATGTGACCCAATGTATACACAAGCCTTTATTTCATGTGAGTCAAGGAGGCTATTTGAGGCAAGTTTTGAAGTCACCAAATCTTCATTCTGAGTGCTAAGAGTCTCTTGCCTCGAGTTCCTAAGTCCCTAGTTTGAAGAACCATAACTTCCTCTAGTTTTAGAGCATCCATGGTAGCTTTCGGCTCCTACCTCAACCAAAATCTTACGCAAGACACCCATTTCCACATCACTCTCACAACCCAAGGTTGAGATTCCCACAAAGGAACACAATTCAACGACACTTCCATAGTCAAAAATTTCATGGATGAGGTCTTCGATCCCGTCCTCAACAAGAAACTGAAGGCTCTAAGAGAGGCTACTCATGCTATATTCCTAAATTTGGGGGATTCTGAGTCTTTTGGATCTATAATTTGGACCTCCACACTCACCCAATACATGGTGCCTCTTGTGCACCCATATCCGAGCTCGTGCAAATGTGTGCACGTTATTTTGACCCTGATTCCAACACCATCAAGGGTAAAAACATGTAGGTGGTGATTACACCATAAGCTATCATGGATATGTTGGCCCCTCCCTATGAAAAATTGGCCCATTTTTACAACATGGAAACACTCCAAGTCATCTGGAATGAATGCCATAATAAAGGCGCATTCATCAATGGGGAGTTGCAAAAAAATTTGATTCAATAAGTTTTGGAGCACCAGATTCCCAATCCCACTAAAAATGTTCATGTTGAATTCTTAGGATGCCTACTATTATCAAACAGATCATGCCATTGAATCTTGGAGTTATCACGTGCAACATTAGAACATCCCCAAGGTGTGGGACTTGGTCACCTTGGGATGAACCTCCTATCAAGGCCAACTTCCTTTGAAACTTTGATTTAAGATCAACTATGCAGCAAAACATTTGAAATAAATCTTCTACTAAGATGGGCTTAAAGTATCAAAAGAAGAATAAGGTGATGCATGGAGTATATTAAACATAGATAGACCCACTTAAATGCACAATCAAATCCTCTAATATGATATGCACATGTCTTTCAATCTTCTTCTATCCATGACTATAAATAATAACGCAACTTTGTAATGAAAGAAATAACTTTTCCACAATTGATATTCAAAGTAACTATATCACTTTTCATATGAATCAAACAAGATAACTAGGATAAAGGCATATTAACCAATCTAAATCTACTTAATTAATAAAAAGTTAGGGTTGAGGGGACCCTACCCCCTTACAAAGAGTTACAACATACTTACATATTGGCCAATGGATTTACCTTTAAAATCCATTCATGTTCCAAAAGATCAAAAACAAAGACTACAGTATAAGATATCCATTAGATAGGACTTACAATATATAACAGTCCAAAGGATTATACTAACAACATAGGGTAAACAAATCAAATGCATATTAAAAACCTTTGATTTCATTATTCTTTGACCAGTTCTTCCACCATCTCCATACAGCCATTCCATTCATTGACCAGTGTTGTTATTGTCTCCTTCCAGTATTTGTAGTTTGGTTCTTGAATCACCACCTTCGGCCCTGTTCCATCCTTTTCCTTTTCTTTTGCCAACTCCATGGACTGGATCATTTCGCCAGCAGTTTGAGATGGTAAATAGTACTTTTCACATTAAGGATATGTGCATCCCTGATTTGCATAATAATACCTTTCATTTTCAACAACTCACTTTCCATTTCCATGCTTCTGGCATTGGCATTTTTGAGGTTTTCACTGAGGATAAGGGAAGACATTTTATCCACTTTGTCATGCAGCTCCTTAAGGTCCATGGAGATCAAGCTAATTTTGTGCCTATTGATATCAATAGTCAGTTTGCAGTTTTCAAACTCTCTCATAAAAGCATGGGTTTTAACAGCCGATTCCTGGGCAAGAAAAGCTCCCTCTGAGCCATTTTAAGATTATGTAGACTATGGATAGCTTCCTCAGTGTTCTTGGAATGCTTGCCCTCGAAGACTCCTGTTCTTTTATGTTGGCCACATCCTCACTACTCGCTCCTTCCCCTTCAATTTTCATGAAAGGATTCCTTCTGGGTCGGGTGTCACCAGGGCTTTCACCCAAAACAATGGTGATGTTTTCCTCCTCACCCGATAGGGATACTGCTCTTTCCTGTTCTGAAACTTATCCCCCCCTTTGCCCATGCTTGACCTGGTACGTTTGGCCACTAGATTCCTAGGCCCAAAATCATCACAACTACTTCCTTAGGGTCCAAACTCCCAGTCCTTTTTCCCAGAGAGATGTTTGAAGCCGAAGCCCCAAATTTATCATTTTTTCCCAACAGGGAGTGCTCAACCGAATGATAGTTTTGATCAGACCCTGGTGTAAAGGGAGAATGAAAGTGCCTTTCTTCACCATAGCAATTGATTTTGCCAAAGAAGAGAATAGATAGAAAGGAAAGTTATAGGGTTTGGAATTGTGAATATGGTTTAACATGGGGAAATGGTAGCCATAGATAACTTTATATCTTCCTTCCAAAGTTATGTAAGACATTATCAGTTTAGCAATTTCATCAAAGGGGTAAGGTAACTTACTCCGAGCATATCCATTGTGCAGAGAGATGGGATCTCCTTTTCCTTGAAAGAAATAATCAATCTCAAGACTGTAGTCAGATTTCGGCTTGAAAATACATCTACCTTCCAAAGAGAGGCTAGTCACTTTAGCGATGAGCTTAGGTGAAATTGTGAGAGAACAATTACCGACCTGAACCTTGCCCTCATTCCATGTTTTGTGACTGCACTTCACTCAGAATCTCATCATGGCCCTCAAAAGTGTGGAGAAAAGACAACAATCCCACTGCATCCAAAAGAGATTTGACATCCTGGAGATCTCCTGGACACCTAGATGGTTCAGTGTGAACCAGGTCCCCCCATCCTTCTGCACCCAAAAAATTTTTTGCACAGAAAGACCAAAAATTCAGCTTTGTCTTTTTGCTTCCCCAAATCCAAAATGACCAAGCTTCCCGTGAGAAGAAAGGGAGCCAACTCACACACGAAAGAAAAAATCATGAAAGGTTACTGGCATGAGCGGGAGAGTTTAACAAAATTATTATTGGAAGGAACAAAAGAGACTCCCTCCCTTTTCATGATTTCAATGAAATTGGCATTCATACCAAAGAGGTGCTCAACAACTTGGAGACCACTAGCGGTAACCCCCAGATTAGCTACAAAGTCAGCACCCGCATTGCCTTCCCTATACACATGTTTGAAAGAAATATTCACAAAATAATTTAAAAAGAACTTAGTTTTACTGATGAAGTCTTCTATAGATATGGCAGGTCTAGATGAACCCTTCATACAAGAAATGATGTACAATGAATCTCCTTCCACTTCCAGAAGGTTGAAACCTTTTTCTTTTGCAATCTTCACCCCCAAGATAGAGCAGTTGTTGCCTCCACCACATTATTTGATTGTTGTCCAAGGTCAAAGAAATAAGCAAGAATAAAATGACCAAGAGAGTCCCGTATGACTCCTCCTCCCCGCTTTCCCAGGATTCCCTTTAGCCGCTCCATCAAAGTTGAGTTTTAGAGAACCTTCACAAGGAGGATTCCACTTAATCCCCAACCTGGGATTAGGCCTATTTGTTTGAGGTTTCCCAGAAACATTCCAATTCATTAAGAAGTGTTGTTCATTATCCAATATTTCCAATTCTTTATTCCTGAGGATAGAGAAATTGTTTCTAACTGCCTGAAAGAGGTTGTTTATAGACAGTTTGATAGGAAGACTCTTGTTTTTGAATATCCTTCTGTTTCTTTCCTTCCAGATTTCCCACCATAGATGACTTAAGCTCATGGCCCATAGATTTTTTATCCCTTGACTATGAAAGGGCTCTTCCATTGGTTCCAAGCTTCCTTTATATCTTTGGGGATGACCCAGTTTACCGAGAAACAATCCAAAATGGAGGATAACAATTGATGTGCATACGGACATTCCAGAAACATATGGTTTACTGATTCCATTTTTCTTTTCACATAGCACACATCTATTAACCCATTGGAGTCCTCTTTTTACAAGATTATCAACCGTGAGGATTTTATTTATAAAAGTGAGCCAACTGAACACATTAACCTTTGGTGTTATATTCTTGTTCCAAATCTTTCCAGCCATTAAATCTTCTTCTCTAGTTTGTCCCTAAAAAAAAGGGCATAGGCTGATTTGACAGAAAAATTTCCACATGGTTCCTTATCCCAAATGATTCTATCTTGGTCCTTGTTATTAGATGATACATAATTTTTTAAAAACTCATTGATCCCTCTCAAGTGATCATTTAGTTCCTGTCTATCCAATTCTAGAATTTTCCATGTCTGAAAACTCTCTTCATTAGCCATGTAGTTGTTTACTTTTTCTCCATACTTAGCTTCCAGTAATGCAGAGATTTGTGGAAATTTATCTTGAAGGGTGAAGTCTCCAGCCCATTTGTCTTTCCAAAAACCTATCTCATTGCCTCTTCCTATTTTCCATCTACTTCCCTTATTCAGAATTTCTTTGGCCCAGTTAATGGCTTTCCATATGCATGAGCCATTGAAAGTTACCTGTTTAAACATCCATATTTTATCATTATCATCCAGCCAATATTTTTTCTTAAGAATTCTGGCCCAAACTCCATTTTCCTTTGTTAGTCTCCATCCAATCTTAGCAAGTAGAGCTTTATTCATCTTGGACCAATCTCTGAGACCAAGTCCTCCAAGCTTTTTGGGTCTACACACTCTGCTCCAGGATACTAAAGGGATTCTATCTTTACTTTTGTGCCGCTCCATAAAAACCTTTTCTGGATCTTTTCCAACCTTTCCCCAATTGCTACAGGAAGTTGGTATAGGGACATGACATACACTGGAAGACTCTGGAGAGAGCTAATCAGAAGAGTGATTTTCCAACTTGGGATAACAGATTAGCTTTCCATCCAGCTAATTTCCTTTCAAACCTTTCAATTAGAAAGTTCCATTCAGCACAGGAGGGTCTCCTATCCCCAAGAGGAATTCCTAAATATAAGGTAGGGAAGGGTTTATAGGTACATTCCAAAATTTCTGTAATCTTCTTACAACGGTTGTCCATCCATAGTATTCAGAAAGAAAAGAGAACTTTTTCTGAAGTTGATCAGCTGTCCCAAGACATCCATATAGTCATCAAAAATGGTTTTAAGTTTTCTTGCTTGAGAACAGTAGCTTCCCCCACCATGAAAGTGTCATCAACAAAGTGTTGGTGAGTAAATTTTTCCATATCAAGTGCCAGAGAAATCCCTTTGATGAAGCCTTTTTCCGTTTCAACATTAAGTCTTCTACTGAGAGCTTCACCATTAAAATGAAGAGGAATGGGGAGAGGGGATCCCTTTCCGTAATCCTTGTGTGCTAGGAAAGAACCCAATTGGACTTCCATTCATGAGGATAGAAAACCATGCATTAGAGATGCATGCCTTAACCAGATGTCTCAATGTTATTTCAAAGCCAAACCTATCAAGGATTTTGTCAAGAAAGCTCCACGAAACCTATCATAAGCTTTTGCCATATCCAGTTTTAAGAAAAAAGCAGCCTTCTTACTGATTTTTGCCAAATGAATAGTCTCTTTGATAGAAATTATCCCATCTTGTATTTGTCTTCCTATGACAAAGCCCCCTTGTTGTTCCAAATGATATTGGGCAGGATCATCTAAAGCTTGAGGGCCAAAATTTTTGTGCAGATTTTATAGGAAGTGTTACAAAGACTTATAGGTCTAAAGTCTTTTAGTTCCATTGCATTACTACATTTCGGAACCAGAGTCAGAAAGGTACAGTTCATGTCCTTTAACATAACCTTCTTCTTGAAAAATTCCCTCACTGCTTCAAAAACCTCTTTTTTAATTATGTCCCAGAAATTTTGGAAGAAAAAGGTGGGAAATCCATCAAGCCCAGGTGCCTTGTCCGGGCTGAGTTGTTTGACAGAAAATTCCACTTCCTCCATGGAAGGAATCACTATGAGCATCACATTGTCTTCAACCGAGACTAACTTAGGAATGCAATTTAAGAAATCTTGTTCTTTCAAGAGGTTTTGATCCTTGCTGTTAGAGAGAAAATTTTGGAAGAAAGATATGGTCTCTTTGTCAATTTCATCTTGTTCCTCAACCAAGACACCCCCTTCCTTACTGATTTTGTTAATTTTGTTAAAGCTTCTCCGCTTTAAGGTGGATAAATGAAAGAATCTAGTATTTTTGTCCCCTTCCTTTAACCAAGTGATTCTAGATTTTTGTCTCCAGAAGATTTCCTCTTTTCCCAGGATATTGTGGTAGTCCGTTAGGAGAGATCTTTCCTTAACTTGATCAGCAGGATCATTCTCGATACCCTATCTTTCAGTTCTTCTTTGGACAATCTGTAATTCATCTCTGATTTCTGACTTCTTCTGGAAGATATTTCCAAAAAAATTATTCCACACTTTGAGGTGGGCTTTCACATTCTAAGTTTTTAGAGAGTCTAAACATCATTGTTCCTTTAACCTTTAGTTTCCACCATTCTTTTATGAGATCATTTAGATCCTCATTTGGAGCCACATCTTCTCAAAATGAAAGGGAGTTCTTCTTTGAGAAGGGTTCTTAATTTGAAGAAGAATGGGATTGTGGTCAGATCCAATCCGAGGAAGAGAAAAAAGGGAGATGTCCTGGCTTAACCATTCCTCTAAAACCAGAGCCTTGTCCAATCTAACTTGAATATGTTGAGTGTCAGTCCTTCAGTTAGACCATGTGAAACTGCTGCCTTTTAGATCGATATCATGGAGTTGGGAAGATGTTATGAAATGATTAAAATCCTCCATGCCAACTGAGAACTCCTTAGAACCTCCTTTTTTTTTCCCGGGAGTCCTTGGGGTGTTGAAATCCCCCATAACAATCCAGCCAGAACCTTTAATAGAGTGATTAAAGGATAGAAGATGGTGCCAAAGTTGTTTCCTTTCTTTGTGATGGGTGGGAGCATAGATATTTGAAAGAACCCATATACTCCTATTTTCAAGATCTCTCATCATCACCGCCACATGGTTATCTCTCTTAACCAACAAGGTTCCCTCGAACTTGTTTGGGCTCCAAACCACTGCTAATCCTCCAAAGCTCCTTTCGAGCTAACAACAAAGGCTTTAGAGTTTTTCCAACATAATTTACAAGAGGATAGGAAGGATTCTTCTTTCATTTTAGTTTCTACAACAACAAGCACATCTATTTTCTGTCTTTCAATCATATCTTTTAGGATCCTCCACTTCACGGGACTATTCATCCCTCTCCCATTCCATGATATGCAATTCATTTTCTTAGGTTGGGTTTATTTTTCATGAAGACCTTTTGTCCAAGCACATCTGTTTCCCTGAATCTATCTCCTTTTGGGTAGTTTTTTTCCTTGATTCAAGTTTATTCGGTCTGCCTTGTTTTCTATTTGTAGCTTCCACATTTATAGGATTCTCATCCTCCTGGTAAGGGACAGAGCTTGAAGAGTCCCCCTTTTTTCCTTTTGGATCTATTTTCTTTTTTCTAGAAGTAATTTTATCCCCAGAAGGGTTTTTGATTCTAGGACTTAGGCCTTCTTTCTTATCCTCAGTCTCCTTGATTGGGGTTCTTTGTGCACTCAAAAGGGCCTCAATAGAGGGAGAAATCTCCACCCCTTTGATGAGATCCAGATCCAAATTCTGGCCCTGAGTATCCTCAAGCTCCATTTGGTCCTTTACCAATTCCTCCACAGTCTTGACCTCCATCTCCCTTTCTTCAGTTGAGGTTTGATCACTCCTGACTATTCATTGTGAATCCCTTCTTTCACATTATATTTACCAAACTCCATCTTCCTACCTTTCAAAAGATCCTCAAGTATTCCTCCTCTTTTTCCTTTACCTTTGTTTCTGACTTAGACAGGTATTTAGATTTCCTTCTATTGGTCACCAATGTGAAACCTTCCTCATCCTTTTCCATTGCATCTTTTAAAATGGGGTTTTCAGAAACAGTCTTTTCCTTTATGCGAAGTGGAGAGAAAACTTCCAGCATGACTTTGGAAAAATCTTTCATGTGATCCTCCGCTTTGCATAATGCCTTTCCCTTTTTCCCCATTACCCTCCTTAACTGTGACAGGGATAAACACTTTAGAAACTTTAAACTTACAGCTCGAGAGGAGTGGCCCCACCCATTGCACTTAGAGCATTTCACAGAGAAATTTCCATTTCAATCTTTTGATCCCAGATCCCAAGTCTAGATTTGAGTTTATACTACTGGGGATTTCTCTATCCGCTATAGTGTATATGTAAAAATGGGCACAAATAAGGTGAGTCATTTGTCTGGTGGCATTATCAATTATTACAAAAGTTCCTAGCGAATTCGCAATACCTTTAACAATATCCTCATGCCAAAATTCTAGAGGGAGGTTTGGAAGGTGAATCCAAACCAGGAATTGATTCAAATTTTCTTTTTCCGGGTTGAAAGTAGGTTCCCATTTCCGGAGATACCATCCTAATTTTCCCCAAAACCAGGGACCTTCTTCCAGAGCCTTCTGCATATCTTCTTGGAGATTAAATCTAAAAGGAAAAGCCATTCGAAAGAGCACTTACCTCTAAATGCCCTTTTGGGGACCACTTCAGTTTAGTCCATCTTCTGACTTGCATCAATATTAGGTCTCCCACCCATCAGCTTCCCTACTAATGACTTATTCAAATTTTTTGATGTAGAATGAAGAAGCTAGTCAGGAATTTCAAGGACATAACCAAACTTCCTTGATCGCTTGAAGAAAAAACTTTTTGTTTTTCAAGGTCGATTCATCATTTTTTACTACATTTGACCATGTTTCTTTAGGTTTTGTTAATACATTTCATTCAGAAGCTTTCTATTTCTCCTTCCTCGCGCATTACATCCTATTCCTCTAGTCTAGGTAGGATTTCCCTTCCTTCTTTCTCACAACTTAAAAAAATAGATACTTCTCCTCTGGTCCACATGCATAATGATTTACCACGTCCACTATATCAATCTCCCTTATAAATTTGGTTGGAAACCTTTTCAACTTATTCACCACTTTCTTTAGTTGACTTATGAAATTTTGGCACGAGACTAACCTGTAAATTGAATTGATATTGAAAGTTTTAGTCACTTCATCATCCTTCTTCACCAAATCTTTGAAATTTGATTTAATTTGGTCAACTAGAAGAGCATCAATATTCTCATTGAAAAAATTGTAGTCGATATTATCAAATTATTTTGAAATATCATTTAGACCATCCATTATTTCCACACGTTTATCATCCAATTTCTTGATCAAATCCTGCAATACTTGGGATCTAAATTCCATAGCTTTTTGAAACTCAAACAATTTAGAAGTATCATCAATTACCCCTTCTTGGAGGAGTAAATATGGGTCCACATCTCTAATCTCTCCCCATGTAGTCAAATTCAGATTCAAATTATTATTATCCTCAGAGAGGACTTCATCTATCCTATGAATAGAAGTTCTTTCAGTTTGTAAATCATTATACAATTCAATAATTATTTTGATTAGAGGATTAGCTTCCTGAAGCATGCATTCTATCCATCTATCTACCGATCTTCCCTTCTAACCTATCTTCTCAATTTCATGATATGAAATATCATCTAAAACGGAAGAAATTGTCAGAGTAGTTGTAGTTGAAGGATCAATAGTTGGAGTGGGTTGTGTTACTTTCCTTAAAAGGGTAGTAAGTTGTTCAAATTTTGATTTCAATTCATCTTTGGAAGATTTATCTTTGTCATACTTCTCCAAAAAAATTCCAAGGGCCATTTGAACATCCTATTTAGTGCCTTCATGGGTTGCCTTTCCTAGTGAAAACCTAGAAATTTGATAATTTGTTGTCGTAATGGTTTCTTTAGTTTTCCCTTCAACGAGAGTAGCTACCTCCATGAACCTTTCTCCTAACTTGTTTATTGATAAATTAGAGATGATCCTTGGTCGTTTGGCCTATCTCTTCGAGTAGGTTCCAACACACTCAAATCTATCACATCTACAAAAGTCACCTATTTATCTCGCTTTGGGTTTTGATGATATAGCCATTCAGGTATAGTAGATGCGGATGAAAGTGGCATGGTTGGTTTGACACTTAGAGCACTAGATAAAAAAATGACATTGGTAATATCAGTTGATTGTGAAATGGAGGTGGTTATGATAGATGGGGTGGAATTGAGAATAGCCTCGGGAGTAGATATAATAAGACTGGAAGTGGAAATGGAAGGAAAGGAAAATGCTAAGAAAATGGAGTGGAAAATGGAGACCCAATAATTTCCCCTACTATAAGACAGGAAGGGATGAAAACACTTAGGCCATGGATGGGGATGGAAAAGAAGAGATGAGTGGAGGAGTAGTGGATAATGGTGGGGAAAGTGGAGTTGAAGATAGTGACAATGGTAGTGAAGGAGGGGGTGGAAAATCTTGTGACACAACTGGAGAATCACTAACTTCAACAACTTTTGTTACTTGTATTGTAGAGGACACAACCTTAGCAATGGGAAATTTTGAAAGAGAGGAACTCCCAACAACAAATGAGATCTTCCTTGGAGTTATATTGGCCTTTTGAGTAGACCTTTTACCTTTCATGGGTGTAGGGAGACTCAGTGTTGGTTAGGCTTCTATTCTTATAGATTGATCTAACCCTTTGGGTGAAATTCCCAAGGTAGCCAACCAATCATATGTCCTTTGTAGAATGGGCCCCACCATTTCCTTAGTATTGCAATGTTCTTCCTAGTACCAATTGATCCATGGAAAAGGTTGATTAACAACATTATTTTTCCTATAAATCAGATCCAATACTTCATCATCGTCCTCCATTCCTTCTAGAATATCTGCAATACTCGAATTGTTTGACTTCATCCAAGGTCAACCTCTCATATTCTCGTTGTCTGATAATAATCTCATCCCAATAGTGAATCCAAATATCCTCCAACTAAGGAACATGAGAACTAGCCAATCTTGTTTCACTAAACTTACCCCAGTAATCAAAGTTAGTTCTAGGATGGAAAGTTTACAAGGTAATTTCATACATCTCCCCATTCACATTATTTTCCTTTTTAAATGTTTGTATAATCCTACCACCAGGATTCCCATTTGGAGGTGGGATAGTTACATGTAATTAGATGTAAGGCGGAGCATATAATGAAACAAAAGATGGCTTTTACGGCTTCACTTCACCCGATTCAAGATACATGGAGGTATGACCTAGATGGGTGGGTGATAGCCACCCCATCTGAAAAAAATTCTCGAGACTCTTGCCATCATGAGCATATGAATTTTTTTGAGGACGGAGGTCTCCCAGCAGAGAATCCTAATATTTTTGTCAAAATGAGCGATATCCTGAGTCAACTATGGGAGTCATTTCATCTATTTTTGTACAAGTATGACCCCACCGTAACAATTTATAGGGGCTTAAGGGTGGCCATGTGTAATAAGGATTGGAGCACAAAGAAAATAGAATCCTATTGGAAATATAGGTAGGAAATAGGCAGACTACCCTCAATTTCGAGGTCATGCACACTAATGAGTAGTGGGAGGAATTCTAGGACACTAAGCATGGGTCCAATTCGATAAAGAGGAGGAAGTGGAGGTCTCTAAAAGTAGCTCACATGGAATAAAATGGATTCCCTTGACCCCCTCCCTCCATTCCTCCTCGGGAATTCCTCAGGCTACACGTCCATGGTTTAGATGACACCAAGCCCTTGGGTTTGGAGATAGTATCAAACCAATGTTAGACCCAGCTAGGGATCACCTCGGCACAACCATCAATCTTTCCCTCCATGACCGCTGGTGAAGGCTCAAGCCCCCGAGCCCCCAAGAAGAAGTTGAAGTTAGTTGAGGTATCTTCTTCCTCTAACCCTTCACCTCCTCCCATTCTTCCATTTCTTTCCCCTCTATCTTCCAATTCCTAGTTGGAGTTGCTCCCATTTTGGTTACCCCAACCCAAAATCTTCTTGCCCCTAGCTCCCTTTCCTGCCTCTACCACCCACCACCATTCCCACATTCTCTCCCGAGTTTTGATGGGCCCTTCTTTGGCTCTCATGACTTCTCATCCCCCACAACCAGTTATAATCCCCTATGTCCTACCACCAGATTCCCATTTGTAGGTGGGATAGTCCCTTCCTCCTCAAAGTTTTTGAATCAAGCTAAGATGGCCAAAGTAGCCCGAGATAAAAGGAGGGAGAAGAAGAAGAAAAAGGAAATGGTAGTGGGAGCTGAGAGGAAGATGCGGTCATTGTATGACCATCAACAAAGCTCTTAGACCATCCCCCAGATGGTCTCCAATTTCTCCAAGCCCATTGAGTAAATGAAACTTGATGATTATTCCATCGTGCTGTTGTGGTGGACCTTACTCAGTTTTGGCCTTAGGATAAGGTCAAACTAATGAGAGAAATAGATGTTGTGGTCACCACAAACTATCTCAAACTTAGTAAGAAGCTAAATAAAATGGAGGCTAGCCTACTATAGACATAGTATATTGTGGCCAACTTGAATGCCAAAATAAAATGAAAAGGAAAAGAAATAGAACAACTCTGCATGGATTTAAAATAGGTGGTTTCACAAGAATCTCTTACACCTTCCCAAGCAAAGACCAAGACATTAGAAGCCAATCTGCAGGACCCAAAACGTGGCTAGTTCTCTTGATAAGGAGAAAAGGCTCCTTCAGTGGGAGATCAATTCCAATAAATCATAGGTTACTATGCTTTAAGTGAATCTATGTTCCTCAGAAGCAAAGAAAGGTAGCTTGCACATGAATTGCAAGACAACAGAAGATGCGGTCAAGGATTTGATCTGAAATCTAGCTCAACAACCCCAAAAAGGGGGGATTATCACGTTGGTGCAGGGGTTATACACCTCCTACTATAACATAATTCCACCATGGAAAAATACCTAGATCCCACACTCAAATTCATATTTAATGCACAAATCCTATGCACCAACGTGGAATCTTCAAAGGCCACCATCAGCAATGTCATATCCGCCAAGGTCCTTGAATCACAGATGTTGGTTTAGAAACTATATGAATCTTCAGACTCCAACTTGAAAGGGGATGACATTATAGACAATAAGATGGTTGTAGTAAATATCAATGAGATTCTAAGTTATAATAAGGCAACTATCAAGTTCCAGAATCTCCTGACCCAGCTCTAACTAGGGATCAAAGAGAGGAAGCAGTGCATAGAGGAACTAGTTCAATTGGGCTTCCCCTCTCCCTTTCCCAATGACTCCACCATCCTATTAGAGGACTAGATCCAACAACTACTAATGGCCAAGCAGCAAGATAAGATTGTCTTTCAGTCTTTAAAGGATGACTCTAGCGTCACTGAGGTGGAGGCCATTTTGACCCCAATTGTAAAACTGGAGTTCTGTCTACACGTAGTCATGCATAATCTCTAGGAATTATCTCATAAGGAGATAATTGAGCTAGATAGAGCCTTTTAAGATCTACAATGAAAACTTACCTGATAGAGGCTGAATGGGTTAGGTACCAAACTGCTTTAAAGCAACTCTAAGTGGCATCTCTTTGAGCCACATTTTGAAATTTTACGATAGGGAAGGATTGTCAAATTCTTCCATGACTGGTACAAAGTCCCTTAGTGAGTCGCCATAACTATAGAATGATTTCTACATTATTTTAGGGCTCTTCCATTTCTGCTATATTTTTTCACCCCGGCCCCCTTTTCCTTTTGGTGTTCTTTTGTATTTTTGTGGGACTCAATTTTTCCTAAGTATGGAACTGGACATGGAGGGTATCCACATGTCCCTTCGGCACATTTTGGAGAAAGAAAAAAGAATTGGGATCCTTCAAGTAGTGAGAATTCACCATGTGGCTAAAGCGCAGAAAGGCAGCCCAAGTGGGCTGAAAATTCAAAATAAAGGAGAAGAACATGCAGACCTCCACATGTCACCCAAAAAGAGAGAAAAGGAGAGGCCCAAAAAACTATGCAAGGTCTCCATATGTCATACAAGGTAGCTACCACCGTTTAAGGGACCAAATAAATAAGCAGAGGACTCGAGGTTTGGAGAATTAAATGTGATCTCGGGTCCTAAAGCATGCAGTTGAGATTTTATCCCAAGGATAAAGATCACGTAGGTAGAAACTAAATGTGGATGGTGGAATTATTGATTGGAGGCACATTAGAGCAAGATCCGTGGGGGTCTATAAGATAATGTTCTTTTCTAGTAAGAAAAGAGGAGGAATCAAGTTTCAGAGCTTAAGAGGAGAAGATTTTAGGTTCATTCCATTGTGTTCATTGGCCTTAGTAAGGCTCTGTTGTAAGGAAATATTGTAATCTGTGCCATTCTAGGCCTTATGTACTATTTTTCTCTATAAATAAGAGTTCTTTCTCTGTGCACTAAAAGTTCACAATATTCTGTGTCCTTTGTTTCTTCTTGTTTTCTTTTAATTCAGTTCTTGATAAATGTTTAAATATCTATTGTGTTGCATGCCCTTAGATCTTTTACATAAATATGTTCATTGTGCATGTGATTATGTTTTAGTTTTGTCTCTCCTTTGATGGTCTAAAATATCTTCAAAATAGTTGATCATGCTTGATGCTCTTCAACTAATCTAGTAGTTATTTCAATAATGATCTTTGTGCTATTTTAGTAAAGATTTGGTGCATTGCCTTAGATAGGATTTACATATTGTTTTATCTCAATCCAAATCAAAGAAGAGCCAACTTCTATAAAACTTGGAGGTTATCTTAGGGATCAAGTCCCACATCCCTAAGATTTCCCACAACTTTGGTGGTTCATCTACAAAGATAATCATCAACAAATACCAATTACACCATGTGAATCTCTTCATACTTTGAAAATCCATACTAGATTATCCATTATAAACACATGATTCGGACACTTAATAGTGCATACACATAGTCATGTGTCCTTACATATATATTTGAACACACTTATTAACACATACACATATTCACCGGACAACCCCTCTCTTTGCATGGACTTTAATACATATATATATAGGTGGGAAGTTTTCCTTCACCTCTTACATAATTGAATCTATCAATAATAATTCCTACAAAGAGTCTCGCATGCTTACACTTTCCTATAATTATTTTCCATCCTTTGGTTCACCATAATTATCCTATTGTGTGTTATAATTAGCCCTTGATTCACTCTAGTTGTATATGCTATAATTAGATTCATCCCTATTATATAAATAAATTTCTTTATTTCTCACGCCATGTTATAATTGGATTCATCCCCATGCATATCCTATATTTATCTTTCCTTGGTGAATGCGTTATCTCTAATTTTGTCTATTTTTATCTCACCCCGTAATTTTGGCTAACTCGCTTTTCTTTTCGACCTTGTGCAAACCTTTTGTGCATCCTCTTCTCATACCTTCATGCACACCTTTGCACACTTTTTTACGCTTGTATCATCTCCTGTTCTTGTGTGCATCTTCTCACACACCTTTTTGACTTGTGGATATCTTCTTCACATCTATACACACCCTTCGTGTGTAGTCTCCATCCTCTATGCATGGATTATACTTAGCCACTTTCTCATCCCAACATTATCCCACACTAGGGATATTTTTCATCCTCATAAATACTTGATCCAATGAATGAATGAATAATGAATCATGTCTGAAGAAAGAATATGGGAAATCCTAAAAGAACGTAATAAAAATAATGTGTACTTTTGTGCACGCCAAAACTAGGGTCAAGGCATTAATCAAATTTCAAGAAATTTAAGTTTGATTGATGCCTCTAATACTTTCTATTATTCTAGCACAATATCTAATGTTCCCGGTCCCGATTCAAAAACATTGGGTAATTTCTCTAGGGTCATTTCTCCATCCTTCTCCTATAACTCCTTCAAAATTATATCCCATTCAATAGCCATACCTTCTAGGTTATTCACCCTCCTCATCACCATGGTTTACACCTATCCTAGCATTACATCTATTCTATCATACTTACCCTTGTTAAATTATTTATTTTCTCGCTACCTCCTGTTAAACAATTTCATGCACCGTCCTATTACCTATGTATAATGAAGCCTATAAGTGGTCCAATTCATCTTCATCTTCTCGCAAGGCACACACTTATTATAGAGGCATCCTTAAACCTACCAAAAAACTTATTAGTCCTCAATGCGAGACTCCTTCATCTTAGTGCCAAGGTATTTATACACTTTTATTATATGATCCACATTTTCTTTGTTCACTGTGTTAAGTATTCTATTATTGACCCTTGACCCTTATTCGCCTTCTCTATTACTAATTAAATCAACTCTTCCACGGTATCAATTTACCTACTTTTATTCATTTTTGCCTCCAAGTCTATGTTTTGGCATGAATTTGCAATGCATGTAATAAACTGTGCCACTTTTGTATTTACTAAGGTCAGCTAGGTCTTATACTTATTCAATTGTACAACCAACTTCTTATTATTTGTACTTATATCCTTAGGTCCTTCTCGTGTGTTACACAATGGTACTCCCTTGTTAATATTCCTTCTCCCTACTTCGGAAGCCATTTTATTCAAGGTATTTATTTCCTACTTGTCTAAAATATGAGTTGATTCCACAATTATAAAGAAATTTTATGGGTCCTTCTTCCCATGCAATTCCATAATTGAATTTTTCTTCCCCTCAAACTCTAGCTCCTCAATGTGTGTCTACATCATGAAGGAAAGCATATTATGCATGCACATATGAGATTTGTTTTTATTGAACATATCCCAAAAAAATAATTGGTGGGTCTCCATGGAGCTTTGAAATATACATCTGATAATCTTGGTTGTATCATCTTGGTATGACATGCTTGGGCAAGGAGGTAATCTTGATGGAGCATATTGTGGCTTCTTCCTTCATTTTGATCCCTCTATTGTGAGTTGTATGTGTGGTGTTTTCCGTAATGGACTTGTGTCCTTATATTATTCCTCATATTCCTCCTCCTCTTCATGTGCCTCTTCTCTTCATGTTCCTCTTTGAACCTCTCTTTGTGCTCCTCCTCATTATCCTATTTGCACTCCTCTTCGTGAGTGTGCTCTTCATAATGGAACAATATTTCCTGGTCATGCTCTTCTTCATCAATAATGTGTATCACTCGAGATCCTCTACTTATTTGTGCTCCTTCACCTATTTGGAAGGTTTCTTCCTCATGATATTCCATTGTGTTTTCTTATTCCTCTTTTGTTGGGGTAGGCCTTCACATTTCTCTAATTTGAGCAGATGGAGAAACTTGAGGAGTGCGCAATGTACTTTATTCTTGTCACACTATGACTACATCCTCTTTTGTGTGGTATGGTCCAGTTGTCCTATTTCATCTTCTTCTTCTTCTTCTTCTTCGGAGTAGGCTCACACCTATGCTTTGGTATCCTTACAATTTCCTTCTTTTATGGGGTGGTGCAAGATTGGTGTCACACACTTAAACTACCTTACCATCCTTCAGCTTGGGATTCAAGTATATGTAAAACTAGTAAGCCTCCTTCTCTACTACCAATGTTATGATGGGAACAAGGTCCATCAGATCAAACTCCATTGTTTTGACATAACACTCCTTGGTATCATATCCATATTTTTTCTCAAAGTATGGTAGTCGATCTACCTTATTCATGTTCAAATTTAGCAGTTGCACATATTTGATCTTATTGACTACAATCTTGAAGTATATTTAGAAGTAATGCAAATGATAATTTGCACAAGGGTCCTATCTCTCCATTTACTAGCAAGAATCTTCTAAGGTATTTGTGTTGCATAATTGTAGATTTTTCCTACCCTCGTAACTCTTTTGGTATCTCCTGGCATGCATCATTCATTCTCAAAGGCATCATGCAACCACTTATACCATCTATCCAAGATTTCTTTATAGATTTTTGTGACTCCACATCACAAGTATATTTGGGAAATATTCTTGTTGATGATCATTTCTCTAAGGGATGCTCCCATTTGTTCCCTTTTGGTCTATCCAACACTCCAATTTCCCATAATACTATGAGAAGCAACATTGACCCCCATGTAATCTTCTCCCCCTTCCCATGTTGGATTCTTTCCTCTTCGATGATTCCCTCATTGATGTACCAAATGATGTTTTACTTTGGTCCCTTAAACCATCTTATGCATGACCTGTAATAATTTTTATTTACTTTAGAATCACTCTAAGGTGCCTAGCTTGTAGCTCACCAAGTGTGTGGATACTATTATACAGGGTTTTGAAATGTTGTTAATAATAAACATGTGGCCTCCTCTCTAATAGTGCAGATTGGTTGTTGTCTCCTCCACTCCGTAGACTCGTCATGTATATCCGTGGATGATCTCTATGCTGGTTTTGTGTAGCTTAGGCACTTTTCTCGATCAATTACATAATGATGCACATCCTTCTTCTCGTGAAATAAAATTAGTCCTCACGGACTCTCAAAATTATCCACTAAAATAATCATGCAAGTTAACAAAATAATGGTAATTTGAACAACTATAGGACCCCAACATCTACCAATTTATTACACACTACATCATCTATCACAATCTTCCCTTCTATAGATAAGTGTCATGTCTCTATTATGATATCATTTCTAATATCACCTTCGTGCCCTTGCACATGGTGGTTATACTCACTAACTTTACTGCTCCATATTTGAGATGTCCATAGAGTCCCAACTATCATTTCCCACAGGTACTTTATTTTTGAGTGCCAATCATTGTGGGTTTCCTCCATTTGTTTCTTAGTATTTGGTACTCTCTTCCTTGGTGACATCACTTCCTATGTTTAAAGTTATTGCAACTTCAAATTTTGTGAATTTTGTGCCCTAGTTTCTAAAACCTCTCAAAATGTAAATTCCATACAACTACAAGTATTAGTTGATCAATCCTCAAATACAAGGTGTTCCCAACCCTAAAACCAGCTCATGCAACTTCATATTGTGTCAAACCATCTTATAGCTTCAAAACCCTTCCAATAGTTTCCACATTTCCATTTTTCCCAAACACAAGGATCTCTTTGGTTCTTAACTTCTTAGATCTCTTTCATTACTAATCGATCACAATCCATACTAGTTCGCACTAGTTTTCTAAATCTATAATGTGCATAAATTCTCAATCCTCAAGGTGAAAATGAAAACTACACTTTCTCCCTTTATAGATTTATAATCTTTTACTACATTAAATGCACTCACCTACCCTTGATTTTTTGGATTTAATGCATATTTTTCATTTTCCCATATTTTTTGACAAAATATGGGATCATTGTAAAATTATCTTTGCATGAAAAAATCCATGATCATCATACACTTCTCCCACGTGCAACCGTACATAATCTTATGGTGTGCGACTACTTCTCAGGATGCAAAACCCCTTTATACCCACCTCCCTATGCCACACCTTCTTTCCTTTGTGACACTTACCAAGTATTTCTACTCTGTACTACCTTCCTCATGTTATACTACTCACCACTCATCCTTCACCAAGTCTTCATATGAGAAACTCCACCAAACCATGCACACTTACGCCTTATCAAGCCAATTGTCGACTTATTTCTACGTAACGCACACTCTCGTGTGGTAAACCACTTTAATTAGTTTACCTTGTGCTCCTTTTCCTTATACCCCATACTAAAATAATTTTCAGTCCTCTATGCATCTATATTAAAAATACGCCATCTCCTACACACGAACATTCTTATTAGAAAGAAACAACAAAAAAAAACTGAAAAGGAAACCTACTCTAAATGGAAAAATTGACTTACTAAAAACATAAAGAAAGAATATTATTTATAGTAGGGCTTTAGCCTAATTCTATTAAAGTACCCAGAAACATATTACCATCTAATATCTATAAGTGAAATGCTCCTAAATCTAGTATCTAAGTTACTTTAAATGGTCCTAACTAATGAACTATGAGCTTCCCTAGGTTTCACACAAAATTTGAATCATAGAGGAGTACCAATCCCCAAAATACAAAAGTCTTGTTATTGATATGCCTATCATGTCGGATTTATTTAATGCCTTCTTTGTCTTCTGAATCCATCATACAATTACATGCATTTCATCTAATTCCATGAATCTATCAATGCCCTCTTCCACTTCCTTTTTACCAAGAAGGCCTCCCGTGCACATAATATGTATGTGAGGGTATCATGAACTCTATTGGAAAAACTACCTCCGCACCAAACACCAACTAAAATGGTGTTTCTTTTTTCAATCACTTATACGTAGTTCTCGTATGCCCATAATACAACTAAAACTTTGTCATCCCAATCTTTTCTCCCTACATCAAATTTTTGTTAAGTTATGTACCAAGATTTTGTTGAAATCCTCTTGTTCCATTAGTATGTGGGTGATAGTGAGTAGTCTTATGATGATCTACCATTAATTCAGCTGATAATATTTAAATGATCTCATTCAAAAATGAGTTCCCTATCACTGGTAATGCTCAATGGACAACCATATCTACTAATAATATTATACCATTGAAATTTTGCAGCGTAGTGGCAAATACAATCCTTTGTGGGCATTATTCTAACCATTGTGTCGTATACTCTATGCAAGTGATGATATCATGTGTCTTTCCTCCACACTATTGGCACAATTGGACCAACAAAATCAATAGCCCATTTTTCAAAAAAAAAATTACACTTGATATAGGTCACAACAACATATCATCATGTTGCCCTAGTTTACCTATTCTTTGAAAATGAAAATAAGATTTGATAAATTCCTCGGTATCATTGTAGAGAGTATCCCACCAAAGTTCTATGAATAATATCTTGTTCTTAGTGGCCTCTCTAGCATAATTACCTCCCCCGATTCCACATTCACTTCTTCCATTATTGCATCATATTCATGATCTAGTACACACCTATGCAATACCTCATCTCTTCCCACTTTATACATGTTTCCTCTAACCAACTTATAGGGTGCAATGCGATTAGCTAGCTACTTCTTCTCTAATTTCTTAATTCTTGCAAGACACAATACCTATGCGTAAAAATACTATAATATCTTCCATATTATTGAGTGTGTGTTGCAACTTGAATAATTGGATATCTAACATGGTTTCCTAAATGGTCTGGTCCTAGATTACATTTTCCAAGATTCATTATAACTGAAAATTAAAACTTCTAAAATAAGATAACCCATCTACAAATGCACCCTTATAGTACTAGCTTGTTAACTAGATACTTGAGTTCCATATGATCAATATAAAAGATAAACGGTGTCACTAGCAAGTGCTATCTAAATTTAGGAAGCACATATACCATAGATAACACCTCACTCTCTATAGTTGTATAAGTTTACTCTGCAGTGTCAAATTATTGCTTGTGAAATATATGGGATGATCTATCTTTCCCTCACCAGGTGTTCTAACACTAATCCACTTGTTGTACCTGAAGCATCCACATGTAAATGAAATGTTAAATTACATGAAGGAAACCATAGTATGGGCAAAATATTTAGCCTTTCCTTCAGTGTCTCAAATGCCTTTTGTTGTAGGTCCCTCCAATAGAACTTCACTTTTTCCTTTTGAATTTCTTCCAATGGTTCAAATATCTTAACATATCCTTTGATGAATTTCTAGTAATAGCCTATATGTCCAAGAAATCCATGCACACCTCACTCTGATTTGTTGGTTCTTCTAAACCCAAGATAACTACAATATTTTTTGGTCAACCAAAATACCTTCCTTGCATATGATGTTCCCCAACAATGTGCCAAAAGGTGTTACAAAGATGCAATTCTTGATATTTAATGATATTCTCAGTTGTTTGCATCTTTCAAACATCATTCTTAAGTAGTCATAATGGTCTTCAACCAATCCATAAACAATCTTGTCATCAAGATACACCTGTAAGAACTTGTGTATGATGTCTTTAACACCTAGAAAATAATACACAAGAATACTACTGACACATTCTTAAGCCCAAAATGCATAATCCTATATACATAAAAACCCCACTATATATAAAAATTTGTCTTAGGCTGATCCTCACATGATATTTGTACTTGATGGTATCCAAAGAAAAAATATGTAAAGGAGTAAATCCAACTCCCTACGACACCTTCAAGAATATCTTTGGTAAAAGGTGTGGGGAAGGGATCAATGACACAAGAGGAATTCAACACCATGTCGTCCATGCAAATCCAAATTTTTCCATATTTTCATATGCTAATTACAATTGGAATAATCCACTATGATTATTTAATAAGTTCAATTATGCATGCTTTGATCATTTTATCTATCTCATCTTTCACCTTAACATGTTGGTGAGAAAATTGTCGATATGGAAAATTAGGTGTTTCCACCAATGTTCATGAGGCTACACCCCTCTACATTAAATGGTGCAATTCCCATCACTAAACATAAAATAATATATTCCTAAGTGTTGTGGGTTTTCCAAATAGGTTTGGGATCATAAAGCAACACTTCCCTTAACCTGTGGTAAAGTGTTTGATAGGGTACAAGAGAGGAAATCACAACGATGAGAGGTGAAGGAGAGAAATTAGGAAAGGAATTTTACTATTGTGAGTACGCCAATTGCATATTTCACACCCAATAACCAGAGTATTTTGACATTCAATTTAGAGGAAATAAACAATGAATATATCTAGTGAGAAGAACAAATCAAGACACATAATTATTACATCCATTTATCAAGGACACCAAGTTCCTTCTTTATCACCATACTTGAAAAGTTGCAAAAGAGAGGATAGAGGAAACATGAGAAAATTAAAAGGGAGAATGTAGCTTTAATTTATTGTTTGGTGATGAATACAAAACATAAATCAATCTACATTAATTCACAATTGCTACTAAGAACTAAAATTTAGGATTTCAGATCCTTTAGAATGGAGAAGCCATCCTAATTTATATACATTATGAATTGAACTTTCATCTCCCCCATATGGTTTTCATGTTCCTATTCCCCCGTGACCTTTCAATTGCCCCTAAAAGAGAAAAATTAAATATTTCTCTTATAATTTTGAGAAAATACTTTTACAATTTACAAATATGTCACTTAAGTGAATAGGACAAAATATAATGATTGCATACAATGAAGAATTAGAAGAAAGGGAGAGAAGAGGATAATGGAATGGGATTAACTAGTCTATCAAGAAGAATATCCTCTTGATGAATAACTTGATGAGAATCACAATCTCCTCCTCTTGCATGATGTATAGAAACCTTGGGTTGTGAAATGGGTGTTTAGAAACACTGTTGAGAGATCCCCCAATGTGAGCTCAAGATGACCACAAGAATTTCTCATGATGATCCCCTTCATGCTTGATTGATCAACTCCTTAGCTTAGTGAGCTCATTGAGCTCATTGAGTTCACTCCAACTAGCTTATAAAGATTTCTAGATCAATTTTGGTGTACCAACCGATCTCATTACAATTCAACTATCTCACTTAGCTCGCTTTGACTTGTATCACTTTCATATACTCTTCATGAAAAAGGATGAGTCCAAACTAGCCCAACTCAAACTAACTACTACCAGCTCAACTCAAATCGACTTTCCTCAATCCACCTAATTAGCCAACCAGCTCACTACAACTAACTCACCCAACTCACCGGGCTCAGCTCAGTCAGCTCAACCTTCTCACTTCAACCAACTCATCTTGATGAGGTGATGATGTTTTCAAGCCCAAATGATAAACATGATGAATTATTTTGATGAATCAATGGAGTCTTTGACACCTTTGGATCTTTTCTAGTTGCCTAGTTATTCAGAATTTCCTCTAGAGGCTTTAGTTATCTGTTTGATATATGATATCATCCTATAAACCTTTGGGGAGTTCAAAAAGTGGAAAGATGAGGAAGATGGATCCATTTGTAACTTTTTACACCAAAATAGAGACTTTCTATTTTTAGCAGGTAGGATCAGGGCCTGTTATTTTGGGACATATCACCTATTTTTCTCAAATATGACCTTATAAACCTTCTATCACACTTCATCCTATTCTATTGATGACACATTGTTATTTTTAGCAACTTTCTATTTTTAACAAGTTATTTTTTTCTGACCTGCTATTTTGGGAAAATTGCCAATTTTGCCATGCCTTCCATTTTGCACTGTTTCTAACTATTCTGGGTGACCCAAACTTGCAATATTAAGTGGATTACTATTTTTATCATGTGAATGGGAAAGACATGTTATTTTTATTAAGTTTGATACGGGTTTCAAATTGTGAAGATAAAGGTCTTGAAATTATGGGTTTTATTCCAAGATTCTCCACTCCAAACCTTGGGTGATTTCACCTTCCGAATCTTCAAGAAATTGATATTTTTATTCAAATAGGGTATAATTTTGATGAAAATTCAGCCCTCCCTATCCTTAAAAATAAGGGATTCATGGCATGAAAAATTGGCCCACGTGAAACTAGATTTTTTGGTTATTGTTTCCTCCAAATTTTACGTGATTCCTCCCACTAGAACCTCATAAAGTGGAGATGATGCTCATGAAATTTTTATAACGTTTCATGGAATCCACTAATGGAGTCTCAAATTTTTGACAACGATAAAAATTATATAAATGCTTCGAGAAGAGTACTTATCTCAAACCCTTGTACGATTGATTTATTTGTTCATCGACAGTGAAAAATCATCGTTCTTGCAACCATGAATGCTCTAAGAGAAACTTGATGGGGTATCTGATGTATTTTCAGGTTTAATGGAGGTTTTGCAGCAGGTTTCATGGAGTTATGGAGAATAAATGAAGTGGGAAGGAGTTTATTTCATGGTAAAAACTTTTGGCAACATTTTCGCTTCACGGGTAGAAGAGGTAGGATGGAGTAATTTGTAAATAGTTAGTTTATTTTTGAGTTTTCAACCAATCTAGAGGTGGGGTGAATTTTTTTGTCATGATTTTCCCCATTATTCCGGGACAAGAAATGCACCCTTCTCTTAGAGCCTCGACAAGTGGTGAGAAATGAGTTGGTGAGGATGGAGGGGGAGAGAGAAAGGTTTCAACACCCAATGAGAAAGATTGAGGTCACATGATGAACCAGAGAGGGGGATAGGGATGGGGCACATTTTAATGTCCCAATTTTTCTCGACTTTCCTAGATAGTTGGGACAAGAGGGGAAAAAATGCACCTGGGCCTAGGAGTCAAAACTTAGCCAAATTTGCATGTTTGATCGTTTAGAACATGTTAGGAAGGTCCAGGGTCACATGATGTTATAAGGGATTCAAAAGTGGGTAAGGATAATTTTTTTCCCCTACTTTCCCCAAGTTTCCAATTTTCCTAGATAGTTGGGACATTCCAAACACTAAAATGCGTTAGGCTTCCAACTACAAATTTAACTAACTCCTAGAATATTGAAACGAAGTTTCCCAAAGTTTTAGGAGGTATTTTTAGGTAAAATTATATATTTTTTGACTAAAAATACCCTTATGAGATAAATGGAATGGTTTTAAATAATTTATTTTCCTAATTCTCCAAAAACTTCGATTTTTCATTCAGGACCGCAAGGTGAGTTTGCACAAATTGCTCTTCCTTAGGAAACACCTATGCCTTGAGAAAAAACTATTTTTTATATCATGTATGGAATTGAAATACAAATCCAATGGTATATTTATTTCCTCTTGAATCATATCGAGCTCCTGCAATCTTCATTTGAATGTCGATGCTTTTTGGACTACAAGCTCCTTAAGCCTCCAAAGACCACTTTAACAATCCCGACTCCAAAACTTCAAACTTTCCCAAACTTTCTTAAACCCACTCTAATTAATTTTATACTCTTTAAATACATATCAAATGATTTTATACTCCTTGATCAGCTTTGTAGGGTGCACACTGCTCGAAAAGGCTAGGGAATAGCCCTTCTACACCTAGTATAGATTTCAACTCTTGACGACGTTTCATCGAATGGACTAGATGACCTCATGACCATATTTTACATAATTGGGAAGGTTTTTATAACATCATAAATTTATTAAATGATGGTAAGAATATGAAATGAGAGGTAGGATGATCTGGAGGATGACTAAGGAGGGGTTTGGACAAAGTTTTTGACACTTGGGTCCATTGTCATGGTTGAAAGTTTGAAATTTTTAAGTTGCATATTTGCATGCCAAGAAATGGCTCTAGCTTGGGTACTTGTCCTGGATTAAATGAAGTGAGTATAGGATAAGTATGAACTCTATAATCTCAATACACATCATGGACCTGTGCCTTATCCATTAAGATTTAAAGAGTCAAAATAGAGATATACAACACAAATTCCTTTATTGAACACACACACGATAAGGAAAAAAACATGAGACGAAGAGGGAAAACATAAAAATGGAAACGAGAAATTAAATACACAAAAAAAGGGGAAATAACCTAAATCACCTATGTACATACATGGGCAACTCACTTTCACTAAAGTATGAACTTTGACTGAGTGCTTACTCATAAATGGGTATCACCGGATGCCTTTCTTCCACGAATATGTTGATAGGTTCACTTTGAAGTATGAACCCTTCTCATCTTATTGAGAAATCTAACATGATTTCTAGTGAAATTTATGATCAATTCATTCATTATATCACCTATGTTTCTTTCAAACTTCCTTTTGACCTCTCTTTGGTTTTTTAGGTTCATTCTATTTGCTAATTTTTTTGTCTCTTCCATAAAGATGGTTCTTGGTTACACTCGACTTATCATTTTTATACCATGAAAATTTCTCTCCACCTCACTGCTTTATGACCACTACTTCCGAAGGTTGATTCTCAAAAAATGTCTCGAAACCTTTTCATTTCCACTAGCCTCTTGATTTTCTTGGTTTCTCAATTGGGTCAAGAAATCATCTTTTGTTGACTCCTTTTTGCAACATATTGCCATATATAGTGTGACATGCAATTACAACATTCTCTTGGAAATAGAATGATCTCAATATTAGACATGCAACATTGAAATTGTCATCTTCTTCACCTCATCCATGTTGAGCTTCCTCATCCATTCTTATGTGGAGAGCATCCTTATCTCAAGTAGAGCGATCATTGAAAGGTTGAATTCTATCAAGAAGGTTTCCATTTCAAACAAAATCATCCAAAGTATCAAGAAACATTCTTTCTCTCCATTTTCCATCAAGATTTTCCATTCTCACGAAAAGGAATGAGCATAACAATGAGGTTAAATGTTTTCATTATCATTTTCCCATTCTTGATCACTAAGAACCAAGAGATCCATTTTCATGATGAAATCATCATCTTCTTGAATAGGTTCATGTTTGAGAGGCAGAAACATGTTGACATTCTCATTTTTCTTGTTACCTTCTTCCAATGAGAACGATAAGTCTTCGTACTCACAAAAATATGAAACCTCATACCGAGCATTAATAACATGATTGGAAACATTAATCTTACCTATCGAGAAATTGTTGAATATCACTCCTTGATTCACATTGATTTTCAATTCAATATTACATTGTTGTAATTTGAGGCTCTCATCACCATTGTCAAAGCATCGAATGGAGTAACTTCATTTATTCTCTCATCTCATGATAAGTACACACAATAAAAATCTAATTTCATCAACTCATTATTATGGTCTTTGACTGGCTCCAGGATGTTTGGGCATTCTTCTATCAATGTGGAAGCTTGGGGTCATCCTCAAAGGTCATGAAAAAGTTGCCGATCCGAATTTTGACACATGATATTTTTTTTTAGGTCATTTGGCATTTGAATAGTATACCTCATCTTCCAAATAGGAAGAAGTTTCTTTTTCTTACCATTGATCGGGATGGTGGCATGCAACAAATCTACTGCGCATATCTCCACCAACATCTCAACAAAAGATTTGGCCCAACAACATATCATACGAGGTAGGATACAAGGATTCTCATTATGATTTTCTTGTTAGGGAATTTTTCCAATCTTACCCCAACATCCTTGATTTGACCCATAAGAGGAACTTCTTTCATTTCCATGGAGAGACACTGGACAGAGGTAAGGAAAAGGGAGAGGATGAGGGATTTAGCAAATTTTGTAGGAATGATGTTGTCTAAGGCATTGAAGTCAATGATGCAATTTTTAGCTTGTACTCATTGACTAATAAGGCTATGTAGAAAGGCTCTACTTTATTATAGGTGGAGGGCATGGAGGAAAGACAGGTTAAGATATGGGGTGGTTTGAGATACACGAGTTGGTTATTTGTTGGTGGCATCTTTAGGGTGTGAGACATGGTTATTTCCTTAAATATGTTGAAAAAGTTTCTCAAGTTGTTTAGGATGAGTTCTCAAGTACTCAAATTTGGAAATTTGGAATTTGGATATTTTTAAATGGTCAATGATATCAAAGGATGAAGAGGTGGTAGGAACATCGGGGTTGTGGTAGCTTTGACATGGGTGTTCTTAAGATTTGCACAAATTGATTTTTCAAGAGAAGTTAAAGGAGACTTACTTGAAGAGGCGTAAAGATTCTAAGTTGGAGTGATATCATGTTTCTTCTTAGTTGACCTTGTTGAAGTGGAATTCAATGATCCTCCTTTTGTTTTTATTTTTCTTGGATTCACCATTTGAGGATTCAATTTCTTATCTTGGGCAATAGAAGAAGATCCTTCTTTCTCATTTTGTGATCAAGTGAACATTGCATATGAGTAACTATCTGTGGGTTCTTCATCATCAAGTGTGCATTCACAAAAATGATCCGAGTACATCCTTCTTCTCCTTCATCTTCAAATTCTGATTCAAAATTTATTCTTCTCCATCTTCATTGATCTCACACATTGCATTGAATGACATAGCCTCCAGGAAAGCCTACAGGTGATCCCGTAATCTGATTTCTATTTTGGTTTAGATGAGGTGTTTATTTAGAAACCTCCCTTTTCAAAATTTTCAATTCATTTTCCAACTTCTGCAACATCGGATCAGTTCTCTCATCTTTAGAACTTTGGGTTTTATCTTTCATCGAAGGATTATTGATCTTACCCAACAAGATGAGGTCATCTTCCACCTCGACAACAATTTCTTGAGTGTTGTCCAAATCTTGTGGTTGAACTCGCACAATATGAATCTTACTTCAAGAAATTGATCATTCATAAAGAACATATTTATATTATTTGCAAGTGGGGAAGAGAAACGAAGGAAATATTTTTGACCAACATGTTGAATTTGGCCACAAAGTCTCTCATGGACTCTTGCAGCTCCATATTTATCTAAGTCATTAGAGCAAGGAGTGCATGGGAATCTTCAACAGTGATCTTGACCCTCTTTTCAAAATTATTTTTGATATCACCCCAATTGGATATTAAGTGTGATGATAGGTAGTAGAACCAATTTGATTTTGTATCTTGCAAAGTTTTCACAAACAACCAGCACAACATCTTCATGTTGTACACCAAGGATGTGATAAAGGTTGCGATGTGATTGTCAGGATGTTGCTTTCCATATCCATAAAACTTTGAAAAATTATTTCTTGATCCTTGTGGAAGCTCATGAAGTGGTGGAGTCAAAGCCAATAGACTAGTGTTTTATCCCCATGGTATAGGTGCTTGTGTTGCCATTTCTTCCTCCTCTTTTTCTTCTTCCAGTTCTTCCTCTCTTTCTTCTTCTTCTCTTGGGACTTCAAAATTCAAAGGTGGGTGAAAGATAGGAGAATTTTTAGGAGTGTTAGTAGGAGTTTGAATAGGGTTACTAGGGGTACCGCTCGATGAATCAGATGGAGATGAAGCTTGGGAGAAGTAACAGGGATTATATTTTACCCACTCTTGCTGATTTTGAAAAGCTTTAAAGGTAGGGTCAATGATTTCTCTCAAATAATTTAATCTAGTATATCTTGTTTCAGCCATGTTTTCTCAAGGATTTTGTAAAAAGTATTTTTGATCATTCAAGTAAATTTTTTATTTTATCATTTTTTGTATTTTCTAGAGATCTATTTGGGTGCACTAGGAATATCTTGTTGGTGAGAAAATTTTTAGATATGGAAAATTAGGTGTTTCCACCAACTCTCATAGGGATACGCCCTCTGTATTGAATTGGTGCAATTACCTTCATTGAATGTAAACTAATCTATTCCTATCTAAGTATTGTGGGTTGGCCAAATATGTTAGGGATCACACATAAACAATTCCCTGAACCTATGGCAAAGTTTTTATATGGGGTACAAGGGAGGAATATACAATGATGAGGGGTGAAGGAGAGAAATTAGGAAATAAAATTTATTTTTGTGAGTAGGAAAATTACAGAATTCACACCCAATAACCAAAGTAGTTTGACATTTAATTTATAGGAAAGCAACAATGAAGCTATCTAGTGAGAAGGACAAATCCAAAAACACAATTCTTAGATCCATTTATCAAGGACACTAAGTTCCTTCTTGATCACCATACTTGCAAAGTTGCAAAAGAGAGGATAGAGGAAATATGAGATAAGAAAAAGAAAGAATGTAGATTTCATTCTTGTGTGGTGATGAAGACAAAACATCAATCAATATACAACAATTCACAATTGCTCCAAGAAGTAAAATTTAGGATTTTAGGATCCTTTGCAATAGAAAATCCATCCCAATTTATAGCCATTGTGAATTGACCTTTTGTCTCCCCATATATTACTCTTCATGTTCATATTCCCTTGTGACCTTTCAATTTCCCTAGAGAGAAAAATTAAGTATTTCTCTTATAGTTTTGAGAAAATACTTTTACAATTTACAAAATGTCACTTAAGTAAATAGGACAAAAAATAATGATTGCGTCTGATGAATAATTATAAGAAAGGGAGAAAGAGGATAAGGGAAGGGGATTGATTTATCTATTGAATAAGCTCCTCCCGATGAAGAAATTTCCGGTGACAATCACAATATCCTCCTTTTGTATGATGAAATGATACCTTAGGTTGCCGAATGAGTGTTTAAAAACAATGTTGAGAGATCCCCTGATGTGAGCTCAAGATGACCATAGGCATTTCTCATTATGACCCCCTTGATATTTGATTGATCAACTCCCATAGATCACTTAGCTCATTGAGTTCACTTCAACCAGATTATTGAGATTTCCATATCCCGTTTGGTTTACCAACTCATCTCACTATAATTCAACTAGCTCACCCATCTTTCTTGACTTGTCTCACTTGCATAGGATCTTCATGAAAAGGATGAGTCTGCAACTATCCCAACTCAAACTCACTACTCGCCATCTCATCTAAAATTACCCCAATCCACTTAATTATCCAACCAAATCATTGCAACAAACTCACCCACTCATCGGGAACAACTTAGTCACTCAACCTTCTCACTTCAACTAGCTCATCTTGATGAGGTGATGATGTTTTCAATCCTAGATGATAAGCATGATGACTTATTCTAATGAATCAATGGATTCCTTCAAACCATTTGGATATTTTCCATTTGTTAATTATCTAGGATTTCCTCTGAAGGATTTATTTATCTATGTTGTAACACTCCTCAAATTTAGTGCAGGATCATAAAGGAGTTGAAATTATCCATGGAATGATAAAACCAAGTCGAAGGATTTAATGCAGTGACTCCTAGATTCTAACGTTCATCTTCACTTTCCACAACATGTTTTCCATAACAGGTTGTGCGGATAGCGCTAGCCATGCATTTAATAAGGGTAGGAAGTGATATGTTGCTCCTACTAAAGTGATGGGAATTGGGTATTTTTAAATAATGTTCACTTTAAAACCCCGATTTTGTATTTAAATATTAAGATTGCATTGCGAAGAACATTCTTGTAATCAAGATAATTTCATGTATTGGTTACGATAAAAAAATGTGTAATAACTATCGACGACATGACTTAATATGTCGTACCGATGGCGTTGGGTCATGATATCACAATGGGAAGAATTAAAGTTTTCTAAGGATAATATGATACCTGTGAAATAGTATATTTCATTGTTTCATTCCTAGAAGGTAACACGTTTTGGACAAGGGAACGTGGTTTCGAGATTTATCTAACGAACCTTCTAATGATCGACCACTGTGGTCAGTGGACTCCGGCTTGTGAATCATGGGCCATGACACTTACATTGGATTATGAAATTATTATAGCTGATTTCACTTTGTAATATGTATCTTTATAAGAGTTATGGGACATATAAATAATAACAAAAAGGGTTATGCATGTACAATAGCATTGGTCCTATTGTTTATACTATATAATAACCTATGTTTTTGAAAGGTTAATCGATGTAAGTTATGAAGAGTAATTAAGTTATTATTATTTAGCAATTTTGGGGGAAAAGGTAACTAAAGTTTTAAACTGGAATAACCCCCATAATGGGCGGTGGTAGATGGATAAGCTACTGGTGTAGCACTTCTGCATTGAATGTCATTAAAATTTGCATTTAATATTTTGGAAATTTGTAAAGCCTCAAATGAGGCGAGTTGCATGCAACCACTGCTTCATTTAGTTTGTTGGTAAGTTTGGAAAAAACTCCAGTTTGGGTATCCTTGCATGGCGAATTTCTTGGGGCAGAAGACTGTAAAGCTTTGTGATTTCTAAATCAGTTGCTATATTAAAATGTTTCACCGAGCAAGGGAGGCTGGAAATGTGATCTAGTTGATTCGAATTGTGTATGGTTTGGGGCTGCGAAGGAAGCAGGAAGAAAAGAATACGGCCTGCCATTTTACCAGGCAAGAAACATTCTTTATCCCTTTTATCCTTTTAAATCATCTGAGGTTATAATGAATACATATTTGCAATTTGGTTTGTGTTAAGAGAAAAATGGGTATGTATAGTTCGGGGTTGCTGTTTGTTATACTCTGTTTGTATGCGAGTAGAAGTGGGAATTGATATGACTGTAACCCTGGGAGAACTATTATCCATTTATCTTTACTTGTATCATGCTCGGCAATGACGTCTGTATTTACTGTATTTTGTTTGCATTGTCGATTGGGGTTGACCCAAATAATAACGGGTATTTGTGCAAATGATATAATGTTTTGCAAAAATTATAATTTGGGAACATGGGTTTCCTTTATACCTGACTCAAATCAGGGTATATTTATTTAAGCAGTTAAACCTAGTCTGGATATTGGTGTATATTACTTCACTTCTGTCCTGTGCTTATCACCGTAGGAAAAGAAAGTGTTTTTGGGCATGATCTCGGGTAGATTTGGGGATAACCTGTTCGTACTTATATCACGCATAATATATATTATAGACTGCTTTTATCTCCATCGGGTTGACTATTAATGAGCCACGAGTCCATTGCCCCCATTTACCCTTGTTGGAGTGTTGAAAATATAGGTATTAACCTTTTAAGGCTTGGCTCAGTTTGACAGGTGTTTTGTGAGCTAATAACACTTCACATTATTCTAGCATTATTTGCTTTGAACCATGTAGTTCTTCGAAAGGTTAATGGGAAGAAGCAGGGATTATTGTTGGTTTTGTTGCAGATGAGTGACAACAGAGGCTATGTTGCAGGATATTTGTATCATAATCCATCACCATCCATAGCGTGTTGGTTGCAACCTCATCTTAAATATTCCCTTTCTTAGGATTTTTGAAGTACCTACAGTTGGTATAAATAATTGCTGAGTTGTAGAGCCTTCGGCTCACTCCATTATAAGGAGTCTCGTTATTTACTACCTTCCTCAGAAGTCATCTAAGCTAGTTTTGATCTGATACTGGAGATCAAAAGATGAATTAGGAAATCGGTTTTTGAAGGGCTGAACCTAACTGTTCTTCTACCGAGTGCGGAAAACCATTCTTCTCTCTTCAGGAAGAAATTATGTTCTGATGTTATATTACTTCTATAATCAGACACTTACTTAAGGAAGCTCAATTGAAGCTGGGACTTTGATGGATAAGGATTAAATGAGTTGGTTGTTTTATGCTTCCTTGAGGAAACTAGAAAGTCTTACTTGGAACCAAGGGGAGGGGTCTTGGTGGATTACACTATGGATATGTTTGATAAGTTTTGCTGGTCCATATATAAGGTGCAATAATGGAAAGGAAACTTAGTGTCTCCATTCTTAAAATCGATCCTTACTGAGGATTTTAATATTAATATTATGTAAAGTTATGTACGGATTAATCTCTGTAGGATGATTAAATCAAGGAAAACATATCTTTATTACTGAAGAGTAATATGTATTAACCATTGAGATAAACTCGGGGAGTTTAGCCCCTAAACGCAAGCATAAATAAGCTTTTGAATGGTTGTGTCTTCAGATTCTTATTGCAGTAGAATGTGGTAAAATATGATTTGAAAAGATGAGTTTTGTTTAAGAAGGTACAATAAGAAATTAATAGGCAACTGAGTCTATATTGCCTTGATTTCTCTATGTTACTATGATAAGTAACTTGAGTGGTATAGATATATATATATATATATATATATATATATATATATATATCTCCTTCTTAGGATGTTATGGATAATGTAGAATATGTCATGTTCTGTAGCTATGACATATAAAACGTCATGAGTATTAACTGGATCTATCTTGATGGGTGTGTTGATGTTGATGAAACTGGTTAGTTTCATTTTCGTAGCGTGGATCACCTTGTGTGTCCAAGAACTATACTGTTTGTATTGCTGGAGAAGCTAACATTAGTTGCAGCAATTTATATTTATTAATGGGATGACATAGATTCATACTGTGATTGATAGAAGTCAGATTACTCCATCTAACTTTATGTGATATAAGCGTATTTTTAATAACTTGTGTTATTGATTATTTGATGGTCATTCTTGGGTATGAATATCTTTTATCCGGTTTTGCTTTAACTTATTTTGTGAAGTAATACCTAGAACTTGTCCTTGCGAATACTGAAAGAGGTAAAGGAGCTGTTCTTAATGTTTGCAAAGCGGGTTACTTAAGAATGATTTTGTGGAATTATATGATTAAAATGTTAGATTGAGATTATTGCAGTATTTATTCATTCTAACATTTAATGACATAAATTGATAAATGGGATAAAGGACTTTTCTTGCTCGGTTCGATTATCATGACCACCTTGCCTAACCATTGCAGGAAATTGAGCGAAGGTAACTGGCGTGAAGGAAAGAAATGTCTTGGTTATCTAATTATATCACATGCTTACTTTAAAAAGATAAAGTTGCAGCCAATTGTTGATTTGAGACATTCTTATTTATGTAAAGGAAGTTATTTATTGACTTGAGTTAAGATTCTCTTGTGAAAATATACTGTGTACATTTACGATTTATTGCAACATGGAAAAGATTCCATATTCTGTTCAATAAATACTCACTTCGTATTATCGAAGAATGTTAATGCCTCTCTGAAATTTCTGTAATGAAACCCATTATGTTGCAGCAATGTTGGTATAAGAATGGCTTTATACTTATGATCTCTTATGAAAATTGGATCATTGGACGATTGCAATAGAGGGCTGTTGTAACTCTTTCTATTTTATAATATAACAACTGTCTTATGGGCTAGGTGAGCCTAGAAGGTTCAATGGGCGAGTTGTGAAGTTATATATCAGTAACATAAGGGATAGGTTAATGGAATACACTACAAAGTAGTGTTGTTGAATTCTGTAATCTAGATTGATTAACTTATGGGAAATCAGTATTGTTGTTTGCTAGAGGTAATGATTCCTCACAAGACCGGTAAAGGTTAAATGCATGGTAGATGAGAAATCAACTAGTTGTGAATCTTGATGTGTTTGCTTATGTGAGCATACTGAAGGAAGATTCCTCTGATAGAGTTTGAGTAACTATATTAGACATAGATTGTGATGCTGAAATTTATGGATGAAATGTTAATATTCATCATATAAAGATTAAGTCCCAAAAACTTGCTGAAGTTCCTTTTGGGCAGCACTTAAACCTTTTAAGGAAACTAAGTTGAAATAATTGATAAAACTAACCCAACTCCCTTAACATGAAGGAGAGTTCAAATTTAATTCCTCAAAGTGAAATAATAAACGAGAATAGATCATTTCTTGTGGCTTAAGCAAACTGTCCTTCCATAAAATGGGTAAACAAAGGATATGATCTATCAGATTGCTATTGTATAAAATATGATGTGTTGAATGTTTATGTTGGAGCTATTTCAGCTAACAAGATGTATTAAAGATGAATCATTAATAATCAGATTGAACCTAAATGCAAAAAGGGCCCATAGGATATGGGATACAGTTGGCATAAAATTGTTGGGAAATGATTAATTCCTAGAATACTAAACCTCCAAGAAACCATGGGTTTACTACCCAATGAAAATGAATAGAGTATTGATGGGAGCATTCAGATTGTGCTCAACATGAGTACTCGCCATCTCACTCACTATGGAAGTTTGGTGTTTAAGTTCCTGAAAATAAAATAAAATTGTGAGCTGAAACCAACCATGATTAGGATATGACGGTGTAGTCATATAAATGATAACAACGATCCGATAGCTGGAATTAGTGGAAAGTATTTGGATGCCAAGGAAATTGGTACGAATCCAGGGAAAATGAATACTCTGCCAAGGTGGTAGTAGCCATTAAATTAAACCTAAGTTGAGGTTTGGAAATGGTTATAGAGGTTTTCAAGAGAATTGGGAATCCTACTAAATCAAGAACCGTAAAATGGATAAGATTTATATCTATCGATAAATCAAACCTGGCAAGAATAAATGCCGAGGTAAACCTGAGAAACACGATTCGAATAATATAGCTTAAGTGTTATTGAAAAGAGGGTAACGGGAACGACTCCGTATGTACCCAATAATTAGTAATTGCATAGTTGCATGATTACTAATGGGAGTAAGAATAACATTAGTAGTTATTACTCCATGATAATGTAAGGTATTATTCTGATACGGTGGAAATTGAATCATTAACAAACCGTAGGATTGGGAATTTAGGTCTAAAGATTGATCTATCTTATATCTGAAACAGATAGGAAGAAATGAGTAGTTTTGGAACTACATTTAACCTATCATGATTCTAGGGGACAGGACTCTAGATACTCTTCACTAAGTGATGAAGACACTGGAACTAGAACATTGTGTCATGCTTAATTTATTAAGATACCAAGTTTCATTTTAGGACTCCTGACAGGTTGACTCACTACCGTTGTTATGTGGACGTATCCGTTTAATGACAGTTGTCGTTAATTGAATACTGCCACATAACAGCTATATTGAGTTCCCTTTTCAAGACCTTAAAATGTAGAGTGGTATTGCTTAAGTACAAGCTTGTTATAGTTACAAGGGTGGATGGAACACGGGTTGGTACCCCTGATGACAACATATGATGGCTACGGGAAGGGAAGAAGTCTAGCAATGATGAGAATCATTATAAAGACACTTGCTCTCCCATAGGCATCATAGGTTGACTTTGAGGTAATGCTTCGTATAGGTTAATCTGGGCTTGTACCTTGTATAAGAATTGTACTTGATTTACAACATCATTGACTGCAAATCCTTATAACCGAAAAAAGTGATTAAGGTGAAACAAAAATTTCCTAATGACGAGTGTGCCATCATGGAATTGAGTATGGTATACATGACTCAGAAACCTTGCACAAGGTAGTGTAACTGCTGATTATACTGTCAAGATTTCACCATTATCTAAGCTGTGAGATGCCTGTGGATTTCATAGGTGGAACCCAGGTACACACTTAGGGTTATCACTTATATATCATATCCTGTTAAAGGAGAACCAAAGGGATACATTTGTATGTATGGCTCGTAAGAGCATTGAGGGAGAACTTGTAAGTTCGGTATTCTCTCATACAGCTGCACATGGTTCATGATAGTTATTAAAAAGGAGGTTGCATTAAGACTTATGTTGGATTTAAATATATCGGTATTTGAATCAGCTACATAAGGTAAGACCAAAAAAAAATTCTCTAAGATTGGAATGACAAAAAGTGGTTGTTAATATTTATCTATGATCTATCATCCTATAACCCTGATGGGAGTTCAAAAGTGGAAGAGGAGTGAAGACATGACCATCTAAAACTTTTTCACCCAAAATAATTTTTTATATTTTAGCAAGTAGGGTAGAGGCCTATAATTTTGGGACATATCACCTATTTTATTAAAATATGACCTTCTAAACCTTCTGGCACACTCCATCCTCTTTTGTTGATGATGCATTGCTATTTTTAACAACTTTCTATTTTCATGGGTTACTTTTTTGGACCTATTATTTTGGGAAAATTACCAATTTTGCCACTACCTTATTTTGCATTGTTTCGAATATTTTGGGTGATCCAAATTTGCAATATTGAGTGGTTTAATATTTTTAGCATGTGAAGGGGCATGACATATGCTATTTTTATTAAGTGCACTACGGGTGTCGATTATGATGATATAGGTATTGAAATTATGGGTTTTATTCCGATTATCCGCTCCAATTTTGGGTGATTTCACCTTCCATATCTTCTCAAAAATTATTCTTTTTTGTCGAAGAGGGAAGAATTTTGTTGAAAACCATATCCTTACCTATCCATAAAAATGGGGCTTCATGGCACGAAAAATAGCTCACGCAAAACTAGATTTTTGGTGATCATTTCCTCCAAATTTCACATTATTCCATTTGGAACCTTAAGAAGTGAAGATGATTCTTGTTTTCTTTCGTACTTTATCATGGAATCCATTAATGGAGTCTTAAAGCTTTTATAGTGATAAAAATCACGAGATATGCTCCGAGAAGAGAACTTATCTCAAGCCCTTGGTATGATTGATTTCTTTGTTCATCGGTGTTGAAAAATCATCATTATCACAACCATGAATGCTATGAGAGAAATTTGATGGGGTATTTGATGGATTTTAAGGTTTAATGGAGGTTTAGAATTAGTTTTCATGGATTCATGGAGAAGAAATGGATTTGGCAGGAGTTTATTTAATGGTAAAAACTTTCCTAGTAACATTTTCTCTTCACGAGCGAGAAGAGGTAGGAAGTAGTGTGTAAATAGTTAGTTTATTTTTGAGTTTTCAAAAATATAGGGGTGGGGAAATTTTTATGTCCCAAGTGTCCCCATTGTTTTGAGACATTTGGGATGATAAAATGTGCCCTACTCTCATAGCCTAACAAGTAGCGGGAAATGAGTTAGTGAGGATGAAGGAGGAGAGAGAAATGCTTTAACACCCGATGAGAAATATTTGAGTTCACATGATGAACCAAAAGGGGGATAGGGATGGGGAACATTTTAATTTTCCAACTATCCCAGATAGTAGGGGTAGAAAAATGTGTCCAGAGCTAGGAGGTCAAAAAATTAGCCAAATTTACATGTTTGATCATTTAACACTGTCAATAGGGAAGGTCCAGGTCACATAGGGGTCCAAGGGCTTGAAAAAGGGTGTAGGGAACATTTTTGTCCCTATTTTCCCCATTATTCCAACTTTCCTAAACATTTTGGATAGTTGGAACAGTCTGACACCAAAATGCACCAAAGCTTCCAATCGTACAAATTTGACTAACTCCCAAAATCTTGAAACGAACTTTCTCGAAGTTGTAGGAGGTCATTTTACGTGAAATTTTATATGATTTTTAATCCAAATACCCTTATGAGATCAATAGGATTACTTTAAATATTTGATTCTACCTCCTCCAGAAAATGCTACTTTTTCATTACGACCGCAAGGTAAGTTTGCATAAATTGCTCTACCCTGAGAAGCGTATATGCCTTGAGAAGAATATGATTATTATATCATGTAGAGAATTGAAATATATTTACAATGTTATATTTTTTTCCTCTTGAATCATCCCTGAGCTACCATGATATTTTGTTAAAGGTCGTGTGATTTTTAAACTACAAGCTCCTCAAGCCTCCAAAGACCACTTTCATTGTCCTAACTCCAAAACCTCTGAAACTTTCCCAAACTTTCCTAAACCTGCTCCATTTCATTTTATACTATTAAAATACATCTTCAGATGATTTTAGGATCCTTTATAAACTCCATAGGGTGCACACTACCAAAAAAGGCTAGGGAATAGCCTTTCTAGACCTAGTATAGATTTCAACTCTTGACAACGCTTCATTGAATGGACTAGATGACCTCATGACCATATTTCACATACTTGGGAAGGTTGTTTATAACATCATGAGGTTTTTCAATGATGGGAAGGGTATGAAAAAGAGGTAGGATGATTTGGAGGATGACTCAAGAGGGGTTTTAGACAAAAAAATTTTCACACTTGGGTCTATTGTCATGATTGAAAGTTTGAAATTTTCAAGTTACACATTTACATGAAAACACGTGTAAGTTGGGATTCATCCTATAAGGCTTATTTATTATTGGTTCTAAGTCATCCTTAAGCTTTATATTCATATCCCCTAGTAATGGATGTGCTCCTATAACTCATGGTATCCCCTTAGGAACATGTCTTGGAAATTGTGTAATATTTCAATTAGTTTTGCAACCTCTACCTTAGACCAATAATCACCAATTATTTCCTCTTTAGGTGTATCTTGTGTTCCTATATTCAATTTATTTTTCTAAATTTCATATGCTATGTACATTATTTTTCATCTCGCAGTGTTTAAAACCTTACACTCACCTTTTTGTGTTATATAAATCTTTTTGTTCGACCTCTTCATTGTTAATGAGATAAACAAGTTTTACTTTTTCCTTTTCCTTCCAGATGTACTCCAAGAGTTTCTCATCGAGAATCTATCCATTACAAGTTCTTTCAATCTCAACCAAAATAGTCTCACCCTATAACTGATTTACAAGATCTTATGTCTTCATGTTATCTCCCGAGTGATGTGTTTCATTATCTACAGAGATTCATTGTGACACAGTTTAGCAAAAAAAAATGAACATATGTACAATAACTACATTCAAATCATGCCAATTTTTTGTCTCCTACTTCATCCCCACATGGATGTACTAAACACATGCACATCTCAGTACAATGTAGAGTAAAACTTATCTACCCATAGTGATGGTGGTAGCACGTTAGGTCCTTACATCCAACTCTGCTCACAATTTTGAATGTGTTCCATGGGAGGTGTCTTCCCATCATATGCTGGTATTTTTGAAGGAAGATTATTTTGGAAGATCTTGGTTAGGAAGGAAATACATATCTCACACTATCTCGAGTAAACTATATCTATTCATGGCCCACCATCACACAACTGATCCTCCATAGCGCATATAAATGTCTTTGGCTTCTCTTCTCTAGTGAACTTAGATAGTGCAAAATTCCATAAATTTCAAACGGCCTAAGGATTTATCATTCGTGTAACTCTTCCATGATAGTCTCATCCAACGATTTCATATTTCCATGAGCCCAATCATCACAAACAATGCTAATAGTTTCGTTAATGGAATGCACATCTTCCCCTTGAGCATTCATTTCTTTATTAGCACAACCTACTTCGGGTCATGCGCATATCTCGCACATATTTTTTGTTAATATATTCCTCATTTACTTAGATTGATATAGGGTGAAAAATTTGTACCATCAATAGGGATCGCGACCTGCTCATCTTCCTTCTCAAAAATAACATAGAACTTTTAAAACACGGGTCTCAGTATTGTTTTCATAACACCAAGGATGACCAAGTAGTGAAGGATGAAATTTTTCCTCCTCTTCCAACTCGAGTAACTCGAAGTCTCCTCTTAACTTTTCTCCTTGAATCATGATGTTTTCATCCTTCAAGAATCTAATGAGAATTTCCCTTGTTTTGTTTTCCATGTACAACACACTTGAAGATGGATGTAATGGTGTTCTTCCCATTCAATTCCAAGCATCAAGTGTAAGGACATTAACTTCTACGCATGTATCAATCAAAATGTTACTAGAAACCAACCATCTATAACCACATCTAAGGTAATCTCCTTGTCGTATTCATGGTCATGGGGTGGAAAATTAGCATGTAAGATTTGTATATCCCTCTTTGTTCCTACACACAACACTTTCTCCCGCAACCATTCTCCTAACAAAGGGATGATATTTTCTTGTCTAATATTTTACATACTTCCTTAAATTACTCCACATTCGTATTAGGTACTTCTATCTTCTTAGTGCACTCTATATCATGTGCTTAGTCCTTCAAGAAAAGTATCTCCCTTTATAGTTCCTTAATTAATCCCATGTTTTCTTGGAATACTTATTTTTGTTGCCCTCCATCCATATATTTACTTAGATGCACATTCTCATCACATCTAATGAGCGACTTTGTTCTTCCTTGTTCACATACGTGCGATACTTTTACACGCGTAGTAACCAATAATGGATACTTATATACCATATATAAATTCTTTGCATTCCATTGTCCCTTCCTAGAGTGCTCAACCTTTATCATTTTTGCACCCATATCCTTCTTATTTTTACACATGTGTGCATATAAATATGGGAATTCTTCTACTTTGTGCCCGTTTCCATAGTATGCACAATATTGGTTCTTCAGACACTCATGCTGATAATGGTTTGACAACCCAAATGTATAACATATTCCGTGATCGAACCTTCCTCCACGACCTCCATGACCTCGGCCACAATATCCTCCCATGTAACATCCATTTTTGTTATTTCCTATGTCATTATATTTTTTTGGTTCCATTATTTTCACGCCCGCATCCCTATGAGGTACTCTCTGCGCTAGTCCGACACAACATATTATCACAAGCCTCATACATATGGTCAATCAAATGGAAATTAGTATACTCGGCTCTCACGTGAGAGACCCGGGTTCAAGTCCCAAAAATGGAACCAAAATGTCATGACGTAGTCTAGTAAATCACGATAACCTAGTCGGGCGCACTAACACCTCACTTAGACAAAGTTCTAAGAACTCACTTGAAACATGCACAACTCCTCCGATTTCCTTCTAGGAGGAATTCAAGACATGGTAGCTATAGATATGGTTAACATAACATGAAATATATATTCCATATGCATTATATAAGTTACTATAGTGTGCACACAAACCATTGATTTCAAAAGGAGATTGAATTGATTTATCGACATATACAATCATCACCAAAATTTGGATACCAATTACACCACATGCATCTCATCATAATTTAGAAATCCATACTAGATTATCCATTACAAACACATAAATCGAACACTTGACAATGCATACACATACTCGCCCATACCTATATATAGATATGAAAAAACTTACAAACACATACACATATTCACCACACACACCCCTCTCTCTTTACACGGACTTCGACACACACACAAACACACACACACACACACACACACACACACACACACACACACACACACACACACACACACACACACACACAAGATGGAAACTTTTCCTTCACTTATTACATACTTTAATATATTAATAAAAATTCCTAAAAATAGTCAAAATGCTTGTGCTTTCCTATAATTAGTCGTCATCCTTTGGTTCTCATGCGGTTTGTTGTGTGTTATAATTGGCCCTTGATTTACTCTAGTTACATATGTTATAATTAAATCCACCCCGTGCTATAAATAGCCTACTTTATTTCTCACACCATGTTATACTTAGGTTCCTCCATCCATGCATATCCCATGTTTATCCTACCTTGGTGAATGTGTTATCTATGTTTTTATCTATTTTTATTTCACTCCATAATTCTAGCTAACTCATATTCTTTCTGCCCTTGTGTATAAATCTTTTGTGTTTTCTCTTCTCATACCTTCGTGCACACCTTTGTGAATTTATTTACACTTGTATTATCTCATAGTTCTTGCACGCATCTCCATATAAATCATTTTGACTTGTGGATATCCTCTTCATAGCTACATGCACACTTCTATGCACAGACTCCATCCTCCACGAGTGGCTTATACTTAGCCACTTTCTTAACCCAAAAATGAGACTGGTTTAGTTATTGGGAGAAAAGATTAAATATATGCAAGTGATGGGTTAGGATTAACATGAAAAATGGAAATGAAAGAAACTTTGCATTCAAGGTAATGCTCAAGATATTCAAAAAGGATATGGATTCCTCACGAGGACAATCCATATAAAAAGTAGTAGGAGAAGATCAAATCAACATGCCTAATACACAATGACCTAATGAAATTATAGATTAGGTAAAGGGTTCAATCAAAAGTGGGTTCACCAAAATATTTACACTCTTTTTTAGTCAATACATATGTGTAGTTTGTTTAATCTAAATTTAATTTAGTGAGGTCAAATTTACACTAAATGGATGTAGGTTAGATACAAGTGGCTATTTTGATTAATTAACTTCCAACATTAATTATAAAATATCAAAATAGCATTATGAAGCATGCAATATAAGATATGAACTTGAAAATACAAGGGAATGAGTGTAATTATCTTGTTACAACATATTCTAAGAAGTTTTGGGACTGTGTAATGTTGAAAAGGGGAGATATGAACCTATAAGTGTTTCAAAACCGAGACAACTTTAAACTATCGTGGGGGTAGGACCGTACCAATCTACCGGGATATTGTAAAATCTTAAACCTTTTATACGGTCTTGGGCTAGCTATGTTTATGCTCTTGCAAATTTCTATCATGGTTGTCTTCTGGATTTTTTTCACTATCAAACCCTATAGTTTTTGATCATGCAACGAGGCTCTTTGAACATACTGAACACCATCTCAAACCCTAGCCATGGATGAAGAGTCATGTAAAACAAACATTAGTTGGGTTTTGGTAACTCCTATGTACTACCAATGTTGGAACTACTTCAAAGAGACACCAAGTTGCATGTCATTCTCCACTTAGCATGTGATATCTAGATAAATTAAACATATTTGGCAACTTCTTTAACAATGCTTGTTTTGACTTTGGATCTTGCTAAAATACTTGGAGGAGGATTTTTATCTCTTCCAAATGAGAGAGAATGCTTTCTTTACATGGTAAGAATTTTGAGACCTGATTTGGGTAACTGGCCTAATGATTGTAGATGTGCTATTGTGATATTTAGGGAGTTGTGAGTGTCTTTGGCAAGTGTAGGAAGTGAGTGTATCAATGCACTGCCATAGTATTTCGTGGTTAGAAAATGAGGTAATGTTTACTTTTTAATATAGGGATTTATAAATTATTTATCTAAGAAATATCATCCTAGATGAAGTAAAATACCCAACAAATAATGTGAACTTGAAAGAAAAGTTGGAGGATGTATCACCAAGACCATAAAATTCAACCAGACGGGATATAAAATGTTGACTAAATTGTACTTCCTTACCCTAGGGTAAAAAATATGCCAAATGAAATTTGGAACTTGTTACTCGAGTGTATAACAATGGATTTTTTGCATTATGTTATCATAATTTGTTGACATGTCAGTGTGGAAGGATAAATAAACTAAACAAGAGACATCGAAAAGTGTTAAGTGGGAGGAGAGATGATATTTATCATAACAAGAGTGTACTTGTCAAATCCATTATTGTCAAAGTGTAAATTACAAAATTTGAGTGTCTACACACGGTGCTTATTTTGGCAACAATAGGTCCACATAGTGAGGTAAAGAAAACCCAAAACAAGCAAATAAAGATGTCCCCCAAAACCAAGATGACACTTTTAAAACAATAATAATGATCCCTAAAGTGTGATGCCAAACCTAGTAAATGAAAACTATGCAAAAGATGATTTGAAAATCATGTTCGTTGTCTCTAAAACTTCACACTTTTTTCTTGTTTTCCATAATTTTTTTAAGAGATCTCAAGGAAAGTGATATCCTTCCTCAATACTTATAATACGGTAGTTACATTTGCAAAATGATAAGAAAAAGGGTTATTTGGGGATTTACGGTACACTAGAGAAAGAAATATTTTCCTTGATTTTATTGGCCCTTTTACGATGTATAATATAAAGAAACACAGAGTATAACACCATACTTCAATGAAGAAATCATGTGTAACACAATGTTAACATTATATGGATTTTCGTGTTAGAATCAATATTTTATGGAGCGATAAATGCTTCATATGTGCTTTTATTATTGAATCTCTTCTCTAAAAGATTAAAAAAATTCTTTGACACATTTACAAATTATTTCTAGCATGTGCATTGTTAATTGCCTATGATTTTCCTATATATTAATACATATATGTATTTATAGACTTCTTGAATTCGAATTAAGACCCTACTAATGTGCAAACCAACACATAACATGCAAGAAGGTTAATAAAGAACAACCTATAATCCATGGGAGACTCAAAGAAAGGTTTAAAAGGGTCTATGTCCGTAGCCATACATTCTTAGTCATAGGCCCCCACCAATGTGTATTCACGGTTACGGATGCCCCAAATACGTGAAATAGGCCACACATGACAAATAGAGACCAAAATTTTGATAAACACACCGATACAATTTAATATGAATGAGAAATAACCACACAAGTGCCCTAAAATAGTGCACTTTTACGATTAATAAATATCGTGTAGCACAATTAAGTATTTACAAGTTATCTTCTCTAATTAAATAATATTAATTAAATTAAACCATGTTTAATTTTTTTGATCCGAAATCTTACATAAAGAAACTATCTATCTTAATTTAAAATCTCTTAAAGTGTGATTAATTAGAAAAAATAAATGCCAATTACTTTAAGGGCGATGGTTATCATTTGTACTCAAACGTCCGGTTAAATCAAATTATAAATAAGGGCAAGATCAATATAATGAAGAAACATAATTAAAAAATTAAAAAATGATGGTCCATGTATACTGGGATAAGAGTTTCGAATTAGGCCAATGGATCACTTTATCATTATTAAACTAGAAAACTTAAAAATAAGTCAATAGTATAAGTTATAAAATATATGGTACCTTTAAAATCATTAGACCAATCTCACAAAATATATTTTAATTTGATTGAACAATTTGGTGACAAACAACATTATGTGTAACCCATCACAATGCGGATTTAAATCCTAGTACATCATATTCCCTATCCATTATTTCATGTGGATTTATCATAAAGTTACATTTGATAATAAGGGTTATCTTACACTCTAGTTAAACATGTATATGTCATAAAATCTTAATCATAAGGAGAATTCAAAGAATAACTTACATTATATTCTTTGGAGGTCTATTTCGTAATCATTTGGGGAATTTTTTTTTAAATATGGGTCTCAACAAACATGGTAAAAGTAATGGTTGTAAAGTAAATGAATAAAAAAATGTAGATTAGTCAACCTATAATAAAATTATTATTATTATTATAATTATTATGTGTGTGGGGTCTCTATTTATGTAATATTATAATAATAGTAATAATTGTTTCTATAGTCCGTGATGTTAGGTGAACTGCTTTTTAGTCTACAGGGTGTTTATAGTATATGAGACTACCTTATACTCTTAGTATGCGGGAGTCACCTAACTCGCTTCAAATACGATGTGTATGTATCCCTACCACATGTAGGATCCGAACTTGTAAGAAGAGAGTACAACAAATGTAGACATTGTGTTCTTTTTTTGGGTAATCTAGAGGGATCAACGAATACCCAAAGTGACCCCGAGATTTGAGGAGCTAGGCTCTAACACAAGGAGCGCCGCCGTCAACCTTATTTAGAGCAACATACAATGAGCCCTCAACACATGCTACAAGTAAATCACTATAATTTAAACCACGACTTGTGCCACCTAAAGCAAAGTGGTCAAGGCCTAGTAAGTCAACCACAGGGGCTTAAACTTAACATTGTGTTAAGACTAGAGCACATTATATACATATAAAAGAGAATCAATTTTGGTATAGGACTAGCTAATTATTTTTATGCTAACGTATTTATGTGTTTATTAATTATTGGTTTAAGTTAGTCTTTTGTTGGAATATTTTTGGTGTCATTCAATCTTTGATCTGTTTTCTTTTGTTTCTTACAAATTCTAACTCCAATTTCATTTATCCTTATTAGTTATGAGATTTGTAAGGAGTTGAGGGTTGGATTATGGTTATGAACAAGGAGAACACGTTACTAGTGTTTCCCAACAAAACCAGATAAAGTAAGCAAGGTTTTTGATGACCAAGAGAGGTGATTACATTCACAACATAAATTCCACATTTTGTTACTGGATGATCTTTTTCTGCAATCATTATGACTTTGGATAGCAAGTTTTACTACTATTACGTTTAAGTTTGATGGTGTTTTTAGAGTCCTTCCTCTTGATGGTCAAGTTATCTAACTATTTGGATTTGTATTTCACCACATACCACTAAAAATATCTCCAAATCGACAAGGTCTAATGTATGGTCATGATGTCAAACTTAAACAAAGTATTAATCAACTCCGTTAATGAGTGTGTGTATAGATTTAATATTTTCATCACAAATATGACCCCACAAGTTGTTTGAAGGGAACTCATGAGTATATTTGTTGAAATATTTCTAGTATATATCAAGAGCAAAATAATATTCAAGTCATACCAGTCATTCGATCTTTTTTCACACCATTAAAAATGTAGAAATCAATCTTTTAGAGGCTAACATGCTCAAATATGGGGTTAATTCCCTTCCTCTAGTGGATAAATTTTTGCTCAAAGGCTAAGTTCAAGAGAAAATTGTAAAATAATACTTTCCAAGCTAAATCTAAGGTCAAAAGTTGAGTTCACTAGAACAAAACAACTAGCCAAAAAGTAAATTAATATTGCCTCAACACAACAACATAGACAATTACATAATTGAGTAAATTTCCACAAAAATATAACGAGAATTTTTAAATGTAACCAAATTGCTTTACTTCCTCTTTAAGAGTGACTACAATGGATTTTTAAATGCAAAATGACTAGTTTACCTCATAACAATTGCAAAATCTTGAAGTAAAAGATTCACAACCTAATTGAAAGTGATCACATTCAAGTTGAAGGTATCACTAATGTATTAAACGACTTTGTGGCTCAAGCTAAACATCTAATTTTTTTTTCACAAATCCTCATCTAAAATTTCATAATTTGTCATAGTATAAAAATAATATTCACACGAAAAGTGAGGAGAACCAAGTACTTGAATATAGAATTCATTTACTTTATGGATTTATAGGTGTGGTCATGGTTACAATAATGAAGAGATAACCTACTCCCATTGTGTTCTATAATAGTGAAATTTTCAATGATGAATATAACAATAGAGAATTATTCATATGAACTCTTGTACATAACATTATGATTGACAATGTCTCAAGTATCAATGTATTTATAGGAAATTTTATCAATAATACTGGACACTATAAAAATACCTAATTGCCAAAACCATGATTAGTATGGAATATTGCGAAAATCACAACAAAAACATTTGGTTGTATATCCTTGGCGATTTTCGCCATGGTTCCTAAAACATCATATTTGTTTGGCTTCAAATAGTTATTGGCAATGGGTTATACTGTGTTAATTAGATATACCTATATTCATGAAATAAAAAAATATATTCGACATTAGTGTCTCAAATTTATATATGAGATTGAAGTGACCACAATATATTGAAACACTCCTAATATACAATAATATGTTCAAGATAAGGTCACATCTTAATAAATACCAATGAAAATATCAACTATTAGACCTCTCACAAATGAACCTCATATTCTAAAAGTTTGTATCCGACCTCCATGTCTATGGTTACATCAACCTCTCATTGCATGGTCACAAAATGCTTACATATGATCTCGTATTTCAATCTAATACCGAGATAAAATTTTATATCATTTTTGTAGGTGCAATACAACACCATGGTGATACATGATATAATGATGATGATACCAATGATTTATCCTTTCTAGACTCGTTGCAACCTATTCATTTATGTCTTACACTTCATGTTGATACATACACTTCTATTTATACGAATTATGATGATGATTCTCTAGGATGAGATTATTTTATGAGTTAGTTATTTATACTAGAAACATATGTGTGACACTAAGCTAAGTCTAATTATTGTACATAACTTTTGATTGTTCCTTATTATAGCGATTTTCCTCTATATCTCCTTTTCTATATAACCTTTGTGCGCTTCTTTTTCTTACGAATTGATGACTATTTCTCTTTTGATATTTGATTTTGATTTATCCTAATTTTGTTTACTATTTTGGACTCTTGATTCCTATTAAGTGTTTTCTCCACTATTAGTTTCTTTATATTTTACCTTGATTTTTATTTTTGATAGCCTCTCCTTCTATTGATGTGTCCTAGTCACAACCTTTGTCTTTTCTTTCATGACTCTTTTGAGATTCATGGGTTTTTTTATTCTTTTTCTTCATCATTTCTCATGATATTTTTCTATATTTTCTCAAAAATTCACTCCCCAACCCTAATATATATTTATTTCACCCCTTCCCAAATATTATATTAATTTTTTTCAAGTGATAGTGACATAATTATGGGTATGATGTAAATTGTAGGAAAGTAGAGATTCCTCCTTATCTATTTTTCTTCCCATATATATCTATTCTACTTTTGCTCAATTGTTTAATTTAACTTATTGGTATTTATCTTTGATAACTCATTTTCCTTTATATTTTTATGTGTACACCATATTTCTCTCTATACTCAATTTATTATTTTTTGTTTGCAAGGATTATGGAGATAATTATGTTAATATCTTATTTTTTATTGTACATTATGGTTCCATGATTCATTTCAATTAATGTCCATGGATATATTTTATGTGATATATAACATGTATACATTAAGGGAAAGAAGCTCTTGTCTTATGTTATCCACAATTATACCTTTTCCTACTCGGGTCACATTACATATTGTGCTTACTCGGTATCATCTTTCCCTACCTTAGGGGTAATCATCCTATTTTTAATCCTACAATATATATATATATTTCTACCTTAGGTATACTTCTATTCCATATTTTATCTTGTAGTTTTACATATTTCCCACCTTTTGTAGTTTTTTAAGAGTACAATGATTATATATTACCTACCTTAGGGCATTGCCTTATTTTAAAGTCTAAAATAATTATAAATTTCCCACCTTTGAGCATTATCCTATTGCACTTACTAATTTACATCTACCAATTAAGGGCACACCTTTACTACTTTTTGTAGACACAAAATTATGCACTTATTACTATTACATCATGCCTCTAGTATGTTGTTATATACATGATTTCTGAGTATGAATATTAGACACTTTGGTGACACCTTTTTCCTAGTCCTTCTATTGATTTGATTGGTTTTTATTATGATATTGTTTTATACTTCTTGGTTTTGAATCTTTTTGGTCGAGTCATAGGGATCCTGTCTTTGTCCTTGTTAATGTTTCCTTTTCTTGGCTTTAGGACAGTACCGTTCAAAGGACACTACCACCTAGGTGCTAGTGTCCCTTCTGGGTGCTTTTTTCCATTCTATTTTGTTTTCTAAATTACCATTTGATACTTAAATTTTTATATTTTCTAATATTTGGGTTGTCTTTTGGTGTCACTAAGTATCGAAATTCAAACAAGGAAGTCATATATATACAAAACTTACTCACTATTATTAGGGGCTAGAAAACTTGGGTTATTACTTACTATCTACTACTTGGGAAAAGATAAATATTCAAGGACTACATTTGGGTTGCATTATTCACTGAATAGGAGGGGATATTCTAAATTCCATCTCACACATTCATCTTGGGGGAAAATAGTTATATCTTGGTATCTTGGTGTGACTAGAATAAGGAAATCTACCTTCAAGGGACACACACACACACACACACACACACACACACACACACACACACACACACACACACACACACACACACAGTATATAACTATATAGAGTCTAAAATTTAGTGCAACACTCGATGAAAATCACATTGGGGTGATCATCGAGGTTAGTCTGATTCAAGAATATGCATTATTTATTTAACCTAATGTTTTATTGAACCTTGGTTTGGTAACTAGGGTTTGTTTTTCAAGTTCATGTGTGATAATGAAACCCTACAATGAAGCTAGAGTGATAAAGAGTGAAAGGAAGAAGATAATTTTATACCCTAAAAATATTAGATCCAAATTTGTTGTCATGACACTAACACCTATCTCAAACACTAACACCTAGGCAATCTTGTCCTTCTCTCGGGTGGTTCTATCCAAAGGAGTTTCATATTCTAATTTTCCATACGAAGCTTACTCAGTCCATATCCATCTTGTTCTAATAAATTTTCTATCTCATGTCTTCAAATACAAGCTAAATACCTCTTATTTCATTGTTTCTTACTCTTTTTGTTTTCTCTTGTATGACATATCTTAATTTTCTATTGTTATATTCATTTGATCTCATTCCTCTAATTAAGATTTATTTTTTGTTAAATCATTTGGTAAACCAGTTTATTGATTGAACCCTATCTTTCCCTAGGATCCCTCATTTTGTGTATTCCTCATGGCTTATTAAAAAATTGTGAAACCATCATCCCAAACCTCTTTCCCCAAGTATGATCCTATTCCTATGACTGGTCTTCATCCTATTTTCAAAATTCCCAAGAGGAAGCAGCCTTATATTGTAATTCACATATTGTTACTACATATCACCCCAAAATCCTCTTATCAACCCCAGTCCCCGGTGTTGTACTCCTCCCACTATTGAGGCTACTATCTCTTGTGAATATGATAGTGATGTTGCTTCTATTGCTACAAATGATACATGTGTTGAGGATTTAGTTAATTTTTAGATGAGGAAGGTCTTGTTAATGATTCTTGTGATACCTATACTTCTTTTGATGTTGTAGATGTTATCCTAAATGGCCCTCACCCTACTTATTCTTCTCCTCCACTTACATATGCACAAATCATTAGAGTTGATCCTATTGTTGTTGATAATGATATTTAGATCCCCTCTTCTTATTCTCAACCAAGTGCTTTTTCATTGAATATTGTTCCTCAAAAGTCATATCTTTCTTCCTCCACCTCTTGTGTGCTTCCTAATGATGTTAGTACTCATTTTTCCTTCTCATAATATATTAAAATATGCAAAATTTAGTGATGCATGTGTTTCTACTCTTGATATTTCTAAAGATAGTGTACATAATGATAATCATAAGGCTAATATGTATGTTTATTATATTTATTCTTCTACTAAGATTACTTTAATAAAAGTGTCCAAACTTCTCTTCCTATTGATTCTTATTCCCATGTTCCTATTCCTAGTTTTCCACTTGATCCCAAGCTTGACTTTCAACCCAATAATGTCCATATGGATACTTATAATGGAAATATTCAAACCCTTAATGTTTATTTCATTCCTCCCCAATAATTTCTTTCTCTTATGCATGTTGTAGGTGATTTACAAAATAAGATCCATACCCTTACCCTTGAGAGTAGGGCCTATTATGCTAGCACTGATAATAATTCTCTTCATGAAAATCCTATTCCTAAAAAGATTTACAATTCAACTTTTCCTAAGGGTTTTACTTTTCCTACTTTTACACTTTTTGATGGAATAGGTAATCCTTATATGCATCTTAAGGCTTTTATATTAGCTATGGATTCACATTATAATGATAGATTACTTCTCAAAGCATTTCCTAGTAGTCTTACTAATATTGCTTCTCATTGGTTTCATCATTTTCCTAGTGGATCTATTAGTACTTATCTTGATATGGAAGAATTTCTTAGATGTTTTATTTCTAATAATGGTCCTAAAGTTACATTTGAGCATTTTCCTTCTTTGCACCAAGGAAAGAATGAACCTGTTAATGATTATATCTTACGTTTCAAATCTTGTATGCATCATTTAATCAATCAGCCTCTTGATCTATAAATTTAATCTAAATTTTGTTGTGGCTTGATTCTTCATTTAAAATAAAAGTTAGTATATGATACATGTGAATATTTTACACTTATTTTCTTTAAGGTTATATATTTAGAATAATAGATGCTTAATGAACATTATGTTGCACATGATCCTAGTTCTTCTACCACTCTTCCACCTACTACATCTTCTCTTCCTCTTATTGCACCACCTTCACATTCCCCATCTCCTACTAGACATACTCATGATCATTCCTCTCATTTTTGTTAGACCTCCACATTCCACTCCCCCTCCTAAGTGAGATCCATTATACTTCTCACATTTTTCTAGGCCTCATGATATTTTACACACATTTCTTGACGATACGTTATTTTTTCTACCTTCTAATGAGCATCATCCTCCTCATCGGTTATGATGTAATTGTAACCATCCATTCTATAATTTCCATATGATTTATGGTCATAGAGATAATACTTGTATGTAATCCATGATAGGATTCAATTTCTTGACGAAAAGAGTTTCATTTCTTTTCATTAGATCACATTCTCTTGTCTTCATGCAAGGCACCGCACACCAAAATCTATTGATTTTATTACCTCTTGTCCTCATAAGGTAATGTTTTCTCCGCATCCCTCAATTTTGAATATGCATGAGGCACATACCCCACTTCTTATTCAACCCCAATCCACATGGGTCACAAAGAAGCACCACTAGCCATTCCATGATTCTAGTGTTGTTACGATCACTTGAGGATTATCATTTGGCACCTATGCTCATGAAACTATGTCAATTGAGTCGCTTGTGTGTAGCCGTCATCTTATTTCCCATTAGATGTTATATGTTCCTTAGTTCTACATGATTTCACATTTATTCTATAATTATATGCCACTATATATTGTGTTACTTATTCTTTCCTAGTTATCTTCATCCTCTTTATCATTACTACTATAAGTTCAATTCGATGATCATATTCTATCCATGCCTATAATCATTCTAATATCTATCATCACAATGTTATCTACACTATCAACACATATAGTCTATTGTATAACATCATTTCCATATGTAATTATATCATCATAATTTCAACCAAATATCATATCAAAACAAATTAACTAATAGATGACTCATATAAACACAAGTACATGTCATCATATCAAAAATTATCTCATCATACACACACACACACACACACACACACACACACACACACACACACACACACACACACACACACACACACACACACACACACACACACACACACATCTCTCGTTAGTTTCATAATACAAAATCAAGGGCAATGCCCGATGCAAGAGTGTTTCTTCCCAATTTTGAAAGTTTGGTTCTCCATTTCAATTTTGGCTTGATAATGTGTTATGGAGGTATAGGAGCTCAATTTTAGTCATTTCTATTTGTCGGTTGTGTTCTATCCATTCATAAATTTGAATTTTTGATTTTTCCTCCAAAAAGTAATTTGAATTTGTATAGGCATTTTTGGCTTGTTTTAGTGTCTTGGTGTGGGTTTTGGAGCATCTAAACATGAATTGAGATTGTGGAAGATCTTATAAAGGACTATAAATCTTAATCATGGTGTAATTCCTTAGTCCTTTAGGTATTAGTCTTAGTTATGGATTTTAGATGATGTAATAAAGGTAAAATTTATATTTTGAGGATTTTGAAATCTCAAGTTTGGGTGAGAAATTAGAAGGGAGATATATAAGAAATTTTTAATTGATTTGTATCATTACCATTTGAAGGATAATCAAGAACAAACTCCAAGAGAAGAGATTGTTTTTTTCCAAGTTCAATTTTATTTTATTGTGTCAAACTATGATTGTTGTATTTGTGGATTATGAGTAGTGAATTTATGATTACAAAAGTCTTTAAACTCAAACTTGTGAAGGCATATTATAGTAGTAAGAGCATAAATTTATCTAACTGATATTGGCTCAAGGTTTAATGATGAGAAGGGGTTAAATCTTATTAAGAAAGGAAATGCTTGGAGTTAAGTTTTAAGTGTGCGGGGATGATAGGTTGGAAAGCTTGAGTCCATATAGTAAGAAATCCTTCAATTAGAAAGAGACTTTCAAATTGGTTTTCTTTAGTGTTCTTATTGTGGATTGTATCAACTTATGGGTTGATGCATTTCAACCCTTTGTTCTAGATCATTAAGTAACATAGTTCACTGTTGAAACGATACCACTTAGTGTGAACATCATTTTAGAGAGAGAAATTTATGTGTTGAAAGTTAGTGTAGGTTAACACAAACCCCGTTGATCGAATAGAGTCGATCAAAATTTGGAAATAGACTGAAACATTGAAATTCTTCCTCTCAAGCAAACACAAAGCTTTGAAACCCTCAACTAGGTTTTTCAAGACAAAATTTTGTTTTTCTCGGAAAATAGACCCATATAAAATGATGAAATATTATAGAAATACCTACCTTATGATGCTTTATCATATTTTCATGTTTTGAATCCATGATATTCTTCCTATTGTATGCAGAGTGGTTGATGGTATCTCCAATGATAGGACATGCCTAATTGGAATAGGGAAGAGTTGTGGAAAAAATGTCAATTACTTATATAATGGGCTTGGGACTTCTTAGAAAGATACTAGAGGGTAATGGGTGTTAGAAATACCCTTTAATTGGGTTTGAAGTTTCTGAGTTATTAGCTAGGTGTGACAAAGGGGTTAAAAGGATACACGGGTTGTTGTAAGCCTAGCTTAGCATCAAAATAGGATTGGGAGTAAGAGAGGTGACTATTAATTTAGAAGGAGCATAAAACAATTCTAGGTAGGGTTGTATAAGGTGATTAATCCTATATTGATCCTTAACTCATTTAGAAACATCATTGCAATTGGGAATTGGGCTTAAATATAATTGTATCAAAGGAGCAAGTTGATTCTTAGGGTTGAAACTATAGGAAGTGTATGAGATCTAACCTTCTTTGCAGCATGCCCACTACAACATATTTTATACATATTCATCACTACTACCAGAGGCCACTATAGGATCTCTACAAGTCAAATCATTGTCACTAGATCTCCGCCTCTATGCTCAAGACCGCTGCTCCTCTCACTTATTTTGTAGCAACGTTACTATATCCAACACATCTACATATTATCCCTAGAGCTACACATATCTCTCAAACATAGTCTTTGTTAGGCCATATCTTCCAACTTACTCTATCTCCTATGCTAGATCCATCCTCACCTCATCTCAACCTGATCAGAAAACTATGCATGTAGATGCCACCATCATCACGGGATCAAATAAGTGAGCATGCTCCCCGACAATGTGATCCACACTCTCCAATAACGCTCCTCGTGTACAAAGACATATTACATGTCAACGTGCATATCATTGTGTCCATGATCATGCTCTAATACTCATCACTTATAATACTTAAACTATGTTAGTACCTCATCACCACATTACATACTCAATATGAATCACATTATCAAATATAAACCATAATATATCCTACTTATGTCGTGTAACTATTTCCGCCAATGCATCATCCTCGAGGAAGGTACCTAACCTCCTACTATACCTCCTCCATCATGTACACTTGGTGGCTCTCCCACTACATCCACCACTACAAGAAACAATAAAGAACCATTGGTGCTCTACCTACCATTGAGTATAGGTCGGGGTACACCCATCATTTGCTTGACTTGGTACTATCTCCACATCAACCTCATCTCGCACCATGAGGACGTAACTAGGATCATATGGGACCTGGTCTTTCCCTGCTCTCCTTGTGGCATTCATTGATCTATGCCATACACACAATTAGGCTATCCCAAACTATCATGACGCACATTCATACTAAAACAACTCGACCGATCTTGGAATTTTTTTCTCCAACCACACAATACGTCAAATACATCGTAGCTCTATGTTATTCTCATTTTAGCCACCATAATCCATGTATGGTATCCAAATAACTACGAGATGGCCCCATCCTGTCCAAAATAGACATGTATGATCAAACACTTGATCTCACTATGTCATCCATAGTAATTGATGACTATGTTTGTGTCCAAGATCCCGTAAAATACTTGGCTCACAAGTCTATGTTGTCATTATGTATCACTTGGGGACATAATTTGAACCCTCTCCTCCACTACTCTTGGTTTGTAGTATCCTATATACATCCTCTAATGTAATAGTTATCTCTCTAGTAGGTAACCAAAAATTACATGTATCTGCACACCATCTCTCACAGAGTACAATAATCAAATACATATTATGGGGCACCTCCCTAATCTCGTGATGTGTCATATCTAGACACAGTCTAATATGTCCCACTCACCCTCCTCTAAACCCAATGCCAACAAATTATATAACCATCTACTCGCATGGAATTCCCACTAATGTATATCTCTCTACACAACATAAACACATACAAAAACCCCAAGTTAGTATCTCAATCACCCAAAAACATGATACAAATCTCAAGAAGACCTTTGGATATAAGTTCCCATAATCCTGGACACTAACATTCAATACTTGGACAATAGATACCAAAACTAGATGATACCATCCAAAGGAAAAACTAGACCACCGTCCGAAACCGTCTTAGATGCAGAAACGCCCAAATTCTATTTTTTAAAAAATAAGATAAGGCTAAAAATCGTTATAATACTTTGCCTAGTCTACTTCAACAACACAATACTTACTAGCTAATCCACTATCTCGAGTCGATATCACCTCTACGAGCCTCTCAAACCTTGTCAAGATCACCTCTTGAATACATGGCATCATCACAATCCAGAGCTCAAATCACACTGATTCAATTTACAAATGAGACTCCTATTAAATTTTCTAACCTTACTATTTATAGTAAAATATTATTACCACTACAATTACTATAGTTACTATATTTCTTCTTATGAAAACTAATTACCCGACATTTTTTCCACCATATCTTGAGATTTGTTTATCCATTTTCAAAGTGCCATTAGTTCCCCAAAACTATATCTTCAATGTCTACCTCATTTGATAGTTGACTACCACACTTCCTATATTTTTCTACATGTTACACTTATATTTCACTCACCACTACCTATTTTATTATATATGTTTCTAACTCCTCTCTAAACACTCTATCTACTTTTATTTTGGCTCATGGTTCACCATCTTTCTTCTCACCCTTTGTCAAAATGGGGAAAATATTCAAGGTTATCCTATTACCTCTCCTAGAATGATTCAAGAAAATTTCCAACATGGAACATACAACCACACTACGCACTACCACTCTATTTTCAATTGATCACGAAGCAATATTCAAATCCTACAAAATATCTCACTCGAAATCACAAAGTTCAATCTATTCCAAGTACAAAACTATCTTGAATTCTCACAATTTCATAGATTCTCACAATTTCATCCCCAAACGACCTAATATGGGGGCATCAATTCTCCAAAGTTGGTTCAAATTAATCAAATACTACATTATAATTGTTATAGGCTATTTACAATTTCCTTTCCAACAAGTATCAATATCCCTCCCATATGACCTAACTTGGGAGCCAATCAAGTTCAAGCATTTTTCCATTTGGCCTAGTTTACACCCTTACATTGTGAAGTAGGGAAATGAGACGTCATTTCCTAGCAATTTCCACTTCATGGGGGTTTTTTTACGGATATTAGGAAAGTAAAAATTAGTTCATCTTCATCCGTTGTTTCACCGGATTCTTAGAAAATTAATGAAACAGATAAGAGGTACTAATAGGCCAAGGAGGAATACCTATTTGTGATGTTGTTCAAAGGTTGTGCACGCGCTTTGATTTCCTAATCCAAGTTGATTACGAGAGCTTCCTTTTGGCTAGGAGGAACTACTTGAAATACAAAGCAAGACCACAAAACATAGTTAATAACAAAAGGTTAGTGGATTTCCTAGCGTGAGCTAGATCTAGGAAGTGTGATACTTCCTCGATGGTTGTCAATCCACTAATATATATATATATATATATATATATAATTTAATATAAAATAAACAAACATGCAAACAAACAAGTCTAATGCTAGTACTCCGATTTAGGTATCTCAGATTACTATCAATGTTAATCTACTTAAATGCTTTGATAATTAAATTGGTGAAGGTCTCAGGTCAGGTTGCAGTTGGGTAGGGGGTCTGGAGGTCACAGGAAGGGTCTAGGTAAGACTTGGTGGAGTTTGGGATTGATTTGGGTGATTGGAGAGCTTGCTGGTCTAAGGCAACTTGCTAGAAACAAAGAATGATGCTTAGATCAGGTGTGACCGATGACGGTTTATCTATGACCAATACTGGTTAGGGATAACCGATCTCAATTTCTATGGGAATGGTAAAATATCATAAATAATTGTCTGGTTCTCTCTATGTCTACACAAAGAGATGAGGAGGTATGTGGAGAGGTTTCAGGTAGGGTATCTAGCTTGGGTGAGGCTTTTGTGAGGTTTTTGGGTGTTAAGGTCAATTTAGTAAAATCTTGACAGGAGATACAATAACCAACGTCGGTCTAGTGACCGGTGTAGTGAAGGGGAAATCGATGATGGTTAAGGTAATTGGTGTCGAGTAGGGGAAATTTGGTGAAATTTGATTAACATGTGGTTTTGGGCTTCTCTGTGATTACACAAAGAATGAAGGGGGACTGGTTGGGTTTGTGATAAGGTGATAAAAACTCAGAAATGTGTAAAAGGTTAGGAATAAAGATCTAGAAGGTTGTGGTGGATGATATAGGATATGGGCTGGAAAGTGGGGATGGTGGAATACAGGGAATAACAAGATCTAATAAAAAGGATAAATAACCTAATGAGTAAGTACAAAAATGATATAGAATCAAATGCACTTACTTGTTCTGCAAGATTGGTGGGTGAAGGAAGGTGATGGTCAATCTGTGAACTGGTGGTCAATGTCCGTGGTAGTGCTTCCCGAGTGTCACCATGAATGCCAATGCCTTCAGATCAGTCTTGGTACTTGTTTGGGCCTCTAGTTGATGTATTATGTCATCTTGATGCTGAGAAAACTCTGGTTCATGCTTGAATTTAGATAGCTCTCCCAAAACTTGAAGTGACCAACCTGGGAAAAAGGTTTCCAAATTGTATATATGGTGACCGATGACAGTCAAGGTGACCGATGTGTTGGTTGAGGGTTAACCGACATCGGTTAAGGCGGGATATCCTAGGTTTACCAAAAATAATAGATCTTGGCTATTTTTGGCATGCTCTACTTGTTGGTCCGGGTCTCAAGTGATGGTTAATGCTTAGATAAGCGGGCATGTTGTTGGAGAAGGAATAGGAATTTAATGCTAGGGTTAGACTAAGTCCCAGGTGGTTAGGATAAGTGGAGACTGAGTCTTAGTTAATTAATAGGCTAAGAATAAGTCCATGGTGAGGTGTCTAGGTGATGAGGTGAGGTGTAAATTAACCTAATTAAAGTAATTAGATTAATAAATAATGTGAGGATGGGCATTAATTCAATTGTAAATAATTAAATTAATATGAATGTGAGGTAAAGGGTCATGGTTAGGTGAACATGTTATGTTAACTGATTAAAGGGGACCAAGGGGAGTGTGACCCAAATTTGGTGTCTACATTTTCCCCTTTTTGTCACGTAGCTTGTATTGGTAAGTGATGCTGACAAAAAATAAAGTGGTTGCCCCAAATATAAGTGGGAGTGAGGTTTCCCCAAGTATGGGTGGAGGTGATCCCCCTCAAACCAGGAGTTGATGAGGTGTGAGACAGAATCGGTGAGTGGTTTGATAAATGGGTAAGTGATGAAAGTGAAGGTAGGTGAGTTGTAGGTAAGGGTATGGGCATTTTGGGTAATGGGTAAGGGTCAAATTGGGTAATGGGTAATGGAAAGGGTCATATTGGGTAATGGGTAATGAAAATTGAATGCACACACACATATAGATTGCAACACAATATACCAGGTTGAAGAGCTTGCAAAATCTACATCATCCAAGGTCAATAGGTTTATCCAAACAAGGTTGAAGTGATTCAGGTATCCAGGGTACAGGATATGGTTCAGAAACATGATAGGTTAGGTGTAGGAAATGTTTAGGTATGTTTCTAGTACACTAAAGGTTTGGTTAGGATAAACAACACAAAATAGGAAAGGTAAGGTCATTAGGCTAAACAACACAGGTAACAACATCGCAAGGTATAATGAGTACACAAGTTCAGGTCAAGGTATATTGGTCATGGCATAGGTAAGGCCAAGGTATAGGTAAAATAACAGGTCCCTAAACACAATTAAGGAAATGTATGGGTAATTTAGGCTTGTGGGTAGGGTGTAATAAGTGTTGGTAAAGCCAAAAGGTATGTGGCAGTAAGGAGTTTAGGTCAAAATGGGAAAAATGTAGAGGAAATGGTACTGACAGGTGACCGATGCTGGTTATAAGGTAACCAATGTTAGTTTTGGGTGACCAACGACATGCCGTCATGTTGGGTTAGGGTTATAAGGTTGAAATTTTGTATTTTACTGAAATCATTGTTGTCTTTTGAATTTGAGAAAACAACAGAGTTGAGTGACTTGTGCATTTTTCTGGGGAGGAAAAGACAAGGCATTGTACCTAGCTGAGGTGGAGGTGACTAAGTGGTGAGAGGAGCTAGGTAGATGGGTCCACGAGAGCGGTTGGAGACGTGTGATTGGTGGAGGGATTTGAGGTAGATTTTGGCATGGCAGAGGTGAGAGAAGTTTAGGCAGACCACCGATGCAATGGCCAAATGTGCCACCATGTAGGTGACACCATGATGAGGTAAGAGGTGTTTTAGAACTTGTTATTTGCTAAACATTTGGTGAAAAATGAAGAAATTGGGGTGGGGGTTTTCATTTTGAAATGTAGGTTAAAAGTGGGTAAAAATGAAGGGAATGAGGAGTGGGAAGGTCACAAATAGGTGAAATAGGTTTGGGAATTAAGTTGGGATAGGGTGGGGTGGGTAGATTAGGGGTTTAGGTAAGTTTTGTCAATTTTTTAAAATGGGGGATAGGTTTTTGGTTTTCGACGTCGTGACATGAGAGCGACGTCGTATCAAGGTTTGGCCGAAGTCGATTGCACTTGCCAAAGATCGGTCTGGCCTTAGGTGAATCGATACCGATTAAAGGAAACCGATGATGGTCATGGGAAAAAGTGATGATCAAGACGATTGGTGTTGGTTAGGGTTAAAGAACAACAGGGGTAAGAAAGGATAGTTTGGAAAGAAAAATGGGTAAAGAAGGGGTAAGTAAAGATTGCTTGTAGAGGGATAAGGGTAAAATAAGATCTTTGGTGATATGGGATAGGTGAGTAGGTGAAATAATGTTAAGGTAATGGGTCATGATTGTAAAGGGTAGTAGGCTTGTAGGTGAATTAGGTAAATGGGGTAATCATGATTGGTGTGGTTGGGTATGGTTTTGGGGTTAATAGGTAATTGGAGGTAGTTAGGTCTGAACAATGTTGTGGTTTGTTGGATGTAGGCTAGGGACCAGCTATGGATGTGAGACAGTACCACCTCTATTGGTAGTGATGTGGTCTAGTGTGACTGCGGAGGAGTGGGAGCATATGACCGATGTTGGACTGATTGGGATCCGACGCTATAGGTGTATAGCCCAAGATCCTAGCTTGATGGTCACACTCATCGATAGATGGGATTCAATGACCAACACATTTCATTTACCATGGGTGAGATGACTATCACCCTAGAGGATGTGTATAGGATCTTATGGCTACCAATTTTTGGGGAGCCAGTGTATTCTATTTCTTCAGAGGCATCTATGGAGCCTATAGTGGTTGTATTTGGGGAGGTGATGGGTGAGATGAGGTACCATAGCATGAGCCTTAGCTATGGAGACATGTATACATGGCCCATCCTCAGGAGACGAGGTTAGTCATTTTTGATGATGGAGGTGGTATGTTGTTTTGCCTTACCAGATGCTGAGGGTGGGAAATTCCCACAAGCATTGATGGGTGAATCTCAGATATGATGGAGGAGTGGATCTATTTTACCTGGGCACCCATTCCTAGTGCAACTATATAGGGAGTATGGGCTTATGGGAGATTGTGGTGGTTTAGCTTGTGTTGTACACCTTTCTTCTACATTGTTGGGCATACGAGACACATCGTATGTGTATGTCTAGTTGGTTTTCCCCAACATGATTGGTTCGGGGGTGGTTAGGTTAGAGTTGGATACAGATGGTGGGAAATATTTAGTTGGTGGGAAACACAAAGTGGCTAGGGCCACACATGATGTTTTGTATTACAGATGGTTATTGGAGGGGATTTCAGGAGTTGATATTGTTTGGAGACCCTATATTGGCTATCCTTCGTACAGAGGCATGGTAGATGAGCTAGAGGATATGTAGTTGGAGAGGTGGATACAAGAGCGATGTTCTGGAGAGCATGAGTTGATACCCATGGATAGTGTTAAACGACAGTTTGGTTTACCACAGGATGTACCCCACCTTTCCCATAGTACATGAGGGATGACGTGGAAAGACCTATGTCTCCACCATGACCAAGTGTGCCTACAAGGGAAGGAGGAGAAGCCAGTGGATAAGAGGATTGATGATGTTGGGGTCATTGATAGATATAGGTAGTGGTGGGCGTGGCACAACTATGGGCAACACCACCGAGGCCAAGGAAGCTAGACTTAGCCACCATCACAATGCAGAGGATACCTTACAGGGTCAGTGGCTGCCCTTCAGGCCCATATTACAGCTTTACAAGGGTAGCTTACCGGGTCAAAGGCATAGGTTTCCATTTTATAAGCTCAGGTGGTGGCCTTACAGGCACCAGTAACATATAGGGAACGAAACCCCACAGGGGGAGATGGAGATGGGGACAGTAGCCACTTAAAGAGGTAGTAGGTAGGTTTGCATAGCCATTTGGCCACTACACAAGCTCAGGTTATGGCCTTATAGGCCTTGGTTATAAGCATCACAGAACACTCCATAGACTCAGGAGCAAGGTCCCACACTACTATAGGAAGCTAAGGTGGGATAGGGTCCTCATAAGTATAGGTCCGAGGCCAGCATTAACAGTCAAGCTCACGAGTTGTTGTGAGACTATGACACCACCTCGAGATGATGCCGATGGAGAGGTTTAGGGATGCCTCTAAATGAGGCAATGATATTACAGATCATCCGATGACCATGGATAGATGTCCCCTCTATGCTTGAGTATAAGGCACAACAGAAGCAAGTGAGAGGACTAGATCCCACACTCATAGTTTGGAGAGCATAGGGTGGTGAGCCGTGAGGTAGGGTCAGATTGAGGCTACAGTTCATGGAGGCTAGTCCCAAGTGAGGGGTAGGAAAATATTAGACCGAGACCCATGTTAGGTGGAGAGATGCTAATGCAGGTCACTTGGGCTAGGAGGAGAGGAGGAGGAGATAGATGAGACATGTATGGATATCAGGTGGGGTGATGATTAGTCACCTGATATGATCGGTGTATTGATTTTTGGTATATACCATCTACGTGCCGAATGATAGTGAGGATGTATATGAGGGTTTTGAGATTTTGATTTTATACCGACCTGCATGCCAAAGATAGTGAGGATGTATATGAGAGTTTTGAGATGTTGAGTATTTATTTGTATTGGTGTACATTTGTATTGATACACAAACGTTCTTATTGTTATAGATGATGATATTTATGGTATGGATGATGTACTTGTGTTTGAATTTCATTGTTATTGTGTATGTGATGGAAACTAGGTGAATTAGGCATGATTGAGTCGAGGTCATGTAGGCATGATGGAGTCAGGTATAGGTGTGTTTGAGTTAGGTTAGTTAGGTATGGTGGAGTTAGGTATAGGCATGATTGAGTCGAGGTCAGTTAGGCATGGTTGAGTTTAGGTAATTAGGCATGGTTAAGTTTAGGTCATTTAGGCATGGTGGGGTCTAGGTGAGTTAGACATGGTTGAGTCTAGGTCAGTTAGGCATGGTGGAGTTTGGTTTTGGTTTTGATTTAATTTCCAAGTTATTGGTAACATGGAAAAATAAATGATGATGAATATGTATGTTATGGTGTAAATTTCAAAAATATTTGATATTATGGAAATGTGAAATGATTAATGTATGATATGATGATGTAAGAAATAGGTAAGTATACATGTTTATATACTTGAATGTTGTTTAATTTCCAAGTAATGTAGAAGATGGAAACTAACTAATGGTAGAATGTAAAATAAAAAAGTGGGGAAAATTGTTAGGGTAAAGAATGGCCGAGCTAACCTCCAAGGGCCCCATGCCCTCAAAGTGCTACCTACATAGCCCCGGTGAAAAGGGGCCTCAGCCGATGTAGTTCTCCCATAAGCTAGGGAAGAATATGATGAGGTAGAGGAATGGGTTGGTAGGTCTTAGGCATGGTTGAGTCTAGGTCAATTTAGGTATGGTTGAGTTTAGGTCCTTAGGCATGATTGAGTCTAGGTCATGAAGGCATGGGTGAATTGAGGTCATTTAGGTATGGTTAAATTGAGGTGTCAAAGGCTGGGTCCTATATAGGATAATCAATGAGTAATGAAAAGGTGAAGGGTAAGAGGTGACCAAAAGAGTCACCTAATTGGTAAGAACCAAAACACATTTTTCATACCTAAGATGGGCTTATGAACGTAAGACCCTAAAGGCATTGCATGATTGAATATTCTAAGGGTGAAGAAAGTCACATGATCATGAAATGTCACATTTTGTGGCATGTCCCTTGAGCGGGGGAAATTAGGGTGAAAAAGGTGATGAGGTGAAAGCAGGTTGGTTTTAGCGTAACCTAGTGTGAGACACAATATGCCAACTTGGCAAGAGACCCAAGATCACAATAGGCAAGTCCATGAAAAAAAGTTAATATTTTTTTTTTTTTTTTTTTTTTTTAATAGATTGATCGATGTGGAAGTCTATGTGGGATGAGTATATTTTCTCCTTGAGGTCTTCATGAAGCTGATCGATGCAGGAAGCTTCAAAATATTTTTATTTTAGTTTTTGCAAGAATAGTCTTCTTTTGATGATAGACTAAGTACAATACGACTAGCTTTGTATAGCTATCCTTCGAGGGAGCAAGTCTATTTATAGCAACGAGATAGAAAGTGTAGATGTCCTTTTTGAGGGAGTCATATTTTTGCTGGAAGTTTGACTCAAGGAGTTGAATCCCATTTTAATTTTGAAATTGTTTTGCTTTTGGACTTTTAAGTCATGGACAAGACTATAGAGAAAAATAGGCTCTTGTTTTTTAAGACAAAACTATAGCACACAGAGGTTAACTATGATAGAGAGGTTTTAAGTGATGAATGACCATGGGATTCCATCTTGAAAAAGATGAAAAGTATCCATGAGAATCATGCCATGAGTAGAGCCGTGGTACTCATATTGAAGATAAGGTTGAAAAAGTAATGGGTAATCACATGATTCTTGTTTTAGTCATTGATCCTTAGAATAGGTAAAATGGAAGGTGAATGGTGCTCAAGGGACGAGCGTTAAATAGAAAAGAGGTGATATAAGACTTAATTCAACAATAGAATGGTCAAAGATGCAAGGCATTGAGGGGCTCAAGTTTGGGTTTACCTTCGAGTGAAGACAAACGATAAGCACCTGATCCATAGGTATGAGTAATGATATAAGGTCCAAGCCAATTAGGAGAAAATTTGCCCCATTTAATTTTTTCCTCTTTTGTTACATGTTGATTTTCCTTCAGGATGAGGTCACCGAATTGGAAGGTTCATTCATGGATTTGTTTATCATAGGCATGTTTGATACACTTTTGGTAGATTTTAAGGTGATCAAGAGCATTAAGATGATGTTCTTCTAATAACTCAAGTTGTGTTAAAATGGTGTTGGAGAAAGTCATCATCATTGAGCATCTCCTTAAGTGAGATACAAAGAGATGGAATCTAGAATTCAAGAGGTAGAACAACCTTTGTACTATAGACCAGAGAGAAATTTGTTACAAGTTGATGTACGAATACTAGTGTGATAAGCCCATAAGGAAAAAGGAATGTGCGTATGCCAATCCTTTCCAGTATCATCCACAAATTTCATAAGAATTTTGTTCAAGGTTTTATTGGTTGATTCTACTTGGCCATTTGTTTGAGGGTAGTAGGGTGAAGAAAAATTGAGTTGAATGCCAAAGGCATCACAAAGCTTCCATAGAGTTTTGTTTTTGAACTGTTTTCCATTATCAGTGATGAGACATGATGAGGAACACAAAAGTGAAAAATGATGTGATGATTGATGAATTCACATATTTTCATCTTTTGTAGAAATAAGAGGTATGGATTCTACCCATTTAGTGTAGTATTCAGTAGTGGTAATAATCCATTGATGGCACTATGAAGAATGGGGATTGATTTCTCCAACAAGATCTAAACCCCATTGAGAGAAAGGCCAAAGGTCTCGTGTGACCTATAAGGCATGACTAGGCATGTGATGAAGATTAACATGTTGTTAGCACTTCACACAATGTTTGACATAATCAAAACAATCATGGTTTAAGGTTGGCCAATAATAGCCTAGGCGGAGAATGCATTTAGCGACAACTAAACCACTGAAGTGACCTCCACAAATTCCATCATGAACTTCCTTGATGGTGTAAGGAACTTCAACTAGTAAGGCATCGTAAGAGGATACCATCAAAGCCATGTTTATAAAGAAGACCACCCATGATGACATAGTGAGAGACACTTTTGAGAAAGGCTCGTTGTCCATTGCGAGTAAGGTCTGGAGGTAGAATTGAAAGGGAAAGGTAATCAACAAACTTGCTTATACCAAAGGTCACGTGGGTTAGTTGAATGGTTCCGATGAGGTTAACATCTCAAAATAGATAGGAAGGTGATTGTAGCCTTTGTATTGTGACAAATATTTTTGAGTCGAGGGCAAGGTAAGTATCTGAGAAGCAAGGCAGGCCATGGTATCCACAAATTTTTAGTGGAACGTGGAGTGGTTTGAAGTTCATAATGGTCAAAGGTAGTCAAAAGTATGTCTACATGATGCTTATACTTTTGAAGTATTTTGTTACGACACTGGTATATACCATTGACTTGATTTACAACCAGTTGAGAGTCACCAAAGATATTAATTGATTTGACATCTAAGGTGATGGCGGTTTGAAGGCCTAATATGAGTGCTTCATATTCGGAAATATTGTTAGTACATTCAAAATCTAGTTTGAAAGATAATGACATAGGCTCACCATCGAGAGGAATGAGGATAAATCCAACACCACCCCCATGCTGACATTTGGAACCATCAAAGAATAAGGTCATTTGGTAAATGGTATCATCCAAAGAGAGGGTAGTGAATGGATTCATCCGGAAATCAAAGTTAGAGCTAAGATTCTGGAGAGAGGTGCGTCTGCAAGTTGGTCAGTGATGGTTTGTCCTTTAACATATTTTTGATGGATGAATTCAAGTTCTAGGTTTGTAAGAAGCATGAGCCAATGTGCAACACATTGATGTTGGTAGGGCTTAGCGTACATGTAATGTAAGGGTTAGTATTGGTGACAACAAAGTTTTTATCCTTAAGTAGGTAATGACAAATTTTAGTGGCAAAAAAAACTAAGGCTAAGAAGATTTTTCGGCATGGGTGTATCGGGTTTCATAGTCCAAAAGTGTACAACTTATATAATAAACCACATGCTCCCTATGTTTCTCATCACGATGAGCGAGCATGGACCCAAGGAATGATCCATAGTAGAAATGTAAAGGTAAAATGGTTGTCATCCTTAGGAGGAATGAGTACAGTGGTTGGAGAAGGTATTGTTTTAAGGCCTCAAAGGATTTGTGGCATTCATCATCCCATTTAAAGGAGATGTCCTTTTTGAGGAGATGATGAAAGGGGTGGCAACGGTTGGTAAAAGCTATGAAATAAAATGATGAATATACTACAACTTTCCTTATAAACTACGCAGTTGGAGAAGGTTAGTAGGTGGAGGCATTTTGAGAATAGCCTTGATTTTAGTGGGATTGACTTCTATTCCACACAAATAAATGATAAAACCAAGGATTTTTCTGAGAGGAAAGTGAAGACACACTTCTTAGGTTGAAGGCAAACACAATACTTGATGAGACAATCAAAAATTACCTTAAGGATTGTAAGGTGTTCAGCTCGATGTTTGGATTTGGAAAGAAGGTCGTCTACATAATCTTCCAATATGCGATGCATGATGTCATGAAAGATATAAGTCATAGCCCGCTGATATGTAGCACTAATGTTTTTAAGGCCAAAGGGCATGAATTGATAGAAGAAGGTCCCCCAAGGAGTGATGAAGGTGGTTTTGTGTTGATCTTTTGAGGTGAGTAATATTTGGTTATAACCCGAGAAACTGTCCATGAGTGATAACATCTCATGGTCGGCGGTTAGATTAACTAGTTGGTTATATACTCGGTAGAGGAAAGTCATCTTTAGGGCAAGCTAAATTAAGGTCATGAAATCCATGCATATGTGGAGTCCTCTTGTTGCTTTTTGTGACATGAATGATGTTAGAGATCCATTGGGGATAATCAATGGGTAGGATGAAGGAAACAAAGGGAAGGTGCTTGAAGTTCTTCTTTGACAAGAAGGGCAATGCAAGGATGCATTTTTCACAACTTCTATTTTATGGGTTTGGCCTATGGAATAGTTACGATATTATGGACCACAATGTTGGGGTCAATACTGGAATATCAGCATAGGACCAAGAAAAATCATTTCTATGATCTTGGAGGAATGAGGTAAAAGCTTCATGTTTAACAACATTTAAATATTGGCCTATCTTTATAATGTATGGGTCATCCCGGTGTTAATATTGATTTCGATGGTTGATTCATTCAACATGGTTTGCTTCTCGAAGGCAATGACTCGGTGAATATAATAATCTTCCACACCAAGGTAGGTGAGAATAGACTCATCGCCCTGACATTAAATGACAATAATAGAAGGTGTATTGTCATCGATCATGTCAGGATACGAAGGGAAAAGAAGAGGGATCCTTTCCATCACGTTGATAAGTCGAGGTCTTAGGAAATGGTGTTTATGAAAAAAATAGTTAGGAGGAATGGATTATGGATCCATAGACTCCATGGGGTGAAGGTGGTAAATGGGGTGAAGAAGATTTATCATTCTCAATAAGTTTGATGCAGTGCTTTCTTAGAAGATGGTTCGGTGAATCCAATAACATCATGGTTGATGTGTTTTACATGTGGTACACGGTATGACAAAGATGGCGGCCTTGTTTATAGAAGCCAAATCCAAATCCCTTCCATGCACAATGATGGAGGAAAGTGTGGGTGAAGCAACGGTTGGTGAGGTATTAGAGGTCAGAGGAAAATGGTCACATTTGGGAAGGTGGCTTGGGTGAGTAGGTGGAAGTATCAAGTCCCCCATATGTTAAGTTGGTGCGAAGGTGGGGAGGACCATAAGGGAAGACCTCACTTATGCGATGGTCATAACATAGATGTTGGCGAAGGTTGCCATACTCTTGAGGAGTAAGGAATGTGTCGATGTTGTATATGTGATACTCCCCTAGAGTGAGGCATTGAAAAACACCTTCTAAGGGATCAATAGTTGGTATATGGGTAGCAGGAATAAATGAATCACTAGGAATTTGGGTAGAAGAAGCATTAGTTGGTTGAGAAGAAAATGGGTTAGTGGATGCATCAACCGTAGAGGCTATGGTGGTAGTGGGAATAGAGGTGGTAGGTGTGGAAAAGGTAGCAACAACATCGGTGGATGGGGTTGTGGGTGAAGGAGAAGTGGCGGTAGTGGTAGATGCCTTAACTAGTACAGGGACATAATTGGTTGGTCACAACATGTTACAGTTTTAAATGGTGAGTATTCAATGGGGATGGTATAGTTATGTCTTTCATGTTAAAATTTTACACAACGATGTAAGGTTGAAGGAACATAACCCATGATGCAGATCTAGGTCGTTTAAGCAATAAGTTGTACTAGAACTCCCCCTCTAAGATAGAATAGCTCTGGAATGGTACGGGGCCCACATGAATGTGGAGGATGATGGTATCAAGAGTGGAAGTGATGACATCATTGAATGAACATAGCATAACTGGGTTATTATGCATGTAATTTGAAGGGATGCACATTTGATTGTATGCGTGGGAGGAGATGATGTTGATGTTGGCACCGTCATCAATCATAACATGTCGAATGCATATATTATCAATATAAACGGAGATGAAAAGGGTAGGATCAAGATCATCTGATTGGAGAGGTATAATCTCATCGTCAGAGAAATTGAGGGCGGATACTTGGTGAGTAGTGGTGGGTGTAGAGGAAGGGGATGAATTAGTGAGAGAAGATACATGGTGAGGGGTGAGAATGGAGGCCATAGGTGTCGGGTTATTAGGTAAAACCTTGATGGATTGCAGAACCTCCATGAGGGCTTGTTGATGGGATTCAAAATTTTGGATGAGGTCATACAAAGACATTTTTAGAGGGGATTGGTGCAATTGTTTTATCATTGTACGATGGGTGACCCCATTAGAAATAGGATATGTGGGTCCTTGAATGGTTATTTTCGGTGCAAGTGTAGAGGGTATGTTGGGAATAGGGTTTGTGGATGGGTTGGCTACTTTCTCTTCTCCTTTGTCTTTCTGGGCACAAGTGGAAATGTTAACCATATTGATATGGGGTGAAGGAGGAGGTGAGCCATGATAGGTGTAGTGATAGGACAAGAAATAGAATGAAGGACAATGATTGTTGTAAAATGAGTTAGGCGCACTGACATTTAGGTGGAGGTTTGGCTAGCTCTCTTATGCAGACCATGTTGATCTTGATTGTTGGAGGTGGATAAAAAGGTTGTTGATGTGAAGATGAAGGTATTTGAATAGGTAAGGGGTGAGGATGTGTTGTGATAGGTGGGGTGGAACAGGGTCCTCATCTAGAAGATCATTGTCATCGTCAAATTTTTCTTCAGGAGGACATAATTGGAGAAGAACGGTTTTTAGAGCCTTCAATTTTCTACATCATGCCCTGGCACATGATGGTAGGTGCAAATTTTAGTATCGTCAAACCCTTTTGGTTTGGTCTTGAGTGGGTCATAAGGTTTAAGGGGCATAAATGTGATGACATAGGTCTCTAAAAGGTTAGCTAGAATGTTAGCGTAAGACCCTGCCAATGGATCACAATGTGAGGTGAGTGTGGGTCTTGATTGAAGTGTAGGTGATTGTGATATGTGAGGTACTACAGGAGGTGGAATTAGAGGTGGGATAGGTTTGACCACTAGTTTGGTAGGTGGTACTATTTTAGACTTGGGATGTACTTTCCTGGGTAAAGGTGTGGTAGATGAACTAGCGATGGAAGGTGTTGTAGGCTTGACTACCTCTTTGGAGGGTAGCAGGTTTTTAAATTTTGGTTGCACTTTATTATATAAAGGTGAAGGAGGAGTACGTGATGTAGAAGGGAAAGTGGATGGTGGAAGAGGATGATTTAGCCATGGTGATAATGGAGGTGCGGTAAAGGTTACTGGCAGAGGCAAGGTAGAAGAATTATGGGTTGAAGATAAGGAAATCTCATAGATACTAATGTTTTTACTATAAGTGGTGGGGGTATAGGTGGTAAGAAAGATGCAGGTAACAACAAAGGTGTATGTTGTGTTGATAGGTGGGGTGTAATAAAGGATTATGATGAAGAGGTGGGCTGCGATACTTTTGATTTTCCTTGGATAGGAAGTTTCTTGGCCAAGGTCGATGGGTGAGGCCCTAGGATAGACGAAAGGGGTGAAGGTGACAAAGGTGTGGTGGGTGAAACTGGTGTGTGCGGCCTAAAAGGTTGGATCTTCCTTTTAGGTGGAGGATTGGTTTTTACACGAGCTTGGGAAGATGTGGCTAAATCTAACTTGATGGGTGGGTGGACTAGGCTTGATGTCGCATGACACCCAAGGTAGTGATGGGTCTGGATGCAGGGGAAGGTGTGGATACATGTAGGTTCTTAGGAATAGGAATAATTTTAGTTATTGGTAAAGGTTTGGATGTAGGCGAGGGTGATGAAGAAGAGGCCGTTTCAACAGAATGGTCATGGTTGATTGGGTTCCTTGAAATACCTTTGATAGATCATGCTAGTATCCACAGGAGATATTTGCATTTGGGTTGAAAGGGTATCCGAAGGAATCCCCAAAGCATGTAATTATCAATGTAATCCAAGCAATTGGCTAGGCATGAAAATGAAACTATTGTAAGAGAAGATGATGTTGGCTTAGTAGCAATCCCTGTAAAATATGTCTGTGAGAAAGGGAACTAGTTAGCTTCGGACTCTGTGGGTAAGAGAGCCGAGAGCATATCAACAAGATCCTGGAATACTAATGGGGAATTGTCCCCAATAGGAAATGGTGCATCTAAAGGATCCCCTATGGTTAGGGGAGATAATAGTTGGGATGAGGTAGTTTCCTTTTCAAGGAGAAGAAAGCAAAGATGACTCTCCTATGGGTAGGAGAGTTAATACCATAGGTTGTTCGTTAGGTTACAAGGTAAGTGGTGAAACGACATTGGTAGAAGTTTTGGACTCCTCCATGGGTGAAGGGGAGATGAAGGGGACTCCTATGTGGGTGAAGGAGTAGAGGAAGTAGGCTCCTTCATGGGTAGAGGAGCTTGTGCTATAATCTCCTCAATAGAGGGGATAGGAGGAAATTACGGAAGGGATGGTATGATGTTAAACACAACATGGACCTCGCAGACATTACTACCATTAGTTTTAGGTTCACCAAATTAGTTTGATGACGGGGTATGGTTAGGGAAAAATTATGATTTGTGAGTGTGTTTGGGTTTTCTAGGATGAGATCTCCATTATCTAACATTTCTGGACAATGTTCTTGAAGGTTATACAATTACCATCATTATGGCATTTTACGTGATGATAGTTACAATAGTCATGTTCCTTATACCATACCGAGATAGGATGAACAAGGTCAAAACTAGTGTGTGGTTTTATGGGTGAAAGAGTAATGGTTCCAACCTTAACAAGTTTTTATAATACTGAAGAATTAGGCTCCCCAATTGGAGTGTATTTTTGTTACTCCCGTCTTAATTGAAAAGTTTGAACGGGAAAAAGGTTGGAGGTAGGTTTTGATTGATTAGAGGGATGATATGGGCCAACCTTTAAAACTACCACATTGGCAGATCCTTTGGATTTTGATTTTTGGGTTTTGAAGAGGAATAAGTATCATTTGATTTAAATGCGGCATTTTTGTTACGCAATTGAATTTTCTTCTCTTCAATGGCACGAATTTCCAATTTTTGTGCCATGGTAAATGCTTCATCAAAGGTACAGAAGGTTTGTACTTGCAGAGTTGGTGAGATGTGCCTGGCACAAACTCTAGTGAACAACTCTATAAGCTCGATTTGAGGTGAATGGAATGTTAGCTGATTGATGAGGCTCTGCCAACAAGAAAAAAATTGGTGATAGAATCGCCGTCGTATTGTCGAGTTGAGTACAAGTCGGTCATAGTGACCTTCTTGACAATATTGATTGAAAAATGGTCTAGGAAGGCTTGAGCCACTTGATTAAATGAGTAAATGGAATGTCGAGGCAAACCACTATACCAGTCTAACGCAGTCTCGTTAAAGACATGGGGAATGTTTGTAGGAGTAAAGCATTGTTGTGGGTGATTAGATAACACCCATGTTTGAAATACCACAAGTGTTGTCTTTGTGGGCCTTCTTTACTTGTTGAACCAATTAATTTTGGGAATTTCCTAATGTGCGGGTATGGGTGAATGGGAATAGACGGATGGATGGGCTCATTACATATTTCATCATAGGTTAAGGAGTTATGAGAGCTAGAAATTGATGCTTCTAATGTTTGCATATTTTCCATCATCATCTTAATAAGGTCGTTGGTGGGTTCTGATGATTGGGAACCCTTGTAGTATAAGGAGGTTGATGATGGATGTATGATGTGGAAGACATCCTAGTATATGGTGGTGCCGAGTATGAGAAATGTGAAGGGGGAATAGATGCAGGTAGAAGGTATCTCGAATAAGAAATATACAAGATTGGGTGTTTTTGGTGATATGTATAAGTAGGTAGGGTATTCGTAATAAATATCGTGGTAATTGGGGGTAGGGACTATGGGATGGAAAGGAATATTTGACACCGTGGTTGTGATGATGATGATGTAGGTGCAACAACTACATAGGATTTGGGGTCTAGTTGAGACACCATAGGTGGTAAGGTGGATGAAGGTAATTCCAAGCTAGTGGTAGCTGATGCATGTGGGGAAAATGTAGCAAGGATAGATATGGGCATGGCGTATACCAACTGTCCCGATGAGTCCTGGGTAGATGAGTGGGTGAGATAGTGTTGTAGGGAAGTGGGATTCTAGTCAAGGAGTCTTGCAAACTCCTCGTTGTCGGCACTAATAGTAATGGGTTGAGTTGGATCCATAGGCAATAGGATGGAGGGTAGCGATGGGATAGGCATAAGAGATTAAAGGATAATGTGAAACCCAAGGGCGTTGGCTTGGCTACAAGTCAAAACTATGTGAGTTAGCATAAACTCTGGTAATTTGTTTTCTATAAATGACACAGAAAAACAATAGAAATGGATAAAAATAGATTATGGGAGGTGAAATTGGTCGTTATTTTAATTAAAAATTAAAACACAGGAACCGATGGCGCTTAGGTAACCGACGACAAAGTGATAGGGTGATCAAGATGGTTAGTGTGACCCTACCATTTACATGGGAAATCAACAGTTTTGCAAATGAGGTAAAAATGATGAAAATGAAGTACAAAAGTTGTATTTGACTGTGATTTTAAAATTATGGGGGTATGATGATGTCTTGAGAACTTAAAAAGAATAGAAGATGCGATGAGTGTTGTTTTTGGTAAAATTAACCAAAAACTTGAAAACCAAAAAATGATTAGGTAAACTAATGATGGTCAGATGTAAACTAATGATGGTAGGCCGGATGATGCCGGTCCATCAGAAATTTTGAAAACAATGAAAAAAATGATTTTGTGAATTAAGTCAGATGGAATATCAACCCAGAAACCTGAGTATGATAGTAATGGACCCTGACACACTCAGAAATAGTCAGAATACACAAACTATGATGGTGTAGTGTGAAAGGAAGAAGAAAATGAAGAACATGACCTCACAATTCAAAACGCAACTCAAGAAAAAGCTAAAAAAACACAAAATCCTATAAGTGAATTTTTATGTTTTAGCTTATGTTATTTAAGACTAACTTATGAACAGAACAAAGTTTTTTGGTTGGAAAGGTGTCCTATGAAGAGGCAAGATCTAAGGGTGGTTTCAAGTTATGTTTTGGCGGGGTGGTCCTTAATCTGAGTTACTAACTGGATAGATAAACCAAATTGGTGCCCACTATAAATCCTCTGATCGTGTGATCGTTGATAACTTCTTCTAGGTAGGGTGTTGTTTAAGAAGATGTGTAAATTTATATTTGTACAGTTTGGAAAAAAGAGAGAATAGAAAGTGTTCTACGATTCAATTATGTCAACCATCAACTCGACATGACTTCCAAGCATTTAGGTTGCCCTCAGTTTTAATATGAGCTAAAAATGCAAGCAAACAAGCATGAAATGCAAGTATTTTAGAACCCAAATAGAAATGTGATATTCAATGTAAACAAATAGTGAATAGGAAAGAGAATGAATTTCATTAATGTAAATACAAGAAGAAAAAGAATGATTCTTTTTAGTCCCAAAATACAAATGTCACTGAGACAAATATAAGAAAGAGAAGATTTCTAGGGATATAATTTAATGTTAACTTCCTTTTGAAAATAAACAAACATACAACAGTTCCCTAAGAATGAATAAATGCAAGGAACCCCGGATGGGTCCCATCAGGCGTGCCAAAATGTTTCACCGGATTCTTAGAAAATTAATGAAATAGATAAGAGGTAATAGGCCAAGGAGGAATACATGTTTGTGATGTCGGTCAAAGGTTGTGTGCGCATTCTGATTTCCCGATCCAAGTTTATTCCAAGAGCTTCCTTTTGGCTATGGGGAACTACCTGAAATACAAAGCAATACCACAAAACATAGTTAATAGTAAAAGGTTAGTGGATTGCCTAGTGTGAGGTAGATCTAGGAAGTGTGATACTTCCTCGATGGTTGGCAATCCACCGATATATATATATATAATTTAATATAAAATAAACGTACATGCAAACAAAGAATTATAATGCTAGTACTCTAATTTAGGTATCTTAGATTACTATAAATTTTAATCTACTTAAATGATTTGATGATTAAATTGGTGAGGGTCTCGGGTTAGATTGCAACCCGGGTAGGGGTCCTGGAGGTCACAGGTAGGGTTTTGGTAAGACTTAGTGGAGTTTGGGCTTAATTTGGGTGATTAGAGAGATTTCGGTATGAGGCATCTTGCCGCACATAGATTGATGCCGATCGTGGTGTGACCAATGAAGGTTTATCTATGACCGATACTGGTTAGGGATAACTGATCCTGGTTTTTGTGAGAATGGTAAAATATCATAAACAGTTGTCCATGTTTTCTTTGTGTCTTCACAAAGAGATGGAGAGGTCTGTGGGGAGGTTTCAGGTAGGGTATCTGGTTTGGGTGATGCTTTTGTGAGGTTTTTTGGGGTGTTAAGGTTAATTTAGTAAAAGTCTATAGAGATACAAGAACCAATGTCACCCCAGTGACCGATGTTGGTGAAGAGAAAACTGATGGCGGTTAAGGTAACCAGCATTGGTAGGGGAAATTTGGTGAAAGTTGATTAATAGGTGGTTTTGGGATTCTCTGTGATTGCACAGAATGAAGGGGGACTGTTGGGTTTGTGATAAGGTGATAAAAACTTAGAAATGTGTAAAATGTTAGGAATAAAGATCTAGAAGGTTGTGGTGGCTGGATAGGGATATGGGCTAGAAAGTGGGGATGGTAGAATACAGGGAATAACAAGCTCTAATGACAAAAGGATAAAGAACCTAATGAGTAAGTACAAAAATGATACAAAATCAAATGCACTTACTTGTTCCTGCAAGATTGGTGGGTTAAGAAAGGTGATGGTCAATCTATGAACCCCACCGGTGGTCGTTGTCGTGGCAAAGTGCTTCCCAGAGTGTCACCGTGAATGCCAATGCCTTCATATCAGTCCTCGTACTTTCTTAGGCCTCTGGATAGATGTATTATGTCATCTTGATGCTGAGAAAATTTTGGTTCATGCTTGAATTCAGATAGCTCTCCCAAAACTCAAAGTGACCAACCCGAGAAAAAGGTTTCCTAATTGTATATATGGTGACCGAAAATGGTCAAGGTGACCAGCGTCGGTTGAGGGTTAACTAGTTTTGGTTAAGCCAGATATCATATGTTTACAAAAATAATAGATCTTGGCTATTTTGGGCATGCTCTTCTTTTTGGCCCGGTCTCAAGTGATGGTTAACACTTAGATAAGTGGGCATGTTGTTGGATAAGGAATAAAAATTTAATGCTAGGGTTAGACTAAGTCCTAGGTGGTTAGGATAAGTGGAGAATGAGTCTTAGTTAATTAAAAAGCTAAGAATAAGTCCATGGTGAGGTGTAAATTAACCTAATTAAAGTAATTAGATTAATAAATAATGTGAGGATGGGAATTAATTCAATTGTAAATAATTAAATTAATATGAATGTGAGGTAAAGGGGACATGGTTAGGTGAACATGTTATGTTAACTGATTAAAGGGGACTAAGGGGAGTGTGACCCAAAGATTCATAAAGTATCCACGTGGCATGAGGCACTAGGGGACACATCATGGGTCAGCGCATGAAAGGGTCAACATTCAAGAAGATTGGTGGATTCATAAGGGAGTGAGTTGACAATGGTAAGATTTGATGGTGGGTGAGTTGGTGGTGATCGTCCCAATGCATAGTGGGTCGGGCATTGCACGTGGAGAAATAAGTGTGGGTCACCGAGCTTATCATACAAGGGATCCCAAAACATGGAGGGTGGCTTGACACACCTGGAGCTAATTTGAAATATCTTTCCAAAATTAAATTTAGCGATACATTGTGTGTCTATGCTAACGATAGGCTTGTCGACATGTAAACATAGAACCCAAGGAGATGGGTGTCTCCAATCTTGGGGATTCAAAGTGAGTACACATAAAGAGCTCGGTGTGTATGAATAGGGTGAGATTAGTGCATGGATTCAAGGGGTTGGGAGCCATGTAAGAAACCAGCTTGGCTTATCAATGCCGAAATGGCCCACTACAAAATTTGAAAGTATTTAAACTCTCCCCTTCCTAAAACAAATACCAAGGATGAAAACATTAGAACCCTTCCCACATTTAAATAAAATATGAAATTAGAGATGGGTCCCAAAAAATTTAATACCCAAATCATTTAAAGATATGCAAAGCATCAAGGAAAGGGGAAAATATTTTCAATGATGCATTTCAACAAATAGATTAATTGCACAATCTCGTGAAGAGGAAGAAATGCCCAACAAAACCCTAAACAACTACCCCTACTCATAAGACCATAACTTTTGTATTTCTCAGCCAAATTACACAAAATTGGTCTTGTTGGAATCATGGTTCCAAGATCTACATACAACAGTCAAAAAAATTCAGATATTGATGGAGTTTTGGAGGTGTATTTTGTAGAAAACGAACCTGTTTCAAAAGGGTAGTTGGATGGTGGGTGGAAGTGCAATTAATGGGCATGGATGACATTTTTTCTATTGCTGCAAGTTATGGGTAGTATGGGGAGGATTTTGTAATTTAAAATCATGATTTTCACCTACTTTGGATAATTTTCAATTGATGTAAAATCCAAATCCAAGATTTCTTGCCCCCTTTTCTTTCTTTCCATTTTTCTATAAATTTGGGTGTTGTCTCATTGTAAAGAGAGGATGATTTGAGTAGAAAAACTCTACCCATTTTGTTTTGTGAATCGAATGTGTTGCAAGCCTTTGTAGTGGATTCCTTGCATGTTGATCCAGGCATTTACTTTGTAAAATTTTGAACTGTGCATATCAATGAAGAAATAGATGCAAGTTTGTGGATGTATCTTCCCTTGTTGTGTTTATTTGCATTCTTCTTGCCTCTTCAATCTTATTGTAGGTGTATTGTGTCTATTTTATGCTCTTGCAGGATTTATTATTATTGTGTATGCATGGATTTTTTTGTGAGTGTTGTTGTTAGACATGGAGAACTATTATCACCCTCTCTAATCTGCATTTTTCTTCCATTTTCACACATTGGGGATTATTCTCATACCCTTATTTTGGTGCATCACCTATGTAGTGTATTTTCTTTCATTTTCATGTTATTTATCTCTCCTGATCCCTTAGAAATTTTAGGATAGATATATTCAGTAGTTTTCTTCCATTATAGTTAGTTTACACTAGGATTAGAAAGAGGAAACAACCTTCTCTGGAGGTCTATCTCAAGCAGCAAGTCCCACACTTGGAGATAGTACCCATGTTACCTAGTCACAAGAGCTTGCCTTAACATACTCACATGCTAATAAATAAGATGGTGCTATGTTTCCGTGATAATAGTTTTGGCACGCTGGTGGGACAAGAGTATTCAATTTCATTGTAGCAAGATTGGTGTGCTCTTGCTTGCTGAACCTCAACCGCTCGAGAGGTTTTTTTCAGTAGCACATCTATGGTGACTCCAAGGAAGATTTCAGTAATTTCAGCAATGCTGTTGTTTGGAAATTTATGAGAAGGATTCAAACAAGGTAAATAACTAGAGAAGAAGGTATCTTTGAGTATTTTTAGCTCTCACCAGGTAGAGGAAGAAGGGGGAGAAGAGTTCTAAGGTATCCATCTCCACCAAATAGAGCATTATCAACACCTCCACCTATCGACCATTTATTTAGTTTAATAAATCTCTCATGACTAATCGAAATGGCACACCTACGACAACCACCAAACTTATATATCAACTTTACAAGAAGCATCCCATTGCACTCAATGCTCAAAATCCCATTCCGGTGGTGGAATTGAAAAATATTCCTTATTTCACTGGGAAAACCATAAAACTCCCACTGATCATATCAAAGACATTGCAAACATCTATGTTATTCATGAGATAAATGAAGTATATGTTGCAGTCAAGTCGTTAGCTTCCTCATTCAAAGGAAAGGTGTTGTAATGGTTTAGAAGCTTGACAAAGGGATCTATCCAAAATGGGATCAAATATGCACAACCCTTTGTAATCAGTTTAGAGAAAGATGAGACAATATGTCTTTATTGGAACAATTGACAAAAATTAAGAGGGCTCCTAATGAGTAGATGACTCACTTCAATTTCCGATTCTAGTAGACATGGGATCAAATTCCATTCACGGTGAGGCTAACAATAAAGGGTGTGTTCCTCTATTTCCTAAAGGCTCTAAATTCAGACATAACAATGATGATCCAGTCCATGGGAGGAACAACACTACCAGGTGCCTATGACATAGCTATCAGAGCTAAAAATTACCTCATTCAAGCCAACAAGTTAGCACCTAGGCCACCAATGCCTCTATATCCGGAAATGGTAACTCCCACAATAGGTCGAGCACATGAGATATCCTCTGCTCCAACTCCAAGAAATCAAAGTAATAGTGAGGCTTCCACTTCTTTGAGTAATTCACTCAATTTCAAGAGCTCAAGAAAGTATTGCAAGAAGTGGTCAAGGGGAAGCAAAATTTCAGAAATGAAATAGTGGCACTCAAGAGGCAACAAGCCCAAAATCTAAGACCATTTTAGCCTCAGTACCAAGCAAGGCCACCGTATCAACAAAATAGGCCACCTGCTCAAGCCGCCAATCAAAATCAAGGGAAACCTCCTGCTACCAGGTCTTCTCAACCCTACAACCCAAACACATTCTCAAACACTAGAGCCTTGGTCCCGATGCAAAATAACATGGCACAAGAATATGAGTGGTATTCCCCATATGGTCAACCATATGATCAAGCAACATACTTCTAGGATCCATAAAATCAAGCTCTAGTGGTGCAAACCATTGGCGTGACTCAAGAAGTGGGTCAAAAATAAAATCAATAGAAGGATAACACATCGAAGCACCCCCAATGAGACCACCCTTTTCAATTGAAAGCTAAAATTTCTGTGAATAAATCAGGCTCCATCTCAAGGTGTAGTAGCCAATACACAGTCTAAGAAGAGGAATATTGAAGGGGGACAGTCATCCAATTAAATTTCTTCCCAACCCTCTATAACTCAATAAGGTATTGGAAATCAAAGTGCAATTCCAAACGTGCAAAATCATCCCAAACCACCTTCTATATCAGCTCAAGTACCGGTTATAACAACCCATGTGTAAAATAATATTGTGTAAAGTAAATGGCAATAGAGAAATAGCTCCTCTCCATTCAATATCATTGAGAAAATGAGGAAAATAAATGTAAACATCTCAATGTGGGAGTCATTAGTATCCCAAGACAAAGAGATTTGTTACAAGCTACCATGGAAAATTGGTCCACCTCAAATGAGCCTCCTAAAGATCAAGATAAAGTGCTCACTAATACAGCCCCACAAAGGGCTCGAGAGGTCAACAAGGTAAAATTTGAATCCCCACCATTCTATGTCTCATTGATCATCTGAGGATAAGTTAGTGCACAATTGCATGATTGATTTGGGAGCAAGTAGCTCCGTAATGCCAAAACAAATAGCTGATCAGTTGGGTCTTCAATATGAAGTCATTTCTAGAGGTGTGGTGCAATTAGATGGGACAATAGTGACTACAGTTGGAGTAATCAAAGGATTGAGCCTCACATTGCATGTTTGTCCCAATGTTACGATGTTGTAAGATGTTTCAAATTGACTTACCACCACTCTTTTCTCTATGCCTATCAAGGGACTTCACTGCCAAAATTAGGGGGCTACTTGTTTGTTGATTGGTCACATATGCTCTTCAGGATAAGGTATGGAGCTAAGGCTACAATCATATCTAAGCCCATTGCTAATTTTCACATTGAAGCACATGTACTAAGTTCAATCAATGCAAATTGATCTAATTTTTATCAAGAAGACTGTTTGAAACCCATGAAACAGAGACACCAAAGTGGGAAATATTTTGTATTTGAAACTTGATGATTGGGCCAACAAAAGACATGTTTTTTATCCTTATAAAGAAATGGAAGAAGCTAAACTAGGAATCTATTGCATGCACGAAGAAAATCCACCACTCCCTAACATCACCAAACCAAATCATAAGGATGATAATGAGGTATGGAAATTATTCTTTGATGGATCAAGGAATAAGCAAGGTGATGGAGGAGGAGAAATGCTTGTGTCACCTCAAGGCATCAAATTCTACTCAATTTTTTTTTCAGTTTTCCTTCAAAATAACACAACCGAGTATGAAGCTTTGATTCATGGGTTGCATTGGGAAAGAAAAGAGGAATTAAAAAATTGTAAGTGTTTGGGGATAGTGAGATAATTGTAAACCAAGTTAGAGGACAGAATGCTGCCAAGAATGATCTTTTAAAAAATTACAAGAACCGGGTATGGGATCTCATTGAGGATTTCAAAGCTTTTAACATCAATTCCATCCCGAGGAAGAAGAATGATGCAAGCAGACAAGCTTGCAGCTATTGGGGAAGCATTTGATGTTGTTGAAAGCATCAAGAGAGATCAAGTTCAACCTCATATAAAGGTGATTGTCAGACCAGCTGTCCCAGAAAAAAATTCAAGCTGGAAAGTCTTTGAAAATGATGAACAAATCATCAATTTCTTGCAGAAGAAGTTGAGTTCTCCGCAAAGAATCAAGACAAATTGGAGCAACAATATGGTGACCAAGTGGTTCAACTGAGAACAAACAAATTTCCAAAGGGTCTTGTGACTTTAGAGTCGATCTTCAACCCCAATGACCAATTCTGAAAGAAAAGGAAAATATTCAAGTAAAGGGTGAAGATTCGAGCCTATCTTAGTAGGTGAAGATAAAATGTTGCAAATTGGAAAAGTGAGTACTCAGTGAGAGAAATAAGAATTTATTCAACTTTGTCAAGAGTTCCCCAATGTCTTTGCCTAGAATTATAAAAATTTGATATGTTTCAATAAAAAAACTAGCACACCATACTATTGAGTTGGATCTAGAGTCTAAACCCATTAGGTAGAAGCAAAGGCCAGTGAATCCTCACATTAAACCTCTCGTGAGAAAAAAAATTGAATAATTTTATTGAGGCTAGCATCATCTTTCCTATCAAACATTCAAGTTGGGTTGCAAATTTTGTACTGGTACGAAAGAGAAATGGAGAAATCAGATTGTGCATGGACTTCCATGATTTGAATAGAGCTTCACTCAAATATCATTATCGGCTCCCTTCGATGGAGCACATTTTATAGGTTGGAGCTGGTTTGGAAAGGTTATCATTATTGGACATGGTTATTCAGGATACAATATAATTATGGTGAAAGAAGAAGATCAGTTCAAGACAACTTTCACTACAAAATGGGGCACTTACACTTACAGAAAGATGTCATTTGGATTATCAAATGTTGGAGCAACATTTTAGTGAGAAATGGATATGGCATTCAAGGGGCTGATCAACAAGATAGTGCTTGTTTATCTTGATGATATCATTGTCTTCTCCAAGAATGCAACAGACCATCTCTTTCACCTCAGGTAAGTGTTTCAAAGATGTAGAAGGTTTGGAGTGTCTTTGAATCTAAAGAAATGTATTTTCTTGGCACATGAAGGCAAGTTGTTGGGCCATATTGTTTCAAAGGAAGGATTAACCATTGATCCCAAAATATTTGAGGCCATCCGTGCTCTTCCATTTCCAAATCACAAGAAGGCTCTCCAAAGCTTCTTGGGGAGAATTAATTTTGTTCGCAGATTTGTGCCTAATTTTTCCACCTTGGTGAAGCCTTTGACAATGATGTTAAAGAAGAGTCTTGCATTCAAATGGATAATGAAGGTAAGGATAGTTTTGAGGCCATCAAACATGTAATATCTCAAGCCCCAACTCTTATTAATCCAGATTTCTCCAAATATTTCATGTTATATGCTTTTGGGGGTTTGGATACAATCTTAACCATTTTGGTGCAGCAAAAAACAAAGAATTTTTGGAACAACCCATAACATAAGTTAGTAAAATTCTAGAAGACTATGAAGTAAGGTATTCTTTTATTAAAAAGTATGTCCTTGTTGTGATTAGAAGTTTGAAGAAGTTCAAACATTTGGTTTCCAACAATAAAATTTAGCTACTAGTATCTCATATTGGTGTCAAGGAATTTATCCTCTTGAACAAGGATCTAAATGAGAAGAGGGCATGTTGGATCACCTGCGTAATGGAATATGATATTAAAATCAAAGTGACAAAGTTAGTCTCAGTGGAAAAGGTTTGTGCAAGAAGCTAGCTTCCAAACAACATATTGATCCAATGAGTAAAGAAGAAGTTTTTTTCATGTTACAAAATGATAAAGAACATCCAACTGATGATGCACCCCATAGACCCAAGATATGGTGCATTACCTTAAAATAGGCCAATGTCCTCCGAATTGAGAAAAGAAAGAGGATATATTTTAGGTTGTAGTCCATTTCGTACACTCTTATTGATGACATCTTGTTCAAGAAATATGTGAAGGGGGTGTTATTGAGGTGTGTCCTAACAAATTAGATTAAGAAAATGTTTCAATAATTCCATGACAGACAAGTGGGAGGACACTTTGCTTCGCGAGTAATGGCTCTCAAAATCATGAAATATATTTACTATTGTCCCACATTGTTTAGTGATTACTACTCATGGATCAAGAAATGTAAAAATGCACTTTCTTTACAAGGAAGGAAAGGATAACAAGCTTCCCCTTATCCAATTTCAGTAGATCAACCATTCATGTAATGGGGATTATACTTCATTAGACTCATCAATCCTAATTCAAGCCAAGGTCACAAGTGGATTCTAAGAATAACATACTACTTCACTAAATGGACTGAAGTAGTAGCACTCAAAGAGGTGAATGAGTCCATTATCTTATAATTATATGAGGGGATAGCCACTATGTTTGGTGTCCCTGCCACTATCATATCAGATAATGCATTAGCCTTTCTCAAAGACAAACATCACTAAGTGGGTGTCAAGAATGGGATATATCTCAACGCTTCTTCTAACTATTACCCCGGGGTAATAAACAAGAAGAGTCTACAAATAAGAACTTGTTGAGAATCATAAGGAGTCTTGATGAGAACTAGAGGACATGGCATACCAAGCTCAAATCAACCTTTTGGGCTAATAGAATCACACCAAAAAGATCAACATGTAGTTCTCCATAAAATCTTGTATACGGAAAATAAGCAATGCTACCTATATCACTTGAGTTTCTAGCATTAGAACTCATGAAACAACTAGAATTAGATGAAGTTGAACCTATGGAAGCTAGGTATACAGAGATGATGGAATTGGAAGAAACAAGAGAACATACAATGCAAACCATGGAAAAGGATCAGCATTGATCAAGAGGAGCTTTGATAAGAAAGCAAAGGAAAGGGTCTTCCAAAAGGAGATTTGAAACTAAAGTGGGATGTTGATCGAGAAAAACCAAGAAAGCATTCCAAATTTGATGCAATATGGAGTGGTTTGTATATGATCATGGAGTGCAAAAATAGTGGTGCCTTCCAATCTAGCTAAAGTTGAATGGTGAAGAACTGAAAATTCTAGTTAATGGAATTTATCTCAGGCACTACTACTGAAAGGAAGATGTCTCACCCTTGTACATATTAGTTTAGATTTCATTCCTCCAAGTGCTTATGCACATTATACTATTGTTAGAGTAGTTTTTAGTTTCCCTAAGTGTTGGTGCACATGTTCTATTACTTCTAGTGTATGATTTTATATAGTTAATCATGCTTCTCCCGAAAAGTGAAATTGTAGTAGAAAGGGCAGTCCTAGATGTGAGCAACAACATTCCGGCATCCCGGGGTAAAAATTTAAAATTTTGATCAGCTCATGGTGACGAAAAATACTCCATGCCTAATGGATAGTTTTAGAGCCACCGGTCAACACATTTAGTAGGAAAATGGCCCCACGAGTCACAAAATTATTATCCAATTTCACTACCTTGGTGAAATTGGGCAACTAGTAGACTCGCCCAATTTGGCCACCGCTAAAGGGGGCCACATGCATCGTGTTTAATAACTCAAATGATAAAATCCAATACATAGCTTTGAGATACCTTCATACACCCTCCACATCCTTAGTGCACCTAGTATTTCAAAAATGTCATAATTATCTAAGGAAGGTGTAGTTTGTGAAGGCATGGCACCCTGAATCGAAGACTAGCTCATCGAGCTCACCTAGTTAGTAGAAAACCGTGATATTTACACATGGACCGAGCTGTTGGAGGATATTTTTCAAGACCAAGCTATGTCATTGACAAATAGGTATCAAGTCTAAAGGGGTCAAGCTTTGAGCCATCGAGCTCACCATAGCTCATTCAAGTTAATATGTTGTCTATAACGAGATGATTGAACCATATCGAGTTCATATTATTGAAGGCTGAGCTATTTTTATGTTTGGGTGAGCTTATCAATACCAAGCTTTGTGGCACTATGAAAATTAAGGTCAAGCCCATTTTTGTGTATACCATGCTATTTTTATACTAACTGAGTCATGCTTTTATTGAGGAATGTTGAGGTCGATATGTGGGGAAGTGGTTTGTTTTGATGAAGGGATCATGTTCTAATCCATGACCGAGTTGCAAAGGAGGGCTCTCAAAGTTCATTATCAATTCATCACATTGTCAAATTGAGTCATGTGCCACCAAGTTAGATTTATGGTGGAAAATAATTCTCACCTATGGCTGAGATGAGGAGTTAGATACATAAAGAATCGAGCCCCATGAAATAATTTCGAGTGGGGATCTAACTTGAGCTACCCCATAAATCCAACCAGGTCCATACGATTTGGGTTCATAAATTTTATATGGCACGAGGGACCGAATGCATTATGATCTTGGGAGATGACTCAAATATGACTTGGTGATCATTGAATTGGTGGTGACAACTAAGCTAATCCAAAGGAAAAGAGTTGAGATATCGGGATGAGTTAGAGGATCCAAATCTCAACACGGAGCAAGGGAAGTAGATTGAATCACCAATCCAAATCGATGAGTTTGGAAATGTGAGAGGATCGGGCGCCAGGTTGGAGCATTACGGAGTGGGGGCACCACGTGGCCCCTCGGTGTGGCTTCAATGGGTTATGAAAACATGGATCCCCCAAGATACATAGATCCTCCACATGGCGTGAGGCACTCGGGGATGCATCATGGGTCAGCTCCCAAAAGGGTCAACATTTAGGAAGATCAGTTTATTTATAAGGGCCCAAGTTGATGGTGGGCGAGTTGGTGGTGATCACCCCAATGCATAGTGGGTCAAAATTTCACGTGGAGAAACCTATGTGGGTCATCGAGCTTGTCATACAAGGGAGCCCAACACATGGAGGACAGATTGACATAGCTGGTATCATGTTGAAAGATATTTCCAAAATTAAATTTGGTGATACATGTTGAGTTGGTGCTAATGATAGGCCCACCAACGTGTAAATGCATATCTCGAGGAGATGGGTGTCACCAAGCTTGGGGATTGGATGATTGTACATAAAGTGCTTGGTGCGTATGAATAGGTTGATCTCAAAACAAGGATTCAAGGGGTTGGGGAGCCATGCAAGCAACCATCTTGGCCTATCAATGCCGAGCTAGCCCATTACAAAATTTTAAAGTATTTAAACTCTTCCCTTCCTAAAATAAATACCAAAGATGCAAACATTAGAACCCCTTCCACATTAAAATAAAAGATGAAATCAGATGGGTCCCATAAAATTTTAATGCCCAAATAATTTAAAGATATGAAAAACATCGAGGAAAGGGGAAAAATATTTTAAATGATGCATAAAAAAACAAATTAATTGCACAATCCCGCGAAGAGGAAGAAATGCCCAAAAAAATCCTAAACAGTTGCTCCTGCTCAAAAGGCCATAACTTTTGTATTTTTTAGTGGAATTGTAAAAAATTGGTCTTGTTAGAATCATGATTCTAACCTCTACATAAAACAATAAAAATCTAGAGATTGATGGAGTTTTAGAGGTGTATTTTGTAGAAAACAAACTTGTTTCAAAAGGGTAGTTGGATGGTGGGTGGAAGTGCAATTAATGGGCATGGATGGCATTTTTCTACTACTGCAAGTTATGGGTAGTATGGGGAGGATTTTGCAAGTTACAATCATGCTTTTCACCCAATTTGGATACTTTTCAATTGATGTAAAATCCATATCCGAGATTTCTTGCCCACTTTTCTTTCTTTCCATTTTTCTATAAATTTGGGTGTTGTCTCATTGTAAAGAGAGGGATGATTTGAGTAGAAAAACTATGCCCACTTTTTTTTTTGTGAACCAATGTTATGTTGGTATTTATAGTGGACTCCTTGCAAGGTGATTCAGCCTTTACTTTGTAAAATTTTGAACTATGCATATCAATGAAGCAATAGATGCAAGTTTTTTTATGTATTTTCCCTTACTGTGTTTATTTGCATTCTTCTTGCCTCTTCAATCTTATCACAGCGTACTATGTATACTTTATTCTCTTTCAAGGATTAATTATTATTATTTATGCATGGAAATGTTGTTGTGAATGTTGTTGTTAGACCATGGAGAAATGTTATCACCTTCTCTATATGTATTTTGATTCCATTTTCACACATTGGGCATTATTCTCATGCCCTTATTTTTGTGCATCACCTCCTTATCATAGTTTCTTTCATTTTCATGTTATTTCTCTCTCCCTAGTCCCTTAGAAATTTTAGGATATAGATAGTCAGTAGTTTTCTTCCATTAGAGTTAGTTTGCACTAGGAGTAGGAAGAGTAACCAACCTTCTCTTGAGGCCTATCTCAAGAACCAAGTCCCACACTTAGAGATAGTACCCATTAGAGCCAATCGCATTTCTTATCTTAACATACTCACATGCTAAGAAATCATAGGGTGTTGTGATTCAGTGATAACATTACACTATATAGGGGATTTAATCGAGCGTAAAATTCTACTAGTTGGTCTATGGTGGGAAACATTATACAAGGATTAAAAAGAGTATTGTAAGGCATATGACCATTGTCAGGGACCTTGGAAAGCTTTGGTATAGAGATGATATGCTAATTATGCCTATTTCTAGCATAGAGCCTTTTGAGAAGTAGGTAATTGACTTTGTGGACCCTATCTCCCAACCGCGGCATGACAAGATCATGCTATATTATAAATTTGATACATTAACTTACATGGTGGGTAGAAGTGGAACCTACAAAGGATTATACATTAGCATAGTTTCGTGGGAAAATATTATCGCAAGTATGGATGCCCTTTAATTTTAACAAGTGATAGGGGTACTCATTTCGTAATGAGAGTATCAAGATTTTACTGGATGAATTTATGGTTACACACCATAGAACAACACCCTATCATTCTTAGGAAAATGGAACTACTGAGGTCTTCAAAAGGATATTGAACCATACATTGAAAAAAAATTGTGTGATGTTGGAAGGATAGATTGGGATGATAAATTATTTTTTATACTTTGGGCATATAGGAAAACCTACAAGAGGTTCAATAAAGCTACACCCTTTCGCTTTATTTTCATACAGAGGAAGTTTTAGAGTAGGTATTTACCTTAGCTCATGTTCACCTAGGTACTTTATTTACATTTATTGTATTTATCCTCACCCACTTGTGTGTGTGGATATTTCCTTTTATTTATTTAGATATTAGGAGATATTATGTAGTTGTTAGGTATAGTTCTTTCCTTGATCTATGGTATTGACTAGATCCTTGATGTCTAGTTCTCTCCTAAATCTATGGTCTTGACTAGTTCTTTGATGACTAGTTATTTCCTTTATTTATGGCTTGATCTACAACCTTGACTAGTTCTTAGATTGTTATTCCTTTCCTATTTAAGCAAGGCCCACCTCAATGTATTGCATTGAGTTCCATAATAATATATGATATTGCTACTCATTTGTTTTGCAAAGGTTTATGTAAAGTTATTCTAACGAATTAATTTCATCCTATTGATCGTGATGTTTGATTAACATATGTATTCTCGGCTCGCACGATATAGTTATCATTCCTTTCATGGTATCGAGCGGGAGATTGTTGTTGACATCCATCTGTAAGTTTTATTTTGCAAATAAATTCATTGTATATTCATATATTTGGGATTTGTTCGTATTTTGTTGCTGCATGCATTTTTATGCAAAACAGAGGCTTCCATTAGATCTAGAAGGCGGGAAAACCCTAAGATTGACTGTAAACTCAACCATTTTTGGAGGTAGTCATTTTTCTAGATTTTTTGCATTGTTGCAGGAAGCACACCGATCTACCTCGGGATCTCGCACCGTGAAGAAAAAAACGTGGGATTATTTTTTTGCTCATGGAATTTTCGATATTTGCATAGGGCAATTTTAAGGCTTGTATCTTTTGATCGATAACTCGGTTTTGAGTGCCATTTTTTGCAAAAGTGCTTGTTTTTTTGTGCTCTTTCCATTAAAGTTATTTATTTTGAGACTTACACTATAATTATAAAGTGCCAAATATGGAGGAGTGTTGTAATCAATTGTGGATGCAATTTTGGTTGAGCCCGATGTCCTAAATTTTTAGGAGTTGCAGTTTGTACCTATCATGGATTCTAAGAATGATATGCTTTTCTCTGAAGTATGTGGACTTCAAGAGGATATTGTAAAATTTGTGGAAGAAAATAGATCACTCAAGAAGCAAAATTATCTTCTACAATCAGTCATTCATGATAAGGATACAATTATACACTCCCTGTAGAGTAAACTTGCTAGCCTACAATATCACCATCATATTGTGGACAACCATATCCATGCTCCTAGTCCACTTGTAGTTGTTGGTCTTGTACCCACTGACATTGATCTACCAGTCCTTGAGCCTGAACCTGCTTTTGATGCTTCTAAACATGTGAGGCTTATTACTACATGCTCTTCCACATCTGTGCCTATTACAATACCACATGTTGTGTATCCTACTTCTACTCAGCTGCATGGCTTTTTTAAGAAGCATACCATTGCATTCAAGAAAGAGAGTAAAGACCTGCTCCAAGGCATCCCAAGAAGCTCGGCTCAAAAAAATCATACAATGCTGAAGAAGTTTGGTGTGCATTATGGTCTAAATCCACTGCTCGATCACAAAACTCAAAAACAACTGACATTGGGTTTCACCAGAATAGCTCCATACAAGGAGATTGTCAACGAAGTGATGTTAAAAGTGCAAAAAGAAACACCAAACATAATTCAATGTGAATTCAATCAACTACTGCAAATAGGTGTGCCACGATCCAAGAACAAAAACCAAAGCAACAAGGCAAGGACACAAAATCTAGAGTGTCACGATCCAAGAAAAGCCAAGGTAACAAGGCAAGGACACGAAACCCAAAGAAGTAGGATCAACACCACACCCTCCCATATTGCTTGATGATTACAAAAATGTCTCCGTGGTGCTCGGTGAATCGTATAACTTGAAGAAAGCATATGATACATTCCAGCGCTTCAAAGCTATCGTCACTCAAGGTTTGGCACCAGAGGTCACTTTCGACCGAGAGTCAATCAATAACCTCTTGGCTTGCCGCAACTTCATTGGATTTTTGATCGATGCATGTGAAACTTTCACCGAGTTACCTGACAAGCTCAAGAATGAGAAAGAAACTTGCGAAGTCATCACGACCATTTTAAAGGTCCAGATCATGATCAACTTCAAGCAATGATCAGCAAGTTTATGGAATATCGAGCGCAGTGTCACATCGACTCTCCTGATCAAAAGCAAGACGCCAAATTTGAGCAGAGGGATGATGAGGAGTAGTTTCTCCTCTGGTGTATGCGTTGATCATTTTTGTAAAATATTTAAAAATCATGTTGGCATTTATGATGACCTCATCCATGTTGCACCATGGGATGTTGTCATCCAAAAACTTGCCCAAAGTCAACTTTTGACTTTTTAGATATTTTGTAAATATCTTGTAAGATATTTTGTAAATAGTGGTTGGTTTTCTTTTGTCTTCTTTCTTCTTCTCCTTCTATAAATACTTGAATACTTATTGTATTCAAGGTGGACATTTTTGTATGAAAAGAGAAGTGAGGAGAGAAAGACTTTGTGTTTTCTTGTAACAGAAGAAATATTAATACATATGTTCAGACTTTGTGCTTAATGTATGTGTTATTTGCATCAGATATTTCTTAAGTTAGATCTATATTTTTATTCTGTTGGATTCATTCCTACTATTGTCATATATTCATCAATATTGCTTTAATTGTTTATGCAAGTAAGTTTGGCTCTGTTTACTACCAGCCCAAAGCATAAACCTTCTGACCTTTCTGTCTTGGAATTCATTTATTTTCTTCCTTTAGATCTACCCTCCTCTGTTCCTTCTCTCCTACCTTTCTATTCGTAGTTGGAACTACCTCTACTGGGATGAGATCCCAAACCCCCTGAAGTTAGAATAGTGTAGATTTGCATAGATTCCTGCTTGATAGATTAACAATAAACTAGTTTCACTTTGTTGTCTCAAAGAGGGGCTATGCCCTACACACTGTTGGCCTATTTCCCCATGACCTGCCTAAACGAAAGTTTTTCTGAACAACACATTTCTTGAGTCTATTCCCATAGTCACTACACTTGCATTCATCATGACTCCAAGAAAATATTCCTCCACCCACAGATACAACCATGACACCTCCAATAGGAGAACTTCTTCTATTGTACCTCAATGGTTGGTCGACTAGACTCCAAGGAAGAGGAAGGTGGTAGTTCCCCTACTAGCCTTTGATTTCAGTTCACTCAAGGCTTCTCCGCCAAATCTACCAAGAAACCCAAAATAGTTTCAAGAGTTTTAGTAGATGCCTCAGGGCATAAGTTTGTAGAGATTTCCACTCCCACGGCCGACAAAACCAAGGAGGACATAACAACTTCTGATTATCAGATTACAAGGGTGGATCTGGGAAAGGTAACAACAAGAGGCACAACAAGATGCACAAGATGCCATGAATGTGCTATGCCAAAAGATGAAGGAAATAAAGGTGAGCAGGGATGAGCTAAAAGAGAAAGTGGAACAATTGAATAGAAGTATTGCTTAAGCTCTCAAAGCCCTCTCAGTCAACCCCGTCATCTTCTACTCCTACTCCTATCAGGTTTGACTTCTCATCAGTGCCTGTTATTGAGAAGATCAATGAGAAGGGGAGAACGGTGGATGAATGGATTCAGAGGTTACTCCTTCAGGGAAGGAAAGTCATTGATGATATAGTAGAGGTATACAAATCCTTGGAGGAAATGAAAAAGGATGGTGACAAGATGAATGATGAATTTTCACAGGAGGCTGGAAACCTCGAACTAACTTTGGAGGCCCTCAATGCACTGAAGAAAGTTCCATCTTGGGTCTTAGTGGAAGGAGTCATTCCACATGGGGATAAACACTTCCAGCTAACCAAGGCTATCAGGTTCAAGATAAAGATTCTCAGTGAAGCTTACAGCAAGTTGAGAGAATCTAGGATCGGGCTTGACACCACCAATAATATCGAAGAATATTTTTTCAAGATCTTTCCCAAAGTATTGGATGAAGGCACAACCATTCTACCTGCTGATGGTTTCTATAAACAAATTCAAGAATCAATCGAGCAAGAACCAGCTTCCATCTTTGATCTGCGTCATTGATAAATTTATAAAGATCGAGAATGTTTTGGAATCACTGAGAAAACTTAATAATAGATTAAAGAAACTTCCTGAAATGCAAGTGACACACAGAAACTTGTGAGGTTCTAAGTGATTATTCTAGTGCGCCAGATGAAGCTGAAATGCAAGGCATAATCTGGAAGTTTCAAGAGTTTCGAGACAAGCAGGTGTCACTGGAAGAAGACAAGGATGAGGAAACGAATAAGAAATGATGTTACATGTCATTTCCTTCCAGAAATTGACATGTCTTTTTCATTTCCGTTTTGTCACATAGGAAGCAAATTTTGACTTGTTCTCCTACGTGAGAGTCAAGAAAAATAGGACTCTTATTGAATGACTATTTTCTAGGATTTAATCCTATTTTCTCTCTACTCTTTTTATTATAAATAAGGGATGCTTGTGCATTCCTAAAGGATAATTTTGAATATTAAGAGCTATTGTGAAGAAGAAAAACTTTGTATTTTATTTTTAATCATTGAAGAATAGAAACAAGTGTTATTTTACAAACTTTGTGTTGTGGGATTCATCTATCTTGAGAAGATTGTTCTTACATCCAAAATCTTGAGCTATTCTTTGTTTAGTGTTCTTGATCATTTTAATTGTTTCAGAATATTACACTCATTATCTAAAACTCGTATAAGTATTTCTTGATCTGTGTTTGCTTGAAATAAAATACGTTCCTCTCATTCCCTTCCCACTTTGTTTCGTCTATAATATTTTCCCTTCTAATTCTTCCTAATCTAAAGATTGTAACATCTCCATTTCGTGTTGATATGGATTTCGGATTGTATCCCAACCCCAATGGTTAGAATAGTGTGGATATTGTATATATTATTTCTTATGTGTTTTAGATTAGTAATAAATAGGTAACCTCACCTGTCTTTGAGGAGGGATTTAATCCCATGTATTGTGGTTAAACCTCATATTTTGGTCTAACAAAATATCCAACCAAAATAGCTAACGAAGGGGAATAGGTGTCCTTTTTGGGTTGGTTAAAAAAATAACAGTGGACCGATGTCGGTTGGGTAAAACCGATGATGGTCACTATAATGACACCGATTCTGTGAAATTGAAACAGTGATGAAGAAAAATGTGGTTGTGAGTTAAAATTAATGTGGAATCAAACCCAGAATCTTGAGAATGATGAGAATATGGTCCAAGCACACTCAAATGAAGTTGGAATACACCAAATGTGATGAAGATCGTTTAAAGAGAAATAATAAAAATGAAGAGCGTGACCTCTCACCTCAAAACGCAAGCCAAGAAGAAACACTAAGAAAAATACGATCCTAAGAGTGCCTTTTCTATTATGTTTGTTTAGCTTATGCTCTTTTAAGGACTGACTTATGAACTATAGAATAAAGTTTTTTGGTGAGGATGGCTTCCTACAAAGAAGGAGATCTACAGGGAGATGTATCAGGTATGTTATGGTGGGGGTGGTCCATCCTCTGATGGAGTATTGGACAGAGATAACTAGCGGGGTGCCCACTATGCTATGATCGTGTGATCACCTACAACTTCTTTCGGGTGAGATGTTGTTTAAGAATGTGTACATATTTTGAATTTGTGATGTTTGGGTAAGACTTAGAGAGAGAAAAAGAAATAAAGTTCTTTTCAATGATTCATTTGTCAACCATCAGCTGGGAATGACTTCTAACATATAGGTTGTCCTCAATTAATGTGAGCTAATGCAAAAAAACAAAATAAAATGCAATGATTTTTAAACCCAAATAAAAATGTAGAATTTGATGCCACAAATAGATGAACAGGAGAAGGGATGCTCTTTCACTAATGTGATACTAATGAAAGGGAAGAAATGTTCATTTTAAGCACCAAAATACAATTGCTTTTAGAAAATAAAAGAGAAGAAGATTCCAGGGGAGAAAGTATAATGTAAGAACTTTTTCGAAAAGAAATAAACATACAACGTTTTCACCTAGAAATGAAAGAATGAAAAGAACCCTGAATGGGTCCCACCAGGAATGCCAAAATGTTTCACCTGATTCTAGAGCGTTTCTTCAAATGTTGATGAAACAAATAAGGGTAATGGGTTAGGAGGAGTACATGTTGAAATGCTAGTTGTAGGTTGTTGAGCGCGTATGGCTTTTGAATCCATAGCTGATCGTGAGAGCTTCCTTTTTTCTTGGAGGAACTCCTGAAATGGAACACAAGACCACCAAATAAAATTTAAAAAATATATCCAACTTTCACTTAGCGTGTGCTAGATCTAGGAAGTGTGATACTTCCTGAGCACCATCAATCCACCGTTTAAAGCAAATTAATGTGATATATAAAGGAAATCCTCAGTAGTTAAAATTATTTAGGTATCTCATTCATCTACAATAAGAAAATTCATTCACAATGGGCTAAGCTATGATTGAATCTGAAGGTCAAGGTCACTGTCAAGGTACTGATGTTGGTTAGGGTGAGATTTTGGGTGGTTTTGGGTATTTGGTGGAAGTTTAGGAGCTCTATTCTTGGTTTTGGTAAAAACACGAGAGACCGACGTCGATCTGGTATGACCATGTCGGTTTAGGCTAGCCGACGATGGTTGTGGGTAACCAACATCGGTATGGTTGGGGTATAGGAAACTCAATAAAACTTGGCTGGGTGATAGATATGAGATTAGATGAAAATGGGAGGGTAATGGCAAGATTCGTATGGATCGAGGTATGCACAGGAATGATTAAGATCTAGGTCCAGGGAAATGTAAGGGTGTGGATAAAATATGGTCAAGTTTTCATGGAGGTAAATGATGGGGGATGGAGATGAGAGCGAAACTAGTAACAAATATAAAAGGATCTACCAAATGATAAATGGATAAGTGCCATTAACAAAACTTACTTTGTTTGTGCGAGGTTGATGCTTGGTTGGTAATGGTGGGTGATCAAACATAATGAACTTGATGTAGTGATGGCACTTCCCTAGATGTTCCCATGAAGGTAGGTGGTGTGTGATTGCTTGCAATCTTGGCTATGGATGCTCGATGTGTATACTAATGTTGGTTCCCTTGCATGCATCTTTGGTTTCATCACTTGTTCTCAAAAGATGTGATTATTTCCAAGAAATGTGCCAACAATGAAATAAGGTTGTTTTGGGGGTTAAATGGTAACCGACGGTAGTTCCGGCTTAACGGCGGTGGTTAAGGGTAACCGACGTTGGTTAGGGCAGGATTTCCTAGGTTTACTAAACTAGGCAAATCCCCTTGATTTTCTGGGATCTCGTTTCATTTTACCCCGTAGATTAGAATGGAAGCTTCCTTCTAATGGGTGGGAATGTGGTTAGAGGGAATGTAGGCATTGATTTTTAGGGTTTGGGTAGGTCTTAGTTAGTTATGGCAACTTACTAAGAATAGGTCTTAGGGTGAGGTGGCTTGATGAGGTGTCTAGGTGAGGTGGATATGTGGGCATCATCCCAATTAGGGTACTTAAATAATAAATATTGTGAGGATAATGAATTAATTTAATTTAAATAATTAAATTAATATTATATTGGGGTGAAGGAGGCCATGACTAGGTGGATGTGTTCAAGGTATTTATTTATCAAGGGACCAAGGGGAGTGTGACCCAATTTTGGTGTCTAAACTATAATCAAGGAGATTTTTCAACCAACTAATCTCTTAATAAGGTGTAATTGTTACTCTCGTAACAATACACTATATAATAATATGAGTTGTTTTAACAACTCATTTATAATTAAATATTGTTTACATGAGAATAATCACTTTCGTAATTATTCTAATATTTAATTACTAACACAATAAAGTATGCACTAATATATATTTCCTAACATTCCCCCCCTTAGTGCGAACATGGGTAAAACATGCCTTTATACTTGCACTCGATTTCATGATTAGATGATTTTCACAGATAATCGAAACCTCAAGGATGGTTTTGCAAATGGTTGACCAAAACCGAGAATGGTAGTTTTGCAATTGGTTTACCATAAACCACAAGGTGATGGTTTTGCGAATGGATTACCAAAAACCAAGAATGGTGGTTTTTCTATTGGTTTACTGCAAACCACAAATGAAGGTTTTCAAGTGGTTTACCTACAACCACATCATGATATGCCAAGTACTATTCTCACCCTCATCACATCTCACTTTGTAGAGAATAACATAGGAAATTATTTTGAAATCGATGCTCATACATACATATAAAAATCGACATAATGGAAAAGGAACATTGGATCACGTTCCCCCTCAAAGTAAAATTTCCACTTATTTAAAACAAGTATACCACAAACTGAAGCAAACACACAATTGAAAAAAATGCCTCCAAATCATCTCATGCACCAAATCGTTGGTGTGATCGATGATAGGTTGTTGAATGACCTCCATCCTCCTGTGCCTTCTTCCTCCAAAGGTATGATGTTGTTAACTCACCGAGATGTGATAATGGATTTCAAAAATACCTCCACAAGGTGGACGTTGTGTATAATCAAAAATGTGTCCAATTATTAAAAAGTGAGACAATTGAACTTTTTATAATGACTCTTTTTTAATGACTCACTATAAAAATAGACACAAATTTTTTGAATAATCTTGACAATGAAGAGACACAAAATACTAAAAATACTACAAAATGATATATAAACATTATTAATATTAAACTTTGACTCTTTTAACTAAACAAGATGACCCAAAAACTAATGACTCAATGTACTTTAATGAACAACGTTTAAAAACATAAAATCTAATTAATGATTGGATTTGACTCAACAATAAATATGGAGTTTTAAAAACACTAAACTATAATGAGCAATATGGACCTTAATACCTTCTATTAAGGTAAACAAAATGTGTCCTAGTCACTAAAGTAGAATGAATCGACTCATAAGATAATGAAACTTTAGACTAAGTTGACTTTTGAGGAGAGACTAGAGATTAAATTAAACCAAATTCTAGTAAAATATTTGGCATGACCAACACTCACTATTTTAATATAGAAAATTCACATGCACCTCTAATATTTCACACGTAGAGAGAAGAATATAGAATCTCATATGTTTGTACCAAATTTGATACTCCAGAAGCCAATCCAACCAAAATTTGACACATAATTTTGATATTTATAATACCACCAGGAGTAGTTCTCTTGTGCCACCGAGCAGAATAATTTGCATGAAAATCTGCCACAACACACAATAATCAATTTGCTTAGACCAATTCTGTAGAGAATGAATTGTGGTTGTCCAAACCGTGAATGCACACATGGTGAGTTGAGTAACCTGGATCTATTAGGAAATGGGATCCAAGGTTCAAGTCCGACACATTTTCTGAAAATAAATCCAAATGTTATTGTAGATCGAATCAATCCTTCAAATGCATTTCTTGAATAGTGACAGCCAGATATCCTCCCAGAAGACTGCACATGGTTCAGATTTGTAGGTTATAATTCATGCTACATAGCCAAAATGTGCCTCAATCAATTCATTTGATGTAGGATAGAGGTGGGTGGTTCTCGTGTAATGTGAATAGATGTTGGATCTATACAAATTCTGCCATGAACTGGATTGTGATACACGTCCAGTTCAGACTTTTTGTAACGATCCCATTTGTGCAAGTTTTGGATTGGGATTCTCCAAAATATCAATAGAGACATGCAATGAGACTTCTAGTGAAGATGTATGATTGAATGTAAATATCGATCGGTATCAAATTTGTCTCCTACAAAATGTATAATGTTGAAGCCTAATACAGGTTATGATGCAAAAATCTAGGTGCAAAACATCAATTTCTTTTGGAAATGATTTGAAAGAAAAATATAATTTCTTCTCACTATAGTAGCCTCAAACTCATGAAAAATCCATTCACAGGGGTGACTAAAAATAGGCTACCCCTCAAAAAATCCTTTATGTTTGCATGATACACAAGAAGTAAAAGAGATTCACTCTGATACCAAATAAAGTGGAAGAACAAGGTTTATGCAAGAATCTGACACAATAATGTAAAGCTTCTATATATTTCTCTATTTGGGAAAATACAAATTTATAGGAAATATATTCCTATAATCATGGAGATTGTTTAACCAACTAATCTCTTAACAAGGTGTAATTGTTACTCTTGTAACAATACACTATCTAATAATATGAATTGTTTTAACAACTCATTTATAATAAAATATTGTTTACATGAGAATAATCACTTTCGTAATTATTCTAATATTTAATTACTAACACAATGAAGTACACACTAATATATATTTCCTAACAATAAGGATGATCAAGATTAAAATGATAAATATAAATGACATAAGTGGTAGGAAAGAATTAAATAGTACATAAATTAAGGGTCATGATACTATGGGAAACCTTTCCCAAAAAAAAAAATTCTCAAGAGATAATTCAATTATGCATAGCATATTTGGAGATCATTTGATCCGATTTTTAAACCTTAAGAAGAAGAAACAACTTAGTTGATAATTATTTGATTTCCACCAAAATAAATATAGTTCATAGTATCTCTTTTTCATAACATTTCTTCTCTCTAAGCTATCATTACGAATAACATCATAATATTTATTAAGATAATAAAATCAAAAAAATATAATCATAATTATTGGAAGAAAATGGAATGAGGTTAGGGGTGAATCAGTCCTAAAAAAAAATTCAATTCATTTCCCATTCCTTAAATTCATCATTTCATTTAGCCATTTAACATTCATAACTATAGGAGCACATCTGGTGTGTATTAAGCATTCACAAGAACATGAAACAAAGAATAAGACACATGAACACCATATATAAGTGGGAAACCTAAAGGGGAAGAAAACCCACTAAAAATATGCTTATATTACACAAAGCAAAGTAATTTAGTGGAGCACCAACCCCTAGTTTAGTAGAGCACCAACGCTTAATTTAGTGAAGCACCCACTCCAAAAGGAAGTTACAACCACCTAAGATGATCAAGAACCACCTCAACCACCTAAATATGAATATATTTGATGTATTGTTGATGCAAGAACTGATGGAGATCACAAATTCAGATCACACTTCTTGAAAAACTTCTTCAAACCCTCATTCACCTAGCTCACTCTTTCTTCTTCTTTCATGGAATAACTTGGCTTCAAAACCTTGCACACATAATGTCTATCACTCCTTAAACTGTCACACACTATCTCAGCTCTAAAATGATTCCTTCATACCCGTTATACTCTTACACTTGGATGGATTTTTCCCTCTCTCTCAACTAGTTCAAATTTGAACCCAAAACTTAACTTTTATACCCTTCTCAACTCAAAAACATAATCTAGGTAGGTATTATACCTTTATTTCGACCAAAAAATTAAAAAAATATAACAACACACACATTCAAATTCATAAAGTGGACCCATATAGGTTATTCATTATCAAAAGCACCAAACAAGCTCAAAAACAACTCCAAACCCCATCACTTGGATCACCAAAAACACAAAACCTCATCACCATTCTTATTAAAGCTCCAATTTTTCTCACACATGTCAAATATGACATAAAAAAACCATCCATGGTCATATATTATATTTTACCAATCAAATTCTCCACAACTCACTCAAGAAGGTGCATATCCTTCTCAAAATAGTTATTTCAGGAACTTGTCTTCACCTATAGACCTCACAAACATACCAAAACACCTCAAATATGGAATGTAACAAATAATTGGAAATACCTTGATATTTATTACACATCCATGCTTTATAGATCTTAATAAACATCCATACATGAAAACAACATCAACTTTCCTCTTCACCAAATTGAGCTTCCCAAAAAGTAGTTTTGGAAACCCAAGTGGTTTTCACCATTTCTTCACTTTAAAGGCCTCAAAGCTACTTCAATAAAAATAAATGCATCCATATTCACTCTCCAACTGATAAAAAAATCAACTAATCAATACCCCATCATCTACTACTCAATCTTTTCACCATAGTAATCTTGTCCTAGAAAACAAGAAACCTTCTTCTTCACAAATTGAGTTGGATGACCTATCAAATATAATAATCATGAGACAAAACTTATACCATTGGAAATAAATCTGAATAATTTTTCCATAACATCTTCCATTTCCTTCCAACTCTAAGTGTAAGGTCTTCAACCAAGTCCATCTCTAAAACAACTCCTTTAGGCTTCTAGGACTCAAGAACTAGTCTTGAGGTCAACTTGCTCCATCACCTCAAAAATAACTTCAAAGCTTAACAAAATCATGTAACACCCTTAGAAATGTTTTCTAATCACTCATAAACCTTCAAAAATCATGAATAATCTCAAAAAAATCACCAACCTCATGAAGCTACTCAAGACCCTACTTAACTAGGCATCCTCCATATTTGAACTTCAAAGACATGGTCATTACTCTCTCATACTTTATAAAAACACAAGTTTTATATACCAATATAAATATCTTTGAACCAAGATCATAACACAACTTGAATCAATTCCTAACTCCACCTGTAGCTCTTGAAATTCCACTTTTACCACAAACTGCTCCAAATTGCCTCGAAAACTAGTCTTCATAAATAGGGAGAAATTTTCCCTTTAGGACCTCAACCATGATCTAATACTACAATTTAAATCTATAAAAACTCCTTGAATAAAAAAATATCAATTTATTTTATACCTTCTTTGGGAAACTTTTTCTCAAATTGAACTTCTTCAAAAACATGAATTTTTAGGCGGGGCCCAAAAATTGTCACATGCCCTAATACACCTTTTTGGAAATATGGAGGAGTCCTATACAACCTCCAATCATCAGTTTGATAAAATTAATCAAAAATTATTTAGTACACACCTTTTTCTCTAAGTTTCTTTGAGCTAGGGTTTCAAAGCAACTTATCTTCTTAATGATCATTCATTATAATTTGACCATCAAACCACCTCATTATTTTTGTAAAACCTTTTTATTTCCATATAAAAAAAATACCTAAAGATATTTGGCTCCCATGAAAATCAAAAAATTCACAAAAAGCATCAGAAGGTTCACTTTTAGCTCAAAAACACACTCTAAATCACCCGGTTTTACCAAAAATGACATATCTTGCAATTCCTTCTTCATAATGACCTGAAACTTGTCATGAAGCATCATGAAAACATCATATAACTATCCATACTCAAAATTTATCTCAAATAGATCTGAAACTCTCCAACCAATCTCATTTACCTGTGTTTACTTAGCCTATTTCCACCTTCTTACTTCCCAAGGACCTCAAACATGTATTGTACCTCTGAGTATTGGCTTGAAACTCATCATACACCTGATATATCATGTCAAAAAACCTTTACCATTCTTGGATAGGGGTGATAAGATCCAAATATCAAATCACCATACCATGTTGCATGTTCTAGGACTAATAATATGCCTATAATGGCTACTTCACACCATGACAACCCATGAACCCACCATGATGACACCATGCGAAACTTAGAAACATGTAGCATACCTATAGGAATATATATGACCATGTGAAAAACTTTAACCAACTCTATATATCTCATACCATGACTATGCAAGCCATAACCATACCAAGACATCATAACACTACCAATTAACCTTCATGTTTGACATTAAATGACACCTCATGAGGACACACACAACACCATGACACACTTTGCCATAAATTTATTTGAAATTAATGACAACAATAACACATAATGGCCAAAAATCTCCCCCTTTTTCATTGATGACAACCACCTTCAGAAACATTGATGGCAACCATAAGACAAAACACACTTGTATGACATAATTTCCATGTTTTTGATGATTTTTATCAAAGAATACTTGTCTAAGATCACACAAGGAGTCCGCGTGGGATAGAAGGCCTAGAACCAAGGGTGTGGAAGGATAGGAAGGACCCATATGCTAAAGGCAAGTTTAGATTTTAGGACTTAGCCGATTGTGAGCATGAAGATCTATTTTTGGAAAGATGGCGTGCAGAACACATCAACGATGCAAAGACACACGCGTCATGCATTATCCATATTTGGAGAAGTGGTTCAAAGCATCTATGCATGGAGACAAGACAAGAATATAATTGACACTTCAGTTAAACTCCAAGAGGACTATAGATAACACACTTGCATGTGTGGCTATGATTGTAAATGACATATGGCTATTAATAGCATGCGACCTATTTCTGGAATAGATAAGTGGTGAAGGGAAAGTCCCCACCATATATATATGATGTTAGGTGCATAGTAGAAGAGGGTATTACAGAGAGCTGGATGTATGTATGTGTAATAGAGAATATACGCATATGACTGAATCACTGTATCAGTTCCATACGCACATTGATATAGATTGACAATACTGTAAGGAGCTTCTATATTTATTAATAGATGGAAGATATTGGCTGAATCTAAGTGTCATTTTGTGTAATTGAGTAGTACATGTTATTAAGTCAATCATGATTAATGTTTAAAGCTTGTTCTTTCATAGATCTGAGGATAGCAGGCATGTAGAATGATGGATTAGTTATGAATCTATATGTTTCTCCCTTCATCATGTTAGCATCCTGTTACAACAACCCTAAAGAGGGACTTGGTACCTTTGCATGCTTTGGGTGAGCACTCAGTCTAGGCTGAGTGATGTGCCAGTGTGACTAGGGTGTTATCTGGTAAATTCTAGGCTACATCATAGGTTCCCTTGCCAGGACCTCTTTTCAGTTGTTTTTAGGATTGTTCGTGATGAAGACATAGTAGTTAACTCTAGCAAGTATTGAGGAATGGATACACGATCTGGAGGAAGAATATGCATGACGGTTCAGCAGTGGATCTGAGTTTAATGCATGCACTTGGGTAGAACAAAACTCGTATGACAACTTATATGAGATATTTTTCACTATCTTTCCAATAGAACTATATGAGTGGCTTACTGCTTATGCATCTCAACAAAATTGGAGGTATCGTGCACTTATCTAGACACAGGAAGAATTTTAGGCCCTCTATGATGCTGATCTGATCTGGACTCATGCGGTGGATATGTGGTTTCATGGTGTTCTAAATAGTTATATTCTAGAATATTCAATTTTGACGTACTCTTGCCTAGAGGTAGCTGAATTCCAATTTTTGCGGTATCCAAGAGGAACATATTTACATGGTATTCCACTGGTGATCAAGATCTTAATGGTAAATTTGAACCTGGAGAGTAAACCAATGGCTAAATAAACTTCACCATGCATGAGGGTAGGAACAAGTTTGGTTTAAGATGGCAGACGTAACGGTGGAAAAGCAGAGAGAGGAAAGATGGCTTAAGTATAATGAGGTGTATGAGAGGGAGATAGAGAAGTAGTGTTCCATTGCAGAGAGTATGGCATGGAGGAGAGAGATGGATCATGAAGGATTTACAACTCACGTAGAAGACATGGAGCCAGAGCATCAGGAACTCCCCCATCTTGGAAATCATGATAGAGATCCCTTCTCGACCTCACATGGAAGTGCACCAACAGAGACTACTTGGGCCACATACGTGCATCTTAATCCATCTAGTGACCTAGCCTTTGCACTTGGTTTTTTAGTATCTAGTATGAAAAGTAACTAGAAAACTAACTTGAGAAGTAGGAAAGCAAGAGTAAGTCAGGGATCAAGTACATAAATAGCAGGACAAATGGATTTTGCCATTTAGGGAGCACTCTTAGGCACATCATCTACACGAATGTTGGATTCACCTTTGAAAGTGGAGCTACCTCACAGATCGTATGGGTTCAATATAGTATTAATATCGAAGCACGGGGAGTACATATATAGGTCCTATCCCAACTATAGGTGGTGGATCAAGAGGTATAGGTGGTTCTAGTTCTAGTGGATCTGGTGGTTTTAGAGGCAGAGGGAACATAGGAGGTTTTGGATCAAGTCCTCAAAGTCCACAAAGAATGACAGAATATCTATATGGATATGTCTCTTCGTCTCCCAGTATAGAGGTATAAAGGATCCTGCCCAACATGTGCATATGTGTGAAATCTTGTGGCATGCTAAAGGGATCATAGATGCTTGAGTGAAAGGCAAGTCAATTCACCACTACATTGCAGGGGCACACGCACAACTAGTATAGGAAGTTTGACCCTGATCAAACTTGTGTGGATTATGCAAAGCATTGAGAGATGCTTTCTTGAAAGAATTTCATATCCCCGAGTTTGAGTTGAAGAGTATAAGTGCGCTAAAAGATATCAAGCAAGGAACTACTGAGAGTGTACATGATTATGATACTCATTTTAAGACACTTCTATCTAAGCTATCTTATGATATTCATGCTATCCATCATGCACAATGGTTCATTGGAGGGTTGAATACACTGTTAGAAGGGCTTTGTCACATAAGACATACACCGATCCGTGTGAAGCACTAGAAGTAGATTTGTGGGATGAGACAGTTCGAGCATTGACACTGGCATTAGTCCATTCCTAGAGGCACATATTGTAGCTATGGAAAAGAAGTTACAGAAGCTATCAACAAATTCAGCCCATGAAACGTGCTTAGGAATTTGGCATATAGATTGTGAAGTGGAAGGTCACACCAAGGATAGATTCCCTTGCAGAACTATATGCTCATTACTATTGGACTGTGAAATTTTTCACTTGAATCATGATGCTAGTCATTATCCTTTGTTACAACACATGATAAAGAAGAATGCATATTACTTTTTCAATATTTGTAGGTCCACGACCCATGATACTGAGGATTGTCGGTTGATTGGTCAGATCCAGGATGCTATAGACATTGGAATATGACAGACAAGTATAACAGATAGTTCTAAGGGTAAGAATGAGCACCAGGATCAGGATCATAATCAAATGTACTATGACAGGAATGAGGGATGTTTTGAAGGAGGTCATGGAAGGGATATCATGGTAGATATGGAGGATGAATCCGTAGTGGAGGAAGAGGTGATTTCCTCGTGGAACATGTTATACGTGTGGATATCTTGACCACTATAGGCACGAATGTCCTCAGAATATTACATGGTATTTCTACGGAAAGAACCATAGCTATGAAGAGTGCCCAGACTTATATGAGCATTTGAGTAAGCAGCATAAGCAAGAAAATAAATGCACCGAGAAGGTTAGAATCCAAATAAGCATGTAGTAGAAGATCGGTGGATGCCCAAGATAGCAGAAGGACATGAGGCATTGATAGTGAAGATTACTACATGCATTGAATCAACATGTACAAGAGAGGCGTTACACCAAAAGCTACGATCACCAAGGATGAGGTTTTGCATGTGAGGTACCCAGATCTTTCTCATCGGAAGGAAGTTTACCAGATACCATGAAAGTAATAAGGAATCTTCTGTATGCGAGATACAAGTACCTAAAGGAGAAAAATAAAGTGTCGGAGATAGTATAAACTAATATCGATGATCTCAGAGAGGTGTGCAAGATGTTGCACCAGAAAACAATATTCCACTATTGGGAATTTGGTTAAAAGGGAACACTCTATGTGCAAGTCTTGAGACCGGACAACAGATTCTACATGCAAATCTCTTCCCCACGATAGCATTGACTATGAAAAAGAAATTAATCAATGTTGTTGTGAATGGATGGATTTTGAGAAACATACTTGATCGATACAAGTGTGGAAGTAAATGTGTTGACATTAGATGCATGGGTACAAATGGGGAGACCTCCATTGCAGCCATCATCTAATGTGTTATTCATGGAAAACCAGACTAAGGCCACTCCCATAGGAGTATTAAAAGATGCATCTATAACTATACAAGGGGCCAAGTTCACTAGGGATTTTGAGGTATTCACACTTGCGAAGCAGACAATTTTCCAGCCTTGCTTGAAGCCCTTGGTGTTATGCAAATAATGTTGATTTGAGATTCAATAAGGGGTATATCAGCTTTGAAAACAAGGAGGAAAGGGTTGTGATACCTTTGAAAGATGGGAAGTCTACACCCTATGTTGAGCCTCTAAGTGAGGAGGACTTAAACAAAGTCTATGTACGCGCTATTCAGGACCTAGAGGTCAATGAGCCATCCAAAGAAGGCATCCTACAGTGGGAGGATTCTCATTCTATTAGTGATACTACGAGTATTTCTTGTGACAATTGGGCTCATGGTACATATGAATTAGTAGGATGCGAGGTGAAAAGCGTGGTTGTGCGTAAGAATGGATTTTGTTCAATTCGACGGATAGGCAGCATAGTACCTTGGTATACAGGGATAGAAGATCTCCCTGCATTTTTGAAGGCCATGGAAACATAGTGGAAAGATCAAGTTAAGAGATGAGATATGTTAGTATATACACTTCACAGTCAGCACCGTGCTGGTGGGTAGTCCACAGAGATCATCCTATAAACTGGGAAGAGATTGGAATAGCTTTGTCTACTAGGTTTATAAGGAACAATGCACCTACGTATATTTTCACTTATCACGGTGATCAACCTATTCAGCATCACATTCAACAGTGTGAGAGACTTTGGACAATAGGACATGAAGCATTACCACCTTCACTCTAGGTGCATAGATTATATTCTACGCTACAAGGATGCACACGTGCTTGGTATGTATATGCAAAACTACATTGAGAAACTAGAAAATGGAAAGAATTGACTATAGGTATGATCCATACTTTTGATTACTTCTCAACTAAATCTCTTGTACTAGAGGCATTAAAATTTGTCAAGTGCTTAACTATGGGAGATAGTGCAAAAGTAGAAGAACATATTCAAGAATTACTCAATAAGACAGAGTTCAGAGCATGTTTTGAAAAGGAAGAAGAAATAGACTCCATACTACTTGAACGTGCTTGCCTTGAGAAAGAGAAAGGAAATATGGTTTACATCGTGGATGACGAGGAAGTTGAATACTTGGATATTGAACATTCACATAGGGTGCGCGAGGTCTTGGACAGTGTAAAAAAGGATACGCGCACCTACCACAAACCCATGAAGACAAATAAGGTGAATATAGGTTCGAGGTTGAGCCTAAGGAGGCCATAATTGGAGATTACTAGTCAGATTCGGAGGTAGCAAAGATCATCGAGTTACTCAGGGATTTTCAGGACTTATTCCCTCAAGGATATCATGAACTTAAAGGTGTGCATGAATCACTTGGGGAAATGAAGATCAAACTTAAGGATGGTGCATGGCTAGTTAGAAAGAGACCTTATAAAATGAATCCTAATTTGCGTGAAAAGGTGAAAGAAGAAATTGATAAAATGTTGAAATATGGAATTATCAAGCCCCTTGATGAGTCAAAATGGGTTAGCCCAATGGTGATCAGTATCAAGAAGGATGGATGGATTAGGATATGTGTGGACTACATGGAGCTGAATGTTGCATGTGTCACATATCCATTCCCTACACCATTCATTGAGGAAATACTAGAAGGAGTTGCAGAGGCACGAAATATATTCTTTCACAAATATATTTTATGGGTATCATCAAGTTAGGATCACTCAGAAGGATCAAGAAAAGACAACATTTACTACTGAATGGGGAGTTTTTTCCTATACTATGATGCCCTTTGGATTGAAAAACACACCTATTATATTCTTGTGAATAGTTATTCAGGCATTCAAGGATTTTATTCACAACTTCTTACAGGTCTACCTAGATGATTGGACAGTATATGGGCTTGTGAAAGATCATTGTGATAATTTGTGCTTAATTTTTGAACGATGTAGACAATTGAGTATCTCTTTGAACATCAAGAAGTGCATATTTTCTATGCCATTTGGGATACTGTTAGGACATATAATCTGCAAGGAAGGTTTTCTAGTTGATCCAGCCAAGGTTGCAGTCATTTTAGGCCTGGAAGTGCCTACCAGTCAAAGTGAGGTGTGCGGATTGGATATTATAGAAAATTCATAAAAGGGTATGCCAAAATTGTCGCACCCTTGGAAGAATTGCTAAAGGGGAAAGGTACATTTTATTGGGGAGAACCGCACATTGCACATTTGAGATATTAAAAGAAAAACTTACTACCGCGCCCATTCTACGCTTTCCCTCATGGGATAAACCATTTCATGTACATGTGGATGCTTCTAGTATGGCCATTAGCACTATGTTAGCTCAACTTGGTGAAGGTATTATAGATCATCCAATCCATTTTTCTAGTAGGAAGCTGACTCCTGCCTAACGGAATTATATAACTACAGAGCACGAAGCTTTGTCAATGATCTATACATTGTACAAGTCTCAACAAGACTTGTTAGCACACCATTTGTGTTTTATACAGATCATGTGGCATTGAAGTACTTGGTAAACAAGCCCATCTTATAGAGGGCATATGCAGATGGGTGTTCCTATTTCAATAGTTTGACTTCATAGTTGTGGTGAAGCCAAGGAAAATAAATTCTGGACCATATCATTTATCTCGAATCCATTTAGGAGAGGATGCACAGACAATTGAAGATATAATTATAGATGCACAATTATATAAGTTACAATGTGCTCCCATGGAATTAGAAGACATTGTTGTATTTCTATGAACAGGTATGGCACTAGAAGGAATGAAAGCATTAGAAAAGAAGCAACTTACTATATGCGCGAACCATTTATGTTAATCAATGGTGACCTATACAAGCTAGGCAGAGATGAAGTATGACGTTGTTGTGTGTTAGAGCATGAGCACAAGGATATCATGGAAGAAGCTCATGGTGGTATTTCAAGAGGCCATTATGCAGGTGATGCAACTTCCTTGAAGATCTTAATTACTTGGTTTACGGTGGGATATATTGTATAAAGACCATAATTAATATTGTAAGGCATGTGATCATTGTCGGTGCTAGGAAAACCAGGGCAAAGAGATGAGATGTCTTTGAGACTGATTATTAGTCTTTGAACCATTTGAGAAATGGGCCATTGATTTTTTCAGACCTATTTCTCCAGCCACGCTTGCAGGACTGGATCACACTATATCATTACTTGCATATATTATCTCACAAGGTGGGCAGAAATAACACCTATGAAGGACTATACAGTAGCTACAACAACTAGATTTCTATGGGAGAATGTTCTTACAAGATATGGATGTCCCTTAAGCTTGAAAAGTGATAGAGGTACACATTTTTTGAATGAGACAATCAGGATCCTATCAAATGAGTTTATGGTTGCACACCATAAAACTACACCTTATCATCCTCGGAAAATGGAACCGATGAGGCCTTCAACAAGATTTTGGGCCAGACTTTGACAAAAATATGTGATGTTGGAAGAAAGGATTGGGATTAAAAGTATCACTATTCTTTGGGCATATAGAACAACTTACAAGAGATTGAATAAAGCCACACCATTAGCGAAGGCATGTCATGATAGAAACATACGAGATAAGAAGTTTGAGACTAGATGAATGGTACTTCTTTATAACTCAAAATTTTTGCGCTATCCAGAAATATCAAAGTAAATTGGTTAGGGTTGTATGTTACCACTTCTATACTTGAATCAGTGCTTTCTAGCTAGAAGCACTTGATGGAACATGGCTACCCTAGGTTACTTTAATGGGAGTAGGTTGAAGCCCTACTATAAATAAGTCTTCTTGGTGTTTGTAATAAGGTAGTACTGTTGCCATTTAGCTTAGGTTTTCAATTATGTATTTCCTTCATTGTCATAATGCTTTGTCAATTTAGTTGTTGTTCTTGTGTAATAAGCACGCTTGCGCCCTGAAGCTAATTACTATATGAAGAATGTATATACGTAGAGGACTGCATGTACTTTTAGTGCGGGGTGGTTGTAGTTGTCCAACAAAAATATTGTGGGATTTGAAATGTAAAAGGAATAAGTTGTTATAGTTGTGATTTAAGTCAAGAAGATTTCTTCTCAAAAGTGACCAAGGATGGAGATGAATGAAAGAACAATATAACGTGAGGTAAGTAGAGGCCATGATAGTTACTAGGAAGGTACAATGATGAGGTACTCGGGAAAAGAGCGCGAGCTGAAGAGAAGTTTGTGACCAGAGGGTAGGAAGGCACGTTAGAAGGTTATAGTTGGGCACGAAGATGTACCATGTGGAATGAATGAATTTGGTCAATGAATGAGGGGATATTTGGTAGGTTAAGGAGCAATAAATGTATCAAAATTTGTAAAAATTATATAAGGATGGGATACGGATTCATTTTTACTATTAAACTAAGATAATTTGAAGAAAGAGCCAAGTATGAAGAGTTGAGTGATCGAGTTAAGGTGCGAAGGGTGTGAAACCAAGAGTGACAACCAGATCTATGCTATAAGAAGCTTGTGTCCCTGGTGGTGAAGGGTTTGAGAGAAGCAGGGAGATAGAAAAGAGTTAGGTTACAAAGTTTCCACCTAGGGCATAATTGAATCGAGCTAGGGTTTGATTCACAGAGTTGCAGAGTTAAAGAGGAGACATTTGCAAGGTAGAAATGGCACCAAAGAAGGCATCTACATGTGATAAAAGGAAAGAAGAAGGTAGTCATTGAGGAAGAAGAGATGGCACCCGAAAGCCATTTTTTGGAGATGTAGTATCCAGAAGGAGTCATCATCGGCCAAGAGTGGGATTCACCCATTAGAAAGAGAAAAGTGAGTGAATACAATCACAAGAATCTAGATAACAAGAAGGAGCTCAATTCCTTGCTCATTGCTAGAATGAACAAGTGCATGACAAATGATATATTGGTGTATGACGATGCAAGAGAGAAGCTCCTAAGAGAATTGGGGTCTACTAGTTGTATTACCTTCCATATTTGGGAAATATGAGCCCTTGTATTAGTGGCTCATGATCAGGGTACACGAAGACTTCTTATACTTTGCAAGATGCAGAGTTAGAATTTCATATGCACTTGTCTCATTAGTTACAAGAATGAAGTCCATAGGAGAAGATATAAAAGGTGATCTTGCAGATAAAGTCATGATTTTGAAGACCAGACAAGAGTTGGGATACCTGAAGGGTCCGCGTAGAATGGACATAGACAAATTGAAGAACTGTCCAGTTATACAAGTTGCAGCACACCTTGTTACCAAGTTGAATGATCAGGAGCGATGGTCACAGGTGAATACTATGTGGTTACATGTGGTGCATAAGATGTCAGAAGGGACAATCTACAACATTATAGGCTATATTGCGGGGTAGATATTCGAAGAAGCATTCACAAGAGGGAAGATCAGCTTTTGGGTTGTTCTCGCTATCACTGGTGTTCATGGAGATTAGAGTACCAAATGGACCAAAGGAGAAAGTATAGGAGTACCCCATGGAGAAAAATTCCCACTAAAAGATTTAGGAAATACCTATGCAAACCATGACAAATGAAGTAAAGTAGAGGGCAGAGAAGTGGTATGAAAGGCTCTACGCAGCATTTGGAGAAGAGTGGCACATCCCAAAAGGACTTACCAGTAGTGGTAGGGAAACAAGTTCAGTTTGCTATGTATCAACATTTCGCATCATGCACTTCTCAATGAAAGATGGAGTCTGGAGCCCTTGGTGCAAGCTTCCTTACACATTCACTACAAGATATTTCCAAGCATCTGTTCATAGATTTATAGACACGCACCAACTGATGTTCAATGCAGATAAGGTAGAATGCGATTACCATACACTGAGGAAGAAGTATGTGTATCCTGGCAGAAGCACTTATATAGAGAGAATCATTTCAGAAGTTCTAAATATCAAACCAATAAGCTTAGCTGTAGCAGATGTGGGGTAGCATTGGTGTATCTCCAACTGAAGCCAAAAATGGAGAATAATAAATATGTGGAAGGTGAGTTTGCACTTCTAGCACCACCAAAGGGAAATCATACAGTGGAGAACATCCCAGTGCCTAAACCCATAGAGCCAATTGAAGTGCAAGATGAGGAGGAGGAGCGCGAAGATAGTGGTGGTTTGGAGCATAGGGTAGGATACATCCTACAAGTCGGGTGAAGTTGAGCGCCCTACTACACCACCTCGAACCATAAGAGGGGGATGAAGAGGACTTGAATGCGGTCCAAGGGGAGCACATGTTTAAAAGGGTATTCAGGAGAACAAGGACCCAAGGTGCTACTCCAACCACTGTGTGCAAATCACCCAGACTCTCTCCACAGAAGGAGGCTACCACACGAGAGAGGAGGAAGCTGAAGTTGAATGAGGAGGTGGAAGAGTTAGAGGAAAGTGTGCCTAATTCTCCTACACCTCTAGAGGACACAAAAGAATAGGGTGAGGCATCAAAGGAAAAATAAGAAGAAGAGAAAAAATAGAAGAGACGGCTGCAGAAGGTGTTCAGGACATGGAGACGAAAGTCCCAAATTTGGAGGCTAAAGTTCCTAAGCAAAGCAAAGGTCTAGAAGAAAAAGTGGAGAGCACATTCCACTAGCCATGGGGTATGTAGAGGATGCAGGAAAAATTGTCCACACCCACTTCCAGAGCATGATAGCACAGAAGGATTTATTTGGCTGGGAGTTGATGGATGAAGATATGGTAATTGTGCACACTAGGAAGCAACTATCATGGTCGATGCACACCCACATGGATGAGCCTAAATTTTATGTGTGTGAAGAGTCCTGCATTTTGAGGTGACTAAAGAAGGCACCTCAGGCTAGACACATGATAGTAAAGCCTATTGTCATGATAGTAAAGCCTAATATCATGTCGAAAAGTAGGTCAACAATGCACTAGTGAAATTTTCTGTTGAGGTGGCTAGAAGAAACATGGACAAATCTACCACGATCAAAGTGTTGTGCGAAGAGTTGAAGACAAAGGACGTAGAGATAGCACACATAACATAGGAAAGGGACTTCATGTAGAAGAAGAATGAGGTGTTCATAAGCATCATAGAGGAGATTGGGGACAATGTAATCAAAGCAAGGCCACACTTGGAGCCCAAGGTACCACAGACATTTCCTTCAACAATACACTATGTGGGAAAATTGGTGGACTTGGTACTCAAAGATGAAACTCTGCGTATGCAAGTGCCGGAATGCTCTGAACAAGATGTTGATCGAGAGAAAGCATCTGTGATGAGAAAAATTACATCTTATGAAGGGTTGTTGCAAGCATTACAGAAGTATTGAAGAAAGCAAACCAGGCTTTAAATGTATGCACAGCTCCAGAGGCACTTATCAACATCAAGACCCTCGAAGAGAATAATGAGGTCTAGAAAGTAATGAAAGATGAGACATTGGGCCACACGAAATGTTTTCAATGGTTAAATAAAAGTGTGAGGCCCTGACAATAACACAAGATCCGCACAAGACTCAGTTGGAAGAGCTTGGAAAGATGATTATGCAGAAGATGGACCTTTTGGAAGGAAGAATGACATCAATGTCTAGTGTTGTGTTGGTTCTGCAAAATGAGAAAGGAGAAATTGTGAGGGATGAGTTGGAATCCATTGTTGTGGACATCCTAGAGAAAGTAGAACATGCACTCACTAAATGGCAGGTTTTGGAGGCCGTAATAAAAGAGGAGTATCTAGAGCTAATACAATAGACTGATACAGAGGAGGCTGCCTCATAACTTCATAGCAATTCTTTATTTATCCACATTCTTTCATTTTTATTCCTTCCTTCAAATTTTTGGAGATACTCATTTTGGGATGACAATGAGATTAGTGTGGGGTAATGTTGATCAAATAATACTTGTCTAAGATCACACAAGAATTCCGCGTGGGATAGAAGTCTTGGAACCAAGGGCATGGAAGGACAAGAAGGACCCATGCACAAAAGGAAAGTTTAGATTTCAGAACCTATCCAATTGTGAGCATGAGGATCTATTTTTGGAAATATGGCATGCGAGACAAAATCAATGATGTAGAGACACACACACCATGCATTGTCTAGATTTGAAGAAGTGGTTCAAGCATCTATACATGGAGACAAGTCGAGAATAGAATTGACACTTGATTAAACTTCATGTGTGGCTATGATTGTAAAATGAGTATGGATATTAATAGCATGCAACCTATTTCTGGAATAGATAAGCAGTGAAGGGCAAGTCCCCACCCTATATATATGATGTTAGGTGCATAGTAGAAGAGGGTATTGCATAGATCTGGATGTATGTATGTGTAATAGAGAATATACGCATATGATGAATCATTTTATCAATTCCATATGCGCATTGATATAGAATGACAATAGTGTAAGGAGATTCTATATTTATTAATAGATGGAAGATATTGGCTGAATCTAAGTTTCATTTTATGTAATTGAGTAGTACATGCTATTAAGTCAATGATGATTCTTGTTTAAATCTTGTTCTTTCATAGATCCGAGGATAGCAGGTGAATTGTAGAATGATGGATTAGTTATGAACCTATATGTTTCTCCCTTCATCATGTTAGCATCCTATTACAACAACCCTTAAGAGGGACACGGTACCTTTGTGTGCTTTGGGTGAGCACTTAGTCTAGGATGAGTGATGTGCCAGTGTGACTAGGGTGTTATCTGGTAAATTCTAGGCTGCATCAATGATTCTCTCCCCCTTTGACATCTATGAAAAATGTTACAATGACAACACTACATGGAAAATGACAACACATAATGAAAACAATGCACAAAAACTCACTCACTTGACATTTCTTGATTCCCCTTGGTCTATACTTGCACTTTTCTGATCTCAATAGCAATAAAATTGATCCATGTACCTAGTAAAATCATGCAATAAGCTCTCCATGAGAAGATAATATTCATTTTTGTCTTCATTTTGTCATCCATCACAATTCTAGGACTATACCAAGCAATAAATCACTATATTTTCCTCCAATTCTTACAAAACTTCTTTAGAACCAATTTCCCTAAACAACATATGCATTCCCTTTTTGACCAACTTCTCCATGTCCTACAGACTCATATACAAAGTGAAAAAAATCCTTATAGCTCCCCTAGAACCACACTATCCTTTTCTACTTTGTAAAATACAAAAAAATTAGCTCTTACCTTGTTTTCATGACACATGGAGTAGTCGATCACTATGCCCCTTTCTGAAGCACTTTCATAGTTTTTTCTAGCTCCTTTGCATGATAATGTACTGTTTGAGATCTTGTCTTACATTCTAAGACAATTATCCTAAAAATTTCATCATTTATGCCTTACTAAGACTTCTAAAATCACTTCATAAATGATCAAGAGGTAGCTAAAGCTCCCCTTTCCTTGATAGACCAACCCAAACCTTGTAGCACCATATTTTCTCTCTCTCCATACTATTTCCATACTCTATATCAACCGAAATCACTCCTTGCAATCAATTCAATTTCCATTCCTAACTAGGATCTTTAACACCTTGAGTACATAATGGAGGAAAAAACCAACTAACCCTTCCTCTAGAATCCATTAACATACCTATAGCATATCATCCTTCACACACAATTTACTTATCACTATCATAATGCATTCATCTAAACATATCTCTAAGAGTATCTCAACTTCTTGACCAACACTATATTTTGTCCTAACACTGTAGCACCACATTTTGTTGCAAAATAACCATGCATCAATAATAGAAACCATCATACCTCTTCACAATTCATCATGTTCTGTCATAGACCTAGTAAGCATCATATGCCCTACACATGAATCTTGACTCTTCAAGGCCTTCTTATCATCTGAAATAGCTTTGATGGACCTTCAAACACTTTTCTTTTCTTTTATTATGTCAATTTTTTTCATATGATAACATCATCTTGACCTTCAATATCTTAAGGATCATCTCTTTCTACTCTTAGCCTTCACAAAATCAACCCGAGATCTTTATTCTTTAAACAACTTCAAGCAATTTCTTATGGAGCATGAACATGTTTGTGCTTCTTGGCATTTGAAAACTTGTTCTTAACTTTGATACTACAATAGATTGTGTTACTATTCATGACCTAAAGAAATGGTATTAAAACACAAATTCTCTTGTCATAGCTCGAGTCTAGACTCGAATTCAAATCCTCAAAACTTATTATCATATCTTTTAACCTAGAATGTAAGGCACGATGACACATGACATATTAATAGCTAATGAATTCACTTTTCATACAATGGGCTTAGCCTTTGATGAATTATTTGCACAAACTATGACCCACACAAAAATCATAGATTTATACTATAACATACTCATGAAAGCAAGACATGTCAAACTTAGACATAGAACATTTTTACTCTTTAAATCAGTGAAACTTAGTTGATTGTCATATGACTCTTGTAGGGGCACACAGGATTATGAACACCTTTGGAACTCATTTTTATGCCCCGAGTAAGGACTTGTACAAACCTATTTGAGTTCAAAACACACTCTATCACTACTATCTTAGACCACACCATCTTGATAGACTCTCTTCTTGTCTTCACACTCATTTTCATACTTCCTTTTAACGATATAAGCATTTGAAATTTTATTAGACTTAATACACTATGGGATTTGTCACAACCGATAACTCTAATAACACGAATTGGTTTATACCTCTTGGGTACAACACTTTCATACCTGTAAGTATCAAGATCAATTCTTAACAGACCCCTATAGCATCTTATCTCAAAGTAATATGTCAACCTATATAGTAGACTTTGATACATTTTCAAAGCCTTCACAAATCTTGTCAGAATTTGTACACTTCCACACTTCATCCAAGATGAATGATCACGCTAGAGACATCACTTATAGTATTCATAGTCCTTATTTCAAGTCTTGAGGCATGCTACAATCACCAATTACTTGGGAAGAACCATTACAAATCCTCAAGGAACATTCTCAAACCTCAGTAGAGTCTCTTTTCTCATTTTGATCTCATACATCAACTTTATTTTTAACTTCACTTCAAACTTCATTTGTAAATTTATACAAACATGCATCTTTTTGCCTTTTCTACTTTACCATCTAGGAAACTTCCATCCTTTAACCGCTCTTGAGTCTTCATTTTAGGTCAAAGAGACCTTGTCCACTCATTTCCATCATTAATCATTCTTTCAAGTACTTCTAGACACATCCTATACACCTCAATAATTGAGAAGATAAGATTCCCTCACATGTAGCTCATCATTTCAACAAGAAAAAGATCAATCCATCTTATTTTATGCTTCATAACCTTCTTGTGACATAAGGGAAAACTATGAACTTTTGCACCAATCCTTATCATGCTTCATTTGACTTATAAACACCTTCAATAACTCTATTAGAGCTTTGATGAAGAAAATACTACTAACTCGGACTATGTTTTACACATATTTGCACTTTTTATGTATCCTTTACAAACATCACATTCTCTAATATCCTTGTCATAGATAAGCTTACTCATAATGCTTATGACCATAAACACCTTAAAAATCTTGATGTTGTTATCATTCCTCTTAGAGCCCTGATTCCCTTCAAGACTTATGATTGGCACAAATCATAAAGGTATAACCAATACATCTTTTGGATCATGTTCCAACATTTCAGACCTTGAAAGTTCAATTTGATAATACCATACACTTATACATATTTTTCATGACACAAACTTCTATGATGGTGACATGATGGGCTTTGACAGACATAATAGACTTGATACAATGACTCACACCAAGAACATACTTTAACTAATGAAACTTTTCTTATTTTGAGATCATGACATGGCGAAAAACAAACCCAAAACATAAGTGTACATCCTTAGAGAGAATTCTTGACTGTAATCATACATTTCCATTTTTTGGACAACCACAAACAACCATATGAATCTACAAGACATACCTTGATCACATGAAAAACCTCTTAAAATTATCTTGAAGAAAGAAAAATCTTTAAAACATGAACAACGTTAAGAAGAGATGAGTACCTTAATGAAAACTTGATGGTCATGACATACCACATCTTGTGAGAAAAGATAAAGAGGAAAACAAGAACATACCTAGATAGACTTGACAAGCGTATAGACCTTGATCATGCTCATTTCACAAACTCAAAAACATAACTATAATAATAGCTTCAAATTTCATAGATGGATCAAATCACATACCTTACAACTCTTGATGTATCCCACACCCCTAGCCTTCTCAAATTCTTATACAATGGAGACTAAATAGCAGTGAGACACAAATGATTTTCTTTTTCTTTTTATTTAGACTTTTTGACCTTATTTTCATGGTTATTATTCTTGTCATCATTGACCATCTTTTTCTCATTCACCTTGATGGATATGAATTTTCTTGGATGATTTTGGTATCCATACTTACTTGATTTAGAGATCCTCATCCTTCTTTACTTTTCTTGATGATCCATGAGGAAAAAACCTTTCTCTATGACCCTTGTGATGACATTTATGGAAAATAATCTCTTTTCTATCTCTTAACTTATGACTATTTTGATCTCTTCTATTGTTCCAAGGATACACACAACTGAAAAAATTCCTACAATCCCTTTCTCTATGACCAAAACCATTGCAAGTATATCAATGGCCATAAAATTTTTCATACCTCATAGCATTTGGTTGTTTAATGACATTAGGCGGTGAATAGTATTTCTTTCCATGAACACCTTCATCCTCACTTCCTTTGGATCTAAGACCAGATTCTTGATCTACTAGATTAGGATTTTCATCTCCTTTGACCTTTAAGGTTTGCATCCCTTCCTTGAGCTTAACATATTTTTCTTCTTTGGTCTTGATAATTGTTATTATACATTTGATTTCATACTTTAAACCGATGTTTTCCTTTCTATGGAAAGCTAATTCTTCTTGTATATCTATCACTTGCCTCTTTGAGATCATCTCGACCATGAATACACACATCACAGGCTTGTTTTTCAATCTATCACATTCCTCTTCCTTTGATCTAAAATATGAAATAGCCTTCTCCAACTGAATCTTGAGACTTTTGATGGTTTCTTCATCCTTCTTGGCCATGAATCTCAACTCCTGATTCTCTTTCCTTATTTTCTTAGCCATCTTGTGCTTCTAGGATCTCCTCCAAGTTGTTATACTTACTTCACAAGGACCTGATTTGATACTAATGTTTGAAATCACAATGGATTGAGTGAGGGTGAATTATTCCTAAAAACTTTCAATTCATTTTCCATTACTTACATTCATCATTTCATTCAACCATTTAACATCCATAACCATATGAGCACATTAGGTGTGTATTAAGCATTCATAAGAACATGAAACAAATAATAAGACACATGAACACCATATATAAGTGGGAAACCCTAAAGGGGAAGAAAACCCACTGAAATTTTTCTTATATTACACAAAGCAAAGAAATTTAGTGAAGCACCCACTCCAAAAGGAGGATACAAACCCATATAATTATCAAGAAATAACTCAACCATCTGAATATGAATATCTATGATGTCTTGTTTCTGCAACAACTGATGGAGATCACAAATTCAGCTCACACTTCTTGAAAAACTTCTTCAAACCATCATTCACCTAACTCACTTTTTTATTCTTATTTTATAGACTAAATTGGATTCAAACCCTTACACACATTCTCTCTATTACTCTAAAATTATGTCTTCATACCTACTATACTCTCACACTTAGGTCACACTTTTTCCCCCTCTCTCAATTAGTTCAAATTTGAAACCAAAACTTCACTTTTATACCCTTATCAAATAAATAACATAAGCTAGGTCAGTCCTATACCTTTATCTTGACAAAAAAAACTCAAAAATATAACAACACACTCATTCAAATTCATAAAGTGGACCCATATAGGTCGGCCATGCTCAAATGCACTAAACAAGCTCAAAAACAACTCAAAACCACATCACTTGGATCACTAAAAACCACAAACCTCATCACCATGATTATTCAAGATCCAAAATTTCTCACACATGTCAAATATGAAATAAAAACACCATCCATGGTCATACATTATCTTTCAATAATCAAATTCTTCATAACTCACTCAAGAAGGCTCATATCCTTCTTAAAATAGGTGTTTCTAGGAACATGTCTTCACTTGTGGACCTCAAGAACATACCAAAACACCTCAAATATAGAATGTAAAAAATAATTTAAAATACCCTAACCTTTACATCACATCCATTATTTCTATATATCATGAAACATCCATACATGCAAACCACACCAAATTTCCTCTTCACCAAACTGAACTTCCCAAAAAGTAGTTTTGGAAACTCAACTGGTTTGCACCCTTTCTGCCACTTTCAAGACATCTAAATTCCTTAAATAGGAAAAAAATTCATCCCTCATCACTCTTCAACTTATAGCAAGCATCACCTAATCCATATCATGCATCATCTACCTCAATATTATAGCCAGAGAAATCATGTCCTGAAAACAAAAACCTTCTTCTTAATAAATTGAGTTGGATAACCTATCAAATATCATCATCATGAGAAAAATATTATACCATTTGAAATCCCTCTTAATCCTATTTCTATAACATCTCACATTTCCTTCCAACTCTAAGTGGAAGGCCTTCAACCAAGTCCATCTCTAAAATAACTCTTTTAGGCTTCTAGGATTCAAGAACTAGTATTGAGGTCAACTTGATCCATCACCTCCAAAATAAATTATAAGCTTAACCAAATCATTTAAAACACTTATAAATTTTTTTCTAAGTACTCATCAACTTTCAAAAATCATGAATAAGCTAAAAATAATCACCAACCTCTTGAATTTATTAAGATTCTCGCTTAACTAGGCATCCTCCATATTTGACCTTCAAAGAACATGTCATAACTTTCTCATACCTTATAAAAACATATGTTTTATATACCACTAGAAATATATCTGAACCAGGATCACAACACAACTTGAATCAAGTCCTAACTACACCTGTAGCTCCTGAAATTCCACTTTTACTACATACTACTCTAAACTGCCCCAAAAAATAGTCTTCATAAATAGGGAACACTTTACCCTTTGGTACATCAAACATGATCTAAAAATATCATGTACATATATAAACACTCCTTGGATGAAAAAAATGTCAATTTATTTCATACCTTCTATCGGAAATGTTTCCTCAAACTAAACTTCTTCAGAAACTTACATTTTCATGTAGGGTCCACAAATAGTCACATGCTCTAATACACATCTCTAGAAATATGGAGGAGTCCTCTAAAAAATTATATTATCATTTTTACAAAATGAATCAAAACTTATTCATTACACACCTTTTTCTCCAAGTTACTTTGAGCTAGGGTTTAGATAGGGATTCAAAGCAACTTCTCTTCTTAATGGTCGTTCATAAAAACGTGATGATCAAGCCACCTCATCATTTTTCTAAAAACTTATTAGTTACATGTAAAAAAAATCCTTAAATATATTTTGGTCCCATTTAAATCATGCAATTCACAAAGGGCGTCGGAAGGTTTACTTTTAGCTAAAAACACACTCTAAATCACTAGGTTTTACCAAAAATGACATATCTTACAATTCCTTTTCACAAGGACTTGGAACTTTTCATGAATCATCATGAAAAAATCCTATAAATTTCCATACTCACCATGTAGATCAAAAATATCTGAAAATATCCAACCAATATCATTTACCTATTCTTACTTAGCCTATTTCCACCTTCTTACTTCCCAAGGACCTCAAGAATGCATTATACCTCTTAGTAATGACTTGATACTCATCATAAACATGTTATATCATATCAAAACCATTTACCATGATTGTGTATGAGTGATCATCTCCAAATATCAAGTCACCATACCATTTTGCATGCTCTAGGACTAGGAATAGGCCTAGAATGACTAGTTCACACCATTAAAAACTTAAACACTTATAACATACTTCCAGAACCATGTATGAAATTATGAAAACCTTCAACCAACTCTAGAGATATCAAACCATGGCTATACAAGTTAGAACCATGCCAAGACATCACGACACTACTAATCAACCTTCATGTTTGACATTGAATGACACCTCATAAGACACACACAACACCATGACACCATTTTCCATCAATGCATTTGACATAAATGACAAAACTAACACATGATGTCCAATAATAATAAAAATTTAGGAATTATATATATATATATATATATATATATATATATCAATATCAATATCAAATAACAATATTTAAAAAATATTTAAAATTATAGGTGTTGGTTCCCAATCTAACACCTGAATAAGGCTTGAATGTAGATGGCATGAAATGGAGGATAGGGAGAAAAGATAAATATGTTAATGTGTTGTTTTCTATCTAGGTAGGGATCTATCTATCTCACTTACCCATGTCTTATGGGAATGATAGGGAAGAACTTAACTAAAGGTATGGTTTTCTAATTGCTTCTTTTGGATTTGCCTAAACCAGGGTGAGAGAACTCAAGGTGTAGTCTGAAATAGACAGGGAGAATTCTTCAAGCTCTCAAACTTGTTTTGAAATTCAATCTAGGACCAAGTACAACCACTCAATGAAATTATCACTCAAGAGAAGCAGACGCGAGAATCACTTTGTAAATACTTGGGACCTTGGACATAGGCTACTAAATATAGATAGTATGTGTTCATAAGAATAATCTCTACGTAAAATGTTAACAACTTGGGATATTATGATTCTAGTATGTTAATCTTCACAAATCAAGGAAAACACACTTAAAATATGTAAAATGATGTATCTTTTTCCAGTAGATATCAAGTGGGATGTGCAATGGTGATGAAATCTACAGAAAGGGGTAGGACAAAAGGATAAAGGTAGTGAAGATGAAAGTGGGAGTGGAGGGAAGATGGATGGAAGTGGGGAAGTGAGATACCAATGAGAATAGGGGCACTACATTAACCATCTTGATCTTGACCATTTATGATGCATTCAGACCCAAAACCAAAGAACAATGATCTTCCAAAGGTTGTTTACCCTCATGGACACCCAAGTAAAGAAAACAATGCAAAATAACCCTTAAAACATTACCATAGACACTTGAGACTAATGTTTCATGCATTCACCACATCAAATCCCTAAAATCAAAAGACACCTTATGAAATAGGTACTTATCCAAATTTATTGCATAGAGTATTTTACAAATTAAACAAATAATGTAAGGTAATACTACAATAAAAATCAGTTCCTTGATACTCAATCAAACAATCATCTACAAAAAAAAATTGTAGGTATTTGATATGTTAAAACATAGAATTAAAAGGAAATCCAATTTTTATTGATATCATAAACATTACATGGTAGTCTAGTCTTATGTGTTCATTTACAATAGGAGACAAAGTAGAGATATACATATGCTATCAAATCCTAATAATGGTTGTACAACTACAACCACCTTAGCATAAACCCCAAATGAAGACACAATGAACTTGAAATTTTCAAAAAACCAACCCGGAAGAAAAATACCAGCATACTTTCCTAAAAATCTCAACCCAGAGCATCTAGCTCTAAAAACAACCCCCTACAATAAAGAGAGGACTTCATTCTTAAATAGAATATTCTCCCAAGGAATATACCCATATACCTCCAAGATACCTAAAGCTTATCCAAAACATGAGATAAAAGCCTATTGTCTACCTAAATTATAGAAAGGTCACTTCTACTAAAAATATAAAAATTTTGATATGTCAGTGGAAAAACCTCGGGCCATCATGGAGCCTAGAGAATTTTTTTTTTAACAAACTATGGTTTGTCTATTTTTTCCCTATTACCATCATGTGTGTGCCTCCAGGGAGATTTTTAATTTACTTTCATCATTTTATTTGATTCTTTACTTGAAATAATGTTCAATAGAAAATAGTAAATAATGAAGATGAAGAACTTGACAATCAGCTTTGATTTGACCTCACATGTGCATCAATTCATAATTAGGCTCAAGAAACACACTCTCACATAAATAACTTATCTTCGTCCTCCTTCATTCATGCTAAACACTTGAAAATACCTACAATGGCTCAATAAATTAATGACTCACACATGTTATTCTAGGAACTACAATCTTATAGATCAACATTCCACATCCATAAGTTACAAGTCCTTTTTCCTTTTCATAACAGAGCACTTGTAAGATTTTTCTAAGCATCCTTGTTAAAGAAAATGGTGTCAAAAGTGGTTTGAATTAATCTGAAAGACTTTTCCTCAAATGACATGTAATCCATCTTTTTATTTTTAGGTCATGATGAATATTTCATCAATATGGCCTTTGGAATTCAAGATAAAAAAGTGCTTGAGCTCGAGAGTTTAGTGCACAATGCGGTGCGGTTGGCCTTTATGATCAAACTTACCAAGATGATGCCTTCATCTATATTTTTTAGGTCCTACTCCACCATATTCTCCATCCACAAGATCATGTCAAGATGGACACACTGAAGCAATTTTGGCTTCATCATTGTCTTGTCATCAAGGGGGAAACTTTGGCAACATCGAGTCTTACTTTTTGTCACGACATTAGAACAAGAAATTCCAAACTTTGAACTCATAAGAAAGCCTCGGGAAAAAAGGTTTCAGTTCTCAACAACTAGATACACTGGAGAAAAGGGTCTTATCCCTTCATAAATCCACTAGGAATCCCATTCCTCCTCTTAACAAACAATGCTAAACTACTCAAAGTAAGCCATCAATGTACTAACTCAAGTGCCAAAACATAAATCTCCTCGCATGAGGCGATTGTACAAAGCTTCTAATGCGACCCGATTAGCTACTGCACCAGGTGCATTTCCCCAAGGATGTCCCAAAGTGCCTCCACCAAACTGTAATACAGAATCATCCCCAAAGATCTCGGTCAGAGCAGGCATATGCCAAACGTGAATACCTCCTGAAGCTACAGGCAGGACACCCGGCATAGAGACCCCTCTCCAAACAAGCACAAGCTTATCGACAAATGTCTCTTCTATTAAGAAGACCACCGGGCCGGGAAGCTTATCCAGGAGATATTTTCTATTTGCATTCCCGTCTATTGGAAAGAGCAGCTAAATTAAATTCTCAGTTAGGTGGGGGTAGCTTAACTGCTTTACCAATTGTTGAGACTCAAGCTGGAGATGTTTCAGCTTATATTCCCACTAACGTAATTTCCATTACCGACGGACAAATTTTCTTATCACCGAAAAAAATGTACCTCAAAAGAGGATTTGAACTTTTGGATTAGGTCACATATCTTAGGAAGAAATATGATTTGATCCAAGTTCTCAATGGACCCAGCGAGCATTTGTGATTTGTATGGCTATAGGGATGTCCCGTAGAATGGTGGGTGATATATAGTTTGTGTTTTAAGTGGTTTGAAGGTAGGGAGATCATAAGGATAAATTCTTGAACCCTATTTCAGTCTTTATGGAGGAATTTGTGAAGATTGAAACATAATGTAGCAAGTATAATATCTTTTTATGTTTTTGGATATACATCCATGGGTTAGGGCTATTAGAGTAGGTATTTACCTTATCTCATGTTCACCTAGGTACTTTATTTACCTTTATTATATTTATCCTCACCCACTTATGTGTGTGGATATTTATTTGATTTTATTTAGATATTAGGGATATATTATCTATTTGTTAGGTATAGTTATTTCCTTGATCTATGGTATTGACTAGATATTTGATAACTAGTTCTTTCCTTGACTTATGGCTTGATCTATGACCTTGAATGATTCTTAGATTGATATTCCTTTCCTTTATAAGAAAGGCCAATTCTCATTGTATTTCATTGAGTTCCATAATAATATATGATATTACTTCTCATTTGTTTGCAAAGGTTTTTGTAAAGTTATTTTGGTGAATTAATTTCATCTTATTGAGTGTGGTATTTAATTAGCATCTGAGTTATTTGTGGCTTGGTATGATCTAGTTATCGTTCTTTTTACGGTATCAGAGCTGGAGATTGCTGTTGACATCCGTTTGTAAGTTTTATTTTGCAAACAAATTTTTGGTATATTTATATATTTAGGATTTTTTCGTATTTTGTTGTTACATTTGTTTTTATACAAAACAGAGTCTTCCATTAGATCCGAATGTGGAAAAACCTAAGATCGTTACCATTGAAATCCTTAGCCCCGGTCATATGAGGGCTTAAGCATGTGCTTCCTACTAGTATGTGCTTAACTCCATCCCCCTTTCATTTTATTTGTGAGGTGAAGGAAAGAGAATTTTGTTTTGTTTTAGTGGCAACTAAAATAAATAGTAGAGCATAAAATTGAAAAGATTGTATCTTTTGATCGGTAACTCGGATTTGAGTGCATGTTTGTGAAAAAGTGCTTGATTTTTCATGCTTTTTCCGTTGAAACTATTTATTTTGAGAAACAAACTATAAATATAAAGTTTCATATTGTGTCATATTTTTACATGCACTATATGTTCCTAACATCACTACAATTTTTTTCATTTATCAAATTTGTCATTCTAGTCAAGGAAAAATAATGAATGTTACACCACATGGGGCAAAAGTATGAGATTTTTTGGATCCTCATTCACTATATGTGTTTCACCAATAATTTTTATGCTTTCTAGGATGAAACAGATAGAAGGTAAATGGTTAAGGAGGAATACCTGTGAGGCGAAGGTGGAAGGTAGAATGCGTGCGTTGTTGACATTATCTAAGTTGATCGCAGAGAACTCCTTTTTCTAGGAAGGACTACATGTAGATGTAAATCAAGACCATAAAAGAGTATTAAATAGCATATGACAATGGATTTCCTAGCATATGCTAGATCCAGGAAGCATAGTGCTTCCTAGAGAGGTTGTCAATCCACTATTTAATAACAATTCAATGTGAATATGAAACTATAATATGTCCTATCGCAATGTAATGAATTAGGTTTATCATACACACAATACACTTAGATTTTATGCTAGATATTTAAAATAATACTAAATCTCATTAGAACCAGGTTTGTTCATGTCAAACAGGTCTATCAAAGGTCCAGTAAGGGTCTAGGGCTGATTGGTTGAGGTCCGGGTTAGTTTTGAGTGAGTGGGAAGCCTTCCGGTGCGAGAATAGAAAATGACATAAAGACCGATATCGCTTAGGTGACCGATCTTGGTTCGAGGGATGAAATTGATGTCGATAGGGTGAATTGATGTCAGTAGGGGAAATTGGAAATAACTTAATAAAAATGGTTTTTGGGATTCTCTGTGATTATACAGAGAGTGAGGAGGGTGTGGTTAGGTTCGTAATATAACTGAGAAGGCTCAAGAATACAAAGGAGAGCATTCACAAAGGTGAAAGGGCTTGAACTAGTTGTGTTGGTGGATTTGTGAGAAGATGAAGATATTCGGATAATAGTAGAAATTGAAAATAAGGAAGGAGGAAAGATATCTGCAATAAAGGAAGTGCAAATGATTAAGATCACGTTACTTACTTGCAATTATGAATATCTCATGGTTGGATGAAGGCTGGTGATTGATTGGTGAGGTGGTTTCTGGTTTAGTGTCATGGCAGTACAACCTTTTGTTCTCGTGAATGCTTCGATGATTTGGTAGGGAATCCTTGGCGTGTGTTTCTCTCGGTGGTGTGGGAGGTCGTTTGGGTGAAGCAATGGATCTGAGATCTTCTCTTTATTGTAATGGCACTCTTAAAAATCAAAATGACCAACCTAGGTAAAAGGTTGTAAAATTGTATGTAATGTAACCGATGGTAGTTTAGGTGATCGACGCGTCGGTGAGGATAAACCGGCGTAAATTAGTCCAAGTTACCAAAAATAGCCTGATCTTTACTATTTTTGGCGTGATTTTGATTGCTAATCTAGATCTCAAGTGAGGTTGGAACTTAGATAAGTGGGAGTATTGTTGTAGGACATGGTTTATTTTAAGAAGACCCCTTTGAAAAATTACTTTTGAATCATTGGCGAATCTCAAAAATTGACTTTCAAATCGTTGGTGAATATTTGAAAAAATGTTTCATGGCAAAGGTGATTTTGTAGAGAGCATTTTTCCCTCATTTTGCAAAGTTGTTCGGGTAGTTTGGTCGGGGGTTAGGTGGGTGAGGTTTGGATAGCTAAGGGTTAGGTAGGGTTGGAAGGGTGAGGGGTTAGATGACTATTGGGTGGGTGGGGTTGAACAGTGAGGGGTTGGATGGCTAAGGGTTGGGTGGGTGGGATGGATGGGTGAGGGGTTGGACAGCTAAGGTTTGGATGGATGGGTTGGACAGGTGAGGGTTCGACATATAAGGGTTAGACGGGTGGGTTGGAAGGGTAAGGGGTTAGATGGCTAAGGGTTGGATGGGTGGGTTGGTCGGGTGAGGGGTTGGATGGTTGAGCCTTGAGGGGTTAGATGGTTAGGGTCGGACATGTGTGTTGGACGGGTGAGGGGTTGGATGACTAAGGGTTGTACAGGAATGTTGGACGGTGTGGGGGTTGGACAACTAAGGGTTGGGTGGGTGGGATGGATAGAAAAGCATTGGCCAGCTAATGGTTAGATGGTATAGTGTTGGACAACTAAGGGTTGGGCGGGTGGGTTGGACGGTTAAGGGTTGGTTGGATGGTTAAGGGTTGGTTGGGTGAGTTTGTTGGCTAATATACACGTGATATGATTCAAAATGGTGGTAAATTACATTCATAAGCTCTTATATATGTGTAAAATCTAGGTGAAACAAATAGTATAAGGGACATGTTGGTCAAATGTTTCGGTGAATAAGTCGGCTATGAACCACAGAATATTTGCCAATTCGAATTTCCATAATCCTTGATTTTTGTGAGTTTACAAAATTCACCATTAAAAATTTCCCTATTGGAGAAGGAATAGGACTTTAATTTTAGGGTTAAACTAAGTCCCAGTTAGTTGAGATAAGTAGGGACCTAGTATTAATTAATTAATATGCTAGGAATAAGTCCATGGTGAGTTGTTTAGGTGATGTGTAAATTATCTCAATTAAAGTAATTAAATTAATTAATAATGTGAGGATGAACATTAATTCGATTATAAGTAATTAAATTAATATGAATGTGGGGCGAGGACTCATGGTTAGGTGAATGCGTTATGCTAATTAATTAAATGGGACTAAAGGGAGAGTGACCCAAATGTGGTGTCTACATTTTCCCATTTTTGTCTCATAGCTTTTATGGGTAAGAAATACCGACAAAATAGGAATTTAGTGCCCCAAGTATGGATGGAGGTGATCCCCCTCAAACCAAAAACTAAGGAGGTGTGAAACGAAGTCAATGAGTGTGATAAATGGGTAGATGATGAAAGAAAGAGTAGGTGGGTTATAGGTAAGGGTAATGTTGGGTCAGGTAATGGGTAATGATAATCTAATGCACACACACATATAGATTATGATAAGGTATCAAGTTGAAGAGCTTGTAAACTCTATGTCATCAAAGGTTGATAGGTTTATCCAAACAAGGTTGAAGTGGTTCAGGTATCTAAGGTATAGGATATGGTCCTAAAACACCACTAGGAAAGGTGTAGGAATGGGTAATAGGTTTTGTTCCAGGGCACCAAAGGTATGGTTAGGATAAATAACATGAAATTTAGGAAAGGTAAGGTCATTAGGTTGAACAACATGAGTATCACATCACAAGGTATAATGAGTGCATAAATTCGAGTGTCACAAAAGGTGAGTTTCGTTTAGGTGATTTGGGTAAGGCCATAGGCAAGGCCATGTGAGGGGAAAAAACATGCCACAACCGATGGTGAGCTTGGGTGATAGGTAATAAGTTCATGAGGGTGAGGTGTAAGGTCAGGGTTAACTTTGGGTTAGGCTAAAAAATTTCGAACAAGCGGATGTAGTGCAATACGGCAAAAAGGCTAATCGACATCAGCTATGGCCAACCAATGTCGATCAAGCGAAACCGAGCATGATGCACTAGGGCACAAGACCAATGTCGGTTATGGATAATCGGCGTCGTCGGTCGAAGTCGGGGTTGGTTAAAAAGAGAAAATTTGTGTTTACGGACTCATTATAATCTTTTTGTTTATAGAAAATTATAGTGGAGACAAATTTAATCACTTTATGAGGGATAAAAGGACAAGGTTATGCGGGATGAGTTGGAGGTAGTTGAGTGGCTAGCGGAGAGAGATAGATGGGTCCACAAGATCACTATGAGTGATTTGATTGGGTGGAGGACGAAGAGGGAAATTTAGGCATGATTGAGGTAGAAGAGGGTGTTGGAGGACCACCCGTGTAGAGACCAGATGTTCCACCAAGGATAAAGCACTTTGGGTTGAGGTAGGAATCAGTCTCCATTCATTATTTGTGATTGAAATTTGATAAAAATAAAAAATGGGGTGGGAAATTTATAAATTTGAAATTTGGGTAAAAATGAATGAAATTGGGTATGGGGAGGGTGAAATGTAGGTTAAATAGGTGGGTAAATGAATTGGGTGGGTTCTAGGTGGGATTGGGTAGAATTTAGGATGTTTTTAGTAATATTTTTTAAAATGTGGGGCATGCGGTTTGGCCTAGAACCAAACCAGAGACCAAAATCTGGTTTGGTGTCGACCGATGTTGGTTAGGTAAACACACATCGGTGGGCTAGAAAGGGTACCGATACCGGTTAGTGGTGACTGATGTTGGTTGAATGTAACCAATGTCATCCACTGTTAAAAGTGACCTACTTCACAAAAAGGGCTAAAGTAGGGGTAATTGGTGCGAGAAAACTAGGAGGTAGTTAAATGCGAGACATATAAGATGTAGGTATAAGTGGATTTAGGTGAGATATACCAAGGAAATGGTGGGTATGGGTATGGGTGAAAATAAAAATGGACAATGGATGAGGTAAAATAGTTAGGGACTATATATTTAGGTAGATCAATGTAGGTATAGAATGTTGGTGGGGGTGGGGTAATTACGTTTGAAGAAATAAGAAAATTAGTTTAGTACTTGATAGTGTTAAGTTTTATGGATGCGAGACACGATATCGATTGACGATATGGGATAAGATCCCACCATTATTAGGGTAGATGCATTCCAATGTAACTAAGGATGAGTGGATGCATATACGAGATTTCAGATTGGTTGGTATCGGAGTGCTACAAGTGGATCCGATGGGATCATAGTCTCATGGTCGCTCTCATTGATAGATGGGATGCAGTGACCAACACCTTCCATCTACCCACTGATGAGATGACGATCACGCTGGAGGATGTTTATAGAATTCTACAGCTACCTATTGTTGGGGAGCCAATATATTCAGTATCAATAGATGGAGCCTTTGAGGTGATGATTGTAGTATTTGGGGAGATGGCAAGTGACCTGACTGAGCACAACGCCAGTCTTGTTTATGGGGCTTTATATGTTGCACACACCCGTACGAGATATGGTTAGCGATCTCGATGATGGTAGCGGTGGGGTGCTATGCACTTCTAGATTTAGAGGGTGGCGATTTCCCAGAGGATTGATGGGATTTTTGTGAGATATGATCGAGGATCGGTATAATTTATATGGGCACCTACATATTTAGTGCAGTTATACAAGGATTTGTGGGCTTACCAAAGGATGCGACACTACAACATTTATTGTACATTCCTACTGCACTGTTGGGCATACAAGCATATTGTGGTAGTGCAGCCACGAGGACTACTAGTGCCAAATTGGCACCGTGGAGGACAAAGAGCAGGTTACGGGAGGTGGGTGGTCAGGTGGTCATCCTTGAGTAGAGGAGCCAACACATGATGTAGTATACTATAAGCGGGAGATGTAGGGATTATTTGGGAAATACAAGGATGTATGGATGGAGGTTAAGTGCGGGTCTTTGGCGGTGGTAGATCTAAGAGTGAGCTTACAATTACTATCAATCAAAAGAATCGGGAGATGGTGCTTAGAAACATCAAGACACTACTTACTCATTCTTGATGAAGATTCAGTCCAAGGAATGTGGTAGTGATAGTAAGGCTCGGTTGGGTGATTTGGTATTGGAAAACAAGCAAATGAAGCTATCCTTAGTATTTTCCATGCTTGAATGGGGGTACAGTGATGATCCAAAGTGGCTCAATTTCGGTCTTCGGCTTGATGCTCTTCTCTGCAAACTCATCTCTTTTCTTCACTTGTCTTTGCTTTGCCAAGTGAATTTCCGGATTTCTTCGAGATGAATTCGATGCTTTGTTTTTGGTTGGGGGAGGTCATTTACAAGGAACCGATGGCGGTCGAGTAGGAACCGATGTTGGTTAAGTCAAAGTGGGCTATTTTTAGTAAAATAGCCAACTTTCCCTCCTTTTCTCTCGAGGGATTAGTTGTGGGCTTGGTCAAGTCATTATTAGGTTGGTTTTGGTGTGGGTGAGGAGTAATTAGTCATGGGTGTGGATGTAGACCAAGTTATAGGTCTTAATTAGGTTAGTTTAGGGTTAGGGCTAGGTCATGATGAGGTGGCGAAATGAGGTGGCAGGTTTGGAGATGTGGATTTATTAATTATAAGGTAATTAATAAATAATTGTGTAAGTTTTAGGTGGTGAGGTTAGGTTGTGAAATGAGATGCGGGGCACAGGGTGTCGTAAGACACAAATTTGGTGTCTACATTAGCCCCTTGTTGTCATGTAGCTTGTCTTGTAAAGCTGCACTGACAATAATAAGAAGTGGTTACTCCCGTTAAGGGTATAGGTAATCCCCCTCAAATCTATCACAGATTGAGGTGACGTGAAATCAGGGATAGGGTTGATAAAGGGTGAATGATGATGAGATGATGATAAGATGGTGGGGTAAGTTCAAGGAGGCAGATGCATGTCAAAATGCAGTAGTGTGACCAGGGTACATGGTTTGAAGAGCAAACAAGAAATTCATAGGCAAAGGTCGATAGTTTATCCAAACAAGGGTGATATAATCCTGGTATCCAAGGCATAGGAAGTAGCTCCAAGGGATATAACGGTAAGGTACAAGAACGTTTAGGCATGTTCGGCAGTACCAAATGGTTGGTTTGGTTGAGATAAACATCACGGTCTCGGTCTAGGAAAAGTTGGTCGACTGATCAAGTCAAGTATCCTAATCATGCTAAAACACGAACAGGTGAGCCTGATTGAACAAAAAGTTACATGATGGGTGGATAAAATTGTAATTTGTGGGTTTTGGGCGAGGTACTTAATTGGTGCGGCCTTGGGTCGGGCCGATGGATTAGGTGTGGCCGTGGGTTGGGCCGGATTGGTTGGTTACGGCCTTGGGTCGGGCCTGATTGATTGGGTGCGACCTTGGGTTGGGCCTAATGGTTGGTTGTGGCCTTAGGTCGGGCCAAATGGTTGGTTGCAACCGTGGGTCGGGCCAAATGGTTGGTTGCGGCCTTGGGTCAGGCCTGATGGTTGGTTGTGGCCTTGGGTCGGGCCTGATGGTTGGTTGTGGCCGTGGGTTAGGCCGGATTGGTTGGTTGTGGCCTTGGGTCGGGCCTGATTGATTGGGTGCGGCCTTGGGTCGGGCCAAGTGGTTAGTTTCGGCCTTGGGTTGGGCCAATTGGGTTGTTGCGGCCTTGGGTCGGGCCGATTAGGTAGTTCACGAGGTGATTGTTATTAATATAAATACGTGAAAATATTTATATTTTTAAGGAAAACAAAACACATGATAGGTTATGGTAGGGGATGGTTGAGCTAACCTTGGGAGACCCCATGTCTCCTAAGTGCTTCCTACATAGCCCATTGCACAAAGCAAGGAGGGCCTCAAACCGATGTAGTTCTCCCTTAGGACGAGGAGAGGTGAATTCGTGCAGATTTGGTTGTGGTTAGGCAATTTGTTGGTTGGTAAAAAATATTGATATTGGTAGGGTAATGTTGTTGGTGTTGGTAAGGTATTGGCAATGTTGGTGTAGGTATAGGTGAAGCGAAAGTTAGCTTACCCAAGTAGTAGGGAACCGTGTCCTAATTAAGGTCAACACATAATCCTAGATTCAAGTGAAAGAGGCAAAAGTTTCCCATAGTTGAAAAGAGCTAAACAAACCACATATTAACATAGGATGAGCTTGAATCCCTAGGTACCTTGCATATGTGAGAAGTCGATAGGTGAAAAGAGTTGTATAATCACAATATATCGGATATACGTCACGTCCCTTGAGTTTTGTTGCTTTGACGAATGGTGAGGTGAGGTGGCTGGTAGAGTTGGGGCACAGAGAATTTGTTATAAGGTGATTATGCTGACAAAAGAAAACCAAACCTAAATAGACAAGTCCATGACTCAAAAGTGCTTTTGAATACTACTTTTATTTTTTTTTGAGCTTTTATTTATTTTTTTGGATATAGACTGATCGATGCGGGAAGTCTACATGGGATATGTATTTTGTTGTTCTTGAGGTCTTCACGAAGCTGATCAATGTGAGAAGCTTCTGATAAAGGCTGACTTTGTATAGCTGTCCTTCAAGGGAGCAGTCTATTTACTGATGAGCAGATGCGGCTTTGCACATAGCATTTGTCCTTCGAGGAGCAGCAATATATGTATAACTTAGAGGTCTAGATGTCCGATTGGCATGAAGCATCTAGTTTTGTAGGAAGTTTGACTCAAGAATATCCCATAAGTGTATAATTGAGAATATGGTATTTTGATACTTTTAAGTCATGGACCAGGCTAAAAAAGGGGAAGGAAGCTTTAAGAGGAGGTGATGACCAAACCACGTGAGCTTGATTCTATTTTGAGATGCATGGAACAAAGTGTATGAGGTGGTAAATGAGCTCAAGGGACGAGCGCAAGGTAGATAAGAAGTGATATAACACTAAATTCAACAGTAGAATGGCCGAAGATGTAAGGCATTAAGGGGTTCAGGCTCAGGTTTACCATTGAGTGAAGCTAAACGGTAAGTGCCTGATCCGTAAGTGTGAGTGATAATGTAAGGCCCAATCCAATTTGGAGCAAATTTTCCACGCTTGCTCTTTTCTAGTTTGGTTACATGTTGATTCTCTTTGAGGACAAGATCACCAACCTTAAAAGTACGCTCATGAAGTCGCTTATCTTAAGCATGCTTGATGCGCTTTTGATAGATTTGAAGGTGGTCAAGAGCTATAAGAAGAGATCATGTTAAAAAAGTTAGGAGGGATAGATTCGGGTCTATCGACTCTGTGGGTGAAGATGGAAAAATGGGCGATGATGGTTTGGAAGGGGTGACTTCATCGTCTTCCTGGATACAACGGATATGCGGTGTCTTTGGTGTAGGTGGTTCAGAGAATCCAAGACCATGACGATCTTTTTATTTGTGTGTAGTCACGGGAATGATTGTATGTCGGCCTTGTTCATAAAGACCAAAACCAAAACCTTTCCAAGCACAACGCGTCAAGAAGGTGAGGGCGAAGCGACGATTAGTTAGATATTGAAAATCAGATTGGAAGGGAACCACACCAAGGGGAGGTTCAGGGGTGATAGAGGATGTATCGACACCCCCATATGTTAGGTTGGTGTGGCAATTAGGTGGTCCGTAGGAGATTACTTCCCCCACACGATGGTCGTAGGTAGGATGCACATGTAACTGTCCATACTCCTGTGGGGTATGGAAAGTGCTAACGTTATATAGGTGATACTCCCCCAGCGTAAGGCATTGAAAAACATCTACTAAGGGATCTGAGGTCGGGATGTTGTCCGCGGGAAAGGAAGCGGTATTTGTGGTGGCGGTTTCATTGGTTGAAGGTGTAGGTGTGGTTGAGGTGGATGGTTGAGGTGTGGTCGAAATAGATGGTTGGGTTGGATGAATGGGTGTCTTGACTGGTACAAGCACATCATTAGGGTGATATAACATATTGCAGGTTTTGAAGGGGGGAGGGTCAGCTTTTATGGTGTAGGACTTCCCCTCATACTCGAATTTTATGCATCTATGTAAGGTGGAGGGAATGCATCCCATAGCCCGGATCCAAGGGCGACCTAACAACATGTTGTATTGGAATTATCCCTCAAGGACATAGAAGAGTTCAGGTAAAGTACGTGGCCCTACATGAATATTAAGGATCACGATGCCTAAGGTAGAAGTAATAGCATCATTGAATGAACGCAACAGGGTGGGGTTGGCACACATGCAGTGGAGGATATTCATTTGTTGGAAGGCTTTGGAAGAGATGATGTTTAAGCTAGTACCCCGTCGATCATAACATGACATACTCGGATGTCCCGGACGTAAGCCGAGATGAAAAGAGCGGGGTCAGGATCTTCTGCACCAAAGTCGACAATTTCGTCTTGAGAAACTGACAACAGCGGCTTGCTGTACAACGGGGAAAGTGGTAGTTTGTTTGGTGAGAGAAGCAACGTGATTGGGTGTTAAAATGGAGGCAACGGGCAAGGTTTCATTAGGTAGGACCTCTATCCCTTGAAGGATTTCAATGAGAGCTTGTCGATGAGATTCAGAGGTTTGAATGAGATCATACAGTGTCATTTTTATAGGTGATTGGTGAAGCTGTTTGATCATGGTACGGTGGGCAACTCCATCAGAGACGGGGTAGGCAGGTCCACGAATAACCACTTTAGGTGGTGGTGCGATCGGGATGGCAGATGGAGAAAGAGAGGCCGCAGGTGTGCTTTCTTTAGCTTTCCCATTTTTTCGACCTCGAGTAGCAATGTTAATCATGTTGATCTCATGGATACAAGAGGAGGAAGATGGCAGGGATAAGTCATTATTTTCGAGAGGCGGGGTTGCAATGATGATAGATTTTGGCGAGGCGGGGATAGGTGGTATAGGAGAAGGAATCGAAGCTAGGAGCTTCTCTTTCCGTAAATTGTCTTTCTTAGGCTGTCTATCCGAGATAGGTGATTGGCGAAGGATGGCTTTCAAAGCTTTGCATCCTTCTACATCGTGTCCTGGTGTGCGATGGTAAGCACAGATTTTAGACTCATCGTAACCTATAGGTCAAGGCTTAGATGGATCATAGGGTCTAAGTGGGGGTAGGGAAATGGTCGCATTCTCCACCAACATATCAAGGACTTATGCGTAAGATCCTTTGAGCAGGTCAAAGTCAGAGGAAGATGAGGCTATTGATTGGGTGGGTTTTGGTAATGTTTGGGTATGGTTGGTTCGTATGGGTGGTGGCTTAGACAAGGGGTTTTGATAATTGGATTTAACTAAACGGGGCTTCTTCAGCACAGAAGTTATGTTTAGCTGGTCAGATGACGTGGTAGCAGAAAACAACCATGGAGAAAGAGGAGTGACAACAAACAAATCCTTTGATGATGGAGTTTGTTTAGGATTGATAGGTGGACAAGATACTTGGGGTGACGGTGTTGATACACCCATGGATCTCTGTATGGGTGTAGAAGATGTAGGTCGTTTTAAAGAAAACGCAGGAGGTATGATGTATTGAGGCAAGGTGGAGGGATGAGGTCCCAATATAGAAGGTAGGTGTGACGGCGATGGTTTTAGTTGTGACAGAGGCATAGATTGGAGTTGAGGAGATTGGGTCTGTCTCCTAGGTGGATTGACGGCTTTATTTTTGGATAAATCTAACCGTTTAGGTGGGTGTGTCAAGCTGGGTATTGGTGACGTCCCAAGCGTAGGGGAAGGTTTGGTTAGGTTAATAGAGGTGGATGAGGTATTTGGTAGAGATGAGGAGGGTGAAGATGAGGACATAGGAATTTTGAGCTTTTGTAAACACTTCGGGTATATGGTAGAGGTGTCTGGATCAGTCATCTGCATTTGAGTAGAGCATGGTGTACTCAAACGCTCCCATAGGACTCGTCTATCTTCTGAGGGGTGACAATCCTCACGTGTGAATAGGAAATTTTGTATGGAAGAGAGGTGGGTTGTGATTCCAGTCCATTATGGGTGTGATACAGGGGATAAATGAGGTACTGTATCAATGGGTGTTAAGAGGTCAACCGGTCGCTGAGAAGATTTAGGCGATGAAGAACTAATAGGTAGGAGGGCATGTTTGAGAGGATCCATCATGATTAAAGAATTTGGTGATGTTGGTTCGAGAGGTGTCTCTTCTAAGGATGACAGAAAAAGTGACGAGCCTTCCTCTTGTATAGCAAGAGTGGTAGAAGGAGATGTTTGGGAAATAGATAAGTTAGATAACATCCGCTCACAGTCTTGCAGGGATGTGGTGTAAGAAGGCTCATCTGTGAGAAGAGAACTCTGGGCGGTTAATTCCTTTATGGGTAAAGGAATGGTAAGGTTATCGTTTTGTCTTGATGGGGGTGGAGGGGGTTCGGATCCCTGCGTTAGTAAAGAGGTTTGATTCAGAATTTCCTCGATAGAAGCTTTTGGTTGGGAGTCAAAACTGCATGGATTTCATGAACACTCTCCTCGGCTAAGATATCTTGGTTTATGTTACTGTTAGATGAGTGGTTTGGGAATGGTTTGTTGAAGATTTTCAAATTTCGGTTAGCAGGGGCATTAGGATTATCGAGGGTTATATCCCCTGCATCAACCATTTCCTGCACTATGTTTTTCAACATCTTGCAGTCGTGGATGTGTCCCTTCACGCGGTGGAAGTTACAGAAGTCATTTTATTTGTACCAGGAAGGTATAGCGCGTAGGTGGCATCAAACCCGGAGTGAGGTTTAACAGGAGGTAAGGTGATAGCTCCCGCTTTGAGCAATTTTTTCAAAATGACACCATAAGTTTCTCCCAAGGGAGTGTAATTGATGGGCTCGGATTTATACTTATAGGTGGTTTTTGGCGGGGTATTAGATGGTGCTTAGGATTTGACTATCACCGCGTGTACATCTCCTTTTGGTTTGAAGCGGTCGATGCGTGAGAATTGGTGGTGTTGGGTTCAGAAATTAGGGTTTTGTTGCACAACCGCAACTTCTCATCCTCTAAGGCTCAAATCTCTAGTTTCGAGCCATAGTAAAGGCCTCATCAAAGGTGCGAGAAATTTTAAATTTGGAGGGTAGGAGAAATGTGCTTAGCGCAGGCCTGCGTAAAGAGTTCGATAAGTTCGGCCTGAGGCAAGGCATAAGTAAGTTGGTTGATAAGGCCCCGCCATCGTCCAACGAAATCTGTGATAGATTCGTCTTCAAATTTTTGGATGGCATAGAGGTCGGTGATAGATACTTTCTTGGCAATGTTAATGGAGAAATGATCCAAGAAAGATTGGGCTAATTGGTTAAAAGAGAAGATTGAGTGCTGGGTTAAAGCACTGTACCACTCCAAGGCGGGTCCTGATAAGGAAATAGGAAAGGTGCGGAGGAGTAAGGCTTCGTCATGAGCAATCGAGATAGCGAGGCATGTCTAAATGATCGCAAGTGTTGTTGAGGATCCTCCTTACTATTAAAATGAGTAAATTTTGGTAATTCCCATTGAGGAGGATATGAATGAAGGGGGACAGAAGGATGAATAGGCTCCTGAAAAACTTGCTTGTATGTCAGGGTGCTACGGCTTCCTGAAACAGAAGCCTCTAGATTTTGCATCTTGTCCATCATTTGTTTGATTAAATCAGTGGTTGGATGAGATGATGGTGCGGTTTTCGTAAACGGAGGAGGATTGGGCCAAGGGCCACCACTAGACAATGGTGGGGTTAAATGTTGATAAGGTATTGAGGATGAATATGTTGAGGCGACCGAATAGGGATGTCCTATATAAGATGTTGAAGCCACCGGATAAGTGTGTGGAAATGAAAAGGTGGGCGGAGCTTGAGAAGGAAAGCTCGTGTGGATAGGTGGCAGAGAGCAAGTTATGAAAGGGGTAGTCTGTGAGAGAGACGAGGTAGGAGGAGCCGGTGGTAATGATATGTGGGGCCCCAGATTAACCAAAGGAAAAAGCTAATCATGCCATATGAAACCACAAAGCCACCGAGTTGGGAGACGCAGCTAAGGATGAAGAAGGCGAGGCGGAGTTATCAGGTGGGGAAGGAGCTAAGTGAGCAGCTATACTAATAGGCATACCAACAAGGAGTTGACCATCGGGTGTACGGTCAGGGGCATGAGACAAATAGTACTATACAGTGCTAGGATTAGCATCCAAAAATTTTGCAAATTCCTTATCTCCTACAGGGATTTTGGGAACCTCACTGGTGTCCGTAGGATTCCCCACAGGATGTGAAGGGGGTGATTCAGGAAAAGGCACGGAGTAGGCATGTGAAACCATGGCTGCAGCTTGTTTCCAAGTGATAACAACCATGGACAAGGGTACACAGTAGGGATGTAATCTATCAGGAACAGAAGCAGCAACAAAATGTTGGAATTGGTAGGTTGCTGGTTTTGGGAACTGTGAAAGACAGTAACCGATATCGGTCAGGTAACCGATGTCGGTCAGACTATAGCCGGCGTCGGTAAGTTAACCGATGTCGGTAGAATAGGACCGGTGTAAGAAGCTATAAGAAGTTGCTGATTTGGGGTTAACGATGCTTAGTATACCTACCAAACTGTTCTGAAGTGATTCTTTGCAAATTGAGTGTATGATGCAAACAGAACTAAAAACAAGCAAGATGCACAAGCAAATTAACAGACTAACCCTAGGATTAGTTTTAATCACTTTGGCCTTATGCATTAGACGTAAAATGATGTCAATCCTAAACAAAAGACCTAAGGGAGATGTCAAGTTTGTTTTGGCTTATAAGGTTACCTCAATCGGGCGGAGGAATACCGCGGAAAAGGGGGATGTTTGAGCTGTTGTGTTGATTATGATGTGATTTGGTATGTGTTGTGCAGTGAAAGTAAGATTAATTTCTTTTCAATACCATGGATATCACCCCCATGTGTACGATGTGTTACTTAATCTACGTTCACTAGAATTGAAAACAGCAAGCAATAATGTGATGCACGTGTTTTAAACCCAAATCGAAAATGATGTTCGATGAAGCAAAGAAGATGACTTTCACTAATGCAAAGATGTGAAAGCAAGACAAATTCTTTTACCAAAATAACCAAATATCTTGTGAATACTTTAGAAGAAGAAAATAGCAAGTGCGCTCCCTATATGAAAGCAAGCAAGAAAGAAAGAAACCCAAAATGGGTCCCACCGGGCGTGCCAAAATGTTTCGCATAGAATGTTTCCGTTCCTAGAATAGAGTTGCTTCTATCCTTTCATTCTCTTGAGAAACAGATAAGGGTTAGGGCTAGGAGGAATACCTGTTGAATGTTGAGAGGGTGTGCGCGTACCGTAGAGAGAGATCAGATCGATTGCGAAGAACTCTTTTTGTCTGGGAAGGACTACCTGCAAGTAAGAATACAAGACCACCAAATTTTAGTTAGACAATAAATGAGGGAACTGCCTTGGGCCCAGGAAATATTAGACTTCCTTTCGAAGGTGGTCAGTTCCCCTTTTAATATGAATTAACACAAATGATAATAAAGAAGCTATTGTGAAATCATGATTTAGGTACCTCGTTACAAAGCAATAGAGACTAAACTACCAATAATAAAACGTCATGTTGTTTGTTTGGTCAATGGTCGTTGATACATTCAGCTCAAGTTACAGGGATAAACCAGACTGGATCTGAGGTTGTTAGGAGACAAATAAGTGAGAGGAAGGTTTTGGGTATAAGTCACAGTGACCGATGCCGGTCACTGGATAACCGACCATGGTTAGAGAACCGCTGGTAGGGGATAACCGACACCGGTAGGGTCAGTAATCTAGGCACTTCTGGATAGAAGTTGGTTGCAGGGTGATTGAGGGGTTTTAAGACTGGTGGATGGCTGAGGGGAATAGTGAGATGACGGGGAAGACTCAGAGAGTGATAAAACTGTCTTCTGGGAAATACAAGGATGTATGGATGGAGGTTAAGTGTAGGGTGCTGGCAGGTGGTAGATCTAAGAGTGAGCTTACAATTACTATCAATCAAAAGAATCGGAGATGGTGCTTAGAAACATACAAGACACTACTTACTCGTTCTTGATGAAGATTCAGGTCCAAGGAATGTGGTAGTGACAGTAAGGCTCAGTTGGGTGATCTGGTATTGGAAAACAAGCTGATGAAGCTATCCTCAGTCTTTTCCAATGCTTGAACGGGGGTGACAGCGATCCAGTGGCTCAGTTGTAGTCTTCGGCTCAATGCTCTTCTCTGTAAACTCCTCTCTTTTCTTCACTTGTCTCTGCTCTGCCAAGTGAATTTCTGGATTTCTTCAAATGAATTCGGATCCTTTGTTTTTGGTTGGGGGAGGTCATTTACAGGGAACCGATGGCGGTTACATAACCGATGGTGGTCGAGTAGGAACCGATGTCGGTTAAGTCAAAGTGGGCTATTTTTAGTAAAATAGCCAACTTTCCATCCTTTTCTCCCAAGGGATTAGTTGTGGGCTTGGTCAAGTCATTATTAGGTTGGTTTTGGTGTGGGTGAGGAGTAATTATTCATGGGTGTGGATGTAGACCAAGTTATAGGTCTTAATTAGGTTAGTTTAGGGTTAGGGCTAGGTCATGATGAGGTGGCGAAATGAGGTGGCAGGTTTGGAGATGTGGATTTATTAATTATAAGGTAATTAATAAATAATTGTGTAAAGTTTAGGTGGTGAGGTTAGGTTGCGAATATGAGATGTGGGGCACAAGGTGTCGTAAGACACAAATTTGGTGTCTACGGCTAGTAGGGAAATTGACAAGGAGAGAGGAGGAGACATGTGAGATTCGAGAGGAGGGACCTAGGTGGGACCGATTGGCATGTGATATGTGATAATCTATTATCATTTTGATTTTTATATATATACCGACTTGCGTCTTGAAGATTTTGTGAGATTTTATATGAGAGTTTTTAAGACACTTATATCTATGTGTACATATGTATTGATACAAATACATTCCCCCTTATATAGTATATGATTATTATTGGATGGATGATGTAATCTATTTAATTTCCATTGTTATTGTATATGATGGGAACTAGGTGAGTTAGGCATGATTGAGCCGAGGTCTTGTATGCATGATGGATTCGGTATAGGCATGGTTTAGTCGGTATAGGCACGGTGGAGTCAAATATACGTATGGTTTGGTCGGTATAGGTATGGTTTGGTCGGTATAGGCATGGTGGAGTCTAGGTAATTTCCAAATTCTGATCTTATGGAAATAATATGGTGTATGTATGTTGTGTTTAAATTTCCAAGTATTTAATGTCATGGAAATATGAAATTATTTAAGTAGAATATGGTTGTGGTGATAAAATGATATGTATGTATGTTTCTATGATATATTAATTTCCAAGTTTTTGTGTAAATGGAAACTAACTAGGGTAGAATGTGAATGTAAAGGGGAAAATTGGTTAGGGGTAAAAGTGGTCGAGCTAACCTCCAAGGGCCCCATGCCCTTGGAGTGTTGCCTACATAGCCCTAGCAAAAGGGGCCTCAGGCTGATGTAGTTCTCCCATAAGCTAGGGAAGAATATGATAAGGGAGATGAATGGGTCGAGTAGGTTTTAGGCATGATTGAGTCGAGGTCATTTAGGCATGGTTGAGTTTAGGTCATTTAGGCATGGTTGAGTTTAGGTCATTTAGGCATGGTTGAGTGTAGATTGAATAGGCATGGTTGAGTTTAGGTCATGTAGGCATGGTTGAGTTTAGGTTGAATAGGAATGGTTGAGTTTAGGTTGAATAGGTATGGTTGAGTTTAGGTTGAATAGGCGTGGGTAATTGTGGTGAGATTAAAATTCCCATAATGTAGGTATTGAAGGTCTGGTCCTATGTAGTAGAATCAATAAGTAAGAAAGGAGGTGAATGGTAAGAGGAAACAAGAAAGCCGCCTAATAGGAAAGAACTATTATGAGTGTATCATACCAAAGATTGGCTTATGAACATAAGACCCTAAAGGTGTTGCATGATTGCCTATTTTAATGGTGAAGAAAGTCACATGATCATGAAATGTCGCATTTGCGGCACATCCCATGAGTAGATAGAAGATTAGAAAGGAAATATAGTGAGGTAAAATGGGTTGTTTTGGCATAACCTTGGTGGGAGAAAACATGCCTCTTACGTAAGATACCCGGACCAAAATATGCAATTCCATGAAGAAAAAAGTTATCTTTTTATTTTTTTCTTTTGTTTTATAGATTTGTATTCATTTTTAAGCCCTTCTAAAAGAACAAGGAAATCCCATATGTGTCGGCTATAACCCAGCGGTGTTGGTTGCTCACCCGAGGCATGCACGGGTGCAAGTCCCTCCTTTATGCGAGTTGTGTGAGAATACATTATTTATACGATAGAAACTTAGGTGAACAAGTTGGAAGGGAACCATACATTCATCTTAGAGCTTAGAATGGATTCTAGACCAATGTATTCATTCATATAAGGAAAGCATTATAGAACATAGATATGAATCATAACAAAAATAAATGCACAGGGGTTTACACCCACTTATATGAAATATACATATAACCATGTAGTAGAACTGGAACCACACATATATTCATATTAAGCATGTTGATAACCATATTACAATAACTCAGGAAATCACATATTCATATGATAATGCAAATCAATATCATGCATCAAAACTGGACTTGGGCCCTTCATAGTACAAAGAAAAATGTTCAAACCCATCCCCTTAGTACAACGTATTCCTACAGATCCTCTAAACCCAACCTATGGAGCTCTCACAGTATTCTTGCATGGCTTCACCTCTTCCTACTTCTATATCTTTTTCTCTGGCGGGTGCTTGTATTTATAGCCTTTTCCAACATCTTCAAGCCTTCACGGGAGTTTTAGATCTATTGCCAAGTGTCCAAGGTGGTCCTCCATGGGAGCATGCTTCTTCAGGCTCAATATCTCCACTCTTTGCAATGATGGCCTTCTAGAATCTTCCATCACAAGGTATATTCCTTTTGTGGGCACCAAGCTACCAAGATGGCACCTTATCCATTCCGCATGCATAATTAGGTCACACTTTTCTCATGTTCTGTCTTACACACTTTCTCCTTGCACACTTGTCTTCAAATAGTCCTTGCGTTCCCATGCGCCTTCTTGTACTTGGCCAATATTTTAGGGGCCCAACATTACCCCACACTACGCCTGTTCTCCGTCCGCGGGAACATTTTCTCAAAGAATAAAGAATGATCGTTCTTGAATGGATTGGGAAAGAATAAAGGAATGAAGAATTTTGGGGAAGAAAGAAAGAATGAGGAACTTTGATTATTTCTGCAAGAGGAGAGGGAAATCTTTCATTAAGTCGGCCTCCAACTTATTCTAGGTATCAACCTCGCTCTGTGCCTAGTGACAAAGGTCGCCAACTAGGGCACTCACCTCTTCAAAGCTTAGCCCTTCTCCTTGGGTATTCATTGCTTCCATGATCCCCTCTAACTGTTTTCCCAAATCCTCGAGCACATCCATCCTATGAGTGATCTAGGGATACAACTCCTTTAGCCGGTTCTTAATTGAGCCCCGCAAGGTCTTAATAGCCTCTGACTTTTTCTCAACCTTGGCTAGAATTTTTCACGTTCTACTCTATTCCCTTATTTTCTCTTAGAATTCCTTAAGCTCTACTTCATGGGTGGTGATCAAAATTCTCTCCACTCTATATCTATTGGTGCAGTTGTCATAGGAATCCTCGGTAACTTGGGTGGTGGCTTTCACATCCGTGAGGAATTTCTTATACTAGGCCACAATGGCCACAACCTTCATCTTGTCCTCATTTTATGTACGTGATGATTCCTCCTCTAGGAAATCCAAGTCCAAGGGTCATCTTTCCATTGTGAGGATGTGGGTCAAGTCCTCTAGGAATTCCAGGGCAGATCCATACTTTTGTGTAGGTGGCATTAGATCTAGATGCTTCAAGAAAATGGCATCTGTGATCATCTCTACTTTCTTATAGACTTCGTGCACCCTTTCTTTCTCTTCTTTTAATTCTCACCTTAGCTAGTGCTTTGATCAGTTCCTCATGTTTTAACTCCTTCATTCTCTTTTCCAACTCCTCTTCCCTCTTCTCCAACTCTGCTTCTAGGAACTTCACTATGTCGTTTCTCCCAAAGAGTCTGGCTTATACTTCCATCAAAAAAACATTCGTTAAAAATTTGTTTGTCGATAGCCACCGAGATTTTATCAAGGGTTGTCACCTTTTCATTCCGTACCTTCATTATTTTCCCTTGGCTTACCTCAATTTTTGGTTTTTCGATGTGGGAATCAAATGCCCAAGAAAGAATTTTCCTTGTCTAAGGGTATGTACCTTCCTCATCAAATGATGTCATAGCCAAGAGTTGCTTCGTTGGCATGGTGCTTTGAAAACGTGCACACAACACCTTGTTTGGATCATCAATATAGCCCATCCTCTAAACCTATGGAGTCTCTGTGCTTCTTCTCCCTATGCGCACGGCCTTAGGAAAGCTCACAGCCAAATTGGGATCCCCTCCCATGCTTCCATATTCCTTTTCTATGCTTTCCTCTGTTTCCTTCATCACTAGGTCCATGCTGCATTCCATCTCTTGTTCCACTAAGTCTTCAATGATCTTGGCTACTTCCTTCTCTCGAGGCCTTGTTTATCTGTTCCTTGGTGAGGCTTGGGGTCCTTTGTTCTTTTGTAACTTCCTCACTTATCCCCATGTCCTGAGTATCTTCTTCTTCCTTTTTATCCTCCCTTCGGAAAAGATGTATTCATTTTCTTCTTCCTCTCCTTCCTCCTCTAAGTCATGAACCTCATAGACAGGATGTCCCTCACCTCCTAGTTCATCTTCATCATCATCATCATTCTCACCTCTATAGGCCTCCAAGATCTCTCTGTGTTGATCTACTTCACTAAGGTTGAACCTTAGTCTTTTGGCCTCTTTAAACTTGTTCACCCCTACTTGGAAATATAGCACGGTGAAGGAGAAGGGAAGCTTGCACCATGGGCTCATTATTTCGTCTGTCAACCTAAATATGCCAATGTAGAAGTGTTGATATACCACAAATTATGATTCTCCTTTTATGAGCGTGGGTATCTACTCTGGAATCCTCCATTCCGCCTTGAACGCATCCCTCATGCACTTGTACCATTTTTCTAGACACGCCTTGTGAGTGGTTGTCATGGTCTCACAAGTATACTTTTGAACCACTTCATGGGCGAGGGATCCTCTTCTGGGTACTCCCAAACAAACCTTTCTAGCCCATCGGGCACTCCAATTTCTGAGAAGACAATTGTGAGGAGAATATTGCCAAATAGTATCTTCTCACCTTCTTGCGCATTGCTGATGATTTCATCCATGATGAAAGCAGACAAGTTGTAGATGGTCCCCTCAGATATTTTCGCCACACGTTCAGCCATGCCTTCTTTACTTGATTCCATCTCTCTTGATCATTGAGCTTGGTTACCAAGCATGTGGCCATCCTCATCATGGGGTCTTGGATCTCAATGATGTCAAAGTATCGTGATCCTTTCTTATAGTCAAATGCAGCAACTATTTCCTTGATGGCCTCCTTGTCGCTTAGGTCATCATCAATGTTGTCCCCTTCGCAGATAAGGCCCGTGAACTTGGAAATTAGCTGGGGGTTATGCACATCTTACACCCCATGAAATAAAAGTGGTCTTCATGAATGCACGCCATTAATCATTGGTAGAGGCACTCAAGTTTTTACAAGTATGGTAGTTCATAAATTTTCAGCAACCCTGCCTTCTCAAACTTAACCTTTACCTCATTGTTGTAAATGGGCATGCCTTATGGCGTTCTCTTATTGGTTTTGAAAACCAACTCCAAATCCATTTCTTTCTCTTGTGTTTAGTGCGGTGATTATAGTCACACACCATCATCTTTCTCAGGTGTGATTCCCATTCTTTTCCCAGCAACACCCCATCTGGGTACTACATTTCCGTGTACCATTCTTCATTTGTGCTTGCGATGGCAGCCATTTTCTTCCCCTTACCCTTTCCCTTCGCTTCTTTGGTGAGATGGTTGCTTTCTTTGGTGTCATTCTTCTGGTTAGGTTATCACTTCAAGTGTATTTTCCTTTCTCTGCTCTACCACTCTATCCATCCCCAAGCTCAATCTTTGCAGAAAAATCCTTCTAATTCCATGCCCTAGTCACCAAACCCTAACTAGAAAAACCCTTCCACAAGACAAACTTGCTTACTTAACTTCTCCATGCCCATGTACTCCTTTCCTACTGGTTTTTGATTTTACCCTAGCTATGCACTTCAAATCTCTCAAATAATTTCTTCGATGCAAAGATCTTGCTTTGGATGCCCTAGTTTGCGAGAGATTTCTTCCCTTCGTAAACGTAATGAAAATAATGAAGTGCTACGACCTTTTATTTATAGTTTTTCTCTTTTCCCAACATTAAATGCTCTCTCACATACCATCGTACTTTGACCTTAAATGTGAATTTTTCCACTAATCCAGTCTTGAGCGCTTTTTCCCACGCACCATATCTTATGCCCAAACCCTTTACAACCTTATGGTGTGCAAAAATCCAACCTGACTAAAGCCTCTTCTACGTGCATTCCTATCATCGAAGGCACTTCTTCTGTCCTTTTTCCTATTTTTTCCCTCGCCTACCTCATGTTGTTCCTGCACTCTTCCTTTTTTTCCTATACATATTACCCTTACATGCCTTTAGTTCTTTAACCGGGCCATTCATTGTAACTTCTACTACTAGTTCAACTCAGTATTACGGGCCTATACTCCGCATCACCCCACCCCACACTAAAACAGATGTGTGTTCCTCTACGTATGCACAACCTTCAAAAATTAATGTGTAAAACAAACAATAGAACAAATGACAAGAAAGGGAAACACAGAAAAGGAAATTACATAAAGGGAAACCTAAACTAACTGCAACACGACCTTATTTACAAACACCAAGAAGACTTATTTATAGTAGGGCTTCAACCTACTCCCATTAAAGTGACCTAGTAATCTTGTCCCATCCATAAGTTGTAACTGGCAAGTGCCTGAATCAAGAATGTACGATATAAGGTAAGGTCCCAACCAATGGACTTTCAACTTACCAGGATGGTACAAATACTTGGAATCATACAATAACACCAACTACCCAACCTCAAACTTCTTTTTCTTGATATGATGATCATGCCATAATTTTTGTCTTGTTTTTTATGTATTTTGACTCCACCTAACAAGTGATCACCTTTCGTCTTAATGCATTAATTTATCAATTATTTCTTCTAGCGCTTGCTCATCCAAATTAAACCTCTGCGCGTCTATATACAAGATAAAGGTAACATGAATTCAACTAGTAAAATAGCCTCCATGCCAAACACTAATTGAAACAGTGTGGCCTTGTTCAACCTTTTATAGGTTGTCATGTATGCCCATAGGATGACTGATACCTTATCATCCCAATCATGTCTTCCGACATCACGATCTTAGTTAACGTATGACTTAGTATTTTGTTAAATGCCTCAATAGTCCCATTTTCTTGAGGGTGATATGGGGTAGTCTTATGATGGGCCACCATAAATTCTACCAATAGGATCTAATCTGTTTCATTGAGGAAGTGTGTACCCCTATCACTTGTTAAACTTAAAGGGAAACCATATCTGCTGATTATATTTTCCCATAAGAATCTAGCAGTTGTCACCATGGTGCAATCCTTTGTAGGTGTTGCCTCTCCACCGTGTTAAATAATCAGTGCAAGTGATGATATACCACGAACTAGTCCTTCGCACTCTTTTGGTGAGATTGGTCCTACAAAGTTGATATCCCATTTCTCAAATGGTTCCATGCTGGCTATTGGTCATAAGGGAATTTCATCCCTCTTTCCAGGTTTTCCAAGGTGCTGGCAATGGTCACAGGCCTTGCAAAACTCAATATAATCTTGGTAAATGGATTCCCACCAAATCCCTGTGAGTAGAATCTTCCGTGCTGTTGCATTTCCCGCATAGTGTCCTCCTATGATCCCACCATGCACTTCTTCCATAATTATAATGCACTCATGTTCTAGCATGCATCAAACAAAACCTCATCATGGCCTAATTTGTATAAATCTCTGCTAATAAGCATGTAGGGTGTGATGCATATAGCCAACTACTTTCTCTCCACATCCCTCATCCCTTCCGTGCCACACCTATCTTTAAGAACACTACGATATCTTCCAAGTCTAAGGGCACACACCGTAATCTAAATAGTTGTGTGTCTAGCATGGTATCCTCAATGCTTTATGCGTCCTCTCCCAAATCAATCCTTGACAAGTGGTTAGGCCCTAAATTGTTCTTTCCTGGCTTTACCACCACCGTAAATTCAAATTCCTGAAATAGGAGGACCCAACGACATATGCGCCCTTGCAGAATGGGTTTGTTGACTAAGTATTTTAATGCCATGTGATCTATGTAGAATATGAAGGGTGTTTCCAGCAGATACTTCCTAAACTTATGCAGTGCGTAGATCATTGACAATGCTTTGCGCTCAGTAGTTGTGTAATTTTTCTCTGCTGTGTCAATTTCCTACTTGCAAAGCTCAAGGGATGATCGAAAATTCCTTCACCAGGTTGTGCTAGTACTTCCCCATTGTTGTCCCTGAGGCATCCACATGCACATGGAAAGGCTTATCCCAAGAAGGGAAATGTAATATGGGCGTTATTACGAGCCTTTCCTTTAAAGTGTCAAATGCCTTCTATTGTGCCTCTCCCCAATGAAAGGCACTTTTATGTTTCAACAATTCTTCTAAGGGTGCAATGATTTGGCATACCCCTTAATGAACTTCTTGTAATATCCCATATGTCCAAGGAATCCACGCATGGCGCTTTGGCTAGTAGGCTCCCCCAAACCCACAATGACTACAACTTTGGTGGGATCTACTAGTAAGCCTTCTTTGCATATGATATGCCCTAATAAGGTTCCAAATGGGGTAGCAAAGACACACTTCTTGATGTTGAGGGATATCCTCAACTGTTGACACCTTTCAAACATTAGTCTCAAGTTATCACAATGGTCCTTGATGAGACCATATACAGTCCAATCATCTAAATAGACTTAAAGAAATTTGTGGATGAATTCCTAGAAGGCTTGCACTACAATGCACAAGAACACATCAGTGCATTCTTCAACCCAAAAGGCATGATTGTGTAGGAAAAACTTCCCCATTCAGTGGTGAAAGTTATCTTTCTATGGTCTTCCTTTGCATTATTGGTAATATCGAACATCCGAAAGAGGTATGGACACAATTAGAATCCATGCATGAAGGATACTTGGTATATCAAGGATAATAATGAGAGTACAATAGTTGAAGGAATTCAAAGAAATGGTCTGTATATTTTTGATGATTTCTCTTTTGCATCTTGTTTTATATCTCAAAGTTTGAATAATTCAAAACTATGGCATGAAAGGTTAGGACATGTTAATTATCGAAGCTTATATGAAATGTATAGATATAATATAGTGAAAGGTTTACATGTGTTGTCTTCTTCTCTTGAAGTTACTTCATTAAATGTTTCTAAATGATGGTTTTGATTCTAATTTAGTAAATGGTCATGATGATGTTTTGATGTTATAGATGTTTATGAAACTCTTATCTTCCTAGATAAGAAATTAAATTAGGCTCAATCTATGTTAGAAATTTCAAATCCTATTAACCTTAGGAAAATTACTAGAAGCCATCATATGTACCATGCATTAATTACCTTGTATGAACCTGAGTCGTGAAGTATTATAGGGTCTAGGTGGATATACAAAGGAAAATATAATGTTGATGGTAGTATTAAAAAACATAAAATTAGACTTGTTGTTATAGGTTTCACTCAGAAACCTAGTATTGATTATGTTGAGACATTTCCTATAGCTAAAATGAGTACTGTTAGGGCCTTATTTGCAATTTTTTCTCAATTTGGGTGGGAAATCCACCAAATAGATAAGAAAAATGCTTTTTTGAATTGCGATTTAAAAGAAGAACTTTACATGTTTCAACCTAAAGGATTTGAAGAAACTGGTAAAGAAAACTATGTTTGTAAGTTGAGAAATCCTTGTATGGTTTAAAACAAGCTCTTAGAGCTTGGTATGTGAAAATTGTTTCCTTCTTTAAAATGTTAGGTTTTGTTAATTGTTCTTCTAACAATGATATATTCATTAAGCAATAAGGCTCACATATTATCATTATATGTATATATGTTGATGATTTTCTTATGTTTGGTGACAATTCTGATTTAATTCATAGGATTAAAGAGAAATTGAAGCAGTAATTTGAAATGAATGAGTTAGGTCTCTTACATCATGTTATTTTTATGACTATATTTCATTCTATTGTTATTTTTCAAAATACAATATGAAACCATTGTATTGAAAAAGTTTCTTATGATTGATTGTAAACCATTTTCTACTTCAATGGAAGTTGGAATAAATATTGATCCTAAATTTGCATATGAAAAAGGTTGATCCTATTTTATATACGTTGTTAGTTGATAGTTTGATTTATCTAACTATAACTAGATCAGATATTTCCTATACAATAGGAATTACTTCAAGGTTTATGCATGAACCTTTTTTAGAGATCATTGGAATCTTACAAAAATAATTTGTAGATATTTGAAAGGAAAAATCAATTATGTTTTGCATTATAATAAGAATGAAAATGCTATCTTATGGATTTTTTTTGATTCTAACCATATTGATGTTGTGTTATAAAATATACTGGATATGTGTTCAAGTTTTTTGGTGTAGGAACCATTACTTGGAACAAAAATACAATCAATAGTCTCCATTTCTTCTACTGAGGTAGAGAAGTACAATGGAAGAAGTAAAGAAGCCATGTGGCTGCAACAACTGTTAGTAGAGATACACATGGAAGCTAAAGGAATTATTTCTCTTCTATGTGGTGGTCAGAGTTGTATTACTCTTGATTAAGAATCTAGTTCAACATCAGAGGATGAAGAACATTGAGATACATATACACTTCACTTGTGAGAAGGTGTAAAGTGATGAGATAAATCTCAAGTTCATGTTGACTGAAGAGCAGGTTGTTGACATCTTCACAAAGTCCCTGAGTGCTGCAAAGTTTTGTCACTTTCATGAAAAGCTTGGATTTTCGAAGTTTCCATTGAGGGGGAGTGTGCATGACAATGTCACCTCCTAATGGAACTTGGTTTTTGTAAGTGATTTTCATGTAGGTAAATATTTGAAGCCCCTTTCACCTGTGCACACATCAATCTCCAAACAAACATTAATTCCATATAATTTACAAAATGTAAATGAAAGTAAGAATCATATCATATTACATCTCCACCCCTAAAAAAATTAGGGATTTAAAATTGAAAACCCCTAAAAAATTTACCGAGAGTTTAATTACACAAATGTAATGTCAAAATAAATTGGGGAAAAAAACGGACCAGATACTTTTAAATACCTTTCGGGTTGGTTGAAAAAACCTATGCAAATTAGATAAATAAAATACAAAACATTTGATCTTAATTTATTTAATTTACCTCGCTTTGTTACCATGTTAGAATTTGAGGATTTTAATAAATATGGATTTAATTAACATACATATTACATAATTTTATAATAAATATTGAAATAAATATTACATCATAACATAAGTAAATAAAGAAATACTTACAGGAAATAAATAACACAGGTGACACAATATTTATAGTGGAAAACCCCAATAGGGTAAAAACCACTTTGAAAATAACCTTTTACTTCAGAGAACTTATTTTACATCCAATAAGATCACCTCCTCCTTTGAAACCCTATTTACCAAGGGTAAAACCAAATCACTTGATTTGCACACCTTTGATATATTTCCCGAATATATCAAATGAGGACCTAAAGTCTTTTTTATATAAGGTGATCGGTATGTCTCCCGACCCACCTTTTCAACCTAAAATGGTTGACACATACACCTAGGTTTATAATATTTTATATTATAAATATAATAATTTCATGATATTAAATATTTAACCTAAAGTATATACCTAGGTTTTCATATTTAAATAAAATAAATAAAAATATTTCATATTATTAAATATTAACTTATATATTAGTGATGGACCCATATATATTAAAGGTTAGCTAGACCACTTAATCATTATGTTCCAATAGTCCCTATAGTCAACACAGATTATGATCCTCTCATCCTTCTTAATGCTAATGACCATTAGGCTTATCCATTCTGACTCTTCAACCGCCTCAATGATACTGACGCTATTATCATTTTGTCTATTTATTCCTTAACCCGTACACACAAATTTGGATTCATCTGATAAGGTATCTTCCGAATCGGGTGCGGACCTTCTTTTAACTTGATCTTCATTTCTCCCAAGGAATGGTGGATGCCTTTGAGTTCATGGTACCCGCGAGGGAACAAATCTTGGAATTCTCGTAATAGATCAATGATCTTAAAAACTTCCTTTTCCGATCAATAGTCATCGATGATAGCCTCCTTAGGTTTGGCCTCTATCCCAATGTTAACCTTATTTAAGCCCTTTTAAGCCAATATGTAGTAATTTTTAAGCCCTTCTCAAAGAATAAGGAAATCCCATGTGTGCCCTTCATAATGTTGGTCATCATCCTTAGAACTGCCAACAAGGCTAGTCTGGTGTACACCCAGATCAATAGCATCATGGATCTAATCAATCAGTCTGCAATCCTTGGTGTCATGGGTTGTAGAGGTGCATATCTTGTAGTAGAAAGAAAAAATCTTATGGATTGTGTGTTAAAGTAGAGGGCATCTACATGCATCATGATCTCCGTGGCAGATCTCACAATCTATTTCCATAGCACGCACTAACTTCTAAGGAAAAATATCCTTTACATGACCCTCCACTTTGCAGTCTATACACCAAAGCCCACCATGGACCTCATGTGTTGAGTTTGCAGAGAGATTCTCCAATTGCTTGTCCATTGCGGTCATTTAAACTCTCAAAAACAGACTAACACCAAGTATCCACACTCCCAACAGCTTCAGCATATAAGGCAGCCTCTAAATCCTCGCGTGGGTCAGTGAACATTTTATGTGACAATGCCCTCCTAAATGGAGTGATCAACCCTCCAACAAACCATTGAGCATGTTGTGAGGGGTGGATTTCATATGACATTTTAGATAGGATAGTTTTAAACCATGCATCATACTCTTGCACACTCTCTACCATTCCTGTTGGATCTCCTTCAAGGCGTTGATGCTCTTCTAATTGAACTCGGATTATGAAACTCTACGAAGAAAGAATTTTTCAATCTTTGTATAATTCACCACCATTTTATGGGGATTGTACTTCCTATACCAGCTATGTGTGCGACCTTGCAATGTAGTTGCAAACTGGCTTGCCTTCCACTCTAGACTAGTGATCCCTTTCACGTGCCATAGTAACTCACACTTTTGCACATGCTCTACAACATCTTCAATACCCATGTAGTCTGGTAAGTGCAAAGACATATGAAAAAAACTTGGGGGTGGCTAGGGTCCTTGTCCTCTCGAGAAATAGCCTTGGTTCCTCTGGTGTTTCCCCTATTGTTCCCTCCACCGGATCTGCTAGGTCCACTAGGTCTTATTCCTCCCGACCCACCGGATCCACCGGATCCACCAGTCCCGTAGTGATCACGCCAAGGGTTCCCAACATTCCACTGAACTACACATCGATGTCCTGTGATAATTTCCCACTACCAATAATGTACCATGCACCACTCCCAGATGTGAGACCGAAGGTTTTTGTATCTGCACTTTGCCCAAAAATTCCTCCAAACACTAGAATGGTATGTGCAACCATAGAAGTCCCAAATGATAAATTATATCTCCTAGGCACAGATCGGTCACTTCCACCGATACCAATTGGGTTAACAATATTCTTCCCTCGATTTAAAAACCAAGCTCCAAGAATCAGTCACTTGGTGGATTTAGATGCACGCCGATGACTCTTCTTTATCCATGCGATGATCTCTCATCAGAAGTTGAAGGGTCTTCTCTTACATGCTTTCCAAGATGGGGTAACACAGTTGCTCAGGCTCCACGTCCTCTGCGTGAAATTTATTACTCTCTCGCAACGTCTTCCTCCATAGATCCATCACACTTGCTACCTCACATTGTATAGTCATATCACTTTCATGAGCTACATTACACTTAAGTCATCTCTCCTCCATTTCCTTTTCAGCCGTAACATCCTCCATCTTCCTCCACCCTAGCTTCCTTTCCCAGTGCTCAAAGAGCTTAGCCGGCCATGGGGAATGCTTCTAAACTCAAAGTAATGACCAAGATCTTCATAGCCAGAGGAATAGCATGAAAAATGATCCTCTAAGCTCCCTTAGAAACTCAAACTCAGCGATCTCTCGGGAAATAATACATTAAAATGGTGTATTCTAAAGTATAACTAGTTAGCACCCTCTTCCACCAATGATCAATAGCACATGTCCATGTCAGATCTGCATCTTGTAGCCTCTGATAGTCATCTTAGGTCCACATGTGTGATCTACGAACCAGCTTGATTTGGATGTGTATGCTGAGAGCCATTCATATAGCTCTACTAGGAAGCAACAAAAGAATGTCTCATATAACTCATTGTATAGGTTCTCTTCTACCCATCCACGCATACTAAACTCAGGCCCAGTGTTGAATCTTTGAGAAAACTCATCCTCCGTGCTCTTGAACCACGTTTCAACACTTTCTAAATTCATGTGGTCTATCATTACACATCACAAAGACAAGAATGTATGCTATTTCTCACAATAACTTCAAAAAGAGGGTACCAGCAATGGAACCCAGATGTAGTCATTTTTAATCCCTTCTCAAAGAACAAGGAAATCCCATGTGCACCGGCATATCACCCAATGGCATTGGGTGATCACCCAAGGCACATGTGGGTACCGATTCCCTCCTTTATGCGAGTTGTGTGAGAATGCATTATTTATGATAGAAACTTAAGTGAACAGATTGGAAGGGAACCATACATTCATCTTAGAGCTCAGAATGACTTCTAGACCAATGTATTCATTCATATAAGGAAAGCATTATAGAACATAGATATGAATCATAACAGAAAATAAATGCACATGGGTTTACACCCACTTATATGAAATATACATATAACCATGTAGTAGAACTGGAACCACACATATATTCATATTAAGCATGTTGATAACCATATTACAATAACTTAGGAAATCACAGATTCATATGATAATGTAGATCAATATCATGCATCAGAACTAGACTTAGGCCCTTCATAGTACAAAGAAAAATGTTCAAACCCATCCCCTTAGTACAACATATTCCTACATATCCTCTAAACCCACCTATGGAGCTCTCACAGTATTCCTACATGGCTTCACCTCTTTCTACTTCTATATCTTTTCTCTAGTGGGTGCTTGTATTTATAGCCTTTTCCAACATCTTCAAGCCTTCGGGAGTTGTAGATCCATTTCCAAGTGTCCAAGGTGGTCCTCCATGGGAGCATGCTTCTTCAAGCTTGATATCTCCACTCTTTGCAATGATGGCCTTCTAGAATCTTACATCGCATGGTATATTCCTTCCGTGGGCATCAAGACGTAAGGATGGCATCTTATCCATTCTGTATGCATAGTTAGGTCATGCTTTTCTCATGTTCTCGTCTTACTTGCTTTCTCCTTACACACCCATCTTCAAATGGTCCTTGCGCGCCCACGTGCCTTCTTGTACTTGGTCAATATTCTAGGGTCCCAACATAGATTGATCGATGCGGGACGTCTATGTGGGATGAGTAGAATATCTCCTTGAGGTCTTCGTGAAGTGATCGATGTGGGAAGTTTAAGAATATTTTTAGTTTTATTTTTACATAAATAACCTTCTTTTTGTGATAGAATATGTACAATAGGGATAGATTTTTATAGTTGTCCTTCAAGGGCTAAGTTTATTTATAGTAGAAATATGGAAAGATAGATGTCCTTTTGGAGGGATTCATCTATGTACAAGAAGTTTGACTCAAGGAGTTTGAATTTGAAAATCCCGTATATTACTTTTGAACTTTTTTTTGGACTTTTAGGTCATGGACAAGACAGTAAATGAGTATAGGCTTCTTTTATGAAGAAAAAAACATAGCTCACAGAGGTTAGCTATGAAAGAGAGGTTTTAAGTGATGAACGACCATGGGATTCCATCTTGAAAAAGGACAAAAAGTATCCATGAGAATCATGCCATGAGTAGAGTTATGGTACTCATATTTAAGATAAAGTTGAAAGGTGAGAGATAATCACATAATTTTGGTATAATCATTGGTCCTTAAAATAGGTAGATGGAAGGAGAATGTTTCTCAAGGGACAAGAATTTAATAGAAAGAAGGTGATATAGGATTTGATTCAACAATAGAATGATCAAAGATGCGAGAAATTGAGGGCTCGTGTTCAAGTTTACCTTTGAGTGAAGATAGATGATAAGAACCCAATCCATAGGCATGTGTAACGATATAGGGTCCAAGACAATTAGGAGTGAACTTGCCCCATTTATAATCGTGAAGAGGTCTCGACCTTGAAGGTTCATTCTTGGACATGTTTATCGTAGGCATATTTGATACGTTTTTAGTAGATTTGAAGGTGATCGAGAGAATTTAGATGGCATTCATCTAATAACTCAAGTTGTGCCAAATGGTAATGGCAAAAATCATCATCATTGAGCATATCTTTAAGTGAGATACGAAGAGATGGAATTTGGACTTTTAGAGGCAAAGTGGCCTCTGTGACCGTAGAGAAAGAGAAATGTGTGGCAGTAGTTTAGGTATGAATAATAGTGCGTAAGCCCATAAGGTGAAAGGAATGTGCGTGTTTCAATCCTTACCAAAGTGTCGTCAAGAACTTCATAAGAATGTTTTTAGGGTTTTGTTATTCAATTCAGCTTGGCCATTTATTTGAGGATAATAAGGTGAACATAAATTGAGTTGAATGCTAAAGGCATCATAGAGTTTGCATAGGTTTTTGTTTTGAATTATTTTTGTTATCGGTGATGAGGCGATGAGGAATGCCAAAGAGACAAATGATGTGATGGTTGATGAATTCACATATTTTCTCAGCTTTTTTAGAAATAAGAGGTACGAATTCCACCCATTTAGTGTAATATTTAGTAGCGATAATAATCCATTGATGACATTGGGAAGAATGAGGGTTAATCTCTCGACAAGATCCAAACCCCATTGAGATAAAGGCCAAAGGTCTTGTGCGACTGTAAGGCGTTACTAGGGTGTGATGATGAAGATTAGCATGTTATTGACACTTCACACAACACTTGACATAGTCAAAAAAATTGCATTTTATGGTTGGTTAGTAATAGCCAAGGCGAAGGATGCACTTAGTGATAGCGAAGGATGCACTTAGTGAAGCCACTGAAGTGACCCCCACAAATCCCATCGTGAACTTCCTTGATGGTGTATGGAATTTCAAAACTTGTAAGGCATCGTAAGAGGATACCGTTAAAGTTACATTTATAGATAATACCACCCATGATGACATAGCGAGAGACACTTTTGAGGAAGGCTCGTTGTCCATTGTGAGTAAGATCTAGAGGCATAATTGAAAGGGAAAGGTAGTCAACAAACTTCTTATACCAAAGGTCACGTGGGTCAGTTTCAATGTGTCCTAAAAAGTTAACGTCTTGGAATAGGTAAGAGGGGGATTGAAAAATTTGTACTATGACAAATATTTTTGAGTATGAGGGTGAATCAGGTATTTGAGAAGTGAGATAGGCCATGGAGTCCAAAAATTTATTAGTGGAACATGAGGTGGTTTAAAGTTCATAATGGTCAAAGATAGTCAAAATCATGGCACCCGTGAATGATCCGTAGTAATTATGGGGAAGGATCACGGGTGGTTGGAGGAGTTATTGTTTTAAGGCGTTAAAGGCTTTTTGGAATTCAAAGCATAACATTTGAAGGAGACATCCTTCTTGAGAATATGATGAAATGGATGGTAGTGGTCGAAAAGATGAGAAATAAAGCAACGAATAGATTGCAACTTGCCTTGCAAACTACAAAGTTGACGAAGGTTAGTAGGTGGAGGAATCTTGAGAATAGACTTGATTTTAGCAGGATCAACTTCAATTCCATGTAAAGAAATGATAAAACCAAGGAGATTTTTGGAGAGAATAGCGAAGACACACTTCTTAGGTTGAAGGTGAACATAGTATTTGATGAGACAGTCAAAGACAACCTTAAGGACTGCAAGGTGTTCAATCCAATATTTAGATTTGGTAAGAAGATTGTCAACATAATCTTCTAATATGTTATGCATGATGTCATGAAAGATATAAGTCATAGCCCATTGATATGTAGCACCAACATTTTTAAGTCCAAAGGGCATGACACGATAATAAGAAGGTCCTCCAAGGAGTGATGAAGGCAATTTTGTGTTGATCTTCTGGGGAGAGAAATATTTTGTTATAACCTGAGAAACCGTCTATGAGTGATAGCATCTCATGGCTGATGGTGAGATCAACTAGTTGAATAATACTAGGTAGAGGAAAGTCATCTTTGGGGCAAGCTAAGTTAAGGTCATGGAAATCCGTGAAAATTCGAGTCCCCCTATCACTTTTGTGACAAGAACAATGTTAGAGATCCATTGGGCATAATTAATGGGTATAATGAAGGAAACTAAAAGGAGGCATTAGAGTTCTTATTTTAAAATAAGGGAAATGCGAGGATGCATTTTCATAGATTCTATTTAACAGTTTGGCATCGGTAATGGTTATGATATTATGGACCACAATATTTGGGTTAATACCTATCATATCAGCGTAGGACCAAGCAATCATGTTGCTATGATCCTGGAGGAAATAAGTTAAAGCTTTATGTTCAGCAGCATCTAAAGATTGGCCTATTTTTAGAATGTGTGGGTCATCCTGAGTGTGAATGTTAATTTCAATGGTAGATTCATTCAGCATGGTTTGCATCTCAGAGGGTAATGATCGATGAATATAAGAATCCTCCACACCAAGGTAGTTGAGAATAGACTCATCGTCCTAACATTGAATGACATTGATAGAAGGTTTATCGTCATTGATCATGTCGGGATATAGAAAGGGAAGACAAGATGGAGCCTCGACCATCACATTGATAAGTTAGAGGTCCCAAGGAAATAGTGTTCACGAAAAAAATAGGAGGAATGGATTCTAGATCCATAGACTCTGTAGGTGAAGGTGGTGAGGTAGGTGAATGGGGTGGGGAATGTTTATCATCCTCAATGAGTTTAACTCGGAAATCTTGGAAGGTGGTTAGGAAAATCCAATACCATTGCGATTTATGCTTATGAGTGGTACAAGGAATGACAATATGGTGGCCTTGTTCATAGAAACCAAATCCAAATCCATTCCAAGCACAACGATGGAGGAAGGTGTGGGTGAAGTGGTGGTTGGTGAGAGATTTAAGGTCAAAGGAAAATGGTCGAGTTTGGGAAGGTGGGGAGGACCATAGGGAAAACCTCACCTACGCGGTTATCATAGCGGGATGTTGGTGAGATTACCATACTCTTGAGTAGTAAGGAGTGTGTCAATGTTATAAAGCCAAGACTCCCCCAGTGAGGCATTAAAAACACCTTCTAAGGGATCGGTAGTTGGTATGTGGGTAGCGGGAATGGATGAATCACTGGAAATCTAGGAAGAAGAAGAATTGCATGTTTGATAAGTAGATAGGTTAGTTGATGGGTTAGGCTGCAAAAGCTACGGAAACAATAGGAATAGAGGAGTTAGTTGCGGAAGATGTAGTGGTAGAATTGGTGGATGAGGAAGTGGCTAAAGAAGAAGTGGTAGTAGTGGTAGATGCCTTAACTGGTATAAGGACATCATTGGGTCGATACAACATGTTACAGGTCTTGAAAGGTGAAGGGTTGGTTGGAATGGTATAGTTTTTCCCTTCATGTTTGAATTTTAAACAACGGTGTAAGGTTGAAGGAACATAACCCATGGTGCAAATCTAGGGTCGCCAAGTAACATGTTGTACTGAAATTCCCTCTCTAAGACATAATAATTCGAAATAGGGGCCTACGAATTTGGAGAATGATGGTGTTGAGGGTAGAAATAATGGCACCGTTAAATGAACACAACATAACTAGATTATTATGCATGTAATTGGAAAGGATGTGCATTTTTTTGTATGCATGGGAGAAAATGATGTTGATATTGGCACCTCCATAAATCATAATGTGTCGAGATATGTATATTATTAATGTAGACGACGAAATAAATAGGGTAGGGTCAAGATCATCTGATTGGAGAGGTATAATCTCATCATCATAGAAACTGAGAGTGGCTACTTGATGAGTGGTAGTAGGAGAAGAGGAAGGGGGTGAAGTGGTGAGAGAGGAAACATGATGAGGAGTGATAATGGATGCAATAGGCATAGGTTCATTAGGTAGAACCTCAATAGATTGCAGGACCTCAATGAGGGCCTGATGATGAGACTCATAGGTTTGGACGAGGTTGTAAAAATACATTTTGAGAGGCTACTTGATCCAATTCTTTAAGAAATATATGATGGGAAACCCTGTCATAAATAAGGTATGCGGGTCCATGGATGATGATTTTGGGTGCAGGTACGCAGATGGAATGTTGGGTAAAGGAGTAGTGGATGAGCAAGTTGTTTTCTCCTTTCCTTTATCCTTCGGGCTCGAGTGGAAACTTGAACCATATTGATCTCTATGTGGTAAAAGAGAAGGTGAGTGGTGATAGGTGTAGTGACAGGATGGGAAAAAACATGATGAGGGAATATTTGGTTTTGTGAAAATAATGCGGTGCATTGGCATTTTGGTGGAGATTTGGCTATCTCTCTTATGTGGACCATATTGATCTCAAATGTTGGAGGAGGATAAAAGGGGTGTGTAGGTGGAGATGAAGGTCACTTTGAATAGGTAAGGGACAAGGATGTGTGGTGATAGGTGTAGGTGGAATAGGGTCCTCATCTAAAATATCATCATCGTCAAAGTTTTCTTCGAGAGAACATAGTTGGAGAAGAATATTCTAAAGATCCTTATAGTTTTTAACATCATGCCCTTACACATGATGATAAGCACAAATTTTGGTATCATCAAAGCCTTCTATTTTAGGTTTGAGTTGATCATAAGGTCTAAGCGGTGGTTATGTAATGACAGAGGTTTCCAAAAGCTTAACTAAGATGTTGGCATAAGACCCTCCCAATGGATCACAATGTGAAATAAGTGTGGGTGACTTTGGTGGGAGAGGAGTCACTGGAGGTGGAATTGGAGGTTGATTAAGTTTGACCACTTGTTTGGTAGATAGTACGGTTTTAGGTTTGGATTCCACCTTCTTGGGTAAAGGTGTAGAAGGTGAACTAGTTGTTGAATGTGGTGTATGTGTAACTACCTCTTTGGAGGGTAGTGGGTTTTTGGGCTTTGGTTGCACCTTCTTGGGTAAAGGTGAAGAAGAAGTGTGTCATGTAGAATGGAAGGAAGATGATGGAAGGGGATGGGTTAGCCAAGGAAATAATGGAGGTTTGGTGAAGGTTGTGGTAAGAGGAAATGTGGAAGAGACTTGTTGAGGAGAAGGGAATGGCATGGGTAATGATGAGGATACAAGAAGTGGTGTAGGTATAGGAGGTAGAAAGGATGTAGGTGAAAGCGAAGGCATAAGTTGTGTACATAATTTGGGTGTTACAGAGGATCATGATGGGGTGGGATGCTATGTTTTGGTTTACTTTGGGTAGGAGGCTGCTTGGCCAAGGTTGATGGGTGAGGACCTAAGATAGATGGAAGTGGTGAAGGTGATAGAGGGTAGTGGGTGAAGCTGGTGTATGCATCCTAAGGGTTGGGTCTTCCTCTTAGGTGGGGGAATAGTATTTGTGATGGCTTGTGAGGACGTGGATAAATCTAGTTTGACAAGAGGATGAACTAGACTTGATGTCGGCATGACTCCTAATGTGGTAATGGGTCTAGACGCAGAGGAAGATATAGGTGTAGGTAAGGTTTTAGGCATAGGAAAAATTTCATTTATTGGTAAAGGTTTAGGTGTGGGCGAGGGTGATGAAGAAGGGGCCACTATAACTAGCATGGGAATGGTGGGTTTGGTTATCTGAAACACCTTTAGATAGATCATGGAAGTGTCAATGCAGATAACATTTGCATTTGAGTTGAGACAGGAAGTCGAAGGCATCCCCAAAGCATGGAATTATCAACATAATCCAAGTGGTTGGCCAAACATGAGAATGACATTGATGTAGGGGGAATGATGTTGATTTGGTAGTAATCCATGTAAAGAATGTCTATGAGATAGGGAAATGGTTGGCTTTAGACTCTATGGGTAGAAGAGACGAGAGAATATCAACAAGATCCTTGAAAGCCAATGGAGAATTATCACCAATATGAAGGGATGCTACTAATGGATCCCTGTGAGTAGGGGATATGGAAAGTTAGATGAAGTAAGTTCTTCTTTTGGTCAAGAAGGTAAGCATGAATCTCTCGTGGGTAGAAGAGTAAGTACTACGGGTTGTTCTTCAGGTTGTGAGATGATATTTGTAGTAAGAATTTTCTTTATACCATGTAGGCACATGATGAGAGGGGTCAAAACTAGTATGTGGTTTGATAGGTGGAAGAGTGATTGCTTTGGATTTTAGAAGTTTTTCTAAAACTGAAGAGTAGGGTTCTCCTATGGGAGTATATTTTCGTTGCTCCCGCTTGAACTGAAAATCCTGAACATGAGAAAGATTGGAAGAAGGATTTGATTTGTTGGATGGATAAGATAGGTTAACATTCAAAACTACTGTGTTGGTATATCCTTTTTCTTTAGAATAATTATTTTGCAGTTTGGAAGAAGAAGAGGTATCATTTGATTTAAACGTAGTGTTTTTTTTATGCAATTGTATCTTCTTCTCTTCAATGGCATGAATTTCAATTTTCTGGGCCATGGTGAATGCCTCGTCAAACATCTAGAAGGTTTAAACTTGACAAGAGTTGGCGAGATGTGTCTAGAAAAACTCTAGTGAACAACTCTATTAACTTAGTTTGAGGAAGTTGGAATGTGAGTTGGTTGATCAAGCTCCGCCAATGAGCGACAAAATTTGTGATAGATTCATCTTCATATTGGTGTGTCGTATACAAGTTAGTCATTCGACCTTCTTGACAATGTTGATAGAAAAGTGATCTAGAAAATCCCGAGCTCCCTAATTAAATGAAAATATGTAATGTTTTGGTAGAGAACTATACCAATATAAAGTTGGTCTTGTCAAGGACATTGGGAATGTCCGAGAGAGAAAAGCATCATCATGAGTGATCGGATAACACGATGTTTAAAATATGGCAAGTGCTATTACGGGTATTCTTTGTTCTTGAATCAATTTAATTTAGGTATTTCCTAATGGAGAGGGTATGGATGAATTGGAATGGATGGTTGAATGGGATCATTACAAATCTCATCATATGTCGAGACTTATGTGAGTCGAGAGACAGATGCTTATAATGTCTGCATCTTTTCCATCATCATTTTGATAAGATCATTACTAAGTTGCGATGACAGGAATCCCTTGCAAAATAAGGGGTAGATAAGGCGGGTATGACGTGGGTGGAATCCCGGTATGCGGTGGTATCGATTAAAAAATTGTGAGGAAGGAACATAGGCCAGAATAGATGTAGTGGGAAAGTATCCTGAATAAGCGGTAGATGAAATAAGGGGTTGTTGGTGATAAGTGTAGGTAGGTGGAGTGGATGTAAAGACTCTCATAGAATCAAAGGAAGAGACTATGGGATGGAGAGGATGATGTTTTGGAAGGGAGTGTGGGTTACCAACACCAATGGTGGTTGAGATGCAATAGGTATATGAGAGGTGGTGGATGCAGATAGACCTACACTCAAGGTGGTTGATAAAGGCATGGTTGACATCATAGGAGTGATAGACATCAAAGGCACGACAGATGCCATAGGTGCAGCAGATATCGATGATGTATGATCAAGATGGAAACCACAGGTGGTAAGGTGGAAGAGGGTAAGGCCAAGCTAGTAGTAGCTAATGCAGAAGTGGGTGTGAGGGTAGGAGGAATGGACACAGACATGCCATATACAAGTTTCCCTAATGAATCATGGGTAGATGAATGAGCGAGATAATATTACAGAGCGGGGGTTGTGATCAAGGAGTCTCATGAACTCCTCATCACCACTAGGTATTGCAAGAGCCTGATTAGGATCCATAGGTAGGAGTGGCAAGAGCCTAGTGTGAAACATGAGAGCGTTAGCTTTTCTACGAGTCAAAACATGTGACTGATAATACAATAGGTATTATAAGATTTGTTGATAACGTAAAAACACGAAGGAATAGAGAAAATAGGTCTAAAATGTGTGATTTTATTATTGCTCTGATTGAAAAATCATAACACTGGATCGACGTCGGTTGGGGTAACCTATGTTGGTATAATGGGGTAACCACCACCAATCAGATAGACTGATGTCGTGGTGTGTGGGAAAATGTCATATTAATAACTCGTAATAAATAGTAAAAATGAGATAGAATTGGACTTTGAAGGTAATATCAAAGACTCGGAGACTAGTAAGATGACCAAGGGAGTCACAAAGAAAAGAAATGAAGATTTGATGTTACTTTGGAAAAAAATGACCAAAATAGCCTAAAACCGACAAAGCGTGGCAAAGGAACCGAAGATGATAATATGATGAAACCGATGGCGGTCATTGGTGACCGACACCGATTCTTGTGAAATCTATGAAATATCAAAAAGTGAATTTTTGGTGATTTAGGTCAAATAACAAGACCAACTCAGAGACTGATTATGGCAATGATCAACCCTAACACACTCAGAAATAGTCGAAATACACCAACTATGATGGTGGAGTGTGTAGGGAGATAAAAATGAAGAGAACAAACTCGCACCTCAAAAAAAAAATCAAGAAAAAGCTAGCAAAACATGAAATCCTATGATGTAGATTTTTTGTGGCTTATGCCATTTAGGACTGACTTGTGAATAAAGTAGAGTTTTTAGTTACTGAAGGTGTGCTACAGAAAATGAAAACTATGGCTAGTTTCAGGTAAGTTTTGGCATGGGGGATCCTTCTCTGATATGATAACTGGCTAGAAAACCAGCTAGAGCCCATTGTCAATCCTCTGATCATGTGATCATTGACAACTTCTTTCGGGAAAGATGTTGTTTAAGAAATGTGTAGTTTGTTTTCAGTGATTTGGTATAAAGAGTGTGCAAAATGTGAACTACAGTTCAGTTTTTCAACCATCAGTTGGGCATGACTTCCAGCATATAGGTTGCCCACAATTTAGATGAGCTAGAATGCAGCATATAGAAATGAGATGCAAAGATTTTAAACCCAAATCCACAATGAAATTTGATGAGAGAAATAATGAATAGGAAAGAGTATGTCTTTCACTAATGTAATACAGAATAAAAAGAAGTGTTCTTTTTAATCCAAAATACAAGTTTCACTGAGATCAGTAGGAGAAGAAGAATGTTTCTAAGGGAGAAGATTTTAATGTGAACTTTCTTTCAAAAATAAATAAACACACAATTATTCCCTAAGAATTAATAATGAAAAGAAACCCAAATGGATCCCAGGCATGCCAAAATGTTTCACCAATAAGTTTTACACTTTTTAGGATGAAACAAATAGAAGGTAAATGGTTAAGAAGGAATACCTGTGAGGCGAAGGTGTAAGGTAGAATGTGCGTGTTGTTGACATTATCCAAGATGATCCTAAAGAACTCATTTTTTTCTAGGAATTACTACATATATATGCAAAACAAGACCACAAAAGAGTATTAAATATCATATGACAAAGGACCTAGCGTATGATAGATCCATGAAGTGTATTACTTCCTAGAGAGGTTGTCAATCCACTTTGTTTAATAGTAATTCAATGTGAATAAGAAATTGAAATAAATAGGTTCTATTGCAATGTAATGAATTAGGGTTCTCATACACACAATACACTTAGATTTTATGCTATATATTTAAAATAACACTAAATCTAATTAAAATCAAGGTTTTTTCATGTCGAGGCAGTGTCCGTAAGGGTCCAGGGCTGATTGGTTGAGGTCCTGGGTTTGTTTTGAGTGATTTGTAAGCCTTCTAGTATGAGAATATAAAATGACACAGTAGACTGATATTGATCGGGTGACCGATGTCGATTCAGGGATGAAATCATGCTAGTAGGGTGAACCGACATTGGTAGGGGAAATTGGCAATAACTTAATAAAAATTATTTATGTGCTTCTATTTGATTGCATAGAGAGTGAGGAGGGTGTGCTTAGGTTTGTAATATAACTGAGAAGGCTCGGGAATACATAGGGAGATGTCACAAATGGTGAAAGGGCTTGAATTGGTTGTGTTGGTGGATTGGTGAGAAGATGGAGATATCTGGATAACAAGGTAGAACCTTGAATAAGGAAGGGGAAAGAGATATGTAATAAAGGAAGCACAAATGATTATGATCATGTTATTTACTTGCAGCTATGAAGATCTTGTGGTTGGATGGAGGCTAGTGATTGATTGGCGAGGTGGTATTTGGTTTAGTGTCACGGAAGTATGACCTGTTTGTTCCTGTGAATGCTCGATGATCTCGGTAGGGAATCCTTAGCGTGTGTTGCTCTCTAGTGGTGTGTAGACGTTGTTTGGATGAAGCAATGGCTCTAAGATCTTCACTTGATTGCAATATCACTCTCAAAACTCAAAATTACCAACTCGGGTAAAAGGTTGTAAAATTGTATATAATGGAACCAATGGCGATTTAGGTCACCGCATCATTCAAGGATAAATCGGCATCGGTTAGGGTGAATTAGTCCAAGTTACCAAAAATAGCTTGATATTTACTATTTTTGGCATGATTTTGATTTCTAATCTAGGTCTCAAGTGAGGGTTGACGCTTAGATAAGTGGGAGTGTTGTTGGAGAAGGAATAGGACCTAGTCTTAATTAATTAATAGGCTAGGAATAAGTCCATGGTGAGGTGTCTAGGTGATGTGTAAATTAACTTAATTAAAGTAATTAAATTAATTAATAATGTGAGGATGAACATTAATTCAATTTTAATTAATTAAATTAATATGAATGTTGGAGTAAGGGGTCATGGTTAGGTGAATACGTTATGTTAATTAATTAAAGGGGACCAAGGGGAGTGTGACCCAAATTTGGTGTCTACATGTTGCTCAAAGTATTTTTGATAATAGTTATAGACTATATCACTTTGAGGGTTTTGATGACACTTCCTCTATAGGGACAGGATTGGTTTCTCATATAGATTCGAGACTAAGCTTTGGCATGAGAGATTTGGACATCTCAATTACATATATTTGAAGGAGTTTAGCACTCATGGTATGGTTGATGGTATTCCTAGAGTTTCATTTCTTGAGGGAGTTTTTCAAGGTCATGTGCATTATGAAAATACCACCAAGATCCATTTCCTAAGAAACTTACCAAGAGATCTTCTTCACCACTTGAGCTTGTGCATAGTGACTTGAATGTTTTCCTACCCCCTCTTTCAATGGATCTAAGTATGCACTTACCTTTATTGATAATTTCTCAAGGCATACTTGGGTTTATTTTCTCAAGTACAAAAGTTATGTTTTTCACACTTCAAATTCTTCAAGGATTTTGTCAAGAAACAATCTTCTAGTTGCATAAATAACCTTCACACTGATAATGGGGGGGAGTACTTTAGAAATGAGTTTTCTAAATTTTTGGCAACTCATGGCATTATTCACCAGCATTTTGTTCCTCATACTCCACAATATAATGGCTTAGCAGAATGAAAGAATCAAAATTTGAAGGAAATGGCTAACTACATGATGCATTCTAGATATTTACCTCCTATCTACTAGGTAGAAGCAATTAATTGTGCTAACTACATTTAGAATCGCACACCACACAGAGAACTTGAGCATTTGACTCCAGAGGAAGCTTGGTCCAACACTAAGATAAATGTCTTATTTTTCAATTCTTTGGGAGCCATGTTTGGGCCTTTTTCCTAAGAAGAAAAGGAAATCCTTGGATAAGAAGATAAAACCCTTGATCTTTTTATGGTATTGTGAGGACATGAGAGCTTATCGAATTTTAGATCCTGATACTCATGAGGTTATTTTTTGAACACATGTTCAATTTGATGAGCGCTTCACTCTTCATGATTCTTCATCATCTTCCATGCATACTTCTTCTTTATCTCATCTTGAATATACTTTCTTTGAGGAGGTTAATGAGGAGGTTATAGATGCCAAAGAGGATCCTATTCCTACTGATGTTTTCATTATGCCTAAGTGGGCTCGTACTACTATTTACGAGGCCATGTCGTTTGTACAGATCTTCCACCCACTGAGACGGCAAAGATCACGCATGTTCTACCATTTTTGGGAGTTTTGTGTCTGATAGTTTTTGAGGATCCTCATTATTTTTCATAGGCTCATGGGATACGAAGTGGGATTATGTGATGGTAGCTAAGTATTATTCTTTTATGAAGAATCATACTTGTTATTTTGTATCTCTTCCTAAAGGAAGAAATATGGTTAGGTATAAGTGGGTATACTTGAACCAAATACACAGTTGATGGGTCCATTGACAAGTATACAACGCATATTGTGTCAAATGGTTTTTCACAAGTTGAAGGTATTGATTACTCTAAGACTTTTGCATCCACTTTGCCAAGATGGATTTTTATGCCTTGTATTTGCTATTATTCATCATAGGGGTGGCTTTTATACCGTATGGATGTGAAGAGTGCCTTCTTACATGGATATTTATAAGAGAAAATATACATGGATCAACCTGCTAGATTTTTTTAGGATTCTTCTCCGTTTGTAGACTCAAAAGGTCTCTCTACGGTCTCAAATAATCCCCTAGGGCTTGGTATTAGAAGATGGATTCTTTTCTTCTATCTACTACTTTTTTTCTGCCATTATGATCATACAATATATCTCTAGCATGTTGGAAAGGATATTGTGATATTTATCTTATATGTTGATGATCTATTACTTACTAGCAGCTCTTCTTCCCACATTCAGACTATTCAAAGGGCTCTTTCTACATAGTTTGACATGATAGATCTTGGGTTATTGCATTATTTCCTTGGATTGTAGATTTCTCAAACAAATTCAAGGATTCATTTGAGTCAACAAAAGTACACCCATGATCTTCTTTGGCACTTTGATATGGTTGATTGCAAGCCAATTCCATCTCCTTTTCAGTATGGGGTTACTCTTACTTCCACATGTACCAATCCACTTTGTGATCCTACATTGTATAGGAAGTTGGTTGGAAGTCTCATGTACTTGACCCATACTCACCCTGATATTTCATTTGCAGTAGGGCTTATATCTTAGTTTTCACATTCTCCTCATAGTAGTCACTAGCAGGATGCTAAAATGATTTTACGATGTTTTGCGGGCACTTCCCACTTTGACCTAGACTACACTAGGGGTTATACTAAGTTGGTTAGATATAAAGATTTAGATTGGGTAGGCTCTATTGATGATAGGAATTCCACTTCGGGTATCTTTTTATCTCGGTTCTTCTCTAGTTGCTTAGGTGTGTAAAAATCAATCGGCTATTACACTTTCATATTTAGAGACAGAGTACATGGTAGTAATTGCAGCAAGTCAGTAGATTCTTTGGCTTCAATAGTTATTGACATATTTTGGATTACCACAAGATTCACCTACTGTACTTTAGTATGGTAACCAAAATCATATTCAAATTTCTTACAACCATGTTGAGCATCAATGCAGACCAAATATAGTAAGATACACATATAATTCATTTGTCAAGACATTCGGATGAAGTTCTTTGTTTGAGTACATTCTGAATCAGCAACAGGTTGCAGACATCTTTATGAAGCCTTTTACATCACCTCGCTACCTTGAGTTACGTGGCATGCTTGGGGTTTCATAATTTTTTTCTTAGGAGTGTTCATGAGAACATCTTCGTTCTTCTTCTTCTTCTTCTTTCTTTTCCTTCTAGCAGATTCTTTCCTTCTTTTGGTTTGATATTTCTTCATGGATATATTATACATGAGTACCTCATCAGGCCTAGTTTTCGGGACTCATATTGTGGATATGCCACTTTTATTTTGGGCCCCTAGCTTCACTTGAGGGGGTGTTAGAGTAGGTATTTACCTTAGCTCATGTTCACCTAGGTACTTTATTTACCTTTATTGTATTTATCCTCACCCACTTATGTGTGTGGATATTTATTTTATTTTATTTAGATATTAGGAGATATTATCTAGTTGTTAGGTATAGTTATTTCCTTGATCTATGGTATTGATTAGATCTTTGATGACTAGTTCTTTCCTAAATCTATGGTCTTGACTAGTTCTTTGATGACTAGTTCTTTCTTTGATTTATGGCTTGATCTATGACCTTGACTGGTTCTTAGATTATATTCCTTAACTTTATAATCAAGGGCCATTCACAATGTCTTTCATTGAGTTCCATAATAATATATGATATTAATTCTCATTTGTTTGCAAAGGTTTTTGTAAATTTATTCTAGAAAATTACTTTCATCTTATTGAGCTTGGTGTTTAATTAGCATCTGATTTTGTTATGGCTTGGTAAGATCTGTTTGTCATTCCTTTTAAGGGCACCTATAGAGTACCATGTTAATTTTATGCTTATACAATGTTCACAATGGCTCAAAATCCATTCTTTATCCTCTTCTCCTTTTTCAATTTTATATTTATGTGCACACAAGCGTTACAACATCCCCAAAATGGGGGTATTCATCTAACCCCATATGCCAAATAAATATTAACTTCATGTTTTAGCACCGATCATATCTTCTAACACTTTTCCTTACTTTAATCATACTTCCACATAGTTAACTCGTAGAACCGGGACATTTTTCACATTACAAGACTCACGGAATGCTCAAGTAAATCCAAATCTAAATGTAAAGTGTGGGACTTAGCCAAAAAAATTATCATATAGTTCCCTACACATTTTCCTTAATGGTGGACATCTTCCCATCTTTTTCAAATTTGTAATCATTGATCTTATATTTCAAGTTTGAATTTGGGCCTTACACATGGACCGATGTACCACTTGTCCCCATTTTTGGTTTGGAGGGGGTACATGAGTGGTGGTTAGCCTTACAAAAACTATGAATCTTCCAAATGTGTGGCTTCAAAGAAGAGTCCCACCTTGAGGAGCCATCATTTTCCACCACATGTCCTTTTGACCATAATTTCCATGTCAAACCTCTAGGTCAAACTTACATCTTGCGAAGTATGCAAGGATGTAAATTACTGATCGCATTGTCCTTTTAATCCTCTAGGTTTTTGCCACATGTCCTTCCTCTATGAGATTTGGTGATGTGCTTACATTTTCATTTTTATGAAATGTAAAAATGCAAAATTGTGCATGAAGGTAAAGTACAATTTTCATCTTCTCACTCTGGATTCACCATGTGTCCTCCTTCCATCATACTTTGGGTATGCAATTGAATTTTGTATTTTGCAAAAGTGTAAATAAGTAATAAATTTAAACTATAATATAAATTTCAACTCGTGACCTCTAGATTCCTTTAATATTCTATCCGATGGGGTTTGGGGATGGAAGTGCAACTTAGAACTTACATCTCTTGAATTTTGTTTAAGTACAAATGGAGAAGGGAATATTAGGATAATATTCCTTTAGGGATCGGGGTGTATTTTCATTTTGCAACATTGTAATAAATGCAAAGTTACAAATAGTGCCCAATTACTTGGATACTTAGAATACTCCATTTTTAGGGCCTAGGGGACGGATTTACAATTTACAATTTGTACGAGGCAATCTTGCAAAAATGGATGTCCCGTGTACCATATTACAGGTGAAAATAAACCCATTTTTCCTCCATTAAACATGCAACCATAGTAAGAAACAAATAAAATGTTAAGAAAAAAACATGGATAAGATATTATAGGGTCAAAACACAACAATATTTAATCTCAAGATCTCGATAAAAGGCCAAAAATTGTAGAGGTTGAGGACAAGGACAAAGAACCATAAAATCTTAACAAATATTTAAGGAATTCACAAAGTTGTGCCTAGAATCAAACATGAAAATTATGGGCACCAACAATATGTATTCATAATATAATATTTCATTTTCATTATATCAAGGGTACCTCTTCCTTTCTCACTATTATTGTTATCGTGAATCAATCTCTACAGGGTTTCGAAAGAACAATGAAAAATTAAACCAACCATCCATTTTTTTCATATATTTCCTATTTCATTTTTCTGTAAAGATTATATAAATAGGGAGAAAGAATAAAAAATATTGATAACCTTTCCATCTTACTCTTTTATTCCATACTTCTTTTAATAGGTCCCAATAAATTGTCATACGTATGAATGGAAAAATATTTTACTATATGATAGGTTAAAAAGAAGAAGAAAAACTTAAATATCCCATGCATGGGATCATACAATGATTTAAAAGAATCACATGGTACCATAGAGTAACCAAATCCATGATTTTCAATAACTTAAAATAGTACTATCCAATAAAGATTCCATAATATCAAATGACTTCAAAATAGGTAAAAGTGATGAAATTATTATAAACCCTTTTTATTTCAAGTTCAATGATAGGTAAATGATGAGGTAATGCCATGCTAGGGTTCTAGATCAACTCCTAATTTTCATATCCTCAAGTCCAAATTTCACAACACTCAAAAATAACTATACCCAAAATAGGTATCATGTGCAAGCACTACTACCAAAAGAGGTCATACAATAGATCTCAATAATAACACAAAAATATATCACAACATTCCACATAAAATTATAGATACTCTTCATTTGAATATCTATTATTTTATATATGTTTGGTGTATATGTTTTTGCAAAAATCCTTCATGTCTCATCCACAAGCTATACTTAACAAAATCAAATGCATGGTTAATGATTTATGGACCCAATAAAACCATCTTATTGTAACAAAATTAGTCTCTAATATGCTCATGGCTACCACTTATACTATTTTCAAAAATAAAAAATGGTATTTCCCTTCTTCCAATAATACATCTCTTCTTCTTTATCATTTTTAAATAACATGAAGATAATAAACTTTCAAGAAACTATCATACTTATTTTTTAAGCCAACAGGTCTTATTTCTTCCAACGCCTCGATGACCACATGTAGTGGTAAAAAAAATACAAAAATTATCCTTCATTTCATACCCTAACTTCTACTAAATTAAATACATTAAAACCTTTAATACTTATGGATTATGACTAGTGATTGAAATCATGTTATTCTTTTTATCACTTTGTTAGTAAAATAGTATCTTCATAAGCATTCACTAAAATGTTTCTACAAATTAATGTTCCATTTCATCCTTTTGGTGTCATTATTTTTAGGTCCTTAGGTTAATACCTAAACCAAACATTGTACATATATATTTATTTAATTCAACAAAACATTTAACCAAGGTTACAAGGTAAATACAACATTTTTTGGACATGTTAACAATTCTAATGATGTTAATTAAATCCATGACAATTCTACAAATAAGAAGTAGATGACCGAGTGGTGTTTATCAACATTATGATGAATCATCATTACATGGATAATTTAAATATGAATCATGAAAACACAAAAACAACAATTGGAAATAAAGTGTATCACATGACAAATAACTATAATCAATTGATTCATAAGTTTGGTCACTTAAGGAAATACATACTCTAGGTGATGAAAAAAACACACAACTTATCCAAATCATTGGATAGACCTATATATGTTTCCAAGCTATTTTCTAAATCACAATGTATATTTATTTACCTTTGTGATCATGTGAGTGTCATCAAACCTATCTCATGTCCAATGGACCATGTTAGCCCCTCCCTTCATATTCTTTGCTAAAAATACCAAGGTCATGAGAAATACTAGAATGATATCTATAAATCAAAATAAGTATAATATAAAAATAATTAATATGGTAATAAACATCAATAAATAATCATGACATATGCCAAATGAAAATTGAAACACTAAATCACAACATATTATGTCACAATATAAAGCATTTATGTAGCTTGTAATAATAACATCAAAATATGACCAACTCATAAGTTACTACATCATAATGTCATTATACTAAGGTATCTTCTCAAGTACATAAATGTATGTCCACTACCAAAATAAAGTCAAAAATGATGTAAATAAACCATATTAGTATAACCAATAGTACATCATTTCCCTAAGACCTCGACTTATCAACGAGATGGTGAGGCCCCTATTTTCTTTCGTTCATGTATCCCGATATGATCAATGATGATACACCTTCTATTAATGTCGTTCAATGTTAGGATGACGAGTCTATTCTCACCTACCTTGGTGCAAAATATTCTTATATTCACCAGTCATTACCTTCTGAGATGCAAACCATGTTGAATGAATCGACCATCGAAATCAACATTCACACTTAGGATGACCCGCACATTCTAAAAATAGGCCAATCTTTGGATGTTATTGAATAGTAAGCTTTCATTTCTTTCCTTCGGGATCATAGCAAAAAAAATTCTTATTCCTATGCTGATATGCCCAGTATTGACCCAAACATTGTGGTCCATAATATCGTAACAATTCTTGATGCCAAACTCGTGAAATGCAGAAGCTGCGATAAACGCATCCTCACATTTCCCTTCTTGTCAAAGAATAAATCTAGTGCTTTCTTTTGGTTTCCTTCATTCTACCCATTGATTATCCCCAATTGATCTCTAACATTTTTCCTATCACAAAATCAATATGTGAACGGATTTCTATGACCTTAACTTAGCTTGCCCCAAATATGACTTTCCTGTACCTAGTATTGACCAACTAGTTGATCTCACCATTGGCCATGGGATGCTATCACTCATGGATGGTTTCTCGGGTTATAACCAAATATTGCTCACCCCGAAAGATCAACACAAGACTTCCTTCATCACTCCTTGGGGGACCTTCTATTATCGTGTCATACCCTTTGTCCATAAAAATGCTAGTGCTTTGCATATCGTGGGCTATGAATTATATTTTCATGACATCATGGATAGCATATTAGAAGATTATGTTGATGATATTATTTCCAAATCTAAACATCATTCTCGAGCACCTTGTTTTCCTTAAAGTGGTCTTTGACCGTGTCATCAAATATTGTGTTCGCCTTTAACTTAAGAAGTGTGTCTTCATTATTCTCTTTGGAAATATCCTTGGTTTTATCATTTCTTTGTGTGGAATTGAATTTGATCCCACTAAAATCAAGGCTATTCTTGAGATGCCTCCACCTACTAACCTTTTTCAACTTCGTATTTTGCAAGGAAATTTGTAATCTATTTTTCGCTTTATTTCTCATCTTTTCATCTGCTTCCATCCATTTCATCATCTTCTCAAAAAGTATGTCTCCTTCAAATGGGATGATGAATGCCACAAATCCTTTGACACCTTAAAACAATACCTCCTCCAACCACTTGTGCTCATTCCCCCTAAGGATGACCAACCATTTTACCTTTACATTTCTTCTACTAATCATTCCCTAGGTGTCATGCTTTCTCATCGTGACAAGAAACACAGGGAGAAAGTGGTTTATTATATAAGTCATACGCTTTTAGACTACAAAACTAGATATACTCATGCCAAAAACTCTCCTTGGCCTTAGTTTTTTCACCACTAAACTTCGTCATTACCTACTCAACCATAGAACCTTAGTGTCACCAATACTGATCCCTTACATTACATGTACACTAATCCCTACCAACATCAATGTGTTGCATGTTGGATCATGCTTCTTATAGACCTAGATCTCGAATTCATCTATTAAAAATTTGTCAAAGGACAAATAATTTTTGACCAACTCGCAAACACACCTCTCTCTGGAAACCAATCCTCTAACTTTGATTTCCCGACGAACCCATCGCTACTGTTGGTGCAAATCAGCAAAGCACCTGGATGTTGATCGATTTCTAGTTTGACATTTTGGACATCCAGTGTGATTGCACAACATTGAATCTCTTCCCCAAGTGCGGGACTTGTAAAAATGGAAAAATAATCTCTAGGTTAGAGGCTAGTTCCTCAACTCCTCTAATCAGGTGTATTAATTGCAAGTTGTAGAGGTTTTAAACTCAAAATCCTACTCTAAATTCCAAGGGGGCAGAGATAGAGAATGCAAAAATTGAAACTAATGCTAATAAGGTGATGCACCAAAGGAGTGGTTAGCATTTTTTACTTCTGAAAATTGACACAGATCATAGAAATGCAACAAACATCATGCAAAATCTGATAAAATGTAATGAAAGGTTAGAAATGAAGCAAACAACACAAACAAAGGATGGAAACTCATTCACAGAGCTTGCATTGTCATTTCCAATATCAAAAATACATGCATTACAACATCAAAGAGGTAGAAAACATGTTACAGTCTTGGAAGAGGTCTGATATTCCACAAAATCACTTTTCAAGGTGAAGGAGGGAGCCTGCAAAACATAAAAATGTCCAACCCCTCAAAAATGAGCCAAAACTAGTTTTTTACAATGCAAAACCGAGCCCAAGAGAGAGAAACGTGGGAAAACATGAGAAAACTTTCAACCACTGACCAAATTCATAATAAATAGCATGGGTATCCTTACAGGTCCATTCCCTGACATTTTTCACCATGCTGGGAGAGAATGTGAGCCATGCTGCATTAAAAATGGTGGTTGAAATGTCATTTTTGTTCATTACCACATGCCAGAGGCGTTTTTCAATTTTATCTCTCCAAACTCCATCAAAATAAAAAATTGAGCCCAGAATCTTGTAGATAATTTCACCAGCTTTCCGTTGATATAAAGAATGTGAAAAAATGAGCTCTGGATCGAAAATTATGCTCGTTTGAAAATTTAGGGCAAAACAGGGCCAAAATGGGTTGGCGGGCCAAAAATTTGAAATTTTCCCACTTTTTGCATTTGGGAAAATTTCCCAAAAAAACCCCACGCTCCACCAATCGGTGCCACGTGGCATGATTCCATTGGCCACGGGCTCTTGATGCTCCATTTTCCATCGTTTTGGCCATTGGAAAATTTTCCAAAATTCTTCACCGGGACGATGACCGAGGACACATGACATGATATGATTCACCACGGGCATATTTTCTCTATTTGTTCCATCACTTTTCACCATCTTTTCTGACTTGGACACGTGGAAAAACCCTATTAGACGTGGGATTTCCCTGCCATTTTTCCTGCGGGCCAATCTTGCATTTTTTCGCCACTGGACACGTGGCACGATCCCATTGGCTCACGTTTTGGGGGCGAGCTTTTCCTTTGAAATTTTCTTTGATTTTGCTTTGGGAAAATCTTCCAATTTTTTCCCCATGCTCCGTCGATTGAAGACACGTGGCGGGTTTCCATTCATTGCGGGCCATGGGGGCGAAAAATTCTCTTTGTGCTATCCTTTGGGAAAAATTCCCAATTTCTCCGGCGGCCAAAGCTCCTATGACCCGACGAGACACGTGGCGAGCTCCCATTTGACGCAGGCCTTGGGGAAAAAAATTAACTTTGTGCCCTCGCCGATCACTTTTTCCAAATTTCCAATCTTTCCTCCACCCTCCGCCACTCCTTTCCTCCAGAGACACGTGGCACAATGTGATTGGATGCGGGTCCGCATCGAAAATTTTTCCTGAATCAACCCTTAGGAAATATTTCTAATTTCTTCCCCTTGGACACGTGGCAGCATCCAATTCATCGGCGGGCCTTCGGGGTGAAATATTCCTTCTGAAATTTTGCCAAACACTTGGTAAAAATCCAAGTTTTCCTCCACCTTCCGCCCTCCCGAGGACACGTGGCCTCATCTTATTAGCTGTGGGATCTTTCAGGGGAAAATTTCCCACAAAATCTCTGTCGGGCCATAACTTCAAAAATACATGGAGTTAGGAGGAAAACTTTACCTTTCTGGAAAGATGAGAAAAATCTCTATCCAATGGTGCCATTTCCAGAAGGTCTTGAGTGCCTAAAAAGCAAAAATTATGACTGAGGCACAAGAGAGGGAAGAATGAAGGGATTTAGCCACAAAATGTGCAAGGGGAACATTTTGGATAGCAATTTTGGTGACTTAGAGGGGTCATCTGCCTATTGGATGAAGTTACCAGTTGCCTAAAACAATCCATTGGGCATGGAGTCATTAAATTCTCTGCTTGGTACCCCAACTGATTAGAGCACTGCAAGGAGGAAGATGGAAGGTAGAACACCATCTGATGGAGCAAGCCCTACAAAACACATTTCCTGGAATAGCAAGCTTGTCCCAAAGCACTTAGGGAAAGCAAAGCTAATCTACAACAAAACAATGTGCATAAGCACTTGGAGGAATGAAAACCTAAGCTAATATGTACAAGGTGGAGAATTTCCTTCAAGATGTGAATGCTTCAGATGGATTCCATTGACTGGAATCTGTAATTCTTCACCATCCAATGAAGACAATTGGAAAGCATTGTTGTCCTTACACTTTGTGACCATGTATGGGCCACTCCAAATGGCATCAAATTTTGAATGCCTCCCGGTTTTTCTCTCTGTCTGTCGCATCCCATATTAACACTAGATCTCCAACTTGGAAAGATCTATCCTTGGCCTTCCTATCAAATGTCTTCTTGATCAAAGCTTGAGCCTTCTCCATTGCTTGGGACGCCTTTGATTTCTGATTTCTTAGAGCTCCATCAATTCTGCATATCTAACCTCCATGGGTCCAAACTCTAACAATTCCAATCAAGTTTCATGAGTTCCAATGTTGGCAACTCAAGTGACATGGGAAAAATTGTCTCTCTTCCATGAACAAGCTTGAATGGAAAGTTACCTATAGATCTCTTGGGAGTTATCCTATCAGCCCATAAGGCTGATTTCAATTTAGTATGCCAAGACCTCTGATTTTCATCAAGAGTCCTTCTAATGATCCTTAACAAGTTCTTGTTTGTAGATTCAGCTTGGCCATTACCCTGAGGGTAATAATTTGATGAAGTGCTTAGGAAGATCCCATTCTTGACAGCCCATTCAGTTACCTTAGACCCAATGAATGCCAATGCATTATCTAATATTATTGTAGCAGGTATGCCAAATCTGGTTTCTATTCCCTCATAGAAGTCCAGGATGCTAGATTCATTTGCTTCCTTGAGTGCTACTACTTCAGTCCATTTGGTGAAGTAATATGTTGTTGTTAGAATCCATTTGTGTCCTTGGCTTGAATTTGGATTAATGACTCCAATGAAGTCCAAACCCCATTGCATGAATGTTTGGTCAACTGAAATTGGATGCAATGGAAGGGCAGCTAGTCTCTCCTTACCCATGAAGAATGCACAATTCTTGCACCTCTTGATCCATGCATAACAATCACTAAAAATATTGGGCCAATAATAGCCAGCCCTCATGATCTTTAGAGCTATCACTCTCGGTGCAAAATGACCACCAGCTGATCCACCAAGGAACTCTTCCAACACCCTGTGAATCTGATTTGTACCAATGCATCTCAAGGTAGCACTCCATTCACATCCCTTTTGAACAAAACACCACCAACAAGGGCATATGGGACAACCCACAATCTGAAGTGTCTTCTTTTGGTGTTGTTCATCTCTAGAGGGCATAAAACCGTGCTTAGGAAGTTCATTATGTCTTGGGTCCAGCAAGGAGTGAGGACACCATTATTTTCCTCTTGAGTGCTTCCTTGCTCATGGTTGTATTACAACGCCAAAACAACCTCCTTCTCATTGCATGCTTCCTTGTGTTTATTCAAGACCAGCTGCTCACACAATCCTTTTCCTCTGACCAACTTGGTGATTTTGATCTCAATTTCATACTCCATGACACGAGTAATCCAACCTTCTCTTTTTTCATTCAGGTCTTTGTTGAGGAGGAAGTCTATAACTCCCACATGAGAAACCAACAATTGAACCTTGTTGTTTGAAACTAGATGCTTGAATTTATTCAACCTCCGATTACTACAAGAACATGCTTCTCAATGAAAGAATACCTCACCTCATATTCCTCCAAGCTTTGGCTGAAGAAAGCAATTGGCTACTCATCATTTTCTTTGTTCTGCTTTGTACCAAAATCATCGAAATAGTATCATCACCCCCAAATGCATAGAGGATGAAATCCTTGGAGAAATCCAAGTTAATGAGAGTTAGGGCTTGAGAGATGGCTTCTTTGATTGCTTCATAACTTTCCTTTCCTTCTCTTGTCCATTTGAAAGCTATGCTTTTATTTAACATCTTGGTGATAGGCTTGACTAGGGCTGCAAAAATTGGGACAAACCTCCGAACAAAATTTATTCTCCCTAGGAAACTTTGAAGGGCCTTCTTGTGTCTTAGCAATGGTAGTGCTCTTATGGATTCAAATATTTCTGGATCAATTGGTAATCCTTCTTTGGAGACAATGTGGCCAAGGAGCTTTCCTTCATGGGCTAAAAAAATACACTTTTTAGGATTCAAGGATACTCCAAATCTCCTGCACCTTTGGAAAACTTGTCTCAAATGAAAGAGATGGTCTGCTACATTTTTTGAAAAAATAGTGATATCATCAAGATATATCAGCACCATGTTGTTAATCAAATCCTTGAACACCATGTCCATTTCTCTTTGGAAAGTAGCTCCAGCATTGGACAGCCCAAATGGCATTTTCCTATATGCATAAGTTCCCCATTTGGTTGTAAAGGTTGTCTTGAATTGATCCTCTTCTTTCACTATAATCTAATTGTACCCTGAATAGCCATCAAGTAATGAAAACCTCTCAGATCCGGCAACAACTTGTAAAATCTGCTCCATAGAAGGAAGTGGATAATGATCCTTGAGAGATGCTCTATTCAAATCTCTAAAGTCAACACACAATCTGATTTATCCACTCTTCTTTCTAACTGGAACCAAGTTTCCCACCCAACTAGAATGCTTGATAAGGAATATGATACTTGAATCTATCAAATTATTCAATTCTTTTCTCATGAGAGGCTCCATGCGTGGATTGGTTGGCCTTTGTTTTTCCCGATGGGTTTAGCACTTGGATCCAATTCAACGTGTGTTGAGCTAACTCGGATTGAAACCTTTCAAATCTTCATAGCTCCAAGCAAACACATCAGGGAATCCTTGACAAAGTTGTATGAACTCATACCTTTCTTGCTCAGTTGTCACTTTACCAACTTGGAGTGATTTGCCTTCTTCCACCAAGATGGACATTGAATCTTATCCCTTGACTTGGATGTTTTTTTTCTCCTTCCTAAACTGATCATTAGGATTGAAAATGGACTCCAAAGTAATAAGTCCCTTTGGTAGTTTTTTGGTTCTCAACTGTACCACTTGGTCACCGTACTGCTGTTCCAACTTTTCTTGATTTTTAGCTAAGAACTCAGCCTCTTCTTACAAGAAATGGATGATTTGTTGATTATTTTCAAACACTTGCCAACTTACATTGTTGTCTGCATCAAGGCCTTACAATCACATGGATTTTTTGTTGTACCTTGTCCTTTTGGATGCTTTCAACAACATCAAAGGCTTCTCCAATTGATGCAATCCTGTCAGCAGCTTGGTTCTCTTTTCTAGGAATGGATTTGATGCCAAAGCCCTCAAAATCTTCAATGAGGTCCCACACCCTATTTTTGTAGCACTTGAGTAGATCAATCTTAACAAAATGCTTCCCCTTAACTTGGTTGACAATCAACTCACTTTGTCACCAAAGAATTGCAAGTTCTTTATTCCTCTCTTAATTGACCAATGCAATCCTTATATCAAAGCTTCATATTCAGCAGTGTTATTAGAGAATGCAAACTAAAATCTAAAAGTTGAATAATGCTTAACTCCTTGGGGTGAAACAAGCATGTCTCCCCCTCCTGCACCTTGTCTACTCCTTGATCCATCAAAAACAACTACCATACCTCATTTTCATTCTTGTGGTCTGGCTTGGTGATGCTAGGGATAGGCTGATTTTCTTCATGCATGTAATAAACTCCTAGTTCAGATTCTTCTATTTCCTGATAATGATCAAAAGCATGCACCTTGCTTGCCCATTCATCAAGAGTCAAATCTGGGATGCTTCCAACCTTGGTGTTAGCTTCATCGGTGCTTGCATAATCCTCTTGGTCAAACGTTGAACAATTGGTATTGATTTGGCTTGGAGTGTGAGGCTCAATGTGAAAATTTGCAATAGGCTCAGACCTAATTATGGCTTTGGTTCCATATCTTGTTATGAACAACATGTGTGACCAATCATTGGATAGGTACCCTCCAATCTTGGTTGTGAAATCCCTTGACAGACATAGGGCAAAGAGTGGTGGAAGGTCTATTACTGAGACATCTTGTAAAACAACAACGTTGGGGCATGCATGCAAAGTAAGACTCAAATTTTTAATCACTCCAACTGTTGTTACTGCTGTCCCATCCAATTGCACTACCCCTTTGGATATGACTTCATATTGAAGCCCCAACTGATCAGCTATTTGCTTGGGCATTACTGAACTACTTGCCCCGGAATCAATCATGCAATTGTGTACTAATTGGTTTCCAATGATCAATGAAACATAGAATGGAGGGGGCTTCAACATTTTACCTTGCTATCCTCCATGATTCCCCACATTTGTGAGTATCTTCTCTTGCATTTGGACCTCCGATTTGGACCTACTTGATTTGAAGTTGACCATTCCTTCATGGCAGCTTGTAGCAAATCTCTTTGGCCTGGGATGGATAGTGATTCCCACATTGATATGTTTACATTTGTCTTCTTCATCTGATCAATGATGTTGAATGGATATGAAGCATCTCTCTGTTGTCCCTTGGCCTGCACATTCATTCCTTGCACATGGGCGGCAACAGAATAACCGGCATTTGAGTTGGCCTAGGAGTTGTTATAGGCGGACCTTGTGTGTTTGGAACTGCATTTTGTTTTCCAATAACCTATGGGGGTGGTAGAAGGTTGTGGATTACTTGGAGCCAATGGCTATTCTTCACCCAAATTTCTCCTTTTTTACCTCGTGTTGGCTACAACACTTTGGGAGATTGTTTCATTAATGCCACAAAAATCTTCTGCCTGCCAGTTTACAAGTGAGGTATCATTTGGAGTTGATTATTCTTGGGATGTTTCTTGTTGCTGGTTATTTCCTTGACTCCCTTCACCCTCCACACTAGTTTTGTCACCATTAATTCTTAATTTAAGGCATCGTTGAAACACATAGATCAAGTTGTGAGGTTCATTGCATGGAAAACACCAATCATACTCTTGAGCTATGTTGTTTTGCTGACCGCACTATTGCTTTAGAGATAGATGTAGCATTGGGATTATAGGGCTGAAATGGTCTATTGGCAGGAGGTCTTGCTTGATTTTGATTTGCAAATGGATTGGGTGATCTTTGAGGCTAGTATGGCTACCTGTTAGGCTGAGCTTGAGGCTAGAAAGAAGGTCTAAAACCTTGGGCTTGCTGCCTCTTGAGTGTAACCATCTCATTACCTAAATTTTGCAATTGCTTCATGACTTCTTGAAGTTCATTTGAGGCACTAGAAGATGAAGTATAAGCTTCACTTGAATTCTGACTTCTAGGAATGGGAATAGGAGCTAAAATAGGCACTTGACTAGTACTTGGGCTCTCTAAACTTGGATACAATGGCATTGGAGGCCTAGGAGCTAGCTTGTCATCTTGAATCAAAGAATTTTCAGCTCTAATGGCAATGTTATAAGCAACAGGGATAGTTGTGCCTCCCATGGATTGAATTAACATAGAAATATTAGAATTTAGAGCTTTAAGGTAATATAGAAAAGCACCTTCATTGTTGGCCTTACTGCCATTGGAATTATCTCCCAAGTCATTTGAAACCTGAAGTTGAAGTCAATCACCACCGCTCATTTGGGAGCTCTCTTGATGGTTGTCAACTTTGTTCTAAAAGGGACAAGTTATCTCCCTTTTCTCCAAACTGCTCATGGAGGGCTATACATAGTTGGTTCCAATTTTGGATAGAACACGAGGCAAGACTTCGAACCATTACAAATCCTTCCCTTTGAATGAATATGCCAGCGGTTTGATAAAGAACTTGCATCTCATTAATCTCATGGATTGTACAAATATTAGCAATATCCTTGACATGATCACCGTGAGTGGTCTCGATTCTCACCCGTACAAAGATGGAATGTTCTTCAATGCTGCAACTGGGATTGATTTTGTGTATTAAGAGCAAGTGGGCTGCTACTAGTGAAATTGACATAGGGGTTGTTTTGTGCCATTATGATTGGCCTTAAAACCCTTGTTGATTGAATGAAAGGCCTACCAAGTGGAGGAGTTGATAGAGTTTTGTTTGGTGGAGATGGAGACCTTTGAATTCTCCTCCCTCTTTATCTTCTTCTCGGAGATAATTGTAGATACTCAAACAACACCTCTTCTTCTCCAACTCTTGACCTTGTGGTGATTCTTCTCGTGATTTTTCAGTCCGCACCGCTAAAACCAGCCGATTCTTCTTCCTTGAGTCGCCAGATGTGAAAATTAGGGTTCTTTAAGAAATAACTTGTAACAAATGCACATCAATTTTGTTGTAATGAAGATGAAGACCTCTAAGGTCCCATCGGGTGTGCCAAAACTGTTGGTGTAAATCAGCAGCACCCCTGGATGTTGATCAGATTTCTAGTTTGACATTTTGGACATCCAGTGTGATTGCACAACATTGAATCTCTTCCCCAAGTGTGGGACTTGTAAAAATGGGAAAAGAATCTCTAGGTTAGAGGTTGGTTCCTTAACTCCTCTGATCAGGTGTATTACTTGCAAGTTGCAGAGGTTTTAAACTCAAAATCCTACTCTAAATTCCAAGGGGACAGAGATAGAGAATGTAAAAACTGAAACTAATGCTAATAAGGTGATGCACCAAAGGAGTGGTTAGCATTTTTTACTTTTGTAAATTGACACAGATCATAAAAATGTAACAAACATCATGCACAAACTGATAAAATGTAATGAAAGGTCAGAAATGAAGCAAACAACACAAACAAAGGATGGAAACTCATTCACGAGCTTGCATTGTCATTTCCAATATAAAAATACATGCATTACAACATCGGAGAGGCGAAAACATGTTACAATCTTGGAAGAGGTATGATATTCTAAAAATCACTTTCACACGTTACAGTCTTGAAAGGTGAAGGAGGGAGCCTGCAAAACATAAAAATGTCCAACCCCTCAAAATGAGCCAAAACTAGTTTTTTACAATGCAAAACCGAGCCTGGAGAGAGAAATGTGGGAAAACGTGAGAAAAATTTTAACCATCAACCAAATTCATAATAAACAAAGATGGGTATTGTTAGTGCAAAATCACAGCACCCCTGGATGTTGATCAGATTTCTAGGTTGATCATATTAATATCCAGTGTGATTGCATAACATTGAATCCTTTCTCCAAGTGTGGGACTTGAAGAGTGAGAAAGGAATCTCCAGAGAAAGGCTGGTTCCTATTCCTCTGTTCAGGTGCATACGAAATATGCAGAGGATTTCCTCAAAATCTAATCTAATTTGCCAAGGAGACAAGGTAAGAAGATGCATAAAATAAATCTAAGCTAATAGAGGTGATGCACCAAGGAATGAAGAACATATGCTTTGCCAAATTTAACACAGATCATGTAGATGTAACACAACACCATGCACAGATAGCAAAAATGCAATGAAAGATCAAGAATGACAGTAATAAATATGTAAGAGGGTTTAGAAGCAACCACAGACACATATATATTGCTCAAGGACGGATTCAATACATTGCAATGGCCAAAAGGCAAAAAACGGTGTTCCAGTCTATATGGGAGGTTTGAGAACTCCACAAATCTTCTTATGAACAGGAGAGAAGGGAGGGTGCAAAGTGGAAAATGTCCAACAACAGAAAGAAACCCCTCCTTACAATTTATAGGAAGAATGGGAGAGAAAAGAGAGAGGAAATCGAAATCTGCCCCAACCACCTCTAGGTTGCATTTAATTCGTCCATCATGGCAGAAGCGGCGGGTTCTGGCAAAGCGGCGGTTTGCCTAACAGAAGCGGCGGGTTGTCTGCTGTAATAAAGTGGTTGTTGAAGCATTATCTCTGCTTATTATTTCGTGCCAGAGGCGTCTTCTGATTTTCTTTTTTCAAACTGAACGAAAATGCAAGATTGACCCTGGAAACGTGTAGAGAATCTCACAAGCTTTCCGTTGATATCAAGAACGTGCAAATCCGAGCTCTGGATCGAAAGATATGTCGATCTGAAGATTTAGAACGGCAGGCAACAGTGAAACAGATTTTGAAATATTTTCCCACGCACTGCCACTTGGACGCCACGTGGCATGCTCTGATTCGCTGAATAATTCTCTCTCTTCTGCTTTTCGGCGGGCTGTCTTTTGAATTTTCCTTGTGGGCCCTAGCTGGGACACGTGGCATTATCCCATTGGTTCGGATCGGTGCTCGAAAACCCGCCCATTGACTTTTTTGACTTTTCTCTTGTGAGGACACGTGGCAGCTTCTGATTGGTCCTCGGCTGATTCGGCTCCTACGCGTACCTCGCCTCCATTTGTCCCGGATGTCCCATTTAATTTTGGACCTTTTGGGACAATTTCGGCCGATTCGGGTATTTGTGGCCCTTTGTCCCATTTTGATTCGGACTGATTTGACTCTTTTCGGCCGGTTCGGGCGGTTCGCGTATTTCTGGCCCGCGCGTCCCAATTGCTTTTGGGCTCCTTGTACTGATTTCGCGCGATCCGGCCGGTTCGGGCATTTCGCGTCCATTTGTTCCACTCGTCCTGAATGCTACCCTCTTCAGCAGTTAGCCAATTTTTCCTCGGCTGGATCGGCTTTTCGCGCCCGCCGCGTACTTCTGTCCCACTTGTCCCATTTGCTTAGTGGGCCGCCTGGACTCATTTCGGGCGGTTCGGGCGGTTCGCGTATCTCTGTCCCGTTCGTCCCACCTTGTGCTGGACCAGGACTTAGCCGATTTTTACAATTTTTACTGGCCCAAACTACTTGCTTTCTGCAACCTTCTCCGCACTTTCTCAAAGCTTGCTCCCTCCTTCTTCGGCCTGGGGAGTTAGAAAGATTCCTGAAGGGACCCTAGAAACCTGATTTTGCTCTGAATCAGTCATTTTTCTTGGAATTTGGACATCCTGATGCATGTTATCAAATTTACCCTGGGGGGGTGAATTTTGGATAACAGTATCCTTACAGTCCATTCCCGACATTTTTCACCATCTTTGGGAGAGAATGTGAGCCATCTTTGCATTAAAATGGTGGTTGAAATGTCATTTTTGTTCATTACCACATGCCGAGGGCGTTTTTCAATTTTATCTCTCCAAACTCCATCAAAATAAAAACTTGAGCCCATAATCTTGTAAATAATTTCACCATATTTCCGTTGATATAAAGAACGTGAAAAAATGAGCTCTAGATCGAAAGTTATCCTCGTTTCAAAATTTAGGGCAAAACAGGGCCAAAATGGGTTGGTGGGCCAAAAATTTGAAATTTTCCCACTTTTTTGCATTTGGGAAAATTTCCCAAAAAAACCAGCACTCCACCGATCCGGTGCCATGTGGCATGATTCCATTGGTCGCGGGCTCTTGATGCTCCATTTTCCATTATTTTGGCCATTGGAAAATTTTCCAAAAATTCTTCGCCGGGCCGATGACCTGAGGACACATGGCATGATATGATTCGCCGAGGGCATATTTTCTCTATTTGTTCCATCACTTTTGACCATCTTTTCTAGACTTGGACACATGGCAAAACCCTATTGGATGCGGGCTTTCCTGCCATTTTTCCTGCCGGCCAATCTTGCATTTTTGCCGCCATTGGACACGTGGCACGATCAAATTGGCTTGCATTTTGGGGGCGAGCTTTTCCTTTGAAATTTTATTTGATTTTGCTTTGGGAAAATCTTCCAATTTTTCCCGTGCTCCACCGGTTGAAGACACGTGGCGGGTTTCCATTCGTTGCGGGCCATGGGTGTGAAAAATTCTCTTTGCGCTATCCTTTGGAAAAATTCCCAATTTCTCCCCGGCGGCCAAAGCTCTGATGACCCAATGAGACACATGGCGAGCTCCCATTTGACCTAGGCCTTGTGGCAAAAATTAACTTTGCGCCCTCGCCGATCACTTTTTCCAAATTTCCAATCTTTCCTCTACCCTCCGCCACTCCTTTCCTCCAAAGACACGTGTGGCAATGTGATTGGATGCGGGCCTGCATCGAAATTTTGCCTAATTCAACCCTTAGAAAATTTTTCTAATTTCTTTCCCTTGGACACGTGGCAGCATCCAATTTATCGGTGGGCCTTCGGGGTGAAATATTCCTTCTGAAATTTTGCCAAACACTTGGTAAAAATTCCAAGTTTTCCTCTCGCCTTCCACCCTCCCGAGGACACGTGGCCTCATCTAATTAGCTGCGAACCTTTCAGGGAAAATTTCCCACAAAATCTCCGCCAGACATAACTTCAAAATACATGGGGTTAGGAGGAAAACTTTACCTTCCCCGGAAAGCCGAGAAAAATCTCTATCTAATGGTGCCATTTCTAGAAGGTCTTGAGTGCCTAAAAAGCAAAAATTATGACTGAGGCACAAGAGAGGGAAGAATGAAGGGAGTTAGCCACAAAATGTGCAAGGGGAACATTTTGGATAAGACTACCATCTCCTTGGAAGATACCATTTACCAGATGAATTTATTCTTTGATGGTTCCAAATGTCAACGTGGGGGTGGTGCCATAGTTTTCCTCATTCCTATTGACGGTGAGCCTATTCCATTATCTTTCAAACTATATTTTGATTGTACTAACAATATCGTTGAATATGAAGCACTCGTATTAGGTCTTCAAACTACCATAGCCTTAGACATTAAATTAAATAATATCTTTGGTGATTCTTAATTGGTTGTGAACCAAGTTAACGAGTATATACCAAAGGTGTCATAATGAGACACTTCAAAATTATAAGAATCATGTCGACATACTTTTGACTACCTTTGACCGTTATGAACTTCAAAATACCCCACATTCCACTAATAAATTTTGGATACCATGGCTTCTCTTGCTTCCCAAATCCTGCTTCATTGTCTGACTCAAAAATATTTGTCACAATATAAAGGTTTCAATCACCCTCTTATCTATTTCAAAACGTTAACCTTGTAGGACACATTGAAATTGACCCATGTGACCTTTGGTATAAGGAGTTTTCTGAATATCTTTCCCTTTTAATTCTCGCCTCCAGATCTTGCTCACAACGGACAAACAAGCCTTTCTCAAAAGTGTCTCTTGTTATGTCATCATGGGTGGTCTTCTCTATAAATGCAATTTTTACGTTGTCCTCTTACGATGCCTTACAAGTTCCAAAATTCCATGCACCATCAAATAATTTCATGACAATATTTGTGGGGGTCACTTGATGGATTAGTTGTTGCTAAGTGCATCCTTCACCTTGGCTATTACTGGTCAACCCCAGATTGTGATTGTTGTGACTATGTCAAGTGTTGTGTTAAATTTCAGCAACATGCTAATCTTCATCACACCCCTATTCATGCCTTATAGGTCGCACAAGACCTTTGGCCTTTCTCACAATTGGGTTTGGATCTTGTCGGAGAGATCAATCCTCATTCTTCCCAATTCCATCAATGGATTATTACTGCTACTGATTATTACACTAAATGGGTGGAATCCCTACCTATTATTTATACAAAAGACAAGAAAAATTGTGAATTCATTAATCATGAAATCATTTGTCGCTTTGGTGTTCCTCATCGCCTCATCACTGATAATGGAAAATAATTCAAAAACAAAACCCTAGGAAACTTTGTGATGCCTTCGGCATTCAAATTTAGTTTTTCTTCACCTTATTATCCTCAAACAAATGTCCAAGCTGAATCAACCAACAAAACCTTAAACAAAATTCTTATGAAATTGGTTGACGATATTGGTAAGGATTGGCACACACACATTCCTTTTTCCTTATGGGCTTATCGTACTAGTATTTGTACCTCAACTATTGCCACACCTTTTTCTTTGGTCTACAATACTAAGGTTTTCTTGCCTCTTGAATTCCAAATTTCATCGCTTCATATCTCACTCAAATATATGCTCAATGATGATGATTTTCGTCAGGACCATTTCGTACAACTTCGGTTATTAGATGAACATCGTCTCAATGCTCCATATCACCTCCAAATCTACCAAAAATGTATCAAATGTGCCTAAAATAAATGTGTCCAAGAACGAACCTTTCAGGTTGATGATCTCATCCTAAAGGAAAATCAACATGTAATAAAAGTGAGAGAAACATAAACAGGGAAAGTTTTCTCCTAATTGGCTTGGACCCTATATCATTACTCATGCCTATAGATCAGGTGCTTATCGTTTATCTTCACTCAAAGGTAAACCTGAACTTAAACCCCTAAATGTCTTGCATCTTTAACCATTCTATTATTGAATCAAGTCATATGTCACCTTCTGTCTATTAAATTCTCATCCCTTGAGAAACATTCACCTTCCACTTACCTATTTTAAGGATCAATGACTAAACAAGAATCATGTGATTATTTGTCACCTTTCAAACCTCTTTAATATGAGCACCACATCTCTACTCATGGCATGATCCTCATGGATAATTTTTCAAGATGGAATCCCATGGTCATTTGTCACCTAAAACCTATCTTTCATAGCTACCCCTATGTGTTATGGTATTTTCTTCATAAAAGAAGCCTATACTTCTTTATAGTATTGTCTATGACCTAAAATTCCACAAACAATTCATAGGTAATATACAAGGTTTTCAAATTCAAACTCCTTAAGTCAAAATTCTAGCAACAAGATGACTCCTATAAAAGGACATCTAATCTCTCTATCTCATTGTTATAAATAAATTTCTCCCTCAAAGGAAAACTATACAAAGATATCCATACTATACATAGTCCAAAGACAAAAAAGAAGACTAATCTTGTAAAAATAAAATTAAAAATATCTTGAAGCTTCCCGCATCGATCAATTTCATGAAGAACTCAAGGAGATATTCTATTCATCCCACATAGACTTCCCACATTGATCAGTCTATAAAGCAAAAGCAAAAAGAAACAGATAACTTTTTCTTCATGGACTCACCTATTTTGATCTTGGGTATCTTTCCAAAGAGGCATGTTGTCTCACACCAGGTTACGCTAAAAATAACCTCTTTCACCTTACTACCTTTCCTTTCTAATTTTATACCTACTCAATGGACATGTCACACATGAAACATTTCATGATCATGTGACCTTCTTCACCCTTAGAATAGTCAATCATGCAATGCTTTTAGGGTTTTATGTTCATCAACCAATCTTTGGTATGATAGACTCGTATTGGTTCTTACCAACTATGAGGCTTTGTGTCTACTCTTACCATTCACCCATTTTCTTACTTATTGATCCTCCTTCACATGACTATACCTTCGACACCCACATTCTAGGAATTCCTCTCTCACCAAAATCAACAACGCTTATTCAACCTATACTCAACCATGCCTAAAATGACCTAATTTCAACCATACCTATTCAAATTAAAATCGTACATGCCCGAAATGACCTAGACTCAACCATTCCTAAAATGACCTAGACTCAATCATGCCTAAAACCTACCAACCCATTCATCTATCCTCATCTTATTTTCCCCTAGCCTATGGGAGAACTATATCGCATATGATGCCCCTTTTCACCAGGGATATGTAGGCAACACTCCGAGGGCATGGGGCCCTTGGAGGTTAGCTTGACCACTTTTTCCCCTAACCAATTTTCCCCCTTTATATTCACATTCTACCCTAGTTAGTTTCCATTTACAAAAAAACTTAGAAATTAATATATCATAAAAACATACATACCTACCATTTTATAACATCAACCATATCATACATCAATCATTTAGCATTTCCATGATATCAATTACTTGGAAATTTGAACACAACATACATACAACACATTATTTCCATAAGATCAGTAACTTTGAAATTCCATAGACTCCACCATTCCTATACCTAGACTCCACCATACCTATACCTAGACTCCACCATGCCTATACCTGACTCCATCATGCCTATACCTGACTTAACCATGCCTATACCTCGACTCCACCATGCCTATACCTAGACTCCACCATGCTTATACCTGACTCAACCATGCCTATACCTCGACTCCACCATGCCTATACCCGACCAAACCATACCTATACCTAGAATCGACCATGCCTATACCTGACTCCATCGGGCTTAGATGACCTCAACCCAATCATGCCTAACTCAACTAGTTTCCATAATACATAATAGCAATGGAAATTAAACAAGTACATCATCCATCCAACAAATATCATCAAACTATATAATGGGAGTGTCGTGTATCAATACATATATAAACATATGTAAATAAATATAATTATCTCAAAACCTCTCATGTATAATCCCACTTCTTCATCATGTAGGCTGGGTATATATATCAAAAATAAAAATAATGGTACACTATCACATACAATGACCAATCACCCCCACCAAATGCCCTCCTCTCCAGTATCACATGTCTCTTCCTCCTGGCCCTTTTTGGGCCTGGTCTCCGAGAACTAGTTCCTCACCATGGCCCTATCTCTAGGTTCAACGTCCCTTGTGCTACTAGAACTATGAGTCCTGGATCTCGTCTACCCACCGGTTTCCTTCTAGGCTCAATACTCGGCATATGAAGGCACATCAATCCCCTGTGGTTTCTAAATGGTCCTAATAATAGTGAGCCTTGTTCAAAGCATCCCTAAACCTTTCCATGGATATGGTCTATGGTGGTGCCATCACCTCACTTTGCCCCTGTGAACTCTTCCACACCAAGAGTGTACCCTTTCCTAGTGTCAAGTGTTTGTACTATGGGACAATGTCCTCGTGCTGTGTTGGTGCCTATGTAGCTACAGGCCTACATGTCCACAACATGTGCCTGTGCAGTGGCCAACTAACCCTGTAAACCATCCACCTATGCATGTAGGGTGGCTACCTACCCTTCATCCCCATCTCCACCTGTCTGCGGAGCCGGTTCTTGTGCTACCTAGGTTTGTAGGGCCATCACTGTGCTGCAAGGTGGTCACCTCTGCATGTGATGCAGTCAACTATCCCTACAACCCTATAATATTTTCCTATAGGGAGGCCACCTAACCCTACAATGTATCCCTTTGCACTATGACAACGCTAAATGAGATTTCCCAGCCTTGACAGTGTCACTCGTAATTATGCCACCCACCACTATATGTATCCATCGGTGACTCTTGCATCATTGATCCATCTATCTAACACCTGCTCCTCCTTCCCTGTGGGATCACTCAAACATGGTGGAGACATGGGTCTCTCCACATCATCTCTATGGTACTATGGGAAAGGTGGGGGCACGTCCTACCATAGTCCAAACTACCATCTGACCCTATCCACAGGTATCATCTCATGCTCCCCAGCACGCCGCCTCTATATCCATCTCACTAACTACATCTCCTCTAAATCCTCAACCATGCCTCTATATGACGGATAATCAACATATGGTTTCCACACAATATATGTCATTGATAAGCTCTCCAACACCTCCTGTAGTATATAACATTATATGTGACCACAGGCCACTCTCGACTTTGCCCATTTGTACCCATCTCTTGAATCCTACTCTGTACAAACCACCCACAAACCAATCCTGTCATGGTAATTCAACTGGGTGCACACACATAATTTTCTCATATGCCCAGTAGTGTAACAAAAATGTGCAACACATACCAAATATCCTCAACCTACCATAGGCCCATAGCTCCCTATACAACTGAACCAAAACAATTGGTGCTCAAGCAAAGTATATCTACTCCTTTATCATATCCTGTAGCACCCTCATAAGTTCTCATGGGAATCTCCCACCCTCATAATTTGGAAGAGAAAAACATCCCACTACAACCATCATTAGCGCAGAGATAGTTTGGTCTCTCTTATGGGTACGCACGCGGCATACATGTCTCCATAACTCAGACTCGTAATGTGATAGCTCAATAGGCCCATCTCCTCACCAAATATTATCAATATCAGCTCCACTGATGCCTCGAAGAAATCAAATATACTGGCTCCCCAACAATAGGAATCTGCAGGATCCTATACACATCCTCTAATGTGACAGTCATCTCACTGTCGGTAAATGAAAGGTATTAGTTGTTGAGTCCCATCTATCAATGAGAGCAACCATCAAGTTATGATCTTAGGCTATATGTCTATAGTGCTGATCGAACTAAGTCCCACATCTACTATGTGCTCCCACTCCTCAGCTATAATGCTAGGCATCATCTGTACCGGTAGGGGGTGGAGCTATGTCTCTCATCCTTAGTTGATTTCTTGCTTGCACCATCCAACACAACATTGTCAAGTCGCGACCCTCTCAAATTACCTATTCCTTAAAACCCCAACTGACCTCATACTTAGCCATTTTTTTACCAAATCATACCTAAAACCATCACTCATACCTACCCCTCACCTAGTTTCCAATACTTTACCCTAATTCACCTAAAAACCTACGGTCTCCATTTTCATACTTACCCAATTCCCTAGACCATTTCACCTACATACCTATCACACACCTACAACATGGTGCCTTACACTCTTCCACCTACACTAACCTTCACCATACCCCTTCCTCACCTATTTAACTTTCCCAAATACCTTTATGTTATCCTAGTCACTTTTACAATGACTGACATCATTCACCTTGACTGATGCTGGTCACTTTGACTAGTGTCGATCACCCTTTATCCGATCGATGCCGGAAAAACACAACCGACATCGGCCAACCCCTCGAGTAGCGTCGATCACTGTTTAAGCCAAAACCAAAACCCCCATCCCCCATTATCAAAAATTACCAAAAACAACCTAAACACCTACCCCAACCCACCCAAACCTATCCTACCTTCATTACCAACCCTATTTAAGCTACATTTGACCTTCCCACCCCTCATTTCATTCATTTTAACCACATTTTCAAAATTAACTTTCTACCCAAATTTCACACACAATAAACAAAACAATTTCAATCTTTTCAACTAAAATGAAGGATTTGGATTGTCTCCTACCTCTACTCAGTATCATCTCCATGGTGGCACATCTATTTGTTGTGCCGGTGGTCCACCCGCTCCCTCTCCCGCCACTTCCATGCCACAAATCAACTCCTCACCTTACCACTAATCAAATAGCTCCAATCGATCTCATGGACCTGCCTACCAAATGCCAATCACGTGCTCATCGCTCACCAACTCAGCTCAAACACCTCGTACCATCACTTTCCACTCTTACTCTTCTTCTATGTCATTTTCTAAAAGTAGAAAGGTTCAAATGAATCCGTAAAAGGTGGATTTTTCTTTTTAGCCCCAAATCGACATAACTAACGTTGTTCATGTCATTCCTTAGAAAACCAATGTCGATTAAGCTCTAACCGACATCGGTCACCAACGTAGACATTTAACCCACATTATGCCCATTTTTCCTAACAACAATATTTCTCAAATAACTATTCCCTCACCCACAACTCTTAAACCTCACCTACAAGCCTAAAATTACCTGTGAATTTCCTTAATTGCATTTAGGGACATGTTCTTTACCTATACCTCATCCTTCCATGTGCTCTAACCTGCATACCACGACTGAACCACATTTTGTGACATTTTAATTTGTGTTCTCACTATACCTTGCAATGTTATTACTGTGTTGTTCAATGTAATGACCTTGCCTTGCCTAATGCTGTGATGTTTTCCCGACCAAACATTTGGTGCCATGAAACAAAACCTATTACCCATTCCTACACCCGACCTTGTTGTGCTTCATGACATTATCTTATACCTTGGATACATGAATCACTTCAACCTCATTTAGATAAACCTATTGACCTTTGACAATGTAGAGTTTGTAAGATCTTCCTTTTGGTAACGTAATGCAATCGATACATGTGTGTGCATTTGATTTACATTACCCATTACCTGACTTGACCTTTACCCATTTCCTTAGTAACATATTTATCAAACCACTCCCTGACTACATTTCCTACCTCATCGGTTCATGGTTTGAGGGGGAGCACCATCAGCCCTACTTGGGGCAACCCCACTCTCATCTATATTTGGGGAAACCACTTCTATTTTTGTCAACATTGCTTACCAAATACAAGCTACGTGAAAAGAAGGGGAAAATGTAGACACCAAATTTGGGTCACACTCCCCTTGGTCCCCTTCAATCAATTAATGTAATATATTTAATTAATCATGACACCATCACCCCATTATTAATTATTCACCTTCACATTATTAATTAATTTAATTTAATTAATTTCACCCTCACACCTCCACCTCACTCTGGACCCATTATAGGGAATTTAAATCACAATGACCAAGTCATCACTTCTAGTGTTGATTCATTAACTTGACCTAACTAACTAAGACTTCTTCCTAAACCTAACTGGACCTTTTCTAAGTTCTTCTTGCCTTCTCTCATGTGAACTCCACTTTCCTAAGTAGACTCAATGAGAAATCATGCCAAATCTGGGAAGATCTGCCTATTTTTGGTAAACCTAGACTTTCCCACCTTAACCAATGCCAGGTCACCTAACCGTCATCAATTACTTTATATACAATTTTGCAACCTTTTACCTAGGTTGGTGATTTTCAGTTTGGGAGAACTATTGCATTCAAGTGAAATCAAAGCCTCTCAACATCCAGATGACACAAAATACTCAACCACAGGCCCAAGAAAGCATCTAGCTCTCATCCCAAGGCATTAGAATATTCACGGGGACACTCTAGGAGTATTTCCGCGTCACTTTGAACACGAGAATCTCTTCATGAATCAATCATTGTCCCCTTTACCAACTTGATCTACAAATGCAAGTAAGTATACATGATTTTAATCATTTTATGTTTTCTTAAAGTTTAGATCCATTACCTCCTTCATTATATTTTACTTCTCCCTGTATTCCTTTATCTCCACCTTCTCACCAATCCATCAACCCAACCACCTACAAACTTTTGGCTCTTTATACCTACCTTATATACATTCCTGAGTCTTCCTGGTAATATTACAAACCCAACCACTCTCCCTTCATTCTCTGTGCAATCACAGAGAATATTTAAACTGATTTTATTTAATTACTACCAAATTTATCCTACCAACAATGGTCACCTTAACCATTGTCGGTCTCACCTCTCTGTACTAACATCGGTCACCAAACCGACACCGGTCCACTGTGTATTTTTCTAAACCTCCACCAAACAACCCATAACTCCACCAAATTCCATCCAGACCTTACCAGATACCCCAATGACCTTACCTAACACCTCTGTGACCTTCCCAACCAGAAACATACCTTTCCTAATGCTAGATTATTTTGTATTTCAATATTTTGTTTAATCTAGTGTGTTGATAATGTTTGAGATACCTAAATCAAAGTGTTAACAATAGGACCTTTATTTCTTGTATTTACTTTCATTAATTTAAATAAAATAGTGGATTGACAGCCATCTAGGAAGTATCACACTTCCCGGAACTAGCAATCGCTAGGCAGTCCACTATCATTTGCTATTTAATATCATTTGGTGGTCTTGTTTTGTTTCTTATACAGGTTGTTCCTCCTAGCCAAAGGGAAGCTCTTCACGGTAATCTTGGATCAAAAATTTAGTAATTTGTGCATATCATCTACATAATCACAGGTATTCCTCCTTGATTGTTACCTTGTCTATTTTATCACATACTTTGAGGTGAAACACTAATCCATAGGAAATATTTAAATGATTAAGAATAACTATCTAGTTATTAGAATGAAAACTTCAAATATTCGAAAGGATAAAACCGGAGAATATAAGCCCTACTCCCTAATTTAAGATGGTACTTTTAAATTCACATGTTTAATTATTAATAATTCTTATTCATGGGAGATGATGTAAAAACAAAAACTCATGTCATAAATTTGGGATTATATTTTAGGTTTAGTAGAGATTTATTGATTTATATAGTATCATGTGTGTGTCGGGAACATTTGTCCAACATGCACAAAGTGACACCTCAAGAGATGAAGATAAGATTAATTTGTGAGTGTGAAAATTACTTGTATAAGACTCTTATAATTTTATCATTTCGTATTTGTGATTTTTCATATTATTTTAATATGGATAATATCGTGGATGTGGATAATATTGAAGATGTTGATAAGATTAAAAATTTGGAAAAGACCAAGCGTGTGTATAAGATTGTATGCAGATAATATTTTGGATGTAAATATGTTTTTAATGTCAATAAGGATATGGTTATGGATAATATCATGAATAAAAAATGGGTTTGAAGCTAAGGGATATGTAAATAGTATAATTTTTAGTTAAATATTAATAAGCTCATCACTAAGTAATTGTTTTCATATAAGTGAAACATCATAGTTTTAATTATTTTAAGTCGAGTGTATTATCTATTTTTATTATTTTAAGTCAATATATTATCTATTTTATCCAAAAAAATTAAGGTTATTCTTTTCATTAAATCAAGAGGCTTATAACTTCCCATGAGGTAAAATAAAAGCATAACTATAATATGAAATTGTGGAACTCTTATGTTGGTGAATTGGAGCATTCAATATTATTCATCATAGAAGATGAGATATTTTACAAGTAGAATTTGTAAAGGATATTTCCTTGATAAATATGTGGTGATTCACTTCTTAAAAACCCTATTCAATATAGAAACAAATATTTCTTGATTGAAATAAATATGTAATGTGTATTGTATTATTAATACCGGTGGCTTTTTTACTAATGCGGCTAGGTTAGGTGTAAGTCCTATACAATGAATGTTATTATAGGTTATTATTTATCCTTTTATTTATTTAGCAAGATAATTCTTGCACATGGGTTATCCCTATACTTTTTGGGTTAGTTTTCTTAGGTGTACTAGTTGTGTGGAGTTAACTTACTAGCTTTGTTGAGTTATCTTATCAGTTATGTGGAGTTAGCTTGCTAGTCTTGTGGAGTTAACTTAACATCCAGTATCAATTAGTGGGAGTTATTCACTATTGATCTAGGTAGTAGTTACACTTCCCTCCTTCTATATGTACATCCTGATTATTGATTTAATTAGTGCCATTATAATGGATTTCCATATATGATATTTTAGCTCTTTGTTTTTGTAACACCACTTTTATCACTTCAATACTAGGTGATTTTTTTAAATAGTTCCCATGCTTCATTGTTCTAAATTTATCTAATTTAGAACTAGTATCCATCTAGATCAATACATCTTATAACAATTAACCATGTGTAGTTGTATGAGTTAGTTTCACTCTAATCCCTCATAAATCACTCTTTACGAGCCAGTATACCCAGTATACCAATGGTTTTATTTTTAGTAAAAGATAATCAAGTGTCTTATTCTAAGTGTCTACCTGGTACCTGCCATGGATTCCCATCTAGCATCCTACAACTTAGATCTAGGTGAAATCAGGACAGTGCAACCAACATCCTTGCACTACTTTGATCAAAGTTTCAGAGACATGTTTTCCATGCTCAATTCCATGATGACACATTTGTCAATTGGAAATTTCCTTTCACCTTATCACTTAATTATTGTTATCTAGATTAGGATCAGATAGTGGTGTTATAAACAGTTACAAGTCTCGTATAAGGTACAAATCTGGATTAACCTACAAGAAGACGTGCCACTATGACAACTTAGAATTCCTATGGGAAGGTAAGGGTATCTATAATGATTTTCTTCATTCTTGGACCAATTCCCTTTACGTAGAAATCATGAGTTGGCATCGAGGATTCGTATCTATGTGGTACATCTAAATTTGTAACTTTTACGAATCCTACATCTTATGGTGTTACGACAGTCACACTAGGTGAAGCTTGAAAAATAACTCGGATGGATGTTATGTAGCAATAACCAATTAATGACCTTTTCCATTAAATGGGTACTACTCAAAATGTAGCAGCCATAATGAGCTGTTCTTTGAGCTTCCCTAATTGGGAATGTCGCATCTTAGTTATCTTAGGGCAATTTAATTAAATCACAACATGTTACCCTAGGTCTCATGATACTTTCACCACGAAATAATCGTACCTAAGGTCCTATCTCATAATATTCTAGTAGGTCGAATGTAGTATTTGTTATACTTTACATTCCTTTTCAACCAGCTTATATCTAAAGGAAAATCGGACATTTAAGATAGTGAACGATTCTTATGTAAAAAATGGTAAATCATGTAATAAATCAATGAATAGATTTCTCGTAATGTTATGTTGATTATTAGAATATTATTATAAAATTTCCGTTATTCTAATATTAAATGGCATCATGCAAGAAAATCGATTGGTAATATTTATATATCTGGAAAAGGAAAATTGATTAGTAATATTTATAAATTTAGAAATAAAATTTGATTTACTGATTTGTTAAATAGAGAAGTCGATTTGTAATTTTATAAATGGTAAAATAAATCAATTTATAAAACAGAAGTAAATTTGTAATTTTATAAATTTGGTAAATTAAATCAATTTATCAAATAGAGAAGTCGATTTGTAAATTTATAAATCTAGTAAGAAAAATCGATTTACATTTGTAGAACAAAAAATTAATTTATAATCTTTATAGATTTGGAAAGAAAAATTGATCTGTCTACTACATCTTTGTAAAATTGATTACTATTTTTATTTTGGGAAAAATTGATTTGCATTTCAGTTTGAATGGGAAATCAATTTTTTTATGTGGCTCGGAAGGTTGATTCGTATATTACGCTTCTAGGAAATCGATTAACATCGAATATCTTAGTTTATGACTTTGTTTTTAAGGTAAATACAAAGTAGTAAGGGTTCTTGAGCTGATTAAGGTAAATGGAACTTACCTTAATAGCATCAAACTATCTTGAGCTTGCTTTGATATCATTTTCATCTTCATTTAGGATGTATCCAAAGTATAATGGTGTCATGGTCTTACCCGAGAGTATTCGACCCATATATGTTGAGTTTCGTTGGAAATGAAGGCATGATGCTAGGTAATAAGAGGTAATGATATATTTAATCGTGTCCAAGTGTGATGCCTGCTTCAACTACCACTTGAGACCAAGAAACAAATTAGGAAAATTATGGAATAAATTTTTTTAATAGGAAGAGTCTACAACCAAGTTGCAAGACACTAGTTTGAAACTAAATAGGTTCCAGAACAAATTCTAATTAACCAAACACAATATTTCCATTTTTATCTTATAACAAGTTTACTAGGTTCCAATTTGGAGGTTACAAGTTTTATTAAGGTTCAGGGAGAAATTTATCGCTAGGCCTGCTCTCTATCAAGCCCTGAACTTCAACTAGATTTCTCACACACTTAGAGTTATCAAAACTTTCCTAAACTAGGCTCATTGGATAGGAAATTTCCTCACCTTTCCAACCATATAAAGAAGTCCTCCTAAATCCTTGTAAAACTCAAGTTATGGTGGGCGGAGTTTTAGGGGAAAATTTTCCCTTGGAGGTCCGCGGGGATAGGGAGAAAACTGGGAAAATTTTCCCAAATGCCACGTGTCATCACGTGATTGATGTGGGAGAGTGGGTCGTGGGGAAAATTTTGAATTTTTTTCCCAAAACCAAAGTCTCTATTTCCAAAGGAAAATTTTCCTCCATGCCCCCGCACTTGCTCAAATGGCCACGTGGCGCTTTGTGATTGGCCGAGGGCCGGCAGAAGAAAAAGTGAAGTTTTTCCAAAAGTGTAAAAAGTTAAGTTTTCAATTGTAAATCCTCATTCCTCCCTACCATGTGTCAGCATGTGATTGGTGCGGGGCCGAGGAAATTTTTAGGAAATTTTTCCAAAGTTCAAAATTTAAATTTTTCTAAGGTCGAATTATTTCTTTTCTTTTTTTTTTGTTTGGGATGGCCATTTTGAAGTAAAACTTCAAATGGCCATAACTTTTGATAGGAAGCTCCATTTTAGGAAAACGAGGACTTTCTGGAAATATATCGGAGTCCTCTTTGCATAAAAATCATCAATTTTAGAATTTGGTAAATTTTCAAGGGTCAATTTTAAGAAATTGATCTGCAGAGAATTATAATTTTAAAACTGGCAGTTTTTTTCCAACTTGCAAGTTTCGTTCAATTTTGATTCCCTTTCTCCTCAACATGTAAATTGAACATGGAGGGATGATCATGGGTGTGTTAAAGAGTGTTTTCTAGGTTCAAATTATGTATTGGGTTGCAATTGATATATTTTGCATCTTTTGACAGGAAATCTATTATGCAAGTTCAAAATCTAGTTTGATGCAGTTCTTGATGATCATTTTAATTGTTGCGTTTCCACAAGGTTTATAAACCTTAATACATCTAAATTTTCTTATCTCGTTCCTTAATTTTAGTTATGAATCTGAACTGTGCATTTAATGAATTAATTCCAGTGCCAAATTCCAAAGAAAACAGAATTCAATTACTAACAATTTAAAGGTCAATTTACAATTTCCAAAGTGGAAGCATTTTCATTTCTGATCTGTAACATCCTATTGCTATAATTTATTACTTAAAGTACATGGCACCATTTTGATATCTAAATTTGACAATAAAACAAGGAAACAAAATCTGTCGTTTATTCTTCACGCATTTTTTTTTGACAGGGATACCATTTCAAACAACAAATGTAATTCAAAACATTCAATACAATCCAGTATGCACATTCCAACAGAATTAAAAGAATCAATGCCATCCTTTATTGAGAGGTCAAATAGCTTTACAACCGAACTCCTTTCCAATTTGATTTGATTTCAAATTTCAAAATTACAAGTATGGATATCAATTACATTATTTTCCCAAGGTAAAACAGAGAATACATTTCTCAATTCAATTACAACTTCCAATTACAAAGTAACATCTCACATTTCAACATCAATTACATTCATCCACTCTAAGTGGGAAGGGTTACATTCAATTTTCTCAAGAAAAAAGGACTGTCAAACTGTTTTATTCTTTCCCCAAACAGCAGTTTTTGTTTTCTTCTTCTTTATTCATCTTTGAATCACAACAAGGAAGGGGGAAAGGCAACACTCTCCACCCAACCAAGATACCCAATGGGAAAATAGAAGCCATCTTTCCCCATTGGCCCCCGAGCCCCAACCATATTGAAATGGAGCATGATAATTCAACACATGGCAACATGGCTTCTTCACATACAAGCATAAATTCACAAACACAAATAAACACAAAGCAAGAGGATGTAGTTCTCAACTACAACAATCAATTCCAAACAAAACAAAGGCTCCTTCTCTAAGCAAGCAAGCCAAGCAAGAGCAAGAACTATGGAGGTCTCCTTATGCCTCCCAAGTTGAATTTTGGGCATCCACCAAGAGAAAAATGCCAAGATCATAGCAATCCCATAAACCTTATCCCTCCTCAACCCCTCCTTATCCCTCCTCCAAATTTATCCCTTATACCTCCCCCAAAGTAGGAAATGCAAGCAATTTCCTTTCCTAGGTGGATCCCAAACCAACATTCCCTCCAAGAACAAATAACAATGGAAAATCCCTTATCCCTCCTCTGATAAACCTCATAGTCTTCTCTCCACACCATGCCCTAAGCATTCTACCCATCCCTCTAAGAATTGCAAACACAAATACATTCAAAATTCATGCTAAAAGAGGGAAAAACAACAATTTTAAAAAGTGAGAGCCTACCTCTCCATAATGGGGACTTGCTCCCAAAACAACAGTCTTTATTTCACCAAAAACTAGTCCCAAATCAGCAAGGTAAATGTATGCACAAGCAAATCCACTTCTTCCACCAAGCAAGCTCCAAAATGCAAGAGAAATTTTGACCCAAGAGTGAAATCTCCAACCTTCAACAACCTCAAAATGAGGAGGAATTCCAATTTTAAAGGAGAGGGTGGAAGAGGATGATGTGGATTCCAAGTGGGATGCCACATCATTTTTCCTCATCCCAAAAAGTAATCAACATCAAGGCAATTAAATCCCAATCAATGTGAATGACAAACCACTTACACACCTCATTTTTTCCCATCATAAAAAAAGAATGCATTTAAAATTTGTAAGACAAGTGCAAACAAATCTTACAATAAATCATGTCAAAATGCAATAAAATAAGTTGATTTTGACTCCAAATTAATAAACAAGGTTGGTGGAGGATTTTGAGAGGTGTGGGACAAGTTTAACTTGTCCCACAAGCCTCCAAATTTTTCCTTGTTGGTTTGAAAATCTGTCGCTTGGGTAGATTTATGGATAAACGAACCAACAGTGTGCAGGGCATAGCCCCTCTTTGAGTCAGCAAAGTGAAACTAGTTTATTGCTATTCTACCAGCAGGAATATGTGCAAGTCTCACAATATTCTGCCTTTGGGGGTTTGGGATCTCATCCCAGTAGGGGTGTTTCCGACTGTGGAAAGAAAGGAATGAAAGAGAGGATGAAGAAAGATCAAGTCCGAAGGGAGAAAAGAAATGAATTCCAAAGCAGAAAGGTCAGAAGGTTTATGTTTTGGGATTGGTAGTAAACAGAGCCAAACCTACTTGCATAAACGAATAAAGCAATATTGATGAATAAATGACAATAAAACAGAAGCAGATCCAACAAAGCATAAACACACAGATCTGACATAAGAAAGATCTAATGCATATAACACATGTATTCAGCACAAAGTCTAAATATTGTATTAATATTTCTTTCTGTTACAAAAAGCTCAAAGTCTTTTCTTCTCACTTCTATTTTTCATCTAAAAGATATTCATCCCCGAATACAACAAGTATTCAAGTATTTATAGAAGAAGGAGAAGAAGGAAGGCAAAAAGGAACCAACCACCTATTTACATAAAATATACAAAATATCTCAAAGTCATGTTGACTTTTGACAACTTGATGGATGACATCATCCCATGGTGCAACATGGATGATGTCATCATTTGTGCCAACATACTTTAGACATTTACAAAAAGAAAGTCGAAGAAGAGAGAGAAATTATTCGTCGTCATCGTCCCGCGGCTGAAAGGGGATATCCTGCTCTTCTGCTTTACTCAGGTGACGAGATGTGGAATTGGGCATGGTATTCCATGAACTTGCTGATCATGGGCTCTAATTGATCCTGGGAAGGATCCTTGTGTCGCTCACTGATAGCCTCGCAAGTCTCCCGCTCATCTGTGAGCTTCTCTGGGAGTTTGGAATATTCATTCTCTACTTCTATTAAGAACCCGATGAAGTCCCGACAGGCCAGCAGGTTATTGATGGATTCTGTGTCAAAAGTGACCTCTGGCCCCAGCCCTTGTAAAATGATCTCCTTGAAGATCTGAATGGTTTCGTCAACCTTCCTTAAGGCGAAAGAAGGAGTAAGCAACCCTGGAGACATCGTTAGAACAATTTGTTCCATCTGATGCATTGCGTCCAGGGCTTCTTCCTTTACCTTATCAATCTTTTCGAGGACGAATTCCAGTTGATCCATCCGGTAATCCAGAGTGGAAAGGATTTTATTGAGGGCCCTGGGGTGACCGAAAACACTGAACTTGACCAGATCTTCGACTGAACAGTCGAACATTCTTTGAAAGGTCTCACGCTATAGCCTAGCATGGTCCAGCTCTTCGGATATGGGTCCTGCTAACGCCTGGAGTTCTTTGTTCACCTTGTTGATGTTTAGATACAAATCGGTGAACTTGGCGATCACTCGTTCACTGTCCTTGAGGATTTGGCTCCTCCAGGGAAACTGCCATACCCTGCTCGCCGATCTTTGCATATTCATTAATTTTATCCTGACTCAGAGGCTCAGGAGTTTTGGTGGCAGTTGTGGGAGGTACACTTCCCATCTTCTGTAAGGCGTGGAGTAGATGTTTATTTTTCTCTTTCAGTAGCCTTTTCTCTTCTTTTTCTTCTTGAAGCTTCTTGTAGAGGGCATCAACTGCAGATAGGGCCTCTCCCTGAAGACTTTCAGAAGACATCCCCATTGTGACTTGAGTCACTGTAATCTGTCGGAGACAGATCCTTTTTATCCTTCAGAGGATTGGGGTATGCGATCTCCATTACCCTCTCTCCCAAAGCACTCTGAGAGAAGCGTGTGATAGGATTTTTCTTCTTTTCCCCTTTTGACGGGATTACGGAGAAGTCCATCGGAGCGATGGGAACTTTCCTTTTCTATTGACTTAGGTGCTGGGAGATCCAGCCGGACTTATGGGAGAAGGACCGAGAAAGCAGAGAGGGGGAAGGCTGTAGTAGTAGAAGGGAAAACGTGGAGACACTTGGAGGCGGCATCAAGAGGGAAGCCGAGGAAGTGCTCATGGGAGGAAGAGATACTACGGGAGAGAAGAAATAGGAAGGGAGGAGAGCTCGAGAGATGAGGGAAGAAATGGAGGGGGATAAGTCCGCGAGAGAAGAGAAGATGGACGAAGAAGCAGGAGGAACAGTAGAAGAAGGGGAGAGGACCTCAATTGTTGCAAAGCGGTGGCCACATCACGAGTGGATGTTCCTATTGGAACATCTTTCACTATTTCCTTCTCTGGAGAAGCCAGAGTTATAACTTGTTCGGGTGCAGCGGAAGGAGGACTTTCAGGAGCTTCCTCTTGGGTGGAGTTAGATTCACCCTCTTTGCCTTTTCCTTTCCCCTTTGGCTATTGTTTAGCCCGAGGAGGTGCGTTGCCCAACGGAGAGGTTGTGAAATCGACCCCGAGGTAGATGAGCCCGTTCATTCGGCACCAATGCTCTGTTCTGCGTAGAGTTTCCTTGACTCTCTCCTCAATTGTCTGAGGTGCTTTAGTTCTATCAATCAACGCGAAAGGCCAATCGTCCCCACCCGTGTCAAGATACACTTGATCCACTTCTTGCTCAGTAGTTTGGTAGCCTTTTGGGACGATGGCTACCCCATACTGGATGATTTCTACTAAGGCCAAGCGAGAATGATCCTTCCTCCTGAGCTCAACCTCATGATATATGTCGATGTAGATATCTTCGATCTGAGGGATGTGGATCGGGTCGAGCTTGGCCCTAGGCAAACAATTTCTCGGGTCGAAGGTGGGCCTTGCTAGGAAGTCATGTTTCAGATTCAGCAGCTCCAGTTCTGCAAACATATCTTTTGCCTTGTGGTGAGTGAGACACGTATACCTACCCACTGTGAGGGGGAAAGGAGTTCCACCCTTCTTTCTCTTTAGGCACTTTTCGTGGTAAGTAACAAGCTACCTCGACAGCTCCAATAGGATCAACTTGGGCCCGACATACCTTGGCAGTCTAGTCGGTTCCCCCAAGAAATTGACTACCCTCAGATAGGTGAATGTGGGGAATTGAGTGAACAGGGCCCCCCACTTCTCAGTAGCTACTACTATGCTCTTGGTTGTGCGACCGTGAGTCATATTCGACCTCAACAGGCAGATGATGAAGTAGAAGAATGCATCATTGATCTTTGTGAATTGGGGGATGCTATTTTCCAGCTTCAGCTCTGGATAGTATTCATAAATTTTGACTTGGGGCCAAACCCCGCATCGCATCAGAGCTGGATAGTCCCTTTCTGAAGCTGCAACATAGACCACGTAGGAGTTCATATAGAACCTCCCCGTTGTGTTAAGTTGTTGTAGCTACTCGGAGATTGTGCTGCTTATGATTTCTACCCATTCAAAGCGTTGATCGGGCACATTTTTGTTCATTGTTTCAAGGTACCGCAGCATCCACTTGTGAAAATAATGGGCGTCAGGAAGCCCAAAGACTCTGCTTAGGAATGTAATTGTGTCATTGAGTTCCTCTGAAAATTCACTGCGATGAATGACTTGTGGCCACCGAGTCACTACTTTTTTGTTCTTCAGATAAACTTCATTCATCAGCTGCATGCACTGATCTTCATTGTCATCCCAGGCCTTGATGCAATCTTCTTGGCTGATGGCCACAAAGTGCCGGTGATGAGGAATGCCGAGCATTATTTCAAAGTGCCGGGCAGTGAGGTTAATTATGACCTCGCCCTTCTCACCATGGACACATCTTGTGTCTTTGTTGTAGCATCGGGCTACCACCATCATAAACTCGTTGTTTACGGCACTTGGCGGGATCCCACCAAAAAGTGCGGGGCACCGCTGCTATCGCCTTGTCCATCTATGGACTTCTTGTGACCCTCTGGGTTCTGGCCCAGAAATCTTCCATGTCAATGTGACCCAGTTCTGAGTCTTTGATATCTAGGTCACACTCTGCCTGGGACTCGGGCATTCTGACCCTCTGATACTTATACTTCATTTCTTCTTCTGTGAGCTTGGCCTTGCCTTTAGATTTGATAGGTTTCTTGCTTGATGTTGACATATGTTCTTCTGAACTTAGTTGCTGATCTGCAAGAATAAGAAGTGAAACCCAACACAAGAAAGCCATGTCAGCTGTCTGATTTTCCATTGAAATGCTGATAGAAGAAAGAGTTAGCAATTTTAAGGCCTCAGGGCGCAGGGTGCATGAATACTGCAGGTTACAGGGCTAAATAGTAAGGCACACAGGAAAGGGTTGCTGCAGGGGATAAATCGGCCAGCAGCGCGCATGGCACATGGACACTATAGGTTACAGGGGCTAAATAGTAAGGTGCACAGGAAAGGGCTGCTACAGGGGATAAATCAGCGCCGAAGGGCGCATGGCGCATGGACACTGCAGGGTGCATTCTTTGTTGTTGTAAGCACAAGTGCGCCTGCACCATATGTATGCATTTTATAAAGGGTGCATGGATTCTTTATGTTACACGGAACAGGATGCGCCCGTGGCACATATAATTTTCATGTTGCATGGAACTTCGGTGTGCCAAAGGTGCATCTAAGGTTTGTGTAACATATGCTTTTTGTGCGCTAAAGGGAACTTGGCGCGGCACATGGAAGGAATGCATAACATGATGTTATTGTAATGAGGGATGCGCCTGTGCCGTTTTACAATTTTGCACTTGGCGCGGATAATTTCTATGTTGCATACATGCAGGGTGCGCCAAAGGGCGCAGGTTTTAACGATGCAACAAATGAGTTTGGTGCGCCATGAGGGGGCGCGAGGAAAGTGTTTGCAACAAACTAAGGAAGTGCGCCTTGAGGGCACAACTTTTCATTATGTAGCAGGCAGGGAATGTGCGCCATTGGCGTGGCTTCTTTGTGTAACAGGGGTGACAGATGCACCAAAGGAGAAGAAAAATACAGTTTCTTTTTAAGCTTTGATTCTCTCTCTCTGAGGGGTTTTACATGTGGTTTAGCTCCTTCTGCAGGGTCGTTTGGGTGATGAAGAAGCTACAAAATGAGAGTTCCAAGCTATTTTTCAGGACAGAGTTTCCTCTACCAGCAGATCTGGAAAGAGGGGGAAGAACATGTGGAAGAATGGAAAAGACAGCAAGAAGGGGGAAGTTCATGATTTCACAGTCTTTCCAATCCAATCCATACCAACAAGCAGCCAAAAACCACAAACACAAAGTGCACAAAAGAAAGAGGACCTCTTACCAGGATAAATAGTGGAGAAGTGTGCAAACGGGTCCATGAAAAGATTCGAAAGCGACAGGGCTGGTGCGCTGATAGGTACAGAGAAAAATAATCACGTGATTTGTGTTTGGTGACAATGACAGTGCAGATGCACCTATTTATAGGCGAGGTGGCAATAAATGCGCCACCAACTTTTTAAGTGGCGCATGAAAAGCATTGTCGACACAAGAAAACATGCGCCCTTGGCGCATCAAAACACTTGCCAACACGAAGTTAAGTGTGCCTTTGGCGCACCGGAAGTGGTGTTGACAGAGGAATATGTGCGCCCTAGGTGCACCAAAAAGGGGCGCAACAAAAGTTCTGTTGACAGGAAGGCGCATGCGCCTTGTGCATGCAAGGAAGACTCAACATAGTGAGGCACATCAAAATGCCTGTTGACACAAGAAAGCATGCGCCAAAGGCTTTAAAGGGGGCGCATGAACATTTGATGTTGCATTTTCATTATATGCGCCTGACCAAAAAAGACCAAAAATGGATAAGTTCGAAAAACTAGATTTCCTTGGAAGGGATTTGCAACGTTCCGAACGCAAGGAATCCCTGACGAGGGATCGGAACAAATTTTGGTAGGGTTATCTGTAAAATTTCCCTTGCCAATTTTACGGGATAACAGTCCTCCAAGCTCAAATTCAAATTTCAAGAGGGAGATGGAGTGTTTGACCTTCCAAAATCTTCTTACAACCTCTTACAATTTCTTACACAATCTATCACTTCACTTACACAACCCATACTTGGTAACTTACACACTCTTTTAAAATGCATTTATTTCTATGACATTTATTTATTACAAACTTTAGACACAACCATATATTTAATTACCATATGGTTATAAAATATATAAATAAATTTCATTTTCAACCAAGACAATAACATTTAATTTCACCTTCCACATCCTATTTAATTAAATTAAATTTTAACTATATGACTCTCACATTATACTATCACATTAAAATAATTAAAATAAAGAGCACATTACAAATAAAATACATACAACAATAATTTTAAAAAGGGACACAACAAATAAAGCACACATATACCCCATGGTCACAATAATGGAAATCCCCCCATGGGAAATCCTAACAAAACACAACATACAACTCAAACACAGTTGCCATGGTGACCTTGTTGATTTCACACTGAATTCCAATATGGTTAGTCTCCAGTCCCCCAACATTGTTGTGATTTTAACCTGCAAAATGCAAAATACCTCCTTCGGCCTCGTGGCCACATCAGAACATCCAAATGATATAAGCAACATAAAATTATTAATTTTAAATCACAACAATATCAAGGATTCAATATTTATCATTAAAATTCAATTTGTAACTATATCATCATCCAATAGATTTCTATACTAGAGCTATTCATAATAATCAATGTCACATGTCTAAAATTAACATCAATAACCTGTCCATGTCAACTAGTATATCATTATCCACATAATAATAAAAATGTCTCAATGATCCTCAAGCACAATAACTGAATCCAGATCAATATTAATCCATAGTCTAACATCTAACCATCATGCTAATCAAAACATATTAATGTCCATAATAATCCATGAGCTAGTATATACACATCCTGTTACATCAAAATATAATAATATCCAAAATATGATCAATAGAGTCAGGATCAGTATCTAAACAGTGTCAAAGGGAAGTGGGCACTACATCCTTGTAGAAAGTATTGTGACATTATTAATATCATTATGGGATATCTTCTAGGAATATCGAATAATCCTAACCTAAGATATATGACGTTCCCATTTAGTGGAAATTTATGGGCCTATTCAACATGGCTTCTACCATGTTATAACCATTAATGACTAAGGTCATTATTTGGTTATAAGCGGGACAGATGCTATGTCAAATTATCTCATCAAGCTCCTCTAAATGAGAAGGTCATAATGCACTAAGATGCAAGTATGGTCCTAGGTATGAATGCGGTAGTGTAGCATGGTGAAGTTCCCAATGTCATATTATGATGACTATGGGAAAGAGAGTGACCTGTAATGATGTAAATAATTATGGATACACTCACTCTCCCTTAGTCATCCTAAGTCGACATTGTGGGACTTATCCATGTAGGTTGATCTAGATTGGTGCCTTGTACACAACTTGTAAATGATTGACACTTCACGATCTAGTCCTAATCTAGATAACAGTTTTTAGGTGTTAGGGTGAAAGACAAATTCCAAATGACGATTATGTCGTCATGGAAATCAAGCATGGAAAACATGACTTAAAACCTTGGCCAAGGTAACACAAGTTGTTGATTGCGCTTGTCGTCAGGATTTCACCTAGTCATAAAGCTACAAGATTTCAGATGGGTATTCTGTAACAGATGCCCAGATAGGAACTTTAGACTATAACACTTGAATGTCCTTGAAGGATGATGGAAACCATGGTATACTTAGTATATGTATTTAATGAAATGGATATGAGAGGATCGGTTTTAGTTTGACTCATATAGTTGCATAAGGTTTATTGTTATAGGATGGATTGAATATGATGATGTTAGTTCTAAATTGAGTTAATTTAGAACAATGAAACATGGTGAAGTGATTTGATTAAAAAAATCACTTGTGTTGAATTCTTAAAATGAGGATGTTACGGTTTGCAAATATTTTTGTAAGGTTATTCTAGTGAATTCTTTTAGCTTATCAAATGTGGTGTACTATTTTCATATAAGATGTTCACGACTTGGAAAAATCTTCTTATTATTCCTTTCATGGTGTCAAAGTAGTAAATAATGTAGACATCCAATTGTAGGATTTTGGCAAGAAATGATTTACTTATTTTCATATATTTGAAATTTGTTAGAAATTTCTTCCAAATATCCATTTTTATGCAAAACAGAGGGCTCTATTGTATTTTAAAAGTGGAAAAACCCTAGAAATGAGTGTAAAATTTACCATTGAAGGAGACAATTTGTTTTGATTATGTAGAGGCGGACACGGATATGTACAAATTCACTTGGAAATCCATGCTAGGGAAGAAATTTGTGCTAGGAGGTAGAAAGTCCAAAAATGATTTCTAGGTTTTTTGCATTTGGTAATGGGTTTTTTCTTCCATTTTTCAAAGTTCATGTTTGGCGAGGATCTCAAGATCTTAAAAAATAATGCCAAGGTTTTAGAAATCCATGTTGGCGAGGTAAATGGGCAAAAAAACCATTTCTTGGTTTTACGTGTTTAATTATGGGTTTTTAATTCTATTTTGTAGAGTTCATGTTTTGTGAATACCTAAAAATATTTAAAAATTATGTGGAGGTCTTATAAATCATGTCGAAGGCAAAAGGGCAAGAAAAATGGTTTCTAGATTTTTTGGGTTTTCGTGTTCGAGAATGGTTTTTTTCTTTTTCCGTTTTGTAGATCCATAATTGGAAAGTTTTTCCAAAAACATTCAATTGAGAAGAAATGAAGGAAAAGAAATTTTATGTTTCTTAAAAAATATATATATATATATATATATATATATATATATATATATATATATATATATATATATATATATATATATATATATATTAAAGCATATAGTAAAAGCTTATAACTTTTGATAGGCAATTCAAATCAAGTGCCATTTTTTAAAAAGCATTTATTTTTCATGTTTGTTCCATTGGAACTATTTATTTTAAGAAACACACTAAAATTATAAAATGTCATTATTATAATGAGACACTTAATTATAAAGTGCCTACATTTGGTGTGTTGTACTCATATGTGGATGATTTTTGGCTAAGCCCAATGTCCTAAATTTTTAAGTGTTGAATTCTTGTATCTATCATGGATATTGAGAATGAGATGCTTTTCTCCGAAGTGTGTGGAATTCAGGAGGATATGGTCAAATTTGTGGAAAAAAATAAATCACTTAAAAATAAAAACTCTCTTCTTCATAACCTCATTTATGACAAGAATAAACTAATACACTCCCTACAACAAACACTTGCTTACTTACAACATCATCCTCACATTTTGGACTTTGAAACCCCTACTCATGTTCCTAGTCCACTTACAGATATTTCACCTATACCCACTGGCCTTATTTTTTCAGTTTTTGATCCTAATCCTACATCTGATGGTCCTAATCCTTTTTTTCTTATTATTGCATGTTCTTCTTCCACACATATGCCTATTTCATTAACCCATGTTTTGTATCCCTCTTCGATTACTTCTTCTCACATACACGAGTCATTTAAGCAACATACCACTACATTCGATTATCAAATACTTTGTTCTATAGGTTTCACTGGTAGAGGTATTGGTATAAATTCACATGGTGTTTATTCTCCTATTTTTATCTAATTTTTGTTTCCTTTTCAAGTTAATGAATTAGTTACTAAATAAAATCAAACAACTACAAAATGTGAGGGTTCAAGGTGCCTCGAATGTGTGATGGATGCAAATGGATGAGTGTAAAGTGAATGATCTCGCTACAAGCTTGAAGAACCTACAAAACAAGTATAGCTAGAAGGAAAATTGATTAGATTGTATATGTGGGGATGCCCGACAAAACCGGTTCCAAGAAGTGTTACCTTCTTTTCATGGTTATCAACCTCGTTTGATAAAATAAAGTGAAATAAAAGATAAATGATTTGATAACATGCGAAAATTTATTAAAAAAGAATCTTGAAATGAAATAAATGGATAGAAATTATTACTCGATCTAAATTGACTAAAAAAATTATCTAGCTAGGTCGACAGTGACCTAGGCTACACAGGGTCAAGTCAATGGTGACATGGGTTGATGAAGGTGGACAACAAGATAGATAGAAATGCATATATGCAAGAATATGATTAAAAAGAGGTGATCACAGAAGCCTTAGAAGACTGGTAACAACATGTAAAGGGGATCTGAGACAAATAAATGAAGGGGATACAAAGATAACAAAGATTAGGATGGATTGGACTGAAAATAGAGTAGATTTAGAGAATTAGAATGGTAGATTTGGGGTTTGGAAGAAATACAAGAGCATAAGTAAACACTAAGAGAGTCTAAAAAATTATGATGACACAGGACTTAGTTGACGGTGACCTAGATAATACAAAAAAATCCAAAGGTGGATGAGATGAATAGGAAACCTACTATAAAAATGACTGGAAGAGTAGGCTAAAGATGAAATTCGATAGTAGTTGGACTGTAGGAATTTATACTCTACAAGATAATAATGCAAATATCATATGCTATAATAGACAAGCACAAAATCAAAATAAACCTCCCAAAGTCACACAAGTGATGTGAAACAAACTCCAATGGATTATAAGAGGGTTGACATAACTATAAGGATGCTCGATTCAAAGATTATTTTGCATCGTGTAAGAAAGATCAAGTTGTGTCTCATTTTGGAAGGGGGAAATTAGTCTTATAGGGTTGACGAAAACTGGTGGTCACCACCGATTGCGGACAACTATTCCTTGGATGGTAAAATCACTTATTTACTCGGGATATGGGGCTTTTAGGGATTGGGATAAGTGCTTTAAAGCATGTTTGCGGGCAAGGGTTGTTTAGGGATGTTTCATGGGTAGATAGGAGATAATGATGGGTAGGATAAAAGCTAGAAAAATCATAGGGATGTGGATTTAGGTGGTTAGGGATAAAAGCATCCCAAAGACAGCCAATTAGAGGTAATTAGTTAATTAAGAGAGGTGAAATATAATTATGGGTAATTAGATAATTCGGGTTAATTAAAAGGAATTAATTAAGGATTAAAGGTGATGAGATAATAGATGGTCATTTAAATAAATGAATTAAATTGAGGAGTTCTAGTTATAAACATGGTGAAAAATGCACACGTAGGCAATCGAGAGTAGTGATACCAATTTTTGGTGTCTACATTTTCCCCTTTTTGTCACGTGGTTTGTGCTAACAAGCCATGAGAAACAAATGATGAGAGATAAAGAGTAGGATGAATAGTAGGAAGGTTGAAGATGATCTCCCCCTCAAATAAGGGGTCGATAATGCCAAGGGGAATCGATAATGAGTTTGAATGAGGTAGATGTTGAAGGGCGGGTGGGTGAAGAAAGATGGGTAAAATGATGAGGTGAGGCAAGATGCCCCAAATAAGAAGGATTTAAACAAAAATAGAACCTATTTTGGTGATTCCAATATCATGTCGGTAGGGAATAAAGGATGGTCTAAATGGAGACAATGAAAAATGATCTACAGACCAGTGAGTGGGAAAACTCATGGTGAAATGGAGGGAATCCAATGGGAAACCTCTCAAATGGATGTGAGTCGTGAGGACCAATGGGTCATAGGTAAACATCAAACTATGTGCAACCAAATGTGAAAATAATGTGAAATCCTTCGTACATGAGGAATCAAGTGAAAGGTGTGCCTCTATAAAGGACAGGGGATGAGAATAATGGTGTCCTAGAAAAGGGCACGAAATGGCCAAGAAATGAAAATTTATTAAAAGGTGATGATATAAAATACCCAAAGGGGGAGTAAATATGGCCAAAAAGGTGGACTTTGGGAGTAAACAAGGATAAATAGAATGTTAAAATAAATTTCCCTAGGGGGAATAAATGAGGCCACAAAGGTGGACTTTGAGATCAAAATAGATGAGGCCTTAGCAAAGGATAGAAAAAATGAGGAGGGAAAGTGAAAATAAGGGTTACTAAGGTGTTGGCGAGAAACTTTTTCGGTGGAAAAACCTATGGATTTATTTCCAATGCTCGGGAATCTAAGTCCATCTACTTAACAGTGCAGCAACCACATATGCATGCACAAGTAAAGGTAGATTTTCCTAGTGGCCTTGTGGTTGGGGATCCAACAAGGGTGCTCCAATGACCCTGCGGTAAAGCTAGCAATATATCTCTAGGGAATAATTTGTCTAGAAGTGGGAAAGGGAGTGAGAATATGAGGTAGGGGAACTAATTTTGCAGGTAGAAAATCAGATTCCTACACACACTAGTTAGAAACTTCATCACATGCATTCATGAGCAGAAACAACTCTGTAAATGAAAAAAGACCAAATAGAATTTATTGATCACAAAGTATCAAGAAACCCCTTAGTCAAAGAAAGATAGAAACTCCTTATTATTTTATTGATTGCTTAAACAAAAGTTGTACATAGTGTGGGAATGGAATAAATTTGAGAGTGGAGGAAAGTAGAAGAAAATGGCTATCTCCTTTGCTTTCTCTAAGTACAATGCACTCTTGAGTTTACAAGATCAATTGCCAACCCTTTGAAATGGGAATGGATTTACAATTTATAGAATGAGAGGTGACTTATCATCTACCCCCAATGGCTTTTCATATGTCCTTGTGTAACTTGAAAATTTTCAACTTCCTAGGAGAATATTAAGTCCCTTTTTATAACATAAAGGTGACTTATTACATTAGGAACATTAGGACATATGAAAAGTGTAACCCCAATGTGAAATTAGAATATTGGAAAGTGAGAGAAAGTTGGGGGAAGAGGAGAGAGAAAGAGAGAGAGAGAGAATAAGAAGAGGATATGTCATTCCCGATGAAGTTCGTTGATCCTTGTTGATGGAAAGCTCCAAATGCAGTGAAACTCTGAATCTTCAAACTCCTTGCACACTAAGAAAATCCTTCAAATTAGCTCATGAAAAATTGCTAAGTTGAATAAACTAATATGGATCTTGAATGCTCTGTGAAAAATCTGATGATGATCATGAACAATGATGTCCCCTGAATGATTTTTGAGCTTTGGAAATGGTGGATTGGTGGACTAAGGTGGTCTCTGCAACTTTTCTTCCGCGGTGAGAAGCGTGCAAGAAGAAATTGACTCACAACTAGAAAAAAAAAATCAAATTTTTGAGTTTGAGTTGGGCACATTTTTTTCTTGACATCCCTCACCTCAAAGAGATGTGAGGGACATCAATTTCCATGGTAATCCTAGAGGTGACACGTGTCCTTGATCCGACGGCAGGGAATGAGTGCTCCAAAATCAACTTTAAAGCACTGAGGGGCTAGAAGTGGGTCACATGGGTGACCAAAAATCTCTCCTAGAGGGCTGGGCACATTTTTCAATGTATGATGTCCCTAACCTGTGAGGGATGTGATGGAAATCAAATTACATGGTGGTTCTAGAGCTGACATGTGATGTTGATCTGACGGCAGGGAATTTGAGCTCCAAATTACACCGGGGGAAAAACTAACAATGTTGATGGTTGTATGGGGTTCCAGAGGTAACATGGGGTTGGGAAAATTTTTCCAAGGGTGATTTACCTAACCTAGGATCCCACCAGGATCCTGGAGCTGACATGTGTCCTCCAAAAATTTGGCTAAGTCCTGAACTTGCTCTAAGAGGACAACTTGTGACGATGATATCTTGAGCTCTCGATAGAATTTTTCAGAAACATTATATATGATCCTGAATGTAAATTGTATTTTGAATCCAATGGTATGGGTATCATGTATTTATTCTTTCGTATAATCCCTAAAAATAGGATTTTTGATTTTGTATTCCACATGCGCCCAAGAAAAACTACTTGCATACTTGATGTGCCAAATTGTTGTGAAAAACATGATTTCACCATCATGTAAGGTTTGGAAATAAATTTCATTGATTTTTTTCTCCTAAATCCATCCAGATCTCCCGAATAACCCTCTGAAGCTCTGCAGCTTATTTTGGCATGTGCACTACCTAGGCCTGTGAATCCCCAACTTTGATGAAACTGCCACAACTACTCCAAATCTTCCCTGAACCTTCCAAAATCACCTTCATGATGTTCCTATTCCTTTCAATCACTTCCACATCTATTTTGGATTTTCTTCTATGCTCCATGGAGTTTCTCTAGTCCTCGGAAGGTCGGTGATAGCCCTTCCCACAACTACCTGTAGCTTGCAACTTTTGATGAACTCTTAAAATCACCTAGGGGTTATTTGACTTTCCTAAATCACATAGGGGAATGAATTAAAACTGATTGGGAGGTTACTTTGACCGATATTTGGAACACACTGATGTCTTGGAATGATAGGACTTGAAACAAATTGGTATAGGAGTATCATTTTCATGCTTGGAAATTATCAATTTCCTATTTCACATTGCACAACAATAATTGGCCCTAGCTTGGGGACGTGACATGAAATGAGCTCAATGAAGACATGACATGGAGAATCCGAATCTTAGTTTTAAACCATATAAATCATTGATCATTGCCTTATCCATTGGACCCTATAGAGTCATGTACAACTTACAAGAGAGAGAGAGAAAGGAGGAAACACACACAAAACAAGGAAAAAGGAAACACACCTAAAAATAACCTATGGTACAAGGTGGGGGATAACCCACTTTCACTGAAGCATTTTTCATTTCTCAAAATTTACCCCGAGAAGGCAACACGACGAATGATGATGTTCTATGAAGTTTTTGACTGGTTCCAAGAAAGTAGCCTCATCTCCTCAATTTTTATGAAATTCGGGTGCTTCCACATTTTTATGTACACTTTGTAGGAGTGAGCCTACATAATCTTCTTGATGCTCAGGCCTTTGCTTAGAAATTACATTGCCTTCACATTCTTTAAAATCAGTTTCATAGTTTCGGTTTCCTTCCGTGTTTATCCATATAGCTGATTCTCCATTAAGCCTCTCATTATTGTCCCAAAGCTTATTTTCATTCAAATTTCTTGAATATTCTAAGTTACTTTATTTCCTAGGTCTATGCTCATTGACATCTTCTCCATGAGAAACATTATATTCATCCTTTATCTCTACTCCACTATGAGGCATTTGAGTACTGATGGGAGGATTGGAGGAAAACTCATACTTGTCTTGTGTGTCCATGGTACGAGTGAAGAGATCAAGAATCAGCTCGGGGTCTTCCACAACTTCTACTGCATCCAAGATTTCTTGCACGGATTTATGATTCGTTGTTTCCTACAACTCATATTTGTACGCCTTTGAAGAATGCAGCTCAAGGAAACTATCTAGAGGGATTACCTCATCATTTTTGGAATTGTTGCACTCTACCAATCCTTCATCAAAAATAGCTTCATCTTCGAGGTTCAATACTCCTTGCTTCAATTTCTTCATCATGGAAAGAGTCTTCTTACGCATATGGGAAAGAAAATATCTCCATTTCTTTATTGCATCCATAAACCATTAGCTCAAGAATGGCATCATATTTTTCATATTTCCTTATCTCAATATGACCAACCTTCACATTGGTTAAGGCTTCCAAATCAGATTCACGCTTATCTTGCATATTCATGGCTTGCATCAAGAGTTCAAGACCAAACTCGAGGTCCTTTGTTTCTTCCGTGGCTCTCAATAGTTCTTGTACAAATATTTCTTTCAAGCCTTTCACGGGCTCATCACAAGATGATTTTGTCTCTGCATAGATGGTCTGGATGAGATCATCTTCATCCCCAAATGGGAATGAGAATAATTCCTCATCTTGGATAAGCATATAAGCTGATTTTTCTTCTTGAAAATCATTAAGAACTATCTCATCTTCCTTATGCTTTACATCGTCTAGTAATTTGGGGTTGGCCTCTTGTAACTCGAATATCCTCAATGCTTATTCAAAATCCAAATCTCTCTGGGAAGGCATGTCCAAACCTATCAACATGGGAATATCATCTTCTTCCTTGGTTTCCACAAAGTGATTCATCTTCCTAATATCTTGGTACAAAATATTAGCTTCGGGCTTCGAGACTTTCGTCTTGTGTACCTTATTTTCTTCTCGGAATTAATTTCTCCATGTATCCCTTCACTGGTATGGTTGCAGGTGACCAATTCATCTCAATTTTTCTTCCCAAGTCTCGCAAAAACTTCTACTCAACAACATTTTGAATGAGGTCAGGGGCGTCGTTACCACAATCATCGCTAAAACTTTTTGTCCGGAAATCTAGAGAGATCCACTTGTGCATCTTTGACCTTCCCTACAAGTGGGACCTCTTTTGACTCCAAATAGTAACAAGAGCCACCACGTGGAGTCATGGTGAGTTTGAGAGATTTGGCAACCTTCATGGGCATGACATTATCCGAGGCACCCAAATCTATTATGCAATTGTTCAATACATATTCTCCGACAAGAATGGAGACATAGAAAGGTTCAACTTTATCAGTATTTGATGCACTCAGAGAAATCATGTAATGTGAGGGAGGTGTAGGTTGATTTGGTAGTATTCCTTTAGGAGGAGGAGCTACATCATTGCATGTTGGACTACCACTCTTGATATATTAGACGAATCTCTCAAATTTTTCAGGATGAGTCTGCAAATATTTAGTTTCAATAATTTGGAATTTGGATTTATTCACATATTCTATGAAATCAAAAGGATCATATATGGATGAAGGTGATGAAGGGACTACTTTTGGATTTAGGACAGGTTTGGAAACATGAGTACAATTTTGGGGAATGGAGGGTATTTTAAAAGGTACCCTAGGAGATTTCAAAGTACTATATTTTATAGGGACAGATTTGGATTTAGAATTGGAAGAGGCATTAGAGGACTTACTTGGAATAGTGGGATCCTTCTTACTTTCTACAGGATCAGGCTTCAACAATGCAGACTCCATGGAAGATGGAATTGGTGATCCTCGACTGATTATTTTGTTTTTTGGAGTCACCATAGGAGGATCATCAACCTTCTTTTTCTTTGCAGTAGTGGAGGGAGGTGCTCCTTTCTTGGACTAAGAGTGAGTGAATATTACACATGAGAAACTGGTGTATCTTCTTTGTCTTCTTCCTCACCTCCAGAATACTCACAAAATCTGATTTTTGTATCGTTCTCAAGTTCATCAATTTCTAGGAAATTTCCACCTTCACTTTCTTGTTCAAGCTCTTCTTCCTTTTCTTGAATCCTACAATTTACGTTCATGGGTGGGGCCTCCAAGGTGAGCCTTTGGGGTTCTCCTACAATCTAATTTCTATTGCTTCTTTGAGAAGATACTCGTTCAAATAATTCCCTATTCAAATATTTCATCTCATTCACCAAATTTTACAGCGATATATTGGTTCTCTCATCTCCAGGATGTTGGGCCTTGCCATTTGATGGATTCTTGATCTTTCCAGAGAGGATGATATCATCATCAAGTTCAATGGCCATCCTTTTTTCTTCTACAATGTTCCTTGGTTGAACTCTTCATAGGAGAAATCCTACCTCCGAGTGATTGAGCATTTATGAAGAATCTCTTAATATTGTTCTGAGATGGAAAATCTTCTTCCAGGTATCCTGCGAAGCAACCATTCGAAGTGAGCCATGAAGTCTCTCATAGTTTCACTTTATCCTTTCTTCATTTGAGCCAACTACACCAAGAGGTCTGACAGTCTTTAGTTGATTTAAATCTTTCCTTGAAGGTTGTCTTGATGTCATTCTAACCAGTGATGGATCGGGTAGGAAGGAGGTAAAACTATTCCACGCTTTTTCTTGAATGGACTCCATGAATAGTCTCATGGTAACATTTTCATGTTAGATACCACAAATTTCACATGATGTTGTGAAAGAAGCGATGGGTTCTTCAGGATGTTGTGTGTTGTCACCTTTCAACTTTGGAAAGTTCTTACGGGAACCTGTTGGTAGATTGTGAAGAGGGGGTTCAAGAGAAAGTGGGCATGTATTCCTTCCCCATGGAACAATGGGTTGAGGTATTTATTCTTCGTCTGCCATTGTTTCTTCTTCTTCTTCTATTTCAGCTCTTGCTTCGGAAAATCCTTTTTCAAATTCTGGCACTGAAAAACTTTGCAATGGGAATATGAAAAGACAATGTGGAATGTGAAAAGACACATGCAGAAATCAGTAGTGTGTCTTTTAGAAATGGATTTTCATGAACTCTTTTTTTTCAATATTTGATTTTTTAAAAACTTTTGGACCTTGCAATCATATTTTTGGTGTAGATGCTAGTAAATTTTCCCCATGATGGGTGCCAAAAAAATTTGGCAAGAAAATTTTTCAGTGGAAAAACTTGTGGATTTCTTGCCAACACTGGAAATCTAAGTCCCTCTACTTAACCGGTGCATCTTCCGTATATGCATGCATGGGTAAAGGTGGATTTTCCTAGTGTCCTTATGTTCAGGGATGCGCAGGGGGCACTCCATCGACCCTACAAAGCAAAGCTAGAAATATCATGCTAGGGAAAAAAATTCTGGAAGTGGGAAAGGGAGTGAGAATATAAGGTAGGGAGCAAATGTTGCAGGTAGAAAATCAAATTCCTACACACCCTAGTTAGAAACTTCATCACATGAATTCATGAGAAGAAACAACTCTTTAAATGACAAAAAAACCAAATAGAATTTATTGATCACAAAGTATCAAGAAACCCCTTAGTCAAAGAAAGCTAGAAACTCCTTTTATTGATTGATTAAACAAAATTTGTACATAGTGTGGGAATGGAAGAGATTTGAGAGTGGAGGAAAGTAGAAGAAAATGGCTATCTCCTTTTCTTTCTCTAAGTACAATGAACTCTTGAGTTTACAAGATCAATTGCCAACCCTCTTAAATGGGAATGGATTTACAATTTATAGAATGAGAGGTGACTTATCATCTACCCCCCAATGGATTTTCATATGTCCTTGTGTAACTTGAAACTTTTCAACTTCCTAGGAGAATATTAAGTCCCTTTTTATAACATAAAGGTGACTTATTACATTAGGAACATTAGGACATATGAAAAAGTGCAACCCCAACATGAAATTAGAATATTGGAAAGTGAGAGAAAGTTGGGGGAAGAGGAGAGAGAGAGAGAGAGAGAAGAAGAAGGGATATGTTGTTCCCGATGAATTTCGTTGATCCTTGTTGATGGAAATCTCCAAATGCAGTGAAATTCTGAATCTTCAAACTCCTTACACACTGAGAAACTCCTTCAAATTAGCTCACAAACGCTCACCAAGTTGAATGAAGTAAGATGGATCTCAAATGCTCTGTGAAAAATTCCTAGGATGATTCCAAACAATGATGTCCCCACTGAATGATTTTTTATCTTTGGCAATGGTGGAGTGGTGGACTGAATTGTTCTTTGCAACTTTTCTTTTGGCAATGAGAAGAAAGCGTGAAGCATTAACTGATTAGAAAAAAATCTAATTTTTTAGTTTGAGTTGGGCACATATTTTTTCCCGGATGTCCCTCACCTCAAAGGGACATGAGGGACATAAATTTCCATGGTAATCCTGGAGGTGACACGTGTCCTTGATCTGACAATAGGGAATGAGTGCTCCAAAATCAGCTTTAAAGCACCGAGGGCACAGGCAGTCACATGGGTGACCAAAACTCTCTCCTAGATGGATGGGAACATTTTTCAAGTTCTGATGTCCCTAACCTATGAAGGATGTGAGGGAAATAAAATTCCATGGTGGTCCTAGAGCTAACATGTGGCGTTGATCGATAGCGGGGAATTTGAACTCCAAATTGCACCCGGGGGCTGAACTAACAATGTTGATGGTCGTATGGGGTTCCAGAGGTCACATGGGGATAGGTGCATTTTTCCAAGGGTTATGTACCTAACCCTTGGGGACGTCGGGGACATAAAATCCCACCAGGCTCCTAGAGATGACATGTTTCCTCAAAAAAATTGGCTAAGTCTTGAAATTGCTATAAGAAAACAACTTGCATGACGATGATATTTTAAGCTCCCGATGGAATTTTTCAAAAACATTGTATATGATCCTGACTAGAAATGAAATTTTTAATCCAATGGTGCAGTTATCATGTCTTGATTATTTTATTTAATCCCTGAAAAATCAGATTTTTGATTTGGTATTCCACTTGTGCCTGAAAAAAACTGCTTGCAGACTTGATGCACCAAAGTGTTGTGAAAATATGATTTCACCATCATATAGGGCTTGGAATTAATTTTTTTTATGTTTCTTTTTTCTCCTAACTCCATCTGGAGGCCCCAGAATCACCCTTTGAAGCTTCGCAAATTATTTTGGCTTGTGCATTACCTAGGCCTGTGAATCTCCAACTTTGATGAAATTGCCACAACTACTCCAAATCTTCCCTAAAATTTCCAAAATCACCTTCATGATGTTCCTATTCCTTTCAATAGCTTCCACGTCTATTTTTCTTTTCTTCTATGCTCCATGGAGTTTCTCTAGTCCTTGGAAGGCCAGTGATAGCCCTTCCCACAACTACTTGTAGCTTGCAACTTTTGATGAACTCCTAAAATCACCTAGGGTTCGGTTGATTTGAATTTCCTAAATCACGTAGGGGATTGAATTAACATTGATCGGGAGGTTCTTGGATTAAGCGTGTAGACTGGGGTGTCTTGGAATGATAAGACTTAAAAATAATTGAGTACAGGAGTATTATCGTCGTGCTTGGAAATTGTCAATTTCCTGTTGCGCATTTTGCACGAAAACACAAGGTGATTCAACGGTGACCCAAGGGGGTCGGCGTCAAGCTAGTGTTGGTATTTATATAATCCCAAATCTCAGCCAACGATGCTCATTTTCACATGTGTAATTGACGTTCGAAAAAAGAAGAGAGTTAAAAAGAAGATTGAAAGATGGAGGTGGAGGAGCAGCCATGAAATGCTTAGAGGGTGTGTAGGATAATGAGTAATGAAACCCATGTTCATATTTTAATTTATTTTAGGTTTTATTTATTTATTTTTGCATTTTTTGAAAAAGGGATGACACTAGGGGTGGTTGATGGTGACTCGGATGGGTCGACATTGACCTAGCCCTAAGGCATGTCAATTGACCCCTACACACATCGACCGACCGGGGTTAGCATCGACTAGGGCTAGATTGGTTGGATGATGATTAAATTGGTTTCGAATGAATTTTAATGTTGAAAATATCTTATGTTTGTATTTTTATTAGTGATTGCAGGCTAGAGAGACCTTATATTTGAGAGACCTAGTCCCGGCTCTATATGATCATATGAAAGGAGATGTGACCAATTCCGAGTGGGATCACTTGGAAGCCATGCGGTTAGGAGGATTTAGACATTATCCAACTATCCCATTGGATTTGGGGTTAATGATAGCTTTGGTTGAGAGACAGACGGAAGATACAAACCTTATGGTTCTAAACAGTGAAATGACCATCACCCTAGAGGATGTATATCACATCCTTAGGCGGGAGGAGCATATGGTCCCCATCACAAGTGACAACAGACTAGCAGTGATGGCATGGCTATTTAGAGTTGATGCACCCCACTTTATATTTTCTTAAAGGGTGTTTTTATATGAGCTAAGGTACGAGGCGGGTGTACTATGGAGCCATTTAATTTGTCTAGTTATGATGGCTATTTCATGTTATGCATTTCCTGACTTGAGAGGGGCTAAGTTTCCATTGGCATTGGGAGGTGTCGTAGCAGATATATTTGAGCATCAGAAAATATTTTCATTTGGCATTGCTTTGCTAGCATAGGTGTACCATGAGCTATCCATGTAGAGAGCAAGGAGGAGATCAAGGTCGGGTGTAGGCTTCCTGCTACACTCTTTGGACCTACGAGAATATTGTAATTATCTAGCCACTAGGGTTACCATGGGTTGTTAGGGACCACATAGAGCTTGTGGTGGGGTTTTTGAGATGGAGAGTCGATCAGGCCCATGGAGAGAAGGGAGATAGGGGTGTATATTGGTATGTGGATAGGTTTACAGAGATAGATGTGGATTAGATTAGGTGGTTGCCATACATATATTTCCATGCATGGCACGGGGTGGATGTAGAGTTAGTTTGGATGTGGAGGATGAGATGGGTACAAGGAAGATGGCCAGAGATGATAGAGGCCATACAATTTGATAGAGTGTGACAACGGTTTGGATTCGTGTAGACAATTAATAGGTATCATTTCTCATATAGGAGAGAGGAGATTGATAGGTAGTTTTCAGTTCCTAACATGACATATCCATTAGAGGAGGCAACAATGCCTTGGGATGATGATGATGATGTGGGAGTTAGAGTGGGATATGTTGATTGAATGACTGCAGCTTAGGCAGGCTTAGGTTACAGGGGAGAGAGGAGAGGAGGTTGAGGTAGAGGCAGCTCTAGGAGATAATGGACACAGGGATAGAGGAGAGTCCACGAGAGATGGCACGATTACATGCGAAGCTAGATTAGATGCATGTGGAGAGACATTGTAATTCAGTTGAGGGACGCATTACACAAGAGAGGGACCGAGTCACCTAATATAGGGACTAGTACCATAAGAAGAGGGAGGATTATAGGCTTCATTTTGGATATCTTGTAACGGTATTAGCTATGGAGGCTACGGGTGGTGCAATTTGGTAACATCACAGGGAGGAGGAGAGATGGAACCTCTTGGCATGATTTTCATAGATAGATATAGAGCCTTAGCCACAGAGGCTAAGTATTATGAGGAAATTTTTATCAACAAGTTGTCACGACATTGCGATATTGGGAGCATCTATAGAGGAGATCAGCAGCTAGAGTTGGGTCATCTAGGAGTACAATGAGTTTGGCTCAGCTACATTGAGGAGAGGACTAGGGTGGAGGTGACGAGGCCAATATACAAATAAAGGTACTTTCCTCATAGGGGTAATATTTTTGGATTTTTGATGTACATTTTACTGGTTTTACAAATATCTCTTCTTTGAGAGAGGACCCTTAGAGGTTGATGATGTACTAATACACTTCATTTTGGCGATATATATATATATATATATATATAATATATGATTTTGTTTTGGTTTAGCATGTGTGTATTGTGTGATGTTGATTATTTGATTTATGATGACATGATGTGGATATGTGATGATGACGATGATGATTGATTTCATGTTTTACTTATATTTGATGATGATGGTAAAAATATAAGATGGTATATTTTCTTAATGATGATTATGATAATATGTTTTATATTGATGATGGTGATGATTACATGTGTACTTTGGATTTTTAATGATGATGAATGTATATGCATGTTTAACATGTGATGTTGAGAAAAAGAAATAGATGTGATGAATGATGGGTATTAATGTGATATCATAGATGGGTAGCATAAATGAGATTTACATAAAGAAAGAGATTGTAATAAAACAAAGGAGAGATAATGAGATAGATGCGAAAGGTTTTAAATAAAATGTAACTTAACAAAGTGGTGACCCATAGGTGCAAACAATGTTACGTCATATCATAGAATGTGTGAGGAAAATATGCCTCTAATCGCATTAGAGGTAAACAAGAGGGGGATCTAGGTAACACAAGGCACATGCGACCAAAACATGATGTTAGCATATAACCAATGATAGTTAGTTATACCAAAGATCATGAGAAAACATGGATGGAATGAACTCATAAAACTAATGTCAACACAACAAAGGGGTTTGTGATGTATCTTGTACACAGGAAGAGGGTTATCCATAAGTGGTATTCCCTAAATCTATGTCCTAGCTCTAAAAGTGGAAAGAATTAATCGATCAATGCAGAAAAGTTTTCTAGAAGAAATTTGATCAATGCGGGAAGCTTTCTTAGGATGCTTTGATAAAATGGAAGGTTGATCAATGTAGGAAGCATTCAATGACATGATACAAAAGAGTAACCATCCTTTGAGGGTATGGTCTAATTTATACATATATGACTTGAATGGAAAGGATAATATACTAATAGTCATCCTTCAAGGGATCGGTCTATTGATTTTGATTTTTTTTTACATGAACAATGTGTCCTTCGAGAGAGAAGTCTATTTTTTATAACTTCAAATTTTGGTAAGAGGCATCCATGAATTTTTATTTTAACATGGGGAAAATTTGGGACTAGCTAAGTAGACCACTTAGGAGGGAATAATGAATGTACAAGATACACCCATGAACCCTTTGCATGGTTCTAAGAGGTAAATAAGAGGATGTTGGATGTAATGATCACAGAGTTCTCACCAAAAGGGAGAACCTATCCATAAGGAAAATTTCTATGGATAGATCCATTGTGCCCATATTTAAGTTCATGCTAAGGAAAGTAACAATATACCACACAGCTTCCAAATCATTACAATGATAGGTGAAAGAATATAAGATGGGGGATGATCTAAGGATACGACTAAATGCTCATTGGTAAACATGCTAACAATAGAATGTTCACAAGTGCAATGCATTAAGTGGTTCCACTTCTGGTTTACCATCAAGGGAGGCCAAACGATAGGCTCCTGATCGATACTTATGTGTGATAATGTATGGTCCAATCCAGGTAGGGAAAAATTTCCACGTTGGCTCCATTCTAGAGTAGTAACATTCTGATTTTATTTGAGGATGAGGTCACTGACGTAAAAGTCACGATAGGATAGACATGTGAATATATGCGCTACTTTCGTGGAAGTGAGGAAAATATGTGTCTCTAATGAGACAAAGAGATGGCCACAAAATTGGACTTATGATGATAAAATGGTTCCCCAAAAGAGGCACAAATATGGCCACAAAGGTGGAATTAGGATGAAAAATATGGTGCCACAAAATAGGAACAAATATGGCCAAAAAGGTGGACTTTTAATGAGATAAGTTTTAAGTAAGATTGGATGATATGAGTTGGATAAAGATAATAAAATATGTGCAACACCTCATAAATGAGGAAGCGAGAGATATGCATCTTAGGAGATGAGAAAATGGCCACAAAAGTGGGCTTAGGATGAAGATATGGTTCCCCAAGAGAGGCACAAATATGTTCACAAAGGTGGACTTAGGATGAAAATATGGTGGGTAGATAGATTGGATAGATTAAAATGGATAAGATCAGATGAAATGGGTTGGCTAAGATAGGAAAATGTCAAAGATGAAAAGGAACCAATCCACAAGTGGATCAATCCTAGAATGAAGTCCTCTAGCATCAAGGAGTTATTCGATGGATAGGGGTATGAATTGATGTGGATAAAATGTATGGATGAGGAAGAGGATGTGAAAGGATCGATAACAAAGGGGAGGATGCTCCCCGGTGATGGATTTCGAAGGAGATTAGATGGATGATTGGGGATCGAGGGGGTGAATTTCCAAGGAAAATAGTATCGATGAATAAGGGAGGACCCAGTTTAGAAGGAATGATGTGTGGGGAGTGATGGTAATGGAAGATGTGGATGAAAGAAGAGACTTAGAAAAGTTGATGGATGGAGATGTGGAAATAGGATTTATATTGGTTGTGGATTAAATGGTAGATGAAAAGGGACAATCTTCGAGAAGGTCCTAACATGGATGATGGTTTGAAGGGCCTTATAATGCTTGGTGTCATGACCTAGGGTATGATGATAAGCACAGATACGATTTGATTCAAACCATGATGGCTTTTAATATTTGGATCGAAGGCCTTAATAGGCGAAGCTTCATGGTGGAAATTTGAAATAAGTTTTAAAGGACCTCTGCATATGATTCAAAAAAGGCCTTAGGAGGTGCCTTGTCTTTGTGATAATTATTGGAAGTGTATGCTTGAGATGATTTGGATGTGTGGAATAATTTGAACTTTAAAGGTTAATTCCTAGTGTCTTAAGGCTTTGGTGGCTTGGTTTCAGTTTTGGTGATGATTGGTGTTCTAAAAGAAGAAGTGTTGGATGATTTGGATTGATTGATTTATTGTGAAATTTTGTATGAAGGTGTTGGCCCTATAAGAGATGGATATGGTCCTAAAATAGATGATGAGGCATTTTATTGATTAGTCTTAGGTGGGGGATTTCGATTTTCTTGTGAGGATGCGAAAGAGAACATTGAGGAAATGTGCCAAGGGTTCTAGATTTGATTTGTGAAGAAGCACCCTTGGGAGGGATGACCACAATCTAAACCGGGGGGTCTAAAGGTGGTGCTGTAGTTGATACAAGTGGAGGGAGTAGTCTTTTCATGATGAAGTCTAAAGAAGGAGAAGATTGGTTTGATGTGGAAGTGTTTGATTGTGTAGATGAGATGGGAGGATCATTTGAAGTTGCTGCAAGTTGAAGTGCTTTCCAAAATTCTTCAAATGATGGAAGATATTTCTAAGGAGGAGATGATTATAGACACTAAAATTAGGTCACACTCCCCTTTGGTCCCTCGACAAATAAGCACCCTTCATCACATTCACCTAGCCATGACCCCTTTCACCCCACAAATATTAATTTAATTAAATTAATGCATTATCCTCACTATATTTATTATTTAAATATCTTATTTTAAATAATATCCACACATACAGTTCACTTAGACACCTCACCAAGCCAACTCAACCTAAGACCTATTCTTAGTAAGTTGCCATAACTAACTGAGTCTTACCCAAACCCTAAAAATCAATGCCTACATTCCCTCTAACCACATTCCCACATGCTCACAAGAGGCTCCCAGTCTAATCCATGGGTTAACGACATGAGATCTCGAGGAAATCAAGAGGATCTCCTAGTTTAGTAAACCTAGGAAATCCCACCTTGACCGATGCCGGTTACCCCTAACCATCGCCGGTTAAGCTGGAACCACCGTCGGTTACCCTTTTAACCCCAAAACAACTTTATTCTCAAGGTTAAAAGTGGGAAGTTGGAAGCAAAGAGGTTGGTGAGCATTATCACATCTCAGAGAGATAACACATCTTCAGAGAGTGAATTCCAGCGAGACCATGCATGCAAGGAAGGAGACCAAACATCTTTTCCTGCACAGCCATCCCAACCATGATCTGATCTAACCAAGAAAAGAGGAATGCACATGCAGCCCATGCAGAAGCTTTTCTTCAGCTGGTGATCACTTGTAACCTTCAAACCTCTCATCAGCACCTCCATCCCTCACTCACAAGCATTCAGGATCGAAATCCAAGTAAGTATAATGTCATACTTTTCTAGTTTATTTCATTTCATCATCATTTTATCATCTATTGTTTACCTAGCCACCTATTGAACTTCTCAAACATTTAGACCTTCATATACCCATTAAATCCTTGCTGAAGCCTACCCTAGTCACCCAATACCTCATCTCGACCAACCAAAGTCCTTTGTGCAATCACAAAGGAGACCAAAAGCTTGTTCTGTGACATTTCCAGATTTCACAATAACCGGCACCAGTCACACTTGACCGCTGATCGGTTACCCCTGACCGACATCGGTCTCTGTATTTTCCCACATAGCCCAAAACAGAGACCTACCCACTTAATTTCATCTCACCCTCATCCACCTATGATCTACCCGAGACCTCTATCAAACCTGTAGAACCTAGAACCAATCATTTGACCTTTGGATTCTATTCTAGCTTATCCTATTAGATTAGATCTATTTCTTATTGTGTTTTAAGTGAGATACCTAAATCATTTCAAATTACAATAGGATTTACTTTGTTTACAACATTAAATTGTTTAAAACAGTGGACTGACAGCCATCTAGGAAGTATCACACTTCCCGGATCTAACATACGCTAGGCGATTCACTTTGCCCATATCGTTTAATTCCTTCTTGTGGTATTATTTTGCATTGCAGTAGTTCCTCCTAGCCAAAAGGAAGCTCTCACGATCAGTTGTGGATTCATAAGTCACACGCGTGCAACAACCCATCAACCAAAGATTTGAACAAGTATTCCTCCTACACCTGTTACCCTATCTATTTTGTCAACACTTCAAAGAAACAATCTAAGAAAAAGGTGAAACATTTTGGCATGCCCGGTGGGACCCATCTGGGTTCCTAGGAAAATTTGTGTGTTTGTTTCCCTTTTGAAAAGTGTACACACTAATTTTCTTCCTTGGTAACCCACCTCTTCTTTCTATTTTCTCTAAAGGAAACTTTTCTTTTGGTGTAATTAAAAAGAATCATTTCTTCATGTTTTCTGCATTGTAGTGAAAGAGCATCCCTCTTCCTCTTCATTTTATTATGTCATCCAATTTCACATTTCAATTTGGGCTTAAAAATAAGTGCATTCCATTCTAATTTATTACATTAGCTCACATTAATTGAGGGCAACCTATACGCTGGAAGTCATGCCCAACTGATGGTTGACAAATGAATCGTAGAAAAGCACTTCTTTCCTTTTCTCTTTCTCTGAGTCTTACCAAACCTCACAAAAATTCAAAATACATACATTCTTAAACAACATCCTACCTAGAAGAAGTTATAGGTGATCACACAATCATGGCACAGTGGGCACCTAGCTCGCTGATTTGTCGAGTCATACTTATGAGCGAAAGCCTTTCCACCATAACATACCTAAAACCTCAACTTTTAGATCTCCTTCTTTGTTGGAAGTCATCCTCACCAAAAACTCTATTTCACAATTGTGTGTGTCACCCTAAATAGCATAAGCTAAACAAACATAATAGAAAAGGAACTCCTAGGATCACATTTTCTTAGTGTTTCGCTTGGCTTGCGTTTTGAGGTGAGAGATCATGTTCTTCACTTTTTTTTTTGTTCATCCTTGAATGCTCCTCATCACATATAGTGTATTACAGCTTCACCTAAGTTTTCCTAGGCCATATCATCATCATTCTCATAATTCGGGTCTAGTTCTACATCAGATTTTAATTCACAACCACTTTTCTTTCATCATGTTTCAATTTCACAAGAATTGTCCGTCGGTTATACCCAACCGACGCGTCGGTTCTAGGCCCTTTGCTAACCTACTCAAAGGGAATTTTTCATTCATTTTTTCCACTTTTCATAGTCCCCGCCACTTTGTATCATTCCCATTGACGTTGTAAGCATCATCGATTTGGCATACCCGCCGATTTTACCTTCTACCCGGTTTTCACTCACTATCCATTTTTAATAGTAACAACCATGCTACTTACCCGATCACTGTCGGTTTTCCCTGACCAAAGATCGATTATCCTATTTCACATTCTAGCCACCATTTGGTACTTCATCTAATTTTTATCGCCAGATTTACCTATTCCTATTGTTCTCTATGTCATTTACAGAGAATTAACCCTACCTAATCAGTACTGGTTCACATGGTGCTGACTCAAGACAAGCAAGCGCACTCGTATTTCACACCAATTGTTAACCACTCCCACCTAGTCCTTCACCACCTTCCATTTTATCACCAGCCATGGATCCCATCCAGCCTATTACTATCGCTACTGGAGATGAAGAGTTCGCACAACTCCTTAACCAAAACCCTGTCGCCTTACAGTTTTACCTTTCCCACTCGTCCACTCAAGATGCCTCAGGTCAGTTGATATATGGCATGCCCATATCTATCCCCCAACTCTCGCACCCACTCCCGCATCGGCCCCATCTGGCTCCGTGTTTCCCGCATCTACCTTACCCCCAGTCGTTTCGTAGTTAGGTCCTATACCCGCTATGATTATTGCATTTGTTACCCCGTGGCACCTGTTACATCCACCATACCCTCGACAACTACCCCAAACACAATCTCATCCACCCCTAATGTCTCACACATACCCATAGCTACATTACCACCTCCAGTGTCGGTGACCCCTACCCCATTTTAGAACATGGTCCTTTCCATTCCACAATCATTAGCCCCTATTACCACTAGGGTTACCATGACCCTTCCACCCCCATATACATACTATCAACAACCTCTCATTTCATCCATTATACACACCAGGTACGTACCCCCTGTTTCACTACCTTCTTCTCCACCAACCTACATGGCAGCCCCATACACTGGAGTGTCACCCCTATTATATGCCCAAAACCAACCTTCTCACGCTACAAGAGGCATCCAATCATCACAACCCACCAATGACCTAATTAAATTGATGTTGGACAAGATGCAGACATTGGAGGCATCGATTTCTAGCTCCCGCAACACTCTCACCTATGACGAGATTTGCAACGATCCCATTCACCCATCCATTCCTATCCATTCATACCCCATGCATTGGGAAATGCCTAAATTCAATCATTTCAATAGCAAAGAAGACCCACAATAGCATTTGCGGTCATTCAAACATGGGTGTTATTTGATCACTCATGATGATGCCTTGCTCTTGAGAACCTTTCCCATGTCCCTCACTGGACCTGCATTAGATTGGTATAGTGGGTTACCTAAAAACTCTATATTCTCATTCAATTAGGTAGCCCAAGCCTTCTTGGATCATTTCTCTATCAATATCATCAAGAAGGTTACCATGACTGATCTATATTCCACACGTCAGTATGAGGACGAATCTATCATATATTTTTTCACTTTCGTGACACACTTTCATCAACTAACTTACCTTCCAACTACCACAAATAGAACTCATTGAGCTCTTCACATGGGCTTGTGCTAGGCATATCTCACCGACCTTGTAGGTCCAAACCTTCCGAACATTCAACGAAGCATTCACTATGGCACGAAAGTTAGAGATTCGGGCCATCAAAGAGAAGAAAATCCAATTACGCAATAAGAATTCGGCATTCAATTTAAATGATACCTCTTCTTCTTCCAAACCACAAACCAATTATTCAAAAGCTAATGGCACTGCTAATGCAGTGGTACTCAAGGCCAGCCTAGCTCATCCATCAAATCAAGCTACCCCTCATCTAATCTCTCACCTGTCTAGACTTTTCAATTCGAGGCGAGAGAGCAAAGGTGAAATATACCCCAATCAAGGAGCCTTACTCAAAGCCGGAGCCATCACCCTTCCACCTATAAAACCACACACCGGTTTTGACCCTACATTCCCCATGCCCACATGGTATAAATAACATTATTTCGTAACTATCATTGCGTAAAGGGTCATAGTGACGGCAACTACATCACTTTCAAAAATATTTTCCAAGAAATACTCGAGAAAGGAAAGTTAACCATGGATAATCCTAATGCACTTGTCATCCAAAACATGTATATCTTCAAGAAACCATTTCCTAACCATGCCCCTTCGTCTGATCAAACCGGTGAGACCTCCACTCATGATACCCATACCCGTGAGGTTCACGCTATCTTTAATGATGCACCTGTCACCTCCCAATTACCCCATATTCCTTCCATAGAGGAGATCCTAGCCCAAAATCCTCCTTTCGTGTCGAAACCAACCTCCCATGTTCCTTCACCAATAGAGGAACACCTTTCATCTCCTTCATCACCTATGGAGGAATCTTTTGCTAACATTGAGACCATCTCACCCCTGGCTTCACCACTTAGAGAGCCTTTAGCTACAGTACCTCCTCCACCCATAGAGGAGCACCCATCATCTCCACCACCTATCATAGACCCAGTTGAGATACCTTTGCCCCTTGGTGAGCATTCTCCATCAGCCACCCAAAATCCTACAGACCTACTTTCGGCTCTCTTACCCATGGAAGCTGAAGCTAGCCAATTCCCCGTCTCTAAGACACATTTTACGGGAATTGCCATTAGGTCCTCACCAACTCCACCTATAGATGTTCCATTCTCACATTTGGCTAATCACTTAGATTATGTGGATAGGGCTCTACTATGGGGGCGCCTTTTACTCCCCATCTCAACACAGATGCAGAGATCCCTTGCTGATACCTCCACAATCTACCCAAAACATTTCGACCAATCAAACCAAACCCAACCACCTCTATCACAACCCCTTCCATGACACTTGTTATAGCTCAAACCGCACCCTTACCCATAACTCAACCTACACCTAAACCCAAACCCATACCTACAACATTTGCTTTGACTAAACCCATTACCACTTTAGGGGTCACCCCGACCACTAGCCTTACTCATCCGCCTATCAAACTAGATTTAGCTACATCCTCCAAAGTCAACACCATACCTACTCCGACACCCAAACAAAAGCACCAAACCCATAGAACTCATACCCCAGCTGCGCCAATCACACCTGCACCTGTCCCATCCATCTTAGGATCTCAACTTCCCCACATGGTCAAGAAACCTCCACCCATCAATAAACCAAAAACACAACAGCCCATTCCTTCCTCACAAACCTCTGACCTACCCAAATGCCCAACCCAACTTACACCTACACCTGCAGCCTCTTTACCACCCATACCTCGATACCCTCAGCTATTGCTTCACTACCCACTACACTTTAGTCATTGTCTTGCACACCTCAAGCATGACCCACGTCATCTACCTTCACAACACCCCCGTTATCCCCATGGGTAACTCGCCCTCTTCCTCCATCGGATTTTCCTTCTAGACCTCATACACCCACATCACCTTTACCCAAGAAGGTGCAACCCAAAAAAAAAACTCCACTACCCCACAATAAGGTAGTCAAAATGACCACACACCCTCCTACCCGTCCATCTACTATACCCATACCTAAACAAACACGACCGACACCTAAAACCACACTAGCACCCAAACCCATGGCTTAACCCCCTCCTCTTCTAAAGACTATTCCTCAACAATCACCTACACCTACACCCAAACCCACATTTACTTCCCATTGTGATCCACTAGCAGGGTCTTATGCCAAAATTTTAACCAACCTCCTAGAGACCTCTGTCATCACATTACCGCCACTCAGACCTTATGACCCCCTCAAACCCAAGCCAAAAGGGTTTGATGATACTAAAATTTGTGCATACCATCATGTTCCAAGACACGATGTGGAGAACTGCAAGGCCTTGAAAACCGTCCTTATCTAATTGTGTCCACCAAAACCAACTTTGACGACAACGACCTTCTCGACGAGGATCCTGTTTCACCAACACCCATTCCCACACTGCCCACTCAACGACCACAACCTCCACCCTCACCTCTCCTAGAGCCATCCCCAAGATTTCAAATTAACATGGTTCACATTAGAGAACTTGCCATGCCACCACCCAAATGTCGTTGCGCCCAACTGACCTCACAGGGTTTTTCTCCTCCGGTAGGTTTTTGCCCGTTGTGTCATTATACCACTCACCCTACACCTTCTCCATTTTCCAACTCCCCTCGATCAACATGATACATGTCACTACACATGCTTAGAAGGACAAGGGCAAAGAAAAGGCAATTGACCCACCAACCAATCCTATACCCAACATACCATCTGCACCCATACCTAAAATAACTATCTATGGCCCCATGTACCCCATTTCTAATGGTGTCACACATCGCACCATGCTCAAAAAATTACACCAATCACCCCTCAAAATGTCCTTATATGACCTCATCTAAACCTCAGAATCCCATCGTCAAGCTCTCATGGAGGTTCTTCAATCAATTAAGGTTTTACCTAATGACCCTACACCCATAACCTCCATTATCACACCCCATCATGTAGCCTCTCTCACAAAATTTTCACCTTTATCTTCACCCCACCTTGTTCACCAAGTGGCCTCCTTAGCTTCTCAAAGGAAGAGATCATGCCACACCAAAATGATGACCCAGGACTCCAATTCTCTTCATCTATGTCCACATTGATGACATACGGGTACATCGTGTAATGATTGATTGGGCGCTAAAGATTAACATCATTTCATCCCATGCATTCACTCAAATGCACATACCTGAAAATTGCATGCATAAACACCCAGTCATGTTGTGTTCATTCAATGATGCTATCACCTCTACACTAGGCACCATCATCCTCCACATTCGCGTGGGCCCCCACACTGTTCCTGAATTTTTTTATGTTTTGGAGGGGGAATTCCAATAGAACATGTTCTTGGTAAACCCCGGATCTCGTGTTATGGGTTATGTTCCTTCCACTTTGCATCATTGTGTAAGTTTGAACACGAAAGACACACCTATACCATTCCATCTGACCCATCACCTTTTAAAACATGCAACATGCTTTACTGACCTAATGATGTGCTCATACCTATCAAGCCATCTACCTTTGCAACCACTACCACTTCACCTACACCTCTACCTACCAATACAGCCACATTGCTTCTACCGCACATACCTCCTCCATTCCTACCACTTTGCCATAACCTCCACAGCTGACCCGTCATCTTCCCAATCCATTAACCCCACCTCTGCATTGACCTCCTATACATTATCCATACCATCTACCTACATACCAACCACTGATCCCTTGGAAGGTGTTTTTCAATGCCTCACTCTAGGGGAGTACCGACTATATAGTGTCAAAACATTTCTTACTCCACAAGAGTATGGAGGCCTTCACCAACACCCTCGATATGATCACCGTATAGGAGAATGTCTCCTTTATGGTCCTCCCCACCTTCATACCAATCTCACCTATGGGGGACTTGATATAACCACTTACACATCTGAACCACCATCACAAACCCACCCATTTTCCGCTAACTTCCAATCACTTACCAATCACCATTTCTCCCACACCTTCCTACACCGATGTGCGTGGAAGGGCTTTGGTTTTAGATTTTACAAGCAATTTCATCATACCGTTATTCCATGTACCACTTGCAAACATAATGACCATAGTGGTATCGGCTTCCCCGAACCACCTACCAAACAGCCCGCATTAAACTCATTAAGGACACTAGCCCTTCTCCACCTTCTTCACCCACTCCACCTTCATCACCACCTTCATCGACGGAGTCGATGGATCTTGAATTTATCCCTCCTAACTTTTTTTTCATAAACACCATTTCCTTGGGGCCTCTGACTTATCAATGCGAGGGTGAGGCCCCTTCCACTCTTCCCTTCCTGTATCCTAAAATGATCGATGACGACACACCTTCAATTAACATCATTCAATGTCGGGATGATGAATCCATACTCACCTAGCTTGGTGCGAAGACTCATATATTCATTGGTTGTTACCCTCTCGAGATGAAAACCATGTTGAATGAATCAACTATCGAGATCAACATCATACTCGGAATGACCCGCACATCCTAAAGATTGGAAAATCTTTAGATGCTGTTGAATAGGAAGCCATCACTTCTTTTCTCATAGATCATAACCACACTTTCGCTTGGTCTTACGTAGACATGCCCGGTATTGACCCCACCATAGTGGTCCACAATATCGTAACCGTTCCCGATGCCAAACCCATCAAATAAAAGATGAGGAAAATGCACCCTCATATTGCTCTTCTCATCAAAGAAGAACTTCAGTGCCTTCTTTTCGTTTCCTTCATCTTACCCATTGATTATCCTTGTTGGATTTCTAACATTGTCCATGTTACTAAAGCAACAGGGGACTCCACATTTGCACGAGACTTCTATGACCTCAACCTAGCCTACCCAAAAGATGACTTTCCCTTACCCGGTATTGATCAATTGGTTGACCTCACCACTGGTCATGAGATGCTATCACTCATGGATGGCTTCTTGGGTTATAACCAAATTTTTCTTGCCCCAAAAGATCAACAAAAACCTCATTCATCACCCCGTGGGGGACCTTCTGCTATCGAGTCATGCCTTTTGGCCTTAAAAATGCCAGTGCCACATATCAATGGGCTATGACTTACATCTTTTATGACATCATGCATTGCATATTGGAAGATTACGTGGATGATATCTTGGCCACATCTACACGCCACTCCAAGCACCTTACCATCCTCAAAACCATCTTTGACCACCTCATTAAATATTGCGTCCGCCTTCAGCCTACGAAGTGTGTCTTCGCGGTTCTCTCAGGAAAGCTCTTGGGATTTATCATTTCCCTCCATGGTATAGAATTTGAACCTGCTAAAGTCAAGGCCATTCTAGAAATGCCTCTGCCCACTAACCTTAAATAACTTTGTAGCCTACAAGGTAAGTTGCAATCTATTTGCCATTTCATTTCACAATTATCGGATCGGTGCCAACCATTTCATCATTTGCTCAAGAAGGATGTCTCCTTTAAATGGGATGATGACTGTCACAAAGCTTTTGAGGCCTTAAAACAATACCTTCTCCAACCACCCGTACTTATCCCACCTAAATATGATCAACCTTTTTATCTATACATATCCACTACCGATCACTCCTTGGGAGCCATGCTCACTCATCATGATGAACAACACAGGGAGCAGGTGGTTTATTATATCAGCCATACTCTTTTGGACTACAAAACCCAATACACCCATCCCAAAAAACTTTGCTTAGCCTTAGTTTTTGTTTCCACAAAACTCTGTCATTACCTACTCAACCACAAAACCTATGTTGTGACCAACACCGACCCTTACACTTCATGTATGCCAAACCTTATCAAAATCAACGTGCCACATAATGGCTTATGCTTTTAGCTGATCTTGACCTTAAATTCATTCATCAAAATTCCATCAAGGGCCAAGCTATTGCTGACCAATTGGCCGACGCACCTATTTCTGGGGATCAACCCTCTAATTTTGACTTTCCAGATGAGTTGATTACTACCCTTTCCCTGACAAACCTCCTTATCAAATGACACTCTTTTTTTACGGTTCTAAGTGTTAGCGTGGGGGTGGGGCTGGTATTATCCTCATTCCTCTTGATGGAGAACCCATGCCTTTGTCTTTCAAACTAGATTTTGAATGCACCAACAATATTTCCGAATACGAAGCACTCGTACTAGGTCTCCAAGCTGCCTATTCCCTAGATGTCAAATCAATCAACATCTTTGGTGATTCTCAATTGGTCATAAACCAAGTCAATGGTATGTACCAATGTCATAACAAGATAATTCAAAAGTATAAACATCATGTAGACATACTTTTGACCACCTTTGATCGTTACACTCTTCAAACCATCCCACGTTCCACCAACAAATTTACAGATACCATGGCCTGCTTAGCTTCCCAAATACCCACTTCACCCACCGATTCAAAAATCTTTGTCACCATACAACACTTCCATTCACCTTCTTATTTACCTCACGACATTTACTCAATCGGAAGCAATACCCGACTCGAGTGACATTTGGTATAAACAATACTACGACTACCTTTCTCTCTCCATCTTACCTCCTGATCTCACCCATAACGGGACAACGTGCCTTCCTTAAAAGGTCTCCCATTACGTTATCCTGGGAGGACTCCTCTATAAGTGTGGCTTTGATGGTATTCTCTTACGATGCCTCACAAGTTCTAAAATTCCTTATACCATTAAGGAGGTTCATGATGGAATATGTGGAGGTCACTTTAGTGGCCTTGTTGTTGCCAAGTGTATTCTTTACCTAGGCTATTACTAACTGACCCTTAACCATGATTGTTGTGAATACATCAAAATTTGTGTAAAATGCCAACAACATTCCAATCTTCATCATACACCTAGTCATGTCTTACAGGTTGCTCGTAACCTTTGGCCCTTCTCTCAATGGGGTTTGGATCTTGTCGGAGAAATCAATCCTCATTCTTCCCAATGCCATCAATGGATCATCACTGCTACCAAATACTACACAAAATGGGTAGAAGCCATCCCACTCATTTCCATGAAAGCCAAGAAAATATGTGAGTTCATTAACCACCACATCATTTGTTGCTTTGGTGTTCCTCATCGCCTCATCACTGACAATGGAAAACAATTCAAAAACAAAACATTGCAAAAACTTTACGACGCCTTCGGCATTTAGCTTAGTTTCTCATCACCCTACTACCCACAAACCAATGGCCAAGCTGAATCCACTAACAAAACCCTCAACAAAATTCTCATGAAAGTGGTTGACAATACTGGGAAGGATTGGCATATGCACATTCCTTTTTCCCTATGGGCATACCACACTAGTATTCACACTTCCACTGCGGCCACACCCTTTTCTCTGGTCTATGGTACAGAGGCTATTCTGCCTCTCAAATTCTAGATCCCCTCACTCCATATTTCTCTCCATGACATGCTCACTGATGATGACTTTCATCAAGACCATTTAGCACAGCTAGAGTTATTAAACGAATGCCGTCTTAACGCTCTAGATCACCTTCAAGTTTACCAACAACGTATCAAATGTGCCTATGACAAACATGTTCACGAACAAACCTTCCAAGTTGGTGACCTTGTCCTGAAAGAAAATCAACATGTAACCAAAGCTGAAAAAGTAAACGGGGAAAATTTTCTCCTAATTGGCTTGGACCATACATCGTGACTCATACCTATGGATCAGGTGCTTATTGTTTATCTTCTCTCGATGGTAAACCCAAGCCTCTGCCCCTAAAATCCTTGCATCTTTGACCATTCTATTGTTGATTTGTTTTCCTGCCTCACCCTTTGTCTCTCTCTAGGATCGTCCCTTGAGAGCTACCTATTCCATACACCTCCCTAACGATTAAACCAGAATCATGTGAGTACCCGTCACTTGTTATCTTCCCTTGAATATGTGTACCATGGCGCTGCACATAACATGATTCTCATGGATACTTTTCATCTACCTTTAGATGAGATCCCATGGTTGTTTCACCTTGACTTTTGAACAAGATTCCTATCTTTCACCTTGGTCTTGTCCATGACTGCAAAGACCTCACAATGGGACCAAACTCCTTGAGTCAAACTTCTAATAAAAATATGACTCCCTCAAAAGGACATCTTCCTCTTGACCAATTGCTGCTATAAATAGACTGCTCCCACAAAGGACAGCTATGTAAATCTCTTTCAAAAAAATGAGAGCAACCGAAGCTTCCCGCATCAATCAGCTTCACGAAGACCTCAAGGAGTTCAATTTTTCCCATATAGACTTCCCACATCGATCAGTCTATCTCAACTATAAGTCAAAACAAAAATATAGTCATGGACTTGCCCGTTGTGACCTAGGACCTCTTGCCCAAGGGCCTGCTACCTCATACCATATAAAAATTAAAATTACCTACTCTTCACCCTGTGAACCATGCCCACTCTCATTTCCTATTGCCTCAAGGGACTTCTTGGAACTTAGACATTTGGTGATCATGTGACTACTTTTCATCATAGAACATGTCAATTGTGCAATTTCTTTAGGGTCTTATGTTCATCACCTCCTCCAAGGTATGATCTACTCGGTATGATCCTACCCAATCAGGTGGCTTTATTGCCCCTTTTATCTTTTAACCATCTTTGTTTACATTTTGATTACCTTATACAGGACTTGGTCCTCGACGCTTACTTTTGGGGTAATCTCCTTCTTTTTCCTATAATCCACCCACACCTAACAAACCTAAACCCACAACATGCCCAAACACCTACCGACTCATTTTCACACCTTCTCATTTTCTTCCCTAGCTTATGGGAGAACTACATCAGCCTAAGGTCCCTTTTCGCCGAACTATGTAGGTAGCACTCCAAGGGCATGGGGCCCTTGGAGGTTAGCTCGGCCATTCTCTACCCTAAAAAATTCATCAACCATGCCTAACTCACCATTTACACCATATCTCACTTAGTCTCCCTTTTATATACAAAATTGGAAATTAAGTCACATACATAACAATTTGCTACATATCTTATACATTTATTATGCCTAACCAACCTGAATCAATCCATGCCTAACCAAACATAACTCAACAATGCCTAACCAACCCAACTCAATCCATGCCTATAACTTGACTTAACCATGCCTAAATCGACCTGACTTAATCCATGCCTATAACCTGACTCAACCATGCCTAAATCGACCTGACTCAATCCATGCCTATAACTTGACTCAACCATGCCTAAATCGACCTGACTCAATCCATGCCTAAACCAACCTGACTCCACCATGCCTAACTCACCTAATTTCCATCCATATCAAAACAATAAATCCATATCTCATCTAACACAAGCCATAAATCCAATATCTCATAAACACATCAACACATCACAAAATACCATGTATCTCATCATATAAATCAATACATGTGTATCTCAATATACATGCCTATCTCATCATGACCATCATCTAAAAATGTTGGCACGCAGCCGATATATAATACAAAATGTCATCGACATGCAGGCCGGTCTCATATATACAACAAAGAATGAATCAATACAAAATATCTTCAGCACGCAGGCCAGTATATGCTCAAAATATACAAATCACTCGTACATCCTCACTATCTTCGGCATGTAGGCTGGTATGTGATAAAAAATACAACTATCTTCAGCACGTAGGCCGACATATATATCAAAACATAACTAATATACATCAAAAATTAGGTGACTACATATCAAGCATCTCGTTGGATGTCCTCCATCTTTGTGTCACCTGTACCCTCGGCCTCCTGTGTATTTGTTGGCACCTCCCCTAGAGCTGGTCTCTACACGCTGGTGGCCTCTTCCTGATTAGGCCTCAGACCTTGCTGACCTCCCGTGCTCTCCACACTATGAGTGTGGGATCTCGTCCTCTCACTAGATGCTTGTTGTGCCCTGTACTCGGTATAGGATATGAAATATATCCCGGCCGCCATAAGTTGGTCCTGATAATATCTCACCTCACCTAGGGCATCCCATAACCTAGATACAGGCATAGTCTATGGTGGTCCCATAGGTCTCGGCCCATGTACCCGCCTGCGCAAAGACACCTCGCCTCTACACCTACCTATGAACTGGGACTTGCTCGTGGTGCCTGTGGTGGTACCCCCTTCCCCTATGCCTATATTTGGGCCTGTAAAGCCCCAATCTATCCCTGGGCTATGGAAAACTAGCCCTGTAAACCTCACACCCGAGCCGTAAGGCTGCCACCTGACCATCCCCCTAACCATCTCCATCTCCTCCATCTCGCCATCCGGGCTCGCAGTGCCACACGTATGTGTAGCTCTACTACCTCTACCTCAGAACCCTCCACTGCGTGTCTCGTAGTATACCTAACTAGGTAATCAACGTAGCTACCTTCCCCTGTAGGGTGTCTCTCTACACTGTGATGGTAGCTAGGTCACTGCTACCTGGTCTAGGTGGTATGGCTCATAATTGAGTCGCCCACCACCGCCTCGTATCTTCTGTACATCCGGGCGTCATCTATCTACCAATCCACCGGTTATCCCTCCTCCCCTATGGGCACTGTAGGATGTGGTAGAGGTAAGAGCCTCTCCACGTCATCTCTCGATCTTTGTTGGAAGGGTGGAAGAATGTCCTGTAAGAGCTCAAACTACCATCAAACTCTGTCTAATGGGATCATCTCATCCTCCCAAGACGGCGACCCCCAGTATCCACCTCTCTAGCTAGAACTCAGCCTATCTCTTCATGCATATGCCTATATGAGGGGAATCCCACATATGGCCTCCAAATAATGTCCACTCCAGAAAACCCCTCCAGTAACTGCCAAAAATGGGCCACATCATGTGTCGGCCTATCCAATCTCCACTCTCCTATCACCAAAGACTCCATCTCCCGTATCCGACCCGCAAAAATCTAGGTGGGAATGCATCTTCTCGGGGCATACCTATAGGTCATACGCACACTATGTGCTTGTATGCCCAATAGTGTAGTATAAATGTACATCACAGGCTAAACCTACGTAACCGTTCATATGCCCATAGCTCTCTGTATAGCTGCACTAAGAATGCTAGTGCCTAAGCAAAGCATGTCTCATGCACCATCATATCATGGAGTACCCCCATCAGTGATCGGGGAAAGCATCCACCCTCTGCATTTTGCAAAGTGCATAGCAGCACACTACCTCCATCAACAAAACCACTAGCCTCGTCTCATCCGGATGGGCTAGGTACATCTCTCCATAGCTCAAACTGGTGCTATGGAATCTCAAATCAGCCACTCCCTCGCCAAAAATAGTCCCAATCAACTCCTCTGAGGCCTTGGAGGAGATAGAGTACACCTGGGCACCCAATATGGGTAGCTACAAAATCTAGAACACGTCCTCTAGGGTGATAGTCATCTCACCTGTCGGAAGGTGGAACGTGTTGGTCACGAGATCCCATCTATCGATGAGCGCGACCATCGCCGGGTTGCGGAACAACATGTCGATGCAACAAAAATCCCACTCAAGCCCACTGCCTCCACATGCTGGAGCTCCAAAGGGGTCATTATGCCACACAATGTCACCAGTAGAGGTGGAACCCTATCCCGCATATGTAACTGCGATCTCCCCTGCATCCAATCCAAGCATGACATTAATCCACATTTACCATGACCATATTCACCAATTATCATTATCCTCCACCCTATTTTCACTCTACCCATCTCAACTACCTAGCCCACATCACTTTTGGACCCTTGTGCCTCAAATCCCGACTGGTGTTAGTTCATCCTAACCGACTCCGGTCACCCTTAAACCAACATCACCACTGTTTGGTGACCGATACCGGTTCACCTTTACCGACCACGGTTACCATGTAACCGCATTGGTCACCTGTTTGGTGATCAAGCTACGGTTTTACCTAACTAACGCTTCGGCCAACCTTGACCGACGCCGGTCACTATCACAAAAATCCCGCGACTTCCCAAAACCCCCATTTTCTAAAATCACCCCCTTTCCCTTTTACCCCACCTATAATGACCTAAAACTACCCCTAGACCTCTACCCACCCCACCTATACCATTTACTACCCTTCCCCTCCCTCTTTTAGCCCGTTATTCCCCCATACCCAAATTTTATTTTTACCCACCCACAAAAACAAAAACCTAAAATCTTATCATCTCGTAGTTTCCATATGAGGTCAGTTTCTAATATCTATAAATATTACAACTTCTCGCATTGTTATGTAATCTGATTTCATGATCAATAATATTTGTGAGGCTTCCGTCCCTCTTTGGTCATTGCAATCTTATTCTATTCTATCATTTGGTATCAAAGCTATACCATTATTATCATTTGGTATCAGAACTATACCATTATTATCATTTGGTATCGTGAGCAGTTCTATCCAAGCAAGGTCAAGAGGAGCACTATTGGAGAGGATCCATTGAGAAGAAGATCTCGCATCAAAGGAGAGCCATCAAGCATCCCGCAACCTCCATTCCTTCCAAGCATCCCTCAACTAAAATTTGACCTATCCACTTATTTGGAAGGTAAATTTTTTTTTTAGTCATTGGCATAGCCAATTGATCCAACATATTGGCGAATATTTCAGATTTGGAGATCTTTAAAAAAAAAGATCTTGAAAAAAAAATCTAAAAAAAAAAAAATTTGTGAAAAAAAAGATCTTAAAAAAAAGGAGAAAGATCTTGAAAAAAAATTGCAGATCTAAAAAAAAGTGAAAAAAAAATCAATCTAAAAAAAAAAAAAAAATCAGATCTGAAAGTGGAGGTGTGAAGAATTCGGGAGCAAAGGTCAAGCAAATCCCACAACAAAATTCCAGCAGATAGCTCTTAGAAAAAAAGGACGTAACTTTTTCATACAATGTCAGATTGATGTGCCATTTTTTTTTTTGAAAGATAAGAAGGAGGCACACAACTTTGTAGTTTACATCATCTTCAGATTCGGCCTCTACATGTGACGAAAAGTCTGTACAAGTCGGATCATTTTTTTCTAAAAAAATCAGATCTAGCTGGTAAATTGGTAAGATCTCAAAAAATAAGATTTGATTCTTCTAAAATTTTGTGGGTTTCAAGAAAAATATTGTATGATGCTGCTGTCAAAATTTTAGAAAAACCCAGATCATCACGTTTTTGTGAGAAAGGTGAAAACAATATTCAGATTGTTTGTTTGGATCTTGGGAACAAACAGGTCAACGGTTCAATTCCCACTCTCTCCATATTTTTTATTAAATTATTTTTTTGGAAAATTTGGAGAAATTACTAAATTTTGGGAGATTTCCAAATTTAGAAGCTCACCAAACACATTTAGAGCCACCGCTAAATTTAGCGGAAAACACCTATTGGGGGTAAAAATATTTTTGGCCTAAATTGTGTATTTTGTGATTCTAGACCCTTTTTTCTAAAGAGGGGGACACAAAAAAACTTCATTTTGATGTACTTTTGGAGCATTTTGTACTAATCTTGGTGCATAAAGTGAAAAAAAAAAAAAGTGCAAATTTTTTATTTTATGTTTGGTTCTATCACACGAGATCTTTGATCTCATAACAACGTTCGGTATATACGGTGCCTCTGGGAAGCGCTTACGGGTGATGCCATCGCGACTACTACTGCACTTAACGCCTAACACAACTACCTAAACGTCATCTGGCATCGACCCTATAAAATCGATGGGGAGTAATAAGGACACAATACACACACATTTGAGCCCTCCCATCCGTTTGTGCTTGCACAAACCCCTCTCCGTACTGTCTACGTACCACGTACTAAATTCTTTCACGTGCATTAACACCTCTTTCCGTACTGACGGGTATATTGAAAGGGTGATCTTCTTCCACGTACCGACGGGTATATCGAAGGGAGCGTATATAGAAAGGTTTGGTATATCGGCCTGACGGTATATTGAGAGGGAGACCATAAACCTGGAGTGATAAGAGCCTTACCCTTTGTCAGAAATTCAGAGTTTCAGAAATTTAGATTGCAGAAATGGGTGCACAAGCACCAAAGTTCTTCTTTCCAGATTCACAACTACTTAGAGGAGACAACTATGCTACATGGAAACCGAAGATCAAGATGTTACTTGAGTTTGAAGACCTATGGACAATTGTAGATGGAAAAACAACAAGATCACTTGATGATGGAAGACAACAAGTTCAATTTGATAGGCCAATCAAAAGGCCAAGTTGATCATCTTGTTTAGCATAATGCATTTATGATGTGCAACCCCACATTAGAGATGCCACATCGCCAAGGATGCATGGGATAAGTTGAGCACAGTCTATGAGGCAAAGAACAAGAATGCCATCCTCAACCTACTATCACAACTGCATACTCTCAAGTTCAAGCACAATGAGAAGGTTGAAGTTTTTTTGAGACGAGTTGCTACTTTGAGGGCATCTCTATTGGCATTGGGAAAAGAGATAAGTGATGAAGACCTCGTACCAATTGTGTTGCGAGCACTTCCTCCTTCCTACAGAATCTTTGTGACAACTATCAATATGAGTGAACACACAGTCACCTTTGAGAAGTTGGTCAATCTACTCCAACAAGAAGAGGCAATGAACAACAAAGATCATGAAGATGAGCAAGCACTATCTTCCAATCATAAAGGAAAGGGGAAATTTCAGTCCAATCACAAGAAGTCCCAACAAAATCAAAGTCAACAAAGGGACCAAAGTCAACGAGACAACACCAAGAAGTGTCCCATTTGCAATAGAGGGGGACATGACATCAAAGATTGTTGGTACAATTCCTACAAAAAGGGTTCATCAAGCAATTCAAAACCCAATAACCAACAGGGTAACAATAATTCAAATCAAGGGAAGTCCAACAACAACAACAATCAAGGGCAGAAAAATGGTAATTGGCAAAGAAAACCCAAACAACAAGGGTACATTGCCAAACATGAGGATGATTCAGATGAAGGACACCACATGTATTCTACTCAATTTGATGAAGAAACCAAGTCCACACAAGATATCTGGTATGTTGACTCGGGTGCAACTCGACACATGACTGACGACAAGGATTGGTTCTACACACTACGTGACTCACCTAACAAGAACCATGTGTCATTAGGTGATGACTCATCATACAGTGTCAAGGGGATTGGAAACATTTCACTACCTCTCGAAAGCATGACTACAAAATCACAATGTATTGTAGATGTACCTGGGTTGACCAAGAATTTGCTATCAGTTAGTCAACTCCTTGATCACAACTTGAAGTTGGATTTTGACAGTAATAATGGAGAAAAAGTGTGCTTGATAAGAGATAAGTCAAGAGGTTCCAAGATTGTAGCAAGAGCCTCCAATGTGGGACGCATGTTCCAACTTGATTTTGTCCACAAGGATGATCAAGCTCTAGTGGCCAAAGACACACAATCTGCAGAACTATGGCATCGCAGATATGGTCACATCAGTTTTGGCTATCTCCAAACACTTCAAAAGGGCAACATGGTGAAAGGATTGCCTACACTCAAGCACAACACTAACAAGTGTCACAATTGCCTAGCTGGAAAGCAACACAGAGTACCCTTCCAGAAGAACACATATAGAGCTAAGGGAAAGCTTGATTTGGTGCACACCGATCTTTGCGGGCCCATGCAACCAAGTCATTCTGGATGTCAATACTTCATGCTTTGTGTTGATGACTACTCAAGAAAGATGTGGATATATTGTCTAAGAAACAAGAGTCAAGCCTTTGAGACATTTCAGAAGTTCAAAGCACTTGTTGAGAATGAAGTTGGTCGCAAGATCAAAACTCTCCGCTCAGATCGAGGGGGGGAATTCACAAGCAATGAGTTCAAGACTTACCTGGAAGCTCATGGGATTCATCGACAAATGCCTCCTACTCACACACCACAAAAGAAATGGTATAGTTGAGAGAAGGAATCGTACTATCATGGAAATGGTGCGATGTATGATTGATGACTCAGGTTTAACAAAGACATTTTGGGTAGAAGCTGACAAGAACTACAGTCTATTTGTTGAACAGAGTGCCCACAATAGCTCTTGAAGGAGTGACACCTCAAGAAGCATGGTCAAATCGAAACCATCAATTGCACACCTAAGAGTATTTGGGTGTAAAGCTAGCATGCACATACCCAAGAAGAACAGAACAAGTTGGATATGAAAGCTGAGAAACTGATATTCATTGGATACAGTGAAGAAGCACTTGGGTACAGATTATGGGATCCAAAAGCAAAGAAAGTATACACAAGTAGGGATGTTGAGTTCTTTGAGAAGAAACAAGCAGATGCTCCACTCAACGACTCAACAAACATGCAGAATACACCTCTTGTGAAGACAGAATTTGATGTTCCCACCGAAGATGACAAAGTGATGAATCGATGATGGTGAAAACTTGATCCACCACAAGCCAATGGAATAGCTAAGAAGTTACCTAAATGGTATACTCAATTAATAAGAGATGCAAATTTGGATGAAGCACCTAGCACATCATCCAATCCTGGACCTAGAACTCGCAATTAAGCTCGTGAAGAGGTCAATTATGCCCTAATGAGCAGAGAGTTGTTGAAACAATTGAGCCATCTACATAGTTCAGAAGCCCTACAATCAAAATCTTGGAAAGATGCCATGGATTCAGAGTATCACTGTGATGAAGAACAACACATGAACTTTGTCGACCTTCCACCAGGGAAGAAACCCATCAGATGCAGATGGATATTCAAGACTAAGTACAAATCAGATGGGACTATTGACAAGTATAAAGCAAGGCTTGTAGAAAAGGGGTATGCACAACAAGAAGGCATTGATTATGAGGAGACATTTGCTCCCACAACCAAGATCAAGACAATCAGGATGATCTTTGCTCTAGCTGCACAATTTGGTTGGAAAGTCCACCAAATGGATGTGAAAAGTGCCTTTCTTAATGGAGATTTGCAAGAAGAAGTCTATATGACTCAGCCAGAGGGTTATGTAATACCAGAAAAGAGATGATGGTATGCAGACTCATAAAATCTCTATATGGCCTAAAACAGGCACCCCGGCATGGTACATCAAAATTGATGAGCATCTCATAAGTCATGGATTCGAAAGGAATCCTTATGACCCCAATCTCTACCTCAAAAAGCAAGGGGGGGAGATTGTCATTGTGGTTGTTTATGTCGATGATCTATCTAGTCATTACAGTAGTTCTCGTGAAGATGATCGATGCAACAAAGAAGGATTTTAATCGATCGCTCGACATGACAGATCTCGGCTCATGCACTATTGTCTTGGGTCGAAGTATGGCAAAAAGAGAATCATATCTTTGTGTCACAGTTGAAATACACCAAGACAACGCTCGAGAAATTCAGGATGATGGACTGCACTCCTATTGCTACACCTATGGAAGTGAGACTTCAGTTATCTCATTCCGATCCATCACCACCGGTGAATGCAACTCTCTATCGGCAGTTGATCGAGAGTCTCATTTACCTGACATATACTAGACCAGATATCAGCTTTGCAGTCAGCTATTTATCACGCTTCATGCAAGAACCAAAAATATGTCATTGAAAGCAACAAAAGAGAATACTGAGATATCTAAAGGGTACAATTGACCTTGGTCTAGAGTACAAGAAGAACGACAACTTCTTCTTGACAGATATTCAGATTCAGATCATGCAGGAAACATGGATGATAGAAGTCAACATCAGCTTCATCTTCTTTATGGGATCTGACCGATATCATGGGGAAGCAAGAAACAAAACTTTGTTTCTCGCTCTTCTACGTAAGTAGAGTATCGAGCAGCAGTGAAGTCATTTGTGAAAGCAATATGGCTACGCCGAATACTGAAGGAATTGGTCTACCACAACAGAAATCTACTCCAAAGATATGTTGATAATGAAGGAGTTCTAAGCTTGTTCACAATCCAAGATTTCATGAGAGAACCAAGCATATTGAAGTACAAATTCATTTCATACGTGAGCATGTCTTAAGCACAACATACAACTCCAGCTTCTATCCTACAAATGAATGTAAAGGCAGATGTTTTCACTAAGTCACTTGCACGTGACAAATTCACACTGTTCAGAGAGTTCCTCTCCACTTCATTGGAAACTATGCAAAATTAAGGGGGGGAATGTTAGCATAATTTAGCATAGGCATATTTATTGCATTTTATTGCATTGTCTTTTATTTAATAATGTGCAACATGTGCACTCTAGTCTAGTGATTTGCATTCAATATTGTTATGTTGGATAACATTCAATATTGGTATTAGTAGTAATTACATGTGCATGTGAGATGGGTCTTATCATCTCGTAGTTGGTGCCTGATAGGGTGTCATGTCTATCCATATGAGGTTATCTAATATCTATAAATATTATAGCTCTTGCATTGTTATGTAATCTGATTTCATGCAACAAAAAGGGGAAAAATGTAGACACTAAAATTAGGTCACACTCCCCTTTGGTCCCTCGACAAATAAGCACCCTTCATCACATTCACCTAGCCATGACCCCTTTCACCCCACAAATATTAATTTAATTAATTAAATTAAATTAATGCATTATCCTCACTATATTTATTATTTAAATATCTTATTTTAAATAATATCCACACATACAGTTCACTTAGACACCTCACCAAGCTAACTCAACCTAAGACCTATTCTTAGTAAGTTACCATAACTAATCGAGTCTTACCCGATCCCTAAAAATCAATGCCTACATTCCCACATGCTCACAAGAGGATCCTAGTCTAATCTGTGGGTTAACAACATGACATCTCGAGGAAATCAAGGGATCTCCCTAGTTTAGTAAACCTACAAAATCCCACCTTGACCAACGCCGGTTACCTCTAACCATCGCCGCTTAAGCCGTAACCGCCAAGTCGCTACCCTTTTAACCCCAAAACAACTTTATTCTCAAGGTTAAAAGTGGGATGTTGGAATCAAAGAGGTTGGTGAGAATTATCATATCTCGTAGAGCTAACACATCTTCAAACAAAGTGAATTCCAAAGTGAGACCATGCATGCAAGGAAGGAGACCAAACATCTTTTCCTGCACAACCATCACAACCATGATCTGATCTAACCAAGCAAAGAGGAATGCACATGCAGCCCATACGTAGAAGCTTTTCTTCAGCTAGTGATCACTTTAAACCTTCAAACCTCTCATCAGCACCTCCATCCCTCACTCACAGGCATTTAGGACCGGAATCCAAGTAAGTATAACGTCATACTTTTCTGGTTTATTTCATTTCATCATCATTTTATCATCTATTGTTTACCTAGCCACCTATTGACCTTCTCCAACATTTCCACCTCCATATACCCATTAAAGCCTCACCGAAGCCTACCCCAGTCACCCAATACCTCATCCCGACCAACCAAAGTCCTTTGTGCAATCACAAAGGAGACCTAAAGCTTGTTCTATGACATTTCCAGATTTCATAGTAACTAGCACTGGTCACACCTGACCGCCGTCGGTTACCCCTAACCGACATCGGTCTCTGTATTTTCCCACACAGCCTAGAACAGAGACCTACCCACTTAATTTCATCTCACCCTCATCCACCTGTGATCTACCTAAGACCTCTATCAAACCTACAGAACCCAAAACCAATCATTTGACCTTTAGATTCTATTCTAGCTTAGCCTATTAGATTAGATCTATTTCTTATTGTGTTTTAAGTGAGATACCTAAATCATTTCAAATTACAATAGGATTTACTTTTTTATAGCATTAAATTGTTTAAAACAATGGGACTAACAACCATCTAAGAAGTATCACACTTCCCGGATCTAGAATACGCTAGGTAGTTCACTGCCCATATTGTTTAATTCCTTCATGTGGTCTTGTTTTGCATTAGAGGTAGTTCCTTCTAGCCAAAAGAAAGCTCTCACGATCAGATACGGATTCGGAAGTCATACGTGTGCAACAACCCATCAACCATCATTTGAATAGGTATTCCTCCTACACCAAGTTACCCTATTTGTTTCATCAACACTTCAAAGAAATGATCTAAAAAAAAGGTGAAACAGTTGATGTATATGTGCTCACAATATTGGATGTGGTAGGTAGAGATAGAAGTATAGAAATAGGAATTGGGTTTGATTATAAGGGTGGAATAGATGTGGGTGAAGTAGCAGTATGATCAAATTTGGTGGAGGATATGTGACAAGTGGTGGGGAAGATGAATGTATAAGATAAATGGTGGGTGTAGATGGAGAAAGAGGTGTTTGAATGATGTGATTGATGAGGTCTATGTGAGATGGGGGTGGTGTAGGTGTAGGAATGGGTGGTTTTTTTGAGGAGGCATGAATTTCCTTTGTGTTTGTATTTGGTGGGGGTGCTTGTTTCATGAATGTTTCAAGGGGTACCATTGATATGTTTACAAATTGGGAAGATGTGATTGGTGTGGTAGTGGGTATAGATGTAAAAATAGTTGATGTTGGAGGATTAAGTGTAGAATATTGGGGTAAAATAGGTGATGTGGCCATAGGAAAAGATGTAGGAATGTGTGATGAAGATGTCAAGGTAGTCGTGAGTGAATTTTCTGATGTGGTAGATATAGGGGTAGTCTATTTTGATAGAGAGATGGATACGATTGGGATTTTTATGGACATAGGTGATGTAATGATAGGTGTGTTTGATGTAGATGTGGATAAAATGGTAGGTATAGTCAAAGTTTATGTGGGTGTGTTAAAGTTAGGAATATATGTAGATGTAGGGGAAGATATTGAAGAAGTCATAGGCACAATGTCTAGGGTGGAAGTAGATGACGAAGTGGATGAGATGGGTGAAGATGAAGATATTTGATGTATAGTATTGATTACATAAGGATTAGATTTGTAAGATGTGGAAGGTGTAGATTGATTCATCAGTGGTGAATTAGATGAGGGTTGTTTGAAGATGTTAAGGGGTGAAGATTTCATTGGTTTAGGGAATGTGTAATGTTGGGAAGTAGGAATGTAATAAGATGGTTGGGATTGGATGGGAACATGTGATTATTGAGGTAGAAGGGAAGTAGGAGTTTGGATGTCAATAGATTGGGATGGTTGGATAGGCATGCTAGTGATGACAATAAATAAAGTAGGGATAGTTTTGATATAGGTTGATTGGGGTGGAAGAGGACTCACTCATTGAGTGGATGGGTGGGATTGAGAAATTATGGGAGATCTATGAAATATGAAGTCATATATGGGGCTAGAAGGAGGCCCAAACATCCTCAAGGAAGAGGAGATGGTGGTTTAGGTGGTCTAGATGGGATGAGATGATGATATAAGAAGGAATGGGTCTCATGACGAGGAACATTGATGATCAGAGGTTGGGTTCCTAAAGGCCCAAATGAGACAATGGCCATGGTAGATTTCGGTTGGGATGAGATGATAGAATTGTTTGAGGTAAAGTTGTATTCCATTTTCTTGGCTACCAAACAAGAAACTATGGGCATGAAACAAAGCTTATAATGACTAGAGATATTAATTCAAGCACAACAACTTTTTTTGTTTTTGATTTATTAAAAAAATATGAAAAATAAAAAGGGGGATGAATAACAAAGGTACCCGGGAATCGAAAATCTAGAGTTGGTTTTAGGTAGTTATGGATGGGGACTCCTTGATATACCCAAAGGTACGTGAGGCCTAAGTCTATACATGATTTCTAATGTGGCCGAACATTGTGGTGGCTTCTTATTGGGTGATGAAATCCCAATCAATCCACCTAGTAGGAAGATGTCTAGATGTGTAGATTAATGTGTGAATGTTGGTTGTGTGTGATAGAATGTGAGATGCAACCGATTAACCCCTATTTAAACTATTTTTTCAAGCAACGATGAAAAGGGTTCATTTTAAGCCAAATCTAAATGTGAAATTTTGATGTAGAAAAATACACAAGAAAGGGAAAATACGATGCAAAAAGGAGAAAATGAGACAAAAAGAAGAATACCTAGAGAACGTTTTTCATTTTTATCTGATATTTAGGAAGACACAAGTGAAGAGCAATCCAAACAACCAAGCGTAACACAAACAAGAAAAAATCAAAGCCTTTACCTACAGTGTTAGTAGAAGACAAAGAAACACATAAAATAACAAGAAATACAAGGAATCACCTAAAAGGGTGGTCCCACCGGTGTGTCATAATGTTGATCTAATTTTTGTTTCCTTTTCAAGTTAATGAATTAGTTCTAAATAAAATCAAACTCCAAAATGCGAGGGTTTAAGGTACCTCGAATGAGTGATGGATGCAAATATATGGGCACAAATTGAATGATCTCACCGGAAGCTTGATGAATATACCATCTAATCAATTTTCCTTCTAGTTATAGAAGGAAAATGAGACAAAAAGAAGAATACCGGTTCCAAGAAGTGTTACCTTCCTTTCACGGATGTCAACCCCTATTTGATAAAAGAAAGTGAAATAAAAGATAGATGATCTGATAACATGCAAAAATTGATACAAAACAGAATCTAGAAATGAAATAAATGGATGAAAAGTACTAATATGATCTAAATTGACTTTAAAAAATTACCTAATTGGGTCGATAGCGACTTGAGTGATGAAGGTGGAAAACAAGTTGGAAATGCATATCTCTGCAAGAATCTGAGTACAAAGGGGTAATCAAAAATCCTTAGAAGACCGGTAACAACTTGAAAAGGGGATATAAGATAAAAAAATGAAGTGGATACAAAGATAATAAATATTACGATAGATTGTACTTAAAAATAGAGTAGATTCATAGAAGGGGGACGACCGATTTGGGGTCTGGAAGCAATACAAGAGTAGAAGCAGACATTGAGAGGAATATGAAACAAAAAGTATGATGACACAGGACTCATCAATGGTGACTTGGGTGGTGTGATGGCAACTTGACAAGAAAAAACAAAACCGAAGGTGGATGAGCTAAATAAGAAACCCGTAAGCAAAATGACTTGAAGAACAGTAAAGATGAAATTCTAAGAGTAGATGGATCTATAAGAAGTTAGATTCTACAAGATAATAATGAAAATAGCATATGATAGCATAGATAAGTACAAAACCAAAATAAACCTCCCAAAGTCATGCAAGTGATGTGAAACAAGCTCCAATGGGTTGTAATAGGGTTGACACAACCGCAAGGATGATCGATTCAAGATAAGTTTGCACAAAGTATAAGATAGATCAAGTTGTGTCTCATTATGGAAGGGGGTAAAATCAGTCTTATATGGTTGATACTTGAATCAGCTAGGTCACCTCGACTACGAATAACCATTCCTTGGATGGTAAAATCATTGATTTACTCGAGATATGGGGATTTTAGGGATTGGGGTAAATGTTTTAAAGCATGTTGGTAGGAAAGGGTTGTTTAGGGAAGTGTCATGGGTAGATAGGAGATAAATATGGGTAGGATAAAAGCTATAAAAAGTGTAGGGATGTGGATTTAGGTGGTTAGGGATAAAATCATCCCAAATAAAGCCAATTAGAGGTAATTAGATAATTAGGAGAGATGAAAGCTAATTAGGGGTAATTAGCTAATTTAGTTCATTAACAAGAATTAATTAAGGATTAAAGGTGATGGGATAATAGATGGTAATTTAAATAAATGAATTAAATTAAGGGGTCTAGTTATGACCATGGTGAAAAATGTGCACACATGCAATCGAGAGTAGTGATACCAAATTTTTGTTTCTATACCTATTCAAAGATGTTAAGTGGTAGTCTCACCACGAGATTTGTTTTTGAAAAGGTACTTCATTAGGATCACACATTGACAGAGCTCTTATTTTTGTTCGCTCGACTCTATTCGAGGATCATGAGCTACACATGAGTTCGACACTTTCACTCAATCTTGAGAAACCAAATATAATAGTTGTCGAGACATTATCAACTCCGACACATATTTTGAAGTTCCTTTACATGACCCCATTGTGCATTTCATAACAAATCATATGCAAACATCTTATTCATCCATCCATGTTGATTTGGGGTAGATTTATGATCACTCATGGTGGCAATATAAGAATTCGTTGAGATGACTCTACAAGCATGGATCCTCCATCATTTGGCTTATTGTTGCACTTTTTATACCATTTGTATTGTAATTCTCTTTTTTTTAGCATTTTTATTTAGTAGGTACACTATATCTCTCTTATCTCATTGAGATATTTTAGATATGTATTTTCAACACTTTTAGGCATGTTGATAGTCTCTCTTGTAGCGGAGATATTCTAGTGAATCCCAGTGTTAGTTTGTTATTATTTGAGTATTTATTTTGACAACTCAAATAGATTTGTAGTGTCACTCCACCCATTCAAATGAATGGGAGGGTGTGGTAATGATCCCGCTTCTTCGTGTCTTGTGTCATGTAACATCTTTGGAAAACTCATAGTTTTCTCCTCCTTACACTGCAAGCGTTGATATGTGATTTGTCCTAAGAAGGTGTATTATTTTGACTGTTGGGAATCATGCTTGTAAAGGGATAAATTATTTCCGTTCATGGATTCATTTTGCTATGTTGTTGTTTCTTGGAAGTAAAATTATCCTTCCTTGGGCTCTGTAAAAGTTGTGAACCAAAAATTTCTGTTTGCATACTTATTTTTAATAATAGCAAAACCTTGGATCAATTCCATTGATCCAAGGTATGCTTCATTTCTTACCTGTTCAGTTTGTTAAGTCGACATTCTGGAATGGAAGGTATTAAGAGAAATGAGTCTTTGTATGTTTACAATTTTTCGGACCCTTCTTTTAAGGTCCTTGTTTTACATTTTTGTGAAATACAAAATTGGATCCTCTAGTTAATTTCTTATGATGTTGGTTGGCGTAAGAAGGAAAAAGACTTACTTCAGGACTATTAAGGTAAAGCCTTAATCCTAGATCTTTAAGATCTGTCCTAACTAGATTCTAACCTAAGGTAAACTGGACCTACCTTAGATCTATGTCTACACTAATCTTGTTGCATCCTAATCTAAGTTGTATGTTTTACAAGTGTGGGATTTGGAAATAACCTAAGGTAATGAGAGGTCTATCTCTAACCTATTACCTAATACTAAACTACTATGGGGTATGGCTTATCCTATGATGGAAAACTTACCTAAGGCAATGTTTAATGACCTAAGGTAAATAACTTTTAACTAGCCTAAGGTCGGATCCTAAACTAATGCTTATCTAACCTAAACTAATGTAAAGTGAAAGGGGACCAAAGAGGTCAAGCATGGAAAATGGGAGGCGGTGGTGATGGTTTCAATGGCATTAAATAGATTTGATTTTTAAATTTATGGGACATGGTACTACCAGTTTATGGCGAGGCATGAAGTTTGATGGAATGTCTAGTTGGCATCATCACTTAAGTTAGAGATGCATGCTTTAGTTAAGTTTGAGTTCGCTAGTTTTAGATGGCAGTGCATGGAGATATAGGTGGGAAAATTGAATGCAAGTGCATTGATGAGCATAGGTTTTGGTGAGAAAACCACCTTGGAAACCATGCAAGCAGATTTTTGGGAGGTTGTTTGGTCTTTCATTCATTTCAATTTTTTCTCTGCATGGGGATATCTGGTTCTTCAAACCAACAATTCTGTTTGCAATCTATTTTTATTTTTAGCCCTTTTGACTATTTTTGATCCAATGGAGGTATAAGAGGCATAAGAGAAGGAAGTTTTTAGTTGTTGACTTCATTTGGAGAAGAAGGAATTGTGGAGGCTTGGCTGGAAATATTCTTCAAATCAAAAGAAGTACTTTCATGCATGATATGATCTACCCATTAAGTTGTTCTTCTTTTCTCTATACATTTTCATTAAAAAAACTTTTCTCTCGGGAAACAAATGGGTTTTTATTTTGATAAATACCATGCATTCTTGCTTATAAATTCTCTGTATTTTCTGTTGAGGAATCTCTTCTAGATAATATAGTAAGTGGGTTGTTTTCCTGTTAAGTTAATGGTGAATCGTACCTTAAATATAGTTGTGACTTGAGTAATGTTGAATATGTGTGAATCCTACTTGTCTGCTAAAAAGGGATTAATGGAAATATAATGTTGCTCTAAGTTTCAAACTGGGTTTTTCTATGATGGTTGATAGAAGGTAAGTAAAGTATCCTTCTCTATCACATCTTTGATTGGTTGAAGTATTGTTACTTCTGTTGGAACTGTATTTATATGGATGCTTGGGTTCAATGTTGTGTGAACTCAAACTCGTATGGAAACAATAATGAATGAGTAACTTCTTCTTGAACTTTACTTGTAGAAACTTTCATTTCTTCTTGTATTTCGATGGAAGCTGAGTTGATAATGGGTGTTTGGATTTTCTATATTGTGGATTCAAACTTGTGTGGAAACAAGAATGAATGATTTATTTATCCTCTTACCCTTTCAGTTAAAACTTTGTTGTTTGGATCTAGTTCCTTATATGGAAACTATGTGGTAATGGTTACTTGGACCTTAAGATTTTGGGAGTTATCTTGTTTGAACATAACAATGATCGAATTCTCCCTTTTCTAAATTTTATATGTTTTGGGTTTTCTTTATAACTCTGGAAGACTGAACTAAAAGTTGGATAGATGAGGTTTTGTTATATTTAAGGACTTTTCAAATTGATTTGGTCTGAGATAATATTTAGTTCTATTCACATTAGCTCTTCTCGAGCTTGCAAGATGTCAAACTCATTGTTCTTCTTCACTTTCAAGTTAGATAATGATTTTTAGTCTTACTTGTTCTTGATATGTAGAAACCCTTAAGCTAACTTGCTAGTGTAAGGTTTTTGAAACCTTACTATTGTAGTTTCATGAGGATTTAATGAATGTATATTCAGATTTTTGTTGACGTTCATGATCTGGAACTATCTAATTGATTCTATATGAAGGGTTTTATAGATTCTCCAGTTTCTTTGATCTCTGAGTAAGTTAAAGAAATAATATGTCTTGTCAAATTAGTAGATGTGTGCAAAGTTTAGTCTGTCCATGTCCATAGAAATGTAATGAAAGGAATTATAATCATCTTAATAGATGACTTGTGCACCTGTAGCTAAGTCATGTCATTCTTTGTGTTGCATCTTATTTGAAATCAAATTCGGATGGATCTTTCTCTGTCCATTCAAAATATGTTTTCTCTCACCTCTTTGAGGATGTGAATGTGAGTCTTTCTTACTCGATTGTTGCACTATCATCCTGAAGGAATGAATAGACTATGGTTCCTTGACTGAAACTTTAATGATTTGGAATGACTATTGAAGGCTGTTATTTTCCTATAAGATGTTTAGCAATTCTTGTTATTTCATCTCCTTCTTGATAAGGATAATGTACTACTGATACTATAATTGTGTCATGATGGGGAGCCTTATTTTGAGAACTGATTTGTATACTACAATCGTATATTCGGTTTAGTATCTTCTAGTGCATGATTTATTTTTTAAAAGAGTTAAAGGATGTTGTGATTGGGTCTGTACCAGTCCTTTTATGACCTTCTTTACTTGGGATAGAATGTTGGAATCCTCATCTAAACATGATTGATTGACTCCTTGCTCTTCTATTCTCTGAGGTAAAGTTTTCATCGCTGTCTCCTTTGGAAATTGTAAGAGATTTTGTGTTGCATTCTCTTTTTGTGTTGTGAATTGATATTCGGTTTAACCGAATTAGAAGGGAAGTTCTAATTTGTTTTATCCCAGTTTGTCCTTCCCTACTCTCTATAAATCTTGTTATAGATTTAATAGGTTCAATTGCATTACTTTCATGAATGCATTTGAGTAGTCGTTGATACTTCTTACTTATTCACTTGACTTGTATTAAAGGAATCAATATTTGTAATAGTTGATTAATGTGAAATGTTATTTATTGAGTGAATACTTTCCTAATTCTAATGTGTGGCCTAACTTGAGAACTTAGGCTATATCTTAGACTTTAAATTAGGATGTAGCATCTAAATATGAAGTTCTTATTTCATGTTCTAGATGATTCATCCTAAAGCCTTTCATGAAGCTAGAATTAGCTTGGTTGTAGATGCCTTTTTATGAAATTTTGTAATATTGAGTTTGATAGTACTTGTTTCTTAAAGTAAATCTATTTTTGGAAAAATAATGGAGTTAGTTTCTATATTTCTAATTCAGATTGAATTATGTAAGAAATAATTAGTATGTGCCTTTATTGGAAGGAGATAAGTAATTTGGGTGAAACATTACTTATCTGATATAATGTTGTAGAGTGTTAATTATATCATGATCTTTTCTTAATGATTATTTTAGGTTGATCAATTTTTCTTCTTTTATGGTTGTTATTACTTATGATTTATTTATTTGCTTGGCCTTACTGTTTCATAAAAGCAGAGTTGGTTTTATGAAATAGTTAGTTGAAAGTCACATCGTTTTAATGCTTAGTGTTTATCATGCTCAGTTCAATGAACTAACCCATGCTAGCAATTTTTGTAGATGGACTTTGTAAGTGATAAAGGAAGGAAATAACTTATATGATTTCTTGGTTGCTTAAAGTCTGGATCTTTTATAGATAAATATGATTCATTATTGAAATGTATAGAAAGAAGAAAAGTTGTATTCTTTAATGTTCTTGATGTTGCTTGACATGAAATATGTCTGAAAATGCATGGTCCTTTAAAATATGTATTTTACCATGATAAATTGAAAAATATTGAGAGTTACTTATAATTGCTATGTCATTTTCCTTGTGTATTATATGAAGGAAAATTGTAATCTTATTTACATTGTTTTTATTCTTATTTGAATGGATCCTTATTTCTGTTATAACTAAATGGGTTGGATGGATGGGAATTAGTTACAATATCCCTTATTTGAATGCAACTTATTAATTTGGCATGCATCGATGTTCTTTTATCTAATCATGCATGGTTTATTGAAAAGATGATAATATAAGTATAACTTAACTACCATGACTCGTGTAATGGAAAAGGGTATAACAAACCCTATCACTTAACTAGAAAAAGGAAGGTTCACTCCCTCTAGAGAAATACCTTGATAGGTTTCAAAAAAATGTTTGGTATATGAGATCGTTAATCAATTAGACTTCATCTCTATGAAGTCTACTATAATGGAACCTGTTTTGGATCTTAAACAGGCTATGAATGGTTGAGTTATATTAAGTAAATCTTATGATGGATGATGTTTCGTTTTGATTAACTGCACGTTAAGAAAAAAATTTAATGAACATAAAAGTAATCATAAGTTTATGAAGTTTTGTATTACATTAACAACTCAAATAAGGATGAAAACTTAAGGGTTGTTGGAAGTAGGGTTCAAGGGGTTGCTGTAATTTGAATCTTAATTAAGAAATAAATGAGTGTAAATGACCTCTTCATGAGGTGTGTACATCGAGATGTGTAGTTCTGTCAGATGTTGGCACACGCCAACTACAGAATTATACCTTTGTGAAGACTAGGGTCTTCACGAGGATATAGTGTTGTAGTTGACATGTTGCAACACCCCTCAACATTGGTTCATCTAGACCTACTCAAACCTAGGACTTGATCTTAGTTTCTCTTTAGGTCAGATTAGGGATATGATTTAGCATAGGAAGTGACTCACAATGACTTAGGGTAACTAGGCACATTCAATCGACTTAGGTCAATTGAGTATGTCTATATACCCTAGGTCATCGTGAGTGGTTCCCTATACCAAATTATGTCACTAACTTGGGTTAGGGTCAAACCTTGAACAAGTGAACTAACAGAAGTCAATGAAGACCATTCTAGATAACAGAGGAGTGGGGTGAAGGATGTATTCTATTAGATGAGTATGTTGTCTAGGAATAGTAACATGAACAATATGTTGGAAATCTTTGGCCAAAGTATCACAAGCTACTAGTTGTATTATCCTATGTCACCTAGTTTAAGAAATGAGATTTCAAATGAATATTGGTAACAAATATTTAGATAGGTTTCTTATACAGAACACTCAAATACCCATAACAGGTAAGATAACTAAGTATACACATAATATTCAATAATTTTAGTTAACATGAGAGATCGGTTAGAAACCGAGTCATGAAATGAGAGATTAGAAGTTCACCGAGTCATTTACAACTACATATGGTTATCTGTTATGAGATTGATATGCATGGAATGTGTGTTCTAAATTATGATTATTTAGAACAAATAACATTAAGTTAAAAAAATCCCTTGTTTCTAAAGTCTTAAAATGGGAATGTTACATCTTGGTATCAAAGCTGAAGGTTGTAGCTCTTGGACCTATTATGTCCATAATCTGATAAAACTTAAATTTTCTTGTTAACAAAAATGGTTAGAACAAGAGGAAATGTTGCAAACAACCCACCACCAGTGGAGAAGCAACAACTACCCAAAAACTCGATGAGATCCTTGCTACCCTGTTGGACACAAGAGATCATTTGGTTGTACTTGAACAACAAGTAATGGGAAATGAGGAGGAAGAAGATGCTGGTAATAAAAATCAACCACCTCTTGTGGACAACACCAATTTGGGAAATTTAGGTGTTGATAACAATAATTTAAACCTACCTGATCAGCCAAAAATAAAAAGGCAAGGCTGATGACAACTCACTAATGATATAAAAAGGATAAGTCCACCTAAGTTTGATGGCACCACATTAGGATATGGAGATGAGAATTAGCTCAATGAAATGGAGAAGTACTTTGCAATAAGGAACTTCTCATAGGAAACAAAGGCAATATGGGGAGCATATCAGCTTTCCCATGAAGCATCTTCATGGTGGGACAACCGTAAGGATGAGTTAAACATTGATGAAATGAATATTACTTGGGATCAATTTAAAAGTTATTTTAGGAAACGATGGCTGCCACAAATTTATTATGATCAAAAATGACTAAATTTCAGAACTTATCCCAAGGAAAATTAACTGTAATAGTATTGGGAGTGGTTTACTAAACTCCTTAAGTATGTACCTTAGTATCAAACTGATGAGAAGTTTAGGATACATAAATTTATCATGGGATTGAATCCCATTATAGGAGGAGAGGTGGATGTTCACATCCCAACCACTATGGAAGGGGTTGTTGAAAAATCCATACGACAGAACAAAAATTGAAGGAAATTTCTACTCATAAGGAAGAATTTAGAAAGAAAGTTCCAAACTCCTCTTCATCATCTCTTGCACCTAAGAAAGGAACATGGAAGAATTTTGGTATGAAAAATAATTTTTCAACTGATAATAATAAGAAAATAGCCACAAATAAGCCTGCTACTAATGTAAAAATAACTTTGTCAAGAACAATAATAATGGACAAGTCCTATAGAGGTCAGAATGATAACTTTAAGGCTGAAATAAATTTGAGCCTAAAAAGGGACCTATAGGAGGTTGTTACAATTGTGGCAAGGATCATTATGCAAATCAATGTCCTTTGAAAAAGGATGACCGTAATCAACAACACAAGATACATGTTGCAGTAGCTGACAAATAGGTTGAAAAGCAAGTCACACCCATAGAGGTTCTAGGTAAGTTATTTGGCATACATGTAACTATTATTTTTGATACGGAGCTACTGAATGTTTTATTTCTAGTAAATTAGCATCAAAATTAAAAATAAAAGCTAGAAAATGGATAAATCATGGGCTATACATTATGGGAATAATGTTGTTCATACAGTTAGTATGTGTCTTTTTGGGGCAGTCCTTGACTTACCTAGTTTTTCCACAAAATTTGATCTTTATGTTGCTCCTTTGGGGTCTTATGATGTAATCATAGGTGTTAATTGGCTAGCTGAGCATAAAGCAAAAGTTGATTGTTTTGAAAAACATATTAGTTGTTTAGATGACTGCAGAAAACAATAGACATTCAAGGTGTAAAACATGAAATTTTTGTTAGGAAGTTATCAACTATGCAACTTAAAAAGGCCAAAAATAAGGGTTGTACCTTATATGCAGTAAAAATTTCAGAATCTACTGAAGAAAATAGTGATTTCTTATAACGTTATCCGTTGTTATGAAACTTCAGTGATGTGTTTCCGAAGAACTACCAGGTCTCCCACCCAAATAGGAATTTGACTTCACAATTGAAATCAAACCTGGAACCGAGCCTATTTCTAAGGCACCTTATAGGATGACTACTATTGAATTAGTAGAGCTTAAGGCACAGTTACAAGAATTTTTTCAAAAGGTTTGATTAGACCGAGTGTCTCACCTTGGGGAGCACCGGTAATTTTTGTGAAAAAGAAAGATGGAACACTTAGATTATGTATCAATTATAGGATGTTGAACAAGGAAATGATTAAGAATAGATATCCACTTCCTAGAATTGATGATCTGTTTGATCAAATGTGTGGTGCATCGGTATATTCTAAGATAGATCTTTGATCTAGATATCATCAGTTACGAATTAAGGATGAGGACATTCATAAAATAACTTTTAGAACAAGGTATGGACATTATGAATTCACATTTTTACCATTTGGATTAACAAATGCACCTACAACTTTTATGAATTTAATGAATAATATTTTTCAAGAATACTTGGACAAATTTTTGCTTGTATTCTTGGACGATATTCTCATATACTCTAAAAGTATTGAAGAACATCATGAGCATTTGAAGATAGTTTTGGAAATCTTGAGGAAGAGATGATTATTTGGTAAGTTATCTAAATGTTCTTTCTATGACACGGAAGTGCACTATTTGGGTCATGTTATAAGCAAAGATGGAATAGTTGTAGATCCCTCTAAAATTGTAGCTATAACTAAGTGGCCTGCACCAAAGAATGTACATGAAGTTAGAAGCTTCATGGGTCTTTCTGGTTACTATAGGAAGTTTGTTAAATATTTCTCCAAAGTTGTTGCACCAATAACTTCATTATAGAAAAAGGATAAGAAATTTGTGTGGAATGAGAAATGTGAATCTGCATTTAAAACTTTGAAGGATCAGTTAACTTCAACACCTATTTTGGTTGTACTTGACCCTTATGGAGACTTTAATATTGTAACGGATGCATTTGGGGAAGGTCTTAGAGGTATTTTGTTGTAAAAATATCATGTCATAGCTTACAAAGTAGAAAACTTAAGTTACATGAGTTGAATTATGCTCCACATGATCTAGAGCTTGCTGCCATTATTCATGCACTTCAAGTTTAGAGACATTATCTGCTTGGTAAACCTTTTGAACTAAAAATTGATCATCTTGGGCTGAAGTATATTTTTACTCACCAAATTTGAATGCAAGACAATGAAGATGGTTAGATTTTTATCTCAATATGATTTTGACATAAGTTACATTAAAGGCAAGGAAAATAGGGTAGTTGATGCTCTAAGTCATAGGAAGCACATTTCTACTCTTATAATGTTAAGAACTTAGTTTAAGGATGAGGTAAAAAGTGTTATGGAATCTGATTCTTATTTTTAGCAAGTAAAAACAACACTTACTAAAGACCCAAATGATGTGAGATATAAGGGTTTTCACTTTGATAATGAAGGAATTTTACGGTTTGAAAACAGGGTATACATACCTTTGCTAAATGATTTAAGAAAGAAATTATTAGTTGAATTTCACAATTCACCTTTTTCTGACACCTTGGTATTACAAAGATGCTTGTTGATATAAAACAACAATATTTCGGAAAGGGATGAAAAAGGACGTGATTGAATTTGTGACACATTGTTTAGAATGTCAACGAGTTAAAGCTGAACATATGCACCCAACTGGTTTATTGTATCCTCACAGCATACCACAGTACAAATGGCAAGTGATAAGCATGGATTTTGTACAAGGGTTGCCTATGTCAAGAAATAAACATGATGTTATTTTAGTTTTGATAAACTAAAAAAGGTAGCACATTTTATTGTTGGTAATCTTAAGGATGATTCACCTATTTTAGCAAAAAGATTCATACATGAGATTTTCATATTACATGGAGTACCTAAATTAATCATATCTGATAGAGATCCAAGAATGACTTCAAGATTTTGGTAACACTTAACGCAGCTATATGAACTAAGATGAATTTCAGTTCTACGTATCATCCAGAAATGGATGGATAGACTGAAAGAGTTAATCAAGTTTTAGAGGATGTGCTACAAATGTATTGAATGGATTAGCAGTATAAATGGGAATAGTACCTTCCATTATTAGAGTTTGCATACAATAACACATATCATGCCTCTCTGAAGATGGCACCTTTCGAAGAATTATACGAAGGAAATGTAGAACCCATGTTAGTTGGGACAACATTGAGGATAGAGAGGTGGTTGGACCTGAAATCCTTACGGAAATGGAACAACAAGTTAAAATGATTCATGAACGCTTGAAAGAAGCAGCGGATAGGTAAAAGAGTTATGCTGACTTGAAATGGGTTGATAGGAAATTTGAACTTGGTGAGAAGGTCTTTCTTTGAGTTAAACTAAAAAAGAGTTCTATAAATTTTGGCAAGGCTGCCAAGTTATCACCTCATTATGTGGGACATTTTGAAATTTTTGAAGTAATAAACCCTGTAGCTTATCATTTAGCATTGCCTCTTACTTTATTATGACTGCATGATGTTTTCCATATTTCTTTGCTTAAGAAATACGTTTCGGATTTATCACATGTGTTAAATTGGAATTCCTTGTAGGTCCAAGACCCAGGAATAATCATGGTTAAACCTATACGAGTGCTGGAAACTCGCTAGTTGCACTTAAGAAATTGTGAAATAAGTCAATGTAAGGTCCAGTGGGATCATTTTAATGAGGAAAGTGTAACCTGGGAAAATATGGAAGATATGAAAACTAATTTTCCATATTTGTTTGAACAAAATTGATTCTATTGACTGATAAATTTTTAAGATTTTATTCTTTTTATGTCAGTAAAATTGTCAGTTTTGGGCAGACATCACATTATTTAAAATGAACAACTATGTAAATGTTGATTTTGGAATTTTAAAATCCAGTTTTGTTTGGAACATATGAAAGGAAGTATAATAATTTGATTTGTCCTTGATGCAAATTGTGTAACTAAGTTAATCATCAAGACGATGATTCTTTTAGGAGGGAAGTATGTAACATCTTTGGAAAACTGATAGCTTTCTCCTCCTTACACTGCAAGTGTTGATATGTGATTTTTCCTAAGAAGGTGTATTCTTTTGACTATTGGGAATCATGCTTGCAAAGGGATAAATTATTGCCTTTCATGGATTCATTTTGCTATGTTGTTGTTTCTTGGAAGTAAATTTATCTTTCCTTGAGCTTTGTAAAAGTTGTGAACCAAATTTTTTGTTTACATACTTATTTTTAATATAAAAAAACCTTGGATTAATTCCATTAATCCAAGGTATGCTTCATTTTCTTACCTGTTCAGTTTGTTAAGTCGACATTCTAGAATGGAAGGTATTAAGAGAAATGAGTCTTTATATGTTTACTATTTTTTGGACCCTTCTTTTGAGGTCCTTGTTTTACATTTTCTGTGAAATATGAAATTGGATCCTCTAGTTAATTTCTTATGACGTTGGTTAGCATAAGAAGGAAAAAGACTTACTTCAGGACTATTAAGGTAAATCCTTAATCCTAGATCTTTAAGATCTGTCCTAACTGGATTCTAACCTAAGGTAAACTGGACCTACCTTAGATCTATGTCTACACTAATCCTATTGCATCCTAATCTAAGTTGTATGTTTTACAAGTGTGGGATTTGGAAATAACCTAAGGTAATGAGAGGTCTATCTCTAACCTATTACCTAATACTAAACTACTATGGGGTATGGTGAAAACTCTGAATCATATTTACACAGAAACAATGCACATAATTATTATATTACTTCTCTGTATATTTCACACAATACAATAGCCTAATATATAGGCTGGAGTTTCCCTAGAATATAGGAAACTAACTCAACTACATATCTTACCAACTTCCTATATATGTGAGTTGTTATAACTCACTCACCAATATACATGTACGTGATTATAAATCACTTTACAAATATGAATAAGAGAGCACTAATTAATTAATTCCTAACATTCCCCCCCTTAGTGCGAACATGGGGAAAACCTACCTTTATACTTGCACCTGCTTTCATGATAAGTGATTTTCACATGAAAATCACAAACCCGACAGATGGTTTTACTCCGGCTAACCACAAACCGATACTGGTGGTTTTCAAGTGGTTTACCACAAACCACATCATGATGTGCCAAGTACTATTTTTATCCCTCATCAATATCACACTGCAGGAAATAACATAGGAAACACATCTCACCAAACTGAATAATAAAACACATACTAGAAAGATTTCACATTTCCACCTCTAAGAATCACAATGTTCTTAGTTGCAGCCACTGTCGTTGATCACTGCCACTCGATCTCGAACAACATAGGAAACCGCCACTGCCACTGGAAGTTTCCCTTGACTTTAGTCGTTTTGGCGCAGAATGGGAATGGAACATTGGTTATTATTCCCCCCCACAATGTGAAATTCCAAATAGGAAGACAGAAAAAGGAAAAATATATCATGTTTTATCTCACTGCCTAGATCTTGTTGTCTGGATCTTGCTGCACATGATCACCATTTCCAATGAACGTATTCACTGACCGATCATCTTCCAATGAAGTACGGTAGTTAGAGGATCACTGCAGTTCTCTGCCATCCTATACAATTGTTTTCCAATATACACAATACATAATGCAACAGGAACACTGCAAAGAAACTCACTACAAAACTAAAGCACACTGAAAAGCATATACCCATACTATATATATGCCACCACATCTATTATGTGGCCCCATCATTGGCAACTGATGAGAGGTCACTGAATGACCTCCAACCTCGATGCCTCCTGCCTCGATTTCATGCTCAGAACAAGAAGTCTTCAGAGCCACTATCTTCATTTACTTGTTCTTCCTCATTCTCTGATCTTTCTTTAGTAATAAATTTGGCCTCAATTCCTTTGAGTTTTCCACTAAGTATATCTTGAGCTTGAGCTCTACAAAATGAAGTTGTATGCCCCTTTTTCTTACAGTAGAAACATTCTCTTTCCTCTTTATATTTAGAAAAAAATTTGTACTTCCTTTTTACATACATTGTTGTTTCTTCTTCTATATCTTCTTTGGTCCATTTTTCCTCAGCTAGGAGAGCTGATATCATATCTTCCAATGAGTTAGAAGGTATCTGACCAAGAGTGAAAACAACATTACTGTATTTGGGTGGTAAACTATTCAACAGAATAGCTTTTGCATCCTCGTCATCTACTGGAGCTTTTACTTCTGCAAGTTGTCTCAGAAGAGATCGTAAATTGTTGATGTGACTAGACATTGTATCTCCATCACTCATTTTTAGCTTGAACAGCTAAAGTTTCAGGGAAAAATTTGCATTGACTACTTTTGAACCAAATAATTTTCTCAGATTATCCCAGATGTCCTTAGAGTTTTTATCTAGATCAACATAATGTAATTCAGAGTCTGAAAGGGCAAGGCCAATATTGTCTTTGGCTTTATCATCCCATGTTTCCCATTCTACCAATCTGGTCAGATCTGAAGGTGCTGGTTCTTTTCCATCTACTATCCTCTAAAGATTTTTGTTCATCAACTGCATCTAGATCTTGACTTTCCATGTGTGAAAATTGAGACCATTGAATTTTTCTAGTGGAATGTCCATTATACCTTAGAGCGTCGGTTTCAACCGAAAATGCACTCTTAGGGGAGTCAGCTTCAACCGATATTGCTCCCGATTTACACTATATATTTAAAAAGTAATAAGAACAAATTACTTTTTAAATTTTACATGGATATTTCTATGGTATAAATCAAAACAAAATATTGAAATATATAGAAATGACTATCAAGTGAATATCAAATTACATAATACCTTATATTATTAATCCATGCGAATGATTCTCTCTCCTCGATTTGCAGATTTCTTGTTTTCGACTGAGATGGTTGTTGAAGGGTGGATGCACAGAAAAATGTTGGAGAGCTCACTGTCAAACCAAATGAATGTAGAGCAGCGCAAAGCATGGAGATATGCGATATTTTGAGAGCATCAAAATAGTAGTAGTATTAAGCACAACCAAGATTCTAACACCGAGAGGAGATCGCTGTTGTCAATGAAGTTTTAAATGCCGACAAGGAAATGACCATGCTAGGGAGTCGAGCCACCATGCTGAAACCGACAGTCCTAATTTGTGCAACACAATATGAGTCTAATCTCAGGAGCAATGATTAAATCTGGATTTTAAATCAATGCAAGTTCAATTGAATCCGAGAAAACCGATCCACAAAATGTGAAAGCACTTCATAAGATAGATAGACCATCCACGTATTTCCACGTCTAAAATTAAAGTGTGGAAGAAACGTGTCTAGGAGATAGAGAGAATTCACCCAGCATGTATGTGAGCTAGGCCATATCATGGGAATAATATTTTCACTGAAAACTGGAGGACGTGATATTTGTACGCTGCACAGTGGACCGATTCAGGAAGATTGGATCTAGAAAATGGAGCTTGAGGTGGCTGGGAGACCGTATCTCTTATTTCAAGATCAGGATCTTGCAAAGACACAAATTGAATGACAATATTTCATAGATCCAAAGGAAATTCCAGGTTCCATATATACGCTATCATGGGCGATTGCTCGACCTTTGTGTGAATGAAAAAAAAACAAAATACAGACTGCTCAACCTTGACCACACGCAAGACAAAGCTATCAACGCTGTAAATTCTTGACAGAGTATATAGGTTTAAATGAAAATACCAGACTCCTCACAAAATTTGGGAATGTTTGAAGAGCTCGCAGCATAATACAGAGATCACCGATCCATTACCGAACTATGTAGAAATTGAACTTTAATGTAGGATTAAGCCAATGAAATCACGAACTCACGACCAGATGGAACTATCAATGCATGATTTTATTTAAAGACTCTCATCTTGGATTATCCTTGCTCCGATACCAAATGAAAAATTTGAATCAGATTTACATAGGAAACAATACACATAACTATTATATTACTTCTCTATATATTTCACACAATACAATAGCCTAATATATAAGCTAGAGTTTCCCTAGAATATATGAAACTAACTCAACTACATATCTTACCAACTTCCCATATATGTGAGTTGTTATAACTCACTCACCAATATACATGTATGTGATTATAAATCACTTTACAAATATGAATAAGAGAGTACTAATTAATTAATTCCTAACACATGGCTTATCCTATGATGGCAAACTTACTCAAGGCAATGTTTAATGACCTAAGGTAAATAACTTTTAACTAGCCTAAGGTCAGATTCTAAACTAATGTTTATCTAACCTAAACTAATGTAAGGTGAAAGGGGACCTAAGGGGTCACATGGAAAATGGGAGGTGGTGGCAATGGTTTCAATGACATTAAAGAGATTTTATGTTTGAATTTATGGGACATGGTAATCTTGCCGATTATGGCGAGACATGAAGTTTGATGAAATGTCCAGATTGGCATCATCACTTAAGTTAGAGATGCATGCTTTAGTTAAGTTTGATTTCACCAATTTTACATGCCAGTGGCGTGAAGATATAGGCAGGAAAATTGAATGCAAGTGCATTGATGAGCACAGGTTTTAGTGAGAAAACCGCCTTGGAAACCATGCAAGTAGATTTTGGGAGGTTGTTCGGTATTTCATTTATTTCAATTTTTCTCTCTGCATGGGGATATTTGGTTCTTAAAGCCAATAGTTCTATTTGCAACTGTGTTTATTTTTAGCCCCTTTGGACTATTTTTGATCCAATGGAGGTATAAGAGGAATATGAGAAGGAAGTTTTCGGTTGTTGACTTCATTTGGAGAAGAAGGAATTGTGGAGGCTCGGCTGGAAATATTCTTTGAATCAACAGAAGCACTATCAGGCATGATAGGCTCTACCCATTAAGTTGTTCTACTTTTCTCTAAATGTCTTCATTAAAACAACTCTGCTCTCATGAAACAAATGGGTTTTTATTTTGATGGTTACCATGCATTCTTGCTTACAAATTCTCTATATTTTTGTTGAGGAATCTCTGCTAGATAATATAGTAAGTGGGTCATTTTCCTATTAAGTTAATGGTGAATCGTACCTTAAATTTGGTTGTGACTTGAGTAATGTTGAATATGTGTGAATCTTGCTTGTCTGCTAAAAAGGGGTTAATGGAAATATAATGTTGCTCTAAGTTTCGAGTGGGTTTTTACTGTGATGGTTGATAGAAGGTAAGTAAAGTATCCTTCTCTATCGCATCTTTGATTGGTTGAAGTATTGTTACTTCTATTGGAACTATGTTTATATGGATGCTTGGGTTCAATGTTGTGTGAACTCAAAATTGTATGGAAACAATAATGAATGAGTAACTTCTTCTTGAACTTTACTGTAGAAACTTTCATTTCTTCAAACCTTGTATTTCAAGGAAGTTTGAGTTGATAATGGGTGTTTGGATTTTCTGTTATTGTGGATTCAAACTTTTGTGGAAACAAGAATGAATGATTTATTTATCCTCTTACTCTTTTAGTTAAAAAATTTGTTGTTTGGATCTAGTTCCTTATATGGAAACTATGTGGCAATGGTTACTTGAACATTAAGATTTTGGGAGTTATCTTGTTTGAGCATAATAATGATCTAATTCTCCATTTTCTGAATTTTATATGTTTTGGGTTTTCTTTTTAACTCTAGAAGACTGAACTAAAAGTTGGATAGATGAGGTTTTTTTATATTTAAGGATCTTTCAAATTGATTTGGTCTGAGATAATATTTAGTTCTATTCACGTTAGCTCTGCTCGAGCTTGCAAGATGTCAATCTCGTTGTTCTTCTTCACTTTCAAGTTAGATAATGATTGTTTAGTCTTACTTGTTCTTGATCTGGGTAAACCTCTTAAGCTAACTTGCTAGTGTAAGTTTGTTGAAACCTTCTTACCGTGTAGTTTCCCGGGATTTAATGAATGTATATTCAGATTTTTGTTGAAGTTCATGATCCGGAACTATCTAATCGATTCTATATGACGGGTCTTCTTTATTCTCCGAGTTTATTTGATCTCTGAGTAAGTTGAAGGAATATAATGTCTTGTCGACTTAGTAGATATACAATTTTAGCATGTCCGTAGAAATGTAATGAAAGGAATTTTAATCATCTCAGTAGATGACTTATGCACTGTAGCTAAGTCATGACATTCTTTGTGTTGCATCTTATTCGGATGGATCTTTCTCTATCCATTCAAAATATGTTTTCTCTCACCTCTTTGAGGATGTGAATGTGAGTCTTTCGTACCGATTTTTTTTGCACTATCATCCTAAAGGGATGATTAGACTATGGTTTCTTGACTTTGAAACTTTAATGATTTAGAATGACTGTTGAAGGTTGTTATTTTCCTGTAAGATGTTTAGCAATTCTTGTTATTTCATCTCCTTCTTAATAAGGATAATGTACTACTGATACTATAATTGTGTCATGATGGGGAGCCTTATTTTGAGAACTGATTTGTATACTTCAGTCGTATATTCGGTTTAGTATCTTCTAGTGCATGATTTCTTTTTTAAGAGTTAAAGGATGTTGTGATTGGGTCTGTACCAGGTCCTTTTATGACCTTCTTTACTTGGGATAGAATGTTGGAATCCTCATCTAAACATGATTGATTGACTCCTTGCTCTTCTATTCTCTGAGGTAAAGTTTTCATCGCTGTCTCCTTTGGAAACTATAAGAGATTATGTGTTGCATTCTCTTTTCTGTGTTGTGAATTGATATTTAGTTTAACCGAATTAGAAGGGAAGTTCTAATTTGTTTTCTCCCAGTTCGTCCTTCCCTCTTCTATGTAAATCTTGTTATAGATTTAATAGGTTTAGTTGCATTACTTTCATGAATGCATTTGAGTAGTCGTTGATACTTCTTACTTATTCACTTGACTTGTATTAAAGGAATCAATATTTGTAATAGTTGATTAATGTGAAATGTTATTTATTGAGTGAATACTTTCCTAATTCTAATGTGTGGCCTAACTTGAGAACTTAGGCTATATCTTGGACTTTAAATTAGGATGTAGCATCTGAAATAGGAATTTCTTATTTTATGTTGTAGATGATTCATCCTAAAGCCTTTCATGAAGCTGGAATTAGCTTGGTTGTAGATGCCTTTTTATGAAATTTTGTAATATTGAGTTTGATAGTACTTGTTTCTTAAAGTAACTCTATTTTTGGAAAAATAATGGAGTTAGTTTCTATATTTCTAATTTAGATTGAATTATGTAAGAAATAATTAGTATGTGTCTTTATTGGAAGGAGATAAGTAATTTAGGTGAAACATTACTTATCTAATATAATGTTGTAGAGTGTTAATTATATCATGATGTTTTCTTTATGATTATTTCAGGTTGATCAATTATTCTTCTTTTATGGTTGTTATTACTTATGATTTATTTATTTTCTTGGCCTTACTGTTTCATAAAAGTAGAGTTGGTTTTATGAAACGGATATTTGAAAGCACATCGTTTTAATGCTTAGTGCTTATCATGCTCGGTTCAATGAATTGACCCGTGCTAGAAATTTTTGTAGATGGACTTCGTAAGTGATAAAGGAAGGCAATAACGTATATGATGTATTGGTTGCTAAAAGTCTGGATCTTTTATAGAGAAATCTGATTCATTATTGAAATGTATTGAAAGAAGAAAAGTTGTATTCTTTAATGATCTTGATGTTGTTTGACATGAAATATGTTTGAAATGCATGGTCCTATAAAATATGTATTTTACCATGATGAATTGAAAAATATTGAGAGTTACTTATACTTGTTATGTCATTTTCCTTGTGTATTATATGAAGGAAATTTGTAATCTTATTTACATTGTTTTCATTCTTATCTGAATGGATCCTTATTTCTGTTATAACTAAATGGGTTGGATGGATGGGAATTAGTTACAATATCCCTTATTTGAATGCAACTTATTAATTTGGCATGCATCGATGTTCTTTTATCTAATCATGCATGGTTTATTGAAAAGATGATAATAGAAGTATAACTTAACTACCATGACTCATGTAATGGAAAAGGGTATAACAAACCCTATCACTTAACTAGAAAAAGGAAGGTTCACTCCTTGAGCAATACCTTGATAGGTTTCAAAACAAATGTTTGGTATATGATATCATTAATCAATTAGACTTCATCTCTGTGAAGTCTACTATAATGGAACTTGTTTTGGATCTTAAACAAGCTATGAATGGTTGAGTTATATTAAGTAAATCTTATGATGGATGTTGTTTCTGTTTTTGATTAACTGCATGTTAAGCAAAAAGTTAATGAACATAAAAGTAATCATAAGTTTATGAAGTTTTGTATTACATTAACAACTCAAATAAGGATGAAAAACTTAAGGGTTGTTGGAAGTAGGGTTTAGCGGGGTTGCTTTGTAATTTGAATCTTAATTAAGAAATAAATGAGTGTAAATGACCTCTTCATGAGGTGTGTACATCGAGATTTGTAGTTCTATAGAGTATAACTTAACTACCATGACTCGTGTAATGGAAAAGGGTATAACAAACCCTATCACTTAACTAGAAAAAGGAAGGTTCACTCCTTCTCGGGCAATACCTTGATATGTTTAAAAACAAACATTTGGTATATGATATCAATAATCAATTAGACTTCATCTCTGTGAAGTCTCGTATAATGGAAGTTGTTTTCGATCTTAAACAAGCTATGAATGGTTGAGTTATATTAAGTAAATCTTATGATGGATGTTGTTTATGTTTTTAATTAACTGCATGTTAAGCAAAAAGTTAATGAACATAAAAGTAATCATAAGTTTATGAAGTTTCGTATTACATTAACAACTCAAATAAGGATGAAAAACTTAAGGGTTGTTGGAAGTAGGGTTCAGCGGGTTACTGTAATTTGAATCTTAATTAAGAAATAAATGAGTGTAAATGACCTCTTCATGAGGTGTGTACATCAAGATGTGTAGTTATGTCGGATGTTGGCACACGCCAACTGCAGAACTGTACCTTTGTGAAGACTAGGGTCTTCACGAGGATATAGTGTTGCAGTTGACATGTTACAACACCCCTCAGCATTGCTTCATCTATACCTACTCAAACCTGGACTTGATCTTAGTTTCTCTCTAGGTCAGATTAGGGATATGATTTAGCATAGGAAGTGACTCACAATGACTTAGGGTAACTAGGCACATTCAATCGACTTAGGTCAATTGAGTATGTCTATATACCCTAGGTCATCACGAGTGGTTCCCTATACCAAATTATGTCACTAACCTGGGTTAGGGTCAAACCTTGAACAAGTGAACGACGAGAAGTTAGTGAAGACCATTCTAGATAACAGAGGAGTGGGGTGAAGGACATATTTTGTTAGACGAGTATGTCATCTAGGAATAGTAACATGAATAGTATGTTGGAAATCTTTGGCTAAAGTATCACAAGTTGTTGGTTGCGTTGTCCTATGTCACCTAGTTTAAGAAATGGGATTTTAGATGAATATTGGTAACAAATATTCAGATAGGTTTCTTATATAGAACACTCAAATACCCAGAACAGGGTAAGAGAACCAAGTATACTTAGTATACACATAGTATTCAATACTTTAGGTTAACATGAGATATCGGTTAGAAACCAAGTCATGAAATGAGAGATCAGAAGTTCACCGAGTCATTTACAATTGCATATGGTTATCTATTATGAGATTGATTGGCATGGAATGTGTGTTCTAAATTATGATTACTTAGAATAGAGAACATTAAGTTTAAAAAAAATCCCTTATTTCTAAAGTCTTAAAATGGGAATGTTACATGGCATTTCCTTGTTACCTTTCATGTTTTTGGATCGTGGCACTCCTATTACTTTGGATCTTGTTTCCTTTCCTTGTTACCTTGGTTATTGTTCTTAGGTCGTGGCACACTTATTTGTAGTATTTGATCGAATTATGTTATGTGTTTTTTACACTTTAACATCACTTCATTGACAGTCTCCTTGTATGGAGCTATTCTGGTGAAGCCCAATGTTAGTTATTTTTTTAGTTTTATGATCGAGCAATAGATTCATACCACAATGTACACTAAACTTCTTCAAATTATACAATTTTTTTGAGCTAAGCTTCTTAGGATACCTTTTAGTTGGTTTTTTTTCTCTCTCTACTTTGTTATTACTAGTTTTTGGTACCTTTCAGAGTCCTTTTTATTAGTTATTGTAAGTGGGTACTTCATTAGGACTTATTGTTAGGACCCACCTTCTTTTCTACCCACCTAAGTTATGCTTACGAGGGGTGTTAATGTAGGTTATTATTTATCCTTTTATTTTTTACTAGGATAACTCTTGCACTTGGGTTATCCCTGAAAGAGTTTGTGAGAATCGACTCGGAAATGATGCACCATGAAGTAGTTGCACTCCAATGGAATTGTGATAGCTCTAGCATAATCACAATGATCGATTAACAATGAAGAACTTGCTCAACAAAAAAAAATCTTGCACATAGAGGAAAGACAGCAGAGTGTCTTGGCATGCTCATAAATCAATAATGAAAGGGTACATATATGGTGTTGATTAACCCTAGTACATGACACATAAGAAAACATTAAACCTAACCCATGTGAGATGACCCTCCATATGTGAATGGAGGACACATAGGATCCTACACACCAACACCCCCCCTTCATCAAATTTGGGGTAACAGCTATAATGAGTCAGACATAACAAGAAGACACTCCTAAACAACTAAGAAAGATGTGTCAATGGGGCCCTGAACTAAAGGCATGATGAGGTGCCCATATACAAACACCATTTTCCTAGAAGAAGAAGAAGAAGAAGAAGAGAAGGACTATATAGCCTGAAGAAGATGAGTAGATGCATAAGACCTCACCCCAAGAAGATACCTAAAGTGAAGAAACTTCACCTCAGTGAAGGGATTGGTAAATATATCTGCAATCGATCAGCTGTCGGAATATATTGAATTTCGATGATACCATCATGAATAAGCTCTTGTATTAAGTGCATATGGATATCAATGTGCTTCATCCACTGATGTTGAACTAGATTTCTACAAATTGAGATAGTTCTTGTGTTATCACAATAGATAACGGTAGGCCTTCAAAATTGGATGTCAAACTCTGTCAAAATACCATGTAGCCAAACAGCCTCTGTAGTAGCGTTAACTACACCTCTATATTCTACCTCTATAGAAGATATCGCAATTGCATTCTACTTCTTGCTAGACCAACTAACAAGACCCGAACCAAGAGAGAAACTATAGCCAGAGGTAGATTTACGATGATCTAAGTCACCGACCCAATCAGAATCTGTGAACCCAATCAATTCAATATCCACCCCTCCATAATAGTGAATGCCATCAGTATAGGTGCCATGAACATAATGAACAATCCATTATTACGAATATATTGTGTAAAATTATGAATAATATAGTTTAGAATAATTGTGAAGTTGTGAGAACAACTCACGTTGATAGGAGTATGAGAGATCTTATAGGGATGAGATAAATTGGGAGAGATTTGTGGGATGCTGAGTGATCATGAGAGAGATATGAGGGATAGAAGTTGACTCCTTACTTTAAGGAGTCATTTACCTATATATGTATGTAATCTCTCCAGTGTAATCCATCCCGAATGAATTCTTTTATTGATATTATTTGATTTGGTGTTTTTATCTACAAATTGGTTTATTGAGAAGCTCTACCAAACTTCATTTGGTATCAGAGCAGATATGGCTCGGTGAGAATCTGCAAGGGGTAGTGATTGTTTATGATCATTATAAATTCTCATTCTATGGGAAATTTGCACCTGTCTGGCCTACATATCAGTGGTAACGTGGGATCAAAGATCTACTTTGCAATATTTGCATCTACATGAAGATATTGTTGGTGAATATCAGTCAGATCGTGTGCCAGAGGACTTTATTAGAGCTGGATATATCTATTGGAGAGTGAATTTGAGTATTGGTTGGAGCATAAGCATGCATAGCAAGGAAACGTCTTATCCGTGGATCCAATAGTCTTATAAATCTTGGCATCTATTACTGCAGGAGAATATATTATAGATCAGCCACGTATCCATGAATAGTTACATGGGAGATCCAAATAAAGTTGACATTTATTGGTGCAACGTTGCAGGTGTTTATCCAAGCTTTTGGTGCATGGTAGAATCTGATTGGAGCGCATAAATTTGGATCTCCTGCTACGTTTCTGATCTAGTTCGACATCCCTTCTTTATCATTGGATCTTCATTAGAATGCCTGCTACGTTTTAATCGATCTAGATTTATAGTTTCAGGTGCACGTGTATCAGTCTTCATGTATTTTTTTGTCAAAATTCACCTCTAAGTTATATTTCTATCCTTATGCTATGACAGTTTTCTCCAAGTTTTGATCTGTAGTTTCCAGGCTGATCTACAGTTTTATTCTGGTTTTGTTCTAGTCATTTCCTGTGATAGTTGTTTGACAGTTGTATTGTTTGCTTTAAGCTATAATTAAAATTATAGTTTTTGTCCATGTCATGTAATTCTTGTTTAGATGCCATAAAGCATTATGCTTTTCTAATATTGTTTTAGGTTATTTAAAAAGTAATCTCAATTTATTACTTTTTAAATGAATTTCGTCAAGTATCATTTTATGTCTCTTGTCAAATTGTCAATAGAGTCAGTTTGAGTTTAATTCAAGATTCATGTGTTTATTAAAATTTGTTTGTCATTATAAATGTAGTAAAGTGTTTGTCAAAATTTTAAATTGTTTGTAAAAAGGGTGTATTTTCGGTTGAAATGACACCTTTTTGTGTCAAATTGTGGAGAGTCATAATGGATAAACTGAGTCATGTTGAAAAATTTGATGGAAATTATTTTCACACTTGGCAAGTACGAACTCAGTTGACACTCATTAACAAATATTTGTGGGACATTACGGATGGAACATTCAAGAAACCAACCGATGTTGATGAAGCGGCCAAATGGGAGAGTAGAGATCGTAAAGAAACAACAATCATTGGACTCGGGTTGTCTGATGCATATTTGCATCATATAGACCTTTCAAAAGGTTCAAACATCATTTGGACAATATTGAACAAGTTGTTTGGATCCCAAACCGGAATTGTAGTAGTGACCTTGAAGCAAAATTTGTTCGGACTCAAGATGGATGAAGGAGAAAACATGGTACAACATATAAGTAAGTTTCGGTCTATTTTGAATCAATTGTCAGGGATAAAAATTAAAGTAGAGGATGACGATGTAAAATTTGTTTTTTTGAATAGTATGCCATCTCGCTATTCAAGCATTTTTTTTTACTTTGAGCAAGATCAATCCCAGCCTAGAAGATCTAATTTCTTCATTGATAGATGATAAGACTGTTACACCAGAAGAAACTGCAATGTATGGTAAAAATAAGTCATATGATAAAGGGAGATTTAAATCTTCTTTTAAACAAAGATCAACTTTCAGAGATACAAAGAAACATATCACTTGTTACTATTGTAAACAAGATGGACATCTATCTATAAACTGCAAGAAAAGAGCACGAGATTTACTTGATGGAAAAATAGAAGAAAGTGCCATGGTTGTTGATGAAGAAGAAGACAATGATAAAGAAGAACCTTTGGATGATGGTTATAATTCTGATGATTTTCTATACTAAATAAGCAGTAGCACATGGAGGCTAGAGGCAACGGAGGAAGGAGGACAACCAGCGTCCTCTCACCAACCGCAAGTGACGGGGCTGCATAATGAGTTTGTGGCATTTTTTTAGTTGTGTGTTTCATTGTTTGTAATAAGAACAGATGTCACATTCTGTTCAGAATTGTATTTCCTTTTATAACCTCCTGATGTAAATATGTTGTAGTAGAAAGATAAAAGCACAAGAAAAAGTAGCATCATGTTTTTCTTGAAGAGGATGAACAGAGGTTCATGAGCAGGGGCTCATACCTAGGACAGAGGTCTATTTTTTGTCGAATAGGGGTTCGCATTTGGTGAACAAAGGTTCAGTGTACCAAGATCACAAGCATGCAGAGGCAAGCAAGCTGTAGAAGACGTGTGAATGTTTTTCTCTACCTTGTTCACATTAGGGGAGTGTGTAATAGGAATTAATAATGTAAACAATAGGGGAGTGAATGTTACGAATATATTGTGTAACATTATTAATAATATAGTTTAGAATAATTGTGAAGTTGTGAGAACAACTCACATTGATAGGAGTGTGAGAGATCTTATAGGGATGAGATAAATTGGGAGAGATTTGTGGGATGTTGAGTGATCATGAGAGAGATATGAGGGATAGAAGTTGACTCCTTACTTTAAGGAGTCATTTACCTATATATGTATGTAATCTCTCCAGTGTAATCCATCCCGAATGAATTCTTTTATTGATATTATTTGATTCAATGTTTTTATCTATAAATTGGTTTATTGAGAAGCTCTACCAAACTTCATCCACTTAGGTGCTTTCCAATGCATCTTGTGTGGCTCCTGCATGAATCTGGACATGATCCCAACAACATAAGATAAATCTAGTCGAGTGTGAGTCAATTAAATCAAGCTCCCCACCAACTGTCGATAAAGGGTACTATCAACCAAGCGAGTAGAGAAATCATAAACCAACTTAACCCCAGAAAGAAAAGGAGTATGAGAATACTTGTAATTGGACATTTGAAAATGAGAAAACAAGTCAAGAGCATACTTAGGTTGTGAAATAACAATTCTGAGTCGATTGTGAAATTTGGATCCCAAGAAAGTAATGAAGTAGACCTAATTCAGTCATGGAAAACCTATTGGCAAGGCAATCTTCACAAAATCAATGGTAGAGGAAGAGCTGCCCGTGATCAACAAGTTCTCAACATAGATAACAAGGATGAGTATGGAGTCATATTGCCGTAGAATATAAACATTTGGATAAGAATGTGTTGGTTGGATATTTTTCAATCTAAAATAGGAGGTTTAACCACGATACATGGGATTAAATCCCTCCTCAAAGACAGTGAGGTGCACTGTTTATTACTAATCTAAAACACAGCAGAAACAATATATACAGTATTCACACTAATCTAACCATTGGGGTTGGGATAGAATCCCGAAATCCATATCCACACGTTGGGAAGATGTCATTTTTCTAAATGGACAGGGTCAAGAATTATTATAATGGAAGAAACACAATGGAAAGGAAATGAGAGAAACGTATTTTCTTTCGAGTAAACACAGAGCACGAAATAATCATACGAGCTTTAGATCACAAATATAATGTTTGAAATTATTCGGATCGTCAAGATGCTAAACAAAGAATAGCCTAAGATCATGAACATAAGAACAATATCTTAAGAAAAACACATCTCACAACACAAAGTTTGCGAAAATAGTATCAACTTCTATTCCTCGAACGATTAAAAGAAAACACAAAATTTTCCTTTTTCACAATAGCTCCCAATGTTCCAAAAATCTCAACCCTTTAGAATGTACACACATCCCTAATTTATAATAGAAAAGAGTAGAGAGAAAATAGGATGAATCCTAGAAAATAGTCTTTTAACGAGAGTCCTATTTTGCTTGACTCTCACGCAGGAGACCAAGTCAAAATTTTCTTCCTATGTGACGAAACAGAAATGAAAAAGACATGTCAACTTCAAGATTAAAATGACATGAAACATCAAGACTTAGTCTGAATCGTCATCTTTTTCTTCCTCATCTTTCCCTTCCTCCAACTGAGCCTGTTTGTTCCAAAATTCTTGGAACTTTCGATTATGCCTTGCATTTCATTTTCGTCAGGTGTAGTGGAATGATCACTCAAAACTTCGCAGGTTTCATGAGTGTCACTGGCACTACCGGGAAGTTTCCTCAATCTTTTGCTGAGTCTTCTCAAGGCCTCCAAAGAATGTTCAATCTTTACAAACCTGTCAATGATTTCAATACCAAATCCATGAGTTGGTTCATGCTGAACAGACTCTTGGACTTGTTTGAAAAGATCATCAGCTGATAGGATGCCCGAATTTCCAACTGACACTTTTGCACAAATTTTCAGCAATTCTTCTTCCAGTTGCTTTTGCCATCAATCAATTGATCCCTTGATTCTCTCAATTTACCACAGGCTTCGTTGAGAATATTTACCCTGAACCTGATGGCTTTGGTCAGCTGGAAATGCTTATCCACATGTGGGATGATGCCTTCTTCTACCAAGAGGCGTGATGGCATTTGCTTTAACACCTGGAGAGCTTCGAAAGTCAAATCAAGATGTCCAATTTCTTGGGAGAAATCATCGTCCATCTTTTCTCCATCACTCTGAATATTCCCCAAAGATTGATAGACTTCCACGATGTCTTGAATCACTTCCTTCCCCTATTGGAGCAGCCTTTGGATCCATTCATCGACCACCCTTCCTTTTTTATTAATCTTCTCAATTGTAGGCACTGATGAGAAATCGAATCCGACAGGGACAGAGGAAGATGATATGGATTCAAGGGGTTTTGAGAGCTTAAGCAATACCTCAGTCAACTACTCCACCTTTCTTTTAAGCTCATCTCTGTTGTCTTTTGTTTCCTTCAATTTCTGGCACAGCACGTTTGTGGCATCTCGTGCATCCTGTTGTGCTCCTTCCATTGTCACCTCTCCTAGAGCCACCCTGGTTATCTGATAGTCAGAGGCTGTTATGTCCTCTTTGGTTTTGTCAGTTGCAGGAGTGGCGATCTCTGCAAACTTATGCCCTGAAGCGTCCACCAAAACCCTTGAAACTATTTTGGGTTTCTTGGTTGATTTAGCAGTAGAGAGCCTTGAGTGAGCTAAAATCAAAGGCTGGTATGGGTACAATCACCTTCCTCTTCCTTGGAGTTTGCTCGAGTAGCCATTGAGGTGTGTTAGAGGGAGTTGCCACTATTGTAGAAGTTGGTATCATACTTTCAGGAGGAGAGGGATCTAATGGCGAAGTGGGGATAGTTACCAATGTGGCAGCAGATTCAATAAAAATAGGCACAGGAGGGGGGTGTGTTGGTGATTACTTTGGTACCAGCAGAGAGGGGTGAGAGTCCAGAGAAAATGTTGGCCATGATTGAAGAAGTCGATGGGGAATGAGGACGTAGAAGTGGTTGTGAGGGAGGAAGCGCAGATCCAGACTCCAAGGCCTAGGATGCAAGAGATAAGGTCTCTTCAGTTGGGCAGTCAACAAATGGTGAAACCAGAGGCTGGCTTCCTTCTCCTTCCAAAGAAATTTCTCCTATTTCTGGTGGTGTTGGTGATTCTGGCACATTCACCATTTCAACTGGAGAAACAATTGAAGAGATTTCTCGTTCTCTTCTCTTCTTGACAAACTTGACCTTTATAGGCCCCTTAGAAGATCTTTTGTCTTTTCCCTTTTTAGAGGGCCCCGCCTCTGAAGCAACCAACTTTGAAAAATTATCATCTTTAAAACTCATTCCCCAAGAGGCAAGCCATGCTTTGGTGCGTGCAAGAATCAAGGCTGACCTATCTGTAATGGAGGCTTTTTCACTGATAGACCAATCAATAGGTGGGAAAACATATTGATCTTCATTCAGTCCATCATAAGAAGGGTCCAGAACACTTTCATTATCGCTAGTACCTTCTGGTAAGTTAGTGAGCTCAATTGTTTGAATCTCAGCAAGTGTCAATCTACTATGATCTTTTCTTCGGATAGCAACCTCATCACGTAAATCAATCCAAACATCTTCTACTCTTGGCACATGCGGGTAGAGAGTTCCATACGCCCTGAGGACTCCTCGAATATCAAACCCGTCTCAGGGCTTCATGTGCTTCTTCAATTTATCTTGAAGCTCATGGACAATGTTCTTGGCTTTCACCACCGTTGAACAAGTATACCTTCCAATAGAAATTGGGAAAGATACAACGGCCTTGTGTTTACTCTGTTGGAACTTGTGAAAATCCAACAATTGCCTGACCAACTCCATCAAGATTAGTTTGTCCCCTGGATATCTAGGCAAATGGAAAGGATCCCCTGAGTACATGACTACTCGAAGATATGTGAACTTCTTAAATTTCAAGAAGACACAACCCCATTTTGAAACTTCAACCCATGCTTCATCAGATACTCTCATTTTCTTCATTCGGGACTTAACTGCGAGATGTTCTCATAAAAGAAGGCATCATTTACCCTTATGAATTTATCTTCAGACCCTTTTTTGTCACAATCAACCGAGGGGAATACTTGATAAACATGCTCCACTGTCTTTTTCCCCTTGGTGTCCAACTCAGGATAGTTCCTCATGTCGGCCACTACATAAGTGACATACGAGGACATATAAAATTTTCCCGTAGACAGGACTGTTGTCATTTGAGAATCTATCTCATTCGATAAGAGTACCCCAATAAATTCCCTATTGATTCTTCTTAATAGTGATCATGAATTGGTACATCCATCCTTGGAAAACATCCGATTCTCGGGAAACCAAAACCCGACTCAATAGAGTAATGATATCATTGATTTCTGAATGAAATCACTTAGGGAACAAGTCTTGGGAACCTAGAAACAATGATGGTTTGGCTTTGATTAGGAACTTCTTATTCACGTGCTTGATGCAATCCTCTTGATCATTGTCCCAAGATTTTTGGGATGACTTGAGATCCATATCTCCATATTCCTCAAAATTAGGCAGCTTGAGAAGGTCATCGAAGTAACCTCCATCCAATTTGATTACAACTTCTCCCGCCTGGTTTTTCACAGAACGAGAAGCAGAGTCATAATTTGAAGCACAGGCCAAGATGAACTCGGGGCACTGAGCGGACATAGGGAAGCCTACCACAAGAGGTAGGCCACTTCCAACTATTGATTTCATCCATGGAGTTTGAGAAGGGCTCTTGACCCTATTCCAGAAATCCTCCATGTCTACGTTTCCGAGCTCTGTATCTCGGATGTCGAAATTACAGTCAATATAGGATGGAGACTCCACCTTCCTAAATTTGTATTTCATCCTCCCTAACTTTTCAGTCTTTTCTTGTGATGGACCAGGGTCCGACATGAGGAATTTCAAGGAGGAGAGTGTCGGAGATCAGGAGATGTTGAACACTGTGAAAAACCCGACACACTGAAAAGGATGCCGGAGAGTTTGGAAAACCCGACACTGAGGAGAATTCCAGAGAGTTTGGAAAACCCGACACTGAGGAGAATTCCGGAGAGTTCGGAAAACCCGACACTTTGAGCTTTTCTGATATACTACGGTTTTGAACACTGCAAAGCACCCTGCGAAACCCGAGAAGAGGGAATAGGGTAATTTTTGAGTTGAAACATGCGGGTTTCCTTCACCATTTATATCCCAAACATATTTTTAATTATAACAACATTCTAGGGATAAAAAAGTGCTAATTCCAAAGGGGGAAAACCCTAAAACATAAACCTGATTTTAGAAAACAACCCCAAAATGGAAAAGATAAAAACCCCAAAACAACCCTGATAAGAAACTTGGAAGAATTCCTTACACAATTAATCCACAAAAACCACAAACAAAGAATGAAGAAAAATACCTTCAACCAGGACAAGGAATGATAAAAAATGAGCAATGCAATCGGGCACAGAGGTGAGTTTCAGGTTTCGGGGTCGAAGATGCATGCGCGAAAATCCACGAGGTAAAAAGTACGTCTGGTAAAAATGACATGGAAATCCGAATATATATAAGAAAATTCACATTTAATACACTTCAGTTGACACGTGCCAACTACCTAACAACTCGGCATTAATGCCATGTCAGCATGCTTGGGATATCCGGAAACCCGACACAAAGGTTTTTAGAGTAATTCGGGTTTCGGGTTGTGGGAAACAATCGACATGAAGCATGATGTTTGATAGCCCCGGAAACCCGAAACAAAGGGGTAAATCAGGCTTCGGGGATCGAAAGACATGCGACATGGAGCATGTTTTGATGAAGGCATGTTCCGATGCTCTCGAAGGTCTACAAACCCGACTTACCTTACTTGATGCGGGTTTCGGGTTTTGGGGAACACACGACATGAAGCACCCAAAACACATGTTGTCTTGCTTGTGAAACCCGAAAACCCGATTATCTCTCTGAAAGGTAATTTTTAGAAAACCAGCTCAAAAATTTCTTAGGGTTATCTAATTTTTTGGCGTAAACTCAAAAATGAGATAACAGAATGACACCTAATAAACCCCGATGTAAGTAAAAGGAGTCCATCTTGGCATACCAAGCTCGAGGGGCTTGTTTAAGGCCATAAAGAGACTTCTTTAACTTACAAACGAGGGAGGGATCATGGACATAACTTAGAGGTTGTTCCATGTAGATCTCTTCCTCTAGGTCCCCATGAAGGAAGGCACTCTTAACGTCCATTTGATGGACTTTCCATCTGTTTGCTACGGAAATGGCAAGGGTCAGTCGAATAGAAGTCATCTTTGCAACCAGAGCAAAGGTTTCAGTATAATTAACCCCAGCTATCTAGGAGCAACCCTTAGCTACCAATCATGCTTTAAAATTTTCGACGTCTCCATAAACACCATACTTTGTTCGGAACACCCACTTATACCGAATTATTTTTCTTCCTTTTAGAAGAGGGGTGAGATCTCAAGTATCGTTCTTCATGAGAGAGAATACTCCTCATTGTTAGAGTAGGTATTTACTAGCTCATGTTCACCTAGGTACTTTATTTACCTTTATTGTATTTATCCTCACCCACTTATGTGTGTGGATATTTCTTTTATCTTATTTAGATATTAGGAGATATTATCTAGTTGTTAGGTATAGTTATTTCCTTGATCTATGGTATTGACTAGATCCTTGATGTCTAGTTCTCTCCTAAATCTATGGTCTTGACTAGTTCTTTAATGACTAGTTATTTCCTTGATTTATGGCTTGATCTACGACCTCGACTGGTTCTTAGATTTTTATTCCTTTCCTATTTAAGCAAGGCCCATTCTCAATGTATTGCATTGAGTTCCATAATAATATATGATATTATTTCTCATTTGTTTGCAAAGGTTTATGTAAAGTTATTCTGGTGAATTTCTTTCATCTTATTGATCATGGTGTTTGATTAGCATCTCGTGTTCTTGGCTTGGTATGATCTCGGTTATCGCCTTTCACTCATCCATGACAGAATCCCACTCATGTATACCAGAATCCTCCCAAAAATACTATGGATTAGAAGCAGAGGTGAAGAAAGAGTGGGGTCCAATGAAATATGAGCAAGTATGTCTCATATCCAAAGTATCTCCAACTAAATCTCTAGCACTTTGCAAAGTTTTCCTAGCCCAAAGAGGACCATGAGGATCAAGCTCAGATTCAGAAGATTCTTCACTTGAGTGAGAAGGGACATAGTCATCGTCATCACTACTATCAAAATCAAAAGACTCAAATTTCTGATGGTCGGGAGGATTAGGAAGAGGAGCACACTCAAGAACATCATCATCTGATGAGTCAGAATCCAAATCAGGGAGCTGAAGAACCTCAATAGGTAGAGAAGTAGAAGTCGAAGAAGATTCATCAAACTTAACACTTCTCTCAATATAAAGCTCATGAGAAGTAGGATTCAACAAATGATATCCCTTCACGCCATTAGGATACCCCACAAAGATACAAAGTTTGGATTTTGGTTCCAATGCTTTACGTTTCTTCTTGGGAATCCGAGCCATAGCCTTGGTTCTGAAGACTCAAAAGTGCTCAACATTAGGCTTGCATCAAAACCAGGCTTTAAAGGGTGTCATCCCTCTTATTGTCTTGTGTGGAACATGGTTCTGAATGTAATTAGCATAATCTACTACTTTGGCCCAATATTGTGGAGGAAGAGACTTTGAGTGAATCATACAAGTGGCCATCTCCTTAAGAGTATGGTTCTTTCTTTCTGTGACTCCATTCTTCGAAGGGCTATAAGCAACTGTATGTTGTAAGGAGATCCCTTTAGAAGTACAGAAATCCAAAAACCTATTGTTTACATATTCTCCTCTATTTTCAGTTCGAAGAAACTTAATAGACCATTCCGCTTATTTCTCAACAAGAGCCTTAAAGTCCTGAAAATGTTCAAAGACTTCAGACTTAAGCTTAAGAAAATATACCCAAGTATATCGTGAATAGTCATCAATAAAGGTGAGCACATAAAGAGAACTAGTAAAAGAAGGAGACGAAATAGACCAACAATATTGTTGTGAACAAGATCTAAGGGATGAGTAGCTCTCCAAGCTTTTCCTTTTTCAAATTTCTTTTCAGGATGCTTTCCAAGGGTACAACTCTCACAAAGACCCTTAGAAAACTTGACCTACAAAGAACCCATTGACCATTTCATTTTGGCTAAATTACTCAAGGTAGTGATAATTTAGATGTCCAAATGCTCATGCCATAGCTTACGTTCCTCATTTGCATGAGTGAGCAAGGTAGTGGGCATAGAATCGAAGTAAACCGGGAAAAGGTATATAACCGTGAATGGTGATCCGCCTTTCCCTCAGCCACCGTAGTGTCATCATTAAGCTCACAAATAATCACCGAGCTAGGACCAAATACTCGCATTCCTTCACCAAGGTGAGTAATTTGGTAAACCGATAGGATATTGGTAGAGGGGTCGGAACACTCAACACTTGGTTGAATGTTCCCCCATCCATCTCTACCAATCCACTGTCGAAAACTGACACTGTCATGTCATTACCCATCGTGATTTGGGACATACCATAAGGCTCGATGTTGGAGAACTCAACATGTGAAGAATCCATGTGGTGCAAGGCACCGAAATCTATAATCCACGTCGATGAAGGAGAACTTTGGCTACAAGGGCCTTTCCTTTCTTCTTATCATATTTAGACCCTTTTGTAGTAGAAGACTCGGCCTTGAGCATTTTTTTATAGACTCAAGAACACCTATTTGATTTTTCTCAAGTAAATGAGTAAGGTGGTCAATTTGTTTTCTCATACATAGATGCTCTTTATGACCAGGATTCTTGCAATAGGAACACAAAAACTTGTCTTTCTGTGCTCTAGGCTCAAAATTTGAAGCATTTGTGTTAAATTTAGTTTTGGTCTTGGTTTCCTTCTTAGGTTGATCCTTTCTTTCTTTCTTCTTTTCAGTCTTCTTTTCCTTACTAGTACTTACTACAAGGGCATGTGACTTGGACTTGAGAGACCCCATTTGAATGATTTTTTCCTATTCTTGAATGAGTTGGGACGAAAAACAATCAAAGGAGGGAATATTCTAAGTATTGCCCAAGGCATATTTTGTAGCGTAAAAATTTGACACAAAGACAGAATATTTGGGACCTAACTTAGAGAGAATCGACAAGATCAGTTGAGAATATTTCTTCTCTACTTGACATTCCTTTAACAACAATCTAGTGTGGACAAACTTAGAGAAGTATGCTTGTAGGTTTTCAAAATCACTAGGATTTAACCCTAGTAGTTTGTTTTCCAACTCATGCGCTCTCATGTCATCTTGTTGTCCAAACATTTTATCTAACATTTTCCACGTAGAATTAGGTGTTTCAGACGACTCAATGTGGAAGAGCAAGTCAGGAGAAATAGACATGCAAAGAAGACCTAAAGCTTCATCACTACGGTTTAACCACTTAGATTTTTCAGGGTCGTCATCTGGTTCAGTCTTAGTTCCCATGGTGATGTGGAATAACCCTTTACCTCTTAGTTTCATAATCATTTTTGATCTCCACTCGAAAAATTTGAATGGTGTAAGCAAAGGAATTGAATAAGCATCCATCGTGAAGAGAGAGAGAAGGAATGCAGAAAAGAATCACAACCACCCAGACAATATAAAACCCCCCGATTTTGGCACTTTATAGTTAAGTGTGTTGGATACAATCGGGTCCAAGTGTGCATCTTGAAATAGTTGGTAACTCGCCTTGCAATTAGCGTAATAACGCGCAAGAGAGGAGACCACAATCGTGTTTCATGGAGCACAGCAAAGTGACACTCGTATACAAGCACAACTTGCAAAAACTAGGAAGGAGGAAAAATCAAATCCTGGTTGTGAGAAAGAGTGTCTCACGTCACAAAGGATACCCCCTTGCTGCAAAAATGGTGGCGGAAGTGCTCACTCGTCACAAGCAATAATAAGGGTAAAATACAATGAAGAAAGGAACTCAAGATGAGTCCGGAAGACCTCTAGAATGCCGAAAAGGCACGTGGAAGAAAAAAAGGTGCTCGAGTGTTTTTGCACACTTGAGCGCACAATTAGTAAAAAAATTGACAATAACGCCTAAAAATTACCATTTTGAAATGTCCAATTTAGCTAATTTTAGAGCTATTGGAGTTTTTAAAAATGACAATTTAACGTTAATTTTAAAAGATGATTTTAAATTATTTATCTAATCGAGAATGAAGAGATCATAATTAATAGAAATAGATTTAATTACAATTAAATCTAATTAATTACGAATAGAAACTAATTAAGATCTATTAAATGAAATCTTAATTAAAAATCAAATATACTTCCCTTTTTAAAAAAAATCCCACCAAAAAAGTTAAAAACATACCATAAATGAATTTTAACAAACTTACCGTTTGTTTGAAATACCCACCATTTGGTTTGAGGGCCCAATCGGCATGTGGCTTGGTGGAGACCGTTGGAGGTGGGAGGACCATTGGAGGTGGATTCGGTCAGTGTGTGGGAAAGCATCCAATAGGGAGGATGAGCTCGGTGTGGGTCTTGGCGAGTGGTTGAGGAAAAATCCAAGGGCGAGGTTACAAGTAGTGCGGGAACGTGAACCAGGGAAGAAGCTCGCAAAGGTAAAAGAATGGCTCGTCCAGAGAAAAAAATCACAACCTCGCAGGTAAAAAATGGCTCGAGCTCGAAAATGACTCGACCAACACACGAGCCTGGGAGATAGAATGAGCCAGTGGTTAAAATGACTCACCATGGGTTTGAAGGATCTCTTTCGTAGGAGAGAGCTCGGTCAGGTAAAAATGCATGCACACGAGCTCTAACAAGATAAAAATAAAATAGAAGAACTCAACAGAGGGTATGAAGGATCTCGGGAAAAGAAAAACAACTTTCTAGGAAGAGGAAGCGGCTCGGTTAGGGAGTGGAGCATGAGTTTGCAAGATCTTGGTTTGGAGAGAGCTCGAGGTGAGATGGAGGAGCTCGGGTGGGTGTTGTAGCTCGATGGAGAACACCAAGGATCTTCAATCAAAACACCAAAATACACCAAACTTCAAACCTATAATTTTGAACCTAAATCTCTACAAAACCAACATGCAAACATAGAAGAGATACCAAAAGATAGAGATCTAAAAAAATTCACTTCCAGTTTGATAAAAAAATGATTTACAAAAAAACCTCCGTTTTTAACTCGATCTCGCTAGATTTAGCTGCAGCTTATCTTAATGTAGCTACAAAAATCTTGAAAGCTTCAGAAACCTACACACGCACAAAGAACACAACAAAAAACAACTTTCCAAGAACAGCTTGTTCAATACATTAGCAATAAATTTCAGAAAACCATTCATTAGATAATCGCATTTGTAAAACTATTCATCGTGAGGATTGTTTTGTGGGTTTCTTTTTCTCGTGGGGTCTTCTTCAAAGGCCATTATATCTCATGTATTGTACTTCAAGTGCTCTTTCCTTGAACCTTTGAATCTCATGCCCTAGGTTCTGAAAACCCAAACTCATGTTTTCTCAAGTCATGCATTCGAATTTTAATCCTCTTCCTTGATGAACTGCATTTTTCCCTAGCTCAACCTATGAATTATTTTGTGCCCTAACTCTACTATTTCACCATCAAACCCTAGCTCTTTCAACCCAATGTCACAACCCTTCCTTAGACCCCTTCTTCACTCAGGCTTCCACTTCTCCAAGGAGATCTCTCGTATGTATAAGGCTCTCTATGTGGTTTCCTTATCCATACCTTGGTTTGTTCTGTTAAAATTTCACACTTTACATTTGTTTGCAAATGAGATATCTTTCACACTAGATCTCAAATAACAAGGTAAGAATGAATTTGTTTTCCCTCCTTTTATAGTTTTCAATTTCCAACCACATTAGTTACACTTCACCTACTACCATTTTTTAGCTTTAAATCATCCTTTCAAATTTTCCCACTTTTTCTTGCATTTTCCCTCTTTTTCCACAAGTGTCCTCCACAAGTGGCAATCCATAACCTTCTCGACATCCTATTACTTCCCGGAGTGCCGCAGACTTACTTATGCATGCCCCCGTGCCACATGTATTCTTCTTCTCGTGTCACTTTCTAGTAGTTTCCATCTACACCGCCTCCCTTGCATTATATTGCGCATTAATCCATTCATCAAAATTTCATGTGAGAAATTTCATCACATCAAGAACATACGATAAATTTCACCAATCCACACATATTCGTGCCTCTTCAAGCCAATAATAAAAATAATACTTTCCCCATCGCTCCTTTTCCTACTTCAAACATACACCTTTGTTTACCTACCCCACACTAAAATCATACATGGTCCTCTACGCATTATTCTAAAAAGATCATCACTCCCGTGTGTGAACATGCTTATTACAACAACATGAAAGCAAAAACAAAGATTGAAAGTAAACCTAATCTATCTAGAAAAACTTCGTATTATAAACATAAAGAAAGAATCTTATGTATGGTAGGGCTTCAACCTACTCCCATTAAAGTAATCGAACAACATGGTGCCATCCAGCACCTTAACTGACATGTGCATGATTCTAATATCTTGGTTACTTTAAATGGTCCCAACCAATGAACTTTAAGCTTCCTAGGGTGGTACATAAATTTCCAGTCATACAAAAGCACCATCATCCCCACAATAAAAGACTTGTTCTTAATATGCCTATCATGCCAAGCCTTGTGACTTCCCTTTTTCCCTTCTAAATTCATCGTGTAATTACACGCTATTCAACCAATTACATCAGTTTTTCAATGCACTCATCCACTACTTTTGCATCTTTAATTCCTCTTGCACTCGTAATGTGTAGGGAGGGTAACATGAATTTCACATGTAAAATTTCCTCTGCACCAAACACTAATTAAGAAGGTTTGGCCTTATTTAACCTTTAGTATGTAGTCGTGTATTCTCATAAAATAGTTTATACTTTGTCATCCTAATCCTTCCTACCTCCATCACATATTTTTGTTAATGTATGTCCCGAGATTTTATTGAATGCCTCTGCAGTATTGTTGGCTTGTGGGTGATAAGGATCATTCTTATGATGGGCTACCATAAAATATACCAAAATATTCTAATTGTCTCATTCAGAAAATGGGTACCCCTATCAGTGGTAAGGCTCAATGGAAAACCATACCTACTAATGATTTTTTCCCATAAAATTTTTGCATTATAGTTGTAGTGCAATCTTTTGTGTGTGTTGCTTCTGCCCACCTTGTCAAATAATATGTGCATGTGATAATATAATGTGTGCCTATATTTCTCGTAGCTAATGTAATTGGGCTAAAAATATATTTCCCTTTCTAAAAAGGATCTCGCACTTGTTATAGGTCACACCGGCATTTCATCACGATTTCTTGGTTTCCTATTCATTGAAAATGATCACATGATTTGATGAAGGCCTTAATATCTTTATAAAGTGCCTCCCACCATAATCTAGCAAGTAATATTTTGTGCATTGTAGATTTTCCATCATATTGACCTCAAATAATCCCACCATGTACTTGTTCCATGATGGTGTTGTACTCATGCTCCAACACAAACTGTGTCAAACTTCATCTTTACCCATCTAGTAAAGGTCTCCTCTAACTAGGCCGGGTAGGGTACAACACAACTAGCAAGATGCTTCTTTTCTAATGTCTTCATTCCCTCATGTGCAAATCCCATATGCAAGAATATTATAATGTCTTCCAAGTCGGTGGGTGTGCATTGTAATCTGAATAACTAAGAATATGGCATATTGTCTTTTTGCTTTGTGCATCCTTACTAAATTTTATCCATGACAAGTGATATGGCCCCAAATTACTTTTTCCAGGCTTGACTATAATGGAAAACTCAAATTCCTGGAATAAAAGGATCAAATGACATATGTGCCCTTGTAAAATTGGCTTGTTAATCAAATACTTAAGTGTCATGTGATCGAGTGTAAAAAGATAAATGATGTCACTAGCAGTAATTTCTAAACTTGTGAAGTGCATACACCATTGACAACGCCTCACACTCCATTGTTTTATAATTATACGCAGAGGCTTCATCTTCCTACTTGTAAAATAGATAGGATGCTCTACATTACCTTCCCCGTGTTGAGCTAATAATGCACCAATTGTAGATCTTGAGGCATCCACATCAACATGGAATGACTTATTCTAAGAAGGAAGCATAATATGGGCACGCTTTTATTAGATTCTCCTTCAAATTCTCAAAATTCTACCATTATGCATCCTTCTAATAAAACTATTCTTTTGCCCTCAGCAATTCCTCTAGTGCCACAACAATATTTACATAGCCTTTTTATGAATTTCCTATAGTATCAAGTATGTCCAAGGAATCTATGTACATCATTCTCGATTAGTTGGTTCCTCCAATCCCAATATGACTATAAGCTTGGCACACCTATCTACGAACAAGCCTTCTTTACATATGATGTGTCCAAATAAAGTTCTAAACACTGTTATAAAAATACACTTCTTAATGTTTAAGGATATGTTAGGTTGTCTGCATCTCTCAAACTTCAGCCTTAAACAATCACAATGGTCTTTAACCAACCCATAAATGGTCTAATCATCCAAATATACTTAAAGGAACTTATGAATGAAATCTTGAAATGCTCTAACAACAATGCAAGAGAACATTTTTGGCGCATTCTTCATACTAAAAGGCATAACGCGTGTAGGTAAATCATCCCCATCTAGTTGCAAACATTATCTTCTCCTGATCTTCGCGTGTGATCCTCACCTTATGATACCCTAAAAATACATCAATGAAGGAATATATCTCACTCTCCTTAGTGATTTTTTTGGGGAAAAGGATCAATCATGCATGAAGCATTTAAAACTCTATATTCAACACAAATCCTTATCCTCCCATCCTTTTTAATGTTTATAACCATTGGGCTTATCCATTCTGACTCTTTAATGGGCTCAAAATTCCTACTTTCAACATTTTTTCAATTTCATCTTTCACCTTGATGTGCAGATTAGGATTCATCCGGTAAGGCCTCTTACGAACCAATCATGCCACATCCTTAAGTTTTATCTTCATCTCACCCAAATATGGATGAACACCCTTCAACTCATGATATCCCCTTGGGAATATATCTTGAAAATCGTGCAATATTTTGATTACTTTTACAACCTCTCATTCATACCAATAGTCACTAATTATCACCTCCTTTGGTGCATCTTCAGTCCCAATGTTTACCTTCTTGGTCTTCAATGGTACATGGTATGCATGCACATGTTATTCTCAGTAGTGACTATAACCTCGTGCTCACCTTTTACATGTTCTATGTTCAAATCCTCAACCTCTTCATCATCAATGAGATAGATGATCTTTCCCTTATCCTTTTCCTTCCATGTGCGCCCCATGATTTTTTCATTAGAATTCATCCAGTCACAAGCATTCAAGCACTCAACTAGAGTATTCTCACCTTGTAACTAAGTAACAAAATATTCTACCTTATTGTCTTCACCTAAATTCATGCTCTTCATTATCTGTAGAGATTCATTAACATGGGGTTTAGTAGAAAATAACCAAAAGTGTGCACGATACCTAAATTTAAGTTACACCGATTTGCGGTCTCTTTCCTTAACTATGCATGTATATACAATGCATTCATGCATCCGCACAATGTAGAATATGATTTTTGCACCCACAATGATGGTGGTAACATGTCTTGGTCTTGCATCCAATTTCTCTTGTAATTTTCAATGTGTGCCAAGGGAGAGGTCTTCCCATCATAACTATGTAAGTGAAGGAAGGTTAGCCCTGAAAACCTTTGTTAAAAAAGTAATTCTTATATGGTGACAACCCATCAAGCTATCTCTATATGCGGCCCACTAACCTATTGTTGTATCCTTAGTGAGTAAACTAGCATATTTATTATATCCCCTTTGTTACATATTTACACCTCCATCACGCGTAAGAAGGATTGAAGCTTCTCTTCCCTAGTATATTTTGGAAAATTGACCTTTCTTAACCACCTAACTATTTGAAGTCTTATCACCCTTATTGTTATTCCCCAAAACTTGTGACCAACCATCTCATAAGTTTTATGAGCCCAGTCATCATAAGCCACAATAGTAGTGTTGTTAATGGACTATGCATCTCCCCACCGGAGCACACCCTCCTTAGATGACTCAACATTTTGGGTTATGTAATGTATGAGTATAGATTTGGTTCAGTCTTCTTTACTTATTAGCTTGATGTAAGGTGTGGTATTAGTGCCATCCATAGGGATTACTACCCATTCTCAAAAATAACAGACACCACTTGTTAAAGTGAAAGTCCACATTATTTGCATAGCAACATGTTCGGCCAAGTAGCACAAGAAATTTGTCTACCTCTACTAATTTTAGTACCTCAAATTCTCCAGTGAACTTTGCGACTTAAATCATGATGTTTGTATCTTTCAACACATCAATAGGAATAGCCATCATCTTATTCACCATATATAACACACTTGAAGATGGATATAATGGTGGTCTTCCCATTCGATCCCAAACATAAATAGTGAGGACATTGAATTACATGCATGTATGAATCAAAATGTTACTTACCAACCATCCATTTATAACTGCATCCAGGGTAATCTCTTTTTCATACTCATGAGCCTAGGGTGGAAAATTTACATGAAGGATTTGACACCTCTTTTCGTAGTAGCATGCTATACCTTTTCTCTCAACCATTCTCCCAATAGAGGGATGATATTTTATTGTTTGAGCATCTTGCATACCTCTCTAAGATCATCAACATCCTTCTAAGGTATCTTGAAATACCTGTCACATTCTATCTTGCATGTATGTTCCTTAAGATGTTGTATCTCCCCCTGAAGCTCCCTAATGATGCCCATTGTCTCTTGATATACCTCATTTTTCTACCCAACATCTAGATATTTTATTGATGGGACCACTTCTTCCCTTTTGATGAGGGGATTTGTTCTTCCTTTCTAGCACACATGAATCTTCGGTGTGCATCATGACCAATAATGGTTTATTTGTATCCACAACATTCTTAGGTTGTCATTTCCCTATCGAACACACTTAAATCAAACCATTATTGTGTTGTTATCCTTCTTATTTTTGCACATATGTGTATAAGTTAAAGCAAACCTTAACGCTTACGACCCTTACCACATTATGTGCAGACCGGTTCTTCATACATTCACACTAATAATGGTCCAGTGACCCATAGATGTAACATATCCCTCAACTGAATCTACCTCTACAACTACCAAATCCTTTGCCACAATATCCTCCTCGGTATCCCTCATTACCATGATTTCCTCCACCATTACTATATCCTGGATTTATTACTCTCATTGTCTCATTCACATCCTTGGGAGCTACTTTCTCTACTAGCCTATCGTAACCCTGTCTCACAAGCCTCATAGATATGGTCAATCAACCAGCTATTTTATTTTTCATGGGTGTATCCATCATAAATTTTGTAATACATTTATACCTTATTTAGTGTGGCGTGTTGCAATAGTAGGAAGCCTCAGACATCATGGTTTTTATGACATATCTCGCAAGTTGAGGGTAGCACATGCACACTCTTGTGTAGATAGATATCTTTCATGTGCCCCTCTACATCACAATCTATGCACCATATCCCACTATGGGTATCATGTGCAAAGTTAGTAGATAAATTATCTAGATGAGAAGCCATGACTATAATTTGAGCTTTAAGGAATGGACTTGCTCCAAGATCTACATTCCCAACCACTTCTACGTGTAGTGTGGATTCCACATCCTCGCATGGGTCGATGAATGTCTTGTGTGATAGCACCCTTTATAAATGTATTAACAATCCTCTTGCAAACCATTGTGCATGTTGACTCTGATGGATATCATATAAAAGTGTAGATAAAAAATTCTTGAATCATGCATCATACTCTTTGATGTTTTCATCGAAACCTCGTTTAATTTCTATAAGCATGTCAATACTCTATTTTTCAAATTCAGGTATGTGGAATTCAACCAAGAAAGAGGTGTGTAATGCATCATAGTCCACTATTGTCTGGTGTGGATCATACTTCCTATACCAACTATGTGCGTGACCTTAAATTGTGGTGGTAAACTAGCTAGCCTTTTTGTCTAGGGTTTTTATTCCTTTGGCACTCCACAAAATTTCACACATGTGTACATACTCTGGAAAGTGAAGGGACATATCGAAGAAGATCTGATGGGGTTTTTTGGTGGTGGATTAATCCCTTGTTTCATATTTCATTGAGGTAGACTATATCTTGATCCAAAACCTCCACTAGGTTTGCCTCCACTTAGGGGAGTACCAGAGCCTCCCAAGCCTCCTATCATAGGAACCAATGGTGGTCCCGATGAAGAATTAGTTTGCATCATTATAGAACCATACTATGTGGCAACCATTTTCCCTTATATTCCCCTAATGGGATTACTTCTACTAAAGAGAGCGCTAACATTTTTCTCTATCGTTGTATCGATGGGATTATTCCTAAATAAACTCTATTGTCTGGCTATGTGATCTTGTTGCAGACCGATATATGCATTGCCTTTATCTATTGTGCCCCATGTGTTAATACTAAAATTTTTCTAGTTATATCTCCAACCCAACATGGTGATTCCCGATTACTTATTTCTCATTGTCACTATGATGATGCTCTTTAAAAACTTTTGAATTCTAAACACCAAGCGCAAAGGATAGGGGTCCAGGGTGGGTTAGATGTGTGCTAATGGTTCTCACTCTCTCATCAGAATCATTTTCATCATATACTAAAGGGGTCCTTCTATTGCACTTCCCCATTATATGAAGGACATGGTCATGTGGTCCTTCACCTTTTCAAGGTTCTCATCACTTCCACCTAGCCCCATTCCTCTCATTCTTAGTACCTCTTCAACTGCCCTCTTACATGCATCATTATATCTATGAAGTATCTATTCTCTTTCTCTCTCTTTGTAGTGCCCACTTCCCTTTGGCACCTTTTATTTCTGATCATGATACTGTAGACTATGATAGACATTTTAATAGTTTTGATTTAGTATGGTGTTAGATGTCAGATCCTGGATTATTGTTGAATCTGATTATATATAATGCATGATGATTATTAGAGACACTCACATGTGGATGATGATATACTATTGACATGGATGTTTAATGGAAGATATTCGGACATGTGATTTTGGAGATTATGAGTAAACCTAGAAAAGGAAAATTATTTGATGATGATATAGTTGTCGATATAAATTGTAAATGATTTCGTTGATTGCCTTGGTGATTGTTGTGATTCATATGTATAGATGATTTTGTGATTTTGTTATATATTCATTTTGGACGTTCTGATATGGCCACGAGGCCAAAGGAGGTATTTGTGTTTTGCAAGTTTAAAATATCACAACAAACATCGGGGATCGGAGACCAACCAAAATGGAATTCTAGGTGAATTCAACATGGTCACCATGGCAACTCATTTTATTGTGTTGTGTGTTGTTTTGTTAGAGGGAATCATCTTTATATGTGACCATGGGTTGTGTATTTTATTAATTGTGATGGATTAATGTGAGAGATCATATGTTTAAAGTTTAATTAAATCAAATTGGGATATGGAAAGTAATTATTAGAGTTGTTGGTTGTTTATAATTAATTTGTAAGGGATGTGTAAGAGGTGTAAGAGTTTGTGTAGGTCAGATTTTAGAGTAAGAAATACTCTACCTCCATGGAAATTCGAATTTGACCTTGGGGGCTATTTTTGGAAGCTTGTGGGACAAGTAAAACTTGTCCCATGCCTCTAAATTTATGTTACCAACCATACTTATGGTTGAGGATGTGATTTGTGACTTTTATAATGCATTTTTATTCTTTTTGTGCATGTTTTAATTGCACTTTCTTACTTTTTAAATTAATGGTTGTCCCTTGAGGTGTGGGTTGTTTTTGAGTGTGCAAGTAACTTGTCATTCTTCACCCACCTCTTTATTGAGCCTTGGAGTTTGGAGTTTGTCTTTTGTGTTTGATTGTGAGGATGTATGATGTGGCATCCTACATGGATCCACATCATCCTCTTCTTTCCCTCTTCTATATATTGGAAACTCTCTTCTTGTTTTGGGTTGTTGAACCTTTTGCATGCTTCCTTGGGCACATTTTTCTTGTGATTGGAACTCTTACTTTGGAGAAGCTTTGGTGAAGATTGTTGCTTGGTTGTTGAACCTCTTTGCATTCATCCTTGGGGGTGCATTTTTTTCGTGATTAGAGATCTTGTTGATTTGGAGGAGATTGGAGAGCATTTGATACTTTGGCACTGCTATTTTGGGACTATATTTTTTGACATTCAAAGCTTGTTATGTGGAGAAAATCCTTCCATGGAGAGGTAGGATTTTATTCCTTCTTTTATTGTTGTTATTTTCTTGTTGAGTTGTGTGTATGGAGAATGTTTTATTGCTTTTTTTGGCTGGTTGGGTAGACTACCTTAGGGAAGGTGTAGGAGAAGGCTATGGGGAATCCATGTGGGGGGCATAAGGGAATGCCATGGGCATCAGAGTTTTGTGGAGGGAGTTTTGGGTTTGGGATCCACCATGGAAAATAAATATCTTGCATTTCTTACTTGTGGGGGGCATAAGGGAAAATTTGTGGGGGCATAAGGAGGGGTTGGGAGGCATAAGGTTTATGGGATATGATATGTTATATTGGCGGTATGATTATAGGTGGATGCCCAATTCCCAATTGGGAGGCATAAGTAGCTTCCCCATAGTCCTTTCTCCTTTGGCTTGCAAGATCAAGCCTGAGTTCTACTTTGAAATGTTTCTAAATGCAGTTGTGAACTACTTGTTTGTTTTTGTGTTGCATTGTGTTGCAAAAAGAAATGTGTGTGTGAAAGAATGTTGTGTTGTGGAAGCCATTTGTTGCCATGGTTGAATTGCACCTTTTATTGTATCTTGGTTGGGGCTCGGGGGCCAATGATGAAGGAAGGCTTCTCTTTTCATTGGATGTCTTGGTTGGGTGGAGAGTGTTGCCTTTCCCCCTCTTTTGTTGTGATCAAATTGGAAGAAAATGGAAGTTGCATGTTGCTATCCTGGAGCAAAAGAAAAGTGCAGTTTGATAGTCCCTTGTGGAGACACATTCATTGTAATCCTTTCCCACTTGTTGTGGATGAAATTGTATCATGTAATTGTGAAGGAAGGATGTGTGAAACTTGATTATGAAGTTAGATATTGGAATTGTGAAAGACATGTACATTTTGTATTATTGTTGGAAAGAAATAGAACTCTGTAGTTACATTCAAGGAATGGAATAGGTAAAGATGTATCTCCTTTTGATTTAATAAAGATTGCAAGTTTATCTCTCATTGCATTGTTGGGTGAATTGGAATGTTAAATTGTGATTGGAATCACTGTTTTGAAAATGAAAGAAGAAGAAATACGTATGAGGGAATTATATTGTATTGGTTCTCTTTTGAAAATTATTAAAGTGGAAATCAAAATTGCAATTTAGCTTTGAAATGGTTTGTTTCTAAACAATGGAATGTATTGGACTAGTTTAGGAATGAAGTGCCATATTTGTAGGATGAATTTGATAAACAAACTTCAAGAAATAGATCTCTGTTATAAACCTTATACTTGGCAATTAATTTTAATAAAAATGCACAGTTTGGACCAGCACTTAACAATCAACTTGGAAACCTTAAAATTTACCATGATATATTAGCAATGTACTCAATTGACAAAGAAGATTTAAGAGAATATCTTGAACCATTGCAAAATTGAGCTTAATCTCTTCCTCAACCATTTTCTGTCATTTGTTGGACAAATTCAATTTTGAATCAATTAAAAAATTAACTTTCCTAAAACACTCTAAACCCTCCCTAGATCAATCCTCCATGTCTGTTTGACATGTTGAGTGAAGGAGGAGACCGAATTTAACCAAATTGAGAAGTTGAAAATTGTTAGTTCACTATTTATAAGCCTACAGACCCTTTTTACAAAATTGACCCTTAAAAACTTATCAAAATGTAAAATTTATGTTTCCTATGCAAAGAGGGCATCAAGAGCTTTCCAAAATTCCTCGTTTTCCCAAAAATAAGCTTCCTAGAAAAATTTATGGCACTTTGAAGTTTTTGTGCCTTGGCGGGAAAATTTGGGAAAATTTTCCTGGCGGGCCCACAAGCCAAAGATTTCCCATCATTTTGCCTTAGAAAATTTTGTGAAAAATTGTGACTTGGGAAAAATTTCACTTTTTCTCCGCTAGCACGTAGCCAATCATAGGGTGCCATGTGTCCTCTTGGGGGCTACGGCGGAGGCGCAACTTCCCTTTTAGCCCTTAGCCTTTTGAAAATTTTGGGGAAAATTTTTCACTTTTTCCCCTGTCGGCTCGCAGACCAATGAGAAGGTGCCATGTGGCACCTTGGGGTGGTAGCGGGGAGGGAGGACCCCTTTAATTTATTTGGTTTTTGGCCTTGGGAAAATTGCAACAAGATTCCCCGCAGCCCCGCATCACCGCCCCCACCTCGGGCTTTTCTTCCTTCGCAGGCATGCGGACCCGCGCATCCCTTTCTCCCTTTTGTCCTCCGTCGGCGCAATGCGCTAAATCCTCCCACCGATCCACACCCCCTCTTTCTCTCTACTCCCTGTGGGAAACCGTAGAGCTCCATGCATCCCCAAGTAGACCCACAGTGTGGGAAGCGCTGGTTTGTTTTCCTCTTCCTTGGGTGAAGTGCCCCAATCCTTCCGTTGTTCCGCCCTTCCCTTTTCCCGGCGTTGTCTCTGAGGCCGCCACATGTCCACGAGGGACCCGTGGAGGTATGGAAGAAAATTTTCATTTGTGCCCGTGAAATGGGAAAAATTCCCCAAGCTGCCCCACGACCCGCCAACCCGTTGGAGGTGCTTTCCCCTCCTCTTGACACGTGTCCCCTTGGGAAAATTTGACCTAAGAACTCGCCCGCTCATATCTTGAGTTCTGTAAGGAGTTAGGAGGACTTCTTTATATCACCGAAAAGGTGAGAAAATTTCCTATCCAATGGGAATGGTTTAGGGAAACTTTGGAAGTGTTACATAAGAGAAAAATCCTATTGAAACTTTGAGCCTATTAGAGAGTGGGTTTGGGGTAAATTTCTCCCTGAACCTAACTGAAACTTCTAGCCCTGAGTTTTGGGCCTTGTGACCTCTGAGAATTGTTAATAAAAGAGAAGTTTGTTCTTGTGGATTTGAGTTGTTCTGAAATCTATTAGGGGCATTTGTTGCCTAGCAACCTGGTTGTAGACACTCCTAAGCAAGTTCTGGGAGTGGGTAAGTGAGACCTTACTCTGTTGATTTTAAATATGTATTCCTTTCCTCACTATAATTAAACCCTGCTCTTGTCTTTGATCTGGTGGAAATTAAATACCTTGGGTATTTAATTATTTTTGGGTCCCTTAACCCTAAAATTTCAATCAGGGAATATTTAGCTAAAATGTCAATGTAATCAGAAATTAAATTAATCCCTAGAGAGATTTGAGCTAGGGTGGACTGATTGCACTTGTTGCTCTATAATGTGAAATTAGTAATTATTATAATGGGAAAAGTGATATATTGAATTTATTTTTCTTTGAGACTTTGGTCGTTAACTCCTTATAAAAAAATTATTCCATAATTTTCTAACTAAACCTAGGTTGTTCATGGTTCTCAAGTGGGTTGTTTTAATTGGGCATCACACTCTTCCTCTTGGACCGTCACCATCCTTCCCAAACCCGTTCCTACCCCTACACATAGTGGGATTTTATCCTATTGTAGGTAAGTTCTATGTTCCCATCTCAATCATTAAGATCTTGGTTGCTAACGGCAACACGCATAAGTACAATCCTCTTGGATCGTGTAAAACTTTGAACTATGTTTCTTTAGGGAATGAATACGTTGAAATTACATACTTCAAAGTGTAATTCCATAACACACCTTCCCACCAATGGTCTACTACATGCATCTATGGTACATCCAAATCAAAGAGTGCCTAATACTTATCTTGGCTCCAAACTTACTTCTTTTTAGTGAATACCTTTATCATGTGCATAAGCTGCCAACCATTCATACAACTCTATTAGGAAGAAATTGAAAAATATATCGTACACTAAATCATATAAATTATCTTCCACCCATTTACGCATATTGAAACCATGTCTAGTGTTGTATCTCCGAGAAAATTCATCTTGATCATCATGTGTCCACCACTAAATATTATCTAGTGACATTCGGAATGCCATATGCATGGCACATCTTGATGAACAGAAAAGAAAAGAGGTCCTGGAAAAGGAAAAAAAAATGTAGCCTTTTATTTACAAAAACTAATAGTCATGTGCACTGGCATTTCACTCAGACTAGTGTCCAAGCGCTCACCCAAATTTCATGTAACTACAAGGTCCCTCTTTATTTTCTCATGCAAGATGTGTATTCATCAATAAACTAATGTGCAACATAAGGTAGAAGATAAAGTAAACAAGAAAACACAATTAAGAATAGAAAGATCTTCGATCATTCATTCATAAATAGCTAATATCATGAGTTGAATGCCAAGTACATAATGTTCACTTATCCTAACCCTAGAAACCCATACAATGTTACCCATTACAAACACATGATTAGTACAATGAAATAACACCATCGTACATGTTGAGAACCAATGTACACACCTCATATAGACTCCCTAATTTCACATAACATGACCCATACATATATCTTCCACCCTCTACATTAGATGTGGCATACATACTTATACTTGGTGGGAACTTTTCCTTTACCGTTTACATGCTTTAACTATAATAATAGACCTCTTAACTATAGATTGCATCCCTTCAAACTCATGCTTTAATATTCAACTCGCATTATAAATAGCTTTATCTTATCCATGATTTGATCATATATTTAGCTCTATCCATGTGTCATATTTTTCCATCTTTACATATTCTTTATCTGCTTTCGATGCCTTATCCTTTCCAAATCTATTTCTTGACTTGTCTTTCTTGATACACAAACTCTGTTTTTCTTATTTTTATCCTTTTTTGGGAATTAAACTAACTCTTGAAACCTATCTCTGTGTGTGTATAAACCTCCATGCCTTGACATCTCTACCTTCTACCCACACATTTGCGTACAAATATTACTTTGTTTCTCTCACGCGTGTCTATGTGTTCCCTCCTGACCTCTCATTACTTGTCTAAGGTTCATGTATGCACTCCTATGCACGATCTCCAACATTCTCATGCATAGCTTATACTTAGCCATTTTCTCACCCCAAAATCATATTATACTCCATAGTAGGACAAGTAAAGAAACAACATAGTAAACATGTCATAATCCATAGTAGAGACAAAAATTAGCAATCAAACATGTCATAATCCGAGTAAAAATAGTAGTGTAATCATCATAGTATAAGCTAAGTGTGTCATAAGCAAGCAATAGTAAAGCAATAGAAACAATAGTCTAGATTCAAGTAAGAAATAACATGTAGAAAAATAGAAATATGTAGGCATAGAACCACAAACACCAAACACCCATTGTGTCACAAGAAAATTGTAGTAAGAGGAACAATGTGCCACAAGAATGAAATAAGTGTATACATGCAAGATAGACATGAATCTATAAATATGGGACATCTATGGTTTCACAAGACAATCAAGGAACTCATGCCATATAAATAAAATGATCATAGCATGAATCCAATAAGACAATCAATTGAAACCATGTAAGTAAGAAGCCAAGGAATGAATCTTTATAAATACATAGTGACAAAAGTATATGAATCAAGTGTAGAAAATAGTAACAACAAAAACCAAACATAGCCGGATAAATTAGTGTTGTGTAAGAGACATGTGCTAACCATGTTAGATCAAATTATAGGAATAAGCATTATGTATAGAATCAAGCATGATGAGGAAGGTGTAAAGTAACATATAACACAACAAACAAACCTATATAAAGCATGGTGGGATGCCCCTAAAAGAGTAGTGTAAGGAACCAAGATGGATTTGATCATCATGTATCAACATGTGTGTGTATTGCATCAAGCTCAAAATACCTTGTGAATGCATGTGTGTAAAGAATATATATTCTATCTATCAAACCAATGTTACAAACAACATGTATAAAGTAACAATATAAATAATCAAGATCATAAGCATGTCCTGGTTTTATATTTTTACACATATTTGAATGTTTTGGAACCTGTTTTCATAATAGTTATGTATAAGAAAGGGGATAACACAATATTTACTTGATAAGGGACTCATGATGCAAGACATCACACGTAATGGGTAGAGGTGATGTTATCTCCATAAGATTTAGAATAGATGAAGGATGTTCATATATGATATATGTATAAGTCATAGTATGTGTCATAGAAGGGCCGGAGTAGGAAGACTCATGAGAGGTAATGCACATAGAAGATGATAGAGTTGAATATCTAGAAGGATTTTTCCTACAATAAGTAGTATGTGATCTATATGACCAACTAGGAGACCTATACATGAAAATATAACAAGGAATAACATGAGAGAAGAAAAATAGAGTTATAGATGTACTAGTAATAAGAGTAGTGGTCGTATATGTTGAGCTAAGTTGTAGTGATGGAGGAGCTTTGAATGGAATTACCCTAATTCGAACCACTTTATTATTGTTAATGAACCCATTGCATTGATGTAATACACAATATATAGTTGTTAAGGTGCAAATCGAATAACAACATAGACTCATGTCACATGATTTAAGAGAATAGGCCACCGAGAACATGAGATTAAAGGTAGCATGACCAACTATGAGAGGGAGGATAGCGTACAAATATGTGTCTAAATATAAATGATAACATACTTCTTAGTGTACCCAAAAGAGTGTAGTAACATAAAATTACACATATTATGGGGAGTAATGTTATCAACCAAAATGTTTTGTATAGGACGTTGATCGATCAAAGAAGGAATGCAAAGTGTATTAGAAACAAACTCGTGTGTCATATAAGTACTATGAAAATTAATAGCAGATAAGGGGACATGTTTAAAATAGTACCAATCATAGTGTCAAAAAGTATTGCTATAATATGGGGGAGGTGGGACATCATGGTATGCATTATAGACCTCAAAGGTAGATTTAGTAGCATTATATTCTAGAAGTGGGTCACTAAGTATTTTAAATTTTTCATCGTCATTAGTAGGCTTAGGTTGAGTTTTGTTCTCATACTCAATTTTAGTAGAATGAAAGAGGTCTTATATAACATGACGAGGCTTAAAAACTATTATTTGAGTGAAAATATATCGTTGTTAATCACAATGAGAATTAACATAAAATCTCTTACCATGAGGTGTGCTTGTATCAACCTCAAGCAATGGAGGGAGAGATACAAGGTTACACTCAAGTAATTATTGAAGGACTTTATATGGTGCACATGGTAAATAAGAGAACCATTGTTGAGAAGGTTATAATTTTACCTTTTTAGATTAAGGCATTGCATTGATAGTGGTTTTAGGTCCGGGAAGCAAAATGGACTAAGAGGGGAGTGAATCAATCCTTCAAAACCCTTAAAAAATCAGATTAACTTACATGTACACCATTTACCATTCAACCATGTGTTATGTGATCAATATGTAACAACCATCCACAAGAGCATAACCATGAAAGAGTACAAAAGAACACAAGATATAAGTGGGAAACCCTCAAGGGGAAGAAAAACCACTGAAATTTTTATTATATTACTCAAATCAAAATAATTTAGTGAAGAACCAACTTCACAAGGAGCACCAACCCCTAGTTTAGTAGAGCATCAACCCTACAAGAAGAACCAACCCCTAGTTTAGTGAGGCACCAACCCCACAAGGATGATACAACCCCCTAAGGTGATCAAGTGTTGATCATAAGTCCCGACAACATTGTGAGACTTAGGAAGTTTGAATTATAATAGGGATGTATGCGGGAAAAGCACTCTACTCTAATTTGTGAATATAAAGAATGTAAATACACATAACATGTTAGGAAATATGATTTATTAGTGCTCCATTAGTAAATAATAATTACGTGAAGTAATTATTATGATGTAAGTATGTGTTAGTAAATTGTTATTAGTTGTTTTATATAAACAACTAATAACAATTTACTAACACATACTTACAACATAATAATTACTTCACGTAATTATTATTTACTAATGGAGCACTAATAAATTATATTTCCTAACATTCCCCCCTTAGTGCGAACATGGGGAAAACCTACCTTTGTACTTGCACCTGCTCATGATCTGGTGATTTTCACAGGATGATCACAAACCTCAGGGATGGTTTTGCAAACGGTTGAACAAAAACTAATAATGGTGGTTTTGTAATCGGTTTACCACAAACCACAAAGTGATGGTTTTGCGAATGGATTACCAACAACCAAGAATAGCGGTTTTGTAATTGGTTTACCACAAACCACAAATGAAGGTTTTCAAGTGGTTTACCTACAACCACATCATGATGTGCCAAGTACTATTATTAGCCCTCATCACATCTCACTACAAGGAATGACAAAGGAAATTTTGTTGAAATCTATTGCTCGTACATACATATAAAAAGCTGACATGATGGAAATGGAACATTGGATCATGTTCCCCCCTCAATGTGAAATTTCCACTTATGGAACACTGCAAACTAAAGAAAACACACAAATGAAAAAAATTCCACCAAATCATTTGTGCGGCCCCATCGTTGGTGATTGACGAGAGGTCGTTGAATGACCTCCAACCTCCATTTGCCTCCATCCTACAAGTATCATGTTGCTAGCTCAATGGATTTTATCATGGAGCTCACATATAACTCGGACGTCGGGTAACACCGAAAATGCGTCCGTAAGACAATTTTTTTTTTTTTTTACAACTTTTGACAACTCACAAAATTTGACACTAAAAGACCTTGACGAAAAAACATTGGCATTGACAATAATAATCACTTTGACCGTGACGAGTAGATATAATGAATAAAAATTAACACTATTATGACACCTAATACTCTAAGTTGATTAAACAGACCATATTATTAAAAAAATGAATCAATAGAATGACAAAATGATGATAAGACTAATATTCTCACTCTTGACTCCAATCATTTATCATAGATAAAATATAACCTATACCTAAGATTAAAGCAATAATCTTCAAACTATACGTAAGATAATAAATCCTTAACCACTAACAGAGTACAAATATTAATGTAAGATTACTTTTGACTAACACATAACACAACTGACCTGACTGGTGTTAAATGAAAGATAGGAATTCCAAGTCTAAAATTTCCAAACACCAAGAGCATGTCAGGAGAAGTGTCTTCGCATGCAACATCTGACAGTTATCAAGAGATTCGTGACATGTATGAAATGGTGAACTATGAACAACTTCAATGTTAAAATTTGATGGATCCTCCCATCATGTTGATACACGTATGAATTGTGTTCAAAAGAAATTCTTTGGACCGGTGCTTCTCAGTTAAAATGTTACGCTTGGGCATAGAAAAAATGTGATTGATGTAGTTAGGGCTCATTCTAATGAACTAGAGGTGGATTGAAAATGTCGTAGACAATATTGATGATAAATCTAAAACACAGTGATGGAGAAGGTAGAGAGCATCCACACGATGAAATCTGCAGACGAAAGTCTACGCAAATATTTAAAAGTTGTAATCCCATAGTAGCAGAGATATAATGGCACGTGGAATGGATGCAATACCACTAATAAAGAGTTGGAGCAATGTTGACCTCAATGATTCCCGCCTGTTAAGGAATGGAAAAAAATTATGCGCACAAAATTGATGAAAACTTTGAATAGAGCCGTGAACACATGCGATGATATTTGTTGTCAACCTAAATGGCATGGAAACAAATGCACAGATAGTTGTGCACTACTTGTAATACGCATTTCTTTACTAGGGATTGTGAATAGTTGATGAATTTTGATTGGTCGATCTCCTGGAGTCATTGCAGCTAATTTCGAGCAGAGTCACCAAAAATGGATTTTGATTCAAGTTAAAGAAATGTTCTCGAAATCATGCAGCCAAGGTAGGGACGTGCAAATAAGCCACAAATAAGATCAAACCAAAACTAATGCACACAACAGCTAAAGTATGATATTATTTCTCTGAGAAATATACAGGCCTACAAATATCTCCACAATAAGTTTATATAAACTATCTACCACTTGTGACAACTGATCTTTCATCAACAAGGGCGTAGAAGAATGCAACTACCCCCTTCAAAGAAAATCATTCTTCCATTTTGAATAACCTACTCTGATACCACTAATAGGAACCAGGAGAGGAATGTACAGAAAAACTAGATAATTAATTGCACACAGAATAATATTCTTCACTCTGTATTTCTCTATTCCAAAACATACAAATATAGGAAATATACTTCCTAAATAATAGGAAGTAGCTATAACAACTCACTAACTTAGGTGAGTTGTTTCTAACACACTAACCGATATAATTGTTATTTTTGTTTTATATAACAACTAATAATAGTTTACTAACACATACTTACAACATAATAATTACTTCACGTAATTCTTATTTACTAATGAAGCACTAACAAATTCACTCCAAACATTACTCTTTATTCATATTTCAATAAGCGACATTAATCTCTTTTACATTCATATTCATTTCATTATCTTTCTCATACATCTCGGATGTTATCAATCCTCTCAAAAATCATACTCACACATACATTTCTTATGACACGCCCTTATATAATGGATTAATTACAATAAATATACAAAACTTCATAACATCCAAAATTCACTTCTCTTGACTTGTGCCTCTGTCAAATTTTGTCTCATTCTGGCTTGGTTCCCCTTCATTATGTGGCATCATGTCACCTTCGGTGGCTTCCTAGAGTGTAATGCTTCTTTTTCTTGTATTACGTGGCTTTCTAGACTTCTGCGGCTTTCTTTAGTAATGCCTATATTTTTCCTTTTATTTGCGGCTTCTTCCTTTATCAACGGCTTTTTTCCTTGTCTCACAGCTTTCCTAATTTATTTGCATCTTGATCCATCTCTTTGTGGTTATTTCTTGACTTTGGCATATTCATTCTTATGTTCATAGCGTATCCAAAATTTATTGAAGAACCCTATCAACATCATCCCCGACTTAAACTTTGTCTCATCCTCGAGACAACAAAATTGATGAAGAACCTTGTTCTTTCCTCCAAAAAATTTCAAAAACATATTATGTAGGCATCGACCACCAAAACTTAGAAGTCTGGTGTAAGGAAGGATTCCCTCGCTTGACTGCTTTGGCTGGATTTATGGGATGCCAATTTTGAGATGGTAAAGGCATCAACCACCCAGGAACTTAGACATCTGCATAAGGAAATGTTCCTTCACTCAACTCACCTGGTTGGGTATGTGGGACACCCTACCTCATATTCTTTCTTATGGTGTGGCTGCGGGGATGTACTTAGTGACTTGTGGTATAATGTTCTTCTCAAATGTATACCATAATTGTATATGTGCCTCTATTTGTTTGGTCCACTCTTGTAGTTGTGTGTTCTCCTAGATTAATTGGATAATATCATATGGTGTTTATTTTTCTTGTACTTGACTCCATCTGTGGTGGGCGGTTTGTATCTCTTGTTGCATTTGAATCATAGCTCTATCAAGTGGTGTGTTGCATTCTTGCATATCTAATATATTTTCATTATGTGCCCTTTGATATGTTTGATAGTTTTTAGTTAATTTTGATATCTTCCTTCTTTGTGTACCATCCTTGTCTTTGTTGATATCATACATTGTGGAATTTATATGAATTTGTTGTTCCAGCTTATCTAGCTCCGCTTTTTCCTTCTGATTTTTGTTGGGTCATCCAATGGTATATGTATAATAGGTCGTGGAATTTTGTAATTCTACTTCTAACTTAGCTATGGCTGTTTGCATTTTTTTCCTTCTTTGCTGATTTTCTACACTCTGGGTTTTGAGAATTTAGTATTTGTAATCTTCTATTGCATTATCTTGGATTGTTTTCTTTTCTTCTTCAAGATTGACTTTTCCTTCTTGTAAAATGTCATTCACTTCTTTTGTTGTGGCCACTTCCACTTGGAGGTTGGGAGTTATGTTGATATGTGGCTTTTCTGCTTGAATGGAGGATAATATCTTTTGCATGGTTTCTTATAACTCCACACATCGCTGCATCCAATCTTGTTTGGCAATTTACTCTAGTATCTTTCCACATGTTGTCTTTTGCAATGGGGAGAGTTTATCTAAGTGCATCTTGTATCCTTCTTTGGTTTTTTCTACAACCCTTATTACTGAATCAGTATTGATTGTTCCTTTTTCCTCTATTGCAGTGCTTGTTTGGATTTTGCTAATGAGTCTCAGGGTGCTTGTGTTGTACCTATATTTGTAGATGTTTCTGTAGAGGAGGTTGATTGTAGCATCTATTTTTCTTGTATTTATTTTTCCTCCTTCTCTTTTTCCTCCTTATTCTTTTATTTTTCTTCTTCTTTTTGTTTCTTTTCTCTTTCTTCTTTCTCCTTATGTTCTTTCTCCTTCTTGGTTTCTTCTTTTTCTCCTTCTTTTCTTATTCTTCTTTGTCCTTCTTTGCCTTCTCTTCTTTTAACCTCTCTTCCTTTTCCTTATTTTATTTCTCTTCTTTTTCCCTCTCTTCATTTTCCTTATTTTCTTTCTCTTATTTTTCCTTTCTTAGTATTTCCTCTTTCTTATTTTTCTCTATCTCCTCTTTTTCTAGTTTGTCTTTTTGTTTCCTTTCTTCTTTTGTCTTCTTCTCTGCTCTTTTTGTTTTCTACTTCTTCTCCATGTTTTTGTGTTGCCTCTTCTTTTTGTTTTTTCTATTTTTCTAATTCTTTTTCTTTGCATCTTCTCTTTTCTTCGCTCTCTGCAATCTTCTAAGGCATTTTTCTTTTGTTCTTCCTTAGTGATATTTTTAGTTGCTTATAACTCATTTTTTTATCTTCTTGCTCTTTCTATTTTTCTTATTTTATTTTATTTTGTTAGGCTTCATCTGCAGCGTTTTTGTTTTTCTTCTTCTAATATTTTCCTTTTTCTTCCTCTATTGTTGCCTCTGTATGTTTTGATTCTTTAGCTATGGGTTTTGATGCTTTTTCCTCCCTTTCCTTTCTTAGTTTAATCAATAACTCAATGATTTATTTAACCTCTTTGAACCTGATTTGTTCCACGGCAGCCTTGTTCTTCAATTTTGATAATTCTTGTTGAAAATCCTTCAGAAACTTGTATCTTCTCGCTTCTATTTGTTCTTATATCTCCTTATCAATTCAGTTGGGAGTAGCCTCATAATGTCCTCAAGTATGAATCCAAATTTCTCTAAGTAGTATACTATTGCTTCAACTATTTTCATTTGTTCTCTTCCTGTTGGCCTTGTATTATTTTTCTAACTGGGAAATGTCTCCTAGAGATACGCATTTTTTATAATACCTATATGTTATTTGTTGGGCCCAAAATATCAGCTAAGTACAAGAAGGCGCGTGGGCACATGGGACCTAGTTGAAGAAGGGTGCACGGGTTGAAAGTGCATAGGAAAGGGTTCTGGAAGGGTTTTACAAAACAAAGGTGTGCGTGTACAAGGAAAATTGGGTTTTTACTTAGCCACATTAGGCATCCCGGATAGCACACGAGAATAGTATGACCCTTATGGATAAGGTGTCACCTGGCGACTATGGATCAAAAGGGAATATTCTAGGAATGCGATGGAAGTTTCCAAAAGACATCATTGCAAGGAATGGAGAGCTCAGATCTAGAAAGGCATGCTTCCATGGAGGACCACTTCGACACTTGCAACCGATCTAGTAACTTCTGGAAGGCATGGCGGTGGGTGTTAAGGCTATATATACAAGCGCCTGGTAGAAGAAAAGGATATAGTTGAAGAGAGGTGAAGCCCTGCAGAAAAACATAATGGAGGATGTTATGGGTTAGGATTTAGGAGAGCTCTATGAGCGTTTAGCACATAAGGGGATGGGTTCTCATTTTTCTTTGTAAAATGTTGAGCATAATGTAGCTCTGATGCATGATTTGGCTCTGCATAATTATATGAGGATCTATTATGACCTCAAGGGATGTAATGTGGGTTATTAACTTTGATAGTATGAATATAATGTTTTGTTATAAATCATCTATGTTCAATACTTATGCATTTCCTTTCTGAATGAATCATCTCCATGTGTTGCTTGTTATCTCTCTTACCTACATACAATGAGATGACAACTCTTCCTAAGTTCATAAGAATGTGGTTTAGTTATTTTTGTCATACATTTGATTATCTATTCTAAGATGATGCATTCTCAAAAAACTCACACAAAGGAGAGACTCGGCACCTACACATTCCTCGTGTGAGTGGCAGCCGCTTTCTTTAGGTGATAGGGCGGTGTGAATGGGATTTTCTGTTCTATGAAGGGTGATAAATTGACTACAATATTTTTGTTAAATGTGTTTCCACCCATGGCTCGCCTCTTCTGAAATATTTGGTGCTTCTTGTTCTTGTGGGTGTATGGGTGATGGAGTATCTTCTTCTTCTTCTGAACCCGAAATTTCTTCTATGTCTTCGAATTGTTCTTCTTCTTTTTCTATGTTGGTCGTGGGCTTCTTTTAACTTTGTTTTTATACTAAATCTTTCTATCATTTGGTGAAAGGTTTTGTTATAATAGGACCTTTCTTTCATTTGTATGTTTTGGGAACTTATTTACTTGATTCAGCCTTTTCGATTGTGTGGAGAATTTATGCCTATATTCTTCAAATGTTTCTTCAATAACTTCATCAAAATTGGGTAGTTTAACTTTTCTAGCATCCACAAGAATATTTCTAATTGCTTCAATGGATGTAGCAACTAGTTCATTTGAAGCCTCATAAGGTAATGGAGGTATGTATTATGTGTGTGGAGTTGTGGGCTAAATAAAAGTGTAATCAATGTTAGCAATAAAGTATACCTCCTCATATTTTGCAACAATCTACTTTGAAACCCTTGCTTTATTTCCAATTATTTTCCTAATTCTATTTATCCACCCTAATAATGATGTAATTTGGGTGACGGCATCTAGACTGTTCATATGTTCCCAAATTTGTCCCGCTATTGGTTTATCTTCCTGTCATTATACTAGTTCTACTTTTTGGGGTAGGGTTTTTGTAAAATACATAGTTAAACATATCAATATTGAGCCATAACAAAATGTATGCTTTCCTTCTTTTATCTTCCTTGTATTCTCATGAAATTATGTGGCTAATAACTCAATGATATTATATTTTGAGTGTGAATTAACCATATCTAGGACTAATTATGCGCTAAGTCCGTGGGTACCATCCTCTCTATTGGTTATGATAGATCTTTAGACATATGGCTTTAGTGGCATACCTTAATGCATGATTGGTGATATATGTTATGCATACCCCGCACTTTGATTTTTTTGCTCCCATTTTTAAGGTCGTATCTTTCAATGCCATCTTCTTAGTAATTTCTAAGAGTCATTTTTCCCATGATATCATAACCCTAGCCATTGCCTCTATGTTGATCTGGGTATGGTTGGTCTTTGATCCGTATGGTTGGTCCAAATATAGCATTTGATTGTGGAGTTGACTTAAAAGAAATCACACTATAGAATCTACCTTAAGAAAATAGGGAATGTGACTCCAAGTGTCGATTTTTAACTCGCTAATAACTTTAGCATTATTCTTTTATACGAGCTCCTTCATATTAGGATCTTTTCTAAGAGCAACTCTCTCTCCACTTCGAGCACCGTGTGATCATATTCCAAACGGGTGAATGGATATACTTCTGCAAATCCTTGTGTGCATAACTTTATATGGAATGTGTGAAAATTCACCCTCTAGATTGTGCTTGTATGTCTTCATGGAATGCTTCAGAAATTTTGGTTTTGGGAGCTCTGCTTGTGTGATCTTGACTATGGTATCCATTTTTTCTTCACAATTTTCCCTAATTTCTACCATAGTTTTCATTTTTTCCATTACACTTTGCTAGATTGCTCATTGTCTTGATTTACTTTTTTGTGTCTTATTGAATTCCATGTCGTCGCCTTTTATAAGGTTCTCCTTTCACCTACCCCATTTATTGTATTTTTGGCAAAAAAATTCTTTGGCCACGGATTTTCCCCATGTATTTTCCATGTTTGGTGTTTTTCTTCATTCTATGGCTTTTTCTAATCCTGTGGTTATGCCTTTATCATGTGGTTTCTCCTTCATTGTGCGCTTTCTCAAACCCCTTTGTTTGTTTCACAACTATGTATTCCATGGTTTCTTTCCTTCCTTCATGTCGTGGCATTTTCCTCAATTCTTCCTTCCATGGTTTTCTTTATTCCTTCTTTCCACGGTTTTCTTCAATCTTTGATGTCTTTCTTTGTTTCGCAATTTTTTCTCATTTGTTTTTCCGCATTTTTTCCTTTGTTCCTTATTTGTGTAGATTGTTTTGTTCCTTCTCTCCACGGTTTTATTTCCATTCTTTATTTTTATTGATTACATGGTTATGCACCTTCTACGTCTCGACCTTCACTTTAATGTGTGGGTATTCTTCCTTCGAGGTTCTTAGTTTTTTTTTATTTTACCTTTTTCATATTTCTTAGAGTAAGGTCTCCTCACGTGTTTTCATCCTACCTCTCTTCCTATCCACCAAATTTTCATTTTTCGATAGGCCAATTTTATTTAATTTTTTTCATTTTTCTTTCTTATTTTTAGTTCTTTTTGTGTCAAGTACTATACGTCTTTAATCTGGCTCCATTTATAAAGCCTGGTAACTCTTTATGTTACAAGGTTTCCAATTTTGTAGCTCTTGAAGATAGTATATCTTTGACAATGTAAGGTCCTAGCCATCTTACCTTAAGCTTCCCTGGATGTTTCCATTTACTATCATACAAAAGGACCTTGTCTCCAACATCAAACTCCTTCTTCTTTATGTGGCGGTCATGCCATGCCTTTTGCCTTCTTTTCTCTTGATGTTTGATTATATGCAGCTATGAATATTTTTTCATCTAGCTTCTCCAATTCAATCAATCTTTCATGCAATGATGAATCCTCATTCATTCTAAAGGTGATTGCAACTCTTAATCTTGGGAGCACAAACTCTAAAGGTACCATGGCTTCCAATCCATAAACCAATTGGAAGGGAGAGTATTTAGTGAGCCTTTTGTACGTTGTGCGGTATGCCCATAGAGCGGATGGTATCTTCAAATCCTAGTCTACCTATTAGAGTGAAAAAATCTTGGTCAAAACTTTCTCCAAAACTCGTGTTCCATTTGTTTAAGGATGGTATGGTGTGCTCCTATTGTGATTGATCATAAATTGGCTCAATAATTATTCTATGGTGGCATTTACAAAATGCTTCCCCTGGTCACTTGGTAATGCTTAATGGGCATCCAAACCTTGTAATAATATTTTCATAGAGGAACCTAGCTACAGTCCTAGTAGTGCAATCTTTAGTGGGAACCACCTCTACCCATCTTGTCAAGTATTTAATCCCTGTGATGATGAACCTGGCCTGAGAGTGTTTCGCAGTTGGCTTGATTGGTCCAATGAAGTCTATTGCCCATTTTTCAAATGGTGCAAGTGCTAACATAGGTTTTAGTGGCATTTCATCTTGTGCATTGGTTTTTCCTACTCTTTAGCAGATGTCATAGGTTCTTGCATGTTTGTGTGCATCTCTAAATAATGTGGGCCACCATAACCCAGCCATCAATACCTTCCTTGTTGTCTGATCTCCGCCATTGTGTCCTCCTACAACTCCTTCATGTGTTTCTGTCAGAATGGTTTTTCTCTTATGTTCCACCGCTACTCTCCTCAAAATTTCATCATGCCTTTTTTTTATATTTTCCCTCAAATCAAAGTGAATGGGAAATATCTAGTTACTAAACTTCTCTTATGTTGTTTGGTGTAATCTGCTAGAAATTCTCCTATAGTAAGCAACTGAGATATCTCACCTAATTCTTTTAGAATTACTTCAATCCTAAATAGGTGAGCTTTGGGGAAATCATCATCTATTGGACCTTCATCCTCTCCATTCTCTATTCTTGATAAGTAATCTGGTCCATTATTCAACTTTCCTGGTTTGACTGCCACAATGAAATCAAACTCTTGAATAACATCAACCATCTACAAATCCTTCCTTGCAATATTGGTTTGTTTAGCAAATACTTCAATGGCTCATGATCGTATAAAACACAAAAGAAGTGGCCAATAGATATTGGCAGTATTTTTGCAAAGCATAACACCATGTTTAAAGCTTCCCTCTCTATTGTGGAGTATTTTCTTTCTACCTTTGTTGATTTCCTCATGGAAAAAGCCACCGGGATGGTCCATCTTATCTCTCGGCTGAGTTAATATTGCACCAATTGTAATTTTTGATGCATCCACATGAACATGGAAGGGTACCTTCCAATCAAGAAAAATTAGGATAGGTGCATGTAAAATCTTATCTTTTAGTACTTCAAATGCATCTGCACATTCCTTTGTCCATTGTATCTACTTGTTCGTTCTCTTCTTGAGTTTTTCCAATGGAGCACTTATTTCGCATAATTTCGATGAATTTATGATGATACCCAATGTAGCCCAAAATGGTTCTCTCCTCTTTCTCGAATTTGAGGTGGTGGTAAATTCACAATCACCCAAGTCTTCACCGATCAATTAGTGGTCCTTCTTTACATATGATGTCTCCTAGTAATGTTCCAAATGGTGTTAAAAATATACACTTCTTTAAATTGAGGGAGATTTGTGATGCTCTACACTTTTGAAACATTAGCCTCAACACCTGGATATGATTTTTCAACAATCCATACACTGTCCAGTCATCTAAGTATACTTCCAAAAATCATGGATGAACTCTTTAAACACATTGATCATTATCCTGCTAAAAATTGTTGGTGTGTTCTTTAAACCAAAAGCCATTACAGTGTACATAAATGACCCCCATTCTATGGAAAATGTAGTCTTTGGCTGATCTTCAGGTGCAATTCTAACCTGATGGTAACCAAAGAAACCATCAGTAAAAGAATACACTTCTCTTCCTGCCACATTCTCCAAGACTTCTTCTGTGAAAGGTGTGGGGAATGGATCATGAACACATACTTTGTTTAACTCCATATAATCTATGCATAGATGTATTTCTCTAGTTTTCTTGTTTTGGATAACCATTAGACTTATCCATTTTGTGTCTTCTACTAGTTTGATAATTCCAAATGTTCAAATTTTTGTCTAGTTCTGATTTCACCTTAACTTTTAGATTTGGATTGAGTCTGTAAGGTCTCTTCTTTAAGGGTTTGAAGCCTTCTTTAACTGGATCTTCATTGTGCCCAATTCCTCTTTTATTCCTTTTAGATCCTTGAAATCCTTAGGAAAAATGTCCTGAAATTCTTGTAGTAACTCTACTACCTTGGCCACTTCCTCATCTGACCAGTAATCCCCAATCTTTGCAAATTTTTCCTCTCCGTTTATACCAATGTTTTCAGTCTTGAGTTTCAAAGGCTGATAATAATATTGGTCTCCTTCTCTTTGGTTTCTACCACTTCTCTTTCTCCTTCAATTTTTTTGTATCTCAATTTTTCTGGTTTTTCTTCCTTCTCTTGTTTTTCTACTAAAGTAGCGTACCATTTTGGAGTTTTGTGTAAACTTACTAGTGGTTCTAGCACCTTAGTTTCCTATTTTTCTATTGAATACTATTTTTGTTTAAGAAAAATAAACACCTTATCTTATGTAGTGCTTGTAATGTGTTTAGATTTGTATCCCAAAAATTAAATTTATGACAGAAGTACTTGACAATCTGATTCCAATCCCTTGTTTCACGTCTAATATCTTGGTGTGTATACCAATACCGTAATATGCGCCCTAGTGTCCATAAAAAAAATTGTATCCATATCAAGGGTGAATGTTCCCCACATATCTTCCAATGCCACTCATAAGTCTGAATATGTCTCTATGGATTAGTTTCACCAAAGATATTTAGGGATTGTTGCATAATAACCCTCACTTTTCATATATCTTTTTCTAAGCAATGTAGTCACTGAATTCCAATGAGATATGTTTGGTTTGTGAGCAGCCCACTAACCTACAACATTTATATTTAGGGTATAATCTAATTCTTCCATCCTCTCCTTTTTATTCGAGAAATATTCTCTCCATTATCTTAATGTACCCCTCTAGATCTCCAAATCCTGAATAATTCGGTAGGGTTTGGTGGGATGCTCTATGGCTTAACCTATACATACATGTAATGGGTAGGTATTCAAAATTCTCTTTTTTAGGATAATACACTTCATTTTCTTTGAATCCAAACTCTTCTTTCGTAGAATAGTATCCATTATCCTCTTCAACTCCATTGTTCTTTTACATAGTAGTAATCCTCATCTTCCTCAAATGTATCACACACGGAAGATAAAATGTCTAAATCGATATCCATGGCATCAATATCTAATGTGATTAGTCATGGTGGGATCCTTCTTACATAATGTAGTTTTCTTGTCCTTGATTCAAGAAATCCATGTATCCAAGCTTTAAGAACATTATCTAAAGTATCACTGTTATCTTCACTTTTGATCGAAATTTCACCCTCTGAATTTCGCTCGAATTCCTTATCAATGTTGGAAAACTTGTTTAAAGTGTATACCCCTTGAATATAATAAAATTATTCTTCTTCAGGGTCATTTCATACCTCTTCTTCCCATCCAAAGTACTCATTCCTACATGTAAGGGTATATGTACACATATTCCATCTGCTTGGATTTTCACTTCTTCTTCTTGAGAGTTGAGTGTTTCATTGCAATCCATGAACCACTCCAAAGCTAGGATAGCATTATAAGAAGGATTCAAAGCTACATTTTCTACCACCTCAAAATTAAATCTCTTCTTTGTACCCATAACATTTACTTCCACATTTTTCGGTGCTCATAGCCTTTCTAGATGATCCATTTGCTAAACCAATAAAGTACCTGGTGGGTTCCAAAGGAGGCCTACCTAGCCTCTCCCAAGTGGTCTTGGACATCATGTTTACATCCATGCCAAGGTCTAGTAATACTCTTGTGATGGTGGTATCAAATATGTCAGCGTCCAAGTAGATAGCGGATTTACGCCATGTGCATTGTGTTTAGAATATATTTCTTTTCTTCTTATTATGTCCTACTTCAATTCTCCGGACATGCATAGTCTTTTCTTCTTTATTCTAGTACTTGCTAAATTGCTTTAATTTGTCCACCAGACCATGGTTGATTGTCAATTTAGCTATTTCCTTCAAAGCAAGGATCTCTTCTTCTACAAAACAATTTTTCTCCTTTTCTTCCAAGGCTTGTACCTCTTTTACCAATGCCTTACTTTTCTCAATTTCTTTCATATAGAGGTCTGGTCTAATTTCTTTAGGGTTCCATTCTTCTTCACTAGAAGAATTTTCTTCTTGTGGTAACCTAATTATTTTCTTCTTTTTGGGTGTAGCTTCATTTCTTGTGGCACTTTTGGTAGTTCACTGCTACCCTATATCAAAGCTTTTCAATACTTTTTCCTTCTGTGGCTGCCTTTCTTTGCAAGTAACTTTCTTTGGCTTCTTCCTTCTTATCTTCTTTTGTTGATCTACTTTCTGAGCCTGATGCTCTTATGGATTTATCTTTTGCTATTGTTTCCTCATCCCATGGAATTTTGGTAATATGTTGTACATGCTTCTGACCATATTTTCCCAAATCTTTTGACTTAGTTCTCCCACTCTGTAGAATCGCACTTCTTTAGGACAACCAATGCATCATGTCCCTTTTCATGATAAAATCCACAAGGATCTAGTTCTGTAGTTCCTAGCTAGGTGTCCATCTTGACCACACTTATAATAGTTTATTGGTCTTCTATCTTGATATCCACCTCCTTGATTATCTTTATAGCCTTCGCGGTAACCCCCATCATTGTAACCTTGATAACCTCATCCTCCTTGGTAATTATCATAGCTGCCTCTGTATCCTCCTCGATAACCACCTCTATAACCTCCCCTATAGCATCCTCTCGTAACCTCTCGCAGATTCTCCATCATTATATCCTTCATAATTTTGGTTATAATTATTTCCCGATAGCCGCCTCTAAACATTGGTCATTCTCCTTGTTGGTTTGGGTGCGGGGTGCAATTATTGTTTGTTGTGTAGGTGGTGGAGGTGTGGTAATCATTTGTTTCACTATAGGGGAGGGTTGGGTGTTGTAGTCATGCTTGCAGCCATTGCTATTCTAGCATTGTAATATTTTAGATTTTCCAGAGCTTCTCCAGAGGGACAAGTGTGATGATAATGGTTATATGAACCACATGCAGTGCAATACATAAATTGGTTTGTTAGAGGTGTCACTTCTAGTAAGGGATAGGTATTTTGTGTGTGTTGGTCCCAAAATCTATAAATACCACACCATGTTATTTTTTATGTTGATATATTACTAAAACAATCTCTCTGAGATGAATGTTGTCTAACCATGGTAGCTCTTTTTGCACTCTCTAAATGAGTACATTCTATTCTACTATGCCCTTTAGTATAGCATAATGTGCACTAAATATTGGGTTTTAAATGACTCCTTAGAGGTGATTTTCTTCTAAGCCCTTAATTATTTTTAATCTCTTGTTGAAGTTTCAATTTTACTAACTCCAGTTGTACTCTTTCTAGTTACTGTCTTATGGATGTTTCTCCTTCTCTCCGCCATGGATGAGACTCTAGTATGATTTCCATCTCTATTACCTTTGCAAGTGTTTTGAATTGTTTTCCATCTAGTGTTCCTCAAATGTAGGAAATAATCCCTAAAGTGAACCATTTTATCCTTTGTTTGTCTATAAGGGGCTCTTCCAAATTCCTGGTAGTAGTTTTAAACTAATGGTTGAACTCTTTAAATGTCTCCTTCTCTCCTTGCACTAGGTATCTCATCTTGCTCACCCCCTCTGATGGGCTTCCAAAAGTGGAATTTTTCCTAAATTATTTTTCAATAGCATCTTAGTCTTTATTGTTTTCATAATTTGTCTTCATATACCATCTCAATATGTCTTCCCTCATAGTACGGATGAATTCACCTATTTTGACAAATTATATCTATGATGTTTCTATTCTTCCAAAGAGTCTCTAATAAGAAAAAATGTTCCATTGCATCATTTGTGTTTGAATCAAACATTGGTAATTTGACCTTTTGTGTCATCCTTTTGACTAGTTGAGAATGTATTTGGGATGGAATATTTTCCTATTGCTTCACCGGTTTCACCTTCCTCGATTGGCTCGGGACTTTATTGAATTACTATTTCGTCCTTTGTCTCTTAATAAGTCAATATCAAAATATAACTCTCCTAATAATTCTCTAAATTCTCTCACAATTTCATGTCTCTTTTGACTCTCTTCTTGTAATTTGTGATATCTTTCTTCCAATATTTCTCCTTTTCTATTTTACGAATAGGTGTTTCAAGCGACACATGGAATGGAAAACACTTTGGGAATCATCTCCTTTGGGCTCATGTGTTGGCTAGGGAAGTGTCTTTAGTTGGTGAATTTTCATAGCTATCATTTTCCATAACTACCTTCCTATCTTTATTGTTTCTTAATCTATATCTTTCTTCTAATCCCTCATCACTCCCTCTCTTCTTATTTTGTTTTTATTTCTCTTTTTCTTGTTTTTCCCATTTATTTTCTTCTTCATCTTTCTTCCTTATTGTCTCTATCTTTTCTTCCTCTTATTTCTCCCTATTTTCTTCTCCTTCCTCTTCCTTATCTACTATTTTTATTTTCTCTCTGAATTCCTCAATTAATTCCTTCATTCCAATAACTTCTTCTTCTTCTTCTTCACCTTTTTCCTTAATCATTAATGGGGTTCTAAAATCCTCTTCACCCCAACCTTCACTTCTAATACCCTCTTAAAATTGGTTCTAAACCTCCTACTAATTGTTGTAAATCTCTCATTAGGATTGCTTGTCTTGTTATTGCTTGTTGAATTGGACTTTCTATAGTGTATTGAACCACGGGATTCCATGGGGTAACAAAACCTTGTTGGTCTCCACATGAAGTGGGTATTATAGCTAGACTTGATGTGTCCTCCTCTGTTTCCAAGTGAGCCAATTGTTGGCCTCCACTTGACGTGGGTGATTCTTCTTTCTCTACTTTCTTAACCTTATTCAATTTTTCCTTCCTTTCATTCATTTTATTCACTCTTTCTTCTCGTGTTATCCTTTGTTTTTCTAAATTTTTCTCTACTTCTTTCTTTTCTATGGCTATCCTTGCTCTTTCTTCCATCCTCCTCATTTTAGTTACTCTTTTCAAATTTTTAACTTTTCTTAATTTTCTTAATCCCCTCTTTAGCAACTATCTAATCCTATATTTTTTTTTTCTCCATGTCGTCCTATTTCTGCCACCCCAACCAATACCCCATAATTCTAATAATTCATGTCTCTTGGATTGCCCCCTTCACGTGTGTCATCCTCATGATGCTTTTCCCATAAAGGAACTTCTCTCGTGCTTTTGATTAAGCCTTTCTCTACCATTAAAATTTTAATTAAAAATGGAACTAATTTAAGAAATCATCCTCTTGCTCCACTTAGTACTTCACCTTTCTTGTGGTCAAAACTTGTCCAACCTTGTATGGCCCAAGTAATTATGTATGAATCTAAGGTGGTTTTGTTACCATGATAGCCAATAACTCTTGTCCAAGGTTCATCAAGATGTTAGTATATCCAATCTCATCACACCACTCAAAAGGTCCTCTCAAATGTAATCTTGACCACTTTATTCTCTTGGCATGTGCTAGTAAGCAAGGCCACATGAGATGAGGAAACTATGACCAAAAATCTTCTCTGTATTCTCCAAGAACTTCTGATTTTGCTTCTTTGTAAGATATTTTCAATATTTTGGCTTCTCCTTTAACAAAATTCTTAATTTGCACTCCCCACCAATCTTCAATTTCTTCCAAAGCAAGTTTCCAATATCCTGGTGGTGATATTTTTCTTGACATCCACCTAACAATAGATACCTAGATTTAGACACCAAATTTTGACCCTAAGTCTCGACAGTAATGTGAGACTTAGGAAGTTTGACCTATGTTAGGGATGTATGTGGGAAAAGCACTCTACTCTAACTTGTGAACAGAAAGAATGTAAATACACATAACATAATTTACTCCAAATATCAATCTTTATTCATATTTCAATAATCAGTACATTAGTCTCTTTTACATTCATATTCATTTCATTCTCTCTCTCATACATCTCATATGCTATCAATTCTCTCAAAAATGGCACTCACGCATACATTTCTTGTGGCGTTCCCTTATACAATGGATTAATTACAATAAATATACAAAAATTCGTAACATTAAAAAGTCACTACTCTTGACTTGCGCCTCTATTGGCTTTTTTTCATTCGGCTTGGTGTGTCTTTATTCTCGGCATCATGTAGTCTTCCATGGCTTCCTAAAGTGTAATGTGTCTTTTCCTATATTCTGTAGCTTTACGGACTTCTATGGCTTTCTTTATTTATGTGTAGCTTTTTCCTTTTATCTACGGCTTCTTCCTTTATTTGTGTCTTTATTCCTTGTCTCACGGCTTTCCTACTTTATCCACGTCTTGATCTAGCTCTTCGTGGTTATTTCCGACTTCATCGAATTCATTATTATGCTCATGGCTTCTCTAAACTTTGATGAAAAACCCTTTCAAAATCAAGCACCAACTCAACCACCTTTAGATGAATACTTTAGATGTATTGTTTCTGCTATAGCTGATAGATATCACAAATTCATGTCGCACACCTTCAAACCCTCTCCAATGCACCATCTCATAATTCTATCAATCTTGATCTTTCATGGACTCATTTTATCACAAAACCTTGCACACTTGTCTCTATATCACTCTTCATAAATTTTCACACTCTCTAAAATTGGTCTTGATGTCCTTGAACCACTTTCACTATCTCACCTACCTCGAACGACTTTCCCTCTCTCTCAACTAGTTAGAAAATGAGCTCATACATGCACTTTTATACATGACTCAATTAAAATACACAATAAGGTCAGCCATGACCCCAATATTTTGTTAATACCAACATAAAATGAAACCTACAACATCATATAAAATCATTATAAGGACCCATGTAGGTAGGCAATGCACCAAGACAACTAAACTTGTAGAACTAGGCCAAGAAGCTTAAATCCTTCTCCACCAAGCTCATCAAGACCTTCAAGCACTTAAAATTACTTTTTAAATCCTCCAAAGGCTTCACACATGTCAAACATAATATAGAAACATCATCAACTTGATCAATAACCTCTACATGATTCATTTTCTTCATATCACTCTCAAGTAGGATTGTTCATCAATGAAGCTCAATATCACACAAAAACACCTCAAATATGCCATGTAGCCACTCATTGGAAATAAAATGACATGTATAACACATCCAATCATTTTATACCTCATGAAACATCCAACAATTCGGATGAAGCCAATTATCCTCTTCGAAAACTAAATCGCTTAGGAAGCACTTTTGGAAAATCAATTGGTTTATACTTCATTGTTGACACATTTAATGCCTATAAATTCATTCACTAGGAAAAAAATATTTCCTCTTAACTATCCACTAGATATCCATAATCATCTAATCCAAAACATATACCTTCTACTACAATCATTTCACCAAAACCCTACTCTCTTGAACCCGGTCCAAATTGGGTCAACTTATGACCTCAACCATGCATCCTCATCACACTCTTAGAGCTAAAAAACATGAAACATGTCACATGAGATGTAAAAAACACCTCCAATACCATTATTATTCATCACAAATCCCACAAGTACACAAGCACTTCCATTCATCAAGCCTATTAAAACTACCCGTATGGCCCAAAAACCAATCTTCCAAGATTGACTGTGTAGGTCATAAAATCACTTCAAAAAGATATTAAATCAATCCAAACATGTATAATATCTCCCACAAATCTTATAACATCAATTTAGTTATATGTTCTAATGGAGAAGTTGAGAATAGAAACTTATTTCCTGAAAACTAGAAAATATGAGTGGGTTCCACTCACTATCATGAACTCTAACCACCACCATCTAAAATATGGAATATTCCTATCCATAATCTAATCATCACATTTTATGATTCAATCCATTCTGGAACCAAACCAAGAAATTTTTTTCCATCACTAGTAAACTAGGGTTTTTTTAGGGTTTTGACCTTCTTACCTTCTTAACAATCATTCATAAAGAATAGCCCCTCATTTTACCTCATTCCAACTCTAAAACCTTCTTAGCTCCATGATACATCATCCTTGAAAGGATCAAGGGCCCATGAAAAGGTTACACATGTCATCCAAGAAAATATTTCCCATATCAAGCTGGAAAACATGCTCTTAAGAACCTTATTTTGGTCTAAACCTCATATCTTGCAAAATCTTCATCATGAAAACCTAATTTTTTCCCACAACACCATCTCACCCTCTTCTAACATCTCCAATGGTCATATTTTCTTAAATATTTTTGCATCTTCACCACCACTATGACTTGCATGACTAGGCCTTGCGGATTTTTATGTTCTAGGCCATAAAAATTTGGACTAACACTACAACCAAGTATAAAACCTTTTCTAAGTGCCTCTACATGATGAAAACAATATGATATACCTCCATGAGTGTCCTCAAGATCTCACACACACATCTACAAGTGAATATCATGCTCCAATAGACCTCAAAACACTAAGTTTAGGTTTAAGTAGACCTAGTCCAAGTAAGAAAACATCATGAATTTGTTTCCAAGATCTCCAAAAGGACCTAACACACTTGGAAATACATACCTCACACCCTTGCATGCCTCCATGAGTGCTCATGGACCTGCAACTCACTCTCATGCTTCATTAGGTCTTCACGCACCTAAACTAAGTCTCGGATGAACACCTAAAATTGAGTCCACAACCAATACTTACACTCAATCTCATGTGAGTTTCTCAACACTCTCTAATCACTCTCTCCATTATTTTACCATGCTCCTCAATCCTTCATGCAACTCTATCCACCATGATTTTATCACCTAGGCTAACTAGGTCTCCTAAATAGGCCTACTAGACCAAGCCATTCTCACTATTTCCACTCTTGTCACCATGTCACACCTTAATTGACCAATTCACCATCATGAAACATATCCTCTAGCACTCCTAGATCATCCTATTTTTCATTAATGATATTTTACATCAATGAAAACACTCTATCTCACTCATGCCAACAATCTCCCCCTTTGTCATTGATGGAAAACCACCTAGTTCTTCTCCCCTTTTTACATTAATGAAAAATCATACCTAAGAACATGGTCTTCATCTTCCTTCAACTCTTTTGGATTCCTTCTTAATTGGAAACATCACCAAAGTCTTCATATAAGCATACAAACTCGTCTTTCATTAGTAATCTCTATTTTTGTCTTCTTCATAGCTTGAAATCACTGTAGACTCCTTAGAAAAGAGGCACACAAAGCATCCACTCATGCCAACAATAATTTTGAGCATGAACTATCATTTATATCACCTATTCAGATCATTCTTTGGCTGAGAACATCATCAAAAACCTATATCCACTATGTACTAGTTTATACCAACTGTAGGGCAATTGAGATCCATAGACCAAATCTTCGTGAGTAATTTAGAATAACTTGCCCTTGTTGTGGAAGTACATACATAAGATGAAACAACTCTGTATATCTCCCCTAGGGTCATAACTTCTAATCTAATTGAAAATACAAATATTTTCTTTCTAACCTTACTTATGTGCCATGAATATGAATTGGAACAATCATCATATCCTCAAGCATATTTTTAGTATCTTTTGGGATTCCTTTCTTGCTACCATAGTTGATCAACACATGACTAACTCCTCATATCATTTTTGTTACAAGCACCCATAATTTTGTCTCACTAGGCCTTCTAGATAGCTAGAACTCTTGATTTAAGGTCATAACCAATTCTCCTTGCCTTGAGAAGCTTCCACAGGTCTCAGTAGCACACCATCTTAGTGCACAACAACCACCTACAATACCCTTATTTATGTACATGCTTTGTAGACTCATTAAGATGCAAATAGCCTTAATCTAGGCTAGTGTAGCCTTAAAATCAATCCAACTTCTCATATACCTATTTAAAAACTCTCTACTGACCTTAATGCTCACACACACACTTGAGCTCATCATTTTAGGAAAAACTACTGCAGCAGATATATCAAAGAACTCAATAATAATAATAGTCCTGCGCAACATTCTTAGCTTCACCTTCTAGAGGTTGAGAGTACACAAGCCACCCTCAACATAAACCATCCTACTAAACCTCATGATACTTTATGCATAGCCTGTAGCAATACATACATACCTTTGAATCATTGTACCAACTCCATGAATGCATTTAGATATCATACCTTAGATATATGACTCTGCATAGTCTCCTTGGACTTATATCAAGATGCATATCCATATTTATGCTTTTATAGCCTTTCAAAGCATCAACACTCTATGTAAACTTGTTCAAGACACCATTACTGAACCTAAAAGACCACACACAAACCTCAGAACTTTGTTTTTCAATCATGAAGAATTCACTTTTCCACTTCCACATATCTAATCATGTTAGTGCTCTTCCATACTTATCTTAAGATGCAAAAATACTCTAGTGACACCTCACTCATGACTCATGAACCAATAACCCAATATAGCCCAAGTATATAGATCCGATAACACACTTACATTCTTACAACACAATTATGAACTCAAGAGACATATCTTAACTCATGGTGTACTTGTAGAGTTTCACATTCCTTAATCCAGGGTTCATTTTAAGAGACCTCTTGGAAATCGGAGGTGGAAAATACCTGGCGAATATCCCCGGAACCGGTTTCGTGGGAAGGAAAATTTTTTGGGGGTTGTATGAAAAAATTTCACCTAATTGTCAAGTGGTGAGACAGAAGGCTGCAGACGCGCGACGGGAGATTTTGTTGTCGCGCATCAAAAAAATGCATTGACGCTGCGCGTCAATGAGGGTTATTTGTTGACGCGACATGCAAAAAATCTCCTGTCGCGGCGTCGCAGCCTCCGCCCTCTACTTTTTCATCGAAAAATCTCCGTGACGCTGCGGCCAATGAGGGTTATTTGTTGACGCGTGTCAACAAATAACCCTCATTGACGCGCGTCAATAGACCTCATTGACGCATGTCAACAAGGTTGTTGACGCACATCAATGAGGTCTATTGACACGCGTCAATGAGGGTTATTTGTTGACGCGTGACAACGCAAATCTCCTGTCGCGCACCTGCAGCCTCTGCCCTCTGCTTGCGCATCAAAAAAATCTTCGTGTCACTCATCAACAAACTCTTTGTCATGCGTCTACTATGCGTCAATATCTGCAGTACCTCCTTATCGCATGTCAACTATCCGTCAGTGTCGCGCGTCAACAAATAACCCCATTGTCGCGCATCTACAATACGGGATATATCATATTGTTGACAAATGTGAAGTAGAAGTGTTCTACCTGGCGAATAATCTAGGATTATATAGGGGATATTTTTCAAGGGTAGGTGAAGCCGACCCCTAAAAAAAATTAAAGTGTAATTTTTAGGCGAACAGGTCACTGACCCGCGCCAGAAAATTCACCTTTTCAAATTTTTCAAAAATGGAATATTCACCATATTATGAATATTCGCCACTAAAATTATCCCTACCTTAATCAGTTTTGATTCTCCATTCTAGATATGGATGATATAGTAAACCCTTCTTTTCACCCTTCACTCTTGTTTGACACAATACCACAAACTCCAAATGACCATGCACAAAGCTTGATAAAGTGCATATCATCTAAGAGACTTACTTTTGATCTTGGCAGTCCCCTAACATTGTTTCATACTTGTCTATATAAGGTTTATGATGCATAGACAACTTTTTAGGCATTTCAACCTTGAAATAAGGCCAAAAATACACCTAGTGGACTCTTTCAACTTATGAACATACTTGAAAATCACTTACATACCTCCTTTCCTACTATTACACCTCTTCATGGTTTCTTGGAGTTGATGATTCATTTCTCTTGCTCCCTCTTAAGGTCCTTGATCTCTTAATGTCTTCCAGGTAAGAAATCACTCATAACATTTCCCTTAAGTGTGTAAATGTTGGTTTTGGAAGTGGCTTTGTTATAATGTTAGCTATCTCTTCCTTGGTGGATACATATTCCAATTTGATCCTTTGCTCACTCACTTGATCTCTCAAGAAATGGTATTTGATTGGAATGTTCTTAGTTTTTTAATGCAACAGAGTTTTTTTAGAAACACTATTAGTACTTGTACTATCTTAGTAGACAGGGTAGACCCATCACACTCCATATTATAATCTTCTAGTGTTTTTCTCATCCATAAGACTTGTGCACAACATAGTGTAGCTATAACATATTCAACTTCACATGTGCAAGGAGCTACTAAAGATTGTTTTTACTCATCTAAGAAATAAGACACTTACTAACATAAAATTATCCTCTACTAGGGATCCTTTTTCATTTATGTTTCCTTCCTAATCAACATTTGTGAAATCCTTCAATTCAAAATGTACATGTTATTTTCAATCCTCTTAGATTTGGCAACAAGCTTACTTGTTTCTCTTTTCTAATTTTGCATCCCTTATCATCAAAGGTTAGGATATACCCTTGTTTGCACATTTGAATTACATTGAGTAGGTTGTGTTTTAGTCCCTCAACATATAGGACATTCTTAGTGAGGGTCTTCCCATTATCCAAACTCAAAGAGCCCCTTCTTGTAATTTTTATGGCAATGTTATCACCAAACCTAATAGATCCTGATGCATTCTTCTTTAAAGAGGTGAATTTTCTTTTGTCACTAGTCATATGAGTAGAACACCCACTGTCAATATACCAAATCATATTTTCATCTTGACTGTGAAAGGTAGTTTGAGCAATTTGACACTCTTCATCTTTTTTCCTTGATTCTACAAGGCCTAAAACCAAATCATGTTCTTCCTTATCTTCTTTTCATTTAATTAACCTTAAAAATAGATGGATATGGTGAACATACATCAAATATGGAATTCCATATGTAAAATCCTAAGGGTTTCAAACAAGCTCTCATTCGATAAGAGAAATTACTTCATCTTGAACATAACTACTTGTCATATTACTAATTCAAAGGATCTCCTTCCAAGTGATTAAACTTATTCAAAAGGACCTGATATGATACCAATTTTTGGAAGCACAATGGACTGAGAGTGGGGGTGAATTAGTCCTTCAAAACCCTTAAACAATTCAAATTAACTTACATACACCATTTAACATTCAACCATGCATTAATGTGATCTTAACAATATGTAACAACCATCCACAAGAGCATAACCATGAAAGAGTACACAAGAACACAAGATATAAGTGGGAAACCCTCAAGGGGAAGAAAACCCACTAAAATTTTTATTATATTACTCAAATCAAAAGAATTTAGTGAATCACCAACTTCACAAGGAGCACCAACCCCTAATTTAATATAGTACCAACCCCTAGTTTAGTGAGGCACCAACCCCACAAGGAGGCTAAAAAAAAATAAGGTGATCAATAACCAACTCAACCACCTTCATATGAATAAATCTAATGTATTTTCAATGCTACAACTAATAAACATCACAAATTCAACTCACACACCTTCAAACCCTCTTCAAATGCACCTTCTCCTAATTCACTCAAAATTGATCTTTCATGGACTAATTTGGACACAAACCCTTGCACAATATCTCCAAATCACTATTTATAATTTTTCACACTCTATTAGATCTATTTTTATTTACTTGAACCAATTTCACTCTCTCACCTAGCTCGCACTTTTCCTCTCTCTCAACTAGTTCAAAAATGAACTCATACATGTACTTTTATACATGACTCAATTCAAAAACATAACAAGGTCAGACATGACCCAAGATTTCAGTCATAAAAACATAAAATTACACCTAAAACATCATATAAAATCATGATAAGGACCCATGTAGGTCGGCAATGCACCAAGACAACTAAACTTGCACAACTAGGCCAAGAAGCCTAAATCCTTCTCCACCGAGCTCATCAAGACCTTCAAGCACTTCACATTGATTTTTCAATCCTAAAAATGATTCAAACATGTAAAATATACCATATAAAAATTACTAACATGATAAATAACCTCTGAATCATTCATTTTATTTATATCACTCTCTAGTGGGACTATTTCATGCTCAAACAGTACTTCCAAGAACCAGGTCTTCACTAATGAAGCTCAATATCAAACCAAAACACCTTAACTATTCCATGTAACAAGTCATTGGAAATAAAGTGAAATTTATAACATGTCCAAGAATTATATACCTCATGAAACATCCAACAATGCAGATGAAGCCAATTTACCTCTTTAGCAAACTAAACTTCCGAAGAAGCGCTTTTGGAAACTCAATTGGTTTACACCATTTATGACACATTTAAGACCTCTAAATACATTCAATAGGAATAAAATACATCTCTATTAACTCTAAAATATATATCCATCATCATATAATCCAAAACATAGGCCTTCTACTTTAATATTTTCACCAAAACCTTGTTGTCCTAAACTACCAAATCGGGTCAACTTGTGACATCAACCATTCCTTCTCATGACATTATCGATATCAACCAAAACATGAAATATGTAAAATTATATTCCAAAACACCTATAATTTTATTATTCTTCATCACAAATCCCATAAGTACACAAGCAATTCCATTCACCAAGCCTCGCTAAAACCGCCTTTTGGCCCAAAAACTAGTCTTCCAAAATTGACATGTACATGTCATAAGATCACTTCACCAAGATTTAAAATAACTCCAAACATTTATCATATCTCCCATACATCTAATAACATCAATTTAGTCATATGGTATAATGAAAAACTTGAGAACAAAACCTTTTTTATGGAAACTATTAAATTTGAGTGGGCTCCATTCACTGTCATGAACTCTAACCACCACTATCTGAAATATGGAAGAGTTTTATCCATCATCCAATCATAATATTTTATGATCTAATCCATTCTAGTCCCAAACCAAGAATTTTTCTTTAATAGCTAGTAAACCAGGGTTTTGGAGGGTTTTAACCTTCTTACCTTCTTAATGAACGTTCATAAAGAATAGCCCCTCATTTTACTTCATTACAACTATTAAACATTATTATATACATGATTTATCATCCCTGAAAGGATCATGGGCCCATACAAAGGTTACACATGTCATCCAAGAAAATCTTTCCCATATTGAGCTGGAAAACATGCTCTTAAGAACCTTGTTTTGGTCTAGAATTCATGTCTTGCAAAATCTTCTTCATGAAAACCTCACATTTTCCTCATCACCATGACACCATATTCTAACATCTCCACTCATCATCTTAGCTCAAATATGTCTGAATCTTCACCACCACTAGGACTTGCATGACTAGGCCTTGGGGTTTTACATGTTCTAGGCCATAACAAAGTGAACTAACACTACAACCAAACATGAAACCTGTTCTAAGTGCCTCTACAAGATGAAAAAAATATAACACACCTTCTTGAGTGTCCTAAATATCTCACACACACATGTAAGTGACTTTCATGCTCCAATAGGCCCCCAAACATTGAGTTTAGGTCTACTTAGACCTAGACCAAGTAGGAAAAATCATGACTCTACTTCCAAGCTCTCCAAAAGGACCTAAAACACTTGATACAACATGTCTCACACCCTTGTATGCTTCCATGAGATCTCATGGCACTGCAACTCACTCTCATGCTTCATTTAGTCTTCAATCACCTAGACTAAGTCTAAATGAGCACCTGCAACTGAGTCCACAACTTGTAACTAAACTTTGAAGCTCATTTCAGTGTCTCAAAACTCTATAATCATGTTTTTTATGCTTCTACCATGCTCCTTGATCCACCATGAAAATATATCCACCATGCTCTATCACCTAGGTTGACTAGGTCTCCTGAATAGGCCTACTAGGCCAAGCCATTATCTTTGTTTCTGCTCTTTCCACCATTTCCACCTTGATTGACCATGTCACCATCATGAAAAACATCCTCTAGTTCTCATATATCATCCTCTTTTTTATTAATGATATTTTCATCAATGACAACGCTCTATCTCACTCATGCCAACATAGTTTCAGGTTAGTCTTTAGTAGCCTTGTTCTTAAAAGTAGCCTTGGTTTAAAACTTGTGAGTACAAGTGCTAGGATGGTTAGAAACGTGTTTTATCTTATTCATGCATTCATGAAAAATATGATTGAATTAATGAAACTTGTAAAAATTACCAATTCTTGTAAAGGAACAATGAAAATCTATGTAAAAAAAACTTATAATTCACTACCAACCAACAAATTGATCATATTGGAAAGTGTGGTCTTATATCGGATAACATAATTGTTAATGGGATCATTGGAGTCTTATCTAATTTTATCCATTTGAGAGTAAGATACTTTTTCATGAATATTGATATAAGATTGTGTGAAAATTCATTAGCCATAAGGGTGAATGTCCTTATGGAATACATGGGTAGATCATAAAACCATTATAAGGAAAAATATTTGAGACTCAAAGGAAAAATCCATTTAAATAATAGTCCAAGAAAACAACATGAAATGTATGGAGGTGATCTTCAATATCAACCTTGTCATCATAGATAGGTATCTTAGTTGTTATAAAAACCAATAGGTAAAGGGTATGAAGCCACTTTGGGTATAAGTGGGTTATGAAGTAGTTGAGTAGAATCCATAATATGATAATAATAAGATTAACCTTATTGTGGTTGTAGGATTTGAGCTTAAAAAGTATGAACAAGGTATTCAAGATCTTTGTTGTTAAATGAATGTTGGTGAGAAAATTTGTCATGCGGAAAAATTTGTGGATTTCTTGCCAACGCTCTAGGAATTGAAGTCCCTTTACTTAAAAAGTGCATCTTTCGTATTTATATGCATGAGTATAGTGATTTTTATCTGGGTTGGCCTTGTGGCCAGGGATCCAACATGGGCACTCCACTGACCCTATGGAAAACTAGTAATCTCTTGCTAGAGAGGACTTTGTCAAAAGATAGTGGGAAAGGGAGTGAGAATATGAGGTAGGGGAACTAATGCTGCAAGTAGAAAATCATAGGCTTACAAACACTAGTTAGAAAATCTTACACATGCATTTTAAAGAAGAAAACAACATGATTTTAAGGCTACTAGCTAGAGGAAACCATACGTACAAAGACGTACACATTCATATGCCTTGGAACACACAAAGTTCTTCCTTTATTAGCTTGAAAAACCACAGTTGTATATAGTATGAGAATAGAGGAAATTTGAGAATGGGAGAATGGAAGAATTTTCTATCTCTTTTCTTTTCACAAGGATCTCTCTCTCATGAATTCACAAAAACAACTAAGAATAAATTTCAGAAGAAGCTCAAATGAGGAGCTCATTACAATTTATAGAAGAGGAGAAACTCTTCATCTATCCCCCAATGACTCTTTGTATGTCTTGACATGACTTAAGACTCTTCACCTTCCTAGGAAAACATTAAGTCCCTTTTTATAACATAAAGGTGACTTATTACATTAGAAACATTAAGACATATGAAAAAGTGCAACCCCTAACATGAAATTAGAATATTGAGGAGAGAGAAAGTTGGAGTGAGAGAAGAGAGAGAGAAAGAAGGAGGAATCATGCCGATGAAGAATCTTCTCATGTTGACTCTTGGAAAGCTCAGTCGGATTGACCTTGATACCTTTGAACCATTTACGGTGAATGATTTTCTTATGCTACGATGGGTTACTGTGGGAAATTTCCTTAGCTGCATGTGAGAAACCACCTCCAAATGACCCATAAACACCATGAACTAAGTGTTTAGAAATGTTGTTGAATGGAACCTTTGGAAACCACAGTTTTTCTCATGAAGACCCCTCTGAAGAGGCTAAAGCTTTGGAACAAATCTTTCCCCGACTCCCTACAACAATGACACACTTTGCTTAGTTGATTTTAACATGATCCTGATGAAACACACTATGAATAGTTTGACAGTGTTAACTATGAATTCCAACTCACACATACTTGATTGAGGCATGAAATGAGTGTCTAAAGATTTCATTGAGATCCATGTAAGTGACCTCACTGTCACCTACTCCTACATACTCTGATGATAGAGACTACACTAGTTTCCCCTTGCAAATCTGAACTTCACTTTTTCTTGACACCTACTATATTTGGAAAAGACAACTATTTTTAGCAAGTGTTGAGAATTTTCTCTCTCTGGTCCCCAACTACAACTACCAACTTAAATGTTCAACTCTCAAAGATGTTCCCTTTGTGTAATCTTCCTCAAGAACAACTTACTATTTTTAGTAAGTTCCTATGAGAAAACTTACTATTTTTAGTAACTGTGAAGTTTCATCTCTGTCAAACCTCAATTGGATATGACATCTTTGATCTCCTCTTCTCACTGTGTTCCTCTCACCTTCTAAACCATTTTTTTATTTTTAGTAAGTGCTTATGGGACCACTTACCATTTTTAGTAAGTTTCAATTTTGGACAGAGGTGACCATTCTAATGATTTTCACCCATGATATTTTCCTCCGTGTTCACTGCCTCCTTCGCAGTTTCTTTAGATGGTGGCTTACCCAAAACAAAATCTCCCATGTAGAAGGACTACTATTTTTAGTAAGTGTGATTTTGGTGGTTGGATCATGGTGGAGAAAAGTTTTCTGATATGGGTTTTTTCCCAATATCGCCCCTCTGAAATTCCAGCTTACTCCGACCACCGGGTTTATGAGTTTTTTATTTTTTATTTTTTTACTGGCAGCTATGGACACAAAAGCCATTAATGGAGCTTGAAAATTGTAGGTTTCCTTTTCGGCCTCAGATTGAGATGAAAATTACATTTTTGATGTGGGTTTTTTCTTCTTATCTTGTCGGTGAATTTTCTCTTCAAACCGATTATCGGTTTGGCAGGAAATTTGATTTTTGTTTTCGTTATGCTAAGAAGGAAATTTCTTCACTACAAACCCTTACTACAAATAGGAGATCTGTTGGTGATGTTTTATGGCCTTCAATAATGTTGAACATAGTAACAACTGGTTCTTCGATTCGTGCCCTAGTTTGCAAGATACATCTATTTCGTCGTCTCGCGACAATGAGGGTTTTTAGATGAAGATCTTCATTTTTCTCTTCCATTCTTCATTCCTTGGATCAATGTTTCCTCTAAGATCTATGTGTTTTCATGATGTGAAGTATTTTTGGATATGGTTTAGTGTAGTAATGGTTTTTAGATGTCTAGAGAAAATGGATAGAACTCCAAGGTGGGTGTGCAACTGTGGGGGAGATGAAATGGAGGGAGAAAAATTAAGTCATGGCTTTAAAGTATTCAAAAACACATACTAGGGGTTGGGCACATTTTTTATCCCTGATGTCCCTTTAGCTAAAGGGATGAAAGGGACATTAGTTTACACATCGTGCTGGAGCTAACACTTGTCAAGATCCAAGCGACTTAGCATTAGGGCTAGGGAGCTTGAGGGTTTACACATCGTGCTGGAGCTAACATTTGGCGGTCATCCATGCACTATGAGGATAGGCTCCGACAAGCTCTTGGGGGCTAAAATGGTGATGCAGAGGGTTCTATGAGTGATCAGGGGACTAAATAAGGTTGGCCTCATTATAATATCCCCTATGTCCCTTATCTTAAAGGGATGAAAGGGACATCAAAATGCATTAGGCTCCTGGAGTTGACACGTGTCCACTTCAAAAATTGACTAACTGTCAAAAGCTTACCTTGAGGACAACTTGTAACGATAATATCTTGAGCTCCCGTGATGAGTTTCAAGGTGAAATTTTATATTAAATTGACTAAAAAAATCTTTTTAATCCAATTTTTGGGGTCTCGGTTCTTTATTCTTCCATTTATGCCCTGAAAAATCATATTTTTGTTCTGGATCCATGATTGAACATGAGAAAAAATAGATATAAACCTATTTATCCTAGGTGTTGTGAAGAATATTATTCCACCATCTTGTAGATCTCTAAATTCCCTTTCCAATGATGTTTTTATTAGCTCTTAAATCCTTCTAGAGCTCCCGGAATCGCTTCCCAAAGCTCAATAGCTATTTTGGCCTTGTGCACTACCTAGGCCTGAGAACCCTATTTCTGATGAATCGCCCCAAAACTTCCAATATCATTTCCTTGATTTTATTATATATTCATTTCATCTCCATGTTGTATTTTTCTCCTCTATTCTGCTCCAAGGGGTTGTACTAGTCCCGAGAAGGCCAATGGTAGCCCTTCCCAAAACTACCTAAAATTAGCATTCTTCAAGAACTCCTAAAATCACCTAGGGGGATTGACTTGACTTTCCTAATTTACCTAGGGGCTGATTTGACATCCACCGGGGTTCACTGGACCGAGTGGGTAAATCCGGTGCATAAGGACGGTAGACTGGGGTGTCTTGGAAAGGTAAAATTTAAAAAAATTGACATAGGGGTATTGTTGTCATGCTTGAAAATTGTAAATTTTCATGTTGCACATTTGCATGAAAACAAAGAAGAATCATGTGATGCACTATGAGTGTAGATAGGAGATGTAGGAATAGTAGTGGTCATAAGAATAGTCATGAAAATATTGTGAAAAAGAGGATTAGATACCCCCAATGAAATAGGCATTGTTGATGTGGATATGGCTAATGTATGAATATCACATGAAAAAGGAGTATTATGATTACTTTTGGAAGATACAATAGTATTTTTGAGTTTATCATGGGAGGTATAAAGAATAATTTCTATATTGTCAATATTATCTTATAAAAATGTGAAAATGTTGTGTTTCATCATTTGATAAAACATGACTATCAACCATATCATGAGACCCCTCACCTTATATAAAATTATCTAAGACTCAGAACAGGAATGAGAAAATATATCAATAAAATCATATGCACACTCACAAGAACTAGTAAGAGCATTATCGTAGGGTGCAAAGTTAATTAGAGTGAGAAGGTTAAGGGGGTAATCCTTGAACATGTGATATAAATGTCGATAATGATCCATGATATTTGGAACCATGATGTACTAAAATCAAAGAGGGGACGATGTGGAGGTTTTAGAGAAATAAATTTGATTCAAGAGTCGATTTCACAAAAATTTTGCATCTTAGTTAGATTTAGAATATTATTACCCAAAAATTAAAAAGGATGTAATTAACTTCCAACATTAATCATACATAATCAAAATAATGCATTCATACTTGAAATGATTAATCAATTGATAAATGATAATTACTTTCTTGAACACACAATAGGAGAGATAGGCTTAGTTGTTCATTGTATGACAAGGAGGATATGGATGTGTAGGATGGTGGAACAAGCTGATTTAGAACTATAAATACTTCAATAAAAGTTCTAGAATCATGCAAACCCAACATGGACATGCCCGTATAACTACTATATAGTCCATACATAATTTATATGGTCCTCACCTAGAACTATAAGCTCTTGGACCCTTTGACTCGTATATACCTACAAGTTTTTGTGTGGTTCATTTTTCTAGAAATGATATTTTTGTATGTTGTTCTTACTCACATAGTCTTTAGGATGACCTATAATCACCAAAGCATCAAAGCATAAACCCTAACAACCTATAGAACCCTTCATCATAACATTAGCAAACCAAAAGGATAAAACATGTGTATGTGGTGAGACTAGACTACCCTTTGTGGTAAGACTCCCATATTTTAACCAATCCAAGTGTTGCACTACATGCCCTCATTGCAAGATCAAGTCTCATGTAGTTCTCCTAGGTGTTTGTGCAAGTGTGAATAACTAACCAACCCCCTAGGGGTTCCCTCATGTCTCTTGACACCAAGATAACAGGATAACTACATAGTATAGAATGTACCCATTATGGTATTAGTGAGATGTGGTGTGCATCATCTATATGAATAAACTTTTACCGATTGAAAACCTTGTATAATGCTTGGAGTGAATTTTCTCTTGCTAAAACATGGTTTTATGACCTTTGCATGCTTGGAAATGGAGGAAGCTAGAATATTTGACCTGGTTAATTACTTTAAAATTGTATTAGGGACTACTCTAGATGATGTGTAATTTATTTGAGTAGATTTAGGAACCCTTTGAGTGCTTTTGGAATGATATTTACAATAGTAGCTTGTAAGAATGATAGGTGAGTTATAAAATGATAATGACTTGTTTATATATTCTTCCATACGTGAGATATTATATTAAATTTGACTCTAGGAAGATGAAATGACCTAGAGAAGGATTTGAAATCAAAATCAAATTTGGTGAATGTGAAGGGGTGGGAATGTACATGTGGGCTAATATTGAACCTTACATCCCGACCCTTCCATACATTTTTGAACATGAGAGATGAATACCAAAACTAAAAGTTGTGTCGTGAATATCATAGGTTTAATATTGCTTTGATTAAATAATATTATCATAATTGATGACAAAGCAAAGTAAAAAGATAATAAAGTTGAAGAGGTAGAGAGACAAGGGTATTGATTCCGAAGGTGAGCAATTTTCTTAGCAAGGAGCATAGTCAAATTTGGCATTACAAAAGGACAAGTTACCAAAAATTAGTGTTTATATGTATGTCGTGTAAGATTTATTTTGAGTTAGACTATGGAGGAAGCATGTCCATATAAAAATCTAAATAAAAGATTCATAAAAATTTATTTGTAATGTCTAAAATTTATTTAGATATATATAGACACCTAATTCTAGTCTTTGATAGTTCAGAAACATTATTGTTGTCACTCTTTGACATATTTTGAATAGTTCTCATTGTGCCTCCGATGTTTTTATAACTTGAAAATGCAATTAATCTAGACAAATTATTTAAATCATACACCACAACCTTTTTGTTAATATATAATTATATTCTATAGCCAGATGGAACAATGTATAGTATATAGACAATGAAAATTGTTATTAGCTTGCATATTAACTTTTGAATTATCCTTCGGCTCAACATTTTAGTAATGTGAGTTTTATTTTTATGAAGCAGTAGATTGAAGGCCACACTACTTGCATAAATATATCAATGCCATAAAGAGCGAACAAGGTTCTCACGATGGTTTTCCAAGGCATCCAAATGTAGGATGAGTCAAGCTTGTGTCAAGATCGATACAAAAAAATTGAATATATAAAACTTTGTAAATATTTTCAAGAATAATCTCTTGTTAAAACAAAAAAATCCTTCCATAAAGGTAGTTACAAGTTTTCCTACAAAAATAAAAATGTGAATTTTTTAGTTTAATAATATATAAAATAATATGTTATTATTATGTTTAATTGTGTAGCCTAATTTTTGATGGGGCATTTAAATTTTAGATTTGAACTTGTAACTATAGTTTTCTTTTGAACAATTTTTTTATTCCGAGAATTAATCCTACACAATCTATTAAAACTTAATTTCCCTAAAACCTACACACACACACACACACACACACACACACACACACACACACACACACACACACACACACTTATAATGGCTTTGGTGTCATTTCAAAAAGATAGGGTCAAGTAAAAAAATTAATCTAAATAAATAAAAACTTAATTACTTGACTATTAATGTCAATCACGGCATTATATAAGGGATATGTACAAATATATCATAGGGAAATTATTATCAAATTTATTGAAAGTGAAGAAATCAAGGTCTTAGGCTATTGGTGAGTTACAAGTAGTTTGTAATCATTAACCAAAGTTTCATTCCCATTGAGTTCATTGGATGCTTTCAATAAGTGCCCATGGGGACAACTTGAGGTAGGGGTTGAACTTCTCCATATGAACCAAGTGGAACATAGTGGGGTACTCTAAATGCATATCACTCAAAGGGACATTAAGGACCCAAGCCTACCCCCATGGCCTACTTAAAGACAATATTCTTTGACCACTCCAGATTCATAGCTCACGTATAATAAAATCATTTACCATCCATAGTTTTAGTCTATCTAAAAAAATTAAACTTCTTTTGGGATCTAATTTCTCCTCCCACATTTTTCCCTGGTTTGGTGAAAACCCTAGTGGTAGTTTTTTGTCTCTCGGCTCCTTGTCTCGTATATTGGTTCTTTGGCTAGTGCTTAGGTCGTTGGTGGAAATGTTGTTATAGGATCTTTAGGTGGCGGCGGTGTCGTTGCCTGCATCCCTACTCGCACCCCTTTGGACCCTCCTTCCCCGTAGGTGGTAATGGATGTGGTAGGTATACTTCCCCTCTCTTGGGAAAATATCCTACGTTGTTGCTTCCATTTCTAAGCCCCTCTCTCTTGCTAAAATTACTCCCCGGTCTCTCTTGGGGATTCAGGTGCTAGAGGCTAAGGAATTTTTCCCGTAATGGACTGATTTTCCATTTTAATGAACTCGTCCGGTCTTCCACTCCTACACTTGTGGATCACTTTAAATAGGTGCCCTCTAGAGTCCTGCAAGATCGATATTCACCCCCGCACAAGGGGTTTCTTTATTGTAGATTTCAGATCTGAATATACTAGGGATATTGTGCTCTCAAAGCTTTGGGAACTGCAAAATCATCATTTGTTGATGAAACCATGGTTCCCGACTTTTAATCCTCTCACCGCCTCTTTCAGTGTTAAGCCGGTTTGGATTCATTTACCCCATTTTCTGGTGTAATTTTGGGAGTTGATAGTTTATCTTCTATTGGAAATTATTTGGGGAATTTTTTATCCATGGACTCAAATACGGATACCTTTTCTCATACCACTTTTGCATGGATTTTTGTGGATCTGGATACTTCGCTTGATTTACCGGCTTCTATAAATCTTAAAGTGCATGATAGGGTTTGGTCATAGCCCCTTGACTAAGAAGGATTACCCTTTAGATGTAGAAAATGTTTTAGCATTGGGCCTCTCCCGGCTACTTTTCAAATGGCCAAGCAGAAACCTAAAAATGAAAAGGTCTCTTAGTGGAAGAATTCTCACCAAAATATTTTAGTTATTGATGAGGACATTGAGTCTCAAGCTCTTTTCAAAAGTCGGTGAAGATAAGGTTTCATTCCAATACCACCGAATTCAAGTGGTTGTTAGTGGAGATGTTATGGTGGATCAAGGGCTGACACTGATTCCAAGTTTTGTTGATCGCACCGATACCAGCCACCACCGAAAATCCCTCTAATGGAATCTTGGCTTCCTCGTAATTTGACTTCCAAATCACTCAAACAAAAATAATTCCCTAATAGAGTGACGAATGGATAGTTGTTAAACAAAAAAATAATATTTTCACTATGTGCCTTTGATCCCATGTAAGGGATTCTCCTATGTAATCTAGTTGCAAAGATTGTTTTGGGTTTTTATGTTGTTTTCATCTTTATTTTATATTTTCCTTCATTTTTGGGGATTTCCTCTCTCTATTGATTTATTTTTCTATCCATCCTTAAGGTCTTATTGTGACAAGGATATGGGTTCTTTCAAAACCCTCAACTTTTACCAATTTCCAAAAATTTACTAAACGTGAAAGTAAAAACATTCAACATAGAATATAAGGTGAGGAAATCCTGAGGATAATAAATCCCATCATAGTAAAAGCATTGTCCTTTATATTAAATGAGGAATGTTACATATTTACCCAACAAAGTTAGTAAATACTCACTTCTTGACAATCTTGAATTCACTATTCATGATCTCGGCCCCACAATATACTCTTGTAAATGCTCAAATGAATATTTCATACAATGATCATTTTCAATCTCAAAGAGACCACCCTATTATATAGAGTGGGTGATTTGGTTGCATTGTTTCACTCTTCAATTAATTCAAATGAATTAATCAATTAACTCTTCCACACTAAGGTGGAATGGACCCAAATATATAAGTTATATTAATAACTTATAATATGGATGTGTATATGCTGGCCACCAAAGGTGACCCCACTTAATATTATACACTCCAACAAATAACATATGAGAGTCAATAGATTGCAAGTTCACATATCATAAATCAATTATCTATAAAATCATCCCAGTTAGAGCGTTTTTTTGCATTTCATAATAAATTGTTAGGATTTGGAGTTGAATCTCTATAGAGAAAGATTTAAAATCCACCATTACAAGTAAACACCAATATACTATTTTCTTGGTTTCTAGTAAATTTTCTTGCTACCATATTTGTCATCAATTATTACAATTTTTTAATATTTTATTATATTTTTATGAATCTTGCAACTCTTTCCACTTTAGTAGTTTCAACTTATAAATCACAATGCTTGCACTAGGATATAAAAGTCAAACTACTAAAGTTCTAATATAAACATTTTGCAATTAAAACTATGTAATGTTGTAATATTGTAAATATAGTTTAGTGTTTACTACATAAATGCATTAAATTCCAATAATACACTAGAAGTTCTATAATGCTATAATATTATAAATATAATTTAAGGTTTATTGTAAATATCATTAATTCCATAATGCATTGAAATCTCGTAATGCTATTAGTATTGAAATACAATTTAAAGTTTATCAGTATATGTTATAATGCAATCGAAGCTCTGTAATGCTATAATATTGTAAAAATAGTTTAAGGTTTCTCAGAATACAATAAATTCCATAATGCACTCGGAATATTTGTAATGTTATTAATTTTGCACCCACTTCCTTTTCATTCTTATTTTTGTGTGTACATCAGGAGGATGTATTGGTTATTTTAAGTTACATGATTAAAACTCTTGCAAGTCTTTCCACTTTAGTAGTTTCATCTTACAAATCCCAGTGCTTGCACTAGGATCTATAAGCTAAAACTACTAAAGTGGAAGGAGATCATGTAATAGAGATCTATAAGTTGAAACTACTAAAGTGGAAAGAGAATCACGTATTAGAAACATTTTACACTAGAATGTAAAATTTGAAACTAGTAAACTTGTAAAAGATCATATAATTTTAATCATGAATGATAATAATTTTACATTAGAAGATATTACTTAAATCAAAACAAACCTCGATTCTAACATTTTATTTTGATCACGCACCTCTTTCCATTTTCAACTTAGAGATTTATGATATTTACATTAAATTTGTAGTTTCTTCGGTTGAGGAGCAAGATATTAGATTTATTTTGCCTTGAAAATATTTACACTTTACTAGTTTTGGCTTATAGATCCCAAAGGAAAGGATGTTTGTTTTCAAGTGAAAACATATATGCAACTTGTGCCTTGAAAAGTAAAAACAATGTATTTAAAACATCGAAGGGCCTTAAATGTTGCATGCAACATGCTTAATGTCGTTACCACCACCAACCATCCACATTTCATAACCAATAATTTTGATGAAAATTCCATAACTTATCATTTTAGTATTTATTTATCTAGTCCTTTGCGTTGATTTTCATTTCATTTGTATTCAATGTTGTTTCATTTTAGAGGTGTTTCTATTTTGTTTGAGTTGCATGATTGAGATAAAATATTAGATATGAGGTATGTTATCACACCGATGAAACCCATAAGTGTGAAGTGATTGCATTATCATGTCATTTATGTTTTCACACCATCACAACATTTAGATGTTTTTTGCACCTAACAGTTCTTTGTTTGTGCTACAATTTTTCTGGCATATTTACTTACAGTATTTGTTTGGTTTTATGGAATATCAGGGCCATATTTGATTTGTATGATTGGAATAAAAAAATTCAAATGATGTTTTTTATCTCGGGATGAAATCCACAATTGTGACATGAATACATTATCCTACAATTTCAATATAGCTTTTCTTTCTTCATTGTACCCACTTTGTTCTCATTCGAGATGGTGTTTCTCATTTATTGTAGTCTTGAATATTTTATATTAAGTTAAACCTTGAAAATATTTTCACTTTACTATTTTCTTCTTATAAATTCCAATGCAAGGATGTTTTTTTACATGTTCTAATTAAGAAGTAATGACTATGTTACATAGTTTTCTCTTGAACTTATACAATACAAAACTTTGAAGTGAACATTCTTGCATAGATTTTATATGAGCTTATACATTGTATAAAATTTAAAGCGTACACATTTTTCTAAGTAGGAATGAATAGAAAAACCACATCATTTTTTTAGTTACAGGATAAGGAATGGGAAGAGGAAAACACAATTTATTAGGAGAAGGCCTCATGTAATAACAAAGAAAAGAGGTGTCAAGATGGATTGTATCGTCAATGAAGTAGTTTTTAAGAGGATACAAGTGTTAATGCAATATAAAATCAACCAAATATTCAAGTGAGATGAAATATTGCTGCCACAAAAAAGGATGAAAATAGTACAGGGTGGATGAAATTTGATCTGGGTAGTGTTATTAGAGATGTATAGGATCATGATTACCCCATAAATTATATATAAAATAAGTGGGGCATGGAACCTAACACTTCAGAAAATTGGATGAAAGGGATAAAATAAAAAATAAAAGGGGTCCACCTACTATTTTATCATAAAAAGAGGAAGAATACCACATGCAATAGGCCAAGGACTCGGACAACATAGGTCATGGCTTGAAACCTTGCATATGGAAGTGGTGGTTGCTCACATATGCAAAACTAGGGCCACCCCTTTTATAGATGGAGTTCCTAACAAATCGTGGTGTACTGAATTTAAAAATAGGCATCCTAATTTAATTAGAATAATAGAGGGACTACACAAATATTTAGTATTAATTCTTAGGCCCTCTATAGTTGGTGATTTTTACTATAATTTGAAAAAAAATGTATGAACTAAACCAATATGGACCTCACAAAATATGGAATTGTGATGAAGCAGAATGGAAGCTAGAAGGAATTATGTAATGCAATTGATTACAAAAAGGGTCAAAGATTGTGTTGTAGATCATGTCTAAGAACAGAATGGATAAAAACCTTAGCATGTGTCAACACAAAGCTAGGCACATTATCTTATGATTCTACCTATTCAAAACAAAAATTCATATGTAGAATTTTATTTTAGGGCATGAACTACGAGCATGTATGGTTGCATGCAGACCTACACATGGATGATCAAAACTTATTTATGAACTAGTTGCATCATTTCACTATATTTATACTAAGTGTATTTTTTCCTACAAATCAACATATTCTCATATTTGATGGTTATAGAACCCATATTACACTTATAGAAATAGAAGAGGTGAGGAATTTAAGGATTGGATTATTTACATTTCCATCAAACACGAGCCAAAAATTATGACCATTTAATGTAAGCATATGTTTTCCCTTTAAGGCCTACTTCAAGGTTGAGATAAATTGTGGATGAATAAAATCATAGGTTATATAAGCAAAACAAGAATTGGCTACTTTAGGCAACTTGACATTCAAGATCACACTAATACCTAACAATATTAAATCTATCTTTAGAAGGATATGTATATGGCCTATCAACCCCGAAGAACTAAAAATGACACGATGCCTAGTCATGCATTAAATGTATAAGAAGATGAAGAAGACGAAGTGAATGTTGCTGAAAATATCATAAGGTTAGTACGATTTAATGATGAATAAATTTAAGTCGCTATAATGGTGATCCAAAAAAATTTGCAATGAAGGAGAAGAGGAAAAAAAATGTAGAGGATGTTCACACCCAATTATTTAATGGAAGCCATGAAACTCATGATTTCCGACTCAACAAGCACCAATAATTGACTATGTAACTTTCAGTTTTACCAAGAAGATTTAAGTATTCCTACCCAAGTAAGCGAGATCATATTTGGTAAAGTAGGTCAGAATGAACCTTGGCATGAATTTTGAATCCATATAAGAATACATGTTAATGTTAATGGCATCACCACCACCATCTCTCCCAAATCATCTTTTTCATCACTATGTATATTTGGGTTCAATTAAAATAATAGATGAATAGTAGTTGATACATAATCTTTGGGTGCAAATGAATATTTTGTACTAGTCACAAATGAAAATATAGATTGCATTCAAACTTAAATGAGCATGAAATCATCATTATCATTTTTTATTAATTTTCTTTTTGAGATAATTGTAAAAAAAAAAAGGACACAACATACTTAGGTTGGGTGGAAATTTTCATTTTTAACATAAGATCAATATGAAAATGTTTTTAGAACAAGAGGCTCGTAAAAATGATATCAAGAAAATAAGGAAAGTAAGAGACAAAAATTGAGGAGAGGGAAGCCACAAGGAACGATGAGAAGGAAATAAGGGAACAATTGAAGTTGAAAAATTAAATTAAAATGTGGAGGAAGGAGCGGGAAAAGTTTTAGCAAAGGCAATAAAAGGAGAAAAAGGAGTGTGATAGAAGGGAAATAGAATTTGAGAAGACCTAAAAGGAATTGGAGAGGCATAGACATTTAAGCAATGAAATAACCCGTATGCCCGAAGTACATCATATTTTAAAATATATGGTAAATGTGTTTTTCCCAATTACTTCTTCTACATGCAACAATCCTTTTGGGAGTCCCTCTTCAATGAACATGACAAAAATTCCAACATCGACAACCTTCTTCAAATTCAAGTTCATTGAATGCGAGAGAATCTAATCCATTTCTCATTATTTCTAGCTTGGATGTTATAGGATTATGTTATAAGGTTTAGTAAAACGTAAGTTTTTTTCAGTTTATCAAAAAGGACAAATATACAATGTATATTTTCAATGCAATGTTTTTGTTTATATTTATGATCATGTTTATGATTATGGTTATGTTTATGATTATTACAACATTATTTCTTAATAAGTACCAAAAATTTCAATTTAACTTAAACCTATCACACGAAATCATATATAAAAAGGGCGATCTTAAGGATCATCAACTTAATGAAGTCATACAAATATCATATGAAACTTGTCTCCACTTTTTTTTCATTCTCCAATATCAACCATTTTCATATTTGTTTACATTCAAACACAATTGTACTCATCACTATACTCTATGAAATTTACAAAAATCACATTCAATTATCATCTACTAACGTGTTCCTCAATTAAAATGCAACAAAGACATGTTTACACTATGAAATATAAGTTGAAATTGGAATGAGTTAAATTATTATAATAAAATGTTAAAAATGAGTTCTATTTTCATTTACCGAAACATCTTTGCATTGATCTCTAAGTATAAACTAGTAAAGTGTAAAGAATTGTAAGATGATATAAATCTAATAACTTGTTTCTTAATTAGTGAAGCTATAGATTTTAAACACATCTCATAAATCCATGAACTAAAAATAGAAAGAGGTTCATGGTTAAAATTAAATGTTAGAAGTGAGGTCTATTTTGATTCAACAATTCTCTTATAATGTAAAATTCTTCATATTCATGATTAAAATTAGATGAGCTCTTCCCAGTTTACCAATTTCAACTTTTACATTCCAATGAGAAAATTTTCTATTACATAATTCTCTTTTCAACTTAGTAGTTTCATCCTATATATCTATATTACATGATCTCCTTCCACTTTAGTAGTTTCAGCTTATAAATCCCAACATAAATTTGTAAGATGAAACTAGTAAAGTGGAAACACTTACAAGAGTTTCAATCACACAACTTAAAATAAACAACATTAGCTCCACATTGTACCAATGTCATATAAGAACAAAAATAAAGTGGGTACAAAACTATAGCATGATAGATATTTCAGTGTATTATGACATGTATAGTATTTACAATATTATAGTATTTGTAATTAAATGAGGCAACAGTAACTCCAAAATGAACCAGTAGAAGATAAGAATGAAAAGAAAGTAGGCAAAAATAAGGAGGTAAAGAAATGGCATGACAAGGAATTCACTTCACATATATGGGTTTTATTTCAATTATGCAACTCAAATATGCCCCCAATATTCAAAAATTAGTAAACCTAAATCCATATTTACAAAGTTATAACACTATAGAAATTCAAGAGAAAATATTTCTATTAGATGATCCATTTCCACTTTACAAGTTTCTTATAGGCTAGAAAAATAGTCAACACAAAAATAAATTCTCGTGTGTAAAATAAAACATCTAAATTTTGTGATGGTGTGAAATGAAATGGCATGATGTTGACGAAATAATTTTTGGGAGGACAAATTATGAGATTTCACCAACACTCTAGGACTAGGTCCCTCTGCTTGAATGGGGCAGCTCCATTTATTGAAAGCAAGGAAATGAAAATAATCTAAACTAATTTATAGGGTGGCTCAAGACCGGGATCACACAAGAATACTTCCCTAAACCTATGGAAATTGCTTATATGGAATACAAGGGAGGAAAATTTCTTAGTGAGAGAGATATGAGAGGGAAATAGGAGGGGTATTTTAATCAAAAATAGCATAGCTGAGTTCATTGCATTAAAATAAGAACATTTCACTTGCATCAATGAGAAGAAACCATTCACAAAGAAAGAGGAACAATCAACAAGAAACACAAAGTTTTATTGCATCATGTTGCACAATTTACAATGTTCATGGAGTACAAGTTGAGATGGAGATAGAACAAAAGTAGACAAGAGAATAGAGGAAATGAAGGCACTTGTTCCTAGAAAGATAATGAGAGCTAGTAAACAAGAATTAACCATCCCTTTACAATGAGGAGGTCATCTCCTTTTATAGCTTTACAATCCATCTCTTCATCTACCCCCCACATGACTTTTCATATTCCCATTACAAGTGACTTTTCAAATGCCATTAGGAAAGACAAAATAAATCCCCTTTTATAATTGTAAAAGGGACTTTTACATTGCACAAATATTACATAGTCACTTTAATGAATAAGACAAAAATTCATCATTACACACAATGAAGAATTAGAAGGAAGGGAGTAGAAGAAGAGTGAGAATAGAAGAAGGAGAAAGAGAATGGAGAAGGATGAAGTAGCTCCACCGCTTGATGAAGACCACTCCTATGATGAAGATTCCTCCTTTGATGCATCATGTGGAAATTCAATTGGCTTGAACTCAAGTCCTTTCACCTCTCTAAAAAAATGAATAATTATCGGTGTGATCTTCTCTGATTGAGGAATGCTCACATACTCCAATGTGTTGATCCAATCCTCTAGAATGTAAATGAGCTTCTTTCACTCAAAGTGAACAGAATTTTTATCTCGATAAATGTTTTAAATAGAACCACAAATTATTGCAAGTGACTCCAGGGTGTCTTCATTGAAAGAGAAAGGGTCTCTTGCCTCTTTCTCCAAACCATTTATTGAAAAGGATTCATGAGCTCTCCTAAGGATGTGTTTTCATTGATATGAGGGGCTCCAATATCTTCTACACATTTTCTTATATCTTTAAGAATTCCTTGAGCACTATTCTTGCATTCCTTGAGCTCTGTCAAAACATCTTTCAATGCATTTTCACCTTGTAACTATGGTATGGAACCAAATAGGGGACAATTTTTAGCTGGGTCCATGAACACATTTTTTCTTACCAAAAGTAAGGTGTCAAGAATACCCATTTTAGAGGTCAGTGGGAGAACACTATCCCATATCATATTTTCTTTTTCCATTTCCACCCTGGTGCCTTTGATTCTTGAGATGGTGTCTAAGATGAAGCAAAACAAAGAGAGGAGCTCAGGAAAAAGCACATTCCATTTTTCAATGATTTTCCCCACTCACTTGTCATTTTCTCTCCCTACATTATGAATCCTTGGAATTTCTTTGAGGTCTTGCGGGTCGAAGCTACTGATGGGGGAAACCACCTCAACTAGAGGCAAAGATGATGAGCTTGGTTCTAAGGATGATCATACATATGAAGACAAGGTCCTCACATGTTCCTCCAATTGATCTATGGTTCTTTTGTATTCTTCATTCCACTCTAGTATCTCGAGTCGAAGACTCCTTGAAAATATGAGCATCACCCTCATGTGTAGCCTAGCCAAGTGAGACTCTGGTTATCTCATAATCACTAGGAGTCATTTCTTCCAAAGGTTTGTTCTCCTTAAGTCTTAAAATTTTTAAAAATTGAGCTCCAGAAGCCTCGGTGTATAATCTTGAAGTATTTTGTGCTTTCCTTGACTTCTTGGCTTTCATGTACTTTGATATGGCCTCAAAGTTTGGTGTTGCAACTTGTTGCACCATTCTTGATTCTCTATTGAGAAAGTCATGGATCTAATGGTGTGGACAAGATGTTATTAATCTCAGGTGCCTATTGTGGGACCAATGATTGCTCATTGTGAGCTGATTCAACTGCCTCGATGAGACACTTGGCTCTATTTGATGCACGAGAGATTGGGGGTCAATCTCTCCTTGTTCCAACTCCTCAATTTGTTTTTCCTTTTAACTTTTTCCTCCTCCTCTTCACCATATTTCTCCCCTGACCTTTATATTTCTTGTGAGACTCTCACGGGAATATTGGACTTCACCGATCTTGATTTCCATTACCTTCCTCTTGTATGTTTTCTTAGAATGGGATGAACTGGTAGCTCTCTCAAACTCCTTAAGAGATGATGAGTGTGATAGTTATCTAGGTAGGGTCGAAGTGGTGCCTTCTCCTTACTAGAATCTTTCTTTCTTTTGAACCACTCTTTCGATCTTTGAATCACCACTTTGGTCTGCTTTTGATATCTCCATCTTCATGAACACTCCATGAGGGAGGAGGAAGGGGAGATGATTTCACTGCCTGGTACTTTGGATCAAACAACTCGGAACCATCTTCTTGAACTCCTCCAATGAACCAATCAAACCTGAATGTTTCCATCTCATCCATAGTCATCCTCATGTAGTATCTTTCCCTAAATTTAATATCATCCACACAATTGGCCCAATAGTCTTCCAATTTGGGAATGTGATGTAATCTAGAACATTGAAAGACTTGGGATCTCTTTGTATGTCAAAGTTGGGCCTATGAACATAGGAAAATAGATGAAATGTAGTGAGGGAGGTCTCGATATTTATGGCATCCACTGCAATCTTACATGAGAAAAAACCGAGTGAGATAGGGAATGAGATTACTTTCTTCTTCAAACCCTTGCACTTGAGATGCACCTGAGAAATTTTCCTTTAGAGCTCTACCATGATGATCTTATCACTAGGGTACTTAGGTATCCTAAGAGGAGAAAGGTCAAAACCACTCACCTTGATGTAGGTGAAGGTGTGAAACTATGTGAAGTGACACCCATACTTCTCAATTAACTCAACTTCATGAAGATATAATCTTCTTTCAAGAATTCCTTCAAGGATTTGGATGATGAGCACAATGAATGTATCATTCACTTATGAGAAATGGACATTGCTTTCCTTGAAGGTGATCTTCTTATAATTCTCAAAGGTAAGAGCTCTCTGAGGAAAATTTTGAGCAATGGATAATCCTATGTATGGTCTAGTGTATGTAAGGGCATACACCAGATAGGAGGTCATTGTGAATCTCTTAGTGGTGAACAATTACATTAGCTGTTGGTGGAGATTGTCATTGATGATTTGGCCTCAATATATAATTTTATTTCCCTCCATGATTGTCAACATGAACTTAGCCACCCAGTCCTAGAAGTTCTTGGTATGTTCTTTGACCATTACTCTTCTCAGTAAAATAATGGCACCCGAGTAAGCTTCGTGAAACTCACTCCTTGATAGTGATTTCGGAAGCCTTGATGGTTTTCTCCTAGGTTTCAACCAGCAACTAACCATAATCCGTTACAAATAATATTTTTTTCTTGAGCCGTTGTTGAGTTGAAAACCCTTTTATAATTGTTGTCATGCAAATGTGCAACAGGGAAATTGATAATTTCTAAGCACGCCAACGATACCCCTATGTTAAAATTTTCAAGTCCTATCATTCTAAGACACCCCAGGTCTATCCATTTATTCCAAGTGACCTCCCAATTAATGTTATCTCATCCCCTAGGTGATTTAGGAAAGTCCATTCATTCCCCCTAGGTGATTTTAGGAGTTCATTTGCAAGCTACATGCAGTTATGGGAAGGGCTATCACTGGCCTTCCTAAGGCTGGAGTGACCCCATGGAGTGAAATAGAAGAGCAAAATGGATGTGGAGGTTATTTGAAGGTCTTAGGAAATCATGGAGATGATTTAGGAAGATTTTGGAAGGGCTCGGAGAAGTTGGGGTAATTTCACCAAAATTAGGGTTCACAGGCCTAGTCAATACACAGGCCAAAATAACCATTGAGTTTCGAAGAAGATTTTGGGAGCTTTGGATGGATTTAGGAGTAAAAATATATCTTGAAAGAGGATTCCAATCCCTACATGAGGGTGAAATAATATTTTTTTATAACACTTTGGCGCATCAGGTCTGCAGGTAGTTTTTCTCAAGCACAAGTGGAGTACCAAATCACAATTCTGATTTTTAGGGATCAAATGGATTAATAAATACATGAGACCCCCACCATTGGATTTAAAATTCCATTTCAAGTTAGGATCATATAAAATTTCACCAATAAATTCCACCGGAGCTCAAGTTATCATCATTCCAAGTTACCCTCTTGAGACAGTTCAGGAATTAGTCAATTTTCAGGAGGACACGTGTCAGCACCAGGAGCCTGGAGGAATTTTATATCCCTGATGTCCCTAAGGTCAGGTACACCAACATTGTAAAAATGCATCCAGCCCCCATGTGACGCCCTGGGACCCTCATGTGACCTTCGACTTGATGGCCAAATTCAGAGTTCAAAGCATTTTGGAGCTCAAATTCCCTATCGTCGAGATAGAAGACACGTGTCAGCTCCAGGACCACTGTGGAATTTGATGTCCTTCACATCCCTGATTTCATGGAAAAAATACATGGGAAAATGTGCCCATACCCTATGGGTAGTCATTTGGTCATCCATGTGACCGGATTTCAGCCCCGAGTGCTTCTAGTGTTTTTTCAAGCAAATCCCCTATTGTTGGATCGAGGACACGTGTCGTCCTCTTGCTCATAGTGGAATTTTATGTCCCTCACATCCCTGAGGTCAAGGACATCAAACATGAAAAAAATTACCCCACCCTTGCATGAGCATTTTTGAATATTCAAATCGGCACTTAGTTGTTTCTTCCCCTCATTTCTCCTTCACAGCTTCTCACCATGCCATGGCCTTGTTCTTGCTTGTCCAGACACCCAGTCCACCATTACTAATCTGAACCAGCTCCGTCATGGTCACCAAACTCTCCACACCATGAAAACACAAAAATATCAGAGAAAAATGGATTGAAACAATGAATAATGAAGAGAAAATGGAGATTTTTCACCAGATAACTACGAAGTCACCCAATCGAAAAAACCTCATATCTTGCAAAATACAAGTTAGATCGAGATGTCATATTTTTTAGACTTCCTCATTTTTCAAGGTGATCAAGATGTAATAAACCAGAGGTAAAATGGTGCCCAGAATTATTTGTTCTAATAAAATCCTCACTTTGTGCACCACTCACATTCGTCGGATTTCCCATCATTCTAACAATGGAAACGAGCTAAAAACTTGCACATGAGCTCCAAATGAAAAACCTATCACAATGGAGTTGTTTTCATCGTGAACAGAGATAAAAACTAGACCTACAAATTTTGAGCTCCATTAATGGCCACCATGGTAGCTCCGTGCTCGAAGCCACTACCAAGTTAAAATTTCAAAATTTATTTCCAAACATTCTAGTGGGTGAAATCAAGTGAAATTCGGAGGACATGACCACGAAATGAGAAAAATATAGAAAAATATGTTCTATTGCAAATTGAGCACTTTGAAACACACTTTCTAAAATTAGTAAGTTTTCCTATACAGACTTGTTATGTTTTGAAAATCATCGTCAAAAGTAGTTGTGGTGAAAGCAAAGCATGTACCCAAGGTCACCAAGAAGCCAAAATGATTGGCGAGTAGAAAATAATTAAAATGACCACTTACTAAAAATAGTGAGTTCCGTATATGGGTGCTTACTAAAAATAGTGGGTCAACCCAAAAATCAATTGAGGCAAGGGTAGTGTGCACAGGATCGAATGAGGGAGTTCATCACATCATGATGGTCAAGAAGAGGCAAAAATCACCTCTCACTAAAAATAGTATATCATACACATGTTGGGAGTTGCGGTCATCAACGAAACAGATCACTAAACTTGACGATCATTCATGAGCTAATTTGAAGGAGTTTCATAGTGTGCAAGGAGTTCAAATATTCATATTTTCATTGCATTTGGAGCTTTCCATCAACGAGGATCAACAGACTTCATCGGGAATGACATCTCCTCTTCTTCTTCTCTCTCTTTCTCTCTCCTCTTCCCCAACTTTCTCTCACTTTCCAATGTTCTAATTCTTTGTTGGGGTTTGCACTTTTTGATATGCCTTTAAGTCACCTAAAAGTGACTTTAGAAACATAATGTAAATTAAGTCACCTTGATTTTATAAAAGGGACTTAAATATTTTGTAGGAATATGAATAGTCTAAAGTTGGAAATAAGGCATATTGAGGGTCATGAGGAAGATGAGGAGTCGAGTCTACTCTATAAATTGTAAAGTCATTCCTATTTCAAAGGGTTGGTCATTAATTTTGTAAGCTCAAGAGTGCATTCTACCTTGTGAGAACAAAAGAGATAGCCAAATTCATCCTTTCCCCCACTCTCTATGTTTCCTCCATTCTCATATTATGTATAACTTGCTTTAAGAAATCAATACAAGAAGAAGGAGTTTCGAGCATTTTTTCATTAAGGGGTTTATTGAGACTTTGTGATCATAAATTCCATTTGGTCTTGTTTCTATGCGTAGAGTTGTTTCCTACTAATTTTGATGCATGTAATAAAACTACTAATTGATGTATGCAAGAATCGTATTTTCTACCTCAACATGTATTAGTTATCCTATCTAATTTCTCACTCCCCTTTCCCTCTCTACAGACAAAGTCCTCTCTTGTAGGTATCTATAAGCTTTGTTGCGGGCAGGTCGCTGGAGTGTCCTTATTGATCCCCTGGTCAAAAGGCCACCACATGAAATACACCTTTTCACGTGCATGCATATACGGTAGTTACACCGATTAAGTAGAGGGACTTAGATTCCCATAGCATTGTCAATAAATCCACAAGTTTGTCCACCCAAAAAAATTTTCTTGCCATAGTTTTTGGCGCCCACCGTGGGGAAAATTTAGCAACATATGCACCCAAAATATGACCGCAAGGTCCCAAAATACAAAAAAATGAAATATTGAAAAAACAAAAAAGAGAATTCATGAAAATCCATTACTGAAAGATACACTGTCAGTTCTTGTACGTGACCTTTCATATTCCACAGTGTCTTTTCATATTCCCACTTCAATAATTTCCAAAAGCTAGCTGAAGGAAGATACACCAGGTTGAACAGGTCGAGAGGTGGCATTGTTTCCAATTTCAAGGCTTTGTAAAATCAACAAGAATGAATTAAAGATAATCCATACTTCTTCTCTCAAGCCTCCTTTTCATCTGGCACTTTGAGAAGTTCACCTGAAAATACTGTCAAAAATATTGTTGATACTCCCCTTCAAATTCTCCCATTTTCCCATCACCATTAAGCATTGAGTTCCCAAAAGAAGAAGAGTTTGAAGAAGAATTTATAGAAGTAAGGGTTGAAGCAGAAGAAGAAACAATGATGGCCGACGGCGAAATGCCTCAACTCATTGTTCCACGGGAAGGAATACATGCCCACTTGCTCTTGAACCACCTCTCCATGATCTACCAACAAGTTCCCACAAGAACTTGCCAAAGTTCAAAGGTGACAAAACACAACATCTTGAAGAACACATCGCTGCCTTCACGACATCATGTGGAATTCTTGGTGTCCAACATGAAGATGTTTTTGTAAGATTGTTCATGGATTCCCTCCAAGAAAAAGTAGTAGAATGGTTTTACCTCCTGCTTTCTGGTCCATCATAGGTTGGAATGACATCAAGATGCCTTCAAAGAGATATTTAAATAAACTAAAGACTATCATGACATCTTGGTGTAGTTGGCTCAAATGAAGAAAGGAGAAAGTGAAACTATGAGAGACTTCATGGCTTGCTTTGAACGGTCGCTTTGCAGGATACCGAAGAAGATTTTCCATCTCAAAACAATATCAAGACATTCTTCATCAATGCTTAATCATCAGAAGTAATATTTTTGCTACGAAGAGCCCAATTAAGGAACGTTGTAGAAGCATAAAGGTTGTCCATTGAATTTTATGACGATCTCATCCTCTCGGGAAAGATCAAGAATCCATCAAAGGGAAAGGCCCAACATCCTAGAGATGAGAGAACCAATCCATCGCTACAAAAGTTGGTGAATGAGATGACATATTTGAAGAGGTAATTATTTGAATGAGTATCTTCTCAAAGAAGCAACAAAATTAGATTTCAGGAGCACCCCAAAGGCTCACCTTGGAGGCCCCACCCATGAATGTAAATTGTAGATTTCAAGAAAGTGAAGAAGAGCTTGAACAAGAAAGTGAAGGTGGCAACTTCCTAGAGATCGATGAACTTGAGAATGATAGACAAATCAGATTTTGTGAGTATTTCGAGAGGTGATGAAGAAGATGAAGAGGATGCACTTGGTTTCTCATGTGTGGTATTCACTTGTTCTCAGTCCGAGAAAAGAACATCTCCCTCCACTACTGTAAAAGAAAAGAAGGTTGATGATCCTCCTATGGTGACTCCGCAAAACAAAATAATCAGTCAAGGATCCCCACTTCCATCTTCCATGAAGTCTACATTGTTGGAGCCTGATCCCATAACAAGTAAGAAGGCTCCCACAATCCCAAGTAATTCTTCCGATGTCTCTTCCAAGTCTAAATCTAAATCTTCTCCTACAAAATATAATACCTTGAAAGATCCTAGTGTGCCATTCAAAATATCCTCCATTCCTCAAACATAAAATCCTACTCCTAAGCCCATCCAGACTCAAAAATCAGTCCCTTTACCCCCTTTATCTACATCTGCTCCCTTTGATTTCATAGAATATGCAAAAAAAGTGCAGATTACTGAAACTAAATTTTTACGGACTCACCCTAAACAATTTGAGAGGTTTGTTCAATACATCATGAGTAGTATTTTAACACCCAATGATGCAGCTCCTCATTCTAAAGGAATACCACCAAACCCACCTACACCTCCCTCATAGAACATGCTTTCTTTGAGTGCATCAAATACTGATAAGGTTGAACCTTTTTATGTCTCCCTTCTTGTTGGAGAATATGTATTGAACAATTAGCATAATAGATTCAGTTCATCAGATAATGTCATACCCATGAAGGTTGTCAAATCTCTCAAACTCACCATGACTCCACCCGGTGGCTCTTGTTACTCTTTGGAGTCAAAAGAGGTCCCACTTGTAGGGAAGGTAAAATATGCACATGTGGCTCTCACCGATTTCCAGACAAGAAAATTTCAGCGATGATTTTGGTAGTAGATGTCCCCGCCTCATTCTGAATATTGTTGAGTAGAAGTTTTTACCGAGACTTGGGAGGTAAAATTCAGATGAATTGGTCTTCTGAAACCATACCAATGAAGGGAGACATGGAGAAATTGCTTCCCAAGAAGAAGATGAGGTACATGGTATGAAATTCTAGAATCTGGAAGATAACATCTTGTATCAAGGTAGTAGGCGGATGAATCACTTTGTGGCAACCGAGGAGGAAGAGGATATCCCCATCTTGATAGGTCCAGACATGCCTTCCCGGAGAGATTTGGATTTTGAAGAAGCATTGAGGATATTTGAGTTACAAGAGGGCAGCCCCAAATTGTCGATGATGCAAACCATAAAGAAGAGGAAATGGTTCTGGATCATTTTCAAACAGAAAAATCAGCTTATGTGCTTATCCATGATGAGGAGTTATTCTCATTCCCATTTGGGGATGAAGATGACCTCAACTAGGCCATTTATGGAAAGACAAAATCAGCTTCTGATGAGCCCGTGAAAGGTTTGAAAGAAATGTATGTACAAGGACTACTAAGAGCCATGGAAGAAACAAAAGACCTTGAGATCAATCTTGAACTTTTAATGCAAGCCATGAATCTAGAAGACAAGCATGAAGCTAACTTGGAAACCTCAACCAATGTGAAGATGGGCTATGTTGAAATAAATATAGATGATAAATATGATGTCCCTCTCGAGCCAATGGTTGGTGGATACAATGATGAAATTAAGGTATTTTATTTCCCATTTAAAGAGGAAGAATATTTCCATGATGAACAAATTAAAGCAAGAAGTTTCAGGTAGTTGAAGATGAAGCTCTTTTGATGAAGGATCGGTAGAGTGCAGTGATTCCCAAGATGATGAGGTAATCCCTATAGGTAGATGCCTTGAGCTGCAAAATAAATATTCTTGAAAGGCGTACAAAGAGGAGCTACAGAAATGACGAAGCATAACTTCGTGCAAGAAATATTGATGTAGTATAAGTTGTGGAAGACCTCGAATTGATTCTTGATGTCTTCACTTGTGTCATGGCCATACAAGACAATTACGAGGTCACTTCCAATCCTTCCGTCGCACTCAAGCACGTCACAGTGGAGTAAAAACAAAGGATAAGTCTAAGGTTTCTCATGGAAAATAGGTTAACGAGCATAGACCTAAGAAAGAAAAGAATCCAAAATGTTCAAGTAATTTGAACAAAAAGTAGCTTTGGGAAGCGATGAGATTCTCGATGGAGAATCAACTATATTTAATAAACATGGAAGGTAATTGTCACTATGAAACCGATTTCAAAGAACATGAAGGCACTAGAATTTCCAAGTAAGGACCTGAGCATCAAGAAGCTCAAATGGACTTACTCCTACCAAGTACACAGACAATTGTTAGGGTACCTAGCTTTCATAAGTAGATGAGGAGGGGAGGCTACTTTCTGGAACCCATCAACGAGTTCGTAGAAAATCATCATTCGGTGTTGCCTCTTCAGGGGTAACTTTTGAGAAATTAAAAGTGCTTCAGTGAAAGTGGGTTGTCCCCCACCTTATACCATATGTGATTGCTAGCTGTGTTTCCCTTTTTGTTGTGTGTGTTTCCTTAATTCATGATGTGTGTTTCGTTTCCTTTTTGTGTGCATGTGTGTTTCCTTCTTCTCTCTTTTCTCTTGTTATAAGTTTTACATGACTCAGCAGGCCCAATGGATAAGGAATTGGTCAACAAATAATATGTTGTAAAGTTGAGATTAAGGAGTTATAATGCCAAGTCTTCACTGCGCTCGTCCATGTCATGTTCCTAATCTAGAGCCGATGTTGTCATGAAAATGTGCAATAGGGAAACTGATAATTTCTAAGCATGACAATGATACCCCTGTGTTATCTCATCCCCTAGGTGATTTATGAAATTCAACCCATTCCTCCTATGTGATTTTAGGAGTTCATTTGCAAGCTATATGCAATTGTGGAAGGGATATCACCGGCCTTCCTAAGGATAGAGTGACCCCATGGAGCAAAACAAAAGAGCCTAATTAGATGTGGAGGTGATTTGAAGATCTTGGGACATCATGGAGATGATCTAGGAAGATTTTGGAAGGGCGCGAGAGAAGTTAAGATAGTTTCGCTGAAATTAGGGTTCACGAGCCTAGTTAGTGCACATGCCAAACACAACCGAGATTCGAAGAAGATTTCAGAAGCTCTAGATGGAGTTAGGAGTTAAAAAAACATCTTTGGAAAGAGGATTCCAATCCCTACATGATGGTGAAATCATATTTTTCACAACACTTTTGTGCATCAGGTCTATAGGTAATTTTTCTCAAGAACAAGTGGAGTACCAAATCACGCTTATTATTTTTAATGGATCAAATGGATGAATAAATAAATTATAACCCCACCATTATATTTAAAAGTACATTTCAAGTCATGATCATATAAAATTTCACTAATAAATTCCACCGGGAGCTCAAGTTATCATCGTTCCAAGTTACCCTCTTGGAGACAGTTTAAGAGTTAGTCAATTTTTGGGAGGACACATGTCAGCACCAGATCCTGTGGGATTTTATGTCCCCGATGTCCTTGAGGTCAGGTACACCAACCTTAGAAAAATGTGCTCAGCCCCCATGTGACCTCTGGGACCCTCATGTGACCTTCAGACTTGACAGTTCAACCCCTAGGTGCATTTTTAGAGCTCAAATTCCTTGCCATCGGATCGAGGACATGTGTCAACTCTAAGACCACCATGGAATTTGATGTCCCTCACATCCCTAAGATCATGGAAAATAGAAAAATGCACCCAGCCCCTATGGGGATTCCTTTGGTCATCCACATGACCACTTTCAGCCCCCAGTGCTTCTAGTGTTTTTCAAGCAAATCCCTTGTGTTGGATCGAGGACACATGTCGTCCTCTTGCTCACCATGGAATTTGATGTCCCTCACGTCCCTAAGGTCAGGGACATCAAACATGAAAAAAATTCACCCCACCCTTGCATGATCATTTTTGAATATTCAAATCTGGCACTTAGTTGTTTCTTCCCCCTCATTTCTCCTTCACAGCTTCTCACCATGCCATGGCCTTGTTCTTGCTTGTCCAGACACCTGGTCCACCATTACTGATTTGACCTAGCTCTGTCATGGTCACCAAACTCTCCACACCATGAAAACACATCAATATCGAGAGAAAAGTGGATTGAAATAATGAAGAACGAAGAGAAAATGGATATTTTTCGCCATATAACTACAAAGTCACCCAATCAAAAAACCTCATATCTTGCAAAATACAAGTCGGATCAAGATGTTGTATTTTGCAAACTTCCTCATTTTTCAAGGTGATAAAAATGTAATAAACTAGAGGTTGAATGGTGCCAAAAATTATTTGTTCCAAAAAAATCCTCACTTCGTGCACCGACTTACATTTGTCGGATTTCCAATCATTTTGGCAATGGAAACGAGCTAAAAACTTGTACACAAGCTCCAAATGAAAAACCTATTGCAATGGAGTTTTTTTCATCACAAACAAAGATAAAAATCAGACCTATAAATTCTGAGCTCCATTAATGGCTGTCATGGTAGCTCCGTGCCCGAAGCCACTACTAGGTTAAAATTTCAAATTTTATTTCCAAACATTCTAGCGGGTGAAATCAAGTGAAATTTGAAGGACATGACTGCAATGACAAGAAAAATCCATAAAAATATGTTCTGTCATAAATCGATCACTGGAAACACACTTTCTAAAAATAGTAAGTTTTCCTATACAGACTTGCTATGTTTGGAAAGTCATCATCAAAAGCAGTTGTGGTGAAAGCAGTGTGTACCCAAGGTCACCAAGAATCCGAATGTTTGTCCAGAGTAGAAAACAATTAAAATGACCACTTACTAAAAATAGTAAGTTCCCTATATGGGTGCTTACTAAAAATAGTAGGTCAACCCAAAAGTGGTCGAGGCAAGGGTAGTGTGCACAAGATCGAATGAGGGAGTTCATCACATCACGATGGTCGAGAAGAGGCAAAAATCACCTCTCACTAAAAATAGTATATCATACGTAGGTTGGGAGTTGCGGTCATTAGTGGAATAGTTCAGTCAACTTGGTGAGCGTTCGTGAGCTAATTTGAAGGAGTTTCATAGTGTGAAAAGAGTTCAAAGATTCAAAGTTTCACTGCATTTGGAGCTATCCATCAACAAGGATCAACGAGACTTCATCGAGGAATGACATCTCCTCTTCTTCTTCTCTCTCTCTCTCTTTCTCTCTCCTCTTCCCCCCAACTTTCTCTCACTTTCCAATGTTCTAATTATTCATTGGGGTTTGCACTTTTTGATATTCCTTTAAGTCACCTAAAAGTGACTTTAGAAACATAATGTAAATTAAGTCACCTTGATTTTATAAAAGGGACTTAAATATTTTGTAGGAATATGAATAGTCTAAATTTGGAAATAAGGCATATGGAGGGTCATGAGGAAGAGCAGAGTCAAGTCTACTCTATAAATTGTAAAGCCATTCCCATTTCAAAGGGTTGGTCATTAATTTTGTAAGCTCAAGAGTACATTCTACCTTGAGAGAAAAAAGGAGATAGCCAAATTCTTCCTTTCCCCCACTCTCTATTTTTCCTCTATTCTCATACTATGTACAACTTGGTTTAAGCAATCAATACAAGAAGAAGGAGTTTTGAGCCTTTTTTGACTAAGGGATTTATTGAGACTTTGTGATCATAAATTCCATTTGGTCTTGTTGCTATGCATAGAGTTGTTTCCTCCTAATTTTGATGCATGTGATAAAACTTCTAATTGATGTATACGGAATCTGATTTTCTACCTATAACATTAGTTCTCCTATCTAATTTCTCACTCCCTTTCCCTTTCTACATAAAATTCCTCTCTTGCAGGTATCTGCAAGCTTTTCATAGGGTTCGGTGAAGTGTCCTTGTTGGATCCCTGGTTGAAAGGCCACCACAGAAATCCACCTTTTCACGCGCATGCATATACGATAGTTGCACCGATTAAGTAGAGGGACTTAGATTCCCAAAGCGTTGGCAAGAAATTCACAAGTTTGTCCACCCGAAATTTTTCTCACCAACAACAATTGTCACCATGTTATTCTTGGAGTTGTAATTTCCAAACAACTTGAGATTCCCTTCAGATTTAGGACCGCCATCGGTGAGTTATCATCCGCAAGATTGTTCGAGAATTAGGGTCATAATGTTTAGCCTGACAAAGCCAAGACCAACTCAGTGCTCTGGAATAAGAGTGGATGACCTCCTACCCTGAAAATTCCACTTGAAATAATATTTTCTTCCATGGGTTCTCTTACTTCATTCATAATCTAATTTATCATTTCTTCCAGATCTAGGTGGGTAACATCATTGTCTCCCATAAGTGGATACTCAATAGACAAAGTGGAAATGGGCTCATATCCATTGTATTTGATCTTCATGGTTTCTAGAATAGTGATGGAATGATGACATGAGGGTGTATGAAAAATTTGGATGCTATCCAAATACATAATATTTTTAGTAAGTGACAACTCACATATACTTTCTAAATTTATCCAATTTTTCCCAATTTCCCAATTTCTAGTTTTGGAGTCCCGGACTTGATGTTTGTCAAAGGGTTTTGAATGTTTGCTTCTTTGGTATCGGACTTGATATTTTTAGTAAGGCACAAAGGAAAACTAGGGATAATTTTAGCGGCGAATATTCGTAATATGGCAAAAATTTCATTTTAGGAAAATTTGAAAAGGTGAATTATTCGGAGTGGGTCGGTGTCCTGTTCGCCTAAAATATATAGTATATTTTTTTTGGGGGGTCGGCTTACCTTCATTTGAAAACATCTCCTATAAAAACCTAGGTGATTCATCGCGTAGTATACCTCAAGTAGCTTACCAAATTACCAATACTGTGAAATTTGAACTCGCATACCCTTGAGCACCAGAGATTCATATTACTGTTAGCTTGTGATTGTTGACGCGCGACAAGAGAAATGCATCTTGACACGCGATAAGAGTTGTACTTACGTGACGGAGAGCATCTTGACGCGTGACAAGAGGCGTGTATCTTGACGCGGCGAAAAGGTGTTCGACACCGACGACCAAGGAAGTGTGACGCGCAACTTGGGCAAAGAAGTGACGCGCGCGGCGAGAGAAGTATTGACGCGCGACTTGGGCGGTGTTGACGCGCGACCTCGAGGCACGGTGGGCGCGACAAGACCTCGGGCTGGACAGTCGCACTTGGTTCTTTTTCGACTCGAGAACTCTTTTCAGAATAATGGAAGGTGCCAGCTCAAAGAATACGAATAACCTAAAAGTAAGTAAGAAATCTCAGAAATCACTCTTCAAGTATTTTGGAAACTCTGTGGATAAAGATATTGTAAATACCAATCATATAGATGCCACCACAGAGAATCAGAATACTGACTATGTGGAAGGAATTATTGAGGTGGACATGCATTCGCACTTGCATCAAAGTCAAACAAATGAAACCTACGATAATATGCCAAATCTTGAAGATATTGTTCTGTTGGGGTACAACCGAAGTGCAGCTTAGATATCACGGATACAAACACTCAAAGAAAATGGAAGGCAAATCAAAATCAAACTCCGGTCCAACAAAGAGGAAACCAAGTGATTGTGATATTGGTCACAATTCTACTCAAAAAAGTAAAGCATTAAAACGAACAAGAATATGTGGACCATTGGCGGGACATACAAATTTGATTGGGCGGCTAAATTTCCGTTTATTGAACTCGTACAATCATCTAATTCTCAAGAAATCCCATCCGAATGTACATGTAAAATATGTAAGTGGAAATTGGGAAAGCAACAAAAATGCAATCAAGTGGACACTATAGAAAAACATTGTGGAAAACAATATTTAAGCATAACGGGGCGGATGGCCGAGAAAATCAAAACACATAGGTGGAAAAGCGAAAAGAATGCATGCATGTTAGATACGCGAATAATATGAGGCGAGCGGAAAAACACACAGACATATCTGTTGGAAAGGGAGGAACGATCACATCGCATATTGGTAAGATGAAAGAAACAAATCTACATGCAAAATTCATACAATTCTCTACTCTTTTCAAATACTTAAAAAAGGAAGAGCGATGTCAGATTTCCTCGATTTCAAAGTTTTGTATCAATTTAACGGGATGCTGAATGTACCTCAGTCTCATTGGTCTGAGAGTAGTGGATGGGAAATGGCAAAATGCCTCTCGATGATAGAGAAGGAAGATTTGAAAGAGAATGTAAAAAAAGCAAACTTTATCTCTCTTTCAATTGATGAAGTGACAAAGAATGACAACACACCACATGGGTATGTATCCACATCTATACTTTAGAAAATCATATAAGGACACCTCATCTGTTGGGTGTTATGAAAATGGTTGAAAACTACAATGCCGAAAACCTATATAAAATAGTTGTTTCTCATTTGAAAGATGTTGCTGGTATGACTGATTATGAAATTGCTACGAAGTTGGTATGCGTTGGAGCAGATGGTGCATCTGTCATGCAGGGTCACCGAACAGGGCTCTGTGTTAGATTACAAACAACAATGGCCCCATATATGCTACCAATTCACTGTATGGCTCATAGAATGAATTTAGCGTATAAAATGGTAAGCAACCACGAAAATGTTGCTAAATTAGAAGACCTTATAAGAGAACTTCATGCCTATATGTCAAGCAGCCCAAAGCGTTTTCTCGAGTTCCAAAAATTTGCAATTGGAATTACAGATGGCAAAAAACTTCTGAAGGATGTGGAGACTAGATGGATCTCTTTGTATGAACCTGCATGCAGAGTTCGTGAGGAGTATCCTTCATTGGTTGGTTTCATGCACAAATACCATCATGAAGTTGATAGGGCGAGGGACTTGTTGTTCCGTTTAACTGATTTGGAGACATTGCTTACATTGGTTGGTATTCTTCCAATGTTAAAGGAGATCAATACACTGATGAAGCATGCACAGGGCAGATTAATCTATATTGTGGATTTTATACGGATGAGGAAAATGGTATGTCAAAGTCTTGATATATTGTACTGTTCCAATGATAGTTTTGATGCACCTGTTTTTGAAAATTGGAGAGATTTATTAGATCTTAAAAATCCTAACACCTTTTTGAGATTTAATATCCACGATCACCTCTGCATCACTGTTAATGGGAGGGAAATACCTATGCACATTTTGCAAAAACGTCAAGCTATTACAGGATCGGAACGAGAAGATGTTCCCGTGACACGTAATTTGTTTGAGTCTATTATAGTTGAAACAAGAATAAAGCTTAAAAAATTTTTCAGAAACCTTGTCATCAAAAATTAGGGAACGTTTCTGTAAAGATAAAATTCTGGAAGCCATGGGTGTGATGAATCCTAATTTTTGGAATACTGAAGGTGGCCGTGCAGACTTTGTCAGTAAGCATTTCCATAAATCAATGGGTACAATAATGGAACAATTTACAAAGACGTCAGAGCTCAAGGGTGTGGAAATCACAGGTATACTGAATGCCGATTTATTAAAGTCTCAGTCAACAAATTTTGCAACAACAATGAGGAACCAATATAATAATTTAGATCAACCTTCTGAAAGTGGAGCTATTACAAGGATGTGGCGCGGAATCTATCAAAGTTCTATTTTACAAGAATATATCAGTGATTACTTCAGATTATATGAGTTATGCCAAACAATGATTTTGGGGTCTGTGGAGGATGAAAGGGTTTTCAGTGCATTGTCATTTATAAAATCAAAACTGAGAAACAGGTTGGATAAAAATCTGGAAAGCTGCATGAGGTGTTATGTTTCTCGATACTCCATCGAAACCTTTCCGTTCGACAGAGCAATTGCGCACTGGAATTCCCTTTGCGAAAGAAGAGGTGTGAATAATACAGCTACAAGTACAAATATTCCCAACCTTGAGAGTGTAATTGGCTCTTCGTCACATTCTACAGAAGACAACATCGACTTTGATGAAGCTATTGATAATGGATTGTTTCAACTTTAAACAGGTATCTTCTTTATCTATCTTTTATCTTTATCATTAAAGATGTTACAGGTCTATATACTAAAAATGTCAGGAAATTCACCCATCTATCTGCTAATACATTTCTCGTGTTGGGTTTTTTTAAAACACAGATCTAGCTCATTACCAGTGGCAATGATGATTTCAACTTTAAGGAGGTATCTTTTTCCCTTAATCTTATTGTTTGTTACTATTCATTTATTCAACTCTGTTATCATTGAAGATGTTACAGGTGTATGTATTTACATTTAGTTAAATACAATATTTTTACTTTTTGAAAATGTGGGTTGACATCCATCCGAGGAAGCTGTTACTTCTCGGGACTGACAATGTCAGGCAACTCACCCACTTATCTACTAATCCATTTTTTGTGTTGAATTTTTTTTAAGACAAAGATCTAGCACATTACCGGTGATGATTTCAATTTTAAATAGGTATCTTCTTCAACATAATTTTATTGTTTGTTACTATTCATTTTTTCAGCTCTGGTTATCATTAAAGATGTGACAGGTGTATGTATTTACATTTAGTTAAATACAACATTTTTACTTTTTGAAAACGTGGGTTGACATCCGTCCGAGGAAGCTGTTACTTCTCGGGACTGACAATGTCAGGCAACTCACCCATCTATCTACTAATCCATTTTTTGTGTTGAATTTTTTTTAAGACAAAGATCTAGCACATTACCGGTGATGATTTCAACTTTAAATAGGTATCTTCTTCAACATAATTTTATCGATTGTTACTTCGTTTTTTAAAATAATTCATAATTATATCATTACAATTCTATCCATTCTAATCATATCGTTACAAGTGTAGAGAATAATTATCTTAAAACAAGTTCAAAAGTCTAGAGGAGAAGAATTACTGTGCTTGATGATAAATCTACGTCCACATTAAATTGATCATCGTCTTTCATCATCATCTATCATTAATTATCAATTATCATCATTCATCATCTACGTCCACATACAATTCATGACAACTCAAGTAAACAAGAAACATACATATAATTCATGATAATCACCATCTAATGCAATTAAAATTAAAGATTGTATATAAATCCATATAATTAAATTCAAAAACCATAGTACATACTCAATTGTAGAAGTTTTCAAATTCAATATTTAAAGTTTCCTCAATAATAAAAGTTTCTAGTTTTCAAAACCCTCTCTTTCTTTATCCAATTCTACTCTGCACTCTTCCCCAACGGCTTCTTCCACTGTGGCTGTACCTCCTTCCCCAAAACAAGAAATCTCCATGCAACAGCAAATTTGGATCAGCTGCAGCGTTCAAACTATCCCGTTGCCAATAATTTTCATAACGACTAATAATCTCATTGATAAGAACCTTAGCCCTTCTCTCCCATTCTATAAGCTGAATCTATCTTTTTTGTGCTTGTCTAGTTGTATGAAATACTCCTTGCCCTCTTTAGAAGTACTTGTGCCAAAACCCTGTATGGTCCAACCAACAAGTGATACCTAATCAGCAAGTGAACAAAACCAGAACTTGAAAACATATAAAGAGAAAACAAACTAGCATTACTTTGTAGTACTATATGGTCCAAATTAGATTATCGATCCACTCAATGATTCTCTCCAAGCTTCATACTCGGAATTGTGTAAAAGATAACACATTTCCATTTTTGTGAGTTGCCTACATCAACATGTGCAAAAATTAGACATGGAGATAAATAACATCTAGAGGCTTAAAAACAAATATAAAGAGTCTCAATACACTCAACAAAATATACAGGGGTAACAGGCATTACTACAATAGGAGTGATAAATTCCACAACAAATGAAGGAATTTTAAGCAGTGATGGCCAGGTATGGTGTATGAAATTGATCAGCAATCCTTTGATGTGGGATCCATCATGGTCCTTTAAGAGACAAAGGACAAGTCAAAGGATCTCACTAGAAAGGATGTGTCAGAATTAAGCAAAAACTAAATAGCGCTATACAAAGATCATGTACCTGGTCTGTCATTATCATCAGATGGCCATATCTTAAAGATTTAATGCTGTCATATATTTTATCTTCCTGTAGACCAAGGATTTTTTTTATATTTACTATCTCTTTATTCTCCATTTGTTGGTGAGTGGTAGCTTCCCTGACATTGAGCAACTTACCTCTGAGAGGAAACACGCCATAATAATATTGACCAACAATAGATATTCCTGCCACCTGATAGAATAAAGATAACTAAAATAACAAAAAATTAAATTGGAAAGTGATGTCGAAACATGTCACAATACTAATAAATTCAGTATTCACATTTCACTGATTCAAGGCACAAACACTTACAGCAAGAGCCTTGGCTGAGTCACCCTCTGTTAATATTAAAGTACATTGATCAGAATTCTTCCCCTTCTTGGTTCCATCAGTTTTCTTAAGATCTTTTTTTTGTTTTAACTTTTCCACTGCACTCATCAGGTCAATCAAAGTAACAAAGCTCATCTTAGACACTAGCATTGCAAAAATTACATGTACTCAGAAATGTTACATATTAGACACCACGCCTTTTATTTATTGACATGGGCTGCAAATGCGAAACAGTGAAAATTACTATAAATTTATAACAGCAAATTGTATCAGAATAAAAAATATGAATTAAAAGGAATTATACTTACAATCAACATGGAAACCGAACGTTGATTCGAGAAAATTCTTTTCTTCCACGAGTGTTGCCTTGGTTGTAACAATTGGTAAATTTTTGAACGAAAGGCCCGTAAACCGATGGATGTCATTTGCTTCGATACTGAATTGAAAAATTCGGCCATCGTTCAGAGTCACATAAAAAATGTCGTCCTCTGAATTGTAGGATGACAGAAAGTAATTCAAAATATCCGGATCTGTTTCGAAATGGGGCATATTAATAGTATGGATGTGAGGGCATAAGGGATTCCTGTAGTTGATCTTGGAAATCGATTGAATTGGATTCTCTTGATTTTTGTTACTGAACTTGGAGTTGGGAAGCATCGAGACCTGCAAAAAATCTAGAGCTGGAAGGTGAAAACGAGAAAATGACCGGTTCAAGGGTATTTATAGGCTAAATTGGGCGTCAATGGCTTCACTTGACGCGCGTCAAAGGTTCTAGCTGACGCGCGACAATAGTCTAAATGACGCGCGACAATAGGAGCGAGTGGCGCTGCGTCATCGGGTTTCAAGCTAGTGACGTGGCGTCGTCACTAGATCCGATGATGCGCGTCACTAGAAACCAGTGACGCGCGTCATTAGATGCCAGTGACGCGCGTCATTAGGTGCCAGTGACGTGCGTCATTAGGTGCCAGTGACGCGCGTCATTAGGTGCCAGTGACGCGCGTCATTAGGTACAAGTGACGCGCGTCGGTCAAAACCATTGATGTTCCATTGACGCACCGTTGACAAAATTTACACAATGTTACCTTTTTAAGATGATCCAACCTTGCACAGAGAACTTTATGTTGAGCTGTAAAGTTTTTTTAATATTTGAGACACTTGATTTTATCAATTGTACTTCAAGAAGATCATGATTAATCAATTCAAGGCATAGAAATGGGTGAGCTGCAAAAAAAATTTCTTCAAACATACACTTCAACATTGTATCTTCAGCAAAGGAAAACAAAACAAGGTGGTAGCAGGAATTTTATACTTTGATACTCCTTGCAATGGTCAACCAAGTATTTCATCAGCTCAACAATGATAATATGCACCACCTTAAAATTTTGAAAAAAAAAAAGATATTTTAATTCAACCACTCCAAGAAGCAGTCCTGAAGAGAGAATCTCAAGGATTGAATCCTATACAAGGTGGTAGTCTGCATTTCTAAGCGATCGAGTTTTATAAAAACTTGAATAAGTTTAAATACTCATTTCAAAATCTAATTAAATTTGGCATGAAGCACTAAAAGACACTCCTATACACATTTCATATTTTGGTTAACCATGGGTTATCATTAAAGATGTGACAGTGTATATACTAAAAACGTCAGGCAATTTACGCATCTATCTACTAATCCATTTCTCGTGTTGGGTTTTTTTGAAACACAGATATAGCTCATTACCAGTGGCAGTGATGATTTCAACTTTAAGGAGGAATCTTTTTCCCCTTAATCTTATTGTTTGTTACTATTCATTTTTTTCTCCTCTTTTTATCATTAAAGATGTCTATGTATTTACATTTAGTTAAATACAATATTTTTACTTTTTGAAAACGTGGGTTGACATCCGTCCGAGGAAGCAGTTACTTCTCCACCGACAATATCAGGCAACTCACACATCTATCTACTAATCCATTTTTTGTGTTGAATTTTATAAAGACAAAGATCTAGCACATTACAGGGGATGATTTCAATTTTAAATAGGTATCTTCTTCAACATCATCTTATTGTTTGTTACTTTACATTTTTTCAGCTCTAGTTATCATTTATTTAAAGATATTGTTGGTCTATATATTTAAAGATGTTCCTGCCACTTCACAGGACGACAATGTCAGGCAACTCAACCCTCTATCTACAATGTCAGGAAAAACAAAGATCTAAAGACGTTACCCTTGATGATTTCACAAAGAATCTAATACGCAAGAGGTAAGCTAAACCCTATGATATTTGTAATTATGTTTAATTTCTTACCAAAGTGATGATTCTTTCTCGATTTCTTAGAATTATATTTAATTTATTTTTATATGTCCCGACACTCTTCCTAAAATTCCATGCTTTGTCATAGATCCATCACTTCTTCAGATTTCTCCATGAAGAAATAGATCTATTTTTAGACTTATAATGATCATCCTCTAACATGAAGTTATTCAAACTCAATTCTAATGCTATCTTCCATATCCTATAGTCACCCACCGAAATCTACACTAATCACAACTATTTAAATCAACTTGACAGAGTCTTTATCTAATAAAAATCTACACACATAGTTTGCTATAGCCTCCCGATTATTCCAACTTATAGCCTCCCAGTTCTAATCCACAATTATTCTTCACCCTTATCAAATATTAAAAAATGATAGGATTCTTCAACCTTATATGTTTTACATTAAACTTCAAAGTTCTATATCGAGCTTGACCTATCTGTTAATCACATGGTTATTCCAACTTTTGTTAATCTAGATTCCATAACCTTGACTATTTAGAGCAACTTGTCAATCTACTCTACAAAAACAATATCCATTATAACAAAACCATATCTTTTAAACAATGGTCTTTATTGTTTGCAGCAAAATGTTATTTTCTGACAAATGGTCTTGACTATTTTGGATGTCAAACAACCTCTCTAATGAGAGATTATGCACTTATATAGAGGTAAATCTCTCTAAAATAGAATTTTCCTACACCATAAGTCTATTAAGGAGAAATCCTAAAGATCTGCTTCAAATCTTAGTTGCTATTTTTTCCCAAAAACATAATTTTCAAGATAATTAAGGTCCCACAATATATTAAGGCACTACATTTTACATTATACACATTAAATTGATCATCGTCTTTCATCATCATCTATCATTAATTATCAGTTATCATCATTCATCATCTACGTCCACATACAATTCATGACAATGCAAGTAAATAAGAAACATACATATAATTCATGATAATCACCATCTAATGCAATTAAAATTAAAGACTATATAAATCCATATTATTGAATTCAAATACCATAGTAGATACTCAATAGTAGAAGTTTTCAAATTCAATATATAAAGTTTCCTCAATAATAAAAGTTTCTAATTTTCAAAACCCTCTTTTTCTTTATACAATTCAACTCTGCTCTCTTCCCCAACGGCTTCCACTGTGGATGTACCTCTTTCCCCAACACCAGAAATAACCCCTGAACTTCTAAGATCTTCTGCAGCACTGTCCAGATTTTTTATAATTCTTTCTTCTTGATTTGTTGCATCTCCATGCGACAACAAATTTGGATCAGAAGCTGCTTTTTCTTTGAATAATATGTCAGGGTCGAGACCATGCTCTTTAATTATCCGCTTTAGTGTATTGTTTTGTTTGTTAACCAAAACAATATTTTGCTTCAAATTTTTCTTGCGGATAAGTCGTTTTTCTTTGTTTCCAAGTGAACTTGGGAAAACCTTCGCCTGACTCTTCAAATTTTCATATTTCAACTGCACAAAAAGAGTAATGTCAATATAAAATATTAATGTAAATTTAAAATTTCAAAATAACAAAAATGATTGTTTAAATGTAATAGTACTTACAATGACTCTATCTCTTTTCACGGCGTTTGCGATTGATACCAAATCCTTATCCTTGGACCATTTGTTAAAATATGCAGGCCTCGGCACTAATATTTTCCAATTTGTTTAGTGCCTTATCTAAAATGTCGTCTTTATAGTTGTTGTTAAACGTGACAGACCCCACTTCTTACTTGGGTAAGTAAGGAATCCATCTTCGCAGAGTTGATTACGGATGCGCAGCAACAGTATAAACTATCCCGTTGCCAATAATTTTCATAATGACTAATGATTTCATTGACAAGAACTTTAGCCCTTTTCTCCCATTCTATAAGCTGTTGGATATGAGGAATAATAAACTCACTGATATGGGATTGACAATCATTACCAATTAAGTTCTCCAAAGGAAAACGTGGCAACTGTTCACTATCTGAATCTGATGCAGACGATCTTGCTGGAGAAGAATGGGGGCTTTCACCAAGATCAACTGCTCCTTGTTTCTGCCTTTGGGTGGGCTGATCCTGTTTTTGAAAAAATTAATCAAGATTTAGATAAATAAATTTAAATCAGAATGTAATTCAAAATTGTAAAGCATATTAAAATTGAAATTTGAAGTATACCTGCTGGCCTTGAATCATCTCACGTGTATCAAAAAAACCAGTTGGGTCATTGCTATCAATGCCCAAATAATCTTCATCTAAATTTATATTGTTCAAAATAGATATGCCCGTTACACTGGGCAAGCCACCAAGTGATAGAGTTGGAATTCGAAACGAGGAGGCAAGGTTTAGTGTCCCTCGGAGCAAAAGGCATGCGTTTACCAATGTTCTTTTTCACTGTTCCTCTGGTTGGCATTTTAAAAATTAATGGTTGAGTGGGTGTCGGTGCCGTGGTTTGATCATGACTGACATGTGCTGAAAAGTACAAGAAAAAAATGAAAAATATTAAAACAAATCATAAAGTCAAAACTACGAAATTAAACGTTATATAGAAAAGTTGTACCTTGTTGTCGAGGGGTTGTTTTCTCGGTGCTACGGGTGGCCTTGTAGGAGTTGTACTCAGTGGCTGTTCAGAAGATATGAATGCATGCGACTGTATGGAGTGAGTTGGGGAAGAAGGTTCCAAAGTCCTTGCAATTCATCAATATTAAATAATGTCAATTCTTTTTTTTTAAATTTAAATTGAAAAATAAATATGCAACTTTGGAATTTGTAAATAATATATGAGAATGTATTACTTCTCTGGCGTTTAACGAGTTCAAACTGTTGAGGGTTTGGAGAGGAGTGAGCTTCCATTTCAGATTGGGAGTCCCCCGAAGCCTCCGCGTGTTGTTGGCCTCTTCCTCTCGATAATTTCTTTTTTCGGGGAAGGGCTTCAAGATATCTTCTCTGCAAAACATTTAAATTTAAGTTTTAATAACTGCACTGTAATGTCGAAAATTGAAATACAATTACAAACTAAATAGTTTATACCTGTTGTTCTTCAAATGGAATTGAGAATTTCTTCAAAGCCTCATCAGAGCTGGTAGGAATTTCTTTATCTTTTAAATTTAAAACTGCCTCATAATAGAAGACGAGGAGATAGTTTGTTGAAAAAATGAAAGGTTTATTTGACAGTTTTGAATTTATTATGTCAGTTCTTATTTTTTTGGATAGATATGTGCACCAATCGAATTGTCGTTTTGAGATAGTGGCACAAATGTATGCGATGGCCCAATTTGGTATATCTGTTTGGCGACCCTGCAAAACAATTATGGCTTGAAAAAATGAAATAAGTGCAGCAAGAAAGTGGTGTGCAATTGATTGTGTATCTACACCACGCCTGGATTTATTGACATGGGCTGCAAATTCGAAACAGTGATAATTACTATAAATTTATAACAAATTGTATCAGAATAAAAAACAATAAAAAATATGAATTAAAACGAATTATACTTACAATCAACATGGAAACCGTACGTTGATTCGAGAAATTTCTTGTCTTCTTCCAGGAGTGTTGCCTTGGTTGTAACAATTGGTAAATTTCTGAAAGGAAGGCCCGTAAACCGATGTATGTCATTTGCTTCAATAGTGAATTGGAACATTTGGCCATCATTCAGAGTCACATAAAAAATACCGTCCTCTGAATTGTAGCATGACAGAAGGTAATTCAAAATATCCGGATCTGTTTCGAAATGGGGCATATTCACGAGCCCTGTAAATCCACACTCTTCCATCAAAGCTTGATATTCTGAAGACATCTTTAAAGCCGTATGGATGTGAGGGCATAAGTGATTCCTGTAGTTGATCTTCGAAATCGATTGAGTTGGATTCTCTTGATCTTCTTGCTGAACTTGCAATTGGGAAACATGTGAAGTCGACATTGTAGCTGTAATTGCATCTTTGACGATGATTTAGACCTGCAAAAATTCAAGAACGGGAAAACGAAAACGAGAAAATGAGTGGCACAAGGGTATTTATAGGCTAAATAGGGCGTCACAGGCCCTTGATGACGCGCGTCACTTGCTCCTACTGACGCGCGTCACTGTTTCCTATTGATGCGCGTCAGCTCTAACTTTTGTCACGCATCATCTAGGACATTTGACGCGTGACACTTGCACCTAGTGACGCGCGACACTATCCCCTACTGACGCGCGTCACTTCCTCCTATTGCCGCACGTCGGCCTATTACCTCGGCCGCGTCAGCGGTTTGATGGCGCGCGACAACGATCGTAGGCGACGCGCGGCGGTAGAAAAAATGGCGACGCGTCGATCTGAGCAAATGATGCGCGCGTCATCGGGGCCTGTGACGTGTGACAAAGCGAGAGCGATGTCGCGCGTCGTTAATGCCACACAACGACGGCGATAGCGTGTGACAATTTAACGCGCGTCAATCTGAACTGAGTGTCGCGCGCGATGTCGCGCGCGTCATTACGAACTAGTGTCGCGCCAATGTCGCGTGACATTACACACTAGTGTCGCGCCAGTGACATGCGTCATTGCGATCTATTGTTGTCGCACGTCACTAGATGGAGCCATGAAAAACTAGGTGAATATTTTATTTTTGAATACTGTCAAATTCGCCTTTCGCTGAAACTGGTTACGGGGATATTCGCCAGGTATTTTCCACCTTCAATTTTATAGGGGTGTCTTAAAATGAACCCCGAGGAAAACTTAATAAAAATATAATAAGGTCTTTTGTTTGTCATATTGGAGTGGAAATTGTCTTGTTGGATTAGGAATTTCACCATGAGTTCTTGCTCCAATTTTTAGGTGATTTTCTCCTTTGGATCTCTTAGAATCTTAAAAGGAAAAAGATTTGGGTTTAGATGAACAGGTAGGTTATGTGAAAAAAATATAGGATCAATGGGGATGAGTCTTGGATATTCTTAAAAGTGTTTTCAAGTGGAGTGCTCAGACAAAATTTGAGGGAAAATGGAGTTAAAATGAGCAAGATATGAGCAAATTTGTCATTTCGGGTATGGGGTTTCTTAGAAAAATCAGAGCATGAACATGTGTATAAAAAATGGAGGAAGGAATCTTTTGAAAAATGGATCCAATAATGGCTAAGTATCATTTAAATATTCAAATACAAACCATGGTTAAGCTAGGCTCACTTTTAACCCGTTTGTACATTCACACACTAACCTGGGTTGAGAGAGGATTAACACTTTCCAAATGAATCAGGAGCCTCCATTTCACCTTACCACATTTATTAAGTGGTGAAATGGTATAAATGTGTAATCATCCTTGAAAAATTTTCCATGGGTCAAGATTACATGAAGAGGGGAACTAGCTTATGCATTACGGTGAGTGGAAAACTTGAGCCTAGGGAGCAAGTCATGAGTTTAGTGCCGAAGAGAGAAAGCTTGCAAGGGGTCATAATTTTTTGCACCTGATGAAATTTTTCACCAGGTTAAAAGGTGAAATTAGGCTTTCAATTGTGTCATGAGTCATTTTATCATAGAGGGGGTGTGTTTGAGTTGTGAGGTGGTTAACATTTACCTAGTGCACGAGTTATGAGTTTAAGTGACACAAACACTTCATCCTCCTTGGGGTCACAATTTTTACACCTAGTGTAATTTTTCACTAGGTGAAAAGGTGCAATAAGGCTCTCAAGGTGTGCCATGGGGGTGTTGGAACATGAGGATGGGGCCAAGATTGCATGTGAGTTGTCAACACCTTCCTAACACTCATGTTTGTCACTTAAGTGACGAAAAATCATCTCCCATCTATCCTCACCATGGGGTAAAAAAAAATTCATCCCATACACATTTTAACCAAGTTAAATGGTTAAAATTTTCATCCAAAGTGTGAAAGTGTGACTGGACACTTATAGTAAGTTCGCCTTCACCAACAACTACCAAAAATAGACCCCAAAGAGTGAGTCTTTGCCCTCAAAGCTTCCCTAAGAGTTTCATGGGAAACCATTATTTTTTTAACTTTAAAATACCCAAGGAAACCAATAGTACCACTTTCAAGAGACAATTCTACCTAAAATTCAAAATTTACCCCACTTTTTGATTCTGCTCACGAGTGGTTCCCAAAAGGTCAAACTGCCACCGAAGAGAAACTTGCATTTTTGTCTAACTTATCACATGGTACATGTATAGGGTTTAATTACATTCACTTTTATTTTTAATCAGGTCTCAAATCCCTTTGGAACTCCTAGAATGCTCATTTGAATCTCCATTGGGATCGAAGATCTTCACTTGCATTATCGAAGCCAATATCTCAAAATTTGGACGATAGAATCTCCCAAAAAAATTGTAATGTGAATAATGCTTCTTATCTTTATGATGATTATTTTTCACTTCACAAAATTACCCGAGGCTCTTGAACCATTCGAACAAGATCACTATCTTTTTACTTCCTTCATTTCCTGCATTGTCTGAAGTAGCCGGTGTTGCACAACTTGTTCCTAAACCTATCTCACCTTGTATAAATTCCCTAAACCACCTCCAATGATTTTATAGCTTATTAAAACTTTGATTGGATGCATTATATCTTCTTTATTCATCTCCAAAGGATGTTCATTAGGTGTCAAAGTCTGAAAATAGGCCTTTTTAGGCCTTCAAGAGCAATTCCTTCAAAGTGGATTACAATGAACCCATGAATTTCTTCCCACCAACTTACCTGCACATGAAACACACTTTAAAAATATAGTTATCACATCCCTCTTGGCCATGATGGGGTTTACATAGTCAAAGATTGGCCGGAGGGCAGGTTTACATTACCCGATTTAGGGATTTTTGAGTGAGCTTAATTTTCATAGAATTTTTTATTTTATTTTTCAGGGCTATACATTTATCATGACAACATATGATAAGGTAGTCACATAGAAGGTAAATAAATACAAATATAGCATGACAAGGCAATTGCTTCATAGTTATGGATTTCATAACTAAGATAACATACCTCATTTATAACATTTTATTTTAATCATGCAACTAAAATAAAACTAACACCACTAGGATGAACCAACATCAAATAAGAATCAAACAAAAATTGATGCGAGAGGAGTAGGTTAAGTAATACTAAAATAGTATGTTACATCATTTACTTCACAATTATCGGTGATGCAATGTGGTAATTGGTGGTATCAACAACATAAAATGATTATGGATTTTATCCCAGAGATAACATACCTCATTTTAAACCTTTTATATCAATCATGCAACTCTAATATGCCCACAATATTTCAAAAAACCAAACTACTATAATAACCCAACAAAGAAATATGATATATGGGTCTTTATTTCATTTTTGGTTAACAAAATGTGCACAACCCAAAGTTTATGCATTGTATAATCTCAAAGACAAGTCATGCAATAATGAAACAAAATAGCCCTTAATTCTCAATTAGAACATGTGCAATAACATCCTTAAACCAGGATCTATAAAAATAAATGATTAAAATGGAAAAAAATACAATATTTGAGTTAATGTAACATATTTGAAGATTATAATCAGTGTGAACCAATGCTCCAAACTAAAAACAAAGTGGGTGCAAAGAAGAATGGAAAGTAATTCTGAAATGGGTTTTATCCTGAGATAACATACTTCATTTCAAATATATTTATTTCTAAGATAGCATAGATCATTCCAAACATTATATTCCAATCATGTAACTCAAATATGCCTTGCGTATTCCAAAAATGGAGCAAAGAATGTTATAACCCTAAGAAAATATTGAAGCTAGAAAAGAAACGAGAACCTAGAAAATAGTCAACATAAACAAAGAACTCTCGGGTGTAAAACAAAACATCTAAATACATTGATAGTATGAACAAACACCATTTATAAAGAACACCTATCACTCCAAAATGAATTGCCAACAACACCTCCACAATAAAATTGCAGTCCTCTGGAATGAACTATAATCAGGTAAAAATGGAACAAAAGTTAGTGCAAAGGAGTAGGTAAAGCAATTTTAAATGACATATTATGAAAATCACTTCATAATTATCGTTGATGTAATGTGGTTGGTTGGTGGTGGTATGACATTAAACATGTTGCATGCGATAATAAATCCCTTAAATGTTTTCAAAGCATTGATTTTTGTATTTTGTTGGGCACCAAATCATTTTTTTGATGTTTTAATTGCACTCATAAGGCATATTAGTCACAACTATTGGTCTGTGTAGGGAAAATGGAGAATTCGTAAGAAAATGTAATTGATAAGGGTACTGTCATTTAAAAAGTCACAAAAATCACCTCTATAATGTATTGACTTAATGAACCATGTGAATAAGTCTTTTTAGGAAGAAAAACTCTTTTTAGTGATGTTCCATGCCCATAAAGTTAGGAGTCTCAACTACTAGTCCCCTTCCCCTATATAATCGGTTAACCTTACTTTATCCTTTAGAAACCTAATCAAACTTCACATTTTCATCTCTTACTTATCCACTTCCCCATCCTCATACATTTATCTCCCATCAACTATAAAGTATCTTTCAATTTATGGTTAAAAGGGGATTGGAACAAAGAACAAGCCAAAGCATAATGATATTTTGTGAACATGGAAAACACAATAAGACTTTTAAATACCTGCATAAAAACACAAATGTACATTCTCTTATGGAGAACACAAAACCATTTTTAATAATTAAAAAATATTTTTAATATCTTTTATTCATATTTATATCTTACATATTTTGAATGTTGAATGCAAATATCAAGTAAGCTCGAGTCTCCTTAAATTTTGAATTAGTTAATATTAAATTGTATGGGTTCTTTCCATTGAACTCCCAAGTTTAAAATCCCAAATTAAATGTTCCTATGCTCCTCTAAAGGTATGGAGGGTTAGGTTCAATATTCAAATATATATTGAAGTCTTTTAAATATGTTAACTCAACTTTATATATACTTGCATAATTTAATTTTCACATCAATACAACCATCTACCTTAATATCACATTAAATGTTCTAAATTTTGAAGAAACAATTTTTTGAACTCTCCCATAACAATAACAACAACTTTATGAAAAAACACACACTAAATTTATCATAGCCTAACCAAACATGTGAAGAGCGAATACTTCCCACCTAATAAACTTATGAAAAACTTTAATTACAATTTAGATTTGCTTATTACCAATATATGGGTGGAAAGACAAATACTCTCAATAGAGACAAATGATCGTTTAACTCCAAATTATCATTATAACTCTCTCTAAACTATTATTAACCTTGCATTAAAAAATATAAGGAATATATTATCCACTTCCATTAAATATAAATTTTGAAATTCAAACTAAAAACCAAATCATTGGGAATAAGCCAAAGCGCAAAGGCAATTTTATAAATGGAACAATACAATAAGATGTTTTTAAAATTGAAAACATTATTTATATTACTTAGGAAAGAATACACGAATAAAAGGGTTAAATAGATACCAAGGCCCATAAATTTTAAACACCCTACACAATTCTTATAGGACAACACAATTATTGTAAAAAAAATTATTTAATCTTAACACTAATGTATCGTTGCATTGAGTTTTTGAGCTTCAAAATGTATATTTTGAACGCACCATAACCCCCTCGACTAAACTCTAGACTTATGATTTTTAAATTATTTTTACCATTGGAAGTATAATTTAAATTCGCTAAAGATATTTTAAATTCTCCTAAATAGATTTTAAACTCTACGAGTCTTAAAATATCCATTACTAAGATTTAAATTTAACATGATGCCAAAGAAACTAGGGTTAAGTTAAATTTTCAAGGAAAAAAATAAGTTATGTCAATTTCATGTAAAACACACTATCAACTCCCCAAAAACATTTTGAACTCCCCCAAAACAAATTTAACAAATTTTATATTTGATTTTTAAATCCCCTACTAAGAGTTAAAATATAGTCCAAGTTGTAGTCAAATGGTGAGGATGATGGTCTAAAAGGTGTTACCAAGCCATCCTCAAAGGTAAAAATCTCGGGAGATACCAAAAAGGGATAAGGTCGAGATCACACCCCATGTGAATTTGGCATGGTAAATACCCCTCACCCTTAGCACCAAGTTGAGGAAAGTATTTTTACACCTTAACTATACAAAAATGGATTCAATACAAATAATCATACACTCTCGGAAAGATGATGGTTTTAACTTCAAGTTCCGATAAAATTTGAAGTCCCTAAATAGGTTAAATGAATTTCGTTATATAGCTTAGAGGTGAAATTATTATCCTCATTGGGAAAAGTTCAAGTTGTTAATACCATATTTTAGGTTACCTATGCTTATTTCTCTTCATGGTGGTTGTCTTACATGAACTAATATCTTAGGTTGGTTTAAAAGGCCTTCCATTTTCTTTGGGATAAGCGGGAAAATTGAAAATGCATATGTATTCTTTCTTGATCTCTTTGCACATAACCTAAGTTACACAAGGGAAGGTTAGGTATCATTGATCCTTGGACTCAAGGAAAATGTCTTGTTGCAAAGTGGATGGTTAGATCCCTAAGCAAGAATGAACCATGAGAAATTCTTCTAGGACATCATCTTTAGCTTACTACTATGAAGGGAAAATGGAAATAGGTTATTTATGATATGCTTTCAATAATTTAAAATTAAAGGATCCTAGTATTAGAAGTTTTTGGAAGGTGTGGTGGAAAGTGTATCAACTTCTTTGTTGAAATGACAACTATCTTAGACTTGGCCTAAGCTTTTGAATTCCTTGATATGGTAGAATAAATTGATTACTTTTGATAATCTACTTTTAACTATAAAAACTACTATGTGGTTTAAATTTTTCAACAAGGGAATTCATTCTTTCAAAAAAAAACTTTGGCATCCAAAATCTATGGAATGTTCTCCTTGACTGATGCTAAAAGTAATTTTTAGCTCAATGTTAAACAAAGGACAAATAAATTATTTCCATCATCACTTTGTTAGTCAAAGATAGTATGTTAATTAAAATGTCATTTGTAGTCCCATGTAACCCTATTAAATATTGGATACGATTGAATGGATCTCATTTGAATTAATGCCCCCTTAAAAATTCCTATCTTCACCTTTTCCTATCATGCATATTTAGAAGTAGTTGAGTATGAAATATAAATGTTATTTATTTGGATCTTAATTTGTAGCAACATCTAATGCTCAAACGATGAACATAGTACTCTATTTTTGGTTACTGAAAGAGACCATGTCAATAGATAAAAGGATTATATTCATTAAGGATAATTTTGTTTGCCTTTTCCACAAAACTAAACAAACACTTTTACATGCTTTCTTGAATCAGTAAATCAATTAAAGGTATTTGGCTTGAACTTCATAGTATTTTCCCATGCATTTCTATTTTAAACTTTCTTAAAACATGCCCTTCTCGAGGAAAATATATCTAAGAATGTGATCTCTCAAACTTTCGGATACTTAATCCTTAAAAGTATTTGGAAAGATATATGTTATTTATATTCCTACAACAATACTATTTCTTAGGTTGTTATAACTCATAGAATTTACTCTAACTTTCTATTACACTTCTTAACTATGTATTAGGTTATGTAGTCTATTGTTCTTGCCAATGAAGACTTGGCTAAGCAATTGAAAGAGCTCAAAGTTTATCTAATGCACCTTACAGATAAGTAAATAAAACTATTAATGAAATCAATAGTTATGCAAATTCTTTCTTAAAGGATGATTATGTTATGTAGTTTTTGTTTTGTTATTTGCGGCTTTGCATGCGATAACCGATCTCAACTTTTAGTTTGGTTCATCAATATTTTTTGTTACTTGTGTTGCTTTTGTTTGTAGACCTTTGCTCATTGTTGCTCTAAAATTTAGTTGATCACTTGTACTTTTCATATTTTTATGTTCCTTAGTCTAATAAAATGTGGGTTCCTTTAAAGAGATGAAGGTTGCGTGAAGTTTTGAGTAAAACTAAGACTTCCCTAATCAATTACAATGAAATGGTGCAATTTCACATTAATATAATTATGTCGATAAGCGTCCTCCAATAACAATCGAGGGAGGGAGAGGGGTGTCGGGGCTATAATGTTTGTGGATAAGTAATTAATGACAACATTAAATTAGACATCCATTTGATCATTACATGTTAATTACAATCTTAAATTTGAATTTCATTTAACCGTTACTTAAAAGATTTTCTTTTTCTTTGAAAAGTTAATCGAAAACTATCTTGAAGCACATTAGAATTTAAATTTGTTTTTAAAAAATAATCAAACCAAATACATTAATATAACTAAGTTATTGTCATTCACAAATAACCACAAATTTTTAAAGAAAAAAATAAATTATCAATCAATATAATATATTTATTATATAATTTTTGTTTACTTTATTTTAGAAACCTAATGAAACTCCACATTTTCATCTCTTACTTATGCACTTCCCCACCCTCCTACCACTAAATTTATCTCCATATCAACTACAAATTATCTTTGAATTTATGGCTTTAAAGAAATAAATTCGAACAAAGAAGAGGGCAAAACATAAAATGATATTTTGTGAATGGGGAAACACAAAAAGAGTTTTAAATACCCTATACACACAAATGTAAATTCTCTCACAGACAAACACAAAACTATTTTCCATAATTAAAAATATATATTTTCAAATCTTTTATTGATTTAAATGTTGAGCATTTTGAATGCTAAATGTAAATAACAAGCAAATTATAGTCTCCTTGAATTTTGAATGAGTTACAATTTAAATCATGTGGGATTTCCAAAAGATGGTCAAGTGAAGTTTAAATACATGTTTTAAGACCAAGTTTCAAATCCCACACTAAAATTTTCATATGCACTTCGAAAGGGATGAAGGTTGTAAGTAACTAGATAAGATTTTGAGTATTTTGGTTACCTAAAACTTCATATATACCTCATAGTTTAACTTTCATATTAATACAACTAGCTATCTTTACATTACTTTGAAGAAATATATTTTTAAATTCTAAATTCTGAAAGATATTTTGAATTCTCCAAAAAAAAAACACCAATTTTAAAGAAAATTAATAAACATTAATTTTGTCATAGTTGTTAATGGGCGAAATGACATAGTCACATGGAGAAATGATAGGCTCTAATGTCATTCTAATTTTATAATCACTTGGGATGTGATTCAAGGAATGAGTTACAAGGTATTGGTTATTTATACCAATAATGAAGGGGTTTGCTAGATTATTAATCCTTCTAGCGTCACTCCCTACAATTTCATCACCTGACTTAACTTAGAATATCTCTCTAAACTAATTTAATCTACTGAACTGCTCAAAGGAACAAAATGGGGAATGAAAAGGCAGAGAGAAAAGAAAAGTATTGAAATAAATGTGTTTTAAATGTTTGATGCTTGGTTGTTGGAAATAACATGCTTTCCTTGTCAACTAAGGGCACCAAATATAGTTTAGGCTCAAATTTGAATGCCACCGATGTAGAGATTCAAAGGAAATTTAAAATTAAGCCAAACTGAGAGATAGATTCATTAATCAAATTGTTGAATTACAGATTTAACTAACTAATTTAATCTGACATGCTATGATAATTTATTTTATTTTTTCACAACACAATCTAAAATATCACCTAAGAAAGAAATGAAAGATACACTCAAACATCAAGAATTCTCAACACATTAATTTGCAAATCGAAGAGGAAATGAAAACCATGACCATATCAACTCGATTTAATTATTTAGAATTGGCTTGCATCTATTAATCACAAAATTCACCTCTCTTTTCTTAGAATGGAAGAGAGATACTTATACAATTCCGTGCCTTATTTTACCACCCATCTTAAACCATGATTACAAAATATTTGAAGGAATATGCCAACAACTAGTCACTCAAGAAATATCCTAACCGATTCATTTAAGATAATTATAATGAAAAAGCTATTAAGACAAAATACAACTACTTAAGGCATCATTACAGTTCCTGTTTAATTATGGGCCCTTTCTAGACCGGGTCCACATGTGAAGATGTCTCCTAAGTCAATTGGGCATGTGTGGGGTCCTCTTGTGAGGGGTCTATTGTAGTTGTATTTTTCCTATGGAAATGAAAGCCTCCTTGCAAATTTTTAATCTTTGTCCAACTTCACCAGTCCATGATTGGCTTCCTAAAGAGCACAGGGAGTTTCGTCTAAGTAAGGCCTTCTATGTATCCTTTGCTTTCCCAGTGATTTATTTCAATGTATCAATTTTTGGGCCTTTTCTCTAGTTTGAGAGACAATTTCAATCACATGTGAAGCCTCTTATTCATTTTCCTTTCTATGTTCCTGTCAAAACTAGCCAAAAACTAATTAAGTAACTCAACAAACTCCTCTGTGGATACCAACTCCTAGTTTTCCTTAAAGACCCATATGATTAATGCATTTGAAAATAGTTGATTTCCCCTTGAAATTATGTCATCCAAATGAGGTGGGAGATTTCCCATTTGATCGGTCCATTCCCTTAGTTTTTCCTTCGTGTAATTGGCATATGTCTAGACATATGCCAATATCATCCATGGTTACAATTGTAGGGTCTTTAAAAGTTCCCTCTTCAATGGATTGGGCCATTATCCTTAGCATATTTTGCATAACACCCATCTTTCAATGATGGTGTTGGTCTTCTTAGAGTAGGTTTGTTCCTTGTTTTTAGCCTCCATGCTTTCTTTTATAACACCATATAAGCTCAATAGAGCTTCTTCAACATTTGAAACAATGCCTTTAGGAACAAAGACCTTAGCTTGAGTTTCAAGCTCTTTATTTCTAGCTTGTACTCCTCTTACCAATCTAGCTTCTAAATCAGTTGAGGTCCTTATGTAGGACAATGGGTCTTCTTCATACTGGGAAACTTGGGAAAACTTAGCTTTCTTCTTCTTTGTAAGAGAGAAGAGGTCCTTTGATGTCTCATGCCAAATAATGCCCTGTTGTATAGACATTCTCTTTTTAGTTACCCTCTTCAATGTCCCTATTTTGGGATTGAATTCAATGTTAATTAAGGGTTCTTCTTAGGCCACCCAATCTGGTTATTCTCTATGGGCGATCATGGCCTACTCCACCCATTTTACTAAGGCTCAATAGAGGTGGAGCTTTTGGGGGTAACTTGTATTGGATTTGTTTACACTTGTTGGGTTTGGGCCTCCACTTGTGTACGCTCTGCTTGGGTAAGTTCCTCTTCCTCGTCTAAATAAGTTAATTCATAAATAACCAAGGCAAGACCTTCATTTTTTCAAGAATGAATTCATTAATATCTGGGATATCCTCTCGTAGATGTATGAAATAAAGGGGAGTTGTGGGAGTTTGGGATTTCCTTAAAGGCTTTGAATGACCAGATGAGCTCCTCTTTGTGAACCCTTTTTAATTGTTCGTCTTGGTGGAGGAATTTCCCTGTTGTCTTTACATTTTTCTAGATCAGGTTGTCATTTATTTAGGTAATCCATACCCGGTCATTTATTTAGGTAATCCATATCCAGTCATTAACATCAACCTCATGTGCATAGGGTATGTTGATTTGTCCATTAAGTGACTCTAAATGCTTGGCCACTCTTTTTCTTGATTCATATTGACTTAAAGGATTTTGGGAAAATGGAAATAATTTTGGTGGCCTTTTGCTTCTTTTAAATCAAGACATCTCTTAAATTCCCTGCATCCAACGGTAACTGACATGGGAGGACGATACCCGAGCTTCATATCCTTGCATTTTCTTGCTATACCATTGCAAATTTGATATACAACTTCTTGTTCTACTAGTTTTCATGCACATAGTATGGAAGTTGAAATGGGGGTGTGAGAAGTCCTTCTATCATGATCACAATATAATATGGGTAGAAGAATACAACCCCCATTTGACTGATTGAAGCCAAGACATTATCAGAAAATCTAGGCATAGTTGTCTTATATATCTCCTTGTAGACTATGGGTTAAAATAAGGTGCAGATGCCCTTCATGTGAGCCACGAATCTATGGGCATATAAGTATGAATATACTTCATTTTCCTCGAAAGGTATGAAGAGGAATATAGTTCATAAAATTTTGGACATTCAAGAACACCACAACTGCATCTAGCAAATATGAGGCCATGGGAATGATTTCTTATGGTCTACAAAATTGGCTCGTTGGGAGACCAAATTAGAGGTGACAACTTGCCCTAAAGAGGGATTTTGTCCTCATCTATGATCATGGTGAGAAGAGGAAGCCATGATACATCAATTTTGGTGATTGAAGGGTTGTCATACAACCTATTCATTAAGGCCATACCTATATGAATTCATGGTCTGAATCTCTAGATTAAGATTTCATTTAGATGAGGGTCATCCATGTTGTCAATTGGGTCCTTGGCCCAATTCTATAAAATGACTCTAACATGTTTTGTGGCAATTTAGGACTCAATCGTGGTTGTGTTGTAGATAACAATGGGCTCAGACAACTTGTAATAGGCCTTAAATGCATGACCAATGAAGAAAACTATCCTATTTGATTCAAACTTGGAAAATAAAGCCCAATTTTTTTTTTTTTGCTTGAACAAAGAGAAAATATAGTAATTCATGAAATGGAAATACCTCGGGATTAACATAATTACATGGAGGTTGATTCTCTTGAAGGCCCTAATCTCTCTCTACCTCTATGCTTGATTTAAATACATTTTTGCCTCATCTCTATGACATCAATGTCCAACCTTTCTCATTGAATTATTGAAAAGACGATCAAATAGGGTTAAAATTCATGGTCTAAGGAGACATGAAGGAGGTCAATCAAATACGGTGTCTCGTATTAATCTAGTGTCCGAGTAAGAGTATAGGAATGTGTCCATGTTCGAAGGCCTTGGTTCTCTGCCATAGTTGAAGATCAATTACTTGTAAACATTGTAATGGATTCTTCCAAGTAATCTTCTTAAAATGGGTGTAAGGGAGATCTGAACTTTCACCGTCGATCTTGCAAATTGAAGGCTCTAAATAAGTTGTTCTTGGTTGGCACAATATCCTTTATAATCCAAGAAATATCTTTCTTAAAACGGTGTGCTCCATATTAATGGTGCATAATGTGTGACTTGATGTTTTTCCGCCTATAAAGAACAATGCTTTTTGAATTGGTGAGCCTTACACTTGTGCAAACTAGGATGAATCACTGTCGTCAACTTTAATTAGCTTTTACTTTTTAGAACCTTGGAATCCACGTGTATAACATAAAAATCCATCTTTGGAATGATATGTAGGATGCCACATATAATATGAGGATGCCACATGCATGACAAGGATTGGTTTGCCCTTTAGAGACATTGAAGTGTATTTTGAATTTTCTCGCCTTTGACTTCCTTTGACTTTTCTCGCACTTGGACGTGCAAATCATCCTATTGTGAAGCTTGAGTTATGAGGCCTTTTGTCTTTATTACTCACACTTAAATAAATTTGGATGTTAGCTCATTGGGTCCTCACATTTGGAAGTATGACGTCTCGCTCTTTGACCTGCGAGGAAAAGTCAAAACTTTATTCAATAAAAGTTTAAATTTTCAGAGTGCGAGTGTGAGAGAAATATAAAATGTGAGTGCAAGAAAAATATAGAATGTGAGTGCGAGGCAAAGGATAACTAAGTGTGAGTCCTCGCACATAGAAAGTGCGAGTGCTAGAATTTTTCAAAGTGCGAGTACTATAACAAAAGTTAAGTAATGATGTAGTCTAGTTAATCCAATCATAAACACTATCATTAATAACTCCACTTAACAATACTTCAATCCAACTGATAATTAATCCAAATTGCCAATTTGTAAACCATAAGGGTCCTTAACTAGAGAATGCAATCATTTTTTTAAGGTGGGGAAGTTATGAAATAACAATAGCCTAACTCCAAATCATCATTGTAACTCATGCTCATTTATCACTAACTCGCATTAGAAAATAAAAGAGAATGTTTTATCTGCATTTACATTAAAAGTTTTGAACTTTTAAGAAATAGATTTTAAACTTGAAAAAACTTTTGAATACTCCCAAATCAAAAACACCAAGTCTATTGGAAAAGCAAATACTAATTTTATCACAACCTAACAAAACACACAAAAATATACTACTTCCCACCTTTCAAACTTCTACTAAATTTCCGTTAAAGTTTAATCTAGTTTATCATCCACATATAAATGGAAAGATAAAAGCTCTTAATAAAAACAAATATGGAAAAATAAAAGCTCTTAATAAAAACAAAAAAATGATTATAACTCTCCCTAAACTATCATTAACCTTCATTAAAAAAATGAAAGAAAATATTTTATCTACCTCCATTAAATACAAATTGTGAAACTCTAACTAATAAACCAAAACACAATACAATTTTGTAAATGAGACAATGCAATATTTTAAAAATAATAATAAATACTTATATTATTAAATAATACAACAATCATAAAGTTAACTAAATACAACGACTCACATGAAAAAAAAACCAACTAAGATCAATCTACAAAACAACTCCCTACATTTTAAAAACGCTACATAAAACACGAATGTAATTTTCCTTATACAACAACACAACTATTTTTAAATCCTTTATCAACTCAAAATGTATATTTTCAACTCACCAAAATCCCCCAACATAAATTCTCACTCTTATGAGTTTTACATTATTTTTAAAACATTGTATTTATTTTTAAAGATATTTTGAAATCCCCTAAACAAATTCTAAACTCTAAGCATATTAAATTATTTCTTACTAAGATTTAAATGTAGCATGCTACCAAGAAATGAGGGTTAAGTTCATGTTTCAAGTAAAATTAGGAGATTCCAAATAAGTTATGTCAATTTGTATAAAATATATTATAACTCTTTAAAAATATTTTACAAAGAAATTATAGTTTAATGATGTGTATGGTGTAAAGGTGTTACTAGCACCCCAAGAAGTGTGCTAGGTTGTTAGGTCATTAACTCATATGGTATCTAAAAAAATATTATAGACTTCACAAGAGACAAAGATTAACATCGACTTACATACATTTTCGGCATCTCTGCCATGTTTTGGATTAAATATATAGTGAAATTACAATTACGATTAAGCATACAAATTAAATTAGCGAGCACCTTCAACAAAGCGATTGCGGGTAATGGGCATCCAAGTCGTCAAAATCACCTATGGCACAACCTAACCTCAACCGTTTGACTCTTCAGATCAGAACATCATGAGACTTTGCATTCGGCAAGAATTTATCCCTGGCGAGTTCTACATGAACCAAACAACTTCACTAATAAACCAAATGGAAAAATATTTTTAAACTCAGAAAACATTTTGATGTCTCCGAACTAAAAACACCAACTCCATAAAAAAACCAAACTCTATATTTGTCACAACCAAACCAAACAAAGTAAAGAGAATCCTTCCCATTACCTTGCAAACTTCCACTATTGGCTGGAACTCCAAATCATCATTATAACTCCTGCTAAACTATCATTAACCCTACATTAGAAAATAAAAGAGAATGTTTTATCCCATCCCATTCCATTCCATAAAATACTTACACATTTTTTATTCAACTCAAAAAAATTCCCATGACCATGGCATCTCGTCTCATGTGATGGCAATGCAATAATTACGCATGGCCTCATCCATGCACGCGCAGGCCAGGCATGATGTGCATGCCATGCTCCTATGGCCCACATCAATCATGATACCACATACATACCATGCCGTATTTTTCATTTATATATAATATTTATTTATTTTTCTCTCCCTCTGTACATCTAACGCATGCCTTTTTTTAACCACCCAAATTTTTTATTTTTTTACTGCGCTCGCACATTACATTACACTGCATTACGTTTTCAAGTACGTTGTTTTATTTTTCGTAGAGGCATTTTGTCAAACGGTTTGCAGTATCTGTGGGGTTTTTAATGGTGGTGCCAACTGAAGGCAGTGACACTGTGTTTTTACAGCTATTTTAGTCTGCATTCTGCTAAATCCACCACTTTATCTTGTGATGTGGGAGGAGGGCGGCTCTCTTTGTGGAGGGGGCCGAGGACAAGACATCACAAGGTGAAAAGTGGTGAAAAATTTGGCGGTTTTTGAGTTTTCTTTTTTAACCACTGCTAGGATATGCGTTTCATTATTTGGTTTTGTTGGTGCAGGGTGGGGGAGGGATGGTGAGAGCTGCTTAGATTAGTTTGGAGGAGTTTTTAGCTGTTTTTTTTGTGTTGTGGGTGTTTTAAGGATGATGAATAAGGAGGGGAAGAATTCTATGGATACCAGCAAGTATGTGCGTTATACTTCTGAGCAGGTAGAGGCTCTGGAGAGGGTTTACAGCGAGTGTCCGAAGCCTAGCTCCTGAGAAGGCAGCAGTTGATAAGGGAGTGTCCTATACTCTCTAATATTGAGCCCAAGCAGATTAAAGTGTGGTTTCAGAATCGCAGGTAATTAATATGATCGTTTGCATTTGTAGATGTTTTGAGCAACAATGTTTTGGTGCACCCATCTTGAGTTCGTCCCTCATATTCCGAGAATACTGAACCCAAGTAGGAATGCAGGTTTTTTTCAAATTTCCTTTGATGAGATTTAAACAGTAGACCTGACCGGGTCAGCCCAAAGTTTTTCACAAAGCTTCAGAAATGGATTGTAGTTACCTGAAGGACAGTATTAGGGCATACCCACCTTGTGATACTTCCATCAGTATGCTTAGAAAACGAGTTCAAGTAGGTTAAAGTCTGGTTTCAGGCTAATAATTGCAGAAATGTGGGCTTTATGAAATTTTACTTCGATGGGATTCGAATAGCAAGTCTGGGTCAGACATGGACTCGGCAGCACTGCTGCAAAAATGGGTATTCGTGTTTGTGGGTGTCTGAGCTACAATGTTAGGATATACCTACCTTGCGATATTCCCTATATTTTATAGACTTCAGAAAGAGAGTTTTATTTCTTTTTGGTACTTTTGTGGGTAACACTTGCCATTTGTACCCGGATGGATTTCCGAGTCCTGTTTAGTATTGCTAGAATCTGCAGTACAGTTACAGAGTTTGGTTTTTGGACTTGTATTTAAATCTCATTGACCTATTTTTGTGGCCGTATAGGTGTCGAGAGAAACAGAGGAAGGAGGCGTCACGCCTTCAGACGGTTAACAGGAAGCTGACTGCGATGAACAAGTTGCTCATGGAGGAGAATGATCGCCTTCAGAAGCAAGTTTCACAGCTGGTTTACGAGAATGGATATATGAGACAGCAGCTGCAGAATGTAAGGACTAAAACTCTGGGTAGCATTCATGCCATTTGTGTTATTTGTTAGCATTTTTAATGATCCGAGATCAAATGCGTACTGTCGCCTGTTCTACGCCTGGAGGCTTAGATATCCACTTGAGAGAGCCTCAAATAAAATCAAATAAAAATAGGCACCTGACCCAAGACCTCTGCTTGGTCTTTACGGATTCAGTGTTTCCAGTAGAATGATTCGAGTTGTAGCGATCTGCCCTTACACATTGTTCCTCCTAAGGTTTTGGAAATGATTAGAGAAAAAATTCAAATCCATTATCTTTCAAACAAAGTACAATGCTTGTCACGCGTAAGGCATGAGCATTGCTTTCCTGTGTCTGAAAAGTTTATTAAACCAGCTCTTCCTAGAATGCCCATTTAGATTTGGTTGTTATTTTCTTGTGGTAGATTCAACAAGGATCATTACTGTTTCTCAGGATGGTGATCATATAACATCAGAGTATTTTGCATGGTGTTTCTGATGTATGGTGCTTCTTTAAGAGGGAACGGGTTTTGATCAATTACTGAAACAAAATCTTTGTGTTTTACAAACAAGAAAACACAAAGATACAATTGCAGCGTTCTGCAGTCTGTTTTCATTTTTGAGAATCAGCAATGATGGAATTAAGAGATCAATTATTCAAAATTGTGTCCTAATTTCTTCACAACTCATCTCTATTATCCAATCCCTGACCACGGCTTGGTTGATCCAGAGGTTGAACAATTTAACTTTTAACATAGTCAATCCAAAGTTTTAGAAAACTATAAATTGAATTCTGACAGCTATCAAGATATGCCATAACTGTTAGTTGTTGATATAAGTAAAAACATAAGAAACTTCCTGAATCTACTCAATGTAATCAGTTATGTTATGGATTTGTGTTTTAACTATAACAGATACATTCCAACTTGGTATTTGTGACTGAACATTGAAACTAATTGTAGATAGCCTTTTCATTAGTACTAGTGAAATTCTGATATAATTGACACTAAACATTGTGAAGAGGATTGTTGTTTCTTTTCTTTTGGCATGTATGGAATTTATAGCATGTGTTTGAATTTGATTCAGTTATAGTATTCTGCAGGGTTGTGATTAACCTTTCCCATTTTGCAGGCATCAGTGGCCACCACAGATACAAGCTGTGAGTCTGTGGTGACCAGTGGTCAGCACCAACATAACCCTACACCTCAGCATCCCCTCAGGGATGCTAGTCCCGCTGGGTATGTGCCATTTCTCGATTTTATGCTCATGTACTTAGCTTTTTCTGTTTTGAAATGTAATCCTGGTTGATGGATAGAACTGAAATGTTTATCTTGGCAGACTCCTGTCTATTGCAGAGGAGACCTTGGCAGAGTTCCTTTTAAAGGCTACAGGAACTGCTGTCGATTGGGTCCAGATGCCTGGGATGAAGGTTTGTCTAAATAAGATTTCTGCTAAAATCAGGTTGTTCAAAGTTTCTTGGTTGTATTTCTTATCCATGGTATTAAGAGAACTGGGGGACTATTTGCAGCCTGGTCCGGATTCGATTGGTATTGTGGCTATTTCTCACAGTTGTACTGGAGTAGCTGCACGCGCTTGTGGTCTTGTAGGATTGGAACCTACTAAGGTAACTACTGTGGATAATTTCCTGCACAGATGGTAATGATTACCTTGTTGATGTCTGATAAAGAAGTTTATTCAGGTCGCAGAGATTCTCAAAGATCGCCCCTCTTGGCTTCGCGATTGTCGCTGCCTTGATGTGTTGACTGCTTTTCCTACTGGAAATGGTGGAACAATTGAGCTATTATACATGCAGGTGAGCTGCTGCCTTAGTTGTGATTTTGATAAACTATTTTGCTGCTTATTCGGGGTTAAACTTAACAAGTTAAGTAACATCTACTATCAATGTTATCTGTTGCAGACATATGCTCCCACTACTTTAGCTTCTGCTAGAGACTTTTGGACTCTAAGATACACAACCGTGTTGGAAGATGGCAGTCTGGTGGTATGTGAAACATGCATTGAAGTTTAGCACCCTCTTCCACAATCTATTGCACAAACATCTGTTTCTGTCTAGTTTAGGTGCCATATTCACTAAATACTGATGCCATATTCACTAAATACTGTTATGATTTGTTCTGATTTGAAAGGTTTGTGAAAGGTCCTTAAATAGCACACAAGGAGGTCCGAGCATGCCACCTGTGCCACACTTTGTGAGAGCTGAAATGCTTCCCAGTGGGTATTTGATACGACCTTGTGAGGGTGGTGGCTCCATAATTCGTATTGTTGACCATATGGATTTAGAGGTACAAACTGTTCCACAGAGAACTGAGCTGCTTCTTAGTTTAATTGCCTTTTCCTGAAAGTAGCTAAACAAAAACTGTTTCTTTCATTCATTTGATTGAATTTTCTTATGGTTTCAGCCTTGGAGTGTGCCTGAGGTGTTACGTCCTCTATATGAGTCATCCACGATACTTGCCCAAAAGATGACAATTGCAGTAAGGAACCTTTTGGATGCCAATTCTCAGATTCTGTTTTTACAATATACCATGTTTCTTGTAGAATTTCCACTGACTAAAGTCTTGATGATTAGGCACTGCGTCGTTTGCGCCAAATTGCTCAGGAGGTTACAGGTGAAGTAGTTTTTGGGTGGGGTAGGCAGCCAGCTGTTCTGCGGACGTTTAGCCAGAGATTAAGCAGGGGTTTCAATGAGGCTGTGAATGGTTTTACAGACGACGGTTGGTCGTCCATGGGTAGTGACGGAGTCGAGGATGTAACTATTGTTATTAATTCATCTCCCAGCAAGCTTGTTGGCTCTCAAGTTAATTCTTCCAATGGGCTCACAACTCTTGGTGGTGGCATCTTGTGTGCAAAGGCATCTATGCTTTTACAGGTTTTGTTAACAATTTAGTTTTATGACATATTTATTATTTTTTAGATTAGATGACATTCTTGACAGAATTTCTTTTATTGTTTTGATGGATAAATTTTGCAAATTACAAGAAACATAGAAAATCTCAAATATGTCTGTGGGATTTAATTTATCTATTGAATGATGTCTATTTTGATTTGCAGAATGTGCCTCCGGCATTGCTGGTTCGCTTCTTACGTGAACATAGATCAGAGTGGGCAGATTGCAGTATGGATGCCTATTCAGCAGCTGCATTAAAGGCAAGCCCTTATTGTCTTCCAGGATCAAGGGCAGGAGGATTTTCAGGGAGTCAAGTGATTCTCCCCTTGGCACATACTGTGGAACATGAGGAGGTAAAAACTACGGAGATGCTTGGTTTTGAATTTTACTGCCAATATGCAAATATAGCTTTCTTTTCCCTGTTTTACTGGATATGTTCATATCATGTGTCCTCTATATTTGCAAAATATTTAATCTTGATAAGAATTCAAATGCAGTTCTTGGAGGTTATCAAATTGGAAGGTCATGGCCTTACACAAGAAGAAGCTGTCCTATCTAGAGATATGTTTCTCTTACAGGTACTAGATGGAAATGTTGCTATTTTGGATGTTTCATTAACATCATGGTATAGTCTATGTTGATTCAATAAAGCTTATTCCTGCATAGCAGGCTTAATGTCACTGTTTTTTTTTTGTTCCTTGAATTGACATAATTGATACTTCTAATGAACAGCTTTGCAGCGGAATTGATGAGAGTGCAGCTGGTGCATGTGCCCAACTAGTGTTTGCTCCAATTGATGAATCATTTGCTGATGATGCTCCTCTTCTCCCATCGGGTTTCCGAGTGATTCCTTTGGAATCCCGAACAGTTGAGTACATTCTGCAAACTTTTATCACTGCCAGCATTGTTTTTTTATCTGTGCCAAAAGGTGATACAGATTACACATTAGAGGTTGAATATATGAACATGCATGATTCAGGATGTATCTGCTGGTGCCAACCGTACATTGGATTTGGCTTCTGCCTTGGAGGTTGGATCAACTGGATCTAGAGCTTCTGGTGATTCTGGAGCCAACTCAAATTTGAGATCTGTGTTAACTATTGCATTCCAGTTCACTTATGAAAATCACCTTAGAGAAAATGTGGCAGCCATGGCTCGTCAATACGTTCGTAGTGTTGTAGCATCTGTCCAGAGGGTTGCCATGGCATTAGCTCCTTCGCGACTGAATCCACACATAGGGCCAAGGCCACCTCCAGGCACTCCAGAAGCACTTACTCTAGCACGTTGGATTTGTCATAGCTACAGGTAAGAGTCGTCTGTATGCAAAAACTCGGCTTTAATTAAGTATTCAAAGTCCATAATTCTGAAGCATTTTGTATTGAAAGCCGAATCTATCATTTTTTGTCAGACTTCACCTTGGTGTAGACCTTCTTCCGGCTGATTGTGAAGCTAGTGATGCTTTGCTCAAAATGCTTTGGCACCATTCGGATGCAATCATGTGCTGTTCATTGAAGGTATGAGTCGCATATGAAACTGTATCATAATAGCACTATGCATGTGTATCTCTTCTTTTCTGATTTAAGAAATTATTAACCTGGCCCTGCTGCTGGTGACTGTGCAGTCGCTACCAGTTTTCACGTTTGCAAATCAGGCAGGCCTGGACATGCTAGAGACCACATTGGTTGCTTTGCAAGATATATCATTGGACAAAATACTTGATGAAAATGGGCGCAAAAGCCTGTGCACCGATTTTGCTCAAATTATGCAACAGGTGATGATTCTCATCAATTCTTGTTTTCCATACAACTTGTGAAATACATACTTCATTAGTTTTCTTTGTAGGATATACACAATTGAATAGATTAATTCAGACTTTCCATAATTTTCTTAACCTTAAACTGATCATAGAGATCATATTTGGTACAGGGTTATGCTTATCTGCCTGCTGGGATATGTGTCTCAAGTATGGGTAGGCCTGTTTCATATGACCGGGCTATAGCTTGGAAGGTTCTTAATGATGAAGAGAGCACCCACTGTGTGGTTTTCATGTTTATGAGTTGGTCTTTTATGTGACCATTTTGTTAAATGCCACAGGGTAGATGGATACTCATTTTTGTGGAACTTAAGTTATCCGTTAAATTATTGCCTTTAAGCTTATATAGCTAAGACATATACTTTACTTAAAGAACTGGGATGGTGACTGATACTTTACTTAAAGAACTGGGATGGTGGATTGTCTAAGCAGCATTCTGTGGTTGCATTTTGCTATGTTTGAAGACTCTTGGAAAGAGAATTTTCATGAAACTGTAATGTTTTGCTCTCAGTTATATATAATGGCCACTATTTATATACTTATTGTTTTCCATTGCATGATGTCCTTAATTTTGGATGGATGATTGAAGTTGGGATTGCTTTACAGCATGTTCTTAGAAAATCAATGCGCATGTACAGATCATATTTCATTGTCTTGTCTTTGCAATAATTTACAAGAACTTTGATTGGATTCTCCTAGATGAATAAGACCCATCTTAATACACTGTACACTTAGCTTTACCCCCAATGAAATGCATCATTTGCTCATATCCTGTGGGGTGAATAAGCTGTTTTGGCATGTGACCCTTTTGATATTTGAAACAAGGTAGCTGCGTATCTTTTTCCAAGCCAATTGCATTTTATCTTTCTTATGAATCAATGTCACGTATCATTCACATATGGGACTGTTTTTAAAAACAGTTTATAGAGCACTGCAAATATCTTGTCGTAAATTTGTATGTTATTGTGTGGAACTTGTGAATTGAGAATGAAAACTTAAATAAGAAGAGTTCTTACTTTAGTTTGTGATTATCCCATGACTGATGTGACTGTTACTCTGAGCTTGCTAGTGGCAATCAAAGATTACAGCTTGTGATTATGCCATGACTGATGCCATTGTTACTCCAACCGAGCTTGCTAATGCCAAATGAAAGATTACAGTTTGTAGTTTTATCACTACTGTAACCCTGATTGTGATGGTACAACCTTTTTTTGGATTGGAACTATTGTTAATGGTAAATATCACATGATGTTTCCCTTATGGGATGAACATTGCTTAGCTGTAAAATTTGTTTTTATTAGAACTACAAATAGGAGTTGGCATCACTAAGCAAGGGACAAAACAAGTAATTGATGTGTAATGGGCATGGCATCTGATGCTTACAGTTCTTATTACTTTTTAATACTTGGATGCAGTGTGAGGTAATTCTTTGCATAGGTCGAATAAACTGTCTTGTCCTCTGTATCAGTGATATGATTAAAGAATCTATGAAATATAGAAAACCATGCCTGCCATTTCGGTTGGTAAAATGCTATCAGAATTGACAAGAATAGCTTGTAGAATCAAAAGAGGGTAATGTCTTGCTCGTGGAATACTGGAGTCATTTCTGGAAGTAATTTTTCTTTTGCTTACTAGTCTTGATAGAGATGTATATTTAGACATTTCTTGTATGATAGCTTTTGACTTTAGCTTGTGAAATTAATTATTTTATCTAGCACTGAAAATATACCTAAGTATTGAACAATGCCTTGGACTGATCCCATTAGCCAGTACTAAATTTTCTGATGGCTATATTTTAATGTGTAATGGTTGTGGTCTTATTTATAATTTCTCAATGAAAATGGAGTCCCCCTCCTACATCAGTGGTGACTACAAAATTCTCCATGAACAAACATCACTAACAATGGTAGTTTTTCCTCCATGAACAAACAATGCCAAATATGTTTTTAATGTATGAAGGCATTTGTGATGGTTTTTTTGTCGATGTATAAGACATTTGTTGTATACAAATTCAATTCAAATAATGTAATCTACTTTTAGTTTTTGTTATTAAAACCAAAAGATAATGTGTGTTTTGGGCAAAAGATGGAAATTACCACACCATAAAGAGAGTCCCATCAATCATTAGCTTGTCTAATTCTTAGACAGGTCATGATTTATGTTAGGTGGCTGGTCTTTTTCGCACTTAGAAAGAGTGAATAATGCAGGGTATATACACAAGGCTTAATATGCTTAGAAAATCAATTTTAACAAATTTGTACCATTCATTATTGATTTTGATGCTTAACAACACTCATGGGCATTTATTAAAATTATTAAAAATGATAACCCATTTGTAGATTGAAAACCATAAGAGTTAAAAAGAGGGTTTCCACTTTTGCTTGTATGCACCAAGATCATTTATGGTAAAGTAACTCACTTTTTATGGTTAACCTATTAGCTTTTGGGCAAGTAATTTAAGTTGGTAAAATATGATAAAATTATGATTGACATTTATGCATATTATGATTGTTATAATAAAATTACAATCACCAATTTGTCTTGCGTATTAGCTTTTGGGCAAGTAATTTAAGTTGGTAAAATATGATAAAATTATGATTGATATTTATGCACATTATGATTGTTATAATAAAATTACAACAACCCCCCCCAGATTTGTCTTGCGTATGTGGGGCAATCGGTGCAATTTTGACAACATGGGTTCACCTTTCAAGTTGTGGGACTTACGAACTTGAGATGGACCTCGGGAGAAGACCGACTCTTCGACCTAATCCTACTTTCAAATGACTCGTTATAAATGACATTTGTGCACATTTTGACTTCCCATCAAACAAACCAAACAAACTTGGATGGGAGGGGATATGAATAATTGATTTCAAATGGCTTGCTATGAATGACATTTGTGCACATTTTGACTTCCTAACAAACTATACAAACTTGGATGGAAGGGGATATATATATATATAATTGGTTTCAAATGGCTTGTAACTCACTTTTTATGGTTAACCTATTAGCTTTTGGGCGACTAATTTAAGTTGGTAAAATATGATAAAATTATGATTATATATATAATTGGTTTCAAATGGCTTGTAACTCACTTTTTATGGTTAACCTATTAGCTTTTGGGCAAGTAATTTAAGTTGGTAAAATATGATAAAATTATGATTGACATTTATGCATATTATGATTGTTATAATAAAATTACAATCACCAATTTGTCTTGCATATTAGCTTTTGGGCGACTAATTTAAGTTGGTAAAATATGATAAAATTATGATTGATATTTATGCACATTATGATTGTTATAATAAAATTACAACAACCCCCCGGTTTGTCTTGCGTATGTGGGGCAATCGGTGCAAATTTTGACAACATGGGTTCACCTTTCAAGTTGTGGGACTTACGAACTTGAGATGGACCTCGGGAAGACCGACTCCTCGACCTAATCCTACTTTCAAATGACTTGTTATAAATGACATTTGTGCACATTTTGACTTCCCATCAAACAAACCAAACAAACTTGGATGGGAGGGGATATGAATAATTGATTTCAAATGGCTTGCTATGAATGACATTTGTGCACATTTTGACTTCCTAACAAACTATACAAACTTGGATGGAAGGGGATATATATATAATTGGTTTCAAATGGCTTATAACTCACTTTTTATGGTTAACCTATTAGCTTTTGGGCAAGTAATTTAAGTTGGTAAAATATGATAAAATTATGATTGGCATTTATGCACATTATGATTGTTATAGTAAAATTACAGCACCCCCTCCCGATTTGTCTTGCGTATGTGGGGCAATCGGTGCAATTTTGACAACATGGGTTCACCTTTCAAGTTATGGGACTTACGAACTCGAGATGGACCTTAGGAGAAGACTAACTCCTTAACCTAATCCTACTTTCAAATGACTTGTTATAAATGACATTTGTGCACATTTTGACTTCCCATCAAACAAACCAAACAAACTTGGATGGGAGGGGATATGAATAATTGATTTCAAGTGGCTTGCTATGAATGACATTTGTGCACATTTTGACTTCCTAACAAACTATACAAACTTGGATGGAAGGGGATATATATACAAACTATACAAATGTCCAAAGCATTAATAATGTTAACAAAAATCTCCAATGTGTACCTATTTTATTGGGAGAAACTAGTGACACTTATTGGGATCTCAGTAGCATAACTGAGTCTAGTGACAAGGCTAATCTAGAAATGTGATGATGAACGGATACAAATGTCCAAAGCATTAATCATGTTTATGACAATCTCCAAAGCATTAACAATGCTCTTGACAAATGACACTTGGAATTAATTTGATTATTGCATTCCCATGGTCTTGGTCTTTATTAACCTCTTAGTTTTTGCATTGTTGCCACTATCACTGCAAAATAATTATTGTTTCCTTACTCTAGATAGGCATTAATTGGTGAAAGCTCAAGGAAAATAAGTGTTTTAAGGACTCAATGAGACTAAACGATATCAAAACTATCTTGATATTTGTTAGGTCATTAAATAATAAAAACATCAAAAATAACAAGTCTCAAAATTGGAATAGTTCCAATAACACACCTCTATTGTGGTGCATCGTGTCCTTAAATGATTGCTCTAGCATGGACTTGTGTGCATCAATGCTAATTTTGCTGATGATTGCTTGATTTCTTTAGAATGCATGTGAATGTTCAATAATCTTTCAAATGCCCAATATGCTTGTTCTTATTCCTTTCTAAATGACTTACTATGCATGTGTAGGTATAGAAAAAATAATTTCAAATTAGAACCCTATTGGTGTCCAAATGGACATCTAATAGCCGGAAGGTGAAAAATGTGGGATAACGCGAGGGAATATACTCTAGCCACATGAAAACACACAAGAGGACTTGATAGTGTCATTAACACTCTTGGTGGGCCTCACAAGCGTTAGTAACATTCACAATGAAGAGATCAAATCACGGGAAATTATAGGAGAGAAAAAACGATAGTTGGAGGGGGCGAAGAGAAGTGTTAGGGGCCATCGAAAGTTGCGAAATACATCAATATCACCTATTTTGGACCAATAATAGACAAGTACAAAAATATCCTAAAATCACGCAATTCGGTGACTACTAAAGCATATGGTCCATCTTTAGGAATTTATATTTTGCCTCACTTTGATGTATGTGCATGCATACATATCAAAATAGAAAAGAAGACATGGTACATATATAAAATCTTGTGTACATGAATCTCTAACATGGAAGTCTGAATGCACTTGCAAATTTGTACAAACATTCTTTCTCTTCTATACACACATGAGTGAGTGCCATATAATAATATTTTGCTACAATCTAAATTGATGAAAATGTAATACCTTGTTTTGCTAATAAATATGTAATAGTAGGCAACGTTGAATGCTTCCAAATTTGTTAAAGCTCTCAACAAAATTTGAGCACAATCCTTAGAAATATATTGGATACAAGCTACATGATTTTTCCGAGTACCACTATAAATAAAAATGAATACAACTTTGAGTACAATCCTAAATAAAGATATGTAATGTCAATGAAAAGTGAAGTTAGAAACCCTTATCAAATATAGGCCTCCACATTTGAATAAATTAAAAATCACTAAAAAATAGGTTTAGGCAAGCTATTGGTTGTGGGACTCCAAATCCATCATGTGGAATATGATAATGCACATGCCCAATAACATGTATCTAAATATGATGAGTGGGATATATGCCCTTATTTGAGGTTTAAGTTAAACCACAAAGCTCACATCTCAAAAACAAAGAAGAGATTAGATACATCATGTGTAAGATATGATATGAAATTACTAGTGTATAACATATAAAGATGTAATCATAGAAGTTATTATCGTATTGATTAGTTTCTCTATATGGGCCCAATACAAGCAATGTAAGATTAATAACAATATGCCTGTGTGGGCGAAAATATAATTAGTATGACAACATCATCATAAGTGTAGACACCTAATTTTGTTACAAACATTATTACACAAATGTTTAACATGGTTTAGTGTCTATTGATCATGGGTTCAAATTAGGACCTTGTCCGTTCACCCCTTGTGTTGGGTCCCATATTATCTTCCCTTGCCTTAAGTTAGTTTTTTTTTCACTTTAGGTCAATGATAATATGTCAATTCAATCTAGAACACTTGAGAACTACAACATGCCTATATATGCCCTTGTAAGAGTCCAAATGCTCTCAAAATGTCTCAAACCATATTTAGGTTTTTAGAGTGTACACTATTGTACCAACGAGTCATTATCGACATTCATATTGTCCCAATACAATAGAAGTCCCCTTCATTTCTTAAGTCTTTTAATTATCTAATTAGTTTGTCGAGTCTTTTTGGTTGGCTTTTGCCCCTTTTCATGGTTGGTTTGTGCACTAATAAAGTTTTAATTTGAATTCAAGAAGTCTATTTAAACAAATTCCTTTAAGGCATTTTTAATAACAAGCACCTCGCATTACAAGAACCAAAGGAATAAATCGATCTAAAGGATAATCTACTCAATTTGATTATTTTCTAAGGATCTATCTAGTATATGTGCCTATACCAGAAGAAGGCCTAACCAAAATTCACGTAATTTTTTTTCTCATTTATCTAGCGCTAGAGAGAGGCTTGAGTCCTCTCTCACTTTGGGAAGGGTGCGATTTTGCATAAAACCGGGGAAATTTTAGTGGTGAATATTCATAATTAGGTGAATAGTAGGAATTTCGAGAATATGCATTTGGCTATTTGGATGACTATGTCACTACCCATGTTTCGCCCAAAAAACCACAAACATTAATTTGTCCCATGCAAATAACCAACGTATTTCTAATCCAAATGTGTTTTTTAATGGATTGCTGTGTAATCGATTTAGTTATGATTTCATAACATTCTTGGATTGCCAAGAATTCTATGGACCCTTTGGTCGCAATCGCCAACATTTTAGGGAGAATTTGAAATTTGAATAAATTTTCCACTTACACACCCCAGAGAGAGAGAGAGAGAGAGAGAGACACCCCGAGAGAGAGAGAGAGAGAGAGAGAGAGAGAGAGAGAGAGAGAGAGAGAGAGAGAGAGAGAGAGAGAGAGAGAGAGAGAGAGAGAGAGAGAGAGAGAGAGAGAGAGAGAGAGAGAGAGAGAGAGAGATCTAATGTTTACTCTAAATCAAACAATTTTTGTTATCTTTTTTGATCTCGTGAATTTACAATTTGGGCATTATTTTAATTAGTAGAAAAGGATTCAACATATTGCTTACAAAAATCAAATAAATCAAGTTCTTCCAGGGCTACACGTTGCGATTTACATCCTATAAGAACTTAGTATAGGTGAGTCTATTCAAGATTGATCCAATTTAAAACATGTTTTCTATCATGCCGCACCGCTTTATTCGCTTTTGTAAGTTAGGTTGTGAACAATGCTAAAATCTATTTAAATATGTCCACTACTTTTTAAGTTGTCATTTTAAATTTTATGGTACCTCCGCTTAATGTGCATCATCGCCAAAGATGTCATTTTCCTTTCCATATTGTGCGACATTGCAATGCCTTGGTCAATTTTCATCTCATTGTAACCAACTAAAAATTGTCCTTAAAGGAAAATGGTAACAAAAACATGAATCTCGGAAAGAAAGCAAGTGCAAAACATCCTATTTTTGACATACGAAAATCACATCTTATTTTGAGAAACCATCTACGAAATCTCATCCTTCTCCAACACTATCAAGGGATAATGATTGCATTTGAAATGGAACTCAAAAAAGGCTCATTAATGACTTGATGACTCACTGCTTTCATTGACGTCGACAATGAAATGCCTCTCATTGAATGAAGTTTAAACTGCATCACCAAAGATTTACATTTCCACTCTAGTGCTAGGACATCATCACCTACCCAATTGAATGTTGGAGATGAAACTTCTAGTAGTCAACAAAATTTAAATTCCACCATATCAAATACTCAGGGATACCTCTTTCTAGTAGAAAGAGAAAGGTAATAAAATAAGACTTGGGAAGGAGTTTCTAGTTAGAGTGGGTTTCAAAGTCTTCATTTATTAAACCTGTTGAAAATGAAAATAAAGTTGAACCTCCCAAATAATGCAAATGTACAATCTGTAGCTAGAAATTGGGTAGGGACAAGATAATACAACTTAAATTGGATACTATTGAGAAACATGTAGGAAAGATATATTAAAAGAAAGCGTAGATAGAGTAGTGAACAATGTTGCTTTAGATGGAAAATGCTGATGATAATTTACACAATATTTATGCAAAATAATTTGAGGAGTACAAGAGAGATGAAAGAATAGATGCTCGAATGGAGGGACATTTATATCTCAATTTAACAAGGTCATTCAAAACAATCTTTTAGGTAAAACAATTCACTAGCTACTATTTTTCACATTCCAAAAATAGGTCATCCTATAACAAATTTTCCTGAACGTAAGAAGATGCTATCTCTTTTTGGTGTCCCACACTTTCCTCATTCTCACTAGTCTGAAAGTAGTGGTTGGGATTTGGCGAAATGCATAGCTATGGTTGAGAAAGAAGACTTTAAAGAAAAAAATAAGTCTACACAATATGTGTCTTTGTCTATTGATGAGGTTACATCAATATATAACACTACTTAGGTATGTATGATTGTTTATACTTGTTGAAATTCATGTTAAAAAACCTCACTTGTTATTCTCAAGATGAGAGAGAACTCCAATGTTGAAAAATTTAGTGAACCCGACAATAAGAAGTTTGAAAGAGATAAATGACATAGATGATTCCACAATTGCAACAAAACTAATGTGTTAGGGCGGATGGGGCATCCGTAATGCAATGTCATCATAATGGTATGTGTGTAGGACTCAAAATATCCCATTGTCCGTATATGATTTCCATTCATCATATGGCTCATAGAATGAATCTAAAATATAAAATAGTCAACAAATTTAAACCCGTAAAAAAATTGAACTTGTTCAAGAGGTACACACTTTTTTTTGTAGTCCTAAAAGGTTTATGGAATTCCAAAGCTTTATAGAAGGACTAAAAAATGAGCATATACTATTAAAATATGTTGACATAAGGTGGATCTCATTGTATCAACTAGTTCGTAGGGTGTACGATGAGTATCAACCCTTATTGGGAGTAATGTGGAAGAATGACATGAAAGTGGAAAAGGATCACAATTTGATACATTGTTTGGTGATATAGAGACAACGATGATTGTTATCCAAATAATTCTCCTAGTTCTTTAGATAACTTATATTTTTCATTTTGACTCCGATGTTTCACATTTCAGGTTACACACACTCGAGCTTGCTCCCTTGGAAAAATTTACTTGGTCAGTAGTTCCTTTGTGCACCCTTGCGCGCCGCTTTCTTTCCTATCCTGTCGCGCACTTCTTACGTGAACCTCTGCAGACTTGCCTTCCAAAATGGCTAAGTCCTTGGCATTCCTCTTGCATGCTTGCATACACTAAGCTCCCTTGCGCACCACTTCTCTTATGCACGCGCCTTCCCTCTGTTTCCCTTTCACACATGCCTCTTGCTTCCGCACCTTGCATCTTATTCCATGTTAGTCACTATACCATGTCATCTGTCAGACTTGAGTGTGCAATGCACAACCTATCAAAGTGCGCCAATAGGGCATCGAATCCTGACAACCAACCGGTTCATGACACATGGAAAAAATGACAAATTAGATAAATAATTGGTTGAATTCCTCGATCAATCAAGTGCGCCATGTGTCATTGTGTGTCGAGCGACTGTAAACTTCTTGATAGCCATAACCATTGCGGTGCTCGATTCCCGCACACCCGGTTTTATTTGAAAGTCTGCTGACATCACTTACTCATTGGAATTTTCAAAATTAGATTTAGGTGGGATTTGGTAGGCGAAAAAAGGGAAACATATTTCTAATCATTAATGCACACATCTAATCGACCTCAACCACCATATTTCAATCAAATCTTGCCTTCTTCCTTCTTCTACATGCCAAATGACATGGGTAAGCACATCGGACTTTGCGGGTGGATTTACAAGAATATATCACCGTATTGGTGGTTGAAGGTTTGAATCCAAGTTTCCCTATCTTTCTCATTCTCTTCTCTCCTTCTTCTCCCATAAATAACAGATTTATGCTTTGTAAAAAGACCCTCTCTATTATGTAACGACACCATGCCAAAATGATGGCTGACTTCCCATGGGTCTCAGACCTTGGCGTGGTCTCTACAATGTATTCTCACCTCTTGCCGTGAGTGTAAATGACTGTGCATCCCTTAAGAAATAAAATCATGTTTTGTGGAACTCTTGTCTTCCCTTTCGTTTTCATTGCATCTCACCTCTCTGTTTGCATTTTATGGCATGCTATGCATATTCCCTCATGTAGTTCCCACGTTCATGTGTTGCGCGCAATGGAAGGCTAAGCCCACATGTTGATCGTGTGTGCGTTCCATCTGCCCTCTTCTCCTGCATCCTCTTTGTTTCCTTCTACGCTCGTGGAGAGAGATCAACCCTTTCCCTGACGTTATCACCTTCCTTAGCTTAAGATTTCCCCTTTTTGCACATCCTTCTATCCCTGGTCCCTTGGCATGTTTAGTCTAGGATTTGGTTTCAACATTAGGAGTAACACTAACGTTAGAGGTAGGTAGAGCAACCGACCTTCTCAGAGGTCTGTCTCTGCGCATGGGTACCACAACCTAGAGATGGTTCCCATTGTCGAATTGAATTTCCGGATCCATCATGATCACATCGAGGGCACAATTTCAAGCACCTATGGTTTCGCACACTGGTAGGACCGGTTTGAAGAGCTATACATCTTCATCTCAGCAAGTTTGATGTGCTTTGTTTAGATCCAACCTTTGGAGAGATTTTTCAACACATCTGACAACTCTACTGATCCAAATGCACCCATTTTCTCATTCACAGACTAATCTCCCATCCTTTCATTCATTTCTCCTTTTTCCATCATTCCACCTTCCTCTTTTGAAGTTGTGCAATCATGACTTCTTTCCCTTCATGGAATTCTCATTTGCAGCAACAAAGCTATTTTTCTCCATCCCCACAGTTCCAAAGTCCTCCTCCAAATCAATTTTATGAGCCCTGTCATCCTGAATATGCATATAACCCACTTTTTTCTAACCAAAATGTTTATGAAGAACATTTTTATGCAGATGATGGTGGCAAATCCATAATGGAAGATGATTTTGAGAGGCAGGTGCAAAAGATGGAGATGGACATGATGCAACTCAGAGTCAAGTGCTCCATAAAGGTAGCTAAAGTTGGCTACAAGGTCCCTTGTCCATGGGTCGACCCTGTATCAAGTTGGTTTAACACCCAATAGAAGTTACACTTCATCACTGAGATGCTACCCCAGATTACAGTGGGTGGAAGAAATGGAGGCTCAAAAATCTAGCACGCGACAACCCTATCAATGGGGCAACCTGCACTACCATCTTATAGCCCTCCCACTCCTCCGTGCCAACTTACATCATCTTAACCCGATGCACATGTTCCCAGCTTCTTGTGTGCTACCCCCATTGAGAATTCCTCTACTCCATCCTCTCACCTTCACTTATTTTCTTCCTTCTTTTACGTGCGCTTGCATTCCTTCGAGTGTGCACACCTTTCATCCCTCCTCCGTGTGCTTCCACCCCTCTTGTGCACACGCCTTCCACGCCTTCCGCGCCCATCCTCCCATTTCATTCCAAGTCCCTTTGCCTAGCCGTACCATAAACGAACAACCCCTTGCCAACGTTCCTTTCCTAACCAACGTCATCATGTTCGACGACTGCAAAACAATTGAAGAATGACATGACTCATGTGACTTCGACTGGGAAGAGGAAATCGTGCGGTGCCTTTTCCAAAAGAAAATCATTTAGTTCCAGAGGGTGTAGTTCTGGAGGAGACCAAGTTACTTGTAGATGCAAAATCATGCGCACTCCATCTTTGCACGACTCACCTATAAGTACTCCCCTTCAGAAGGAGAGTCTGCAAGAAAATCCCATATGGGGATTGAACTTCAAAATAATGGGAAAATCACAAGGATTAGACCATGCCCAATCAAATATTTGGCTAGTCTAGAGCCAAAGATAGAGTTTCCACCACCATGTCCGCTCCAGAACACGAGGTTGAGCTTGGCAGCGCACCAAAGGTCGAAGAACAATGCCTCCCAAATCTCTAAGCGTAGAACAACTTCAGGAGGTATATATTCTATTTGTTGATACTTTGAGGAGGGTGAAAGACCATCTACAAGTTAGTTTTTCACTCTTGTTTCCGACCATGTTCAGCACCAAATCAATTACATGGTCACAATTTTTGAGGAAGGGCAACTACTTCTCCCTTCCTGTAGCAGGTTTTACTTGAGCGCCCTTTGCCTCTGGTTAGAGTAGGCTAGTTTAGGTTTTCTTTCAGTAACACAAGTGCTTGCGCACACTTTGCATGTTCCCTTTTGGACATGCATGTTTTTTCACTTTTGTACATAGTGTTGTGCTTCTGTTTTGACACACTCCTTTTGGCACCTTTCCTTTCCTATTGCGCCCGTGCCCCCTTTTTTTTGCTTCCTGGGATGACAGTTCAATTTTAAAAGAGACAGCCCAAAAAATCCACACAACTTTCATTCTCATCAATCCAATTCAGAATATCTTCATATGAGAGCAACAATTTAGTTTAGAGTTCAAGATAGAGCTTCAAGTGACTTCAAGGATGTTCTTCAAGTTTAGCACTTGACTCCATGCCCAATGGACTTTTAAGGCTACTAATCTCTTCATCTAGCAGGAAGATGGCCCCTGAAAGTCACAAAACTGTTATCTAAATAACTCTCCTAGTTATTTAGATAACTTATATTTTTCATTCCGACTCTGATGTTTCACATTTCAGGTTGCGCGCACTCGAGCTTGCTCCCTTGGCACAATTTACTTAGCTGCAGTTCCTCTACGTGCCTTTGTGTGCCTTCTTGCTTCTCCCTTTGCATTTTTCTATCTCCTTTTCCATTTTCTCTTGCGCCTTCTCCTGCGTGCCCGCTTTCTTTCCTATCCCGTTGCACACTTCTTGTGCGCACCTCTGTAGAATTACCTTCCAAAATGGCTAAGTCCTGTCATTCCTCTTGCGTTCTTACATACACTAATCTCTCTCGTGTATCGTTTTCTTACTCTGCCTCTGTGCCTTCCCTTTGTTTCCTTTTTGCGCGTCGCCTCTTGCTTCCACGCCTTGCGCCTTCTTCCGTGCTGATCCACATGTGCCACATCATCTGTTAGACTTGAGTGTGCAACACACAACCTATCAAAGTGCGCTAATAGGGCGCCAAATCATGACAACCAACCAGTTCATGACATATGGTAGAAATGAAAAATTAGATAAAAAATTGGTGACTTGCTCAATCAATCAGTGCGCGCCACATGTCATTGCGTGTTAGAGTGAATTGTAGACTTCGATGACAGCCATAAATTCTACTGTAGTGCTTAGATTCCTACACACCTAGTCTAATTTGAAAACTACGGCGACGTCACTACTCATTAGAATTTTCAAAATCAGATTTAAGTGGAATTTGGTAGGCAGAAATAGGGAAACATCTTTCTAATCATTTATGCACACATCAAATCGACCTCAACCACCAGATTTCAATCAAATCTTGCTTTATTCCTTCTTCTACATGCCAAATAGACATGGGGAAGCACATCTAACAACCTTGCAGGTGGATTTACAAGAATTTATCACTGGTTGTTAGTGGTTGAAGATTTGAATATGAGTTTACCTCTCTTTCTCCTTCTCTTCTCTCCTTCTTCTCCTATAAATAACAGAGTTCTACTTTGTAAAAAAGGATCCCTCTTTGTTGTAATGACACCATGCCAAAATGGTGGCTGACTTCCCATGGGTCTCAGACCTTGGCATGGTCTCTATAATGTATTCTCGCCTCCTTTGTTGTGAATGTAAATGACTATGTGCATCCCTTAAGCAATAAAATCATGTTTTGTGGAACTCTTGTCTTCCCTTTCTTGTTTTAATTACACCTACCTATCTATTTGTATTTTTGGCATGATGTGCGTATTCCCACTTGTAGTTCCCACATTCATGTGTTGCACATGCTAGAAGGTTGAGCTTGCATGTTGATCTCATGGCACATGTCATCTACCTTCTTCTCTCAACACCCTCTCTATTTCCTTCGCCACTCATGGAGAGAGATTGACCCTTTCCCTGGTGCTATCACCTTCCTCAGCTTAGGATTTCCCATTTCTGCACATCCTTCTATCCCTAGTCCCTTGGCATGTTTAGTCTAGGATTTACTTTCAACATTAGGATTAGCATTAGCGTTAGAGGTAGGTAGAGGAATTGGCCTTCTCTCGGAGGTTCGTCTTTGCATACGAGGTCCCACAACACAGAGACGATTCCCATTGTTGACTCAGAATTCCAAATCCATCATGATCACATCGAGGGCACAATTTTGAGCACCAATAATGATTTTGTGTGGTCTCCTTTCCATGTTGGATGAAATGCATCATTTGATTAAATAAGCCCAACAAACAACTATATATATATATATATATATATATATATATATTGTTTTTTCTAGTTTGAGGAAACACATTTGTCGATAGTAGAATGTTTGTTTCTCAATGTCAATGTTTTTTTGGGTCCAAATTTTGAGAGTTAGAAAAATTTGATAAAGTTTGGAAATCCAATTAGCTTTATGAGGTTCATTTTTTTGGACATGTATGCGCTTATGTATGTGGATATGAGATACGATGTACTTGTTTCAAATAATAACCGATAAGGTTGAGAAGGTAAATGTCACATAGACGCTCTTTAATAACATTGTATCATCAACTAGAAGAATGTTAAGATAAATTACAACTTCCCAACTAGAATAAATAAGGGAATTATTTAGTATGGATGCTTTACTTGAAGCAATGGATTTAATAAATCCCACCTATTGGAATAATGTCCAAAATGAAAGATCTTTGCAGGAAGAATACCACAAAAGATTGACTACATTGATTTAACATTTTTGTAATCCTATTGATATCAATGGAATGAATATTCTAGGTATTTTAAACAAGAACAATTTGATTGATCAATCCCATGAATTTTCCTCTACAATTCTTGAGCAATTCAAATGTTTGGATAATCCTTTAGAGTGTGGAGAAATAACCCGACTATGGAAAAAAATTGGGTTAAGCACTATTTTGCAGGAAACCATGATTGAGTTTTTTTCATTAGTTGATCTATGTCAAACAATGATTTTGGGTTTAGTTGAAGATGAGATATTTTTCAACACCTTGTCCTTTATAAATTCAAAATTACAAAACAAGCTTGACAAAAATTTGGAAAACTATTTGAGAATTTACACATCATGATACAAAGTGAATAAATTTCCCTATGACAAGGCTTTGACAATATGGAAGTTGATTAATGAAAGGAGAGGGGCTAATAAAAATGCCACAAATACAATAGATGACCCTATTAGATACAAGGATGGATCTATTGCACCAGTTGAATGTCAACAAAGTCAGAGAACTGGTCAAGCAAATGAATGATAGAGATGATCCACCATCAATACATTAGAAGCTTCCATTTGTGGATATGTGATATATATTTTCAGATAATATATTCAAATAATCATTACATTGTTCGAGATAAATGTTTTTCCCTATTTATATATTTTTCAAAAATATAGTAAAATTATTTAATCAATTTGTAGTCTTACGAATGCAAACTTGAAGGAATTGGAAAACATTAGTTTCACTCTTCGAATTCTCCATGCAGAGTCCATAAAATATGATATGCTAAATAACTAGACATGTCACAATATATATACATTGATTAAAAATCAATTATGTTTCTCATACATCTACAAAGCATAAACATAATTTTTTTCGTATGAACCACTATGTATTGAGATAAAAATAACTCTATTCCTCATTAAACTTTATTGAAATATGACTTATGAAACAATTTGAAAATCAAAACAAATGGAACAATTTTTAAAATTAAATTACTCTTAATTACATTATCCTCTGCAACATGTTCCAATCTTCATTTTTCGTAATTACAGTTTGTTGTAAGTCGAGTGACCGAAATGTAATTTTGGTAGCAATTCATAACTGAGAGTGGAGCTGTCCTTTATTTTTCTATGCAAATTTATTGACAAGGTTATCAATGGTTTGTGAGCCAAAAAAGTTTTTCTCGTCTACCTTATCGAGAATTAGTTCTTCTGTTACATCATTATTTTCTTCATGTTATTTAATAATGCATCATTATTAATGAATTGGTTTGTTTTGTCAAAAAGCACTAGTAAAACAAGCTTTATTAGCTCTTGTAGTTTTCCATGCGCTCTGTAACATTGTTTGAAACTTATTCAACAATTCTTATGCTTCACCTAACATCACACACTTATGAATGATAGATGATGCCTTTATTGAGGCATCAATCCGGTTGTGAATTCCTCTGGATGCCAATTTTGTGTCACTGAATTTATAGATAGCTTCCAAAATTTTCCTTGTTGTATCCTCTTTTGAAGTCATCACTTTTTCTTTATCGATTACATATTTATGGATATTTTCAAATGTTCCCTACATACCATTTTTGAACTCAAAAATATAATCAAATAATCAATTTTGTGGTTTATTTCCCCCAAACATTATCCTTTATATTAATCACTGTCTTTTTATAAAATTTGGATAGTTTGGTGTTGGAAGATTGTATTTCCTTTTGTGATTTTACCAACTACTTTTTCAATATTTCATTTTTTCTCTCTTACTTATGTAACCTTTCCTTGAGTTTTCTCTTTTCCTCTAGGTTTTGTTCCTAGTTTTTGTATTTTCTTTCTCTGCCTTCACATCTTCTTATAATTTTCCTAGCCTCTGTTGTAAACTACTATAATTGTGGTTTCCTATAATTGTTTCTCCACTTCTGCGAGTTCCACTTGTTCTGTTAATTTTCGGTGACAATAGACATAGAGGAGATGATTTTATCTTCTCCAACTCACCGGTCTTATTAACTATCACTTTTGTATTTTCTTTCTCATTTTCTAGATCTTCCTCCAACTTTTAAATTTTATTATTAACTTATTTTTAATTTTTGTCTTTAATAGTGCTATGTATGTCACATCATTGTTCCTTTCTACGATACATTTATTTTTCACAAGGTTTCATCATGGTAAAATTCATTTGAAGAGTGGTTACTTTGAAGACATTGCAAATCATTTTATCTTATGATTTTTCAACTTTGGGAACAACATAAATGTACTCCATGGTATCTCGTGTTTGGGATATATGTAGAAAATATCTTGATTGTGACAGGGATATGAAGTTACAATATCCTATATAATTTTCTTTTATCTCTTTCTAATTTTTGGGAAATCTCAATTTGGTAATCAAAACCCGAGGCTTGAGGAGGAATCCACAACTTGAATGGAGGAAAAATTGAATTTTGGGGGCATTTCCTTACAAATTAATTTTTTTAGGGTGAAACTACTCTGCTATAATTAATTACCTTGAGGTAATGATACCCTGCGTAAGAGTAATTGTATCTATCCCTATATTTTACTTTATCTTAGGTGCTTTTTGGGCGGTGAGAACTATTTTTATTGAACTCTTTTAAATAATGCTTTTACATGGCACTTTCTAACCACTACTACTACCATCATTACCACCACCAACTTTGTCAAAGAAATTTACTTGCCATTCCTCCTCTTGAATATGTAACATGTGGCTATAACATATACTAAGGATTTGAATCCAAAGAAAAATTCATTAGAATACCACTTCTTGTATACAATGGTACTTTCTCCAAAAATCCAAGGCCCAACCTATTGGAACCTTGTCTAGGATGTACCTCTGGTGGCATCCAAATGCCTTGTCATGTTGAACCCTAACCACCACCAGTAAAACCCATTGTTTTGGTCATCGCCCATGTAGTATATGTTTGTTTTGTGCTTTCATTCAAACCTAGTTTATATGAGATATATCCCCCTATAGGGGAGTGTGTAGTTCCTTTTCCTCCTTAGATTGATCACACTTCTTGCCTCCGTGGGATGCACTACATTTCACAATCTAATAAAAACCACTTCTTCTAGAATAGAATCATATTCTGAAACAAATTTTGGATCACCTAGGTCCCACCTTATAGACCAAAAGAAATTTAATTTTATATCAAAAATCAAAATCTAGATAATTTTACATGTTTTTAGAATAGGATTTTTAGTAGCTTTTTATTAAAAAAATTCACACGTCTCAATTATCGCATTTGCCTCTTTTTGTGGATGCAATCCCAAAAATTATGTTGACAACTCTTGAAAAATAATTCCTTTCTCAATAGCAATTTCATCCATTAATTTTTTTACCTCATCCCAAGAGTTTTTGTTTTTCAAATTTTCTAGTAGGGGTTTACTTTCATGTTGAATTTTAGTGGCAGAGTTCTTGTTTGCCACTACCATTTCTTTAATCACCTCACATGGTTCATACGAATAGTAGAGTCATCATAAAACTTAACAATTTGTAAAATTTCATGTGCCACATCGAATGCTTTTCTCTTGAATGTGAACCATCCAAATGAAAAAGGTAAGGAAGGAAATATGCTCCTCTTTTACTGAGTAACAAAATACATTTTATCGATGCTTTCCATATGCTATATTCCAAGGCAAAAACCCTCTTTATCACATGTATTGGAAATTTGTAAGGTTGTAATCCTAATCTATAAAACCTTAGCACAATATATTCCTCCATGAAGTACCAATTAGCTAATTGTATTTCTTATCTTAGTTGAATGCAATCTCTACAGGTCATAGGAAATCTAGGAATTCTAGTTTTTGTAATTTCTGATAAAGTGGAGCCCAAAAGTAGTCCACAAATTGATTGTAGTCCTCTCTACCATCAAACATCCCTATCTTGGGGTCCAATTAATTAATAGAAGCAACACTTTTGGTTGGACCTCAACATCATTGTAGTCTGGATTGCAAGCTTGTTTCTCACAAACCATTCAAAAATGCCATAGAAATAAATAACACAAGTAGGTGTGAACCTAAAGGTCTTAGTATTAGAACCTTATTTGATTATTAAGAATTATTTATGCATATATTCTATGATGTTCTCAACAAATATGTATGCACAAGTTGGGGTACTGAAATGGATATTATATACCATTTCAAGGAGGGTTCCATCCACTTTCTCATTGCTATCAAATCCAAGGAAAAATGCTAGCATAGAAATGGTATCCCTAACCCATGATTTAAAGATCACAATTGGATAAGGGGCCTCCCTTTTGGTAACTTTTGTCATGTGTTTTTATTTGAAAAAAATGATCTTTAACATTTTAATTTGTGACATGATAATCATTAGAAATTATTTCTACATTTATGTAGATAGTTCCTAATTATTTACTTTCAAACCCCAATACATGGCCAATATTTTCCTCTATAATGGAAAAAATTACCTCTTCGATGCCATTTACAAAAACATTTTTCCATCCTAATTTCGAACACGAGCATAAAAATTCGGGTAGAGAAAACTCATAGAACATCATGTGTCCCAATCCAACCATCTATGTTGTCCAACCTAATGGATTTGTATGATTATTTTACTTATTATTTGATGTGTAGCTAAGTTGTACGGTTCTTAAAATTACAAGATCATAAATATCATGATATTCATCAATTTAAGTAGTTTTGTGAATGGGATTAGCGTTGAATTTTTGGCTTGTGTGGAGGTAAACATGCGTGGAGTTTTGGAAGCCCTCAACCATAAACCCTAAGATTGAATTTTTTTAAAGCGAGGCTTATACAATTCTATTTATAAAAAGAATCAAGATGCAAGATGAAACTTACTCGAAAAATGAATATTCGACTCTTTCACGACCCACTTCTTTTCAACCTTTAGTTTTAGTATGCCTTCCATAATGCAATGTACGCTATATAATTTTATACTTATAGTTTTCCATTCAATTGAAATTATTCCCAACATTGAGAAAGGAAATTATTGAAACAAATCTCAACCGTTATCCGCATCCTTCAAATTCCACATAGTGGATAATAATTTTCACTTTTCTAGGCCTATTCTGGGAACTTCTATTCAAAATGTGGGTGTGTAAGACCTTCATCCTAGAATACAACCTAAACTATTGATCGTTATATATCGAGACGATGCGAATATTTATAAATAATTTAATAAAACATACTTTGCCAAGATTGCGAAGAATATTTGTAAACAAGATTAAGACATGTAGTTTACATGGTTTCACCATGTTTGTGTGACTACCATCGCATCGATGGAAATTAATGTAAGGACTTAAGATACATGAGCAAGAAAGATCAAATAACAAGTCAGTAACATAAATTATTAATAATTAATGAGGGTTTTATTGAGGCCCTCTCCCTTGTAGATCAAAAACATGTGAATTACATATATTACACATAAATGAGAAAGGACATCTTGAGTCTCGAATTTTTGTAAGGTCTTACCCAGAGCCCTTAAAAACTATAACTTGAAATTTATATTAACCAAAAATTAAAATAAAAAGAATTGAGACCAAGGAACTAGGAAGGAGGTTGAGAGACATAGATTAATTTTAGTGTTCATGCTTTGTAACTGTTCCTTCCAACAACTACCCACTTCCTGTGTTTAGGAAAGGATGATGACATTCCTACTCCTAGCCTACATTCAATATTTTATGGAAGTTAAAGAGAGTCAAAATTATTTATCCATGTCACTATCCGGTAGTGGTATGATGTCGAATCTACACTTTTACTTTGAATGGGGTCTCCACTCACACTTGTAGTATTTATCACAAACTTTACAAAAGGATATGGGAAATTTATATTCCACCTCGAAGGGGAAAATTAGGGGATGAGTTTAGAGGCATAGATTAGAAACAAGAATGAACGATTATCGACCATATAGACCTAAGCATTTTTAAGGAAATATGAGCCTTCGCAAGAATGACATTCTGGAGAAGAGCTTGATACACATAAAACATTGGGGATATACGTGCCAATTTGAGCCTAAAGATTCATATTACTACCATTGACAATGGCTCGGACTACTCATAGTTGTCTTGACCTAGGATCTCCAACACTTTATGAATAAAAGATTCATTTCCTACTACCAAATTAAAAGTCCCTTAGAGGAATTCAGAGGAGATGCCGGTGAAATTGTGTCGTATACTCTTAGAATCATACATCATTACAAATTTGGAAGAAACAATTGATCAAACATAATAGGAAACAATTACAAGTTATAATGACTATACTAACACCTTTTAAAGAAAATTGGTGATGGAAAACTAAAACATAAATGTGAATGAAACAAATTAATGGTGACACAAATTGTCAAAGAATGATCTATCAAGTCACTTAATTTTTAAAGTTTAAACATGTTTTTTAGATTTTTACATGAGATTAAAATATTTTCCATTTAATTTGTCATTACTCACTCATCATTGCATAGTTTTAATGGGTGAAAAAATATGGAGCTATTTAGGAATGTAAATTTTCTCGAGACGAATGGGAGTATGATTATGTAAGAAACTAAATGTAAATTTGTTGATTGATTTAGATAAGTATAGGGAGCCATGTGATGTATAAGGGAAATTTATTCTGAATGTAATAAAGTTGGTGTTATTTTGGGGATGGATATTTCCATGTGGAAAGATCCTATTTGTTGAATTTGTGTGTTTGTTTTCTATTTACATGGAGTTTCATGTTGTTTTAAGAGCTAACCATTTAAATTTATGAATTAGGGGTTGATCATTTTGGAATTGGGAGTTTCAAGTTTAGTTGGGGTGTTATGCAATTTAGATTTTGGTTGTTTACATTTTAGAATTTGATTATATTTAAGTTGTGCCGAATATATTACAACATTGTTATAAGTACAATTTCTTATGACTAATTATAATATCATTTGCAATTATCATGTTATTGGTTAGTTATAGTAGGCCTATAAACATGGTTCTATTCTCTTCGATTTTGAATGATGTGAATTATATGTGAAGTGTTTCAACTCAATTTAAAATAATTCATAGGTCAATATGGTGTCACCCAATACATGGGTTTATTTTCAAGTCATGTGGTAAACTATTCTTGTACTATCCTCTAAGGGTGTTGAAGCCAACCCTTTCTTTTGACCCATGAGCTATTTTTATTGCATTGTTTTATATTGTGATTAAATTACTTTTAGTAATTTTTTTTGAATTTCTTAACCTACTTTATTTAAATATTATATTATCCTACAAGTGGCTTGTTTTTTATTGTTTTAAACTTTTCATAAAATGGAAATCTCAAATTTAACCTTTAGAGCCTTATTTTTGGGTGGGGTTTGGACACATAAACCTTTTCCTACATCCCCACAGCCCTAAATGGGGCCCATGTCAATACCCCTTATGTAGGTGGATACATTTACATTCCCTTTGACCTATTTATACTTCTAGAGTTACGGAAACCTTTGATGCATCAAAGACATTTCTTTCAAAGGTACCCAAAATACATGCGAAAAGTGTAGAACTTTATTAATCACAAAATTCTTTAATATGTTTTGAGTTTTTACAAGAAATTTATGTCCGTAAGAATAAATGTGGCACCTATGATTGATTAATTTGAAATTAGTCACTTAATCAAATTCCATTTAGGGATTACACTTGTCACTTCTCCAAGCCTATTCTGGGCACTTCCATTCAAAATGTGGGTGTGTTAGACCTTTAACTTAGAATAGAACCTTCACAGTTGATCCTCATATATCAAACGATGTAGAATATTTCTAAATAAAACATGCTTTTCCATTAATATTTATCAACATAAATGAACACAAAATGTGTGTGTGTGTGTGTGTGTGTGTGTGTGTGTGTGTGTGTGTGTGTGTGTGTGTGTGTGTGTGTGTGTGTGTGTGTGTGTGTGTGTGTGTGTGTGTGTGTGTGTGTGTAGTGCGGGCGCGCATGTGTGCGCGTGCGTGTAACATCTCAAACTAGAAATTAACACAAAATACATTTATTTATTTATCGTCAAGCCTCAAAAGGGCATTATAAATGTGACACCATCATAAAACCTCAAAGGAATTACAAATTACAATGTTAAAACTCAAATGCATTACAAATTATTAAATTCTTCCTCCTTAAAGGGTATACAACTGATGTATATATAATTTTTCCATTGCTTGGGGCTCAAAATAGATTATATAAAGATAGAACACCTAGCTTTAGACCGAAAAACATATTAGAAAATAAAAAGGAAAGGATTTAATACAAAAATGTTGGAATTACCTATTTTTAAGAATTACATGATTTTATAATGATAAATCCTTAAAAATGGAAAAATTTGTGTATGCTTGAGCTTTATTTGGAACTTCCACTTGAGGTTGTCTGAGTGGACTACACTTGAACTCGTTGAGCTCATTTACGGATGCTCTCGAACTTGTTTTCAATGTACAAAATGGATGGCCTTGTCATATTTGGCACCTCTTTCATAAAAATTAGGATGTTTACATACAAATCCCTTCTTGCCGACGCATTAATGAGTGAAGCTTTCTCTACTTTAATTCTTGTAGAGGTGACCAAAGTCATGACAGTTCATTCTTGTCTTGTTGCATCATCCGAGCACAACTTGTGGCCAAAATTTATATGAAATTTTGTACTTGGTTATCAAAGAAATGATTTTGGATTAGTCTACCATTTGGATGGTAAACTGAAGTGATTTGAGATTCTTCCAAAATCTTAGTAACTTTCTTTGTGGTACTCTCCAACTCACCTAATGTACTTTCATAGATCTTAACCAATTAATCATTTCTTTCAAAATATTCTCTAAGTAAATATTTCATGTGCTTAGATAATTTTTTAACATGAAATACATTAAGGCAAACATTCTTGCGTATGATTTTCAAGATTTTGTTTATCATGGAGTTAAGCCTTCTCATATGGTTATGTTGACCTCTGATTTATTGTAGCCCATGTTCTCCTATGTATTTATGGATCTAGATGGTGATCAAGAGTTCATACAAGGTCTTTAAGGTAGTCTGAACATTTGGAAAGGTGCTCTTGAGAACAACCAATTATATTTGAGAATTGAGGGCATCCAATCTAGATTGGATTACTTTAATCAAACTAGTTATCATTTCTTGAGTAACATCTATGAAAAAATGAGGGTTAGTGTCCATAACTTATTTGCTTGTGTGAGATTTCTTATAAATTTGGATAATGCCCACCTTAGTCTCTATGTAAACAAGGGCCATTCCTTGAGCAAGCTTCCTTTTAGTCACCCTTTTAAGAGCTCTTGCATGAAATTAATACTTCAAGTCTAATTTGGGGTCTTTAACTTGCACCATAGTAAAATCCATTTCTTGCCGACTAATAGGAATTGTCCATGTTTCCCTTTAGGTGGTAACTACAAGTTGTAGCTATGGAGGGAATGGAAGAAAAAGGCCCCATTACTTATAGAAAGGGACCTAGGGTACAATATAGTGATGGTTGGGGCTGAGGAGGTGGCAAAGGGGCCAAGAGATGACTCGGGGAGCTCTGTGTAGCCATTATAGTAGAGAACAAGGAACCATGAAGATAGGAAGGGATGGGAAGAAGTGGCATTGACATGCCTGGTAAAAAGGTTTGAGGAACATATGGAGAGAAAAAAGGGAGCAAAGGAGGGTTGAAAAACCAATAAGATGGTAGAGGCGGTGGAGGAGGGGTGCGGAAAGATGGAGAAGGCTGCATTAGAACCTTCAATATTACCCAAGAGGATCTCTTAATAATGGTGCCAAAAGAATTTGGGGGTGAAGTTGAACTAATTAGAAGAAGAGGTGATGCACAAGAAATGGGTGCAAATATTACAATTTATGTATATGGTGCCACTACGATGGAAGTGAATAGTTGAACATATGACTTTGTGAAACCAAAGAAAAAAGAAAGGGGATTGTCACTTGTGCTAAAAATGGTGTGGATATTAGAATTGACATAGGAGAGGATGAAGAAATTGAGGTATTGGGCATAAGAGAGGTAGGAGAGGAAAAAATATTAAGGCCAAAATAAAGGCTAGAAGAGAAGGTGAAATAAGGAGACTAGTTGAAATATGCAATGAACGGGGATCTTGAAAGCTAATACGGCCTAAAGTCTCCCCACCATCTTTTGCCTCATTCTCAAAAGAAGAGGTAGAAGAAATGATGAAACCTAAAATATAAAGATGAGAAGAGGATGGTTAAGAGGGAGGAGTGACCATAATATTAATAGCTATAGAAGAAAAAAAAGAAAAATGGACAAACATGGGAAGCCATAGTTGAATGGTACCTACCAAAGGAACACTCATAGAGTCTTGACCTTCTTTGTGCTAGATGAAACACACGTAGTGACCAATGAAATGCATGTTGGGAATGTAATTGGTGTGCTTAATGCTCAACATGGGAAGGACTCTATGTTTCTTTTTAAAAATGAGGGATCCCAAATAAAAGCTTCTTATGTTTCTTAGGGTTAATACCCTCTTCATTTAAATCTCCCTTAATTTATTCTTCCTACCTGGCCTAAGCTCAATAACACTAATTCTGATTGGCTTCCCTAGTGGAGTGTAGACAAAATTATGGTTCCTCATATTAATGGATATGATCATTGGTTTCATTCTTGAAAACTAAGTTATTTGTATGTTTTTGATGTTTGTAGCCATAGGCCATACCTAGATTGACCCTATAGAACCGAGAAACTCTATTTTATAGATCATAGGGCATTAAAGTGTGGTAATCTAGGTGGAAATATTTCCTATATGAGGCCATCTTCTTTACCTTTTTCTAGTTAGTTAGAATTGTATATCCAATCTGGAAGGGTAGAGTAGGATAAGTATCCCTTTACTTCTTCAATTCCTTGGAGACATATTGGTACATAATATATTTCTTTTCTAGCTTATATGGGACACATATTAGCATCTTGAATGAAATAGAGAGGATGATTTCCACCACGATCACAATACAATCTAGATAAAACCAAAAATCTCCCCAAGAAGTCAATGAATTAATGATTCGATGACTGACCCTAGGAATTGGAGTGTCATAGATGGAAATGAAAATATTTATTAGTGGTCTGAGACTACCTCAATGTTCTTTTAGTAGTTGTTCATATGCAAAATACTAAAAACCCCGAGGACTATGTGTGGATGTTGAGGGGTCTAATTGGGAAATCCTTGAAAATATTGAACTACACACTTTGTATCCAACAAATAGGACATCATGTGTAAATGAGTCTTCATATGCCTAAACTCTAGAATGTTATTGTAGAGATTGAAAGAAATTACTCCAGCTAAAGTAGGGACTCTATTGTCATTAATTATCGTTGCCAATAGAGGTACCCATGTTTGGTTTACATGCACAATATTAGGTACACTGAAAATTCTATTTATGAGATCCATAATAGTCTTGAATCCTCATATGAATGATCTAATAATCATATTATGAGGGGATACCTTCAATTTGAAGTTTCTATAGTATTCTACCCAATCCTTATGCACTACTTTGATCTTATTATTATATCCCCACTTCTCCACAATTTCCTAGTTAAAGACTATGTTTTCTGGTGGAAGGTGATAATAACTGAAAAATACATATTCATTGACATTTCCAATAATATTCCCACCTTTGGACATTAAAATGACCCCTCTGATTTTTTTTTCACCCATAATTCCCCGAGTAAATCTATGCATGGCATTACTTTTGCCTTTCATGCTAGGATATATAGTCTTGTTTGTTGGATTACAACCAGTCCACCATATACTTGCCTCCTATCTTGGTAAGATTAATCATCATTATCCACTAATATAGCTTCATCAAATTCTATTTTCAAGGCTATGTAGTGATCCTTTCCCACCACTTGTTTGCTAAAAATTGTATCCTCGAAGAGATGGTTTGTGATTATGCTAAAATGTAATATGAAAACTAAACAATAAAAATATGAAACCCTAATATGCAAAGAGGGTTGGAAGAGAATTAGTTTATTTGAATATGTCATGGGACTATGTCACAGTGGATATTGGCTAAACATAAATGGGAGACCGTCACACTAGAGCTTGAGAAAATGCAGATCTAAGTTATTTGACCGGACCAGGGTGCCTAGGGTGCCTGGTCTCTGAAAATGGCCAAAACCTGAATTTGATAGGGTCACTAGAGCTTTGCACTTGTTTGCTTCTTGTCATGTGTATGCCACTAAACTTTTCTAGATCTCACTGTAAATATGGAATGAAGGAATCACTTGTAAAACCCCGCACGAAGCATCAACACCCTCTACAAAAGAAAGATGCATACGAAGGGGTCGAATGTCCTCGAGATTTCATAATGGTTTTCTTACGGATGAGCATTGCACTACATCTTAGACCTAATGTAGTTCTATGTGTGTGTATGGAATTATGCCCTAGGTTTCTCTTGTGCATGTCACACTTGAAGTAACGAGCAAGTAGTTATATGTAGAATGTAAATAATGTGTGCATGGAATAGAATAAACTTCCCTCTTATGAAGTGTTACAAATGAACTAGCGTTTGTCCCTTATGATGGAGCTAGATGGATGCAAATAGATAAATGTAAGCCTTGATGGATGCGCAACCTTAGATGGTGCTAGATATTGCTTAGTCCTTATTATTATCACAAATATTTATATTTATATGGTTCCTTCACTTCAATTTCATAATTAATACCGAAAAGGCTGACTACCAAAAAGATAAGATGCTCAAATAGATAGAAAGGACCCAAAAATGTGAGTAAAGTACAAAGAGGATGGGGACACCTAGAGGGGACAAGGGCACTGGATGGGTGCTCTAGTCTAGAAAAGATAAAATTGAAGTATGAAAAGATAGACTGGGCTAATAAAGGTGCGAGACCGAAAGTAGCTATAGAAAGAAAAAAAAGTTGGCCAAAGACATGGGTTAATCAATACTTTTATTACTTAGGAACCATATGAATAGTAGTATGAGATCGAGACTAGATAATTACCCAAAGTGTGTGATTTTGTGTCTAAATTTTCCCCCACTTTATGTTGGTGAGAGGAATACTCGGTAACATAAAGTAGATAGATATGCGTACCTGATATCCATGTAGATTGATGCGAGAAAGCATGCCGAGAAACTAGACAAAAGTTTGGAGTGATAAAAAAGGTAGAACATGGAGACTAAAGATGTAAAAGTGTAAAAAGTGATGAGATTGAACCTAAGGCGGAAGCACGTGTGTAGATGCCAATATGTGTGATGTATCTGTTGTTAGTATCGATGTTGTTGTTGATTTTGATGTTGGTGTTGACTCCTTGCTTCCCATACGAGACAAACTTGGAAAAGAGAAGACGATCAAGTAGTCAAATACACACATATATATGTAAAAACATGTATTGGAGTATATAAAAATGATAAAAATGTGAAAAAGGAATAAGTGCACTTGATCCATGATGATAAAAAGGGTGTAGAAAGGATCCCATTGATGAAGTGTGAGTTTTTTGGGCGATCTTACGCCACTGGCCAAAGAAGTGTAGGGAGGAAAGTGTGATTTATCCTCTAACTTAGAATCGCTTCTGGCAAGAGATCTCTTTATTGTCAATGCCACAACAGAAGTAGTGTAGAGAGGAAGGTATGATGTTATCCTCTAACCTGTAACTATTCCCTATAATAAAACACCACTTGTAGATGATGTGTACCAATGCTTGTACTAAGGATAACTTGCCTTGTAAAAGACGTTATGTATGGAGTTTTGTAGAGATTGTGTTGAACCCACTCACTATGTAATTTCCCCCTAGTTATAGGCACTCTAGGAAAGGCATCACTATAATAAATACCCAAGTCTAATTTTGAGCCCCGAACTATGCTTATCTTTGTCATCATTCTTGTCTTTGTGATGTGTATTGTGTGTAGACCACTCTATGGGGTGACCGATTCACCAAAAATATTCCCCCTCTTTAGGGGCACATGTGACATCTTTGTAGGAGGATGCGACCCAAAAGAGGACCAACTGCTGAAACTGAAATTGTGCCCTGCAAGGGAAGGGAATGTGCTTGGTAAAAACCAAGGCACATTCAAACAAGTGGCTAGGAAATAAGTGTTAGTACAAACAAAAACATGCATGCATAATACAAAATGTAAGATACACAGAAATACGAAGCTAATATGCAAGATGATAATGTAAACACACAAGAAGATAATGTAGGTCATGAATAGTGGGTTGCAAACATGGGAAACCACTCACGATGTTGCAGACACTCAAGGCCATCTTGGAGAAAAAAGCAAGTGTGCACACAAGACAAAGGGAAAAGCCCGCAAACAAAGGCATACAATGACAAACAAGTACAAATAATGTAATAGATAACCATGGTGGAAAATATCCCTACAAAAAAATGTTGCACCAAGCACTCATTTACACGTTAGAAATATAAATAGTATGTAAAAGCATGTATAATCTGATAAAGTAGTGTGCTATGAAACAAAATGAAACAATAACACCAGTAGCATATGAAATTAGTTGCCCCATGAGCTGCCGAGGACCGGTACTACGTACTACACAAAGCATCCATGCTTTGCGCGTAATGGCCCCGTATAATATTCGATCAAAAATAGAAAGAAATTTGACGCACATATCTGTATGATAAAGAGAATGAGATAAAAGATATCTATCTAGCATGTGTAATAAAGTGAGAATGTACAAGTAAATACAAGAAAGAGTAAATGCAACCAAGATAAGCAGTATGTTGTGGATGGATGAAATGGAATGAAAAGTGAATGATAGGAGTGGTATGCCCCCCAAGTGAATGGATTTGTATGTAGTGAGGTTCATTTGTTTATTCCCCCTTAGCAGTCAATAATGAATAAAGAAACTAGAGTGCGTCATTGGGAAATGGTCGAACTAGGTGTTGTGTGTGATGTGATGAGATGAATGTGTAGGGATGATATGCGAAAAAAATACGAATTGTGGGTGATGATGTATCCTAAGTGTATATCACTAAAATATGATCAAAATAAGTGATGATATGGTCTACTACGTATATCACTACAAGATGAGAAGGAGTGGTGATTTAGCCTAAAGCATATACCACTAAATGATGTAAGTGGAAGTGATGATGTAGCCTATGGCGTATATCACTAAGAATGTCACATGATAGAAATATTGAATGGTTGAGTGTGTGAATGTGGTCCATTTGTGATGTATACCCTCAATAGTCCAGTATGGACCGTGATACTAGAGTGCGTCATCGGGTAGTGAGTGCAACACGTAAAAGTAGATGTCTAAAATGCATAGTAGGTGTGGTGTAATGTGTGATGTATATTATGTAATGCAAGATGTGTAGATGATATAGGTGTAGACTATGTAGGATGTATGAAACATAAAGTGTGAATAATGCGTGAAAAATGTAAAATGTAATATGTAGGATATAAGATGTAAGATGATGTGTATAGACAAAGATGTAGGATGTGTGAGGATGTGTAATGCGTATTGTGTAGTGTCTACTATGTAGTGTGTGAGGTTCATGTGTATAGAATTCCCTCAACAATCAAGTGTGAACCAAAGCACAAGAGTGTGTCATCGGGTAATGTCGATGCTAATATGTGTGTAGTAGAAGATGTGTGTCATCAATGACAGGGAAGATAAACACAATGCCCCCAAGGGTGTAATGGTGAGTGAACTTGCTGAACATAGAAAAATCACTAAGTACCTAGGAAGAGGTTAGCGCACATTGAGGCATTGGAGAAGAAATGTGCACCAAGAGGAAAAGGTTTGCACATGGAAGACAAGAAAGGATTGCGCTTAAGGGATAAACACTTTAGCCAGATTTTGGGATGCGAATGTAAATATGGACTTGGAGTGATGGAAAAGTAAGGTTTTGAAGACAAGATTAAAGCATGAGGACTTGTAGTTCAAGTAAAGTCTATATTTAGGATCAAATTCCATGCAACGCTTTAGGCTATTAATATGATTAAAGTAGAGTTAACTATATATTGTCTATTATTAGGGAAATCTTGCATGCTTTTATATTTATCTTTGTGAAATGCGCATGAATATTATTAACATGTAACCTATTTTGAGGATGCTTACGTGGTGAAGGGAAAGTCCCCACCCTTATAAATATGTAGTGATTGTCACGACCTATGGTTCAGATCAAACTGTATTGTAAGGTTATGATGTTATTTTTCTTATGCACATAATCTTGTGGTCGAATTTATGATGTATTCAGATATCATACTATTTTTGGATTAATATAATGGAGTTATGTGGATGGATTATGGTTATGAATAACAATGTTAATGGATCTTGTAGAGTAGATCTAATATTTTTGCTTGTTTAAAGTTCATTATGCTATATGTTAGATCTGATTCTTGTATGCCTAGATTTGGTTTCTTTGTTACTATTATGGGATGTATTAGATATTGATCATGGAGTTCAACCATCATGCATGCTAATACTCTTGAAAAAGCTGCCATAAAAGAGGGACTTGGTACCCTTGCGTGCTTTGGGTGAGCGCTCAGTTTTGGCTAAGTGATGTGTCAGTGCGCCTTGGGCTATTTGGTAAAATAAAAGACTACATTTTGGTTCCATTGTTTGGGACCTATTTTCCAGTTATTTTCCAGGATGTTGCATGATGAAGATGTACCACATTGACTTTGGCCAGCATTGAGGATTGGTTAGACAATTTAGAGGAAGAGTATGCTCACATATTTAACACTGGACTTGAATTTTATGCACGCGCATGGGTTGAACAAAATTTGTATCATGAGCTTTATGAGATGTTCTTTTCTTGTTTCCTATAGATTTGTACAAGTGGTAGTAGCATACGCATCGAAGAGAAATTGAGTTATAGAGCACTTGTTTGGACACAGAATATTTCCAAATTTACATGATGCTAATCGACTTGGACACGCGCTCTAGATCATTGGTGGAGTGGTGTGTTGAACAATTATATTTTAGAGTACGCGGTTTATACTTATTCTTGTCTAGAGGTTGCTGAGTTCTAGTTCTTGCGTGAACCCAAAGGATCTTATTTATGTGCTATCCCTTTAGTGATTAAGATCTTGATCGTGATGCTAGATTTAGAATGGTGTCCTCTGGCTAGCTAAAAATCCACTGTGTGTGAGGGAAAGAGTAGGTGTGGTGAAAGATGGCGTATATGACAGTGGTAGAGAGGTATAGAGAAGAAAGGTGGCTTAAGTTTAATGAAGCACATGAGAGGGACTCGGAAAATCAACATGAAATTATGGAATGAATGGTATTGTGGAGAGAGATGAATCGTGAAGGATTTGGAGCTCACGTAGAAGATGTGGAGCCAAAGAATTTAGAACTCCCCATTTGGGAAAGCATGGCAGAGAACCCTCTTCGGTTTCAGATGAGAGCACGTCTGAGGAAAGATTAAGAACCATGGGCACACATCTGATCCTACTTGGTGACCTAGCCCTTGTGCTTGGTGTTCCAGTTCTGAGATAATTATTAAGAATCCAGCTAGTATAGGTGCTTTGGTAGCAACATGTAGATTTAATTTTCTAGTAATTTCAAGAGTTAATCAGGTAGCCCATTCATCTATGGCATGGAAAATCGTCATTTTGTTATTTAGAGGTCCGGTTGGAGGTATATTTTTTGGCACATCATCAACATAAAACGTAGGTGTGCAAAATGTTGAAATCACTTTTGGAAGTAGTATAACTTCACATATCATGGGAGTTAAGTTTAGCACAAACAAATGTTGGAACCCAAGGTAGTATGTCCTCTAGTGGTGTATTTCTTGCTATAGGAGGGGGATCAGGAGGATAAGGTGGTTCAAGATCTAGTGGTTTTATAGGCGAAGGAAACATATGAGGTAATACAGGTTTTGATGTGGTGGGCACGTTCCACACCAACCCCAACAAGTCTATTTAGAGATGTCTCTTCATCTCCCAAAATACAAAAGGATTGAAGATGTAGATGAGCACATGCATATGTGTGAGATACTATGGCATGAAAAAGGGATTACAACTCTTGAGTGTAAGGCAAGTCAATTTGCTACTACTTTGTAAGGGTGCGCACGCATAGTTGGTATAGGAAATATGATACGAACCGGACTTGTGTAGATTATACTTGTACTATGTGATACTTTCTTAACAGAGAGTTTCACATACCCGAGTTTGAGCAAAAGAGCATCAATTCATTGAAGGAAATCAAGTAGGGCATGGTTGAGAGTGTAAGGGAGTATGATGCCTACTTTAAGACTTTATTATCAAAGTTATCTTATGACATTCACCTAAGTCAACATGCTCAATGGTTTTTAGAGGTTTGATCACACCTTTCAAAGGGTGATCTCACACAAGACTTATAAAACCCATGTGAGGTACTTGAGAAGATTTGCACACTGTTATGTAGTTGGGAGCGTAGACACTAGAGTTAGCCCATTTTTAAGGCTCATATTATAGCTATGGAAAAATAGTTGGAAAAATTGTTAGCTAATTTAGCTCATGAGATGCGCAGTGGTATTTGGTGCATAAATTGTGAAGTAGGGACATACTTGAAGGATAGGTTCCCTCATAAATCGGTGTGGGTCATGTTGTTGGACTACGAGATATGTCACTTGGATCATGATTTAAGTAGGTGCCCATTATTACAACACATGATAAGGAAGAATGTGTCTTACTATAAGATTTTCTAGTCTACCACTCATGATATAGAGAATTACAGGTTGATTGATCAGATTCATGATGCCATTGATATTGGTGTATGTCAGACTAGTGTTGCAAAAATTCCAAGGAGCAAGGTGAGCATCATGATCATGGTTACAATGAAGGGTGCTCTGGTGGTAGTAGTAGAGGTAGAGGTAGAGGATATCATGGAGGATTCAGAGGCTGAGGTCATAGTAGTGGAAGAAGTGAGTTCCCATGGAACATGTTATACATGTGGATCCCTGATCATTATAAGCATGAATTCCCTCAAAATATTATTTTCTCCTTTTATGAAAAGAACCAAAATTATGAAGAATTCCTGGATTTATATGAATACTTGAGAAAGAAGCACAAGTAAGATAAGGGCATGGGAATGGTTAGAGTATAACACATTGTGGAAGATCAGTGGTTGCCAAAGGTAGAGCTAATCTCGAGATGATGCACATGTTGGTCACTACATGCGCTAGGTTGCGCGCCTAAGGGAAGTTCCAAAGAAGAAGCCTATTATTACAAAAGAGGAGGTATTGCATGTAAATTATCCAAACCCTACTCATTAGAAGGAAGTTTATCAAGAAACCATGGAGGTTATTAGAAACTTGCATAGTGAGATACAATGCTTAAAAGAGAAGTAGTCACGAAAGTTAGAGTAGGCAAAAGAAGTTGAGTTTCCCCGAAGGATGTTGATGGTTTAAAGGAGGTTTGTAAGATGCTTGAGATAGGAAAAAATCATTCCTTTATTGGGGGAATGGTTAAGGGGGAAGATGTTACAGGATGGAGTTGAGTGAGAGAGACATATTTTACATGCTAACTTACCTCCTCACAGTTTGATTATGACAAAGAGATCACTCGAATGTAGTTGTTGACGGATGGTTGTTGAGTAAAATTTTGATTGATATAGGTGCATAAGTGAATGTGCTCACTTTGGATGTGTGGAATCAAATGGGAGGCCACCATTACAACCATCTTCAAATGTGTTGTTTATGGAAAATAGGACTAAAGCCACACCCATTGGAGTCTTGAAGGATGATACTATTACTATACAAGAGGCCAAGTTTACTAGGGACTTTGAGGTCTTGGTGCTTGTAGAGGCAGACAATTTTCTAGTATTGCTTGAGAGCCCTTGGTGTTATGCAAATAATGCTGATTTGTGCTTTAATAAAGGATATATCAGTTTTGAGAACAAGGAATAGCGGGTCATCATTCCTTTAACAGATGAAAAAGAAACACCTTATGTAGAATTTTTGAGTGAAGAGGCTTTGAACAACATTTATGTGTGAACCATTAGAGATCCTAAAGTATTTGAGCCATCAAAAGAAAAATTATCCAATGGGATGATGCATAGTCTATGAGTGATACAACTAACATTACTTGTGACAACTGGGCACATGGGACTTATGAAATGATTGGGCACGAGATGAAGAGTGCGATTACGTGTAAGTAGGCCACACTTGTGTTAGATGATTTGGGCAAAGAACCAAGTACCAAGGTACACTAGTGAGGGAAATCCAAAAGTATTTTTACATGCTATGGAAGTTCAGTGGATAGATCAAGTGGAAAAAGGAACATGTTGGTGTATACCTTGTGGGAAAACAACGTCTGTAGTGGATGGTACATAGAGATGGTCTTTTAGAGTGGCGAGAATTGAGAATCACCTTCTCATCTAGATTTATTCGAGTAATGCACCTACCAAGACATGTGAATTCCATGGGAAGGATTCTACTTCACATCAATCGGGTGTTAGAGATAGTGTGGTAGGAGGCTACCATTCAATTGTGGGTGCACAAGTTCTACTTCACCTTGCGAGGATGCACACATGCATGATATGTTTATGTGGAATTGAATAGAGAGACAGGAAATTGGCAAGAATTGATTGTAGGTATGATTCAGACCTTTGACTATTTTTCCACTAAACCTCTAGTGAATGAGGTGTTACAGGTTATGAAGCACTTGACTATGGGAGATAGTGCAAAGGCCAGGAAATTATTTAGGAGTTACTAGGTGAGTCAGATCTGGAGGTGTGCTTTGAAGAAGAAGAGACAAATGTAAAACAACTTGGGTGCACCTGCCTAGAAAAATAAAAAAGATAAAGATGGTCTACATAATTGATGATGAAGAAGTGGATAATCTATATGTTGAGCATATTGATGGTACACATGAGGTCTTAGATAGTGTAGATGAGAAGGCACACACATATCATGAGCCTATGAAAATGAATAAGGTCAACATTGGGACAGATGTTGAACCTAAGGAGGCCATCATCAAAGATTACTGATTTGACTCGAGAGGTTGCTAAGATAATTGAGTTGTTGCACAACTTCTAGGACTTATTTCCTATAGGATATCATGAGTTGAAAGGGGTACATCACTCATTAGGAGAGATGAGGATCAAGTTAAAGGAAGGTGCGTGCTCGATTAGGAAGATGCCTTACAGGATGAATCCTAATCTATGCATCAAGGTAAAGGAAGAAATTGATAAGATGTTGAATTCTAGAATCATTGAGCCCATCAAGGAGTCGAGATGGGTTAGCCCTATGGTGATCAAGTATAAATAAAGATGAAGGATAAGAATTTATGTGGATTATAGGGAGTTGAATGTTGCATGTGTAATAGATCCTTTTCCCACCTTTATTGAAGAGATTTTGGAAGGCGTTGTAGGGCACGATATCTACTCCTTCACTGATGGATTTTCTAGGTATCATCAAGTGTGGATTGCTAAAGAGGATCAAGAGAAGAAAAATTTCACCACTAAGTGGGGAATTTTTGCATACACAGTTATGCCTTTTGGATTAAAGAATACGCATATAGTCTTTTTATGCATTGTTGTGTAGGTATTCCAGAGTTCATTCATAATTTTTAAAGGTTTACTTAGATGATTGGAAATTTTATGGGCTAGTGAAAGATCATTGTGATAATTTAAGGCTTATGTTTGAGAGGTGCCGGTAGTTAAGCATCTCCTTAAACATTAATAAGTGTGTTTTTGCTACACATTTTGGGACTTTTTTGGGGCACATTATCTATAAAGAAGGCTTGTTAGTGGATCCGGATAAGGTTGATGTTATTTTGGGCTTAGAGGAACCTATTAACCAGAGTAATGTGCGTGGATTATTGGGGAACACATGCTATTACAAAAGCATATCAAAGGGTATGCTAGGATTTCTACGCCCTTGGAAGAATTATTAAAGAGTAAAGGAAAGTTCCATTAGGGTGAAGCACAACAACACACATTTGAAACATTGAAGGAAAGGCTTACTACAATGCCTATTTTGTGCTTTCCTTCATGGACCAAACCTTTTCATGTGCATGTGGATGCCTCTGGCATGGCCATTGGTGTTATATTAGTCCATCTTGGAGAAGGTATTATTGATCATCATATTTGTTTTACAATCAGGAAGTTGACCCCAATTGAACAAAATTATACAACTACAAAGCGCGAGGCTTTGTCCATGATCTATGTGCTACATAAATTTAGACAATACTTATTGGCTACCCTATTTATATTCTATATAGATTACATGACACTTAAATAATTTTTGAATAAGCCCGTTTTGCGGGAGGGCGTATGCCATTAGATTTTGTTTTGTTTCAGAATTTGACTTTACAAAGATGGTTAAGCCGAGCAAAAGAAATTCTAGACCGATCATTTTTCAAAGTTTAAATTAGGTGAGGATGCACAGAGCATTGAGGATACATATTCAGATGCCAAGCTATTCAGATTGAACTATGCACCCTCTAACTTAGAATATATTGTTGTCTTTTTGCGTACTGGTGTGGCGCTTGAAGGGATGAAGAGTTTAGAGAAGAAAAAAATTTGCCATACATGTTGCACCCTATATGTTAATTAGTGGAGACTTATACAAACTAGGTCGAGATGAAGTTTTACATTGGTGTGTGCTTGAGCATGAGCATAAAGCTATTATGGAGGAAGCTCATGGTGGGATTGTAGGTGGAAATTATGCAGGAGATGCTACCACGTGCAAGATTTTATTGGCTAGCCTATGGTGGGAAATAATTTATAAGGATTGTATAGAATATTGTAAGGCATGTGACCATTTTCAATGCCTTGAAACCCAGGGCATAGAGATGAAATGCCATTACAACCTATTATATAGAACCTTTTGAAAAGTGAGCAATTGACTTTGTGGGTTCTATTTCCCTACCCACACACAGGAGACCAATCACGCTACATTATGAACTTGTATAGATTATCTTACAAGGTGGGTAAAGTGGTGCATCTACAAAGGATTGCATGGAAGTTATGGCAGCAAGGTTTATGTGGGAGAAATTATCAACATGTATGGATGCCTATTGAGTTTGACAAGTGATAGGGGTACTTATTTTCTTAATGAGACTATCAGATATTATTATTAGAATTTATGGTGGCACACCATAAAACAACACTCATCACCCATAATAAAATGAAAAATTTAAGGCTTTCAACAGGTTATTGGGACATACATTGACTAAATTTGTGATATTGGAAGGAAATACTGAGGATGATAAAGTCTCTATTGTACTTTGGGCATATAAGACAACCTACAAGAGGTTGAATAAAGCCACACCCTTCCAGTTGGTGTTTGACATAGATGTTGTTTTACCAGTAGAATTCATGTTACCTTCTCTCTATGTATTACGTGCGCATGAGGAGTTTGTTGATGAGCAAGAACTTGAAGAGCACATTAATAAAATGATGCGATTGGATGAAATGCGTGTTATATTACAATGGAGTTAGAAGATAGAAAAGGCCAGGTAAAAGGTTTGGCATGATAGACATATAAAGGATAAAATTATTGAAGTTTGATAGATGGTTCTTCTTTATGATTCCAAGTTTTTGTGCCACCCTGGAAATCTCAAAGTACATTGGTTGAGACCATATGTTGTGACTTATATACTTGATTCAAGATCTTTCCAGTTAAAGACACTGGATGGGACACGGTTTCCTGGTTACTTCAACGGGAGTAGGCTGAAGCCCTACTATAAATAAGTCTTCTTGGTGTTTGTAATAAGGTAGTATTGCCATTAGATTAATTGTCCCTTTAATGTATTTCCTTTCTATGTGTTTCTTTTCATATTTTGTATATGCTTTGTCAATTTAGTTATGTGTTGTGTCACGCACACTTGCGCACTAGTAGATGATTACATTATAAGTGATTTCATGCGTAGAGGACTATGCATACCCTTAGTGTGGGGAGGAAATACAGAGTTAGAGTCTTCTAGAGAATGACACGGAAGGGTAATGATCAAGAGAGTGCTTATGGTTGGTGATATTGGTTAGAAGATGGTGGCCATAAGAATGTTGGAAAATAGGTTAATGCCAAAGGAAAATTTGTGTACGGGTAGCGTAGATTACAACGTGAGGTAGGTAGTAGTAGGCATAACTACAAGGATTGAAGCACGAAGGTGATATGGTTCGACACTGGGAATGCGTGAAAGGAGTTATGTGGCCATGGTAGTTTGTGCGCCAAAAGGTTGTAGGTTTAAGTGCACACGATGAGCATGTATGTTGAGCGCATGGAATCCGAAAAGTGGAAAAATCCATTTATTGTGGTAGTACAAAGGTAGGTGGAGGTACAATTAATGTAAATAAAAATTGAAAACTATAAATAAAGGGTTATGGTAATTCATTTTTACCTTATGATAATTTGTGAAAGAGATCTTGCAAACTAGGGCATCCTTGCAAGAGTAATTATGAAGAATCGTGTGTGAAGTTAAAGATTTACAAACCAGATTGGAATGAAGGACACATATGAGAATAAAACAAGTTGGTAAAGGAGGTTATGTGGTTTTAGAGGTGGGGTGTGAAGTTAATAAGAAGAAAATGGTTCTCTGGTTAGGGTTTACAAAACTAGAGCACAAAGTATAGGGTTCATGCAAGAAGAGTGTGATAGAGCAATCAAAGGGGTAAAAAGACTAAGGAAAAAGGTAGAAGCTTGAATCTATACAAGTGAAATGGCACCAAGAAGGGTAGAATGACACCAACCAAAAAAGGGAAAGGGAAGATAAAATCAAAGCGTGACATTGAGAATTTTAGTGAGGAGTGGAATTCGGAGATGCAATACCTAGATGGGGTACTTTTAGCTAGAAAGGATTGGAACTACCATGTAAGGAAAATGGTTATAAGTGATTATAACCATCAAACTAATCAAGCTAAAAAGGACATGACCTTGGAACTGGTTTGGGCCATAGAGGAGAGAACAATTGATGACAATCCAATGTTTGATGATTCAAGAAATAAGGCACTAGAGAAGGCCAAATTGTTGCAACTATACAAGCTTCCATTATTTGGGAATCCCGAGTGCCTATACCAAAGGCTGATATCACATGTTCATGAGGACTACTTCTATTTTGTGGGAAGGAGAATGTGCATAACCCCACAATTGATCAATAAGTACATTGGACTCATCTACACCGATAACTTGTTTGATGACGATATGAGTGACAACCAAGTTGTGAAGGAGACAAATAACGAGTATGAATAAAAGAATGGTGAGCACACCTTTGATATTTCAAAGATAAATAAACTAGTGATGAATATGGTTGCATGCCTTCTTACAAAGCTAAGTGGTCGGATAGGTGGACCAAAGGGAACAAAATATGGTTAAATGTATGTAGAAGGATAGTTGAAGGAACCATCTATAACATCTCGTCTTTTATAGCAGAAGACATTATCGATGCTTTGCGTAGGATGGGGATAAAATTATGTATGGAAATATCCTTCTTTTGATTTTCTTTTCAAAGATAGGGGCCCAATGGCCCCAATGATAGAATATGGGAGTACCCTGAAGAAGACCCTTCCCTAGCTAAAAGGTTTGTTACTTGTACTTGTGAAACCATGACAAAAACATATAAGGCACACATTGATAAGTGGTATAAACACATACGCGATGCCTTCGGATTAGAATGGAGGATTCCATAATAACTATCAGCTTTGGTGAAAGATGAGGTTGAGTTTGTAATATACTAGCATTTCTATATTAGTAGGTTCACTTTGGTTAATGGCACGAAAGGCCCATGGTGCAAGCTACCATTTGCATTCATCGCGAAATACTTCCAAAACACGGTCAATATGTTTAAAGAGGAAAAGAAGTTAATATTTTATCTAAGTGAGGTAGACCAAGAGCATCATGAGATGTGTTGTACCTTGGTCTACCCAAAGAAGCACACCTATGTGGAAAGATATGTCTCACATGACATACATATGCTCAAGCCTATTTCAATACCAATTCTTTGAGACAATTACAACATTTCTATATCTTCATCTGCGGCCTAATTTTTCTCAAGGTGCATATGTGGAAGATGATGTGAGTATCCTAGCAGAGCCTTCAGAAAGAAGGAAGGTGGAGATAAAGAAGATAAGTAGGGAAGAGACTCCTATAACGAGCAGAGCGCCAAGTGCAAATGAAGGCCACTACGGGGACAAAAGACATGTACAAGTATGAGTACTTATACTTGAAGGAAGAAGTATCTAGTGGTGAAGAAACCAAGGGTGTTCCAAATTTATGACTATTAGAATACAAAGATTTTAAAGCATGAGGAGACCGAGGATGAAGGAGAGGAATAAGTGCATGCCTTGGAGGAGGATGAAGAGGAGGAAGTTGGAAACAATGTGCAAGAGACTACATGCATTTCCATCCCAAAATTAGAGACCTTGCGAGAACATGAAGTTGTTGGTATCATAAAACACTTGGTCGATCAAGAGGTAAAGCACAACATGGAAGAAACGAAAGGAAAATAGAAATATGGGAGTTTGGGAGGAGAAACAAGATTCACGATAGGATTCCTAATGGGTGTGCAAAAATGTAGCAGATGTGCATATACCCAACAAGGACCTATTATGGCCTATGATGTAGATCCCAACTGTTAGGTTGTGGAGCTTGTTTTCATGTGAGAAAGTGTTGAAGACTGTACACTAAGAGTACTTGTACACTTTCCATAGTTATCTCACCGGGTTATATTAGATGCCATTATGACCATTGTGTGTATACAAAGAAATTTGAGGATGGAAGTTATATTATCTTGTGTCTGTATGTGGATGACATGTTGGTTGCAGTAAAAACATGCAGGAAATAAAAGTACTCAAGAAACAACTAAGTGAATCCTTTACTATGAAGGATTTGGGGAAGCCAAAAAAATCCTTGGTATGAGGATATCTTAGGATATGAAGGAATGGAAGCTGACTTTATCTCAAGAAGAGTACATTAAGAATGTCTTGGAGAGGTTTAATATGCAGGATGCTAAACCGGTTGGGACTCCTTTGGCAGACATTTCAAGTTATCAAAGGAGTAGTGTCCCAAGATAGAGTAGGAGAGAAACTAGATGTCCAAGGTACCTTACTCATCAATGGTTGGCAATTTGATGTATGCCATGGTGTGCACTAGGCCTGATATTTCCCATGCAATGGGAGCGGTGAGTAGATTTATGAGTGATCCAGTAGAGATCACTGACAGGCAGTAAAGTGGATCCTTTGGTATTTGAGAGGGAGCATGGGGACAATTTTGTGCTGCAGTGGATCAGACACCACTTTGTGTGGTTATGTAGATTCAGATATGGCTAGAGATGTAGACATCAGGAGGAGCATGATAGGTTATGTTTACACTATAGGTGGGATAACAATGAGCTAGATTTCACGACTACAGAAGCTGATGGCTTTGTCAACCGAGAGAGGCTAAGTATGTTGCTGCCACGAGGAAAGCAGATAAATTATTTGGTTACAACAATTGCTTGATGAGTTGGGGCATAAGTAGGAGGAAGGAAAGTTGCATAGTGATAGTCAGAGTGCTATACACCTAGCTAAGAACTCTGCTTTCCACTCTAGGACAAAGCATATATAGTTAAGGTACCATTTCATTAGGATAGCTTTGGAGGAAGAGAATTTGAAGCTAGAGAAGATCCATACCAGTCAAGAATCCTACAGACATGATGACCAAGGTGGTCACAAGGGAAAAACTGAAGCTATGTTCAACTTTGGTTGGTCTTCACGGAAACTAGTGAAGGGTTGAGAAGCTTTCTTAGAGGAAAACTAGTCTCCAAGTGGGAGATTGTTAGGTTGTGGATCCTGTTTTCATGTGAGAAAGTGTTGAAGACTATACATTAAGAGTACTATACACTTTCCATAGTTGTTTCACCGAGGTTTGGGGGCGCACGCCCCAAAAAAAATTTTTGGCCTTAAAACGTGCCCGATATATCGGGAAACATACTTTTCTCATATGGGTGGGATTTTTGACCCATAGGTTTATGGGATGGTTTTGGCCCATGGTTTTAATACCCACGGTTTTGTAAAACTGCTTAAGCAGTTGTCTACTTATATGGTTTCATGCATATGGTAGGATAATGTAATATTGCAGATGTGTTTTGAATTCGGGTGTAAATTCTGTAGAGTTTGTTGAGCATAGCTCCAAACAGATCTAGGTATTGTATTGAGAGAGAGGTGGCTTGTAATAAAATTTGAGCAAGTGATTCTTGGTGGATGTAGCCCAAATTGGGTTAACCATGTCAAATATTGTCTCTTTGTGTTGTGTTATTTTATTCTGCACTTTTATTTGAGATCTGTAATAATTTCTTCATATTAGTTTCTACTGTAGTGATTCTCGTGTGAGGCATTATTCCACATATTTTATCCCTTATTTCCTAACATCAAAAAAGTATTGCGTTCTCGTTACCAAAGTACAATACCGACTGACCAAATTTTATGTTGATCATCTTTTGATAAGGAATGTGCATTTCCACACACAAGAATTATGTTGTCCTAGACGTTTAAGTCCCACGTTGATGAACCTGAATTTAAAGTCATTATGGGAGCCTTAATAAATACCCGTACTTTGTTGAGCTCCAAGGAAGTGAATCCGGTAGTGGATTCTCAACAATTAACTTATGAACAAGCATGTAATGCACTGAATAAGGCATTGGTGGAAGTGGAGGCCGATTCTTTGGGAGGAATAACAAAATAAAAGCGTTGGAAAAGGATTTAGAAGAGAATAATAATAAGATTATCGAGAGGGATAGGGAGATAAAGGGGAAAGAACATATTATTGCACGCTTAAAGGCCGAGTGCAGGAGGAAAAAGGAAGGTTATGTGTGGCTTATAAGAAGGAAGATTTGATAGAAGATTCTATCATACTGGAGCACCCAGAGTTAACCCCCTAAAAAGATGTATGAGATGACCCTCCATTGTTTGGAGTATTTAACGTGCATAATCATGAAGAAAAAGAAACTCCTGGCACTAGATTCTGTGGAAGAAGTTATGGTGCAGTAGAAGAAACATGAGAAGGAACAAATTGAGGCCACCATAACTCAATAAATTGATATTATCGTTTCAGTTTAGACCGTGACTCATATGACATAGGTTATTTCTGATAACTGCGAAGACCATGATCATGTGGTAAGTTTTCTAGTATCCACACATGAGGTAGATGTGAAGAAGTTCCAGACAAAGAATAAGGGGAATCAAGTAGAACGTAACAAGATCCTAGCAGAGGTGGAGAAGAATACTGAGGTAATTGAAATCTTAAGGACCTCTATTAAGAATAAGTTGAAATAATTATATCCCTAGGTTACATGTAAAATGGATGTGTAGACACTAAAATTAGGTCAAACTCCCCTTTGGTCCTTCATCAAATAAACACCTTGAACACATTCACCTAACCATGGCCCCTTTTACCCCACACTAATATTAATTTAATTAAATTAATTAAATTAATTCATTATCCTCACAATATTTATTATTTAAATATCCTAATTGAGATAATACCCACACATCCACCTCACCCATCCACCTCACTTAGCCACCTCACCCTAAGACCTATTCTTAGTATATTGCCATAACTAACTAAGACTTACCCAAACCCTAGAAATCAAAGCCTACATTCCCTCTAACCACATTCCCGCATGTTAGAAGGAAGCTTCCATTCTAATCCTCGGGAAAATGAATGAGATCCTAGAAAATCAAGGGGATTTTCCTAGTTTAGTAAACTAGGAAATCTTGCCCTAATTGATGCTCGCTTACCCTAAACCACCACCGATTAAGCCGGAACCACCATCGGTTATCATTTAACCCCAAAACAACCTTATTTCGACTTTGACACATTTCTGAGAGATAATCACATCTTTTGAGAACAAGTGACGAAACCAAAGCTACATGCAAGTATAACCAACGTTCGTACACACATCAGAGCATCCATAGCTAGCACTGAAGCAATCACATAGCCATTTTCCTTCACGGGAGCATCCGGGAAGTGCTTGCACCACACCAAGTTCCTTCCATTTGATCACCCACCATTGCCAACCAGACATCAAGCTCATACAAGCAGTAAGTTTTGTTAACCAACACTGGTTCATTATCATTTGAGCAGATCTTTTTACTTCTGTTGTTAGTTTCTGCTCCCATTCCCATTCCCCACCATTTTACCTCCATGCAAACTTGACCATCCCTTTACCCACACCATTGAACTACCCATATCTAGACTTTCATCATTCTTGTGCATACCTAAGACCCACACGAACCTTGCCATTTCCCTGTCATTCTCATCTAGCACCAGATCTATCACCTTGCCAAGTTTTATTGAGTTTCCTATACCCCGACCATACCGATGCCGGTTACCTACAATCGACACCGGTTAACCTAAACTGACACCGGTCATACTAGACCAACATTAGTATCTGTGTCTTTTACTTGAAACCAAGAACAAAGCTTCTAAACCTCCACCAAATACCCAAAACCTTACCCTAACCAATACCAACACCTTGATAGTGACCTTGACCTTCAGATTCAATCATAGCTTAGCCTGTTGTGAACAAATTTTCTTATTGTCTATGAATGAGATACCTAAATCATTTCAAATACAAGAGTAGGATTTCCTTTATCATTAGCATTAAGTTGTTTTAAACAAAGGATTGATAGCCATTTAGGAAGTATCAAACTTCGCGGATCTAGCACATGCTTGGCATCCACCGTATATATTGTTTAAATTTTATTTGGTGGTATTGTTTTCCATTTCGTAGTTCCTCCAAGTAAAAAAGAAGCTCTCACAATCAACTATGGATCCGTGTCATACGCGCGCAATAACCTACAATTGTCATCTTAATAGGTATTCCTCCTAGACCATTACCCTTATCTGCTTTAAATCCAACATTCAAAGAAACGCATCTAGAATCGGTGAAACAGGATGCACCGAAAACCTTGGAAGCAAATGGAAAGTATGGTCGAAACATTCAAGACCAAGGGAGAAGATTTGAAATTTGATGAAGTCGGTGCCATGATTGAGGATTTATTTAAACAAGTGCAAAGTGAAGTGGAGGGTGGAATGTCATGAATGAATCATTAGATAAGGATTTCCCCATCCTCCTTACACACTAATAGAATTATTTCATTCTTTGGCGCAAACCAACTACATGTTTTTTATTCTTTATTATTTTATTCTTTCTTGGAGAATACAAATGTTTCGAGGATGGAAAAAAACTATCCGATAAAAGTAAAGGATGGAGGTCCTCTACTCAATGATTATGGTGATAAAAGTGTTTGATCATGTTCTAAGAGTGTTGGAATAGTAGATAGACACTTTGCATGAGTGAGTGAAGCATATGTACATGTGATGGATGAGTATACGATGGGTACCATAGAGTAATAAAATGTGTAGCTGATGGAGACATATGCGAAGTAGAATACGAGAGATAATGGACACCTATGTGGAATAAAACGAGGTCATAATTTACATCGAGATGTAGTAACTTTCCTAGGAATGGGCCTATACTGGTGTGTTGTACTAACAAAGCGATGAGGTTGTGTAAAACATGCATGAGTAGGTGAGATAGGAGTAGATTGTGCTTTGAGTACTATGGGTCATGGTGTACTAGATGTAGTAGGTGATGCATTAGCCATTGATACAGGAAGGTGTGACCATGGAGTAGAAGGAGGCATGCCATTGATGGAAATGAATTGATTGTTGTGAATGAAATTTAGATGCAAGTGATTCATAGAGAGGATAAAATTAGACCTACGAATCCAATTGAGGCCTAAAATCATGTCACAATTGTTGACTATTTGTCTGAAAAGGAAGGGTACAAACATAGTGAGAGGTCCTACCGTAACGTGAAGTTTAACGACACTATATGAATTCATGAGATATGCAATTTGTGATAGTGGATAGCCAATAACGATGATAAATGGAATAGAGCATGCATTGGTGGGCCAAGATGAGTCCACTTTGGTATTATTGATGGAGACTGATTCGATAGAGGAATTAATATGCAAGTGATTAGAAGTGAAATTCACATGATAGTCATGGTTAGAAAAATAAATGGTCGGTGGAGAATTTTCAAGTATGCGCAACCAAAAAGTCAAGAGCCCCGATGAGGGAGGAGCCACTACGTGATATGTGTGATTAGCTAAAGATTCAACTGCTTTCTTGTCATGTTGTGGAAGTGGGTTATTAAATAGTTTGAGCTTACAATTTTCATTGACTAGTGCAGAGTCTGTAGGCTCTAGAAACTCAAGCTTGTTGTTATCGATAAGATCTTAGATGATGGTGTGAAGCTTGAGACACCTATTTGTAGAGTGTCCCACACATTGGTGATAGTCACATCAAAATTTATCATTGTAATTTCTTCCTTTTGGTCACGATGGGTCTAATTTAAGTGGTGGAGGAAGTGTAATAAGATTTCTCTCAAGAATTTGTTGTAATATGAGATGTGGGGAAATAGGGAATTTGGTGAATGTACGTTGAGGTGGTTGTGACTAAAGCTCTTTAGTAGTAGCTACCGTGTTGACAATGTTTTAAATTATCAAAGGATTTTGTGGTAGATGGTTTGAATGTTGACTTATTCTAAAAGAGAGCGGAGGATGATGGTTGTTCTTGGTATTTAAGCTTACCTATGGATATAATTTTGGTTTCGCAAAGCTTAAGAGTGTGGAAAAGTTGATGAAATAAAGAGAACACTCTCCCAGAGAGGTGGTAAGAGGATATGGATGAACAAGTCTTGAAGATCAAAGTTTGTGAGCACATTTGAAATTTGAGCTAAGTTGTTTTTGTATCTCAAAATGTAATTCATTAGGTGTTCATTATATCCTTTTTAACTTGTGTGAGTTGTGCATAGGAGATCTTGGAGCGGGTGTTGATAGAAAAGTGAGTAAGAAAAATATCAACCGATGCATGAATGATGTTACTGAGTGAACAGGTAGGTCATAGAACCAACACATCGCAAAATCATGGATAGTGTGGGGAAAATTTTATCCAAAAGGATATGATCATCCGTAAAATCCAAACAAGCCATGTGGAATGCTCAGAGATGCTCTTTTGGGTGAGCATGCCCATTGAAAATGGGAAGCTTAGGGGTGACAAAATTAGGAGGAAGAAGATATGTGGAGATAACAGGTACGAATGGAGTATGTAGCAATAAAGTGGAGTCTAAAGATGGAGATGCACGGGAAGTAGACTGTCATTGTAAGTGTTGAATTTATGCTTGGAGGTCCTAATAGAGGGAGGATAATTCTTGAGTGATAATGTAGGAAACATGCCATTTGTGAGAGACAAGAGCTGGTGTAAAGTGATTAGTGGGAGTAGTAACAAAAAAGGGGATGGTCGAAATGTTTGGAAGAGTAGAAGTAGTTGGTTGATTAGAAATGGAAGTGAAGATGGCCGTAGAAGGTGTAAGCTCCACCAAATTTGTAGCTTCCTTATAAACAATGTGTAAGAGAAAGTATAGATCTTGGGGATTCTTAGTGATATGATCATTAACGAATTTAAGATGTTCCTCAATAAATTTTCCATAAGAGTGAGCCATGGTGAGATGAGGATAATTTCCCCGAACATAATGTTGAGTCGACAGTCGGGTTCACCAAAATGATTATGCTAAAATGTAATAGCCTAGCCTAATATAATGCAAGTTTGTAGTAAATAAATGCAAGAAATAACTCAAGAAAACTAAGAAATAAAAATATGAAACCCTAATGTGAAAAGAGGGTTGGAAGAGCCTTAGTTGATTCAAGATGTCATGGTATTGTGTTGCGGTGGGGATCATATGAATAGGAATGGGAGACCTTAGCACATGAGCCTAGGAAAATATAGATCTAAGTGATTTGCCTAGACTGGGGTGCCTAGAAAAGGGATTAGGGTGCCCGGGAATCCCTAGTTTGAAATATGGGTGCCTTAATCTACAAAAAGAACTGAACTCGGTTCCGACAGTGGTTGTTATAGCTTCGCACTTATTCGCTTTGTGTTGCATGTATCTCATTGAACTTCATCGGATGTCATTGTAAATATGGAATTAAGGAATCACCTGTGAAACCCCGGATGAAGCATCAAAACCGTAAAAGGGAAATATGACTATGAAGGGGTCGATCTGTCCTAAGATGCCAAAATGTTGGTCATATAGCTGAGCATTTCACCGCATCTCGGACCATATGTAGTTTTGTGTGTGTGTATGGAATTGTGCCCTAGGTTTCTCTCGGTGTGTGTCACACTTGAAGTAGCGATTAAGTAGCTAGATCTAGAATATAAATAATGTGTGCATAGAATAGAATAAACCTCCCTCTTATGAAGTGTGATGTAAATGAACCAACCTTTATCTCTTGTGACGGAGCTAGATGGATGCAAATGGAGCAATAAAAGCCTTGATGGATGTAACCTTAGGTGGAGATAGATAATACTTAGTACTTGGTCCCTTATTATGATCACATAAATTTATATTTATATTATTTCTTTGCTTGAATTTCGTAATTAACCCTAAAAAGGCCGACTACTAAAAATGTAATATGCTCAAATAGCTAGAAAGGACCCAAAAAGTGTGAGTAAAGTACAAAGAGGATGGGGACGCCTAGATGGGATGAGGGAGCCTAGTGCCGGCATCCCGGCTCAAGGCTCTAGTCCATAAAAGGTAAAAATTAAGTGTTAAAAGACAAACTAGGTCAATAAAGGTGCAAGACCAAAAGTAACAATAGAAAGCAACAAAATATGGGCAAAGACATGGGTTAATTAGTAATTTTCTTACTCAGAACCATATGAATATTAGTATGCGATTGACACTAGATAATTACCAAAAGTGCATTATTTTTTGTTTATAGTTTGTGAAGAAAATGTGTAGGTGGGCCTCCATTGATTATGGGAAATGTAATTGATCTAGATTTCAATTCTCGATAAAATGATAAGTTTTCCTTTACACTAATTTAGGTAATAATTTCAAGTTCTCTATATTAGTTTGAATGCAGGGTATCCTCTGTGAAATGATGTACCCTTACATGTATGTGCTACTGCTAAAATGGTGGTATGACGTTGTAGCATTCAAGTCCAACCATTCTTTTTAGGTACTAAGGTTCATTGGTACTTGACATTGAATTTTAAACTATTAATGTCTTTTCAAGGTTGGGGTGTGATGCACTATTTTTAGTAAAAACTTGAAATGGTCATATATTTTGATTCATGTGTCCATTTATTTTAAACCACTTGTTTTGACAAGATGAATGCACTTGGTCAACTTTCCTTTCTAGTCGGAGCCATTTTCAACACATTTTCGGGCCCGAAATCCACCATCTAGGGGCCAAAAATTAGGATTTAAGTTGTAATTCAATTTTTTCCTATTTTAGGGCATTAGTTAATTTTAGTCTCTTGAATGCATAGTAGGTTATAAAGTTGTCAATTCCTCTAATTTAGGCATGTAGAATATGCGTGGAAATTTTTGTGCCCATACGAATAAGCATGTGAACTTACTAAGAATAATAGGTTCTAGTAAACTGCTAAAAATAGTAAATTTCACCATCTAGAGTAGATTTAGTCAAAGTTAGTTAGATTTTTCTTGGAAACTCGAGTTGGGAGTTGTTTTCTTATTTATGAAGCATTGTAATTCATCATTCAATAACGAAGAAGAAGATTTATTTTCTTTGAGTTCAAGATATTTATAGTATATTGTGTGTGTTACAGTTCAACTACATTATTTAGTATCAAAGCGAGTTCAAGTATTGGTAGAGAAAAAATAATAATGATAGGAAGAGGAAGAGGGGGTGGTATTTCCCAGATGAATAGAAACATGTAGGATCTACAAAGGCAAGTTATTGAGCTTGCTGTAATTATAGCCCAGAGAGGAAATCAAGGTGGAGATGACACATATGAAGAAGAAGTTTGTGAAGAGGAGGAAACACAAGGACCACCCTTAGATTTTGAAGAAAGGATGCTTCAAGCATTAGAAGGAAAGAGTAATGGGATAAGAGTTGATGTTTCAGAATATGATGATAGACAGTTGACTAGCATGGGATTTTTTTGAGTGAAAGGCTATGTCAGAGGAAAAGAAGGTAAAATTTTCATGCATGAAATTAAAAGGTCATGCTATGTTATGGTGGGATCACCTACAAAAGGAGTGGTCAAGAAAGGGGAAAGAAATGATTAGGACCTGGAGTAAGATGGAGAAGAAGCTAAAAGACAAATTTCTCCCCGTATATTCCGCATAAAACCTTTTACAGAGGTTTCGGAATCTCGCATGTAACTTACAAACCATGCAAGAATACACAAATGAGTTTTACAACTTATCCATTTGTGTAGATCATGAAAAAATGAGGAAAAATGGCTGCAAGGTATGTAAATGGATTAAAATTTTCTATTCAAGATGAGCTAATCATGCACATGATCAAGAGCATGGAGGATGCATATGAACTAGCTTTAAAGGTCAAGAAAAACAAAACCATCAAAGTTTTAAGAGTTCACCTAGGATGAATAGGGGGCCTCATCCTCCTTTTGGGGATGAGATGGTTTTAATTAAGGTAGAGGAGAACAACCTCATGGAGTGGAAAGACAAGATCTCCTAGATCAACAAAGAGGTAGAGGATTTCCTAGGGGTAGAGGATATGTTTGGGCAGAGGATGACAGGCTCCATGAAGACCATTTGTTTTCTATAGATGTGGTGAAGAGGGACATCAGGAATTTGAATGCCCACATTATTATACACATAAAAAGAGGAAAAAATATCCTCCAAGCGTAAACCTTATTCAAACTATACAATAAGAAGATGAACACAACCTAGAAATTCCACCAGATATGGGAGAAAATATGATGATCAAAAGGACGATGATTGCACCAAGAAAGGATATCAAGGGGGATGCATGGCTACATAAAAATATTTTTAGAACAAGATGCACTTCAAGAGGAAATGTATGTAATGTTATTATTGATGGTGGTAGTTGTGAGAACATGGTTTCAAATGAGATGGTTAAGAAACTAGGCTTGCATTATGAGAAGAATCCTAACCCTTACCGTATTGCATGGTTTAAGAAGGGTAATGAAGTTACTGTTGATAAGAGATGTTTAATAAGTTTTTTTATTAGGAAAATTTATAAGGATGAGATTTGGTGTGATGTTATTCCTATGGATGCATGTCATATGCTGCTAGGTAGACCATGACAATTTGATAGAAAATTTATTCATGACGGGGGAAGAATACATATAATTTTTGGAAGGATGGCACAAAAATAGTTTTAATACCTCTTAATGAAGGTGGAACGGCTGAAAATATACGTTCTATAAAATAATTTGTGAAGGAGGAAAAATCAATTAGGTTTTGTTATGCGTTGGTCGTAAGTAAGGATGAACCTGCAAGTGCAAAAATACCAATAGAGGCAAAAAAATTAATAGAAGAATTTTCTGATGTTATTCTTGATGAGCTACTAGATGGGTTACCACCCAAAATATATATTCAACACCATATTGATTTGATCCCAGGGTCTTCACTCCTAAATCAAGCAGCTTATAGGATGAGCCTGACATTACATACATAATTGAATAAGCAAGTGACAAAGCTTGTGAGAAAGGGTGTAGTAAGGGAGAGCATGAGTCTATGTGCAACTCCAGCTTTATTAACTCCAAAGAAGGATGGAACATGGAGAATGTGCACGGATAGTAGAGAAATCAATAAAATTACAATCAAGTATCGGTTTCCTATACCTTGCCTTGATGATATGATGGATGGATGATAACACATAAAAACTTTGATATTTCTCCAGTGTTTAATGTTTCAAACTTATATTATTTTCATGGGGATGGTGAAGAAGGGGATGTTATTGAAGAAATAGTAGATTGGAGGCAACAGTTCTGGTGAAAAAGAAAGAAGTGGATCAAATTTTAGACAAGAAAATAGTGAACACGCGACATGGACAATACAAAAATATTTGGTACATTGGAAAGGATTGGAACAAGAGGAAAACACATGGGTCACAAGAGTGGGAGATTAAGAATCGGATAAAGATAAATGGTAGAAATTTGAACAAGACAACTTGTAGGAGCTGCGTTTTTTTAAGCCAGGAGAATGATGCACTATTTTTAGCAAAAACTTGAAATGGTCATATCTTTTGATCCAAGTATTCGTTTGAGTCAAAAATTTTAAACCACTTGTTTTGATGAGATGAATGCACTGATAAATGCTCCCTTCTAGTTGGAGCCATTTTCAGCAAATTTTCGGCTCGAAATCCGCCATCTAGGGGCCGAAAATTAGGATTTAAGTTGTAATTCAATTTTTTTCTTATTTTAGGGCATTAGTTAATTTTAGTCTCTTGAATGCATAGTAGGTTAGAAATTTGGAAATTCCTCTAATTTAGGCATGTAGAAGATGCGTGGAAATTTTTGTGCCCATACGAATAAGCATGTGAACTTACTAAGAATAGCAAGTTCTAGTAAACTGCTAAAAATAGTAAATTTTGCCATCTAGAGTAGATTTAGTCAAAGTTAGTTAGAGTTTTCTTTGAAAATTGAGTTGGAGTTGTTTTATTATTTATGAAGCATTGTAATTCATGATTCAATAATGAAGAAGAAGATTTATTTTCTTTGAGTTCAAGATATTTGCAACATATTGTGTGTGTTATACTTTAGCTACATTAAGGTGGCTTTAAATAGTCACCTCACTTTCAAATTCAACGCTAGACACGTGGCAAGATTTGATAACTTCACATTCTGCTTATTCTATAGATTTTGAACACCATAGATATTAGACATGTAATGCCTCTTTTCAAGGTGTTAATATTTTTAAAGAATATGTCGAATGAAAAAGATAACCAATGAAGAGGCTCTAGGTAAGTACGGATCTTGGATATGTCAAGATTGCTTTAATTTTTGTGTCTAATGTGTCAAACCATGAAGTGAAAACCATTGAAAAGGTAACACATTACTTATATATCAGAGTCAAAATATATTGATCTTTGACTCTGTGTAAGTATAACCACTACGAGGTGCAAACTAATGAAAATGTTTCACGTTGCTTTCGGATATTGCATTGTTATTCTATTGCTAGACCTTGGTCCCTATGAGTTGTTGTCAATAAAAACCAAAAGGAAAGCTCCATGTGGAATATACCTTTGGAAAATTAGTCTTTCGTCTAGGATGCAATGTCCTTAAGGATAGATAAATGTGAAGTGTGTGATAAGCGTGGATCGCCATGTAATGTAATTTCTTCTTAAAAGGATGAATTTTTGAGATCAATGAACTACTCATCATATCAATTTGTGAACAACCAATAAATACAAAATATCCATGTTGCTTTAGATGCCATAAATTATGAGTTTTGAAGCTATCCATTTAGAGAAATATTGAAGTGAGATCAAATAAATGATTACAATGTAACGATGGATTACCAAACATATATAATAAACATTGACAACTTATGCACCACTTAGATGACATTTTTGGCAAAATAGCTAGAAATGCCTATTTTCTTCTAAGTAAAAACTTGAGTTTTCACAAGCTTAAGACCAAAACTTTGTTAAGGCATTGTTAGTCCATCAAAAAACCAATTTAAACAAAATGACACCTAAAAACTTAAATCTAATAAACAATCACTTATTCAACATTGAGAGGTGCTAACATCATGAATCATAAGTTGAAAAGAAAATTTTTATTCACCATTTTTTTTTCTAAATTTAGTAGAAATTATTCTACATTTTCCATTACATAAAAAAATTAATTCAAAAACTATAATATATTTTTTCAATGTGAGGACGGTTGATTTCAAACAATTCGCCAACTCTATGAATCGTTCCACTAGATTTGCCATCATTTCTATAATTTTTGTCCCACAAGTTCCTTAAAATTTTCCCTACATAAAACTAAGTGAGTCTTGACTCTACATTGATATATAGTGCAATTCTTCCAATCAAGGTAGCTCGAGCCAATTAATTGCTATCATTTTATCTTGTTTTAGTGAATTCTCGGGATTTCAAAAAGTAAAATACATCTCAACATTCTTGTGCATCATGACACAAATATAAAAGAGGTTATTATCCATTACGAATAGATAAAGGAGCACAAAAATTGAGACATGCTTTGAGAAACACAAAACAATATTGATGAGTAAAGTGTATATTGAAAGTGTATGATACTATCCCAAGAAACTTTTCCATTTGTACAATATTTCCCCACACAATAATAGATCAAGATCAAACTTTTGGGAGTATTTATGTATTGTTTTTGAGTCTCCAGTCTTTGTTTTCATATAGGTAGGGATTTCTAATACAATTTTTTTACTTGTTCAACTTAAATATATGTTATTCTATGTCACATACATGTCCCTTTTTACTTTTCATATTCTAATTTAATGTACTTTATTATCTATTATTAAAATATTACTAGAACACATGTTTTAGTTTTTTTATGTCTTTGTGCTTAGAATAGTAAAAACATTTTGATGAGCATGTATATGTATTTAATACCTACCTATTGGGTTTCATGACCCATTTCATATAAGGGTTAGCTCTTTTTGTTATATTTATGATATTTTCCGGTTGCTTTCATTATATTTCCATCCTTAGCCCTAGGTTCTTGTACATATTCTTCAAATTATATGTCAATTATGATGGTTCATTCTATGGATGCATTATTTTTAAATTTTGTAAAAAGTTAAATGTATGTCATTCATTTTAATTGTCATATGAAAATAGTAAATTTGATTGGAGTAATAACACATCTCTTTATAAATATAATGAATATTACCTAGGTGAACACCATGTTGAATCAAATGATAGGAATGTCTTGAATGTTTACTTGTCTTCCTACTTATTTGAATGCTCATATTGATTGTGTGTTAGGAAACTATATGTTAGTGCTCACATTATTATTTGTGTGAGTTTGTAATAACGTGAGAATTTCTCATATGTGGTTAGTTGGTATATAGGTTTAATTATAATAAACCTATTATTAGTGGTAGTTATTCGGAGTGATATTGTTGTGTAACAACAATAGTTCACATAAATAGGTTTGATATTGTTATACCCGTATCTATGCCGGGTTATTTGTTATTCCTACTTCCTATTTTATAGGAAGTAGTTTATCTAATATTGTGGCTATATAATAGTTTGTGAATGTAATTCATTTTTAAGTTACTAAATAGAAGATCTTTTTGTGTTTGTCGATGCAAATTTGCGCATGTACCTTGATTGTGGTGCTAGTGCTTATATGTATGAACATGAAAATGCATAAATGAATACACATTTATGTAAGATTTAAATTATGGAATTAATTAAGGCATGTTATGAATTACCTATCTTGTTTTGTAAAATTTAACAAATTTATATATGAAGAGGTTAATGTACATTCATTTTCTTAAGTACTAGATGCCACCTTTATACCTTGTAGTGATAATCACACTTATAGTTCTAGTTCTAGTACTAGTATCTAATTGAAATAAATGGTGAAATCAGATCTTTTGAATTCATATTATCATTATAACCATTAGCCAAAAATTTCTAATGATGAATACAATATGCCAATTGCAAAGACGAGTTCATGCTATATATCTTGAGTGTATTACATCCAATGCTTGGAATGATAATAATTTCATACATGGCCAATGCATAGTTCTTAAGATTCTTCACTTTCCTTTTCCATGTGGTTTTTTATGCTTGAATTTTCTTTATTTGATTATTAATACATTTTTACACATTTACCTACATTTGATTCGTTAATATATATTCTACTTTTTTCAAGTATATTTCTCAATTTGAGCAACATATAATCCATTCGTTTGTACCCATTATCTAGTTCAACACTATTTGAACCATCAAAGTTTGTACATAATTCAACTTGTACTCTAGACACATTATTTAACTTTCAATTAAGAGATTCATAACCTCTAGATAGGTTCATATCCCTTGGATAGGTTTGGCCCCAAAATTTTCCACCTTTTATGAACACATCCTTTGCAGTCCAATGGTTATGTTTTTCAAATGGATAACTTTTCTTAGTCATTCTTAGTAGAATTTTAGGGTCATCTAAGTGGGAAAACTATTGAAAGGTTGTGTATAGATACAAATGCACCTTGAGTCATTTAAATCATTTGGGAATCACCTCACTACTCGAGATCACCATACACAAAGAACATATTCATTCTATATCTTCTAAGAGCAGCCCTAGACCAACATAAAATAGAATTATGAAGCATGTAAGGTCTCATAGTGCATGTTAAAAAGTGTCAAATTAAAATTTATTCTAAGTCACATATTATTTCCACTAGTTGCATCTCACAACAAAATTTCGAGAGAGCTACGTGGGTTTGAATTTTTTTAGAGTATTGGTATGTAGGTAATGCTCAACCATCATGAGGGTGCATTAGGGAAAATCCAACATAAAATTTTAACCCATTTTAAAGGTATTTTATCACTAAGTAAGTGAAATCTAGGTTTTGGAAAAAAAAGAAAAACTTTTTTCTTATGTTATAGTCATCACAACATTCTAGATTTAGAGAATAAAATATTATATCTATGTAAACCTTCATAAACTAAGTGAAAATCATCAAATTTTATTGATAATTTTTATCCCTTGTCTGGATTTTGAATTGAACCTTTACAAGGAAAACATATTCAAATATGTACTTATTTGGAATTTTTGAAGTTGTTTCCAACAAAATACTAGATTCAAATTTTTCCCAAGCACCTTGACGATCGCGACACCAACATCCCTCTAGTATCTTAAGACACCATTTCATCTTATGTGAGCATAATGTGGCTATTTCATTCCTTTATATGACTTAATCACTACTTATAATACTTATAAAATTGAATAAATTTCAAAGTACCAAGTTAACATAAATCATGTTGTATTAGGAATGCCCCTTATTAAAATTTGATTTATTACACATAGTTCTAATTTGACTATCCTTTGGTGTAATTTAATTTTAAAAATGGTAAAATATTACTTAATAATTATTATAGAATCTTTATTCACCATGATACTTTACATAAAAACTTGATTGCTCATGGGTTAGTTTGGTTCCATTTATTACCTAGTGGGCCTATATATATTGTTCTAAATTTATAAGAGTATTTCACATTGTAAACTAGTACCAAAAAGGGTTTAAGAACTATATTGGAAAAAAATTTAGCACTTCATTAAGGTAAATATAAACCTTTTATGATTACATTTTTAGGTTTAAGGATACTATGCATCAATTTATATACCAACAATTAGATCTAGAGAAATAATTCATATGTAGTAAAAGTATGTTACCTCATGTCAAGGATTAAAGTGATTTATCATGCTCACAAATATTACAGCCAAAATTTATATTGGACCATAATTTTTAGGTTGAACTTCTAAATTCACATTTACTTACTTATTATACTTATGATTACACTAATTCAATGATCAATGATATCCATTCACTAATCATGTTCCAATCCAAATGAATGGTTTATAGAAGGTTGTCATGTACAACAAGCCATGTATCTTAAGGATAATAAAATTGAAATATTAAAGATATTACTTGAAAATAAAAAATATTACCTTATTTGAATTGTTGCATGTTGCCATGAGACTCATTTGTTAGGAATAGGAGTCAAATCATTTTACAATTATTATAGAATAAATGATCCTACATGTGAGTTATATTGAAATATAAGATTCAATATCTTATTGAAAATGATCATATTGAATTTGAAAAATCTTTTACAAATACACATGTTGAGAATTCACATCCTAATGTGCACCAACCTAAACATAATAAGGAATCACCTACGTTTTAAAGGAAACTAAATTTCCACATCAATATCAATTATTGATATTTAATTTAAGGAAAATATAGACAAGGAATCATATTGATGAGAAATTTAAAATTAAAATTTACTTTGTTCCATTCCTTCAATAATTGGGATGTGATTAAGATGATTTATTTCATATACCAAATTTTATTCTTAAACATGTAGTAGAGCCATTGGGTCACTTCATATTACCTTTTTATTTGGTCTAAAACTACTTGATACATTATTCTTTATGATGCATATTGTGATGCAATACAAGTTTATACTTGGAATTCCATTGTACAAAAAAATAACAATGATTGATAAAAATAATGATTACATTCTCTAAAATTTCAAGGTGATACAATTGAAAGTCAATGAGATATAACATATGTGAAACGATAATTTGAACATCCCAAAGTAGACATAGTTATATCTTGACAATAACTTAAATGGGTTCCAAAGTGTAAAAGATAATAATTGATAACATATCTATAGCAAAGAGAAAATAAAACAATAAAACATGGATCATATGAAACTAAAGAATAGGTAAATTGATAATGACATTACCATATTAAAAATCCCACAAAAGAAAAAAATTAATTACCGACTATATTTATATAAGAAAGAGATAATCGGAATAATTAACCAACTAGTGCATCTCCAATATAATTGAACATCAATGTATTAGTTTTAGTAGATTGAGAATTATGATACAAAATAAGATGACAAATTGAAAGTATTGATACTAGTGAAAGAGTGAGACATGATTTATTCTACGCATTATCAAATTCATATGCCTAGAATTACTCATATTATTGGATAACATGAACACCTACTTACTTTGTGATTCAACATACTCATATATTTTGTTGTAAGATATATTCCTACTTATCATACCTTTTACATTACTTTGTGTGTAACATCATATATTATACAATCCAATTATACTTATATTTTATCCATTACATAGAAACATATGTAAAATTTGGAAATCAAAGACAAACATAGAATATGTGTAAACATAAGTAGCATAACAAAACTAAATATATCAAACATAATTTTTCACATAAATTATAAGTAAAAAAAAAGTCGTATAACCTCTATATATTTATATAAAAACACACATATTTAAACATGAGAGAGAGAGAGAGGACTCGAATATCTCACGAATGGCATGCACAATGATAGAGTTACACTCACAGATATCATGGATTTACTCCAAGTAATCAACAAGAAAAAATGAACTCAAGGAAAGGTGAATCAAGCACATTTTCCAATATGGTCCAAAACTTGCACAAGGAGAGAAAAACATGAAACAAAGAGTAATCAATAACTAATAAGCTGAGTAACACGATTACCAAGACTAGTGAGATTGATCTCTAAGAACCTAACAAATCACATGAACATCAATATTTTTGCACTACAATGGAATCAAAGATGTGAATGCTCCAAGAATCAACAAGATATTAACCAAAAATAAAAAAGAGTGTGCATAAGGAAAAATAATCTAGCATTCTCATAGATAAAAAGGGGTACATATAGGAGTGATGTGTAACTCCCATGCATGGACTCATCATACCTCCATAAGGGAGAAAGGAGTTACATTCCATAATGGGAAAGTAATTCTGTATGACACACACTAATGCATATGATAGATTCTATGACAAAATATGTCATATAAATCCTAATGACACCTAAACCTATGATCTCACCTAAGTGAGATGAATCACCATGGGTGAGGGAAATTCACATAATAAATTAAATAGAGGTGAATAATATCCCTCACACCAACACCCCTCCTTCATCAAAGCTGAGGTAGAGGTCATGACAAGTCAGAAAAGAAGGAGAAATCCCCTAGATGACCTAATAAAGATGTGTCATATGGGTCCCAACAACTAAAGGCCTGATAAGGTACCCATGTATAAACAACGATCTTTCTAGAAAAGAATAAGAGGAGAGAAATGGGTCTCGAAAACTAGGCCTGATGAGGTACCCATGAATAATAAAAATATTAAGTAATGGAGAAAAACCAAAAGGGAAAACATCCACTTACAAGAGATAAAATACTCACCTAAACAACCTAAGAAAGATGCATCAAATGGGTCCCAAAACTAAGTCCTAATAAGGTACCCATGTACAAAATGTAATCTTTATACAAGAAGAAGAAGATGAGGAGAAGAAGAGAACTAGCTAGCTCCTCTGAAATATGATTTTTGATGAACTCCCATGGAATATGAAGGACCCAAAATCCTATAATCAGTGGTGGAGGGAGGAGGAACATGAAGTGTCTTTGAAGGTGGTTCAACATGTAAAGGAGAAAATATATCAAGTGAGGTAGTGGAAATCCTATCAAGATTCATAACGAGAGAGTATGAAAATATAGATACATTGTCAAGTGGGTTGAGATGTCATGGAAGAGAATCCTAAAGAGGAGAGGGAGACACGAAATCCCAAAGTATATGTTTGGAATCGGTAGAGGGGCCTCACCCCAAGATGAGAGCTCAAGTGAAGATGCTTGCTTTCAAAGTGAAGGGTTTGGTAAAGAATCCTGCAACCTGATATGAAGTCTGAAACTTTGTGAAGTCTCCAAGAAGAGTGTCGATGATGTGGTCTTTTGCATGTAGACTGAAGAAGGCACATCTGCATTGAACAATGTTTCTACCCTTAGGAAGAACAAAAATGGTGTATTGAAAGTCTGCTCACTCCATAAAGGAACATGAATGCAATATTATGACAAACTATGAAGCTGGTCCAATCAAGTGCGACATAGGTCCGGAAATACATTTCTCAAGAACATATGATAATGCTACTAAAGTAGAAATATCGGTATGGGTATGGATCATTAGTCAAAGAATTTTCATATGAAGTGAAGGAACGACAACCCCACAATGGTAGAATGAGGATACATAAGAAGAGGTGGATCAATAATGATCTCCAAAATAGTAGAAGTGATTGATATCCTAGAAGGGGCACTCCCATCAAAGGAGATGAAGGACTCCTCCAAAATGTGTGAAGGCTCGGTAAAAGCAACTCCCCATACTGCAACACAAGTAGGATCTCGAAGAGAAATATAAGGTTGGGAAGATAAACGTCCCAAACAAAGTTGATTGATAAATAGAAGAATAATGTATGACATTTATGAATCATCATCACAACAAGTAGGAGGAGTAAAGGGTGCAATGAAAGTATGAGGATGGGAACATGAATGCCTAGTGTCCGATGGATAAAGAGGGGGTTCAACATTATCTGAAGGGTGACTAAGAGAGGGAGGTGATGTATCCTCATCAATACTCTCATCATCAGAACTAGAAGAACAAACCTCATCATCAGAAATGTGAACAAGAAAAAAATTCAGCTTAACTACCATCACATGAAGTAGGTGGGGAAAAAGCAATATCGATTAAGGTGCAACAATGACAATATATAAAGGGTTTCCAAATAAGTTCTGAAAATGATCCAAACTATGCAATGACATTGCATGTGCACCACATGATGGTGAAGAGGCATGGAAATGTGTATCAAAAATGACCAAGAACCATGTTACAAGTGTTAAGAAAATCATTGAGCTGATATGAATCACTTGGGGTAGGTACTTGTCCATACAAGTATGGATAGATATCTTGTTGAATGAGAAAATGTTCCATGCTCGAATGCCACAATGCATAATTATCCCTACCAAGAAGAAGTGGAGGAGGTTATAATGCAGATTTGGTCCTATAAAGCATAAGTCTGGAAAGAACATCCTCCATGGCACATCCACAAAGAAGAGCAATTAGTGCATAAAAGTCATGAATGAAAATCAAGCTCAAATGGACATCGAATTAGCCAAAAATATGTCCGAAATGCAAGAGAAGAAGGGTGTGATTATATACTCAAGGTTGCAAGACATCCGACTTAATGAAAATTTGTTTGCAGTAATTACAACACCCTAAAACAATAATTTTTAACCCATTGTTTGCAAAACTTTATAGTTTAGTGTGTTGATTACAATAAAATGTGATTACACATCGTGAAAAAAATGGTCACTCACCTTGCGATCTACGTAAAAACATGCAAGCATGGAAACCAAAATGAGTTTCGAGTGATCACATAAAATTGACATTGTAAGACAAGATGAAAAAAAAGAAGGGAGAAAAAAAAAGTTTCGTGTGAGAAATAATGTCTCACGTCACAACATAATCACCCTTACCACAAGAATGTGGTAGACACTCACTAGTCTCGCAAATGATAATAAGGGTGATACAAGGCAAAAATGAATCGAAATGAGTTTAGAGGACCTTCTAATCAACGAGGGCTTATGGAAATCATAAAAATGCTAGGAATGACTCTACACACTCCAATAAAAGATCAATAGAAAAAATCATGTAATAACACTATAGAACAAAATTTGCCCAAATTACTTAATTTTAGAAATTAAATGGGTTAAAATTTTCTATTAAAAAAATGAATCCATAATATTAACTACTAATCAAAATTAAAGAGCCTATTTAAAAATTAAATTAGATGCCTAATTTAAATTAAATAAACTCCTAATAAAGTTTAACCACCTTAATTAAATTAAATACCCTTTATAATCATAACCCCCTTTTTAAAATAATACCTTACCTTTAATAAAAAACACAACCCTTATTAATATTAAAAACCCCAGCTTATTAAATTTAAATGAGATTTGAATAAAGAAAAATTGGATATATTTTTGAAAAAGGAAAGGATAAAAAGAAGGGGACTCGGTCAAGGGATTGATAGGGGATGAGGGTTTGGTGGCCACTTGGGCCAAGTGTTAGGTTCAAAACAGCCCAATGGATAAGCATGAGTGAAAGGATGGATTGAATGACTCAATGCCGAGACAGAGAAGGACGACGCTTATGTCAAGTAGCTTGGGGTTACCACTTGATAGTGAAACAAGATCAACAACAAGGTTGAGGTGACCAACTAGGATGAGTGATGGAGGTCCAAGGCCAAAGGATCGGTGAATGAGCCCATGCCATGCACAATCGGGTGCAAAGTGGGTGAATCAATTCCCGTGGGAGAACCATACATGGGAGCGACTGGGTTGGAGCAGTTCGTAGGCTGGAGAAAATGGTTTGGGACTAAGAAAATGACTGGGGTGAACAGATCGAGAGCCAAACAATGAAAGGACTAACCTAAAGTGCAACAAGAAACTTTGGACAAAGCTCAATTCTAACTCAAACGCACAACCCCGAGCAACTAGCCAATGATGCAATGCAAAAACCAACTTGTTAAGGTAGAGACAACTCACAACCGAGCATAACTTGACATGACCAAAGTAAAACCCAAACTAGAATCATTGAGGGAAGAGGTAAGTAAAACAATAAGGCTAAAAAAATACAACCCGAATATGTAGCAAAGAATGAATCACCTAGAGAACAACTCCACATGTAAAATGTAAAGTGAAACAACTCAACTCTATAAGAAACTCACCCATGCAAAAACCAATGCAACTTGACCATCGAAGAGATAATTAAACTTGATGTAGAACTTAACAAGGTGGGAGAACCATCTTGCCAAGAAATGTAAGAGCTCGACCTAACTCTCAAAATATCTTGTCGAGCTAGAAATGAGCTCAGAAACAAGTAGGGTTTAAGTAAAAGATGAAAAATAACAGGAGGCGATTCAAATAGAGGTCCAAACACATTTTTTTTAAAAAAATCACTTTTAATTAAAAAATTAATGATAAGACCAAAAATGCAAAACCTACCTCCAAGATAGCTTTCCCACCAAATATAACTACTATTTGCTAAATTTGGCAGTGAAATTCCTAAACCTACACATGCATAAACCCCAAAAAACTCAAAAACTCCAAACAACAAGTTGTTAGACTAGATTAGGACAAGTAATAAATGATTTTAAAAACTTGCACAAGAAGCTATAAAGATAAAAAATCGAGAGTATTTAGTAACAATCAGATTTTGAGTACACTATTACCGAAAGACAAGATTTAATACCATGAGAGAGAGGGATTGAAGATCTCATGAAATAATGTGCACAATGATAAAGTTACACTCAAATGATATCACGATTTCCTCCAAGTAATCAGAAAGTAAAACATGAACTCAAGGAAAGGTGAATCAAACACGTTTTCCAATATGGTCCAAAACTTACACAAGGAGAGAAAAAAACATGAAATGAAGAGTAATAAACAACTAATAATTCAAGTGACACAATTATCGAGACCAATGAGATTGAGCTATGAGAACCTAATGGAATCACGTCAACATTGAGATTGTTGTAATCCAACGGAATCGAAGATGTGAATGTTCCAAGAACCAACAAGAGATTAACCAAAAATAAAAAGAGTGTACATAAGGAAAAATAGTCTAGCATTCTCATAGATTAAAAAAGGGGTACATATAGGAGTGTTATGTAAATCCCATGCATGGAATCATCATACCTCCATAAGGGAGAAAGGAGTTATATTCCATAATAAGAAATTAGCTCATGTATGATGCACATTGACACATATGACAAATTCTATGACAAAATCTGTCATATAACTCCTAATGACACCTAGACCTATGATCTCACCTAAGTGAGATGACTCACCATGGGTGAGGGAAATTCACATAATAAATTAAATATAGGTGAATAATATCCCTCACACCAAAAAAACATTACATCTATCATTCATGAGGAGTTGAGCACACAAGAGTAAACATATTCCAAACTCATAAATGCCAATATATACACACCCATACGGATGCCAAAATATAAATCTCAATATAATATAAAATTAAAAATAAATAATGATGTGCATTTTTACTTATACATGTTACTTACATTATAGACATATGATCAAGGGGTTCACAATTACCTCTAGGGGAATTTTAGTGGCATTTCATTTTTATTTGACTTCTATTTTTCATGACTCACCATTATACTTGATTTGATTATTTTTAATATTTTTATTTACCACTTGGATTTTGTAGTTACTCTTTTATTATTCCTCTTGAGAGTTTATTTTCTTGACACTTTCTTTGTGTACATTGATTTGTGTATGCATACTTGATTTTCTTTTCTTTTTTGGTTTAGTTTCCACATGTCCTCAAATCCATTATTGGTCATGATTATTATCATACAAATTTATCATGTTCTCACCTATATTTCCAAAATCTATAGCATACATTTTTTGGGGGAAATAACCCATTCAATCTTCTATGTTGATCGTAAATCACCTATTTACAGGCATATCTTACACTATAATGGTGCTTCAATTATTATATGGTTCCCAAAAAGGGGCATTATACACACATTACACTTCTTCTTTATCAATTATATCTTATTGATCACAAGAAATTCTATTTTTATTATTATTTTCGACCTATTGAATTGAATATGTTAAAACTAGGCACAATTCAAATTCAAAAAAGAAAACGAGTAAATTAGACTTGAAAAGAGTATAAAATAAGATAATTGATAAGGGAAAGTGTATAAGATCATATAACCCTATCGTGTATGTGTTCCCGAATTAATTAAACAACAAACATAATGCTAAAAAAATAGGATCATACTCAACAAATTTGGTAGCTTGAAACTATCTGGGATAGTATCGGTGAGGGTACTTCTACACCCATGCCACCAATTTTGTCTTACATTGAATATTCACGCTCAAAATTCGACATGCATTTTGCTTTATATTTTCTATATGAAAATTAAATTTTGACCTATTAAACAATTTATAAATATTCAAATATGGATTCTTCCTTGAAAACCCTAATCAAATACTCCACAAAAAGTGAAAGAATACACCTAGGATAGCCATAGACTTCCCTCTAATAAATTTCAAAGGAGGAATTACATTACATATCCAAAGTGGATTATATATTATGTAGTTCTATTTAAACCTGTTTTTTATGTGAGTGGAAATAATGTCCTTCAATCTCACTATATTCTCAATTAATGCAATAATATGATCCTTCTCTTATTACAAGATTTGGTAATGGAAAATTTAGATAAGAATAAACTATAAATTTGGATTGAGGCTCTAGGAATATTGTAATGTGTAACAATGTGTATAACTTAGGTAGAAATGATTTTCAAATATTCATTCATGATTTTTTCTTGATAAATAACCTATAAAGTTTTATGTCTATATGATTATCAAGGTGAATTAACCGTATACGAAAACCCAAAAAATAAAACATAAGATGTCCTTAGAAAGTTCCCAACTAAAAAAATGAAAGTTTCCTAGAGTAGGCATTATTGAAAACCAATTATGTCTTGGATCAACTTCATCCACTATCTATTATGTCCCTATACAAAAATGATGGGAAACACTCATAATGGATGGATATGAGTTTTTATATATGTTTTGAGTTTCTTAAGAATTATATAAATGATCATGAGAGTGTCTAAGGTCAAATCAATGGAAACAAAAGTAATGCATGATTGAATGTGTTTACACCCTAAGTAAATTATTTAATAAAAGTAAACAATAATATAGGATGTAATGATGTGTTATCAAGATTATTCTGATCTAATTAATTAATAATTAACCATGCATAATTAGAATAAAACATTAATACTTGAAAAAATGATAAATGATGAAACAATAACTTAAATAAAAAGAGGAGACAAAGATTTTGTTATAAATCCTGTGAAAATGAGATATGGATGTACAAAATATGAAAAAGGTATATCACACATTGTAGATGTTTCGTATGTATTTTGAAAATGGAAACGGAGATGGTGTATGACCGTATAACTACTATATAGTCTATTCCAAGAATATGGTCCTAATTGGAATTGTAAAGTCTTGTACTATTCTATAACTAGGTTATGAAACTTCCTATGTGATTTTATTGTTTGGAAATTTTATTTGTTGTAAGTTAATTTTTCTCACTCAACTTTGAAAAAACTTGTAATCATCTATAAAAAGTGAAAATCCTATACATTGGAAATACCATTCATCAAAAAATTAGATAACCAAAAGGAAAAATCACGTGTGTGGTGAGGATGGAATGCCCTCGGTGGTTAACCCCATTGAACCAATCCAAGTGGTATACATATTCCCTCATGTAAGATCAAACTTCACTTGGTTCTCTTAGGTTCTAATGTAATTTTGAGTGTAATATAAACTAACCCCTATAAGTTCCCACACATCTTTTAACACAAATATAATGAGATAACTATATAATAGAGAATATACCCAAAGGTGGTAGTAGTGTGGTGTAGTGTGCTTGCTTACATGAACTAATCCTTTATCCAATGTTTGGAGTGACTTTAATATTTCTAAGACATGGATCTAAAACCTTTGGATTCTTATAAATAGAGGAAGTTCAAATATTTTACTTGGTTGAGTGCCTTAGACCTATAGTACTAGCTTCTCTAAATGATGTGCAATTGATTCAGAAGATCTAGGAGAGCCTTGATTTATTTTGGAATGCTATTTGTAATAATAGCTTGTAAGATTTCTAAGTGAGTTATAAAGTGATATTTAATTACTTATATATCCTTCTTAGGTGAAATATAATCATAAGATTGACCCTAGGAATATGAAACAACACAATAAATATATTCATATTGAAAATAGAGATAAATGATAAGAAGGGGAAGGACTATACAAGTTAGTCGGATGTACAACATATCTTGACCAAATTTTATGGTCCTAGACATGGGACATGTACTATCAAACAAAATTTTTAGAACCGTGATCAAGGAAGATTTAATGATTTGGTTAATTGATATTTCTTGATTTTACAAGATAGTAGAATGTAGACATGAGTAAGTCAAGAAATAGCTAGAGAGATGTACTTGATTAAACTTATCATGTGATCATTTTTCATAGTAAGGAAGTGTAGCAAAACTTGTCATTTTTAAAGGATAAGTGTACAAATTTGAGTTTCTACACCCCCTTAAGTGTGCAATTGAAAATTAAATGTTAAAGGAAAACCATACATGAGTGTATGCGTACACTTTATCTTCACTCGATAGTTGTATTTTGATGTGTTGTTGTTGGAACCTACAACACGAGTAAAGTCAATGTATATGATAGAAATTTAACTATAATTCAAAGTAAAAATAATCATTGTAAATTTTGTAACTTTAAACTTACATAAAGTAAACTAAAAAATATGTAAAACATGGAAGGAATAACCATGTTCATTCTGTGGATGGAGGAGCTATTGTTCTTGTTGTACTTTAGAGATTTTAATTTGTTTATTGAAATGACAAAGGATTGGGGGTAATTATTCCCTAATTATGTTTATGAAGAAACTAGAGTGTTGAGCACATGCAACTCAACACCAAAGAAGAAAGAGATGAATCGAAGAACCCCATAAAAAGAGAAGACCATGTATCATAATTTTTAGTAACCTTGATATATTTCCATCTAAATTTGTAAGAAGAGAGGAAATAGTACCTACAAATAACTTAATTTCTTTGATGTCTTCCACCACCCCAAAGACCACACCATTGTATATGGATCTAGGTTCGATTTTGTAAATAAAACACATACTTGAAAAGGAATGGATATACTATGCCCACACTATGTATTGTAAAACTAATACCGAGAATGTAAATTTTGGATAAATGTGGAAGAGAAGAAGGCCCATGCCCCTATCATTGTTTTTGTAATTATGCCTAAGTAGTATAAAAGGAAATGAATGAAATACTCATGCCCACTATATAATGATTTAAAATTAGTAATCTCTGTCTAAACTTATATAATAACTCTATAAATAGTTAGAATTTGAGAATGTTAGAATTTTTAGATAATTTTCCCCACTGGGAATGTACAATGTGGTTCCGATAAGACCGAGGTCTTGACTATTGTGTACAATTTTTAATTTTATTACAATGTGGTTCGAGATAGTATTACGGTCTTGAATCTTATGTACAATTTTTAATTGTATTGAATTCTGCCACTTTTAGTATGTGTGCGTGTTTTGGGGATCTGTCCCCTATACAAAGCTATTCCTATGTCCCGCAATATACCTGTAGATGTAGAATATATCTCGATGAATGTACCCTCTTTTGAGGCACATGTGATAAATAATTTGGTCATGTGGATCAAAATAAAATATGTTTACCCATGTGTGATACATTTGATACTTTACTTAGGATCAAATAGAAGGCTAGAATGGTGGACACTATGTGGGAACTTGTAACTATAAAAGGGGTTATACATGGTGGATACCATGGAAAAACAAAGAACCATACAATATTCAACAAGAAAGAGTAACAATAGTACATATATAAAAATAATAACAATACTTGTAAAAGGGTCAATCAAACCAACACGAGCAATAAAAAATAGTCAACATGTAATAAGAAAAAGTAGTAATAGTATATTTTTATATCGATGAAAAAAATAGTGTAGAGATAATCCATAGAATGTAACACCCCATAATTTCTCAACCCAAAATGACCACTAAGACCATGGTAATTTTTTTGTTATGTTATTAATTATTATAACACTAAACACAACTTTAGATTTGTTGGTCTTAAATGCCCACACCAACGTGCCTTGTGCATGAACAAAAACCATGATGCTAACATTCCCTTCTTTTACTAACCCTAGAGGGAGAAGGTGGTGAAACAACTATAAGACAAACTATAATAGGTTGGATGGTTCATGGCACCAAGATCAAGATTCATTGAACATATTTAAAATACTAACAAGTAGTATGCTTCATAATGTGTTGTCGCATTAGCCCTAAGAGAGAGAAACAAAAACAATAACATAATCCCTATGGAGGAATTGATTAAGGATGTTTTCCATCATGTGAATATTTTTCACTATTTACATATTGTTTCAAATTTAACCCGCATATTTAAGAATTTCTTAAATGACATATAGCATTCGTAATAAGGTACATTCTCACGAGTAAGGAAACATCAATAATGCTACATTCACCTCATGCAAGTGAACACAATACAATTATAGGTCTATAAGAGAGATAATTAAAGACCTTAACAACCACGTACATAGGTCCCATGATTGGCATTTCCATCACTGTAAAATTACCTTTTTGTTAAAATTGGTGTATTATCCCACATGTAATAATCATAAGAGTCATGCATTATCATTTATATATTATGAGTTTTCTCCCCATCATAATGTTTAATCACCCCAGAAACTATCATTTCCTTCCAATTATATTACCAACATGATAATAATTCTAATTTTTGATATAATTTAAAGTAGACACGAGTCTTATAGAAATTGTGACGAGGAGGGAAATCACATTCCCAAGAGAATGTATCGATATCGAAAGAAAATAGTTACTTTATTAAACATTTTAAGGTTGGCCACATATTATAAGAGGTAATGCAATTTCACTTTACATAGCTAATATGAATTATTAGGTACAATTTTATAGAGGTAAAAGATTACATTTTTTCCATAGTTCGTCATACAAAAATTGGTGCACACTAAGTACCCATGTCCTCATTTCACATTTACATGTTTCTCACTTCATTTATAACATTTACTCTCAAGTAGCACACCTCGTTATTTTAAATACTTAACACATTTAATTTACATAGCCTATTTATTAGTTGAAATTATTATCGAACATATATGAGTCACATGGAAGTCATGCTCAAACTAGGGTTTTCTCATTCCCAAGGCACATTGTTCCTCATAAGAAAATTATTCCACTTTCCTTAACATCAAATGGGATTTAACATTAAGATAGATGAGTTAGGCCAAGATACACCTCATTTTTACAATATTCTTTTACTTGACACAATTTTTAGGAATGTACATCACTAACAAGATTCGTCCATAATGACCCCTTAAGGGGTCTTAGGATTGAATCAAACCCATTGCACTCAAAAGGTATGCATTCTACGATGGGATAAACATCGGGGTATGTGGAACATTCCCATATTTCATATTTGTTAAGACATCAAAGAATCTTTTCTACATGATCATCATTGGGATGTCCTTAGCGTAGACCCATGAACATTTTGAGGGAGTAATGGGATCCAAGGAAGATACTAAAAAAATTAACCCCCAAAAAATTTCCTTCATGTAAATATGCCTTGTATTATACAAAAGGATGTCTTCATAGGTTAACCACTAAAATATGAAAAACATAGAACAATTCCAAGGATCTCAACATACTAAGAACAATGTTTATGAAAGCACGACACCTGAGGGTAGGAGGATTAATTGGTTTGAGCAAAAAAATATACATAAGGAGGTCATGTATAAGTTGAAGCACACATAAGTAGATGAAAACCCAAAGGTCTCCTGATTTTTCAAAAATACACCCTTTCCAAAAGGGTCAAATAAGCCCTCTCATATGATTTGAGTGCTACAAGATAGGGATCACACGTGACTTGATCCTTTGAAGAAAGTAACCCAAAAGATAAGTATTCCAACTCGAAAACTAGGCAAGATATCAATGGCACAAATATACACCAATGGACGATACCAACATGTTTCATTAACTAAACATGATATTTTCCCTCCTACCAATTCCTCAGGTTAGATAGTCATGTTTACTTGAAGTAACTACCCGAGAGTTCCTAAAGGAATGATACCCAAGAAGGGTATCATAAGGATGATGCCACTAAGGGTCACCTATATGTGGAGATACCAACTGGCACTAACCTATACATGAGTCAATGTAGTTTACCCCATGAAGAGAAGATATATCCATAACCATTATATCACAAAATCACATTTTAAGTGTAATTTAAGGTAACCATGTTCAATTACATTTCAAATAGTGTTATAACACCTATCAAATTAAATAATCACCTTCCCATTTACAAATTACCATTACAAATACTAAGAAAGATGCTAAATGAACTAAATGCAACATTCTGGGAACACATGATTTATTTAACATAACGATTTAAGGGTACAAATATTTCAAGGGTTAGGGCAAGCTATATTATTAACAACACTATTTATTTTCAAACTTATGACACATGTACCTTCAATTTTAAGTTCACTAACACACAATTATGAAAAATTACTAGAATTCATCGTAATCAACAAAGTACACTTTCTTCAATGTGATTAAACTATAAAGTACAATGCAATTTTTCATCAACTCATTCATTACCACACATGCATGATAAAAAAAAAACCTTTCTTCCTTCAATAATAAAACAAGTACAATTGTTAAAATAAAATACTTTTCTTATCCCATCAAGATTACACCTTATTCAAGTTATAGACAACTTTAAAATTAAATTTTCAACAATCATTCTAATTCTGCCACACCACCTATAACTTGATAGATTATGTAAACATGGTCAACGAAAAACACTTGGAATGGACTCAAACCTCCCATCGACATGCTATCGTAACTCACAATATCAATTCGAGTTAGAAAGAGATAACAACTATTTACTTTCTATACTTCTCAAACCAAGACATCTTTTTAGGATTTATAGAGAGATTAGACAGAGAAAACTCATAACTTTACACAAGTAAACCAGTTATTTTTCATGATCAATGAGGATGAGAGATTATAAGAACAATTCTCGGATACATAACATTCAAATTCCAAAAATATTTTTAGAGTATTACTAATTTTACGACCTCTAACATGGTTTTCTTTCCGTTGTCGCTACAAAGGTCTAGGAAAGCGTACTAAAATACGTGATTCTAAATTTTCATTATCCATCACATTTTAAGTGTATCAAACAATTTATTACCGTCATCATACATACTTCTAAGAAACAAACTGAATTTTACCCATCACACAAACATTGGAGGTCAACAAGGGTCTATGGGTCTTAGTTGCATTATTATGCAAACTAGCCTAGGTGGCCATGAAACGAGCCTACAAGAAGCACATGAAACCTCCAAAAGGATGTTTATTAGTATTTGCATATTCTATACTATACATATAATCAAAATAAAATGATAGGGTCAAAAATGGTTACTAGAGCTCAAACTACAACAACTTTTCGAGCCACTCACCTAAATTTGACTCTTTTCTCTCTAGCAAACTAAGCCAAGTGAGCTCCAAAACAAGTGCACAAAATGCATTTTTTGAAGGTAACAATTATAATTAAATAAATTGTGCTATTATCCATATAGAAAAAGGGGGTTTTAAGGTAAAATTTAATTTTTAAATCCATAGGCACAAAATTTGAGGTGATTCCTTGAGGGTTCAAGTCATAGAAAGAGGTTTCTCCTAAAGAACCATTTTTCCAAAGTAGGCTAGAAACCCACTTAAAAAACAAGATCATAAAATGTTTTGGTGATATTTCTAGGTTGAAATGAAGTCACTATATGAAAAGGGAGTTATTACAATAGTTTAAAATTGGGAGTGATGTTTAGAGACACTTTTGATATGTCATTTTTAGTGGCATTTGGCACAACTTGAGGGATGTTTATCAATCTAGTTTTATTATCATGACTATAGGTCATATTGGTTATTCATCTTGGGTGAATTGGGAGAGAAGAGAGGGAAGGAGATTCACTAGACTATAATCATTTCTTGGATAATGGAAATATCTTTATTCCGTGGTTTTTACCCCTCGGGGTTTTCCACGTTAAATATTACCTCTGTGTAATTTATTTTACTACATTTTATTTCATGTTTAAATGTGTTATAATGTTTGGTTAATAAATATTTAATAAGCTAGTTTATACCCTTGGTCCTAAAAACTAGATGGAAGTGAATTTAAAGTGTCTAAGAGGGATTGAGACATATTTAAGTCCTTTTCTAGACCCATCATGAAAAAGTATGTCTCTACTAAGATTATTAGAGACATGTTCATCCATATGAAACATTACAAGAAGGGGAGTTGACTAGGTTGGAGTATGTTGTTGTAGAAGTCATGTCATGATGTTAAGGCATGCTATCAAATTGTTAAGTTATGTTGTGTAGTCCTATGTTGTTGTCATTGGTTGTACAAACAATGAAATTATGTGTTTACAATCAAGAAGTATTTATACGGATGTATAGTCATGACCTTGATTCTATCATGTTATGAAATATTGACGATTGAAGTCTTTTGAAGTCTTATTTTGATATCTCAAAGTATAGTTATGATCTACATCTTAGTTTTCCATGAAGGTCATGTTTTTGGGCTGAGTGTGTAGTCACATTGGTTTGTTAAAAGGTTTATATTACCACATCTTGTGTAATGGTCAAGTTATGGCCCAGTATCAAAATATTGATTGAAGTAGTTGTGTTATGACATATCTATACAAAATATGATGGAGTCATTAAGAAGAGAAAGTTATATGGTCAATTTTTTGAGTCCAAAAAGAATGAGTCAAGCCCATGTCAATGGTTTATCAGTGGTAATAAGTCATTATGGTTTATAGGGCTAAGGCAATGTCAAAATATTATATCATTGAAAGAAAGTTAGGAAATGAGTGTGAAGGCAAGATGAGATTCTTTCCAATGTCTATCAAGGTGTTGTGGTCTAAGTTGATGTTGATAAAATGTTTCATTGACCTTAAATAGGTCTTCTTGAATATTTTAAGTCGGGTGAAGTTGAAAATGCATCGAAAAAAAAGTGCATGTGATGAAAAGTTAATGAATGAAAACTATAATCGTGAAATAAGGATATGTGAGATGATGAAGGGCATTGTAGCGGTGTGATCATAGAGTCAAGGGGTGTTCTTCACGATTCTTGAAGAATTTCAACATGATTTAAAGGTTGAATACAATATTAACAATGAGCAAGGAGACAAATTTGTGAAGAAGAATTATTGATAAGTATGATGACTTGATCGCACCATTTGAAGAAGGTGATATAATGTCTTCCAGGTAGGCTCTTGTGGAAGTTATGCCTACAAAGTGATAATTTGACTCTTGGTTCAAGATTCAAATGGTTTAAGAGTGTACTAGCATCAAAGAGATGATTTAGGTGTGAACAATGATCAAGAGGGTCGAAAATGAGTTCTTTGAGCTTGTGCATGGTTGATTAAGTTATAAAATAGTGTCTTGATCAATATCATGAGAAGGTAGTATAGATTGCATGATCACTTAACATCCTAATGTTGGTTCATAGAGTTCATATAGTGATAAGGTATGCTTTTTAGTCTTTTAAGTTCATGGCTTGATGTTGAAACAAAGTGCATATGTCTAAGATTAGGTTCTTAAGGTCTATTGGTGCTCCTTACATAAGAAATGAAGTAAAAAGGAAGGTTGAGAGGCTACTTAGAGTTAAAAATGTAAAGCTAGAAGCAAGATAAAAGGTTGTGGGGATAAAATAGGAATTGATGACTGTGTGAATAAATTATGATGAGGTACAAGTTTGAAGTGTGTCTCTAATAATGTTACAGAGGTATAATAGTGTTGTAAAATTTTTCCAACATGTAGCTTTGACCTCACCGACCAGAACTAACAAAAACTTGTAAATTAGAGCTCATTCTGTGGTCTTAGGTCTACCGGAGTTAAAAATAATGAGGAGTCAAAAATGATGTAATATATCCCCTGCTTAAACTATTAATCTTCGACACATAGCCTCTACCTTGCTTGGTAAAATTAACGAGGCATTTGAATGTCACACTATTTTTATAAAACCTGCCAATGATTTAAACTTGCTCCACATGGATTTTTGAATGCTAACGGCTGATTCTTTTGAAAGGAAGAATTTGACAACCATTTGAACATGTTTTTCTCTTCAAAATGGCTAAGTCCATTTTAAAAGACTAATCTATACTCTATCATTGTTTCTACCTTCGATGTTTTCAACTAAACCTTAGCAATTATAGTCCTCAACTCATGCAAAACATTCATAAGTCATTCCTAGGAACTTGTTCTTCCATTCAAAGTCTACAAGCCTTTCCAAAATCTTTGTCAAGCTGAGAAACAAAGTTTTGAGTTTCCTTCTTACATGTGTGTAAGAAATGGTAACAATTATGGAGATTCTATGGGGTCAACTACCTGCTAGCTGCAATGATCTAGTGCTTTGATGTATCCATTGGGCATGGAGTTGAGCATTCAAAATTTTAGAACTTGTTTGAATTTGTATGGACATTAAAAATACCTTCTAATAAAATAGAAAACACGTTCTTGCAAGCACTTATTACATAACACAAAAGAAAAGTGCACGAGGAACACAAGGGAAAGAAACCTACAAACAAAAATGTGCATGAAACACTTATTGAAAAGTAAACACAACAATGTACTACAAAGAATGAACACCCATAGTAATAAGGCTTGAGATACATCCCATTAACTGGGATGGTCAGTTCATCACCATTCATTCTAGAGAGTTGGAAATCATTGTGTTGGTTACAACTTGTAATCAAGTATGGTCCACTCCAAAAAGCATCAAACTTTGTCTGTCTTCTAGGTTTTATTATAAATTCATCCCACTTAATCATAATGTCTTCCTCTTTGAATGTTCTAGCAAATGATTTCTTATCAAAATGACTCTTGACTTGTGCTTGATGAATTTCTATCATTTTCGTTGCTTTGTTTCTTATTTCTTCCAATTCCATCAATTCTGCAATTTTGATTTCCATTGAATCTACCTCCAACATCTCTATTTTCTTATTGAGGTCTAGGGCTGGTAATTCATTAGAAATAAGAAACCTTGTTTCTCTGCCATAGATAAGCATGAAAGGGGAATTGTTAGTTGATCTTTTAGGAGTAATTCTATCATCCCATAAGGCTGATTTCAGTTTTGTATACCATATTCTCTAGTTTTCTTCCATAGTATGCTTTATGATTCTAAGAATATTCTTGATTATTGATTCAGCCAAGCCATTCCCCTGATAAAAATTAGAAGAAATTGATAGACGAATTACAAACTTGAATACCCATGCATTGATTCTTGCTCCAAGGAAAGCTAATACATTATCTAAGATGATTGTTGTTGGAACATGAAACCGCATTTATCGATCATATTTTCATAATAATCTAAAATTGATGCCTCATTTACTTATTTTAAAACCATTGCTTCTTTCCATCTTATGAAGTAGTTTGTAGCTATGAGAATCCATTTATGACCTACACTATAAGGTGGTTTAATCATGCCAATAAAATCCAATCCCCATTACATGAAAGGTTGATTTACCTGGATGGGTTGAAGAGGAAAGTCATAGCTTTTTTTGTTTCGTAAAATTGAAAACTTCCCATTTATGAGCATATTTGAATAAGTTTGGCCAGTAATAACCAACTCTCATGATCTTTAAGGATGTAGCTCTTAGTGTAAATGGTCACCGATGAACCATCATGAAATTCCTCCAAAACATGCTTAATTTGATCTGAGTCAATGCATCTTAAAAGAAATCCATTCACATCTTTTTTTGAAAAGTATATTATAAAAAAAAAAAAACATAAGGAATGGACTATAACCTGAAATACCTCCTTTTTAATTTTTCCAATCCCTATGGGCATTGTCTAGACCTAAGAAAATGAATCATCTCTTGGATCCAACTTTGAGGCAATGGAGAAACTATTGGATCTGAACCATCTTGAATGGCTAAAACTTGATCTTTATCATCATGAAAATATGAAGCTAACTACTCACACAATCCTCTTCCTCTGATCAGCTTAGTAACTTTAATATCAACATCATATTTCATTACCTTTTTGATCCACCCTTCTCTCTTCTCATTCAAATATTTTCTCAAAATAAATTCCTTGACACTTGGATGAGAAACCATCAGATGAATCTTGTTATTATAAAGCAAGTGTCTAAATTTCTTAAGGCTCCTTATTACTACAAGAAATTTTTTCTCAACAAAGGAATACTTCACCTCATAATCATGTAGCCCTTGACTGAAAAAGTAATTGGTTGTTCCATTCCCTCATCATTTTGTTGCACCAACATAGCTGAGACTGTATCAATTGACCCAAAAGCATAAAGAATAAAGTCTTTACTAAAATCTAGATTCATGAGAGTTGGAGCTTGTGATATGACATGCTTGATTTCTTAAAATGATTTCTTTCCCTATGTTTTCCAACTGAAAACCATAGTAATCTTAAGCATTGAGGTTAGTGGCTTCACAAGATTTACAAAATCTAGAATGAATCTTCTGATAAAATTAATCCTACCCAAGAAACTTTATAATGCCTTCTTATGATTTGGAAAATATAAGGACCAAATTTCACTTACTCGCTCAAGATCAATTGTGAGGCCTTTCTTGGAAATAATGTGACCAAACAACTTATCTTCATGAACTGAAAATACACACTTCTTTAGATTAATTGAAACACCATATTCCCTGCACCTCTAAAAACATGTCTAATATGTATGATATGATCTACAACATGTTTTGAAAAAATAGTTATATCATCTAGGTAAATAAGAACACAAGTATTGATTAATCCTTCAAAGGCCAAGTCCATTGCACGTTGAAAAGTGGCTCCTACGTGTTTGACAGTCCAAATGACATCTTCCTATATGCGTAGGTGCCCCATTTTGTGGTGAATGTTGTCTTAAAATGATATGACTCTTGTACCAAGATCTGATTGTAGCCTAGACTAACCATCAAGTAATGAGAAACGTTTGAACCACTTACCCTTTACACAATTTGCTTCATAAATGGTAAAGGGTAATGATATTTCAAAGAATCTCTATTCAGATCTCTTAAATCTACACACAACTATATTTCTCCACTCTTTTTCCTTATAGGAACCAAATTTGCAACCCATGATGAGTGTTTAATAGGAAAAATGATGTTAGCCTTGATTAATTTGTCCAATTCTTATTTCATCAATGGTCCAATCTTGGGATTGATTGGTCTTTACTTTTGTCTAATTGGTTTGGATTTTTAATCCAATTATATGGTAGGTTGGGCTAGATTTGGATTAAATTTTTTTAAATCACCATAGTTCCATGAAAAAACATCATCAAATTCTTGAGAAAGTTGAACAAAAGAAATCCTTTCATCATCGTTACATACCTTTCCTACTTTGAGTGCTTTTTCATTTCCAATATTGATTGCTTCATAATCCTCTTACTTGATCATCATATTGGATTTTTATTTTCTGACCTGATCATCTATGTTGAAAATAGACTTAAGAGTAATCAATCCTTGAGGGATTATGTTAGATTTCAGCTAAATAATTTTATTATCATATTGTTGTTGCAATATTTTCCGATTCCCCGATTGAAAACTCAACTTCATCTTATAAGAAATTAACAATTTTCTCATCTTATTCAAAAACCTACCAATTAACGTTTTTATCTAGAATAGAAGGCCTTACCACTATTTTGACATACTTTTAATCTTTTTTTCTTCTTTGTCTGATTTATAATATCAACTTGAGCTCCAATGACAGCTAACCTATCTGCATGTTTGTTCTTTACTCTAGGAATAAACTGAATATTAAAAGCATCAAAATCCTTAATTAAATCCCATACCTTGTTTTTGTAAGATCTCAATAAGTTGTTCTTAGTGGAAACTTGTTCTCTAATTTGGTTGACCACCAACTCGCTAGCATAAAAAAATTGCAATTTCTTTTCTCCTCTCTTTCTTTCCCACTGAAGACCATGCACAAGAGCTTCATACTATGTTGTATTATTTGTGCAAGAAAAATGAAATATCAGAGCTGAAAAATACTTTGTCTTTGTTGGGGAAACCAACATGATTCCTCCACCTGCTTCATTTTTTCTCCTTGATTTATCAAATTAGGATCCCCACAAACATTCTTCTTTCTAATATGTTTTGACAAGGTTAGGAACCATAAAATATTCTTCATGCAAACAATATATCCCAAACTCAGCTTCTTCCATTTGGCGGTATGATCATGTGCATATTTCTTAAAATCCCACTCATCTAGTAATAAATCAGGAATTTCCTCTACAAGTGTGGTTGAATGATGGTCAACTAACTGGCCTTCTTCAGTTATGATCATGTAATTTGAGTTACTATCACTAAGAACAAAAGGCTCAAGGCAGTGTTATGATATTGGTTTAGATTTTATGGTGACCATGACACTATATCTTGTTTTGAATAACATATGAGAACAATATGATTATAAATAACCTCCAATTTTGGTTGTGAAATTTCTAGAAAGGCATAAGGAAAAAAGAGGAGGAAGATCAATAATGAAGACATCTTGAGGAATGGAGAAGGTCATGCATGCATGCAAGGTTAAGATTGGTTTTTAATGAATTAAATAGTGGTTGCTAGTGTGTCATCAAGTTGAAATACTCCCTTAGAAAGATGCTCATAATCTAAACCAAGTTTCTCAACAACCTACTTGGGCATAACCGAGCTAGAGGCTCAAATCAATCATGCATTTGTGAACTAGATTCGACCTATGATCAATGATACATAGAAGGGAGGTGGCTTGAAACTCCTATTTGTTTGAGATTACTTTAGATCAGATGTATTTGTGAGCACAACCTTAGATGGTTCTTTGAATGGTTGGCTAGAAGGATTGAGATTTGACAAGACTTCTTGCAAAAGGTTCTTTTGTCCAGGAAGTGACAATGTATCCCATAATGACATACTAAATTTAGTTTTATTCATATGCTAAAGGATATTAAAAGATGGGGTACTAACCTTATGCTAGAATTTTCTAACACCTTATTGTGTTAGAGGAATGAGAATTGGAATCTCTTGCTGATTTGAAGACTTTATAGGCTAAATATTTTGATTACCTTATTGATTTGAGACTGAAAAATTAGCATGCAAAAATGGAGAAGACCGAGAACTCCTCTTACAAAAAGGATGTTCCGCTTCTAATGCTCTTTTCTTAGACCTTGTGTTGACTACCACAGAGGTATAATCATGATTGTTAAGTTGATTTATTCCATAGAAATAATCCTCTTAGCAATTAAGGAAAGTAGCATCACTTGGCACTAACTCTTTTTAAAATTCCTGTTGTGGTGTAGCCTCAACTGTTGGACCTTATGACATAGTAGTTGCTTGCACCATAAGTTCCTAATTTTGAGTACCATTAACACATGATTTATGATTACGAGGCTGACTACATGGATAACACCACTCATATTCTTGGATTAGATTATTCTGAACTGGGACAAGTGCTTTGGATGTGCTAGCTACATTAGGATTCATTTTTTCAATAGGCCTTGGATTAGCGATCTGATTTGAGCCTTGTGAATTTGGTTGGAAAGAAGGTCTATTCTACTATTTAAGAGGATAGTAAAGTCTGAAAATCTAATTTTGTTTCTTTTTTAGGGAACCTATCTCATTTCCATAATCTTTCGAAAGTCACTTTATCTCTTGCAAATCACTTGATTAGACTCGGGTAACATTGGCTTGGATCAAAGGATGAGAATTAGATGTTGGAATTGGGGCTATTATAGGTACTTGTTGAGAAGTGGGAGAGGAAATATCTTTAAATATGGGTGTATGAGGCCTTGGAGATATATTTCCTACTTGTATAAGACTATTTTCATCTTAACTATTATATCATAAGCATCAGGAAGTGTCTCTCCACCCATTGATTGTATCATTACTGAAATATCAAAATTCAAAGCTCTTAGATAATACAAGAAAGCATTTTGAGGAGTAGAACACATTCAAATGACCATCAAATTATTCCTTTCAAAAAAACTAGCCAAAGATTCAAAAAATCCATGTGGAGAAATTTTAAATCATTGGTAGGTTTTATAAAAACCGTGTGACGTTCAAATTCCCCACAATTTTAACAAGAAAGATAGGGGCTACATGTTGAAAAATCAATGGCTTAGGCAAGGCTACATGGCATCATTTGGGATCCTCATTATTTTAAACTTTGATAGACCTAAGCTTGTAGAATGAGCTGTAATTTACAAGTTTTTAGGTGTATTGCAGGTCGGTGAAGTCAAAGCTATGTGTTGGCATATTATAGAGCCAGCGATCAAAGGACAGACCAACACCATAAGGTTCATGGAACCTTTTTATTGGTTCATGTTTCATAGAACCCAATCACAGATCTAAAAGCTTAAGGAAACGTGGATCTTTTCTATTAGTGTGCATTTCACACCTGGACAGGTCTCTAAATTAAGGTTGACATTGAGGATTTGTGGGATATTTTGATTCATTCACATTTCACAGGTTTTAGTTAAGGAAATGATTTGTGAAGGACGTGGATCTATTTTATTGGTCTAAGCTTCGCAATTAATGATCAGATTTCTAGTTTTGAAATGCGTGGTGTTTCCCTATTGGTTTGCATTTCACAAAACTTGGTTGAGAAAATTAGCGAATGTGCACAGAGCTATTTTATTTGTTTTCAGGTTGTAGTGGTCAGCCAAGCGAAGAGCAAAAGGTATGTGGGCTATTTCTATTGGCTTGGCTTTCACAAATGATTGTTAGTATAGGGATGACACTCGGGCGTGTGGGCCATTTCTATTTGTCTAAGTTTTGTAAGTAAAGGAAGTTGAGGTATGATTTGTGAAGGATTCGTGGGAAAGATTCGTGGAGCTATTTGATTGGATTGACTTTCACAAGGTACGGTTGGGTTAACAAAAAGTTAAAGCTTTATAATCCCGACACTATGGAATCCGTAACATATGTGGCGTATTTTTATTAGCTCATGTTTTCGGGAGAAGAAAAGCCCAATTTTACAAGAAAATAAAAGGACACTTGGCAAAAGGTCAATGAGATAGACACATGAGAAATCTCAATTTTCGATCCAATTAGGAGCTGAAACGTGTCAAGTTTCTATGCATCATCATGGCGTATATAACTTTAGAAGGCCATAACTTTTGATCTACAACTCCAAATTTAGCAAAATTGGTCTTGTTGGAAAGATCTTTCCAAGATCTACAATTTGGTATCATTTATTTCAAAAATTGGTGACTTTAGATGAAAATACATGTAGAGGCTTAAAAAATATCAAAGCATGTAGGAAAGCTTGAAGTTAAATAAAGCAGATAAAAGCATGCAAAGCAAAGGAAAAGCTATTTTGAGCCATGTAGAACTTATCTTTGAGAAAAATATAAAAATAAATGGATGAATTCACTCAATGAGTTTCTTTCTGGCAAGAAATCAAAAATATTGCTTTTATTCTATTTTTAAGTCAAACTTACATGTCTAAGATTTTTTAATCATTCTTTCTCTCTCATACTTCTATAAAAGCTTCAAAAATATTGTAAAATCGATATCCGCTTATTCATTCATGTTTCTTAGAGAAATGTAGTCTTTTGAGTGATAAGTCAAGGGTCATAAGTGAATATTTGTGCTTATTCCACCTCTTGGAGTAATAAAGGAGTTGTGTTTTACCTTCTACAATCTGTATTTAGTGCATACTCTATTTAAACTGATTTTATTTTGTGATTCTTGTCTATCCTTGTCTGATCAGTTTAATCTTTCATGCCTTATGCAGTTTTGTGTCAATTGGAGATCATAGATTGTGTTTAACAGGTTGTTTGTAGGATTTTGTTGTGATGCAAATTGTTTCCCCTTCTTATTCAGTGATAATAATTCTAGAACCCTTTTGTGAATCATCTTCAATTTGACTCAATTACTTGTAGTTTATGTATGGTGTGTGTGGCTTCTTTGCTTCATTTGTGTGATCCAAATAAGTCTGAAGTTCTCAAAAAAATTTGGTGTATCACCCCCTTTCTATTTTTTTCTTATTTCCCTTTCTTCCCCCTTTTCCCAGTTAGTTGGTAGAGTATAGTTAGCCTTAGGAGATAGAATCAGTTTAGGTGTTGCACTAGGGGAACCAACCCTCTCTAGGGATTCACTCCAATATATAGGTCACCCACAACCTAGGAGTGTTTTCATTTTTCAATTGAAATGAGATTTATCACACCATTCTCCAAAGGGTGCATTTCAAAGTGACAACACCCTCCTATGAAGTTTATCTAAAAGAATACGCCTTCCTTGCCCTTGTATGGATGCTAGATGGATGCTTGAATGCTCTTATAATTCATTTGGATGTAATCTTAGGTGGTGGTAGTAGATGTTTAGCACTTGGTCCTTTATTTTAAACACATATCTCGTGTATTTATATGATTCCCTTGGTTTAATTTCATAATTAACCACTAAAATATTGACTAGTAAAAAGCAAGATGTCCGGATGGCTAAAAACGATCCAAAGATGTGAGCAAAGTACAAATAGGTCAAGGGCATCCAGAGGAAATGGGGGTGCCAGGTGCTGGCATCCCGGTGGGTGCTTTAGTGTCTAGAGTCAAAAATTCCAAATTATCAAAAGACAAATTGGGTAGGCATGAGTGTAAGACCAAGAAGGAAAATATAAAGCAAGAAAAGAGGCCAAAGAAAATGATCAATTAATATTTTTCTCTGTTAGGAATCATATAAATAGTGATATGTGATCGGGACTAGGAATATACCTAAAGTGTGTGATTTAGTGTCTACATCTGCCCCCACTTTATGTTGTTGAGAAAATTCTCAATAAGATAAAGTAGATAAGATATGCGTACTTGATAACAATGTAGATCGATGGAAAAAACCATGTCGAGAGATAAGGAAAAGCGTGGAGTGATAAAAAAGTGAAGTATGGAAGATAGAGAAGAGGAAGTGAAAAATGATGATAATGACCCTAGGGGTGAAAGCGTATGTGTATATGTCACATTGTGCCTATTTTTGATGTAGCTTGATGTGTGATTGATGTGACTACTACTTCCCATAAGGACAAATCTACAAAAGAGAAGAACGAACAAGTAGTCAAAGTCGTGTATATGAAAATTTCAATCCAAATGAGTAAAAAGTGTGTAAAAAGTATGTAAGAATGCAAAAAGGAACATGTGCACCCAATCCATGATGAGTAAAGCGTGTAGAAAGGATCCTAAAGATGTTGTACAAGAACAATTTTTTTGGGCAATCTCACGCCAACAGGTGAATGTGATTTTCTTGGGAAATCGCACGCCAAATGCAAAAGAAGTGTAGGGAGAAAGATCTAATGTTATTCTCTAGCCTTTGAATGCTTCCCAAAGTTTAAACACCATTGCAGATGGTGTGTAAAAATCAGATCCAACATAAAAGTAGAAAAGAAAGTGTAATGCATGCATGCTTCGAGTGTTGAAGGATTGTGTGTCCTGTGAAATTCATTTGTGTAAACTACCAAAAATGTAGTGAAGTGAGAAAAGTTGTGTAACCGCCCTATTCATAGGCATGTAGAAAGGGTCGGGGACACCTAGGAGCTACTATCTAGGCTTGAGCGCTAGTGTCTATATGAAAATAAAGACCCAAGTCAAGTTCAAGGCCATTCTTGAGACTAAATGTTGTGTTAACTCGTGAACCGAGTTGTGTTATAATGTGATTGTAAAGAGTTGTATGGGTGACTTATTCACCCAATGGATAGCCCCCTCGTTTGGCGTGCATGTGATGTTGCAAAGGATTATGTGGCCTAAAGGAGGACTAGACGCTGATCTGAAAATGATGCCCTATAGGGGAGTGTTCTTGTAGAAACCAAGGCACACATAAACAAAGTGGCTAGGAAACATTTGTGTTGGTGAGAAAATTTGTTAGTATGGAAAATTAAGTGTCTCCACCAACGTTCACCTAATATAATCCTATGTTATGTACCTTGGGATATGATAATATAATATATATGGCTTGATGGAGATGCCGACATGTGGCACACATCCCCTTAGTTATATGTATGGGCTCACATGGGATATAATATTATAATGTATATGGGCTGATGGAGATGCCGACATGTGACACACATCCCCTTAGTTAGTTATATGGGCTCACATAGGAATTAATTATATTGGGTAATGGGTCGGCCTACATTGGGATTAGGTGTTTCCCATCCTATTTAAAGGATGGGAGTATCATTATGACATGTGAGGTATGTATGAGTTGATTCTTCTACTTGGTAGAGGTATATTGGAGGTTCCCCCTTGAAGTGGATTCCCATCTTGGGAGATTGTGGAGTTACTCCTTCCTTAAGGAGCATTACATGGTGTTGCCCTACCTTAAGAGTATTATTCTACATATTTGGGCATCTTGGCCCCCCATATATCTGGTGTTGTGTTATATTATATAATTTATTGATTTATTGTATGCAAGGTTCTTATCATCCTATCTATTATCATGGGTTGTCCCGTAAGGCCGAGGATCACACAAGGACACTCCATTGAACTCAGGCAAGATGCTTGACGGGGTACAAGGGAGGAAATTATAGTGATTTAGGGAGAAGGAGGGAAATTAGGAAAGGAAGGTTACTTCCATGAGTAGACCAATTACGAGTTCACACCCAATAACCAAAGTAGTTCAATCATTCAATATAGAAGAACAAAAACCTTGTTACAAACATCAAGACAAGATAAGATTATAAACACCAAGTTTCATAGATCTCCTTATCAAGAAAATAAACAAACCCTTTTCTCATTTATTGACATTCACAAATTTGTATAATGAGAGGGATAAAAGAACATATGAGAAAAGGAAATAGAAGAAATGTGGCTCTTATTTCTTGTGTATTGATACAAAGTTCAACTACTACAATCTACAATAGCTACAGAGTGAAAATTCTCCAAATCTAGGATCCTTTGGAATGAAGAGGCCATCCCAATTTATAGCAACGTGAATTGACCTCTCATCTCCCCTCACATGACTCTTTACATTCATATTCCACTTGTGACCTTTCGCTTTCCATTAGAAAATAAAATTAAGTATTTATCTTATAATTTTGAGAAAATACTTTTACAATTTTAAAATAGGTCACTTAAGTGAATAGGACAAAATAAAATGATGAGGACCAACAAAGAATTAGAAAGGAGAGAGAAGGAAGCAAGAGAATGAGAGAATGAGAGAATGAGAAAGAGATGATTTGAAGCATGGATGACGAACACTTTGTCTATGATGAAGATCAGCTTTGGTTTGGTGAATTGGTGAAATGCTCCAATGCAACGATGAATTGTGAACCTTTGAACCATAAGAAAAATCCTTTGGATGATGTACAGATACCTTGAATTGAGTGTCCTGGAAACACTTTTGAATGATTGCCTTGATGACCATGGGAGTTTCTCACGGAGGTCCATTATGAAGAAGTGGAGGATGGAAACTGACCCTTAGTGACTTTTGCTATATGGATACACCGATATACTAATTAGAGAGCTTTAAGGAAATGCATTTTGAACATTTTGTCCCAGCATGATCATCACAATTCTTTCCTGGTACCTGATGCACAAACAACCTAGACCATATAAGGAGTGTTTGAAAACATTGTTGAGAGTTCTGATGTTGATCCCAAATGACCTATGAGTGATACTCGTAATGATTCGCCATGATACTTGATATGTTCCACTTGATGGATATTTCCTGGAATGACACACCTACCCTCACAAGTGATGAATAGATCATTGATACCATGAATTATGTCTCATTTTGTTATATGAAATAACCATTCCAAACCATAGAACACCACCATCTCTTTGTGGATCGATCATACATGTGGAATGATAAACTGGAACAACTTGTGCACTTGAATCACATTGCTTTTGAATGATTTCCCATACTTGAGAATGGGGTTTACTATTTTTATTAAATGACAATTTTCACCCCTTTTTGACTTTGATCACTCGAATTTCCCTTTTGGATGACCCTTGTACACTTTGCTTTTGCAAACCGCCTTTTGTGATGACTTACTAAAAATAGCAAGTGCCTATGTAGGAGGCTTAATATTTTTATAAAGTGGTGTTATGGACCTTAGTTTTTGATGAAACCAATTTTTTTATATAGGTGTTTTGATTTTGTCACACCTCTAAAGTTTTGTTTTGATCTGCTCTCCAAAATGTAATATTTTAAAATTTTAAAAAAAAATCCATGGGGAAACTAGGGTTTCTTTGTTGCAAAAAGTATAGAGCGTGCATATAAATTTTTTTCTTGCATCTTCAAGGTGCTTGGGAATGCATAAGAATGCCAAAACCCCGCATACATAGTTTGTACCGATTTGTTAGATACGAGAAATTCTTCCTCGTGGGTTTTGAAGTCTCTCTAACGATTTTTTTGTCTTCAAAATATAGCTTTCTTTGTGATATTGATTTTCAAATATCATAAGAGAATGAATGAAATTTATGGAGGATGAAAATGGTGGAGGTAATATTCTAGGAAAAATCTGGCAGAGTTTCGGCAATATATGGAGGATTGTGGGGGGAATGAGAAAAAAATGTCTAAGTTGTGCATTTATAGTTTTTCAATGTTTTGAGGGTGAGTAAACCTTTTTCTTACCCTATTACCCCCTTGGAATGGGAAAATGGGTGCAATACAAAGTTCCTTAGTCTTTTCATGACACTTTTCATTTGTTTATTTGTTGAGAGGAATGGAGAGGGGGGCTTAAAATGAGCTCCTCGGCCAAACTTTGGTTGCATGTGTGACCTAAGGGAGTAATAGGGGGAGGGTGAATTTTTGTTTACCAATTTTCCCCATTTTTGGGATAATAGGTGCACAAAAAAACACCTCATCCTAGTGTTTTCACTTGTCCATCATGCGTGTAATGAGAAGGGGGCTAGAAAAGTTGGTCTTAAGGGTCGAATCATTTGTCGAGGTCACATGGGGTGACCAACACGCTAAAAGGGGGGAGGGTGAATTTTTTCCCCTTTTGTCCCCTTTGTTAGGGATGAAGAGGACATGAAAATTTTCCACATCCTCATGCTGCCACGTGGTATCCCTAAGTTTGACTAAGTACCAAAAAGCATACCTTTAGCTAAACTTGAAAAGACCATAACTTGAGTTCCCGGATGATTTTTCGCATGGTTTTTTATATTATTTTACATGGGAAATTAGTTTTGAGAATGATGTGATGGGTCAAATTCCTTGATTCAAAATGAAACACCCTTAAAATTTCCTTTTTCTTGGGAGCGTCAATCGTGCTTTGAAATAATGAGTTGTATTGAAAAATACATGGTGCTTTATGTAGCTATGATTTCAAAACCATGTAGGGGGTGAAAATTGTTTCTAATGATATATTTTTTGGCTCAAAATCATTCCATAGCTCCTTAATCACCTCTCAAAGTGTAGTTACTCTTTTATAATGTAAGCTCCTTTGGCCTCAAAAACTCACTTTTGATAAACTAGCTCTTAAACCTCTGAAAATTACCAGAATCTTCCTAAATTAGTTGAAAAAATATTTTGGCTCCTAAATACATCTCCATGATGAATAGTCCTTTGACACTACTCGATGACTATGCACTTGTCTTAGAAAGGCTGATGATAGCCCCTTCTAAGCTTGTTTGAAATTCCACTTTGAGAGATACTACTCCAAAAGTTCTTAAATGATATTATTTTTCCTAAATCACATATGGGTAAGGATTATATACACAATTGGAAAACTCGGGAGGACAAGATAGGGTTGACACTAGGGGATAGGTTGATATGGGGGTGTCTTAATTGGTATGACATGGAAACATTTTGACACTAGGGTATGGTTGTCCTATTTTCGTGAATTTTTCCCATGCAAAAATTAGAGGACAACAATGTGTTAGTGTAAACACACATATAGAAGACAACATGTAAGCTAACAAGTAAGAAGATAATGTAGAAAATAAATAGAGCAAATAAAGTAGACTAGAAAAAGTGGGTTTCAAACATGGGACATCAATCATGATGTCGTAAGAAAATTGAGGCCGAAGTGGCCAAAATAATATAGTGTGCATAAAATATAAAGGGAAGTAAACAATGGCAAACAATGCCGATAATATAAAACAATGTAATAGATTGCCATAGTAGCAAAGGTTTCCTGTGATAAAAATGTTACACATGATGCACCTGTTAGCATGTTAGAAAGATATAAAGTATGTCAAAATGTGTATAATCTGATATAGTGTAGTGTTCTAGTATGAATAGTAAGTAATATAAATCAAAACAATAGCACTTGAAGTGGGTACGAAAGTGGATGCCCCTTTGGATCCACTATGGGATTGGTAATATGTACTACACTAAGCATCCATGCTACATGTATCAATATGTGTAAAGTATACAATCACAACTAGAAGGAAAGTGAATGTGCATGTGTATATAGAAAAGATAATGACATACAATGTATTTGTCTAACATAGTAAGCAAAGTGTATCATGCAAGTATAAGTAAACAAGAACAATGTGCAACCAAGATATGCAGTATGTTGTGGATGAATGAGATGGAATGGAATGAAAAGTGAGTGTGATAGGATCTGCATGACCCTCGAGTGAATACGAATGAGTATGCATGAGATGAGGTTCATTTATACATGTCCCCTTAATATTTGAGAATTAACCAGAGAACATGAGTGTGTCATCGGGTAATGGTTTGAAAAGTTCCCTAGAAAGATATGATCTTAAAAGAATAGAGTGTAAAGAGTAAGTGAGTGTGGTGAGGTTAATTTCAGCAAAAATCAAGTATGAATCGTGGAACTAGAGTGCTTCAATGGGCAATGAGTGTAATGTGTAGAAAGAAATGTCATGGATGTGTAGAGTGAATAGTGTGTATGAGGTATGATAGATGCTACTAAAAAGAGATACCATGAATACATGTGAGATGTGTAGTGTGAGAGGTTCATGAATGTAGTGAAGCCTCAATAGTCAAGTGTGAACCGTAGCACAAGAGTGTGTCATCAAGTAGTGACGATACATGCATATAAAGACGTGTGTGAGAGACTAGATATGAAGTGATAAGTGAAATGGTAGAGATGCGAGACACCCGAGGATGCTATAAGGGGGAAGAATAAGTATTATTCCCCTAAGTGTATGATGATGAGAGTGATCAAGTAATGCCATCTAAGAGGTTGTCATTTTCATGGTCAAAACTAAATGGAGATGCATCTAAGACTTAGTAAGCAATCGTATGTGGTTGATCAAGAAAATAGCCATTGTGGCATAGATTATACATGCCCATTGCATATTCCTCATCAGTGAAAGGTGGTAATGGACATCCATGTGCATACCAACAAGTAAGGTTTTGTGAATAGCCAAAAATTAGGTCATTACAAATGAAAATGTGATCGAAAGGCATGAGGAATGAAATATCGATATGGTCGGGATCTAAAGTGCCACCAATATAGTCAATCCAAGATTGGCAAAGAGTGAGTGGTGAAATACGCAGAGTACGTGCAACAAATACAGAGAGATGAAATAATTATAGGCCATAAGAAACAATAATGTAAACATTTCCATGATATAGATGTGGTGAATGAGGTAGATGTAAGATAACATCAAGTGTCAACCCAAGCCAAGTCAAGCCATCAAGCATGCAAATAGTGTCAGAGCAAGTGGGATCAAATGGAATGTGTGACCATAAGGCATTTATTATGATAAGATTTCATGTGAAAGGATGTATTTTAGATGTATGTTTCTCATGGGGATACAATGAAGGTGGTATGACATCTGATAAATGGACAAACCCCTAAGAAATTACCATAGGAGTAGTAGAAGGATGGAGTATTCTAACTCAGATAGAACAAAATATAATGTACAAACAGTTCCTTTGAGTGGAGGTAAGTTATATGGATAGTGCACGGGCCACTTAATTGGTAGCAGGATAGATAGTAGCGAGAAATTGGAACAAGTAATATAATGGTTGGATCTATATTCCTATGTTGGAATTGTGTACTATTAGCAAGAAGTTAGGAACCTCATATTCAAAGCCCTCATATAAGAATCTAATACATCGGTGAACCAGAAGCCACTTTGCTTGCATTCGATGAATCCATGGCCTACCAAGTAAGCAATTTTATAGAATCGGGATATTGATGACAAAAAATAGAACTAGAATAATATTTGTCCCAACTGTGAGTGGCAAGGTGATAGTGCCTAAGCATGGTCACGAGCTAAAATTATATGCTTGAACAACAATAGATGTAGGGTTAAGAATAGCTACTAGAAGGCCTATAACTTGAATGAATGATAAAGGAAAAAGATTGAGCTTAGATCCAGTATCAACTAAAGTGTGCTTGACACCTAAGTTATTGATGTAGAATCGTATATATAGAGGAGGATCATTTTCATATACAAAAATATTGTCAGCTATAGAAGCCGGAAAATTAATATGTCGAGAAAATTCATTGAAAAATGTATGATAAATAAAATTTGGATGAGTAGTGGAAGGAATACAAGTAGTAGCCAAAAGAGTATTGATTTTAGCACGGCACTTAGGATTGGCTAACAACAAATCATGAATATAGATATCAATGATGAGAGGATCTTAAAGATACAAGAAGTGATACAATGAGGATCCAAGAGTGTTCTAATGAGTCGGGTTCACCAAACGATTAAGAATATATTGAAATAAATAAATGCTAAATCTAAATAATATGTACTAGCGTAATGATATAAACAATTCAAGATAAATTTGACACAAGCGGAAAGATAGAAAATATGAAACCCTAGTTAAATGAAGAGATCAAAAGAATTAGTTGATTCACAATTATCCCAAAGGTATGTTGAGCTGGAAAACTATTGCAATGAGGATTAGGCTCTTGCAATCAAACCTAATCAATTTTAGGAGTGTCAAAATAGCCAGGGACTAGGGTGCCTATGTCGGGATAGGGGTGTTTGGGGTGCTTTAGAGACCTATTCTGGGTGCTTGTGACTTCTCAGAAGCTACAAAACTCAATTTCGTAGGGTCGTGAGATGTTTGTTGGTTTTCACCTTTAATCACGTGTATGTCATTATACATCAATTTTATTCATCTGAAACCTACAATAAGAAAGAATCACCTCGTAAAACCCCAAAACACATCAAATCCTAAAAAGAAAAAGATGCAAATGGGGAGTCAGTGACCCCAATGGTCACCTAAATGAGTGAACTTACAATTTAGGTGCTACACTACATTTCATACTCCATGTAGTTCTATGTGTGTGTGTGTGTGTAGAAATCATACCCTAGGTGGCTCTTGTGTGAGTCACACTTGATAGTGAGCAATAGCTAGATGTAGAAAATGTAGATAGATGTGTGCATGGAAAAATGAACTTCCCCTCCTATGAAGTGTATGTAGAAGAATGTAGTCCCTTTCCCTTGTGTGGATGCTTGAATGCTCTTGTAATTCCTTTGGATGCAACCTTAGGTGGTGGTAATAGATGTTTAGTTCTTGGTCCCTTATTATGATCACATAGCTTTATATTTAGATAGTTCCTTTGGTTAAATTTTTCATCAACCAATAAAAGGATGACTAGTAAAAATCAAGACACCCAAACAACTAGAAAAGACCCCAAAAATGTAAGTAAAGTACAAAGAGGTTGGGGTCACCCAGGAGGACGGAGGCACCTAAGAGTTAGCATCTTGTTTGGGCACCGGTGTCTAGATTCATAAATGCTGAAGTATTAAAAGATAGACTGGTAGGCATGAGTGTAAGAACACAAAGGAAAATAGAAAGCAAGCAAAGAGGCCAAAGAAAGTGATCAATTAGTGATTTTATCACTTAGGAATCATATGAATAGTGGTATGTGATCGGGAAAATATACTCAAAGTTCATGATTTAGTGTCTACACATGGTGAGAAGTTTTCCATCTCTCAACAGGGATACATATAAGTTTCTAACTACCTCACATGAAGATAACATAAAGTCTCATTCTAGAAAAGTACATATCAAGCTCCATGTAAGCTTGATTTGGTGCATACCAATCTATGCAATCCAATGCAACCTATTCATTCTATATTTCAATACTTTATGCTTTGTGTTGATGATTATTCAAGAAAAATGTGGATATATTTTCTTCGTACTTAAAAAGTTCAAAGTGGCTGTTGATAATGAGACTGGTCACAAAATCATATCTCTTCACTTAGATTGAGGGGGAATTATCCAATGAATGAGTTTAAATCCTTTCTGAAGCTCATGATATTCATCGAAATATTCTTCCTCCACGTATACCACAAAAAAATGGTTTTTTGAGAGAAGGAATCATATTATCATGGAGATGGTGCATTGTATGATTTATGAGTCATAAATAATGAAGACATTTTGGGAAGAAACAACAAATACTACAAAGTGTACATTGAAAATAGTGCCCACATTTTCTCTTGATGGAGTAACACCACTTGAAGCATGGACACTGAATCCATCTATTGTACACATCAAAGTATTTGGGTGTAAAGCTAGCATGCACATACCCAAGTAGAAGAGAAGGAAAATAGATATGGAAGTATAGAAATACATCTTCATTGGATACAATGAAGAATCTTTTGGGTACATACTAATGGATTTGAAGACCAAGAAAGTATACACTAGTAGGGATGTTGATTTTTTTGATAAGAAAGAAGCCGAGGCTCCTTCCATATATGCATATGATGTACAAAAAACCCTTATTGTGAAAATAGAAGTATATGTTCCCATTGATGATGACAGTGATGATGGAGATGATGGTGAATATTTGGAAGGACCAAAACCCATGGGAATAGTTCAATGTATTCCTAAGTAGTATACAAACATGATTCGAGATGAAAAATTGGATGATCCTCTAAACACAAACTACTAGACCACAAACTCACATTAAATCTTGTGATGAGGTAAATTTTACATTGATGAGTAGATGTGTTGAATATGTTGAGCCCTCTAGTGTCTAAAAATACCTATAGTTTAAATATTAGAAAGATTTCATGGATACTAAGCATCAATTAGTGATGAAAAATTAAACTTGGTAGCTTTTCGGTCTTCCACCAGGAAGAGGCCCATTTGTATGTAGATGGATTTTCAAAACTAAATACAAATCAAATATGAAATTTGACAAATACAAAGCAAGACTTATTACAAAGGGGTATGCTCATAAGGTATGCATAAAATATGAGGAGTTATTTACTCCCGCATCTAAGATTAAAATGATAAGGATGATCCTTACTCTAGTTACACATATGTGATGTAAATTTCACTAGATGGACATAAAAATTGTCTTTTTGGATGGAGACTTACAAGAAGAAGTCTATATGACTCAACTAAAGGGGTTTTTCATACCTGAAGAATAATAAATGGTATGTAGACTCATCAAGTCATTGTATGGCATTAAACAAGTTCCTCGGGCATGGTACATCATTATTGATGAGTATCTCATTCGACATGGATTCGTAAGGAATTTATATGATTCCAATATCTACCTCAAGAAGAAAGGATGATAGATTGCCATATTTATTATATATATATATATATATATATATATATATATATATATATATATATATATCGATGATCTAATAATCATTGGTATCATAGTGAAGATGATCAATGCATGGAAGAAAGATTTGAATTAATCGATTGTCATGACCAATCTTGGGATCATGCATGATATCTTGATTGGAATTATGGAAGAATGAGAATCATATTTTTTTTTCTTAGTTGAAATATACTAATACAACACTCGATAAATTCTAGATGATGTACTACACACCCATTTCCACACCTATGGATACAATACTTTAGTTGTCTCGTGCAGATCCATCTCTATTGGTAAATGAAACTCCTTATTGATAGTTGATTAGAAGTTTCATTTACCCAACTTATGTGGTTCATACAGAACCCGAGTTTATTATTGGAAAAAATTAAGGAGAATATTGATATATTTCAAGGTAACTATGGATTTTGGTCTAGAGTACAATAAGAATAACCAGTTCTTCTTGACTAGATGTTTAGATTTATATCGTGAAGGTAACATTAATGACAGGGGAAATCCACTTCTAGATTTGTATTTTTTTGGGATCTGGTCCAATATCATGGGGAAGCAAGAAATTAAAAAAAATCTCGATCTTGTACATAAGTTAAATATCATGCTTTGCATGTGGATATTTCGTGAAGAGATATGGATGTTGAAAACAAAGGTGTTCTAAAAATTATTCACAATCGATGTTTCATGAGAGAACAAAGCACATAGAGGTACACGTTCATTTCATTCATGAGTATGTTTTGAAACAAAACATTCAAATTTAGTGTTTCCCAATAGATGTTTTGTCATGCATATTTTCTATCCTAAAAATTCAAAACATGAGCCATGAAAACTAAGCCAAATGTGAAAATTTGCTCCAAAGCCTTCCCAAATCACTCTCTGTTCAACCCGTCTCTTTTGTATGATCACATTTACCTTAAAATTTATACTAATTCATTTAATAAACATGTTTAATATTTTAAAATGGTGTTACAAGGTTCATCATTCCATTCATTGAAGTACAACATAAGACTAGCTCTCGACGAAGCTTAGAAGGCCAATTTTGGTCATTTGAGGCATGTGTGGATCTTTCGAGATGGTTCCAAAAGATCATAAAAATTTGGAGGTTATATTAGATATCCTTGAATGTGTTAGAATTGGTTTAGTAATATTTAAGGAATATTTTGTGGTTCGGGGATAGTCGGTCTTTGAAGCGGGTTTTCAAGTGTAAGGAATGAAAGGTCAAAATATGAACCTAAACTCCAAATGATTCCAAGAGATTTGTAAGTAATTAGAATGTAAATAAGTAGGAAATAGAAATATAATAGAATCATCTTCATGGTGGAAGAATCATATTTTACACAATACCTTATTATTTCTCAATGAATCTCAACTTTTTCGGCACACCTCATTATCCCGATCAAAACACACTTTCAAAACAAGATGTTCTAGCACTCCATAAATTTTTATGGTCATCAATGGAATATAAATGTGCTTCATTATCTATCATTAGGGTTAAAAACTATGTGACACCTCTTATAGTGATATGTAATAGATAAAAACCCTATATCATTACACTAACACTTCATGAATATGATTAGATAACAAAAGGAGATAAGTCAATATGTGGTGGAGTTGGAGTGAAATTGGTGGTTGAACCTCGATAATCTAAATCTAGGTGTTACACTACATCCAATCGATGATTGAAAAACCTCCATTTAGTTATCATAGTAAAGGTGTAATTGTGTATGCAAATCTAAGCCAACCCTTATCTTTCCCTTATGTCTTATGACACAAAGCTACTAGGATTAACTATAAATAAAGTATAATGCACCCTCGGTGATTGTGATATAGTGTGTAGTTCTTAAAAATGTTAGATTACTTCCCTTTGTCCCTTAGAGACTTTGTAAATTCTTTGTGTTTGTTTGTTCTTGCTATGACTTGGCTTGAATTGGGGGCTCTTTGAAATGAGATTCACGGCTCTTAAACCCGATTTGGATGGCTTCAAACATATATATGAATTTATCCTATTTTATTTATTTAAATTAATTTAAGAGATCTTAGAGTGATTTAGGATTGTATTTTGCAAGGATTTCTCTTGAAATTGCCTAATCCTCTAAATGATTGAGTGAGGCTCGGTTTTATAGGAATTTGTATGTTTAAGTTTGCATTAAGGCTAACCTCGGATATATATGAACCCGACCCAAGAAAGGATATAATCTTTGGAAAAGTTAAAATTGGGTGGTGGGATATTGAATCGTTTGTCTTAGGACAAAACCTTATTATGGTTTGGTCCCATCTATGTAGTTTAAGGATCGCCAAATTACGCATGAGATGCCTATAAAGAATATATTGTTGTAGATTGGTGTGGTTGTTTACGTGAGTGATTGAGAAATTTGAATAGATAAGCAAGTCATGAATGTGAGATAGGGATAAGTAACCTAGGCTTGGAATTTTGAGCAAGTTTTTCTTAATGCGGAAAGAAAAAATTGTCATTGCCAAATGATACATTGTTAAATTTATGTGTCTACAAATTCTAGTGATTACTATATTTTATTATATTTACCATTATAAATCATAATAAAACAATTGAAGTAGTTAATATTAATTATAAATTTTAATTCTGATATTAAAATTTGATATTTCACTTGGGAAAATAATTTATTCAAAAAATTTAGGATAATAACCTTCTATCTAACATTAACTCAACCATTTATAATAAAATAATGTACTTTAAAGATCAACTTTACCATAATAAATGTATAAGTATATGTAGGTATTGTTAACACAAAAAAGTAACACCCGTAGGATTTTCACATGAAAATTCCATACTTTCTGCTAACATGGGACTATCTACAAGTTATGGGACTTGCGGTTTGAGAAAACCTCCATAGAAGGTTGATTCCTCTACCTAAATCTAGTGCTAAAACTACTCATAAAGTTGAATACACAACTATATAATCCTAACCTAAACATTATAAGGGACCAAGTAGATAGGGGAGGGTTATAAGGATGCATGAAAATGGAAATCCTAAGCCAAAATAGGGGTGATAGCACCAAAAATTGGGTGGACATTCTGAGGGGAGAAGGAAGAAGGAAATGGAGAAGGGGTAAGGCCACACATAAATTGCACAAACCTAGAACTCATTTTACCATCTATTATCACATGAAACACTATCGAGAAGCACCATAGATCTATTGGTTTGAAGAATGCACAGGTGAATGATGCAAGACGTGAATTGTTCCAAGAAAAAACAAAGCAAGCATATAAGACTACAAATTATGAAAATACAAGAGAGATAATTGCAATAACACAGAAATATCTCCAACTCAATATGATCAAATAGAATAATGTAAGAGATGTACATATAGGAGGTGAATGTGTAACCTCCTCTTAGAATCATGAAAATCTCCACCTAGAATAGTGGTAACCAACACCTAGAATAGTGTAGTCAAGTGTACACCTAAGCAAACATATCCCATAAGTGTAGGAAACTCTAAGTGAGGTGGAATATCCCGAGTAGGATAATAAAAATAAAGCGAGGAAAATAAATCCTACACTAACACCCCTATAAGCACATCTTAGGTGGTTAGTGAAAAAGGAAAGTGGGTCTCAAAAACAAGGCCGATAAGGTACCCACGTGCAATGCAATCTATCATAAGATAGAGTAAAAGGAGAAAACCCAATGGAAAAAACTCCCCCACCCCCAGAAAAAAAAGAGAGACATGAAAAAGTGAAGAGGCTAGAAAGTCACCCCGAAGATGATGAAGTTGTTGATGTAGACCGTACCAAATAAAACCTCCAATTTCTCCCATATTTTGAGAGGAGAGTCACATTTTCCAAATGAAACAACATCTTGTCACTTACATAAGTTCCTATCAAACACATACACTCGTCAAGTTTTTCTGGCTGTGTATTAGGGAAAAAATACCAAGATCCATTTCCTAAGTATTTATCCAAGATAGTTTCTTCACCACTTGAGCTTGTGCATAGTGACTTGATGGTTTTTCCTACCCCCTCTTTTAATAGAGCTAAGTATGCACTTACCTTTATTGATAATTTCTTGAGGCGTACTTGGGTTTATTTTCTCAAGTAAAAAAGTGATGTTTTTCACACTTTAAAGTCTTCAAGATTTGGTCAAGAAATAATCTTCTAGTTGCATACATAACCTTCACACTAATAATGGGGGGTCTACTTCAACAATGAGTTTTTGCAATTTTTGGCAACTCATGACATTATTCACCAACATTCTATTTCTCATATTCCATAATAAAATGGCTTAGCAGAATGGAAGAATCAAACTTTGAAGGAAATGGCTAATTGCATGATGCATTCTAAAGATTTACCTCCTATCTACTGGGAAGAAGTAGTTAATTGTGTTAACTACATATAGAATCGCACAACCCATAAAATACTTGATCATTTGACTCTAGAGGAAGCTTGGTCCAACACTAAGCTAGATGTCTCATTTTTTTGAGTCTTTGGGAGCCATGTTTAAGCCTTGGATAAGAAAAAAAAACCTTTGATCTTATTGAATTTTAGATCCTGATACTCATGAGGTTATTTTTCGAACACATGTTCAATTTGATGAGAACTTCACACCTCATGATTCTTCATCTTCTTCCATGTATACTTCTTCTTCTTTATCTCATCTTGAGGATCCTTTCTTTGAGGAGGTTGATGAGGAGGTTATAGATATCGTCTAGGATCTTATTCCCACTAATGTTGTCACTATGCCTAAGTGGGCTTGTACTATAGTTTATGAGGAAACACCTTTCATTCAGGATCTTCCACCCACTAGGCATCATCATGCACATTCTACTAGTTTTGGACTTTTGTGTCGAGCATTTTTGAGGATCCATAATCTTTTCACAGGGATCATGGGATACAAGAGTGGGATGATGCGATGGCATCTGAGTATTCTTATTTGATGAAGAATCATACTTGGGATTTGGTATCTCTTCCTAAAGGAAGAAATATGGTTAGGTGTAAGAGGGTATACCAAACCAAATACACAATTGATGGGTCCATTGACAAGTATAAGGCTCATCTTGTTGCAAAGGGTTTTTCACAAGTTGAAGGTATTGATTACTCTAAGAATTTTGTACCCGTTACCAAGATGGATTCTTTACGCCTTCTAATTTCTATTACTTTGCATAATGAGGGTGACTGTATACCGGATGAGCGTGAAGATTTGCTGCTTACATGGAGATTTACAAGAGTAAATATGCATGGAGCAACATGCTTTGGATTTGTTCATGATTCTTCTCTTGTTTATAGACTCGAAGGTATCTCTACTGATGTCAAACATGACCCTTGGGCTTGGTATGAGAAGATGGATTATTTTCTTCTATCTAATGGTTTTGTTCATTGCCAATCTAATCATATAGTATATATCTAGTATGTTGGTGAGGATATTGTGATACTTTTCATGTATGTTGATGATATGCTACTTACATCAGGCTCTTATTCACACATTTAGAGTATTAAGTGGGATCTTTTACACAATTTGACATGACAAATATTGGATTATTTCATTATTTCCTTGGATTATAGATTTCTCAAACAGATTCATGGATTCATTTGAGTCAAAAAAATTACACCCATGATCTTCTTCAACGTTTTGATATGGCTGATTGCAAGCCAAGTCCATCTCCTTTTAGTGTGGGGTTACTCTTACTTCTACATATACTACTCCACTATGTGATCCTATATTGTATAGGTAGCTAGTTGGAAGTCTCGTGTAATTGACCGATACTCACCTTGATATTTTCTTTATAGTAGGGATTGTATCTCGTTTTACACATTCTCCTCATAGTAATATTGACAAGTTTCTTTAAAAGGATTTTGTGCTATTTGGAGGAACTTCCCACTTTGACCTACACTACACTTGGGTTTCTACTCGGTTGGTTGGATATACAAATTCAGATTAAACATGTTCTATTGATGATAGATGTTCTAATTTTGTCTATCATTTTTGTCTTGGTTCTTCTCTAGTTCTTTGGGTGCACAAAAATTTAAAGGTTGTTGCAATTTCATCTTCGAGGCTGTACAAGCGCAACGCTTATAACGAGTCAACAAATTCTTTGGATTCAATAGTTATTGTGAGTTTGGATTCCCACAAGATTCACTTTGAATATACTTTGGTGTGACAACCAAATTACAATTCACATTTCTCATAGCCCCGTTGAGCACCAACAGGCCAAGCATATTGAGATACACATACACTTTATTCATCAACACATTCGGGATGTTGTTCTTTACTTGGAGTACATTTTAACTCAACGAAGGTTACGGACATCTTTATGAAGCCTTTTACATCATCTCGTTACCTTGATTACATCTTTACACCACACTCAATAAGATGAAAGTAATTCACCATAATAACTTTAAAGAAACCTTTGTAAACAAATGATAAGAAATATCATATATTATTATGGAACTCAATGAAATATAATGAGAATGGGCCTTGCTTATATAGGTAAGGAATATCAATCTAAGAACCATTGAGCTCATAGATCAAGCCATAAATCAAGGAAATAACTATACCTAACAACTAGATAATATCTCCTAATATCTAAATAAAATAAAATAAATATCCACACACATAAGTGGGTGAGGATAAATACAATAAAGGTACATAAAGTACCTAGTGAACATGAGTTAAGGTAAATACCTACTTGTTGTCGCCCTCAAAATCCCCCTCATTTTTTAAGTCAAATTTGAAAATTTTGAGCTCATTCCCTCTAGAAGTGTTCAAGTAAAGTTGGAAGTCCAAAAAGATAGAGAAATTCATGCTTTGAAGTTGTTTAAACTCTCCAGTATGCACATTTTGATAAATTTTCCATTTTCTTGTCTAAACACATGAAAATTTTATTTTTGTCCTCATTTAAATGAAATTTTCAATATTTTTATGGCCATGGATCATCGAACCTTGTATTATTCTCAATCCCTTGGTTTGTGAAAGAAATTTCAAAATTGGGCGCGAAATGGCGGAGTTTTCTTCTTCTATACATTTTTCCACAGTCGTGAATGACATGATGACGTTTTCTTCTCCATCAAAATTTGGCCCCTTTATCCATGAGTACATGGATATCTTTGATTGGATGTGGCATGGCCATGTTTCAAGCAACAACGGAAGCCTCCACATGTCCAAATGGTGTAACTCCAGGGCAAGGCCCAGGGCGATCCACAAATAAGCACGAGGCTTTCCACGTGTCCATGGTCCAAAGTGAAGACAAAACAAGACCAAATCGGATAAGTATGGAAGGTTCAAATGAGACAACTTTACGTGCTTCATCAAAGCACAATTTCAAGGGTTGAAGCTAGGGGCAGTTCTCAAACTTGTGTCAATTCTCCACGTGTCCTAGGTCCAAAAAGGTGGAAATAACCGATTGCTTAAATTGACTAAGTATGAGCGGGTCGGTGGAAGCCTCCACGTGCCTCAACGACACAATTTCAGTAATGAAACCAAAGGGCCAATCATCAAATGAGTGCCAATTCTCCACGTGTCTAGAGGTCAACATAAGTCAAGTGGGAAGTAAGCCCAAATCGGCTAAGTATAAAAGAACTGACAGAGCTCTTGACATGTCAGCCTGACACAAATTCAAAGGAAAAATCCAAAGGTAGGTTCCAAATGAGTGCCATCTCTCCATGTGTCCAGGATCAGATATACGGCCCAGCAAAAAAAAGAGAGAAAGTCAAATATTAAGCCCGAATAGAAATTCAAGGAGGGGAAGTGAGTTGTTGGGGATATTTGAGAATTTGATCCGTGTTTTCATTAAAGGGGCTTGAAGCTAAAAAGTGACCTGCAGCCCTGCCCATGCCAAGGAAAAAGTCAAATGTTGAGCCCGCATAGAAATATTCAAAGCGGGGAGGTGGATCGTCAGAGCCTTCTGAGTTTTTGAGCCTTGTTTCCAAGAGGGAAAAGTCAAATGTTGAGCCCACATCAAAAGAGTCAAAGCGGGGAAGCGGGTCAACGGGGAAATTTGAGGTTTTGAGCCTTTTTTTAAAAGGGATAAAATTCATAAAGTGAGCCACGATTCCTTCACCAATCAAGTGAAGCCACGTGTCAGGCTTATATCAAAAGTGGAAGGGTGGACCAAAATCCTAAAAAATGCCAAATCTCTATAAAGTCACAAAATGTAAAAGGCATCCTCCATGCCCACTCCAGTAAATTTCTCCCATGTGGACGACTCTAGTTTAAAGTTTCAAAGGCAAGATGAACGGTTCAAATTCAAAGTTACAAAATGAGTGTAACGAATGCATTATGAAAAGTCAAGTTTTTTAAGCTTGCCACTGGCATTTCTTTGTGAATCAAGAATTTGAACTGACACGAATGATTGAAAAGATTGTAAACCATTTCTTGCTAACAAAGAAAAAGTTGTAACCATTTCTTGCAAGATATTTAATGGCTTCTTCATACCATTGTAAGGGGTTGGCAATTGATCTTGTAAACTCAAGAGTGCATTGTACCTAGAGAAAGCAAAGGAGATAGCCAATTTTCTTCTACTTTCCTCCATTCTCAAATTTCTTCCATTCCCACATTATGTACAACTTATGTTTAAGAATCAATACAAGAAGGATTTTGTAGCCTCTTTGATGAGGATATTTTATAAACTTTGAGTTCACAATCTTATCTCGTCTTGTTGCCATTTGCAGGGTTGTTTCTTCTCATGAATGCATGTGTTGAAGTTTCTAACTAGTGTGTGCAGGAATCTGATTTTCTACCTACAACATTAGTTCTCCTACCTCAATTCTCACTCCCTTTCCCACTTTCAGACAAAGTCCTCTCTAGCAAGAAATTTCTAGCTTTGTCACAAGGTTAATGGAGTGCCCCTGTTGGATCCCAGTCGAAAGGCCACCACAAAAATCCACCTTTTCACGTGCATGCATATACGACAACTGCACCGGTTAAGTAGAGGGACTTAGATTCCCAAAGCATTGGCAAGGAATTCACAAATTTTTCCACCCAAAAAAATTCCTCGCCAACAGTTTTTGGCGCCCACCATGGGGTAGATTTAGCAACATCTACTTGAATGTGACCAAGGTTAGAAAATTCAAAATTCAAAAAAGAGAAAAATTTCTAGAATTTGAATGGCTATATGAGCCACATGGATTCAAATCATGGTTATTTCGAGAAACCCTCTTGTTGAAAGACTGAATTACTCCTCCACATCTAAGAAGACATTGCTTTAGATTTGAGGTAAGCTATTTGGCATAATAGACAAAGTACCAATCACTACTTCATTGCCACAAGAAATTTGGACCTTGAAGAAGAATGTGCTCTGAATTAGAGAGGAAAAGAAAAATTCCAACACCGCAAAGAAGAGCATATATTTTCAAGTTGGCAGATAGAAGATACACCTGGAAATAGAGACAAGGAGGACAAACTGATCCCATTTTTAAGAAACTTAAAAGGAGACAAGAGCTGCTCAGAATCAAGAGGCTTCCTTTTCAAGAAATCGATCACATTGGGAACCTAAGTGTTGCCAATCCTTTGGATGGTGAATTTCCATACATCAACGAGAACCTTGTAGACTTCACTGATGTGGAGACCAAAGAAGAAGCTAGAGAAAGAGAGGTGAGAGCCGAAGAAGAAATAAGAGCTCAACTTGAAGAAATCAAGAGACTTCAAGCCAAGGCAAATGAAAGAGTAGCAGCGAGGCCACGAACTTAGCAAGGTTGGAAGCTAGAAACAAAAATATAATGAGGGATCATGATCATGAGCATGAATGTGATCGTGAGGTCCGTTGGCCTAATGTACCATGGGAGAAACACCGGTCCACTAGCTCTTGTTCAACCACTCCATGAGCTACTTGAGAGGCTCGAGAAAAAAACTTCCCAAAATTCAGAGGGGATGGTTCTCAACTCCCTGAAGATCATGTAGTAGCATTTATCACTACTTGCGGTGTGTTGGGTGTTGAGGATGAAGATGTGTCAGTGTGAATCTTTGTGGAGTCATTTTAAGAGAAAGCTTATAAATGGTTCTACATCTTTACCCAGTCAGTCACTTGTTGGGAGGATATAAGAAGTGCATTCAAACACAGGTTCAAGAGCACAGAATATTGTCAGGATCTTTTGGTCTAATTGGTACAAATGAAGAAAGAAACCTCTGAGTCAATGAGGGACTTCATAGCAAGATATGATAGAGTGATAAGAAGGATCCCTGAAGATGTGGTGCCTCCTGAAAATAATTTGAAGAGGTTTTTCATTAGTGCTTTTCCATCAGAAGTAGGTTTCTTCCTTAGAAGAGCCCAACCAAGAACATTGAGGGAAGCCAAGGACTATGTAATAGAAACGATGATGATCTAATCCTTTCTAGAAAGGTGAAAGGCCCCAATGGAAAGCAAAAGGGTCAGAATTCAAACTCTGTCACCATAGATCTGATGTTCCAAAAAATGGAAAATGACTTGGTTTCCTTGAAGAAGTAGCTATCTCAGATCACAATGCAGAATGCTTCAAGGAAACCAAATCCTCTAGATAAGCCAAGGATTTCTCCACCTCCTTGTCGGCTTGGTCTTAAATCACCACTAGTCAATGCCATCTATGACACCAAAGAGCCGGAGGAGGAAGCAGAAATTGATGAAACTGGAGAAGAAAATATGGAAGAATATGAAAACTATCTTGAGGTCGAGGAATTTGATATGCATAATGGCCTAATTGAGTATGTTGATGATGAAGATGAGGATGATGAAGAAGCTCCAAGTTTCTCATGTGTTCTTTTCACTCATGCACAATCCAAGAAAGGTGCTTCATCCTCAACAGTTACGGTAAAGGATAAGAAGAATAAAGAAGATTCTCCTCCGAGAGGTCACACGATAAAATCATCGTGAGAGGATCACCATTACCACCTTCTATGGAGTTAGAAAAAGAAAAACCGGACTCACCGGTGGTTAGGGATCATGCTACTATGCCAAGTAAGTCATCTAATTCTTCTCCCACTCAAAAGTTGCTAAGAACAATTGTCCTTTAAATGTTGTTCTGTTAAAAATTCTAAGGTTTAATCAAAAGCTACACCCTCACCCCCTCCCAAGCCAATTACTACACCCGAAAAGGAGAATTCAACACCCAAAGTAGCAAATCCTCTACCATGTAAATATTCCTCCATTTTGGAACCTCTTCACCACTCACCACAACCCCATTTGAATTTGTGGAACATGCAAGCAAAACCAAAGTCCAGCTCTCAGAAATAGAATACCTAAAAACACACCCTGCCCAGTTTGACAGTTCATTAATGCATTTCATGGTGGTAACCCCGTATATCCTAAGTCCTAATTCTTAAGGCTTACTTCTTGCCCACACCATCCACACCACCTTCCCAAAACATGATATCCCTTAGTTCCTCCAAAACCAATAGGGTTGAACCTTTCTACATGTCACTCCTCATTAAAGGCTTCCAACTAAATAATTGTATCATAGATTTCGAGCCTCAGACAATGTGATGCCAGCCAAAGTTGTAAATTCTCTAGGCCTCACCTTGACCTGGGTAAATGAAACTTGCTACTCAATGGAATCCAAACAAGTTCCATTGGTAGGAAGAATCAAAGATGCACATGTAGCACTAGCTGATTTTCCAAACAAGAAGGTGCTCCTAACCATACTAGTAGCAGACATCCCAACATCCTTTGGTATGCTATTGAGTAGGAGTTTCAGCAAAGACCTAGGTGGAGAGATAAAAATGGATTGGTCATCTATAACTATCCCAATAAAAGGTGAGATAAAGAAGTTGATACCAGTAAGAAAGATGAAGTTCATAGTACAAAAGTCTAATGATCTGAAAGAAAACATTCTCTTTCAAGATTGTGGGCTAGGAAACTACTTCCTCACATCAAAAAAGAGGATAACTTGCCACTTCTCATGGAGGAAGAGGAAGATCAAATTTTGACAATGGAATTTGATGGTAGTCATTCCAGTGTGGGCTCGGGAGCTGGTGTAGTATTGTACTCTCCTTCCAATGAGTTGTACCCATTTGCCTACAAGTTGTAATTTGATAATACAAATAACACTATAGAGTATGAAGCACTACTCTTAGGCATGAGTGTAGCATAGGACATGGGAATCAATAAATTGAGATGCCGAGGTGATGCAGAGGTTGTAGTAAAGAAGGTCTCGCTAATAATATCAGGTGAAGAATCCAAGACTCCAACATTACATAAATAGAGTGTGGGACTGCATTGAATCTTTTAATGCATTTTCCATTGAAGCTATTCCAAGGGAAAAAAATGAAAAGGTTGATTCTCTTGTAGTGTCAGCTTCCCTAGTGACACCTCATCCTTCTTTTGGTAAAGACAAAGTGACCATTGAAATGGTATTCAAGCCTAGTGTACCAAACAATGCAAATCATTGGCAAGTCTTCAATGATGATAACCAAATTCTAGCCTTTTTAGAGCAAATGGATAATTTCAATAATCTCTTCTTCAAAGGAGGTGAAAATCCACACCAAGAAGCAATCCCCAAAGAAGAGAAAGAAGGAATTGAAGGGATTGATGATGAGGGAGTAATCAAATTGAAAGGGAACAAAATTCCCAAAGGCCTAGTCTCTTTAGAATACCTCTTTGACAAACATGACAGATTCATTCAAGAGAAAGAAAAGCAATCTTCTCATTGCCTAGCTTATTTTGATAAAGAAAAAATTGGTACCTCGGAGGAGCCAAGGGTGGTCAATATTGGAAAATGTTGCTCACTTGAATAAAAAGAAGGTTTGTTGCATTACTCAAGAAATACTCAGATGTCTTGGCCTACTCTTATGATGAACTCAAATCCTTCTAGCCAAAGGAAATGCATCACTCAATTCCTTTAAAGTAGGGTGTTAAGCCCTTCAGGGAAACAAAGGCCATACAACCCAAAGATTTCTGATACCATCAAGGAGGAGGTAATGAAGATGCTTAATGCAAGGATCATCTTTCCCATCCACCATTCAACGTGGGTGGCTAACATTGTGCCAGTGCGGAATAAGAATGGTGAAATAAGGATATGTGTAGATTTTCGTAACCTGAACCAAGCATCACTAAAGGACAATTATCCTCTTCCTATCATGGACCATATCCTGCAAGTAGTCACTAGATCGAAAAGATTTCATTACTTGATGGATTCTCAGGATATAATCAAATCAAAGTGGCAGAGGAGGACCACACCAAGACAACCTTTACAACACCTTGGGGCACTTTTGCCTACAGCAGAATGCCTTTCGGCCTAATCAATGTAGGAGCTAAATTCCAAAGGGCGATGGATTTGGCCTTCAAAGATCTGAAGCATTGCATTGTCATATATCTTGATGATCTCACATTATTTTCAAAGAAGAGGGGAGATCATATCTATCACTTGGAACAGGTACTTACAAGGTGTAGGAAACATGACATATCACTAAATCTAAAAAAGTACATTTTTGGAATCACAGAAGGCAAGTTATTGGGGAACATTGTGAACAAACATGGAGCACACATTGATCCTGAGAGGATTAGATCCATTCAAGCATTATCCCTACCCACAAGCAAGAAAGGATTTCATTCATTCTTCAGAAAGGTGAAATTTCTTCGTCGTTTTGTGCCTGAGTTTGCTGAGTTGACAAAGCACATCACTTCCATGATGAAACCACAAGAAAACTTCAAATGGAATAATGAAGGGAAGGCATCATTCGAAGAGATCAAGAAATCCATTGCTAAAGATATAACTCTTGTATCTCCGATCTTAACAAAGAATTCATCATGTATTTTTATGCATCGAACATACACACTCTGTCGTTCTCGTTCAGAAAAATGATGAAGGCGTGAAAGAAACTATTGCTTTCATGAGTTGTCCTTTGAAAAAGCATGAGCTAAAATATAGCTAATTAGAGAAGCATTCCTATGTAGTGGTCAAGGCTGTAAAAACTTCAAGTTTTACATCCTTAATTCCCATACGGTGGTGATGGTACCCAGTAGTGCAATCAAATCCATCTTGACACAGCAGGATCCTGGAGCTGAAAGAGGAAATTGGATTGTAAAAACTCAATAATATGACTTGGATATTCAACCCTCCAATCCGGTAAGGGGAAATGGCTTGTGTAATTTGATTGCTGAAGATGAAACACTCAAAGTTCAACATGGCGAAGAAAATTGTGCTTGCTCAACTTGTTCAGAAGACAACCCACAGGTTCTCTTTGTCACCACTACTGATGAGTGGTATGTTGATATTGCCTATTACCTGACTTATGGAGAATGCCCTCCCCATCTTGATTACAAGCAAAGGAGAACACTCAAGCTGAAGGCAACTAAATTTTTAATCTGGAATCATGCGCTTTACAAAAGAGGCCTAGATGGTTGTTTCCTCAGGTGCGTAGATAAAGAGCAACAAGAAAAGTTGCTTAAAGCATACCATGACCAAACATGTGGTGGACATTTTTCAGAAATGGTCACTGCACACAAGATCCTATGAGGAAGGTATTATTAGCCCACCATCTTTGCAGACACTCAAGATTGGGTTTCTAAATGCAAATCATGCCAACAGTTCATTGGAAGACCACAACTCATTACATTACCACTCAGGCATGTGGTTATTGAAGAACCATTTCAATAGTGAGGGCTAGACTTCATTACTATTATGAACCCTCAATCAATCATGGGGCACACCTATGTACTCACAAAGAACAGACTACTTCACCAAATGGGTGGAAGCCATTTCGCCAAACAAGCCAACACTGAAACAATATGCAACTTCATCAAGGAGAATATCATAGTCTGTTTGGAGTGCCACAGAAGATTATAGCAGATAATGCTACCTATTTCTCTTCAAGAGAGCTGACCAAGTTTTGTTATAGCTACGAAATCTCCCTATCTCATTCTTCTGACTACTATCCATAAGGAAACAGATAGGCTAAATCAAGCAACAAGAACATTGTGACCATTTTCTCATAAGCTTGTAAATGAGAATCAAAGGAATTGGCACAAAAGGTTATATGACGCATTGTGGGTGGATAGGATCACTCCCAAGAAGGCAATAGGTATGTCACCATTCCAATTGTTGTATGGATTCAAGTATAAATTCCTCTCACGATCAAGATGCCAGCTCTCAAGCTACTACAGGTAATAAAATATGGTCAGTATAAGGATTCCATTGACAAGAGGATCCTCTTTCTTGAGAAGCTAGAAGAAAATAGACTCCAAGTGGTGGATCACATTAAGGAGAACTAATTGAAAGTAAAGAATATTTTTAATAAGAAGGCCAAGGCAAGAGAATTCAAAGTTGGAGACTACATCCTGCTATGGGACAAGAGAAGAGAACCAAAAGGCAACCATGGAAAGTTTGATTCATTATGGCTCGGCCCATTCTAGATCCGTGAAGCTTGCGGAAAGAACCCTTTATCCTCTCATATTTGGATGAAATTCCATTGGAATTGCCTCGGAGCGGGTGATACTTGAAATTACATCATCAGTGAAAGTGAGTTATTCCCCCGCCTTGTACCATAGGTGTGTTTCCCCTTCTGTTGTGTGTCGTCTATTTCCTTCCCGTTGTGTTCTTGTGTGTTTCCTTCTTCGATATTTGTTTCTTGAGGCTGTACATGACTCTGTAAGGCCCAATGGATAAGGCACTTTGTCAATTAATTCTAGGGTCTAGAGATTGAGATTCTAGATTCCCATGTCATGTCTTCACTATGCTCACCCATGTCATGTCCCCATGCTTAGAGCCAATTGTTGTCGCGCTCAAAATCCCCCTCATTTTTAAGTCAAATTTTCAAATTTCAAGCTCACACTCTCCGTAAGTGTTCAAGTAAATTTGGAAGTCCAAAAAGATAGAGAAATTTATGCTTTGAAGTTGTTTAAACTCTCTAGTCTGCACGTTTTGATAAATTTTTCGTTTTCCTTTTTGGACACATGAAAATTTTATTGTTGTCCTCATTTGAATGAAATTGTCAATATTTCTATGGCCATGGATCGTCAAACCTTGTATTATTTTCAATCCCTTGGTTCATGAAAGAAATTTGAAAATCGGGCATGAAATGGTGGATTTTTCTTCTTCTCTACATTTTTCCACAGTCGTGAATGATGGGCATTTTCTTCCCCATAAAATTTTAGCCCCATTATCCACCAATACGTGGATACCTCGATTGGATGTGGCATGGCCATGTTTTAAGAAACAACAGAATCCTCCACATGTCCAAACGACGCAAATCCAAGGGCAGGGCCCAAGGATCGTCCACAAATAAGCGCAGGCTTTCCATGTGTTCAGGGTCCAAAATGAAGAAAAAACAAGCCGAATTGGCTAAGTATGGAAGGTTCAACGAATGACACCATGTGCTTCATTGGTGTAATTTCAAGGGTCGAAGCTAGGGGTAGTTCTCAAACTTGTGCCAATCCTCCACATGTCCCAAGTCCAAAAAAGGGGACAAAGTTGATTGCTTAAATTGACTAAGTATGAGCGGGTCGACGGAAGCCTCCACATGCCTCAATGGTGCAATTTCAGTAATGAAACCAAAGGGCCAATCTTCAAATGAGTGCTAGTTCTCCACGTGTCTAGAGGTCAACATAAGTCAAGTGGGAAGTAAGCCCGAATTGGCTAAGTATAAAAGAACCGATGGAGCTCTCCACGTGTCACTGGCACAACTTCAAAGGAAAAATCCAAAGGTAGGTTCCAAATGAGCACCAACTCTCCACGTGTCCAGGGTCAGATATACAGCCCCACCAAACAAAAGGGAGAAAGTCAAATATTAAGCCCGAATAGAAAGTCAAGGCGGGGAAGCAAGCCATCGGGAGATTTGAGAATTTGAGCCTTATTTTCATTAAAGGGGCTTAAAGTTAAAAAGTGACCCGCAACCCCGCCCACACCAAGGAAAAAGTCAAATGTTGAGCCCACATCAAAAGATTCAAAGCGGGGAGGTGGATCGTGAGCCTTTTGAGATTTTGAGCCTTGTTTCCAAGAGGGAAAAAGTCAAATGTTGAGCCTACATCAAAAGAGTCAAAGTGGGGAAGCGAGTCAGCGGGAATTTTGAGGTTTTGAGTCTTTTTTAAAAGGGATAAAATTCATAAAGCGATCTCGTGATTCCATCGCCCATCAAGTGAATCCATGTGTTAGGCTTATATCATAAGCGAAGGGTAGATCAAAAATGTAAAAATGCCAAATCTATATAAAGTCACTTAATGCAAAGGCATCCTCCACGCCCGCTCCAAGACATTTCTCCCATGTGGATGACTCGGTTTTAAAGTTTCAAAGGCAAGATGAATGGTTCAAATTCAAATTTACAAAACGAGTGTAATGGCTGCATTATAAAAGTCTAGTTTTTCTCGCCATTGGCATTTCTTCGCGAATCAAGAATCAAACGGCATACGAATGATTGAAAAGATTGTAAACCGTTTCTTGATAACAAATAATAATTTGTAACCTTTTCTTACAATATATTTAATGGCTTCTTCACGCCATTGTAAGGGGTTAGCAATTGATCTTGTAAACTCAAGATTGCATTGTACCTAGAGAAAGCAAATGAGATAGCCAATTTTCTTCCACTTTCCTCCATTCTCAAATTTCTTCCATTCCCACCTTATGTACAACTTCTATTTAAGCATGAATACAAGAACAAGGATTTTGTAGCCTCTTTGATGAGGATATTTTAGAAACTTTGATTTCGTAATCTTATCTCATCTTGTTGCCATTTGCAGGGTTGTTTCTTCTCATGAATGCATGTGTTGAAGTTTCTAACTAGTGTGTGCAGGAATATGATTTTCTACCTACAACATTAGTTCTCCTTTCTCAATTCTCACTCCCTTTACCACTTTCAAACAAATTCCTCTCTAGCAATAAATTTCTAGCTTTTCGTAGGGTCATTGGAGTGCCCCTATTGGATCCTCGGTCGAAAGGCCACCACAAAAATCCACCTTTTCACACACATGCATATACGAGAACTACACCGGTTAAGTAGAGGGATTAGATTCCCGAGAGCGTTGGTAAGGAATTCAAAAAAATCCACCCGACAAATTTCCTTGCCAACACTACTCTAACAAAGAGTCACCCATGAATATGATGAAGTTATTGATATAGATTATACTTTGCAAGAATATATCATATATGAATTACTTTCTCTTAGTGAAAGGTTTGGTGAAGATGTCAACAACCTGCTCTGAAGACTGGAAGAATATCAAATTGATGACCTACTCATGAATGATCTCCCGAATGAAGTACATGTGAATCTCAATGTGTTTGGTCCTCTGATGAAGGACCAAATTCTTGCATATATGGATAGTGCTTTGGTTGTCACCAAAGATGATTGTAGGCTTGCCTAATCTAGATGCCAAACTCGTAAAGAATCTCCGAATCCATATAGCCTCAATAAATGCATTAACATATCTCATGTACTCTACCTCTGTGGATGATAGCTTAATAGCATTCTACTTCTTACTCGACTAACTGATGGAACCATAACCTAATGAGAAACTATAACCTGAAGTGAAATTATGACACTCAGTGTCGCGAGCCCAATTTGAGTCTATGTAGAGGACCAATTACATGTCTGAACCAACCTTATAGTGAATCTCATATCTATGTGAGCCCCGAATATAGTGAACAATAATCTTATCTACTTTCCAATGCATCTCATGGGGTTCTTGCATGAACCTTGAAAAAATACCAACAACATAGGAGATATTAGGTCTGGTGTGAGTTAAGTTAATAAGGCTGCCAACAAGCTATCGATACAAAGTAGTATCAACCAAGGGTGTGAAACAAGAAACCTCAAGCTTGACTATAGATAAGAATGGAGTCAAAGATAGCTTGGAGTTAGCCATGTGAAACCAAGCTAAAAGATCGAGAGAGTACTTAGGAATAAATGGAAATCCCTGAATCACACTGTGTGATCTTAATGCCAAGGAATTAGTGCAGTAGACCCAATTCAGTCATGTTGAATATATCTTGAAGATTTGTCTTCATTGTTAAGATAGCCGATGAAGTACTCCCAGTGATTAAGAGGTCATCAACATAAAGTAACAATATTAGTAAGGAATCATCCCTTGACAATATATATACATTGGGATCTGAATGGCACCAAGTGAAACCAGAAGCTAGGAGGAAGGAATCCATCTTGGCATACCAAGCCCGAGGGGCCTGCTTGAGGCCATAGATGGATTTCCTAAGTCTGCAAACTAAGGATGAATCCTGAACAAACCCAAGTGGTTGCTCCATGTAGATATCCTCCTATAGGTCTCTGTGAAGAAAAGAACTCTTCACATCCATCTAGTGCACACTCCAACCATGTGTTGCGGCTAAAGCAAGTGTGAGTCTAATTGAAGTCATCTTGGCTATAGGTGCAAAGGTCTCTGAGTAGTCTATGCCAGCTACCTGTGAAAAATCCTTAGCTACTAATCGAGCCTTGTACTTATCAATTGACCCATATGCTACAAATTTGGTCTAATATATCCATTGACATTGAACCATCTTCCTTCCTTAGGAAGTGAATTCAAATCCCAAGTGTGATTTTTGATTAAAAAATTATATTCCTCATGCATAGAATTATCCCACTTAGGTATGTTTGATGCCTCTATGAATGTCTTTGGATATGTCACTGAAGCATAGAAGGCATGTGGCCTACTCTGATAGTATGCTTAAGTACATATATCAACCTCTGGATTCCCTACCAAAGTAAGTGCACTCTGAAGTGTCTTCCTAGCCCAAAGAGGGCCTAAAGTGGGTGAGTCATGTGTCAAATCATCATCCTCTAAAGTATGGATAAAAGTAGATGAGGATGACTCCTCATTACTCTTCTCATTTTCATAACTGGAAGAAGTATAAGACTCTACCTTAGTGACTTGTTATGGATGATTTGAATCCTCGACTTGCTCATCAAAACTGAGTGAAGCCAAAGTAGATGGAGAAGCATCAAGTAAAGAATTAGTGGGACTCTCCTGAAACTTAACACTTCTCTTGATGAACAACTCATGATTACTATGATGGATAATTTTATATCCCTTGACCCCTCTAGATACCCAAAAATATACAAGGTTTGGATTGAGGCTCCATTTCCTTGTGTTTCTTTTTGGGGATGTGTGTCATTATTGGTGATCTAAAGACCCTGAAGTGCTTAACTTCCGGTTTCCTATTGTGCCAAGATTCAAAGGGAGTTATACCTTTCAAAGCTTTATGGGGAACTCCGATTATGTATATAATAGGCACAATTGATGGCTTATGCCCGAAACTGTGGAGTCGATATTTAGAGTGGATCATACAGTTTTTCATCTCTTTCAAGGATCGAATTTTGCATTCTCATACTTCATTCTGTTGATGAGTATAAGGAACTTTCCAATATACATAAATACCCTTTGTGGTGTAAAACTACTCAATTTTTTTGCTAACATAATTCTCCCCATTATCTATTCAAAGAACTTTGATGCATTTCCCATATTTTTCTCAGTGAGTACCTTGAAGTCCCGAAAGTAATCAAACACTTTAGACTTTTTCCTAAGGAAGTAGACCCATGTATATCTGGAAAAGTCATTTATGAAGGTGGGAGCATATTTTTTCTTAGTGAAATAAGGATGGGGAAAATACCTTGTGACATCACTGTGAATCAACTATAAATGTGTTGAAGCTCTCCAAGCTTTACCTTTGTCAAATTTCTCTTCAGGGTGTTTTTCAAGAGTATAACCCTTACAAAGTCCCTTTGAGAAATGAACTCTAGGCAATCCTATAACCAATTCATGTTGACTGAGCTTATCAATGTAGTGTTAGTTAAGATGACAAAACCACTCATGTCATAATATTTTAACTCCATCTGAATATGTGAGCAATGTAGTAGGGAAAACATCAAGTGAAAAGTATGAGAAGTTATATAACCTAGCATGGCGATCTACCCTTCCCACTACTACTATAGTGTTGTTATACAATTCCACGATCTCAACTCGAATCTAGATCAACCGGGAATCTCATGCCCTTCTCTATATGAGTCATCTGATACACTAATAGGATATTAGTTAAAAGTGAAGGTACATTGAGAAAATTTGTGAATGTTCCACCTCTAACTTCAACATACCCTCTCCTTGAAATTGTGGCTAGAGTATCATCACCCAATGTGATGGAGAACATGTTGCAGGCTCTAAGGAATAAATCTCAACTTGTGATGAACCCCAGTGGTGTGAAGCACTAGAGTCAATAATGCATGAAGGAGTAGATGAGGATACAACTGTAACTAGTTCCTTTCCCTTATGTTTCTCTTTATCTTTTTCCTTTTCCTTAGTATATTCTTGGGTTGATGAAGACTGTTTGATAGATTTAGGGACCCCTATGTTGTTCTTCTCAAGGAGATGACTAAGGTGGTCAATCTACTTCTTCATACATTTATGCTCATCGTGCCCAAGTTTCTTGTAATAGGCACACTTAACATTTTCCTTCTTAGGTTTCCCATTTGAACTGGAGGTTTTAGTGGTAGACTTGGAAGAGGTAGTGGATTTTTTGTTCTTTCTTCTTTTTTAGATCCTTTTTCTTTTGCTTCTTCTCTTGGTTGCTAGAGGATTTTTGTTTCCCATTCCCGACAATGAGGGCTTGAGGTTTGGATGAATTCAAGGTGCCCATTTGGATTAACTTGTCTTTCTCCTTAGTCAAATTGGAAATAATGTCATCTAAATATGGAATAGACAATGTGGCTTTAAAATCCCTCTTAGTAGCATAAAATTTAGAGACAAAGATAGAATGGTCAAGACCTAGTTTGGTAAGCATAAAAAGGATTAGATGTTCATCCTTATTTTCTGTTCCACATTCCTTCAACTATAATCATAAGGACTTGATCTTGGTAAATAAATATTCCAAAGTGTCAAATTTGTTAGGAATTAAGCTGATAAGTTTTATTCTAGCTCATGACCCCTCATAGTGTCAACTTTTCCAAACAAGGTTTCTAATGTTTCCACACTTGGTTGGGAGATTTGGTTGAATCTATGTGAAAGAGGAGTTTGGGAGACACTGAAAGACACAAAATACCAAAATCTTCATCACACTTATTAAACCACTTAACTTTATCTCGTGACTTCACTAGGCTCAATTTCTAACCCCATTGTGATACAATACAACCCTTTACTCCTAAGTGCAATGGTCATTTTTTATTTCCATTCAAAGTGTAATTAAAAGGTGTAAGTGGGTTAATTGTACTTAGATCCATTAGTGCAGAAATAAAAGTTGTGGTAGTTGTTGCAAAAAAACAAAGAAATGTGCATAAAGAAAGAAGTTCAACAAGAGAGGAAACACACTATACAACCCCCGGAAACTATATGAAGCATCACCCCCACAATTTTGGCACTTTACAAATAAGTGCATTTTAAAAAATAAATAGGCTCAATGCTTTGGGAAATGGAAAAAATCAACTTTTGCAAAAAGCGACACTTGATATCGAGATACCAATCAAAATTTTTACAATAATAATTTCCGTAAATAAGCCCTATTTTAAATTAATTTGCACTAAAATTTAAATGAACTTATCATATCAAGTCTGAGGATCGAGAAAATCGCTTTCATACCATAACCAAGAAGTGCCATGAATCTATTGATTTGAAGAATGCACATGTGAATGATGCAAGACGTGAATTATTCCAAGATCAAACAAAGAAAGCATACAATCTGAAAATTACGAAAATACAAGAGAGATAATTGTAATAACATAGAAATAGCTCCAAATCAATACGATCAAATATAATAATGAAAGATATGTACATATATGAGGTGAATGTGTAACCTCCTCCTAGAATCATGGAAATATCCACCTATAATAGTGGTAACCAACACCTAGATTAGTGTAGTCAAGTGTATACCTAAGAAAGCATATCCCATAAGTATCGTGAAACTCCAAGTGAGGTGGAATATCCAGAGCATGATAATACAAATAAACCGAGGAAAATAAATCCTACACTAACAAACACAACCAAATGGACTTAAAAAGGGGAAAGACATGCAAAACAATATAATAGGAGGAGTGGAGATGCAAAATTGCATTTTAAACATAAGTCTTGGCTAAGAAAAACACCACAAAACCATATTTATTCCAAAGAAATATACACAGACCATTACATGTGAAGAAAAGGCACAAAACGCATTTTCCCAATCCAAATGGAGGTTTTTTTACTTAGAACTATTTGGGAGACCATTTTGACATGGTTCCTTCACATTTTAGAATGTCGTCCCTTCAAAATGAGATATTTTAAAAATATATAGAAAATGGGAGAGAAAGGAGAGGGAAAGAGATAAAAACACAACTTTTTCTCGTGCAACCACCGACTAAAACTCATCAATTTTATTGCAAAGCACATGGGTGCATCTGAAATACCATTTCTATACATTATCTAACATGTAGATGGAGAAGAATCACCATTCCTCATTAATTCGGTGGTTGGAAATAATTTGAGCATTTTGTGTGTTTAAGACCATCCTTTCTACCTCAAACTGTGTGTTTGCATAATTAACCCACGAAACTCCGATCAAAACTGAAAATTATCAATCCCATAATGAAATAGACAAGGAGAGATTTCCAACAAGACCATTTTTCCCGATTTGGTTGCTTGCACTAAAAGTTATGGGATAAACATTCCCCATTACTTCTTTTGCAACTTCCCGATTTCATTCCTTTGGATCATAGGTTTTTGTATATTTTAACATTCTTAACGTTCTATGTTACTTTTTGGTATTTGCTAGAGTTTTAGGTGCTTAGTGGATTCTACCTATCGGTGGAGCTTTAAAAATTTATCACGAAATTTTTCTTCCTTGGAGACATTCTTCAATGTCATACCCCACAAGTTCACTTGGATGAAAGCATGCCTTATCTGGTTGTAGGTGATATATGTTTGGTTATCTTATGGTTATGCTTGTTATTATACCTAGAATGTTTTCGTTAATACTAATTCGATAGCATGGACTTATTATCTAAATGATATGTTCCCATGCTTGTCTTTGTTGTACTACAGGTGATGATACTATTATGGTTCTTCATTTGATGATTACCTCGTTAGGATACATGATTTAACTCTTATTATGAATATCGCAACATGAAACGACAATTGAATATTTCTAGGTAAGAATGATAAATTGTTCGAGAATGGTTATACCCATTGTCATAATAATGCTAACATAATGAAACTTTCATTACCAAGTAATATGTTATGATTTGTTGATTTGTAAGATTAAGTTTTCCAAGACCATATCCTTGTGCTTACGGAAATGGTCATCGACCACGGATGTGATTAATACTATCTCCTTGAAGAATAATTTAGTCAATTACTTGAGCTAGGTATTATGTTTGATTAATATGTTTAGAGTCATTTAATGGCCATTCAAACCATTAATGAATTTTTGGGAAATTTGATTAAATTCAAGAGATTTTTGTGGTGATATGTGTGTGTGTGTGTGTGTGTGTGTGTGTGTGTGTGTGTGTGTGTGTGTGTGTGTGTGTGTGTGTGTGTGTGTGTGTGTGTGTGTGTGTGTGTGTGTGTGTGTACAAACATATTTATATAGATATATACATATATATTTATTTTGTAAGGTCTTGAACCTTATTATGTAGTAATGTTTATATTTTTAATCAATAGCATACAAGGTGGTAGCTTAGCCGAGCTACTACCGAGCTTGAAATGAGTTTATGGGGTGAATCAATCATGGCATTGCCACCATGTCACGTCGAATTAATGGATTTGAAAGTATAAAAGGGCCAAAGGCTAGTTTACAGGATGTGTAAGGTTATAAGGGATAAAATATGTGGAATAATCCCTCACAGTATCGCAACAGTAGAAACTAATATGCAGAAAATATTACAAATATGAAATAAAAGTTCAGAATAAAAATAACACAACACAAAGAGACAATATTTAACGTGGTTCACCCAATTTGGGCTATGTCCACCAAGAATCACTTGCTCATATTTTATTACAAGCCACCGCTCTCTCAATACAATACCCATATCTATTTGGAGCTATGCTCAACAAACTCTACTGAGAATTCACACCCAAATTCATACACATCTGCAATGTTACATTACCCTACCATATGCATAAAACCATATAAGTAGACAATTGCTTGAGTAGTTTTACAAAACTATGGGTATCAAAACCATGGTCCAAAACCGTCCCATAAAGCTATGGGTTAAAATCCCGCCCATATGAGAAAAACACATTTCCCGATATATCGCACGTTTTAAGGCGAAAAAAATTCTTAGGACTTGCGCCCCAACCCTGGTGAGACAACTATGGAAAGTGTACACTAATCTTAGTGTACAGTCTTCAACACTTTATCACATGAAAACAGGCTCCATAACATAACAATCTCCCACTTGGAAACTATTTTTCCTCTGAGAAAACTTCTCAACCCTTCACTAGTTTCCATGAAGACAAACCAAAGCCGAACATAACTTCGCTTTTTCCCCAATGACCACATTGGTCATCATGTATCAGAGGATAGTGACTGGTATGAATCATCATCACCAAGAAAACGTGCCCAAAATCTCCTTGAACATAATCAACAAAACAATTCCTATGTGGAGTAGCATGGAAAGAAGCCCCGAATCTAAAACTCAAGATTTGGTAATATTGTGCAAAGAAATAATCAAAGCATCTTGACATACATTACCCGTTTCAAAATTTACCTCCTTGTTTTCTTTCTGTTGTTTCTTCTTGTCTCAAGCTCTCAACATCCTTATTTGCATGCCCGGACTTTCCACAAAGCTGCAACATACTATCTTGCTTTTGGATTTTGACCTTTCCTAATCCTTTGATTTTCCATGACTTCCTTTATTATTTTGTCTCCTCCTAGTTTCCACTTGTCAAAGCATTCCCTGACGAGCGAAGATTCCCTAGAGATTTTTCTTTGCATTTCCTCACTTAGAATCACCCCTACAACATCCTCAAACTTTAACTTTGAGTTAGCTAGAACCGAGTTGCTTACCGTCATTACCAGGCTATTCCAACTCTCAGTTAAAGAGCATAGAATTAATAAAGCCCTAATTTCTTCATAAAATTCTATTGTAACCAAAGCTAGCATATTTACAACCGTATTAAAATCATTTAAATGATCTACTACTGAACCATTCTTAGAAATATTCATATTAAACAACTTTTTCATTAAAAATATCTTATTAGAGGCAGAGGGTTTTTCATACAACTTCCCTAATGCATCCATTAGTTCTTTTGTAGTCTTTTCCTTTGAAACATTAAATATTATCGAAGATGTAAGACACAAACCGGATTGTCCCAAGTGCCCTCCTATCTAGTAAATCCCACTCTTCATCTGTCATGCTCGAGGGTTTGTTCACCTTCTCGGACATCGAATATAAAGATCCTTCTGATAAAGGTAATCTTCCATCTACATCTTCTAAAGACTAAAATTTTGCTGTTGAATTTATCAACCCTTAATCATCCATCATCTGCCATAGCTCCCACTTAAGCTAAAATTTTCCTGCAATTCAACACTTCAGCGAACCAAACCAGATCGATACCAATTATTAGGTTATAAGGGATAAAATATGTGGAATAATCCCTCATAGAGTCGCATGACAGTAGAAACTAATATGCGAAAATATTACGGATCTGAAATAAAAGTGTAGAATAAAAATAACACAACACAAAGAGACGGTATTTAATGTGGTTCACCCAATTTGGGTTACGTCCACTAAGAATCACTTGCATTTTATTACAAGTCACCTCTCTCTCAATCTGAATACCTGGATCTGTTTGGAGCTATGCTCAACAAACTCTGCTGAAATTCACACCCGAATTCATACACATTTACGATGTTACATTACCCTACCATATGCATAAAACCATATAAGTAGATAAGCTTGCTTAAGCGGTTTTACAAAACCGTGGGTATCAAAATCATGGGCCAAAACTGTCCCATAAACCTATGGATCAAAATCCCACCCATATGAGAAAAACACGTTTCTTGGTATATCAAGCATGTTTTAAGGCCAAAAAAAAATCTCAAGGGCTGCACCCTCGAACCTTGGCGAGGCAACTATGGAAAGTGTACATGTAGTCTTAGTGTATAGTCTTTAACACTTTCTCACATGAAAACAGCTCCATAACCTAACAAAGTTAGGGTTTGAATTTTTCAAATGGTATTTAACCATTTGATAGTCTCCTCCCTAAGATCGGATGATGAGGGATCATTGCTAAATTTTTCTAGTGAGATGGAAGTTAAAGGTGGGGATAAATGAGAGGTAAAATATGATAGTTGTTTACCGGTTTCATTTATTACGATTAAACGCAAACCCTACAAGAATGGGGGAAGTGAGTGGCTTCTCGAGGAAGCCACCACCATAACTATGAGTTAATTAGGGTTCATTGTTTTGTTTATTATTTTTCTCACCATTACAAGCTCTACATGAAGTTTTGGCATCTATGTTTGCATTCGAGCCGCTTTAGCTCTGCATGCGGTATATAACTATTTACGATATTTTTTGGGATAATTTAAGGCTCTAGTTGAGTTATTAGTGGAGTTTGATTATCGGCGAGGAGAGAGTTTCTTGTTTGGTTTTTGTGAAGAGCTTCTAGAAGTCTGTTTGGTGAAGGATTTGGTCTCGATCGACCATGAAGGAAATCATGGGAGACACTATTAAAATTCTCACAGGCATGAAAATTTTATTCTCCCCATCTTTATTATTTATGGCATTAAGACATTTTTATGTTATTTTCACCATGCAAATAATGATTTGGGTGATTTGCATGTGGAAATAATATGGGTGTGAAACTTAGGGAATACATTGTTAACATTTTGATTAAATCTTAGAGGATATAACTTTTCGTTATACCTGTGTTTGAAATAAGAGTTTTATTGGTTTTTTATTAATACCCATTTCGGGTTCGATGATTTCATGATATATATTTACATTTCAATGTATCTTTGGCAAGAATGAGTGTCGATTGGTAATGAGGGCGGTCAAAATTTTATTTCGTTATCTTTATATCAACCCGATTGGGGTTTTGATACATTTTTATAGTTTATGTTCTACTTAGGCGATACATAGTTACCATAATGGATGACAGGACATAGGGCCTTTGGGCATAGGTCATCAGAAATTATTTAAGGTTGAACAACCATTATTTTGTTGCATAATAATGCATTATTCTGCTTAAATGAAATACCCATACAGGTATATGCTTTTTGTTTTCGATTATCTTTTTATGGGCACTTGGGGTTTTACCCAGCTTTTACACCTTTGTATACTTCCTTCAACTACTTATACGAAGCTTAAGCTTGACATGAAAGGTGATATGTAGCATGTGATTCTATGTGATGTCGTAGCCATTTGAGCACCGTTTGTCTTTATACGATTGACCTACCTTTGTGTGAATGATTGGAGTTTAGTGGGAATGGTGGGGCTCTAAGTTGAATTAATTTTTAATAATGAGTCCCTCAGTATTTCAAACAACCAATGTGACTTTATGGTTATGAAATATGTATACAAATGGGTTGTGGTTCAATTTGTTTAAGGAAAATTCATAAAATTTAAGGTAATATAATTTGATTTTAATAAGGCACTTCGTTGTCCAGGAGGTCTTGAATTCCTCTCTCTGTGATTGTTAATAATAGTATAAAATGTTATATAAATGATGGAAAATTAATAGTGTAGATCCTCTTCTTGTTGACTATGTGGAATTTGTGATTACAGAATATTCCTTTGTCGATATGAACAAAACATTTATATTTGAATAACTAAAAATAGTTAGTAAATATTTATCATTAGTATCCTCACTTTGGTTGTAATATATAATTACCTTTCGGGTAAAAATGTTAAGGTACCCAAATTGTAATCATTTTGTGAACCAATAAAATTATATATAAGTTCATATTGGTATTTGTTGACTATTATCTTTGTAGATGAACCCAGCAAAGTTATATCCTGAAATGTTAGGGATGTGGGACTTGACCCTAAGATAACCTCCAGGTTTTATAGAAGTTGGCTCTTCTTTGATTTGGATTGAGATAAGGGTTAGAGAGAAAACAAAACAATATGTAAATCCTATCTAAGGCGATGTGCCGAATCTTTACTAAAAAACACAGAGATCAATATCAAAATAACTACTAGATTAGTCAAAGAGAATCTAAGCATGATCAAATTTTGCAAAGATATTTCATACCATCTAAGGAGAGATGAAACTAAAACATAATTACATGCACAATGAACAAATTTATGTAAAAGATATAAGGGCATGCAACACGATAGATATTTAAACATTCATCAAGAACTGAATTAAAAAAAATAGGAAGAAACAAAGGACATAGAGTATTGTGAACTTTTTAGTGCATAGAACAAGAACTCTTATTTATAGAGAAAATAGTACATAAGTCCGAATGGCACAGATTACAACATTTCCTTACAATAGATCCTTGCTAAGGCCAATGAACACAATATACTGAACCTAAATTCTCTTCTCTGGAGCTCTAGAACTGGTTTTTGTCCTCTTTTATCGGCATTAGAACATTCTCTTATAGATCCCGTGGCTCTTGCTCCAACGTGCATTCAATCAAGAATACCATTGTCTATATTTAGTTCCTACCTACATGATCTTTCGACCTTTGGAGAAAATATCAACTGCATGCTTTGGGCCTCGAGATCACATTCAATCCGTCAAACCTCAAGTCCTCTGCTTCTTTATTTGGTCCTTTCAATGGTGGTAATTACCTTGTATGACATGTGGAGACCTAGCACATTTTTGGGGCTTCTCTTTTCTCTCTTTTTGAATATAAACTTGGGTGACACGTGGAGGCCTACACGTTCTTCTCCTCTATCTTTGAATTTTCAACCCACTTGGAATGCTTTCTCATGCTTTAGCCATGTCGTCAATTCTTTCTTCTTTAGGGCTCTTGATTCTTTGTGCTTTCTCCAAAATGTGCCGAAGGGACACGTGGATACCCTCCGTGTCCAATTCCATACTTAGGAAAAATTGAGTCCTGCAAAACTACAAAAGAACACCAAAAGGAAGAGGGGTCGAGGAAACAAAAGATAGTTGTAATGGAAGAGCCGCAAAATGTAGAAATCATTCTACAATTATGGCAACTCACTAAGGGACTCCATGCCAGTCATGGAAGAATCTGACAATCCTTCCTAGCAAAAAAATTTCAAAGTGTGGCTCAAAGAGATGTCACTTAAAGGATCTTTAAATCAGCTTGGTACCCAACCCATTCAGCCCTTTGGGGTAAGTCCGTCATTACAGAGCACGAAAGGGATTTATCTAGCTCAATTATCTCCTTATAAGAGAATTTTTGGAGATCTTGCACCACTATGCGTAGATGGAACTCCAATTTTATAATTGGGGTCAAAATGGCCTCCACCTCGGCTATATTAGAGTCCTCCTTTAAAGACTGAAAGATAATTTTATCTTGTTGTTTGTTCGTCGATGTAGTTGTTGGATCCAGGTCCTCCATAGGACGGTGGATTCATTGGGAAAGCGAGAGGAAAGCCCAAAGTGAACTAGTTCCTCTATGTGTTGCTTCCTCTCTTTGATCCCTAGTTAGAGCTAGGTCAAGAGATTCAAACACTTGATAGCTACCTTGTTACAACTCGAATCTAACTAATCTTTACTACGACCATCCGCCTATCTGTAATGTCAGCCCCTTGCAAGGTGGAGTCTGAAGAGTCATAAATTTTTTGAACCAACATCTGTGATTCGGGAACTTGGCGGATATGAAATTGCTGATGGTGGAGGTTTAAGACGCCATGTTGGCATATAGACTTTGTACATTAGATATGAATCTGAGTGTGGGCCCTAGGTCTATTGCCATGGTGGAAATTCTTTTAGAATAGGAAGCATATAACCTCTGCACCAATGTGACAATTCCCCCTTTTTGGGGTTATTGAGCTAGTTTCAGGTCAAATCCTTGACCACGGCTTCATTTATCTTGCACTTCATTTTCGAGCTACCATTCTCGGCTTTTGAGGCATGCAAATTCACTTGAAGGATGGTAACCTCTTCTTTCTTGGAATTGATCTCCTACTAAAGGATATTTTCTCTTGATCAAGAAAATTGAAAGCGGTATTGGATGTTGCTAACTCGGCTTCTAATGCTTTAGTCTTTGCTTGAGAAGCTGCAAGAGCTTCTTGTGATGTTGCCTCTTTTAACTCCTTGTGGAGTTGTTCTATTTCCTTACCTTTGCCTTTGATTTCAGAATTCAGGAAGGCCAAAATATTTTGTGTCTATAGGAGGTTGGCCTCCATTTTATTTAGCTTGCTACTGAGCTTGAGGTAGTCCATGGTGACCACGGCAGTTGTTTCTCTCATCAGTTCAACCTTATCCTGAGGTTAGAACTGCGTAAGGTCAACTACAACAGCACTGATGGAATAATCATCAGGTTGTATTTGCTCTACGGGCTTGGAGACATTGGGGACCATTTGGGTGATGGTCGAGAAATTTTTTGATTGTCATACAATGATCACATTTTCCTCTCATCTCCTCTTTACCATATACTTTTCTTCTTCTTCTCCCTCCTCTTATCTCAGGCTGCTTTGGTCGTCTTGGTTTGATTTAAAAACTCTGATTATGAAGGGACTATCCCGCCTACAAATGGGAATCCTAGTGACATGTTGTACATGATTATAACTGGTTATAGGGGCTAAGAAGTCATGAGATTTATAGAAGGGCCCATCAAAACTGGAGGAGAAAATGTGGGAATGGTGGTGGGTGTAGGAGGTAGGAAAGGGGATTCGGAGGGAGGAAGAGTCTCGTGATGGGGTGACCAAAATGAGAACACCCCATTTGACTGGGAAATGAAAGGCAAAGGTGAAAGAGACGAAGGAATGCAAGGAGGTGAAGGGGTAGAGGAAGAAGGGACCTCGACCAATTTCAACTTTTTCTTTGGAGGGCTCTACACGCTGGTGCCTTCACCGGCGGTTATGGAGGAAGAGACTGATGGTTGCGCTATGGTGAGCCCCTGGTGGGTCTCGACATTAGTTGTACTACTTTGTCTCCAAACCCTAAGTGTCTAGTACTATCTCGAACCATGAGTGTGTATCCCAAGGGATCTTGTTGAGGAACAAAGGGAGGGGGTCGGAGTGGCATTTGTTGTGTAGAGGAGCCGAGGGACTCTGCCATATTTTGCATGAGCTACTATTTGGAGACCTTTAATGACTCCTCGCTATCTGAATCAAAATCATGCTCAGCATCCCAAAATTCCTCCCACTTCTCATTGGTAGGCACAACCTCGAAATTGAGGGTAGTCTGCCCAATTTCCTACCTATATTTCCATTAGGCTTATATTTTTTTGTGTTCCATTCCTTATTACGCAGTCCACCCTCAAGCCTTCAGTCATTATTATGAAGGGGTCATATCTATACAAGACTAGATGAAATGAATCCCATAGTGGAGTTAGGATGTCACTCAGTTTGACAAAAATACCATGAGCCTCTACTTGGGGAGACCTCTTGTCTTCAAAAACTTTCTATGCTCATGTTGGCAGGAATTTGAGACTTTGTTTTGGGATAGGGTAGTGACCATCCTATCATCCAAGTCATACCTCCATGTATCTTGAATCAAGGAAAATCCATAGAAATCCAAATTTTATGTTAGTATGTGCACCACCTTATGTTTAATTATAGTAACCCCTCCCTTACTTAAGGGGAGGTCAAACAATTCCTTATTTTTATAGCCAAATCCATACTCTATGTCGAGGAGCACCAACTTTCTGTTATCTCTAAACCCACCACCTATGACGTGAGGATCCTTGGGAGCATGAAGGATTCATCTCAGAATCCATGAAACTGGATCATTGAATGTGTGGCCCTAAAGAAATAGTTGCGAGGATGTATGAGGGTCAGCGGGATGGCTCAGACTAAATCATTCATTCTATTATTGACCCCTTCTGGGTCAAATTCATGTAGGAGAGGTGCAACGAAATGGTTAGTGAACTCATATGCATTTGAGGAGCGGGACAACACATGAGTCCATGCGGACACTGGGATAACCTTTTGAGGATTCACCTCTGTGTCCCACAGGTCCAGGGTCATAAATTGGCTAAAGAACTAGGTGTTCTGATACAAAATGAGGTGGAACAAAAAGGAAGAGTACCTGAAAGTGGAGTTCACAGAGAAATAGGCCAACTACTTACAAATAGATCCTATTATGGCCTTGGAGAAGTAAAATCGATATGCCTAGTCCTTCTTCATTGATCTCATCCTAAAAGGGCATGAACTTTCCATTCATGGACATTTCTGTCTAATTCTTGGCTGAAAATGAATGTTTGCATGGAGTAGGCATCCCGAGAATCTGACATGAACATTTTCAGTGGGATTGGGAATCTCGGTGTTCCAGAACTTCTTGAATTTGTTTATCGTAACTCCCTGTTGATGAATGAGGCTTCATTCGACACTTTGAGCCTGAGACTCCTTAGATTTTGGCCATGTCATAAAAACTAGCCGATTTGTCATAAGGCAAGGCCAACATATCCCTGATGGTCTATGGTGTAATTACCACCTGCATGTTTTGGCCCTTGATGGTGTTGGTATCCGGTCGAAACAATGTGCACACATTTACATAAGCTCTGGATATGGGTGCACGAGAGGCACCATGTATTGTGCGAGTGTGGAGGTCCAAATTCTAGAGCCAAAAGACTCAGAATCTCCCAAATTTAGGAATCTGGCATGGGCAACATCTCTTAGATCCTTTGGTTTCTTAGTGAGGATGGGATCAAAGACCCCATCCATGAAATTTGTGACCATGGAAGCATCGCTGAATTGTGCTCCTTTTTCAGGGAATATCAACCTTGGTTTATGAGAGTGATGTAGTAATGGGTGTCATGTGTAATATTTTGGCTAAGAGAGGGAGCCGGAAGCATCCATGACTTCTCTAAAACTAGGGAAATATTTGGTTCTTCAAACTGGGGACTCGGGAACTCGGGCCAAGAGACTCTTAACACTCAGAATGAAGCTTTGGTGACTTCAAAACTTGCCTCAAATAGCCTCCTCAACTCACGTGAAATAAAGGCTCGTGCATACATTAGGTCACATCATATAACGGCACCTCGGTCGCATGACCCTTAGTGCCAAATTTTTCATTTCCCAAGAGATTTTCATTAACAATTTGATCCTTTTCATTAATTATTTCAAAATACTATTAGGATCATTTACTTGAGGAAAAATAGGAAGGTACAATACCTTTCAAAATTTCAAAAAGGGGTAGAAGGGTCTCCATTTGGAGATAGGTGTCCAAAGACACTTATTCAAAGGGGTGACACCACAAAACAAGGAAAAAGACAAAAGAGGGGACTATACATAATGGTTCAAATTTTACAATATTCTGAAAGATTCATTGGAAAATTTTAAGGTGGATCCCATTTACCGGAATCGCCAGGGCTTACCTTCCATAGTCTTGAGCTCAAAAGCATTGTGTTGTTTGCATGCAGTGATCTTGAATGGTCCTGTCTAGAGAGGGTCATATTTTCCATGATTTTCGAGCTTGGCGGCCCTCGTGTCCCACTTTAAGACTAAACTTTCGACTCGAGTCGGGTTACGAAGTCTTCTCATCAAACCAATGCTTAACAACCTGCTAATGGCTAATCATGGATTCATGGGCTGCCTCCCATTTTTCTTGAAGCTCTATCAGCTCTCGTGAGTCTTACCTACATCGATCCATGTTCCCGATCTCAATTTTCTTCAATAACTGCAAGGTTGGGACCTCCATAGTGATAGGCATTATGACGCTTTTACCATATACCAATTCATATGGTGAGATCTTTAGGATTTTTTTTGGCGTGACTCAATCATCCCATAATGTTGTCTCTACATGATCATGTCATGATCTCTTATGTTCCTCCCCCATCCTTTTTATGAGTCTAATTAGATTCTTGTTGGTTGATTCTGCCAAACTGTTACCCTATGGGTAGTAGTTGGAAGACGTCTTAAGATAGATTCCATGCCTCATTGTGAAGTTGGACACTTTAGCCCCCGAGAAAAACCTTGATATTATCTCGATATGATCGTGTGGGGGATCTTAAACGGGTAGTGATATCTTAGAGAAGTTCTAGGATCATATTCTATATGGCTTCTTTGATGGAACTGTCTCCTTCCAGTAAGTGAAGTAATCAGTGGTAGTTAGAATCCACTTGTGACCTATGATAGTAAGGTATTATATCTCAAAAAAATCATGACCAAATGAATATTGTTATGATTTAGTCACGAGTCACGTCATGTGACAACACAAGTCCTTATGTGAGCATTTTCTCTCCCATAGGAAACCTAAGTTGGCACAGTCGTGCTTCATCGCATGGGCTAAGAAAGTTTGGTAACTTGTGCATGTAGCTTGAAATTAATTTAATTTAACTAAATGATTAAATTCTGATGGACCAAGTGACATGGTGATGGGACATGTTTCTTTTGACAAATCTTCCATCTAGAAACTAACCATGTGACGCATGACTCATAAAATTTGGCCGAAGTAGTGTAAGTAATTACACTATCAAGTTCACCTAGTTCTAACTAAAGTGTGAGATGTCGGATGGGATTCAATTGAATGAATTCCAAGTAGACACTTAGAGAAACACTTGTAAAATCAAAGTCGAGAAGGGCACTAAATGTATACTTGTATACAAACTTGAAAGAGTAACCTATGGGGGATCAATGAATCCAGTTGACCCATAACTATGCACATGCTTTATTGATTTGTTATCTGAAGAATTGTAATTAAAATTTGTTGGATTTAAATGTTAGATTGTACATTTAAATCATCGAAGGCATTTGTTAGTTTTGGGGTTAAAAAAATCCCCATAATTATGATGAATTGAAGAACAAGTGTTAAATTCAACGTCCCATAGGTTTTAATGTCTCGTAGCCTTGTTTCTTCATTCTCGCCGACTCATGAAGTCCACGGAACACTAACCTTTGATAAGCCCGCATAATATTAAGTTAGTGTTCCACAACTTTTGGACTTAGCCGCATTTCCTTGTTCCTTGCCTATGCCATGCATTATCGAGCTCAAGATCCTTTGATCAACAAAACATTGAATTATTTGTTTTATGGCTTTCTTAAGCCACAAATCCACCCAAGCCCAAATAACACTCCCCTTTGTTTTGTGAGTAAGGAGGACCTACGAACACTAAGTCCCTTAAGTCCATGGTACACTTTAGAAGGTAATGTTCCATGGATTTTTGGTGTGTACAAAATAAACCTTGTTAGTGCCAAAATAACCTTGGGGGAATTTCAAGATAGCAATTTAGCATATCAACCGGTATTTTCCTACTAAATAAAGGACCGCTTGTCTTGTAGCATCCATTGGGCATGGACTCAAGCTTTAAAATTGATCGAAACTCATAGTCTTACCCTCTGCGAATTTGCATGAGTGCAAGATGAACATAGTTGATCTAGAACTACCTTGGAATTCTCTGAAGCTGATTTCTAGGGTGTTTTTAATATACTTGTTAAATTTTCCCAAAATTAATTTTTTTGCCAAGGAAGGAGCATGGAGAACTCTATTTCTTAAAGCGGTCTTGGGGATGAATGAATAAGCATCTAAAACCTATCCCATAACACCTATTTTTCCACCATGAAAGCTACTCCCGGATGGACTGTGCAAACAACAACAAAATCCAAAAAAACAATGTACAAACAACGAAAAACCTACATGCTCCAAAGGGAAACATGTAGATTTTACACAAACACTTATTTTGTAAAAAACCAAACCTACACTACCCTACTCTAACAAAAGCTAAGATAGGTTAGGAGAAATAGCTTCCCTTCATATAAAAATTAGACCATTTAGTTAATTTTGTAATGGGCATGGTCTTAAATAAGAGTGGAATACTACTCTGAAATTGATTTCCATCCTCATTCTTCAAAGCATCAATTGAAAAAATGATATATTCCTCTTCATCTTTACTTACAATTGGATTTTTTGAGGTATTGCAGCTGACTTTTGGTGCATTGAAGTGCATACTCTTGCTATGAAATGAGTATGACTGGTGAAAACTTTGAATTCGACTTTAGCATAGCCAAATATCTTATTGGACATGGGCTAATCTTTGTGATTTTCTCATCTTCTTTACATTAAAATCCAATGATGGAGCTGATAGAAACACATTCCTCATGATTATGGAACATGTTTGAAATTTGATTTATACTTTGTTTTTCTTCTTGAAATAACTTTGTCTTCTCGATGATGTCCGGTTTGGCGATGGTGTCATTATTCTTTTCCTCGTCCTCAAGAACAAATTTTAAGAGATCAAACTCATCCTTTTTCTCCTCACAAAGACATATTTGGGTAGCATGTTCCTGTTTTTAATATTCCTCCATGGAAATCCCATCAATGACATCAGATTTTGCTAAGGATTAAGGGGAAAAAATATATGAAATTTTAGCATCAAACAAAAGCAAAAATCTTTATATGATCTCTTCTTTGTCCAAGACTTCCAAACCTGATTTTTCCCCCCTTGTTGTTGATTTTGGTGAAGATAAACCAGCATCCTCCTCCTCATGATCTTCAATCCCAACCTCTATTGTAGGTCTAACTAGTTGTGGCATTTGATTGGATTCAAATCTTGAATTACAATCCTTTAAGTTTTACAATAAGGTTTCCTTGTTGGTTTCTTGAATTTGATGCCCTATATGACTGGTTTTCTGATTAGTTTCTTCCCAAAATGGATTTGAGAATGTGAAAAGAGGGGTGGGATAGGTTTCAAACCAATTCTATTATTTTTGTAATGAGGGGAAGGTGCAAGATATTCTTATGGAGGAGAGGAGATGGAAGGAGAAGCCTTTAGGAAGTGGGAACTTTTATCTTGAGTTGAGGTTGTTCAAGTTGATAAGGAATGGACATCATATATTGATATGGAAATAATGTAAGATCATCCCATTAATAGGGTTCCTTGACCTTGAGTTCATTATATTCTAATGCTTGTAAATATGCAATAAAATCAACCATTTGAGTGAAATACTCACTCATTACCTCTAGCCTTTGTTGTGGACTAAACCAACTAGGTATAGGACCTCCCCATGGATAGGGCTTCCTAAAACCATGTTGTTTAGCTTGCATGATTTGTACTTTTTCCTTCATGTCCTACATGATCTTCTCAATTCTTTGAAATCTTCCTTCAAAATCATCTTCAAGTGTGAAATGCCCTCCAAATTTGCATACTCTTCTTCATACTCATCACCATGGTTAGTTGAATAACCATATGGATTTGTATATATATTTGGCTCATAAGAATATACATGATCAATCTGATTTTATTTACACAATAGATTTGGAGGTGTGTTGAAACTGCTGAAGATAGATCTTGGAAACTTGGAGGTGGAATGGAGCGATATTGTTGTTGAAAATGTGGACTCCATTGAGGAAATGAATTCATGGTTGCACAAGTTCATGAAAAGAGAAATGAAATGGTGGAAAGGTGGTATGTTGGATGAGAAAATGGGTTGTTTCAATCGTGGAGTCACCAAATGCGATTATAAACTACCTCTAATGGTTGAACATTTACCAAGAACACATCAAACTTGGAAAAATGGAAATGTAAACTTCTAAAATTGTCCCACCCGATGTGCCAAAACTGTTAAAATAAAAAGTAACACCCTTAGGATTTGCACTTGAAAATTCCCTACTTCCTGCTAACATGGGATTATCTTCAACTTGTAGGACTTTCGACTTGATACACACCTCCGAGAAGGTTGGTTCCTCTACCTTAATATAGTGCTAAAACTACTCCTAAAGTTGAAAACACAACTATCTACTCCTAACCTAAACATTCCAAGGGACCAAGGAGAGAGGGGAGGGTTAGAAGGATGCATGAAAATGGAAATATTAAGATAAAACAGTGATAGCACCAAAGAAAGGGGGAAGTTCTAAAATGTGCAAGAACCATGTCAAAATGGTCTCCCAAACAATTATGAGTTTAAAAACCTCCATTTGGATTGGGAAAATGTGTTTTGTTCCTTTTCTCACATGTAATGGTTTGTGCATATTTCTATTGCAATAATTATTATTTTTTGGTGTCTTTTCTCATTACGACTTATGTTTTATTTGCATTTTTTCATCTCCATTACTTGTTGTATTATTGTGCATGTGTTTCCCCTTTGCAAAGTCCATTTGGTTGTGTTTCATGTGAGAATAGATGGTAAAATGAGTTTTGGGTGTGTGTCATTTATGTTTGGCCTCTCCCTTCTCCATGTCTTTCTTCCTTCTTCTCCCTCATAGAATGTTTTCCCTCTTTCTTTGGTGCTATCACCCCTGTTTTGGCTTAGGATTTCCATTTTCATGTATCTTTCTAACCCCCTCTCTCATTGGTCCCTTGGAATGTTTAGGTTAGGAGTAGATAGTTGTGTTTTCAGCTTTAGGAGTAGTTTTAGCTTTGGATTTAGGAAGAGGAACTAGCCTTCTTTGGGGGTATGTCTCAAGCCGCAAGTCCCACAACTTGGAGATAGTCCCATGTTAGCGGGAAGTAGGGAATTGTCATGTGCAAATCCTAAGGGCATTACTTTTTGTGTTAATAGGTACATTCATAGGAAGCCTTCCAAATGGTATTACAATATAATGGGTACCAAAACCATGGTCTAAATCACCCAAAACAACTCATTAAAATTCACCATATTCCTCTGGAAGGTCATCCCCCAATATGTATTTATATCCTATATAAGCACAAATCATGTATAATGTAAATCATGAAAATGATATAAAATATTTCTAATTGTGTGTGTGTGTTTGGTGACCCTTCATTGTGCTTTTTCGTGTTTTTCGCATTAATTACATGATTACTATGTGCTTGATATATATTCATTGTTTTTATATGTGATTTATATGATTAACATGTGTTCTTTTCTTGACATGTCTACTTTGTGGTTGACATTCCTGAGATGTTGCACTTTGTACTTTTTATATTCTTGATATACGATACTAATATGTTTAGTTTAATAATGTTGTTATGTCTAATGTTGTTAAGATCTATATCACACTGAACTTTGTTTTCATGCCATTTTAGGAACACTTTTTCATGGTCCATATCATACATCTATTGGGCAAAAGGACTTATGTTTGTGTCTTACATTACTATATCTTTCCTACTTAGGGAAATATAATTATTTGTGTTACATTGCTTATACCATGCCAATCTTGGGAATCTAACTCTTGTGTTGAGACTAATTATATATTTTCCACATGTGAGAAAAAAATTTCTATGTTTACATTGCTCACATATTTCCTATAAGGGGCATGATATTCATGAGATTTCGTCTTATTATAACTTTCCCATTGGGGAATTTTTTTCCTATGATTATAGGGATTATGTTCGCCCACTTGGGACATAGCACTCTTTGTGCTATATCAATTATATATTTTCCATCGAAAAAAACTTTTTACTATCATTATATTTATTATATTTTCCCACTTGGGGCATACCACCTTTAAGATTTCATGGATTACACCTTACTTGCATGTGGCATGACTTTCTGATGAAATTACATTATTTATACCTTTCCCACAAGTGGCATACTACATGTGTGCTTACATAGATTATATCACAATCCCATGTGGGGGCAACTTACCTATATGCCTACATTGTTTATATTTTTTTCCCACAGGGAAATTTTCTTATTACATACATGCTTTCATGATAGTATCAACTATGGTTTACATTACTAACTTTATTTTCTATCTTACACATGAGCTCATATTTTCTTCCTTTTGAGATATGTGATTCACGCGTTCATTCCACGCCTCAAAAGGTATCATATATTCCACCTATTTTATCTATGTACTTTAAGACACCATGAAATTATCTTGATCACTCACGTGGAAGTAATCGCATGTTTTTAATCTCTCCACCGACTTGCTTCCTCACATGAAAGCAATCGCGTGGTGTTTACTCCAAGACTTACACAACATATGGCACATGTAATCACAAGGTATATACATTCTAATTGAGCACGAATTCTAAAATTTAAATTACATGGGGACATCTTCACGGTTTTTAGCAAAAGTAAGTGTACTCATTCCCAATTTTCTTTCCTAGATTTCAACAATATCTGGATTTTAGATTATGTAGACACAAATTGACTTGTAGATGTTATCATATGTTTGTAGCGCACACGTTTCTATATCCGAAGACATGTGAGTATGGATGTTAGTTTTAGTGTCTTCACATCCCTCCACTATGGAAATAAGGTGATCTCCTTTTCATTTTGACTTTTAACTAATTTGTTATTCTAATACTAATTATAGAATTATCAACATCTTTTCTAACAATCGAGGTGACTTCCTTGTATGTAATTGACTATTCTATTCTATTCTAATATCTATATATGTATATACACACATCAAAGTGGAACATTACATAAAAATTGATATTAATACAAAACTATTTTTTTATGATTTTACATTGTTCTAAAATATTTGTATGTGTATCAATTATTGATCCACATTAAACTTTTGTTAGCATATAATTTATATTCGTAACTTTTTCCTATTCTCTCATATTTACTCTCTCTTCCTCTTATTTCTCTCTTTTGGGATTTCTCACTTTCCCCTTTTACTATATTTCATATTTTTTAAATTAAAAACATAATATAATTATTGCCAATTAAATCTAATTTATTCAATTATAACTTTTAGATGGGATTGCAAATGTAATGTTCATCTACAATTTGTCCACATGTCCACAATCTAGGCATTAAAATTAAATTGAAAAAATATTAATGTGTATGCGTTTCCCATGTTTTGTTTTACCGTTTACATGATGGTCTTTGTTAGGCTTAGGTAGTGGCACATTACCCATCCTTATCTCGTTAGTTTGTCAAATGGAGGGTTTGAAACGTTGACACAAGCAAACACATTCAAGGGCATATTTCCTCCATGTATATGTTAATTATTACACTAGAAAGACTAATTTTAATGGGTCTAAAGCTTATAAGGTTAGGTCAACATGACCAAATTGGGTCAATAAAATTCTCCTCTTTAAATCAAATATGAAATTCTAGATTTTAGAAAGACCATTATAATCATTATACTAATCAAAGCTACTTTTCCTCAACACACTCTTCCAAAATTCATAAATACTTTTCCCAAGAACATTAAAAAAAAGAAAGCAACATCTATAAAATAGATGGTTTACCATTTAAGTTTTCTTTGAATATAATATCAGAATTGTAATGATGTTTGTTTACTTGAATAATGAAAAAGTTGAACGGTATTATATATGTTTAGAAGAAAAGATTTATTATTTATCTTTGAATGAGATAAGGTCAAAGAGTCATTTATCATGAAAATTAACATAGGCAGGTGAGGGTTAGCTACTTATATAACCACCTTATTTGACTCGATTGAAAGATTAGGACGGGTAAGAAGATGAGGAGGAGGAAAAAAAAGGAAAAGTGTCTTTATCATTCTCAAAAGATTTTGCATATGTTAATATGTGTTATAACTTAGTATTTTTATTGATATATTGTATTATTAATATTGTTTAGTATAAAGAAAAAATATATATCTATATATTATTGAATGTGGTATTTTTAACTAGTATCTGTATAGAGTATGAATATCGACTTTATATATATATAAGTTGTGAATGTATGGATGAATGAGGATTCTAAAATCATAGAAATAATTTCAAGATGTAATGATATGTGTATTTTTTTTAGATTTTAAACATGCATATATGAGTATTTAAATATATATTTAAGGATTGTAAATCTACAAAAGAAAAGAAACGAGGGCTAAGCAAGTATGTATACTCATCCTACAAGTAATATTTACAAAGTTGGGGACCACAATTCATATGATGACTATTGATGTGGAAAATATTTTTGCATTAACAATGCACTACAACTAATCACAACACATTGCAATTGGGTTTGAGCTAATATAAATTGGTAAATTAGACCTAATTGCGTGAAATAAAATACTTGGACTATTATATGGCATAGGAAGATATGAATAATTGAAATACATGGGAGAAATAGGGTTTTCGAGTAATAAAACTTTTTCCAATATTTGGAATGCAATCATTAAAACATTTTATGGAAAATATGTTTAAAGAGTGAGGTGAAGCAAACCCAAAAACTCAATCAAAATGGAGAACATCAACCATAATAAATTAATACTTTAACACATCAAGACAAGAAACATACAAGTTTAAATCCGAAAACTATCAAATAGTGTAAAATTGATTCAATGATGTTGTTTATCTACTTTTAGGCTCTAAAACCTTACTCGCTTTTCCAAAATTCACAATGACAAGTCATTAGAAAATTATTTTACTTCCTTTGAAACAAATTACATGATTCTAGTTTGTTATAATTGTATTACTAAAATTAAAGAAACAAATCTAGAAAAGGTAAGAATTTAGAAAAAGATAGAAAGAACATTGGGAGGAGAAAAAAAATAAGAGAAAGAGGAATAAAACAAGGTTAGAAAGATAATAATAAATAAATTATGAGAGGAAGAGGGAGTTGAAAGATTTGAAAGTTGAATCAAACATCGAAACAAGTTAAAAGTCAAAAATACCAAGAACATACACTAATAAGAGCTTAATCCAAACCAATAATCAATAAAAGCAAAAATACACTGGCACCATAGAAAATAATTAGTCATGTACCAAAATCGGTATCTAGCATATGTGTGTGCATACATACCAAAGTAAATAATCAAATGGATACGTAGAAGTCACCGTAATAATCTAAAACTTAGTTGAAAATTATCAAACTCAAAATAAGAATAATAGTGATTTGAAATTCAAAAGGAGAGAGGGATCACAATATATCCATAGTGAAGGATTGGGAAGATTATGGAGCTAACATCTACAATCATGTGTCTGGGATATAGAAACATGTGCTCTTGCTTATATGTGGGTAACATGTGTAATTGAATCAGTGTTTACATAAATTCATAATCATTAAAGTGTTATAATACAAGAAAAGTAAATAAGAAATAAATACAATTAATTATATTAAAATTGTGAAGATACCCATATGAAATTCAAATCTCAATTTTTTTATTGAATCGAATATATAGGTGTCTTGTAATGATATCAATTAGACTATGTATAACATGTGTCTTGTGGTGAGACCATGTGAGCTATGGCGTTTTCTTCTTAGATAAAACACAATGTAGTCATTTTTGTGTTTAATAGAAAGGATTGTCCTCAATTCATGGATATAAAATAATGGTAATATATGCCCCCTTTTTAGGTGTGGGTTGAACTTTGTAAATGATGTATCTCGGAAGAAAGATATTATGCACATCATGTTTAGGATATGAAAATAAAAACACTAATGTATATGTAATACAACATCATGAAATCATGTATGTAATAAGAAACTTACTCCATGTGGGCTTAAGTATAATTTGTGCAAGCAAAAATATAATATAATGTCCCATATGGGTCATTATAACAACCCCTTGGTGAAACATCAAAATATGCTCTAGTTTTTTTCAAGCATGTTTCTATTATTTGTCGATGGAGTTCAAGCAAAGGTGATCTACCATATTTATTCCCTTTTCCCTACTATCATACTAATAATAATAAATATAACAACCTCAAGTTGAAATTAAAAGGGCATTTAATGCAATTAAACTAGATTACAACTTTTTTTAATATGATAGCAAAACACATAATTTACTCAATATTTGTACTAACACCTTTGATAGTCATCAAGCACAAGAAATTGAAACAAATAGAAATAATTAAATGCATTCTTCCATTCAAACTTTTTATAAACATACTTTTATTTCTTGAATGTGGAAGGTTTGGAAACCCATTGAACTTGAACAATTTCTTATATTTTGAAAAATATGAAATAGGTCTTCCCATTTTAAGAATAAAGAATATGGTTGAAAATTGTGTAGTTTTTGCCTTCAGATTTTCATTTACATATTTTCCAAAATTTGCATTAATGGTTCCTCCTTTCTCCTCAAGTTTTTGAGATTGTTTCATCTTATTGTCATACTCCTTATATCTTACATGCATGCACTCTTTAGCAGTTTTCCATCTATGAGTCTTTGTTATTTTTCCATCATTTTCCTTGACTATGAAATATACTTTGCCACAATGTTTCTCAATAGTGTCCAATTTAAGTTACATTTTATGTTCTTTTCCTAATTTCTAACCACAAATAGTACATCTACATTATTTTGGAGTATCACTACCATTATCTGGTTGTATAGGTTCAATGAATGGGTATTTTGTTGCCCAATCTACCTAAAAAGACCTTCCAATTGTCTAGGATGTTTTCTTCCTTCTCACAGATTTATTTTTCTGAAGAGTCCTGTCAATATCATCTTCTGCTTGAATATTTTCATTAGAACATTCATCTATTGAAGGCATTATATCTTCATTTAATGAAATAGTTGTTTTTAAGTGTTTATGTTTTGATTTACTATTTCATGCTTAATACAATTAACAATAGGGGTTTCTATATTCAAACATGAAAAATGTTCGACTGTTACAAAGATATAAAAAAATTTAAATTGAACTAACGAAAAAAAGGAAAAAAATTATGATAATCTGTTATAACTTACCGTACTTGTGTTACTGTTTCCATTGGATGCAAGTTGGGTCTTCATTTTTTTGGTTGGCTGAAAAAAATTTAATATGCTACTTTTTCTTTTGAGTTTATCTGCCTTATGTTCATTATTCATGAATCCATTGTACCTATCTATGAGTAATTTTAAAATAGATCAGATTTTTCAAAATCTAAACAGAATATTTAAAAAATTGTAAACGCAAACCAAACCAAAATCTATTGTATACTACTGAGATGTTACCGATCGGCAAAGATATTGTATACTCTTCTTGGTCGATAGCGTACTCTATGCTTTATTGGCCAACAACATATTGTATCTTTGCAAGATGATAGCATACAATATGTTGTCGATCGGTAGTAAATGTATGTTACCGATCGGTAGTAAATATATGTTAGCACAATGCTACCGGGCGGAAACATTATGGTTCTTTACCGTTCGGTAGCATTTTGTATGATGTCGGCGAGCACTAAAAATGTTGTCGAACAATGAAAATCAACTTTAAAGTAGAAAGGAAATATCCGGTCGATGACGATCTTTAAAAGCAGAAAGGAATTGCAAGGAATATTTGATAATCACAATTTCAATATGGAAGTGGAAGTTGCAGAACTATGAATAATGAATTATAAATACTTAATAGTATATATATGAGGTGAATTTGGCATATTTTAATTTCGTGCTAAGGGTGATTTGAATGATAACAGTCAACTATTGGTGTAAACTCCTTGGCAAACCGACCCCTAAAATTAACTTGTATCCGAATTTTTTGTGAACCCAGATCCTAATTCCTACCGAAAAAATTACCAATTTCAAATTTTAAAAACCGGAATATTCGTGAATTAATGAATATTCGCCACTAAAATTTTCCCGAGGGTAATTTTATTTACAAATTTTCCACCAAGTATACTAATAAAAATAAGGGTATTAGTGTAAAATGGACCCATTAATGAGAGGATATAGTGGTAAATCTAAATAATAAGAGGTAATATTTAGAATATGATAATAACACATGTTTTGAACATATTTTACCAAGTGACCTCCATGTGCTACCACATTACCAAAAGCTCAATTCTAAGCCCTAAAAATAAAAAACCGCATATTAGACAAAGAAAAGACAACAACCAAACAAAAATTCAGTCATAATCCACCAACCTCACACAAAATGTTCATAAAAAAACACTAAGAAAAGCACTATCAATAAGATAAGGAAGAAGCATCCCAATGATATTATGAACATGTCGAATCCTAGAATTATTTAGACTTACCCGGACACGAACAAAATGAAAATAAGTAACTTCACCGGGGTGAGATGCACACATACCGCTTTAACCAATTGCCTTAGAACAACCCATTTTAGAAGTGGACAATCCACCATACGAGCAATCTTCTTCAAATACAACTCATCAATCATCAAGTAAATGAAAAAAATCCCATATATTTCATCAAGACAACATATCAAAATGATATAATATAGATTATACCTAATTATAAAAACAAGCAAAGGACTACTAATATAATCCACAACCTTCACCTTCACCGCACCGAGAAGAGGAAATGCAAGAGTATGTCTTGCACTAGAGGAAAAAAATATTTCTCACCGAAGTTGCTGATTTCTCAAGTTTTTTTCAAATTTTCCAAATTTAGAGAGAAAAGTGGTTCCCAAACCTAAGAATTCATCCTTCTAAGTGTCCTTACAAATACATTACGAACCACTAGGAAAAGCATTCCAACTAAATAATCGTTGAAATGACTCTCCATATTAAGATGAAAATCATCTCAATTCCTCCATTCACATTCCCCACAAACCAATTTGAAAACCAAAATCCCAAAACATATTTGATAAAATTTGAAGGTTCCATAATTTCTAGAGAGCATAGGAAAAGGGGTCGTGAAAAGATATAGATAATTTTTGTTCTTTGAAGAACATGTTGAATGACTAGGGAGGGAGGAAGAAGTAATATGATAAGAAAGTGAAACAAACTAAGTAATAATGAGTGAACCATAGGGACACAATAAAAAACCCAATGCTAAGAATAATAAATGAGTTCCTTTATCTCTCAAGCATCACTACCCATCAATCATAGCAAGATCCATAAAGGAATTAAATGGAAGTGACAAACATGTGCTTCAATTGGGAAAAATGTTTTTAACGACTTAAAAATAAAATCCCTAGAATTTTTTTGATCCAATATTAATATCATTAATATCCTTCAGGAGGAGAGGTTATAAATCCACCCATCTTCTCGAGTCATTTGAAAAAATATTTTTTTCTATTGTTGAGGATATTGGAGTCAATGTTTATAAGGAAGTTGGCAAGGCTATTTACTAGAAATCACATGTGAGCAATGTAATGGAGACACCGAAGGAGGATGTATCGAAGAAGTTAAACTTGAAGGAGTGAAACATTGCGGGAGGAAGTGAGGTGATGTAGAATAGGAATGAGGGAGGAGAAGTGAAAGGGTGGGAAAAATTTGGAGGTAATATGTGTGAAAATATTCTTCGTTATGACTAGAAAAACATATAGACCACATGCTATTTTGTCATACATTAGAAGGAAAATGGGGTGTGGTGCAAGTTATTATTTCCAACGTTGGTGCATGTGATTTTTGGGTAGTTAGAACACACATAAATTTAAACGTATTTCATTTATAAATTCCCTAACCCACTTTTGAGACATGGACATGTGGAGGGGTTTAAGCATACCAAGTCAAGTCAATGTGGTAGTTGAATTTGAAACCAAAAGACATGGTTAGTCATATAAGTTTGCTCCATCTTTATAGGCCATTCTCTATGTTTGCTCGAGATAACAACAAATATCGGGTGCAATATTTGTTCATATAAGTTTGTGGTTGGCATTGCATCCCGAACATTCTAGCTTTATAACACTCATTATTTTTGAAGCATCGTCATGTGTATCTATATCATGCAAGTTTTCATGACCACCACTCTTTTGTCGGCTTCTTCATTGTTAAGAATGTTATTGTAAAGGTTTGAACACTATGGTAAAATATTCTTGCGAAAACTATGGTAACATTATTTCGGGGGAGGTCAATGGCTAATGGGATAATGTGAAGCATTTGAATTTGGATGATATAGGTTTAAAATTTTTATGGATATTCCATCCATATTTATTTGTAAATAGTCAAGATTACATCGAGCATCATTAGATCGCATGAGCTCATCACAACCGCCTAACCATCTAAGAAGTGTTAGAATCATCACCCCAATTTGGAAATTCCTTTGGCGTTATTACGGATACCAATATCGTAACCCATCCTAAATCACCTTATATTTTGATTACCAAATATAGGAGGTTAAAAAAAAGGAACAATTTTCCATTTGCAATCATTTTTATAGATAATGCTATAATATTTTCTATTTACCCTAGCTTATATTGCTTATGCAGTGGAGGTTATCTTCAATACATGTGCATCAAATTCACCAAAGAAACGGATTATAGTATGGATTGTAGGTACAAAATTGTTATATTTTCTATCAATTCACACAATTTTTACATCTAAACAACACAAAAAGAAGTTCTCAACAAATCCTCGGTCATTTGTTGGTTCTACGTATTTGAGTGAGCACCGCATCTTTGTTTCCCACCTCAAAATACATTGAGTATTTTTCATTGATTAGCCCGACACCATCAAATTTTTGCGATGCCTTGTTGGAAATGATCTCAAATTCTTTGAGCAACCACAACAAGGAGTTAACCATGTGCCCACACAAAATGTTCCAACAGATTCAATGTGACCCAATCTATGTAGCATTTCGTAATCCACCATGAAGGGTTTTGTATGATATTTTTATTGGAAAATGCCTATGAAGTTTTGATGAATAAATATTGATTTAAATAACCATAGTAAACTACTTGCTTGGATCTGCAGATTAGTGTAAGATGAATATTAGAATTGTTCCATTATGATTAATGATATTTTCTAGTTTGATGTTTATCTGATGGAAATTTTTACATTTAATATCGGTTGTTATCTTCACTCACTTTGTATGCATGAAAATATTATCTATGACAATAACATGAAACTAACACCTAGTAGTTCCAAAATATAACATTATCTATCATAAACATCAAGATGAGATCTTTTCGAGATAAACTTTTACAACAATGCATGAATCAAACTAACATTACTTATGTTACCTCTATTTCTCTAGATTTCTTAATATAAAGATGAACTGAGTTATATCCTAAGAAATCAGTTGGTTTGTTATTTGCTCCAAGTGGTGAAGAGATCTCTTTAAAATGGCAACAAGACCATGTTTAGATATTCTCCTACTAACCAAGCTTAAAGGAGTGGATGTAAGATGGATGAGCTACTACAATGAGGAATGGCTCAAGATCAAATGCTTCTAGCTTTAGCTAATGAAAATGAGATGTTTTCCAAAGTCTCAAAGTGTGTAAAGTGTTTGATATGATAATCAAGGTGTAAAGGTGTAAGATTGAAAGGAGACATTAGCCTTGTATTTATAGTTTTCCATTTGAGAAAGTTAGGAATCCTAGTGCATGTGGGACAAAAGGTAAAGCCAAAATAGAATTTTTACAAGTCAATGCACTTTTTGATTAGATTAGGAGCTAATTAATCTTTTAGGATTAATTAAGAATCCCAAGTAGGTTTAGGAAGCTTTAGGAGCATTCGAGAGGAGGTTTGGATAGATTTTGGAAGTTCTGGAAGCGAGATTTAGCCAATAAGAAGGTTTATTAGTTAAATACAAGATTAGAGGGCTTAATTAACATATAATTAGATAATTAAGAGGATTATCACTAATCAAAATGTTGTTAATTGGCATCCTGAGTGAATTAGAAGCATAGTGAGAGGAAGTGAACATAGTTAGTGCAATTTAAGTGTTAGGCTCACGTAAGAAAATTTTAGGTGTCTACACTCATGTTTTTCTACTATGATGAAAGTAGTTTTAAATTACAAATCACTTGACACTTAGTGGACCCATAATCCTATTAGGGTTAATTAATTTTAAAAAAATCACACAAAACATTAGAAAAAGACAAACATTAACATTAACGTGAACATGTATTAATTTCCCATTTGATTTTGAAGTTGCATAGCACTCCATACTTCATTGACATGTGTAACATGATTTGGTAAAGAGGCGAACATGTAAGAGGCCATGTCAAGATACTCCTTGAGAATAAATATCAGGTTTGATAAAAAAATTATTGAATATTTTAAGCCTTCACTTTTATTTTCTTGTCTGTGATTTTGGCCATACTCTAAAAGTATTTTCTTGTGGATTTTTTGTTTTCCATTTTATTTGGGTTTTCATAAGACAGTTTGGGATGTTAGTAAAAATGGAAGAATCAATAAAAACAAAACCTAAAGAATCATTCGAAAACACTTCACTTTCACCATATTTAGGAATCATCATGCATTTTACAATTAGTTAAGATACTCAACTCACAACACATAAAATTAATATACCATTATCATTTTACAAGCTAAAACTATTTTATAAGATGTGTTCACAACAAGATCACTAATATAAACTCCAACAGATCAACCAAAACCCATCTCAATGAAGAAAAATAAATTACTCATTTCATAAATTGTTGGGGTGATAATGTCAAGTGGGATTTATATCACTATAGTACGCCCAATATTATATTAAAGTTTGTTCATCAAATTTTATTATCAAGATCTTCCACATTTAAGAGTGAAGTGGCTCGACCAATTCACCCACCCATATTGATTTGGGTGATCCCTCTTGGGATTGGCTATTAACAACAATTACATTTGTACAAACTGATATCAAGATAGATATTAGTGTGGTAAATGATTTTTATGATCATAGAACATGACTGTATTTCATAGCATTGAACGACTGTGAGAACTAGCTCTGCAATCATTTTGTGAAAGACTAACGAGTGAAGTGGAAGTGTTGGGAAAAAGCTGTATCAAAAATTCTTAATAAGAGGCGGTGATTTATTCAGTGGGTTTTTTAACATTATGTTTTTCCCCACTTAAATGTGGTGTTACCATTTCTATGCTCTGTGTCTATTTTCTTTCAGCTTGTGTTATTACATTTTGTAATCTGCATATTGTAATCTATAATTATTGACATTTAATTTGTGGATGTATAATTTGTTAATTATGTTTCCCTTCATTTCCACGACATGGTATCAAAGAAAGTGATTATGCACGTGTAGGATCAATCTGGAATATTTTAATTAGCTAAGAACGAAGAAGCTTGAAGTCTATTCATGGATCTGTGAAGCTCTAGTTGATCCACAGTCATTTTCAAGCTAACCAGGTTTAAAATTTCGATTCCCTTAAATATTTTTTGAAAATATTGCTTATATAATTGTTTAGATCATCTTTGAGCAATTGTGTGCTTAGATCTGTGCTTTTACATCTGGTTTTGATCATTTTGCGGTTTATATCTATCATTTGCATGTTGTTTTTAAGTCTTTGCACCATTTATAGTCGTTGGGGCTATCTTTGTCTGTGGATCCGAAAGGATATCCTTAGATCTAGTTAGTTTGAAGTGTTTAAATATGCCCCAATTTTATAAGTATTTATTTTTGCTAAATCTATTTTTGTAAAGCTTGATCCAATCATTTTATGCCATCTGGATTTGATGTGTCATTATTTTTATATAGATATTTTTATGTTTTTGCGAAGCTCAAGCCAATAAAATTACTCCAAGTAGATTCGTTGTTCTTTTCATGTTTGTGAAGCCCAATCCACTCATGGAGTGCCAAGTGGCTTTGCTTTGTTGTCTTTTTGTTTAGATCTTTAATTTTTTGTGACATTTTGTCTTTACGAAGCACGATCCAATCTTTAAGTGCCATCTCGGCTTCGATCATCAATAATTTTTAACTCTTTTGTTCTCTCGAAAGGTTTTGTTGATTGCAAAGCTTGAGCCAATATTTTTCTCTATCTAGCTTCACATTTTCAATATTTTCTTAGAATTCTTAATTTTTTCGAAGCTCGAGCCAATCAAAAAGTTCCATCTTACTTCGCATTGTCGAGTCTTATTGTTTATCGATTTTTAGTCAAGAAACATTATCCATAAGGGCTTTCCATGTTTTTCACGTTGTCAAACTTGGGTTAGATTTCTTCTGTCATTTGCAAAATCAAATCTAATAAGAAAGCTCCAAGTCACATTTTTCTTCATGTTGTCGGGCTTTTTTTTATTTATTTTGTTTTTGCAAAATCCGAGCCAATAGGATTGCTCCAAGTAGCTCCATATTTTGCATTGTCAGTATTTGGTTTGGTTGCTTCTGACATATGTGAAGTTTGAGCCAATAAGATCGCTCCAAGTATCTTCACATTTCGTAAATTGTGATTCTTTTTATTTGAAATTGGATTATCTAATAAAAATTAGCCACCTTTTCGCATTTGTCAATCTTTGTCAGATTTGCGAAAAGAGAGCCATTAAGAAGGCTCCACTTGTGTTCATTTTTGCTTTAAGTCTTTGTGGTTGCACTGCGAAAGTGTGAACCAATTACATTTAAACATGTATTTTAATTTTATGTTGTGTTAGTATTCAGACCCGAACTTTATTTTTTATCACTAAAATTGTGACACATGTCATTTTTTGATTTCAAACCCGAACTTTATTTTAAAGTTTTTCTTACTTAGGGGACTTTAAGTCCGCTCAAGCAATCTATATAATGTTTGGCAGAAAGCCACCAAGTGTCCATTCTTTACTCGTTAGATTTTAGACAAGTGGCATCGTTTGACTAAGAATTTGTTTTTGTATAGTGTCCGTATTTTGTCGTCGAGTGTGAAAAAATGATCCAATAAATTAATGACACGTGTATATGGTTTTGTAATCTTTTTTTCTATTAATTTTCTTCTGACTTGTTTGTTGCGTTCAAGTGTGATCTAATAGAAAAGTTAGATGTTTATTTAGCTTTTAATGATGTCAGATTTTATTTCCTTGTGTACCTCAGATTTCAAAACCTTCTTTATACCGCGGGTGTATAATTTACTTTGGACCGTGGGTGTCTATTTATTTGTACCATGGATTTCAAATTTTCTATGTAGTGCGGGTTTCAAAATTTGAAAAATTCTTAACTATTTCCCCTCTACTCTGCGACCTTCTAACTTGTTGTTTGTGTTTGATTTTTTCAAATTTAGCTAAATTTTTCTTAAAATGGCCAGTTCCTCTAGTTTCTCAATGGATAAATCTCATCTTTTAAATGGAACTAATTATAGTATTTGGAGAGTAAGGTTAAAATCATGTTTCATGGCTAGGAAGCTATGGGATCTTGTGACTGGTGTAGAGACACGACCCACTGGTAGACAAGCAACCCCTGAAAACCTTAGCTCTTTCTCTTAAAAATATTATGAAGCCTTGTCCATCCTTTTCAAAGCATAAAAGATGAATTTTTGTTGCATATATGTCATATGGACTCACCTGCAGATGCCTAGAAGCAATTAGAGACAATGCATGAAGGCAGTCATTTGTCCAAGATAATTAAGCTAGTTTTAGAGCTATTCACAACTCCCATGAAGGGGGATGAGAAAATTGTGAACTATTTAGCTAAAATTAAGAACATTAAAGCTCAATTAGATGGCTACAACTGTGAATTATTTCAAGATAAGATTATGTACTTCATAATTCAGATAAACATTCATGAAAAGTTTAGGAATTATATCTCAATTCTTAACTCTAAGTATCAAAATGAGAATGATCTCCTGATTTAGACACTCTGTCTTCTTTGTTAATTCAAGAAGAGTGTGTAATGGAGAATTTTGATTCAAAAGAGACTTTTCTCAAGCTTTGTTCTCACATAATCATAAGTCTACTCATTATAAGAAAAATAGTAATCCTAATCAAAAACCTAATATCAAACCCAAATTTAAATCTAATTCGCTAAAAATAGTCAAAACTTTAAAGTCAAATTTAATGGCACATGTAACAAATGTGGAAAGTTTGGTCACAAAGAGTCACTGTTGTGTAAAAGTCTACAAAAAAAAATTAAATACTAAAACTAGTAAATTTAACAATCAAAAGAAAGTTAAAAATCAAAAGAAAAATCATGCAAATAATGTTGGGCAGTCTATTGCCATGTATACTTCCCTTTTAGCATCAAATGACAATGAATGGATTCTTGATAGTGGTGCCTCTAGGCACATGACTTATACTCCGGTATCCTCTTGGATATAGTCAAATGTGAGGAGAATATCATGCAGGAGATAACTCCATCATTAGATCCGAAATTTGTCGCAATGTTAAATTGTCAAATGGTGTAATTAGGAATGTCTTGTTTGTTCCTCATCTTAAAAAGAATCTTTTTCTTGCTCTCAGCTAACTAAAGAAAATTATAAAGTTGTTTTGTTGTAAGATAAGTGGTATGTAAAAGATAAGTTCAGTAATGTTATTGCTTCTGGTATTCATAAAAATGGCTTGTACATATTTGATGGTTTTTTGTCTGAGTCTTGTTATTCTTCCTCCTCTAGGAATGATATTCAACTTTTGCATGAAATACTTGGTCATGTAAATTTCAGAAGTTTGTATGAAATGTATATATTTAATTGTGTTGTTGGTCTTCCTAAATTGAAACTTGATCATGAAACATGTGAAAGTTTCTTGTGTGGTAAGCAACATGTTAAACCATTTCACAAACATCATGATCCCAATTCTTCTTAGATATTAGAACTAATTCATAGTGATGTAAGAGGTCCACTTGAGGTTCCTTCACTCAGTGGTGCTTTGTATGTTGTTTTCTTTATTGATGACTTCTCTAGAATGAATTAGTATTATTTTATTAAGAAGAAGTATAATGTCTTGTTGTTGGTAAGAAAATTTTTTAGTGGACAAATTTATGGGTTTCTTGCCAACACTCTAGGAATCAAACTCCCTCTACTTAAACAATTTATCTTCCGTATTTGCATGCACTTGAAAAAGTGGATTTTTCGATGGCCTTGCGGTCGGGGATCCAACAAGGGCACTCCACTAACCTTGCGGCAAAGCTAGAAATTGCTTACTAGAGAATAATTTGTCTAGAGAGCGGGAAAGGGGAGTGAGAAATGAGATAGGAGAACTAATGTTGTGGGTAGAAAATCAGATTCCTGCACACACTAGTTAGAAGTTTCAACACATGCATTTATGAGAAGAAACAACCAAAAATTCCATGCCACTAGCTAGAGGAAACCATGCATACAAAGATGCACACATTCATATGCCTTAGAAAATAGAAACTTCTTCCTTAATTAGCATTTCAATTAAATTTGTACATAGTATGAGAATGGAGGAAAAATAGTGAGGGGGAAAATAGAAGAAAATTGGCTAACTCCTTATTCTTCCACAAGTAGACAAATGCTCTCTCATGAATTCACAAGAATACAACCAACAACCTCTTGAGAATGAGAGGTATTTTTCTTTTATAAGAAGAGAGGTGACTCTTCATATGCCCCCAATGACTTTTCATATGTCCTCGCATAACTTAAAACTTTTCAACTTCCTAGGAAAATTTTAAGTCTCTTTTCATAACATAAATGTGACTTTTACATTAGAAACATAAGTTGGTTTTTTTAATTTCATTAAAGACATATGAAAAAGTGTAACCCCAAAGAAGAATTATAACATTGAATAGAGAGAAATTTGGGGGTGATACAAGAGAGAGAGAGAGAGAGAGAGAGAGAGAGAGAGAGAGAGAGAAGAAGAAGGAAGAAGTAGAAGCCACCTCTGATGGAAGTCCAATGATCTTTGTCAAATGATCTGATGAAAAGCTCCAATGCGATGAACTCTAAATCCTTTGACACATCTAAATCCTCATTTATTGACAGAACATTTACATTTTTATTCAGTTTCTATTTTTAGTATGCCTCGCCATGGACACATGTTATTTTTAGTAAGTGCACCGAGGTGGAAAAATTTGATCCAGGAACTGCGAGGCATGATAGAGCAAGGCAAGACGCACGCAATGCAAAAATTTTCATGACGAACGAATCAGTAGGGAAAAATTTATGCATGGGAACATTTTACTATCCCTACTACACCAAGGGGATGAGAGGGACGTAAAACCCACTTTGTTCCAAGAGGCATGATTTTTCACTTCAAAACCTGAAAATGCTGGAGGGGGAGCTAAGGAGTGCCAATACGCACGCAATGCAAAAAAATTGGGATCAAACGGAGAAATAGAGAAAATTTATGCATGGGTGCATTTTACTATCCCCATTGCACCTTTGCAAAGGGACATGAGGTGCAAAAAAATGTGCCATGCACTTTTGAGAGGCAAAACATAAGAATTTGGTCGATCAGAGAACGAACTTGAGATTGAGATTGTCGAGCTCCATGAGGTCTTTTTGGGTGAAATTTTATATGATTTTGAATCCAAACAACCTTACAAGATCAATGGGATGGGTATCATATTTTAATTATATTTTAAAATCCCTAAAATGGCCCCTTTTTTATTAGGATTATTAGTCCCTGCAAAGAATGAGCTCCTGTGAAAAGTTCCAAGAATTTTTTAAAACATGATGATTCCACCTTGTATAGGATTCTCTTATCTTTCCAATGAGTATTTTTACTCCTTATAAAGCTCCTAGAATCGATCACCAAAGAGCTGTTTCCTATTTTAGAAATGCCTAAGAGACAACTTACTATTTTTAGTAAGTGTTAGAATCTACCTCTCCCAACTCCAACTGATGTTTCCAACTTGAATTTTTATCTCCTTGTATGCTTCCTTTGTGAAATCCGCCTTCTGGAACAACTTACTATTTATAGCAAGTGCCTATGAGACAACTTACTATTTTTAGTAAGTGGTGATTTTTTGGCCGAGATGACTACACTGATGAGTTTTGCATGTTTTACTTTCCTTGTGTACATGGTATCCTCCTGGGTTGCTCTTATGAGGTGACTTACTAAAAATGGTAGGAACCCATATAAGGGGCTTACTATTTTTAGTAAGTGGTCATTTTCACTATTTTCTGCTCTAAACAATCATTCTAACCTCATGATTATCTTTGGTGCACACTATTTTTGCCGCCACTGCTTCTGATGAAGACTAACCAAAAATAGCAAACATGTGTAGAAAGCTTACTATTTTTGGATAGTGTTTCTATGGTACTCGGTTTGTGATGGAACACATATTTTTGGATTTGTCTCGTCATCGTGATCTTATCCCCTGAATTTCACTTGATTTCGCCCACCAAAATGCTTGGAAATAAAAATGAATTTTTACTCCTGCAAGAGCTTCGAGCACGAAGCTACCATGACAACCATTAATGGATTCATGAAGATTTTTGCATGTATGGTTTTCACCTGATCATGATGAAATTGACTCCATTGGGATAGGTTTTCATTTGGAGTCTATGTGCAAATTTTTAGCTCGATTCCATTGTTGGATTGATGGGAAATCTAACGAATGTGAGCTAGGGCACGAAATGGGGTTTTTATGAAACAAATGATTTAGGGAATCATTTGATCTCCCATTTGTTTCATTTTTATCATCTCTGAAAATGAGGAATTTTGCAAAATATCTCATCTCAATCTGACTTGTATTTTGCAAGATATGATTTTTTTATTGGGAGACTTCGTAGTTATCTGGCGAAAAATCTTCGTTTTTCTTCATTTCTCTATCATTTTAATCCATTATTTTTATGATTTTCAATTTTTTGGGTGGATAGGAATTTCATGGAGTTATATAGGATGCAAAAATGGAGGATTTGGATTCTGGAAGAAATTCGGTAGAGTTTCGGCAAGCTATGGAGGTGTGGGGGAAGAATGGCAAAAATTGGCTAAGTATTGATATTTATAGATTGAAAATGGAAGAGGAGGGGATGGGGGGGAATTTTTGTCCTTTCATCCCTTTGGCCAAAGGGACAAAGGGGACATCAATTTCCACTTTGCACCTCATCGCAACACTTTTCCTTTTTGATTTGATGTGCACTTTGGAGAGGGGGCTGAACTTTAGCACTTGGGGCTTAACTGGCAAGTACATGGTCATATTGGTGACCTGGGACTAAATGGGGGAGGGGGAATTTTTTGTCCCATTTTTCCCTTTTCTAAAGGGATGAAAGGGACATGAAATCTGGTAGGCTCCTGGTGCTGACACGTGTCCTCTATGAAAAATGGTTAAGTATGGGAAATCGTACCTTGGGACCAACTTGTGGAGACCATATCTTGGGCTCTCGATGAGTTTTGAGATGAAATTAATTGGAAAAATCCAAATGAATCCAATGGTGATATTATGAATGTATATTTCTGAATAAAACACCTCAAAATAACCTCTTCTTTCTTGGGACCACCCATTGTGCACCAGAAGAATGAGTTGCCTAAGGAAGTGCATGATTTTTCATGATGTCTCACTTTTTACACCATTTATGGAATAGAAAATACCTTCCATATGTAATTTTTTGGGCTCTTTAATCTTAAAAAATCTCCCATAATTTTTTTCTTGAAGTTCAAGCACTCCTTCGTGGTGTTTGCTCCTTTAGGCCCAAAACCCACTTTTGTTGAATCGGCTCCAAAACCTCCAAATATTTCTAAAATCTCCCAAAACCTCTTCGCAGATGTTCTTGGAAATTGAATACATTTCAATGTTGAATTTTTCTCCTTCGTTCTGCTCTAGGGGGCGTGCATTAGTCTCGGGAAGGCTAGTGGTAGCCCTTCCCAAAACTGCTCAAAAATTGGCATTCTCCACAAGCTCCTAAAATCACCTAGGGGAACTGAATTTTATTTCCTAAATCACCTAGGGAATTGGATGGAAATCTAATTGAGGACCATTACATGGAATAAGTAAGGCTTGGTGTTAAGGATAGGTAGACTCAGGGGTGTCTTGGAAAGGTAAAATTTGAAAAAATTGACATAGGGGTATCGTTGTCATGCTTGAAAATTAGAAATTTTCTTGTTACACATTTGCATGACAAAACTTGTCTAAGATTCAAGAATTTAAATTTCTAGTTGAGAATGCTTCTAATATAAAAATTAAAATAATTAGGATTGATAATGGAGGTGAATATGTTAGTAAAAAGTTTGATGAGTTTTGTGTGTCATGTGGGATTCAAAGAGAATTTACTACTCCCTATTCCCCACAAAAAAATGGCATTATAGAAAGGAAGAATAGGATTGTATTAGAAATGGCTAGGACTATGATTCATGCTTCTAATGTGCCTAAATTTCTATGTGTAGAAGCTATGAATACTTGATGTATATATTATTAATAGATTTCCTACAAAAACCCTTCATCAAACCACTCCTCATGAAGTTTGGACAAAGAAAAAACCATATATTTCTCACTTAAGAATATTTAGTAGCCCTACCTCTATCTTTATTCCTAAATTTAATAGGAAGAAACTTGATCCAACCTCCTATTATTGTATTTTTTTTGGCTATGGTTGTAGAACAAAAGGTTTAAGAGTATATGACCCTTTTAAACATGACATAGTAGAAAATAGGAATGTTCTTGTCTTGGAAAAGACATTCTATGATGCTTCTCATGAACCCTCCTCTGCTACTCTTGAGATAGAACCTAATAATATTTCTCCTAGCATTATGGAAACAAAAGTTTTAAAGGATGATTATCCTAATCTATATATGATGGAGATTGAGGGGGATTCATCTCAAAATTTCTTACATCCTAAGACTCCTAAATGGGCTCAAAATCTGGGTAAGGAATCTAATCCTATTATTCTTAGAAAGGTAACTCGTATTCAAGATTCGTATCATGATTTTATGACCCTATATGAGGTAAACCACATTATTTTGAAGAATCATGTCAAGATAATAAATGGATTCAAGATATGAAAGATGAATACAATGCTTTGATTAAAAATAACACTTGGGAACTAGTCCCTCCTCCTTCTAAACGAAGCACTATAAAAACAAAGTGATTATACAAGATCAAATATAAATTTGTAGGAGAAATTGAAAAATTCGAGGAAAGGTTGTTAGCTCGTGGTTTCACTCAGAAACCTAGTCTTGACCATGTTGAGACCTTTTCTCCTGTAACTAAGATGAGTACTGTTAGAATTCTTCTTGCTTTGGTTTCCCAATATGGTTGGGAGATTCACCAAATGGATGTTAAAAATGCTTTTTTAAATGGTGACTTAAAAGAAGAAATCTACATGCGTCAACCTAAAGGGTTTGAAGAACATGGTAAGGAACTTTATGTCTGTAAGCTTAAAAAATCTTTGTATGGTCTTAAACAAGCTCCTAGAGCTTGGTATGCTAAAATTAACAGTTTCTTTCAGGATCTTGGTTTTTCTAACTATTGTTCTGATAATGATTTATTTGTTAAGTTTGAAAACAATCATATTATCATTATTGTCTTGTATGTTGATGATATTTTGATTACTAGCAATGATAGAAATTTAATTGTTAGAATCAAAGAAAGGTTAAAATAGTATTTTGAAATGATTGATTTAGGTTTATTAAATCATTTTCTTAGCATGATTATCTTCCAAGGTCATAATTATATTGTTGCATCTCAATCTCTTTATGTTGTGAATTTTATTTAAAGATTTAACATGATTGAATGTAAGCCTATTGTCATTCCTATTGAAGTTGGTATTAAATTAGATTCTAAACCAGCTTGTGCTAAATTTTATCCTACTCTGTATAGACAACTAGTTGGTAGTCTAATTTATTTAACTATTACTAGACATGATATTTCTTATGCAATAGGAGTAGTTTCAAGATTTATGTAAGAACCTTATGAGGATCATTGGAAAATGACTAAAATAATTTTGAAATATATTAAAGGAACAATTAATTATGGTTTGTTTTATTCTTCTTCTAATGATGCAAAATTATTTGGTTATTGTGATTCTGATCATGTTAGTGATGTTGCAAATAGAAATTATAATTTTGGATATGTTTTCAAGTTGGGTGCAAGTGCCATCACTTGGAGTAGTAAGAAGAAACCAACAATGTCTATATCTTCTACTGAAGCAAAGTATAAAATTGCTATGGAAGCTACAAAAGAAGCTATATAGCTAAAACTACTGTTGGATGAACTACACATGGGCGTCAAATGGAGCACTACTCTTCTATGTGATAGCTAGAGTTGCATTGCTCTTGCAAACAATCCAATTCAGCATCAAAGGACCAAGCATATTGAAGTTCATATGCACTTTATTAGAGAGAAATTCTTGAATGGTGATATTGATCTCAAGTTTTGTTCGATGAAGATCAAGATGCAAATATATTCACAAATTTGTTGTGTTATGTTAAGTTCTGTAAATTTCATGCCTTGTTGGGCTTATCAGAGTTTCTCTTGAGCGGGAGTGTGCATGAAAATTCCACCTCTTAATGGCTTGTTGAAAACTTCTAATACTTCCTCAATCTTATAATAAGTAAATGTGTCACATTGTGAAGTTACTTGTAAATCCCAATGAAGCATTAGTTATGGGAATGCCTTGTTTATAAAAGGCTCCATAATCTGATATAAGTCTTCATATGTAAAGCACTTGTCCTTAGAATTTATTTTGTATATGTTCCTTTGTATCGCAGATTTTATAGGATCCTTGGAACACTTTGTTTTGAATAGCGAAAAACATGTGTCTCATGATCTTGATAAAATTCACAATACGTCTTACTTGTTTGTGGCTTGTATAAGTCTCATGGACAACTGCGTACTATACCGTGGAATTGAAAAACCTGCTGACTCTACTTTAGTGCATCGCAAAACTACAAACCCATAAAACAATTGTGTGTGGCTTGTATAAGTCCATGGGACACTGTGGTAGTATACTACGGAGTTGAAAACACGCAAAACTCTACTTTAGTGTACCACAAAACTACAAATCCATCATAGTGTACCGTGGAGTTGAAAAACCCGCAGAACATGTGTTTTTATGCCACCATCTTGGCATAAGGAACAAATGTCAACATGTTTTTGTATGTTCTTCCCCACTTAACATTAAGGGGGAGTGTTGGGGTGATAATGTCAAGTGGGATATCTACCACTGTAGTACGCCCCAATATTATATTAAAGTTTGTTCATCAAACTTTATTATGAAGATCTTCCACATTTAAGAGTGAAGTGGCTCGACCGATTCACCCACCCATATTGATTTGGGTGATCCCTCTTGGGATTGGCTATTAGAAATGATTACATTTGTATAGACTCGATATCAAGATAGATATCAGTGTGGAAAATGATTCTTTATGATCATAGAACGGGATTGTATTACATAACATTGAATGACTATGAGAACTAGCTCTACAATCATTCTGTGAAAGACTAACGAGTGAAGTGGAAGTGTTGGGTAAAAGTTGTATCATAAATTCTTAATAATAGACAATACTTTATTCGGTGGGGTTTTTTACCTTTGGGTTTTCCCCACTTAAATATGGTGTTACCATCTATAGACACTAAACCACACACTTTGGGTAATATTTAGTCTCGGTCTCATAATACTATTTAGAAGGATTTTGAGTGAAGAAATTATTAATTAACCCCATCTTTTAGCCATCTTACTTTGTTTTATTTCATCATTCCCAACCTCTTACACCCACATTCCTAGTCAAATTTTGTTGTTTCATGTTATTTTATCTTTGCTCGGCGCCCAAGCCTTTTTTATCTTTCCCGCCACTTTTTGGGCATTTTCTATTGTTTTAGATTCTTATCTTTTTGGCGGTCAGCCATTTCGGGTTAATTACAAAATTAGATCAAGATAACCCTATAAATATAAATTTATGAGACCATAATGAGGGACCAAGCACTAGTCACTACTATCATCCACCTAGGGTTGCATCTATCAAAGGCATTTGGAGATCATTTGCATTCACTTAGCTCCATCACAAGGGATAAGGTCTAGTTAATTTGCATCACACAAGCATAGGAGGGGATTCTATTCTATTCCATCCACCATTCTACTACATTTTTACATCTAGTTATTGCTCGCTACTTCACAAAGTGCGACTGACACAAGATCACCTAGGGCACATGATTCACACACACACACCAAAACTACATTTGGGTCTAAATGTAGTGTAGTGCTCAGTTAGTAAGCCCACTATTGTGGCAGTGAGAGGTCAGTTTGACCTATTCATATGCATTATTTTTTTAGGGTTTTGATACTTCTTTTAGTATTTTACAGGTCTTCTATTCATCTTGGATTATTAGCAACACCTAACGCAATGCAATGAACTTGATATTACAAAAAACAAAGGTTTCAGATCACTTATAGAACCTGTGAAACTCAGTTCTAGATATTTCACATAGACCAAGGCACCCATTCTGCAAACCAGGGTGCCCACAGGCGCCCTGAGTCCCTCTCTGTGCACTCTAGTTGACCTAAACATCTCTCGATCCTTCATTTTTGGGGCCTCTAGACAGCTTGTTTCTTGCTTCCTGTTTCTCCAATCACTTCTGCGACACATTCCAATGAGATCCTCTAATCATTTGAGTTCATTATAACTCTCTTAGTACTCTAGGGTTTAGCATTTCCATTTTCATAGTTGTTTGGGTCACTTTCTATAGTTGTTTACTCATATTTATTTATTGTATTTACATGTTGTTCTAGATTAGATTAACTATTATTATTCCACATTTTTAGTTAATAATTTTGGTGAACCCCATGTTTCAACACTTCCTTTTGACCATGTCATCTCCTTATCAAGTTATGGCTCAATCTTCTTATCCTACCTTTGCACCAACTAAGGTCTCAAACATAGTTACTACTGTTGTTGATTTCATGTGCGTGCGCACCCAACATCCTCCTCGCTGCTTTGTCACACCTAGGGCTGATCCATCCATCAATGTAGTTACTACTCATCGTACTCATCCTAATCCACCTACGGCTCCACCCGTGTCTATTCCTCCACCCATTACTCTGACAACTCCTCCCACTACTTCTAAGGGCTATGACATCATTAAACAACTTAAAAATATGCCCGCTAAGATCTCTCTTTATGAATTGTTGCGTAATGCACCAGATTTTTATAACACGCTAGAAGCTTCCCTTCGTGCCATTCATATTGAAATTGATAATTTTGTGGTGGCCTTTGCACATCTCATACAATCTCTTCATAATTTACCACATGTTATATCTTTCACTAATGAGGATTTTTCACCTTTTGCTAAAATCAATCTGTGTGCTCCTTTTCTCATTACTATCATTATTAGCACTACTTGCATTAAATGAGTCCTCATTGATAATGGATCAACTGTCAATTTATGTGCTCATTCTCTTTTAAAGCAATTGGGTATTAACGATAATTTAATTTCTAAGAATTCTACCCTCATTCACGGTTATGATTCTACCACTCGCACATGCCTAGGGACTATCTCATTACATATTCAGGTTGGGCCTAAGACTGTTCTCACTAAGTTCTATGTTATCAACGCCTCCTTTCAGTTTAATCTCTTGTTAGGTAGGCCTTGGATTCACGCAATGCATGCGGTTCCATCTACTATTCACCAATGTGTCAAGTTCTTGCATGATGGCTATGAACATACTATCATTGTCGATCCGATCCATTCAAATATTATCGCATAGATCCCATTACTTCTATGCTCATACCACATTCACAACATATTCTATATAGTAGCCTTGACACATATGACATTGGTCAGCCTACACTTCACAATCTCCTCCTACCACTCTCAATGCTCCAGCTATCTCTACTCACACTACAACTATTATTTCACATATGATATCAGCCTAATATTAATGTCCCTTCTCCACTCATTGCAGCACCCTCTATTACTCCATCTATGGTGGCACCTACCAACATACTTAATAGTGCTACACAACATGATGATTATGAGGATTCGGATGACGAAGTTGACACTATCAAACTTATGGATGAAGCATTAGGAAAACTTGATTTTACTCCTCTTGGCATAGACAAATATTATTTTGAAGAAACCTTTGTGACCGATGGCCCAGGTGAATATAGGTTTAATAACCCTCCCTCTACTAATTCTATGGTACTATATTGGGGTCTGTAAATAGTGTAGATGTTATTTCATCTTCTCCTCCATGGGTTGCAGCTCCGCTGCCTCCTTTTACATGCACACTATTCATTAACAAGTCCTTTTGGAAACATATCCCTATCGATTCTACTTACTTAGACATTATTTGTACACACAAGAGTTTGGTTAGGTTTGGCATGATGCTTAATGACATCTTACCACCTCTTCATTCACCACATCTTTATCATGGTTATTTTCACATTACGACATGCTTATGGCTTGTGTGTCTTTCATTTGATAGTCTTTGTTGTGTGTACCCCTCATGACTCTCCACTCACACTTGGACAATCCTAGCTTGACTATATTGGCGGTACAATAGATGTTCATCACTCTTTTCTTACATTTCCTATGCCTTTTGGTAATATCTCTATTCATAATGATTCTTCTCCCACTTACGCTCCAAATATCTCTCATTGGCATGCTCACGGTTGTCCACCGATCACCTTTACTAATGAAGAATATGCAATGAATGTGTACACACTCCGCCGCAATGGGTCCCTGTATGACCCTCCTCACTCTATAGCTTATCAGGTTTCTGATGCTGCTTCGTAGGTTTCGATCATGACAACGATGATCTCCTTGATAGTGGCACATAGTCATCTTCTCTATCATACACTTAGGGGCATAACATTTAACACACCCCCCCATTCTAGCATCCTTACATAGTATTACATCACACTCTTAGCATTTATGCATACATCATCTTAGCATCTACTCATATCTCATCTTTATATTCTCATACATCAATTTCCTAACATATGCATATTCATTCATACTTTAGCATCATTATTACCCGATGACACACTCTTGTGCTTCAGTTCACACTTGAATTTTGAGGGCTTACTACACATGAACCCCACACACTGCAGTATCACATCGTGTTTCACGTCTTTCATCATACATTCAACATTTAGTCCATATCATTTCAATTTTTGCATATCTATACATCATACTAGTCTTCATCATACTCATCTAGCATTGCATCCTACATACTATATGCTCTTAGGCACACTACACATATTACATTCAATATTATACACTACATACACATCACATGGTCTTTTATCATCTTCATTACATATACTACATCATCTTCTACACACGGTTCTCACTACCCTATGACACACTTTAGTTCCTCGGTCCATACTCGACTACCAAGGGTTTACAAATCAAATGGACCTTACATTCATCACACATTTATCATTCGACCTTTCATCATGTGACATTTCTAGGATAATGACACACACTATAGGATAAATCGTCACTTACTTTATCATCTTATAGTGGTATACACTTTAGGCTACATCACCACTCCTACTATTCATCTTGTAGTGGTATACGCTTTAGGCTACATCACCACTCCCTACTATTCATCTTATAGTGACATATGTTATAGGCTACATCGTCACTTCCTCTATCATCTTGTAGTGATACACACTTTAGGGATAAATCATCACTCATACATTCATTTTTTCATGATATACGCTTAGGCTATAAGGTTCATGCACATCTCTTCTATATGTTGCATATCATCATCACAACGCACTAGACACAACACACACTATTCAACCATTTCCCGATGACACACTCTTGTTTACGGTTCATTCTTGACTATTGAGGGGGAAAACTAAATGAACCTCACTGCATACATTTCCATTCACTCGGGGGGCATGCGGCTCCTACCATCCATCTTGCATTCCATTCCATCCATCCACACATATTACATATTATGGTTACTTTTACTCTTTCTTACTTTTTCTTATTCATGGTTGCTTTATTACACGTGATAGTTAGATTACTTATATGTCATTTATATATATCATCCACACATGCGTGTTCACGTATTTTTCTAGTTGCGATCGCAGATACAAATTTCTTACACGCAACACAAATGCTCACCTTCTACCATTCCTACAATGGTCGTTGGGGGCATCCACATTTGTCTCTTCCAGGTGCTATTGTTTCATTTTGTACTTAGTAATTTTCATTACTTGGTTGTACATGCTTTGTGACATACTGGTTATCTTTCTAACATGCTAATGGATGATTCATGTGCAACATTTGTTATGCAGGATATTTACTTCCATACTTGTTTGTTATATTGCTTTTCTATTGTTTTCTCTTATTTGCGGGCATTGCCCTATGTTTGGTGTGCACAATTTTTTTGTTGTTTGCGGCCATGATGGCCTTGCGTGTCTTACGACATCGTGAGTGATGTCCCATGTTTGCAACCCGCTTTGTGTAGTTTACATATCTTCTTGCGTGTTTACATTACTGATTTGTATGGTAGGTTTTAAATTGTTTGCGTAGATTACATATCGCTTTATAAATGCATGCTTATTTGTACTAACACTTGTTTTTGGCTAGCCTCTTGTTTGTGCATGCCTTGGTTTTACCAAGTGAATTACCTTCCCCGTAGGGCAGGGGTTCAGAGTTCATGCGGTTGATCCTCTTTTGGGCCACATTATCCTATCAGCTGACATTGTATGCACCCCCAAAGAGGGGGCATCATTTGGGGTTTTTACATTCTACACCACGCTTCTACATCGGTTCGATTCAATGTACTTTCCGCCCTTGGAATTGTGGGTTACGTACAAAAAAGTGGGTTCGAGACCAATTTACGAACCCCGTACATAGTGGCTTTTATAAGACATGGAAATCTTAAGCATTCTGGGGAGTAGTTAAAGGTTGGAGGATACATCAAAATTCCTCCCTATAGGTCTTCACCAAGTGGTGTCGTCGATCACCCAAAAAACTAGGATGTACAGAGATATATTCATACACATTCAGGGAAACAATTAAAGGTTAGAGGATACAATGGAATTCCTCCCTATACTTTTTCGGCCTATGGCGTTGGATCACCCAAAAAACCCAACATTACAAGATATCCTTCTACACCCTCTTTCTCGACATGGATCAAGTGCACATGTTCCATTTATATTTTTCATTTTGATATTTTACATTCACATGATTTTTCCATACATATACATGTGTCTTTTACATTGTGTTTTTACACATACATATATACATATTTGACTACTTTCTCATTTTCTCCTTGCAAGTCCAGTCGTATGGGAAACAAACAGTCAAATGGGGGAAACAACAACAATAGAAACAACTTCAACAACATTTTGCAGCAACACACACACATACTAACCATGTAGGTACATCACACACATCAATAGTTACACACACATTTCCGCCCTAGGTTTTCTCTCATCATTTTTTTCACTTTTTCATCTTTAGTTTCCACGCTTCATCATCTTTTTATCACTCCATGATTTTTCTATTCCTTCGGCATGCCTTCTACATCACTCTACATGGACATCATGTAGTCATCTCTATCTAATTTATGTTACCGAGCGTCCCGCTCACCAACATAAAGTGGGGGTAAATATAAACACTAAATCATGCAATTTGGGTAATATATAGTCTCGGTCTCATACTACTATTTAGAAGGTTTTGAGTGAAAAGATTACTAATGAACCCCCATATTTTGGCCATCTTACTTTGTTTTCTTTCATCATTCCTAGCCTCTTACACCCACATGCCCAATCAGATTTTGTCATTTTGTGTTATTTTAGCTTTCATTAGGGTGCCCAGGGCTAGTACTAGGGTGCCCATGGGCACCCTGGTCCCACTAGGGGTGCCCTGAGCCTTTTTTATCTTTCCCGCCACTTTTTGGGCATTTTCTAGCCATTTCAGCTTCTTATCTTTTTGGTGATCAGCCATTTTGAGGTTAATTGTGAAATTAGATCAAGAGAACCCTATAAATATAAAGTTATGAGACCATAATGAAGGACCAAGCACTAGTCACTACTATCATCCACCTAGGGTTGTATCTATCAAATACATTTAGAGATCATTTACATTCACTTAGCTCCATCACAAGGGACAAGGTTTGTTAATCTGCATCACACAAACATAAGAGGGGATTCTATTCTATTACATCCACCACTATACTACATTTTTACATCTAGTTATTGCTTGCTACTTCACAAAGTACGACTCGCACAAGAGCACCTAGGGCACATGATTCAAACACGCACTAGAACTACATTTGGGTATGAAATGTAGTGCAACACTCAGTTAGTAAGCCCACTATTATGGTAGATGAGGTATGTCGACCTATTCGGATGATTTTTTTTTGGGGTTTTGATACTTCTAGTGTTTTGTAGGTCTTTTATTCATCTTGGATTATTAGTGACACCCGACGCAGTGTGTAGTGAACTTGATGCGACAGGCATAATGAAGGTTTTAGATCACTTATAAAACCCAGTGAAAATCAGTTCTAGACATTTTGCACAGACCAAGGAACCCATTCCGTAGACCACAATGACCACAGCACCCCAGTCCCTCTCAGTGCTCCAATCTGCTACGCCTTAACATATTGCTTGTATTAGGATATGAGTAGCTGACATGTGGCTTACCATATCATTTTATTATATCATTTATAATTTCTCATGCTTAATAGGTCGGCCTTGGTGATGGCCATAGCATATGAATAGTATATATAGGGGATTATAGGTAGTATTTCATTATCATTTGAGCATTTGAGTCTTATTATATGGTTTAGAGGTTGCCCCCTCGAAGTGGCAAAGCTATTCTAATTGCATATTGAGATCATTATTCTGAAATATTGTGTTATTTGGTGTTCTATTATTGCTCTTAATCTGAATTATACAAGTAATTTCATTACAAGTGGTATCAGAGCTGCGATCTGGGCCGAAATTAGGGCAAAAGCCCTAAAAAAATTCCACTACAAATTGCGAACCGGAGAGAACTGGTAGGAGATTTTTTTACCAGAGTTGCAAAACATTTTAAGTAAGGTTCCCTAAAAATTTTAGAAATTTTTAATTTATTTTGCAAAAGTTATTACAAATTTAGGTTTTTTCATAAAATCGCTCCCTAGGGTGAAAATTGTGGAAAATTTTCAAGTTCTTTACATTTTCGGAAATATCTCAAAAAATAGTTTTAGTATCTTCTCTGTGTGTTTTTCCTGCTCTACCGAAATTGTATCTAAACCCTAAACCCTAAGGTTTGACATCATGGCATGGGGCCTTCCACAAGAGCCAAAAAGAATTCGGTTACTCTGGGTAAAACCCCAAATAAAGATGGGGTAGTGATTAAAGAGTTGGAGTCAGAAGGGGTAAATACAGATTCCTTAGCACTAGGGTTTACCTCATTTGATCATAAGGTGAGACAACTTGAGTGTGAGTTGCGAAATGTACAATCTGAGATGGCCTCTAAAGGAGACAGCCCAAATCAATCATCAGTTGGATGATATCATGCAACATGTAAAGGGTAAGAAGTATGGCCCAAATCCAACCCATATCAACCAAGGAGGACCTTCAATTCAAAATCATGGAAAAACTAACCATATTGGATCACTTTTTCAAATCGAATCGAATCAAACTTATTCGTAACCATGGAACATGATGCCGAAAGTGGATATGCACAAATTTGATGGTAAGGATCCCCTAAATTGGATAAATCAAATGGAGAACTTCTTTGAGTTACATCAAATACCATCAGGAAAAAAGGTGACATTGGCATCCCTATATCTTGAACCAGACCAATTTGTTTGGTATCAATGGTTATGTGCTCAGAGGCAGAAGAATGGTCTAGGTGTCACTTGGACAGTTTTTACCGAGGAGTTACAATTGCACTATAGTTCCAATGTTTCAGAGAACTACTTTAGTCAATTAACAAAGTTATGGAAAACAGGATCAGTCAAAGATTATGTGCATCAATTCCAAAACCTATCCTTAAGGGTGGAGAATATTCCAGAAGAGAATTTGAATGACCTATTTCTTGGGGGTCTTAAGGACCACATCGAGCATGAGGTACGTATGTTTAATCCAATCAAGCTTTCTGATTCTATTATCATGGCACATCGTGCAGAGGAAAAAGTTCTTTGTAGTAGGAGGCCACCTTTCATTAACACTAGAGACCGTAGTATCTCTTCCCCTTCATTTGCTAGGCCAATTAGACTGACTCCTCAACAAATGGAAGAAAAGAGAGCAAAAGGATTATGTTTTAACTGTGATAGAAAATATGGATCGGGACATAAATGTGCTGAGAAGAAGTTGTTCTATATTGATGGAGGTAATGAGGATGATGAGGAAGTTGAAATTATAGGAGAGGCTGAGGAACCAGTAGAAGATGAAGTAGAGGATCACCAACCTACAATTTCTTGCCATGCATTTTCAAGTATTAGTACTCCTCAAACACTCAAGGTTATTGGCTATCTCAAAAATAGAAGGTGACGGTGTTGATTGACTCGAGGAGTACTCATAACTTCATAAATAGTAAGTTAGCTGCCCGCCTCAATTGTTTTATTTACCCAGCTCCAGAAATGCAAGTTATGATTGCGGATGGTGGGACAATCAAGTGCACAGGAAAGTGCCATAGTATCAATCTTTCCATGGGAGACTACATGTTAGACTCACCTATGTTTGCTATTTCTATAGGAGGGGCAGATATTGTTTTGGGGGTCCAATGGCTCACAACCTTAGGTACTATAGAGATGAATTTCCAAGAATTGTTCATGCGATTTCATTCAGATGGAAGGACAATACAATTGAATGGGATGGTAGCTAAGTCTCCACAGATTATTAGCTCTCATCAGATGCAAAAGGTTCTCATAAAAGGAGTGGATGGCTTTATAGCAAAGCTATTTTCCATAGAAGTACAAAATACAAAGTCTTCAATGCCACCCGATCTTTAGAAGATTGTGGATGCTCACTCATTTGTTTTTGATGCAATTCCAAAGGGACTACCACTAGTTAGGGATCATGATCATGCCATTCAGTTGATTCCAGGGAGCCAAACACCTAACATCAGACCATACAAATACCCATATTCCTAGAAAAGTGAGATCGAGAAAATGGTGGAGGAAATGTTGAAGGTAGGTATCATCAGGCATAAGCCAGAGTGCATATTCTTCACCAATGGTCATGGTACGTAAGAAGGATGAAACATGGAGGATGTGTCTAGATTACCGAGAACTCAACAAGTACACCATCAAAGATAAGTTTCCTATTCCAATAATTAATGATTTACTTGATGAATTACATGGTGCTGTTTATTTCACAAAATTAGATCTTCATTCGGGGTACCATCAAATTAGGATAAAAGAGGAAGATGTTCATAAAACGACTTTCAGGACTCATGAGGGCCATTATGAGTTTTTGGTAATGCCTTTTGGTCTTACAAATGCGCCCTCAACCTTTCAAAGCTTGATGAACACTATTTTTAGGCCATTTTTAAGGAAATTTGTATTAGTTTTCTTTGATGACATATTGATTTATAGTAAGACATGGGAAGAACACTTACAACATGTAAATAAAGTGTTGGAAGTTTTGGAGAAACATACTCTGTATGCAAAGCCATCCAAATGTTCTTTTGGTGTACAAGAGGTAGAGTACTTGGGTCATATTGTATCCCATGAAGGCGTCAAAGTTGATCCTCAGAAGATCAAAGCTATGGTGGAATGGCCAAGGCCCAAAAATCTCAAAAATCTTCGTGGGTTCCTAGGACTAACAGGTACTACATAAGATTTGTGCGGGATATGGTAGAATAGCAACCCCACTCACCGCATTGCTAAAGAAGGATGCCTTCCATTGACGAGGCGTAGCCACTAAATCCTTTGAGCAAATGAAGGAAGCCATGTGTAGCACCCCGCTTTGGCTACTACCAACTTCTCAAAACCTTCATTGTTGAATGTGACGCTTGAAGATCGTGGATTGGGAGCAGCTTCTAATGCAGAAGGAAGACCAATTGCATTTGAGAGTCGCCAATTCAAATGAAAATATCTACTCAAACCTGTCTATGAGAAAGAAATGATGGCTATTCTTCATGTGGTCAAGCAATGGAGGCCCTATCTCATGGGTAGACACTTTAAGGTAAAAACTGATCATGATAGTCTCAAATAATTTTTGGAGCAAAGGTTATCATCTGAGGAACAACAAAAGTGGGTAACAAAAATGTTGGGTTATGATTTTGAAATCATATAAAAAAAGGGTAAAGAAAATGTAGTAGTTGATGCATTGTCCAGAAGGGATACATCTGCAGATGCCTTACTATGTGGAATGTCCATATTGACGACCAATTGGGTGGATGAAGCAAGATTGGAATGAAATCAAGATAAGGATACACAATCTCTAATACAAAATATCAAGCAAGGATCTATGACATCTAACAAATTTGAGTGGAAAGGTAATGCCCTATGGTACAAGGATAGGTTATACTTGAGTAAAGATTCTAAGTTGAAGCATAAGATTCTTGTAGAGCTACATGCCTCACCTGTTGGAGGACACTCTGGGTTTTTGAAGACATATCATAGAATAAAAAGAGAATTCTTTTGGGAAGGACTCAAGGGGGATGTACAAAAGTTTGTATCAGAGTGTTTAGTGTGCCAATAGAACAAAGGGGAAACAATTAAGACACTAGGTCTATTGCAACCCTTACCAATTCCTAGCCAAAGATGGGAGGAGGTATCCATGGATTTCATCACCAGATTGCCTTGTTCATAGGGTAAGAATGTTATTTTCGTGATTGTGGATAGGCTCACAAAATATGCCCATTTTTGTGCCCTATCACATCCATTTGTAGCCAGTACAGTCGCAACTATTTTTTTGGAGATAGTTCAAAGGCTACATGGAACCCCAAAGATAATTGTAAGTGATCGTGATCCTATTTTCACAAGTAATTTTTGGACGGAATTATTTTCATGTTTGGGTACTCAGCTAGCTCACAATTCATCTTATCATCCTCAAACTGATGGGCAAACGGAAGTGGTCAACAAATGCTTAGAGGGGTATTTACGTTGTTTTGTATCAGATAAGTAGGAAAGGTGGATTAAATGGCTACCACTTGCATAATGGTGGTATAACACATCTTTTCATACCTCTTCTCAAATGACCCCATTTTTAGCATTATATGGTTACCATCCACCATCTATCACTTCCTCCTTGAGGGTGCAAACTAAGGTCAGAGATGTTGAGGAACACATTCAACATCAACAACAGGTTTTGGCTAGTTTGAAGGAGAATTTAGCATTAGCACAAAACCAAATGAAACAACAAGCGAGATCAACATCGTAGTGAAAGACATTTTGAAATTGGTGATTTGGTTTTGTCGTCTCTCTAGCCTTACAAACAGATGTCCCTAAAGCAACAGCAAAAGGAAAACAAACTTGCTCCTAAATATTATGGCCCTTATCAGGTTCTATAGAAAATTGGTAGTGTTGTTTATAAACTAGAGTTGCCTCCATCTTCACACATACACCCAGTATTCCATGTTTCATGCCTAAAGAAGGTTATTGGACAAAAATTTGAAGACCGATAGAATTACCGAACTTGACGAGGAAGGAAGAATCATTTTGGAGCCGAGAAGATTATGCAAACACGTCTTGGAGGCCGAGAACTAGAGACATTAAGGAATATCTCGATCAAATGGAAGAATCGAGCATAGAATACACCACCTAGGAGGATGAAGGTTTTTGCAAAGAACATCCAAGATTATTCAACGTTAAGGACAACATTGGTTTGAAGGGGAAGGGCATGCTACGCCCTTAACCTATTGCTTGTATTAGGATATGAGTAGCCGACATGTGGCTTACCATATCATTTTATTATATCATTTATACTTTCTCATGCTTAATAGGTCGGCCTTGGTGATGGCCATAGCATATGAATAGTATATATAGGGGATTATAGGTAGTATTTCATTATCATTGAGCATTTAAGTCTTATTATATGGTTTAGAGGTTGCCCCCTCGAAGTGGCGAAGCTATTCTAATTGCATATTGAGATCATTATTCGAAATATTGTGTTCTTTGGTGTTCTATTGTTGCTCTTAATCAATTATACAAGTAATTTCATTACACAATCCACCCAGATATCTTTGATCCTTCCTTTTCGGGTCTCTACATAGTCGCTTTCCTTCTTCTTGTTTCTCCAATCACTTCTGTGACACAATCCAACGAGATCCTCTAATCAACTGAGTTCATTCTGACTCTCTTAGTACTCTAGGGTTTAGCGTTTCCATTTTCATAGTTTCTTGGGTCGCTTTCTATAGTTGTTTACTACATTTATTTATTGTATTTACATGTTGTTCTAGATTAGATTAACTACTATTATTCCACATTTTTAGTTAATCGTTGTCTCTATGCTCTGTGTCTATTTTCTTTCAACTCGTGTTATTACAATTTGTGATTTGCCTATAGTAATCTATAATTATTGGCATTTATTTTTGGATATATAATTTGTTAATTATGTTTCCCTTCATTTCCTTGACATAAATGACCACTTCAATTTAAAAATAATAATTATTCCATGATAAAAATGACACTCTCATTAACATAATAGATGATTGGACATATTTTCCTTCCCCCTCCCATGGGACTCATATTCTCACCACAAAATTTAAAAAATCATGTTAAAATGCTTTATTGTACCTAGTCATCACCTTCAAAAAAATTCAAAAAGAATTTTTTTATTAATATCCTATTATGCCCTTTCTTGATAATGGGAGCAGGGAAGAACATAAAATTTTGTGGTGGCCTCCTAAGGATGGATGGATTAAATTAAATTTTGATGGAGCTTCTAGAGTAAATTTAGGTAGAGTTGGTTGTGGGTGCATTTTCAGAGATTCAAGGTGCTAACTCTGCAATGGCCTTAGCGGTGTATTGCGGCGTTTCCTCCCATAATGTGGTGGAGGGCATGGATCACCTCTTTGGTATTTTGGAGGGAAAAAAATGGTAGCATCTCGTGGATGAGGGTGATTCTAAAATCATTATTGGATTTGTTATGGGTAATCAACCTAAGGCTTGGTTGTTGGATCCAATATGTTAGCAGATTAAGACAATTCTTCCTTTTTCTTTGAGTTTTGAATTTCCCACATCAAAAGATCTAGGAATCAAGTGGCCAACTACTTGGCCAACAAAGGGGTTGAGGTGTGGGAAGATAACCATAAAAAATATCTAGTGTGGGAAGATAGTTTTCCTAGTCACATTATTTCTCTTTCCTCGAAAGATGCGAGGGTGATCGTTAGCCTTGAGCAAGATTAATTATTTAGGAGGTCGAGGAGTTTATTACCATAGTTAGGTGTGATTATGGTAATGCATGGAATATATTCTCAATGATCTTTGTAACTGGAGACATGCACTTTCCCTTGTGTGAGGCGTCTTTGTGGGTTCATTTAGCACAATTCTCCAGTGTGGGAATTCATTTGCATTTTTGGCGTGGAGCTCATTGGTTGGCATTAGGGTGAATTTGTGGGTTGTGACGCTAGGGTGAATTTGTGGGTTGGCCCTTTTCCCTTTATGTAATGAATAATTCATGGGGCTTTGATGCATGTTCGAATAATAAAAGAACGATAACTATTACATGGGAAGATGTTGGTGAATCTTTCACCTCTTGGATGGATGATAAAATTAAAAACACGCAAATGAGAGGGTGGTTGGAGAAGGTTTGATAAATCACCGAGGAATTCAAAGAGGTCGAGGATATTGACATCGTGAGCGAATGTGAAGGTTGATGTTGGATCTGAACCGGTCGATAGGAAGCCACACTGTCTTCGACATGGCTAGGGTCCGAGCACCGCAAACATACTTTTGAATTCCTTAAGAAAATGCATCCTCCATAGGGAGCATGCATGCTTGGAAGAGTGAATAATGAGCTTGCAATTCCACGTGCATGCTCTTACTAAAGATCTTCGTGAAAGTGACTCATGGTCGAGAAGCTATGGCTATTAATTTGGGTGTTTCTCTTCCGGCGGATGAAAAGGTGAATATGCCATGTTGTTGTGTGTTGCCTTATTCTTCTTTGGCTCAAAGCATGGACAATTCAGAGGTGGAGATCGTTTTAGAGGTGTCTCCCAATGATCGTAAGGGGAAGTAGGTGATGATTTTGTTACATGATGTGATAATATTAGTTTTTTTATGTCTGTCTTTAAGTAGATAATAGGTTTTTAAAAGATTTCATATGTAGCCTTTTTAGGAAAGATAATGTATATAGTGATATGTAGGAAGGTATGGGCGGGTTAGTGGGTCATGATCATCTCTTCCCCCCATTTTTGTAAGTTTTTCGCATGATAAGGTGCTTATCACTTTTTGAGAGTCCATTGATGAATGTTACTATCATGGACTCGACACTTCATGTATCAAAAGCAAAAAGAAAATCCTATTACGCCCTCCCCTAAATCATCTTTATTAATATCAATTTATGCCCTCTCCTAAATCATTTCTTTTCCGAGGTGTCTAAGTCCTTGAACACAATGTCAAAAGGGGATGAAACATATAAGGTGGATTTCTTATTTGTGTACTCCCATGAGCACCGGTTACACAACACAAACAAATGAGCCCATAGAAGAAGCTAAATGATATGTAATCAAAAACATTTTAATCTCACCCAATATGTAAACTTATTCGCCAATTGACATTAAAAATGGGAGTTTCTTTTCCACAAGGAATTATCTTCTTAAGAAAAGGAGATAAAATATATAGAGGTATGTGTAAATTCTTTAAGGTTTTCGCCAATGCTGCAAACATCATTTAACAACATGGTAGGATCTTCTGATAAAAGTAGCCTTATATCACTAAAACTCGCATTTTTGCGTCCATTTTGGAGGTAACTAGCTTGTAAACCCAAATTCCTATTGCTTACCTAGTGGATGCCATTGTCATATTCATGCACTTGTCATGCATTTCACAAGATGTTGGCTCTTGAGGAGGAAAATGCCATGTCCCAAAATCTCCTATTTTGTCAGAGGCTGAGAGGATGCTTGCAAAGGTTGTGGAATTTGGTTTAACACCTATCGATTGCATTTTCTGGCAAATTTTCAAGATCTTTTCAAAAAACACATTTTTTGCATATCCCAAAATCATTGTAGTCCATGAGAGCACATATATTTCAATCTTTTTTTCAAACAATTCACGTGCTTCCACATTTGCAGACATATTTGTTAGGCCACTAGAACTCAAACATCCATCAAAAATTCCTTCCTCATATTGCTTCGCAAATGTCCATGCCACTGCTTTCGACACATCATTTTGGGCAAAAGCTATTAAGCATGCTTGCAATTGTGAACTAAACAAAATGGACACATGTTGGTCGCATTTGGTGAAACAACATTGATGTTATTTTTCATGTTAGTAACCTAGCAACATGAGACGTGGATGTTCTTGGGCCTACAAAATCAAATTGTTGATCTCGTCATATAGAGGGTCTGCAAGAATATCATACATCAACTACCAACCCAATCCAAATCCTTCATTTTGATGCCATGTGTGAGATGAAATAACCTCAACCCCATTTATAAAATGTCTTCAGCAGTAATTAATTTTATGATTTTAATCTTGATTTTCAAAAAATTGGTTGCTTGTAACATCACATATTGCATCAACTACAACTTACCTGTGAAGCTCTTTCATTGATTATTAATTCTTCATCGTGGAAATTTTTCTTCTATACAAGGCTTGTCCTTTCTTGCAAAACTTTTTAAGGTGTCATACTAAGGGTTTATTATTTTTAACCTTTGCAAAGATCCACACAAATATTAGAGGAAAGAAATGATGTGTAGTCTTGTAGTGTTGTTTGTAGTTCTACGGCGGTGCCAAATAAAGCAATGAAGCTTTCATTATAAGGATGTTATATTTTGGTGACTCTAAAACTTGTTTAGTTTTGCAAAGTTCATAATATTTTGTAAAGCTCGTTTAATTAGTGAATCAAAGAGAAGCTTGCATAACCACCAAATTAGGATAAGTTTACGGTTCAAATCCATATATAAATTAGAGAAACAAAGTTGACCTTGAGAGTATAATTAAATCACCTCCATTTTCTTTACGATAAAATTATTTATTGTACATGCTAAAATTATGAGGAAAAATCATTAAAATTTAAACATTTGTATAATTCCATCTTTGCATCTTATGAAATCTATCATTTTTTACAACTTTCATCATAAAAAAGAAGGTTATTTCAATAAAATTTGTGGAAGAGTAAAATGATGACAACATGAATTGTTTAAAGTGTGATACTTGTGACACTAAATATTTGTACACCCAACTAACACTTAGTCAGGTAGGGCAAATCCTCTTGTCGGATACACATAGGTGACAACAACTATGGGTGTTAATGAGTGTATGTTTCAAGAGCATTAAGGTGGATGCCTCTTACATCTGTTTGTATGTTAGAGCATTCTTCGAACAACAGGATCATGAGTAGCCAAAACATGAGCATGACAAAGTGACACGAGTTAAGGTAACCCCGAATAGTTGAGGACCGAACTCGAGGTGGATATAATTCGACACATACATTGCCCCTGCATGCCACTTGTTCAAAATCAATCAACCACCCATAAACCCCTCGTGACCTTCTCTCTTACTCTATTTTATTCCATCCTATGTAAGGATAAAAATCAACACACATAAATTGAACTTTTAAATGGGAATAATTTTTATTTATGTTCGTTTGAAGACAATTACTAGGGTGAATATGATTTCAAATAATAGATAAGGGGATGCAAAATTTGTATCACATATATTTTAGTATGTTAGAGGAGCCATATGGGAGTCATGATGTGACTCAAATATGGGCAATTCATTAGTAGGCCCCAAGCCCTACCACTAACACAAACATATAAATATTGCTAATGTTGTAATGATATTTTAATGAATGAAATTATTTTACTTCGCCATTATTTTTGGTTCACATAAAGCTCTCCACCATGATCAAACCATGCATCCTCTTAAGAGGGGTGATATTACTTTCCTCAATTAGGTTTCATCGAATATATGTGCGCAAAATCAATTTCACCAATCAAGCTTCAAAGGTGTATATATATGAGTGTGTTCCCTAATTAAGCTTTGAGCACGATATCACTATCACTATATACATGAGCACAATTTCACTTGCAACATATATGTGAGCACGATGTCACTCACAACATATATGTGAGCATGATATCACTTTCCCAACTCATCTTTGGTGTATATATGAACATGTTCCCCAATAAGGATTCGAGAGTGATATCATGTTTCCCAATTATGTGATATTACTTTCCCCAATTATGCTTTGACAACTATACGAGTGTGATATCACTTTTGAAATATATACATGAGAGTGATATCACTTTTTCCACAATTAGGCTTCGACTTATACATGAGCGTGATCTCACTTTCCTTTTCAAAGCATATACATTCAAGCACATACATTCAAGCACCATAACACTTCCTTCAATTAAGCTTCGAGTTGTATACAAGCACGATATCATTTTTCTCACATGTATACGAGCGCATAAACATCAACATCGACATATATCTGAACGCGATCTCGCAGTCCTCGATAGAGATGGTCAAGGACTTTAGATTATAAATACTTTTATTTGTAACCACAATTTAAGTTTTGAAAAACAAAACAAAAACAAATAAGTGGTGGAGAAAATAAAAAGACTTCGGAAGAGAACCCCAAGAAGAAGAAAACAAACAAAAAAAAAAAAGATAGCCATATTACCTAGGCACCCTTGTAGTTCGCAATCCCTGTCGTTGTCGTCCACAATGCACATCGTTGCTTAAATGGCGGGCAGCGAAGGGCCCCACAGGGACCGCCCGACAGAATGATCCAGGCGGTGCAGGTGTCGTCCCCATGGTCCCTGCCCGGGCCCCACCGTTTCGCCCCTGTGGGGCCCGCCCCCAATTAAAAAATTAAATATATAACCTCAAAAGCTGTGCTCCTTCTCTGTCATGTCATTCGTACATGCGCATCCTCGCACGCCGCCCTTTAAAATATTTAAAGTGTAAGAAACAAGCACTCTCCCTCTACATACGTATTCGAATACAAAATACGCGTACGAATACCGTATGTGCAGGACCATACGGTTTCATTCATGCATGGCATGCATCCCCATGCATGCATGGCTGTTATGGTTCATCACCATGCCTGGCTGGATTCCGGACGCCGCGGTTTTTATTAAAAATGGCAGATTCTACACCTGGAGTCTGGGAGCTTTCACATCAGTGTTTTTGTTTTTTTTTTTCAGGGTTTCTGTTTTTATCTTTCTTCCAATTTATGGATGTTTTGCGGCTTTAAATGTTGTGTAAGGCGAGCGAAACGGCCGCCGGCTATGGCAGAATTGGCTTCGTCTGGTCATTTAGCGTCTGTGCATGGTCTTTGCAGGCGATTCGGTGAAGTTTTTGGGATTATGAGCGCAGGGAAAACTGTTTTTTTACTTCGGGTTTTTCACTGCTCTGCAAGCAGATTTCCCCAGGCGATTCGGTGGACAAATGATTTGTCGGCGCTTGTATTTTGTAAAAACGACGGGTAATCTCTTAGTTTTGCTAAATGAGGATATACAGTAGTTTCTGCGGCGGAATTGAGTAATTTAATTTCTGTTTGGAGTATTTAATGCTGTTAAGCAGTCAAATCCGTTCATTATTAGCCGAGCTTTGACCGCTATTGGAATCTGCGTCCGCCATGTCTATCGCCGCACGCCTTTCCTTTTTCCCGTCCTTGATTGGTGAACCCTGCGCGCGTACTTGTTTTTGGACAGCTTGTTCTCCGTGAATTTTAAAGCTCAAGTGCTACCTAATATTTAATTATGAGCAGGTTATTTCATGCACGCAATTTGTTTTTTCAGCTGGAAAATTGAATAGGTATTGCGTTGTTTTTGGAAGCATCCTGTCGGACAGCGAAAGTTTGGCAGCGGCCTGCAAGCCTGCAGAGGTACTACCGTTTTAAGTTTTTAACTTTTCATTATTTTTTGAGTTTTTTCTTGGCCGTTTCGTTTGTCTCTATGCTTCTTCTGCCACACTACTGGCGGTTTATACTGTGTTCAGAACTGGAAAATAAACTTGTATCAGAACGGAAATTTCATTTTAATTACTCGAAAATGCTATAGAACAGCGACCTAAGTTCGACATCATCATTGCTTTTTGCGTTAAAAAAATCAGTTCCAAATCCGCTCAGAAACCTCGAAACGCCGCTCGGAGCTGGTAACTTTTAACTTTGACTGGATAATTTGAAACGCCTGGGCGTTTCAACCCTCCGGAATTACAGATCTCATCCCGTTTTCTTGAAAACCACTCAATTTTTGTTTTTTCCCGTCTCAAATGTTGAATTTTATCGAAATCGCCTAGACTGACATTTAATTCTCGATCAGACTCGTCTCTTTCCCGGAAATTAAATTTATTGCAGACAAATTTCGTAACGTTTTCCAGCGGAGCATTCGATGTTTGTTGAAATCACCGAAGATAAAAAAATAGTACATTATAACTGTGAAGAAATCAACTAAAAACATAATTTTCTCCCTTAATTTTAATGAAAATCGCGTGAAATTTTATTTATTTGTTGAAATTAATAAATTCTCCATGTAGGAATCGTATTGAAAATCATAAATTCTTCACTGACTTATGCTGAATCACCTGCGCATTCAATCGCCTGTAAATAATATTTGTCCATTACATTTCCTTGTTTTGTCTACATTAAAATTTAAAATTTAATTGAAATATTTTGCTGAAATCAACCTGAAAATTATAATTTCTCCATTAAATTTCCGTTGTGCTTCAAATTTGTTTGAAATATTTCAAAATGTTTAACATAATTTTTCTCCATTCTACAAATTTCGTAGATATTTGTCGTATTTTCCTTACAGTTACGTGGACACACTTCAAGAAAAAACAAGACACTTCTGAAGTAGCAGTTAAATTTCGCCTGTGTGCGAGTCTGCTATAAACAGGTGTGTTTGTACTATGGTTGCCTTTGGCAAGGTTCGAACCCGGGTCTCTGTCATGTAAGTTTCATACAAAAAAATACTAGCAGTACAAGTTCACAGACCGAAGGGCAATATTAAATGCAATAAAATATAAAGAAATGCGAACCATACTATCCTCACCTGAATTATCTCTGAGAATTTATATTTATGTGCCATTATTTTTACTCTCACGCCTTTTCATGATATTTACAACTACCAAATTTTTAAAAATGATTTTCACCATATTGAATTAAAAACCCTTTGTTTTAATTCTTTCAATTATTTCTAAAATAATGCTCTGCTCCACGGATACCTTTATCTGCAAAGCATTTCTTTCACACTTTGCCATGTGAAGTTGGTGCACATTGGGTGTACCAAATACAGAACAAACTAATTGAGATTTCTTGTGTTTTATCATTTTTTAGTATTTTTTTTGCTTGGGTCGAGGCAAGACATTGATTTGGTTTACATATAGACTTGGAAATTGGTGCATGCTTCCCAATTTCCATGCACTCCTTCAAAGAAATAAGACAAAGGACATGTGACATTGTTTTCAGTATTATTGTCCTCCAAATCCCAAGCATCAACAAGAGTGTAAAATTTTCATTCCTAACATCATGACACATTTAAGTTTTATCAATGGCTTTCTATACTCAAAGCTATACTTAAGTAAATCTTGGACAATGGATTTCAATACTCAAAGAGCATACATTAACCAAGGAAATTCCATGCCTATAATAATAAGTATTCATCAAAGCTCTTGTGCTTGTATTCCATGATTTGTATCCCCCTCTCGTAATGGGTGTTTCCACAAGCAATGTACTATGTTAAGTGAACCATTTGGAGAGGGGTTAATTCTTAAAAGTCTATTAAAAATGATCCTTCCTTATGCACGGAAGGATAAGAGATGGATGTGCACATATGCACTTTTTTATTAAACGAGTGTAATATTAAAAGTACTATGTGTTAACAAGTAAAAGTAGCACTTTACGATTTGATTATGGAATATAAATATTTTTAACTAGTGTGTGATTATTTCTAAGTTTGGGACTTGTATCTTGAAACAAACCTCCATAAAACATTGGTTCCTCTACCTATCTAAACTAGCACTAAAACTACCCCTAAGTTAAACCTATACTAACACATCCAAATCACCAAGTAGAGAGAGAGGGGAAAGGAAAATATTAAAAACTAAGTTAAAACATAGTTGATAGTGCCGTAAAAGGGTGATCACTCTCCGCGAGGAAGAAAGGGAAGAAAATGCAAGAGGAAACGACATACAAACGTGTCACAGACCCAAAACCGCACAAACTAACCCCTCCCACACATTTACAACACACAAAAATGAAGAAACCATAAATGCAACACACAAAACATATCAAAGAAAGAATGCAATGCAACACAAGTATAGGGTAGAAGGAGAGCCACAAACATAAAATTTTTGCTCAAAGGATGCACTGCACCATTTCATTCGTGGAAGAATGCACAAAACACATGCAAGGGTCCAAATCCGAGGTATGGAACTCATGGAAAGTTGGCCACCATTTTGGCATGGTGTCATTACAACAAAAGAGGGATCCGTTCTATGAAGAATGAGCTCCATACTTATAGAAAATGAGAGGAAGAAAGAAGAGGGAAAAGAGAGGGAGATGTGCCAAATCTTCATGCCAACCGCCCACCAAACACTAATCAATGCATGCAAACGCACATGGGCAATTGACAAAGTCATTCCTCTACACCATCCGATATGTAGGACAAAGTATGGGTGCCATGAAACAATAAATTCGGTTGGTGAAGTGGTTGTATGCTTATAGATGCAAAACATACGCTTTTCCCTCCAAAACACGTGTTTACACTTTTCACCCTCAAAACAACATCAAATCATGTCTTTCCTTATGCTAAATTGAAGCCCTTAGAGAGACGGTTTGAATGCCACCGGTTTCATCGAATTTGGAGCTCCGCATTGAAAGTCATGGCCAAAAACCAATTTTGCCTTGTTCGTGACTTTCTACTTTGAAATACGACTTTTTAAGACTTCCATGTTTTTCCTTCTTCGTTTGGTGCCATTTAAATGTTTGTTTGTTCTACGGCTCTTTAAATTTAACACCTCTGTGGATTTAGAAATCCGTGAGACACTAGCCTCTAATCATCCGCAGAGGACACTCCTATTCACATGACATAGAGGTCTATTCTTCATGATGCACAACATTTCACTCAACAACCTTGTTCCTTCGTTCCCACGAGACTTTTGAAGTTTGTAGAAAACTATTTTGGGGGAAATCCACGGAAGACTATGATAGTGTTTCAGCAGCTTCCAAACTTAATCGCTTTCAAATTCTTCATTTCCTTTGACACACGGTGCTTCAAAATTCTTTTTGTGCATCATGGCTTCACATGGCAGACTTCATCCTTTTGTTATGCTGAAATAACCAACCCCACTGAGCTCCATCTTTCTCCAAGTTTGCATTATTTTTCCTAGTTGTGAAGCACTATTCGCATTGAAAATCTTCCCAAGTCTTTTTCTCTATTTCCCTTTGTTCTGCGGGTTAGGAGAACCTATGGAACACTACGTTCACCCGCTCCATGGAACATTACATTCATGCACTCCATGAGAACATTACAATTTAATGTTTTATAGCCTTCCTTATTAAAATTCAGCCAAGTCCCGAGCCTTAACTCTTTTGTTCTGCAGGTTAGGAGAGCCCATGTAATACTAAGTTCCCACATTCCGCGAACTTTTGAGTTTCAAAGTGTTCCACGATGTTTTTGATAAAAAAATGTTTAATTCCAAAAAGTATTTTCAAGTTGTCAAAATAGCTTGAGGGTTATTTTGGCTAGCAATTTGACGACTCAACGGAGCTATCTACTTGCTAAATAGAAGATCAGTGGCCTTTTGAGCATCCATTGGGGATGAAGTCAAGCTTGAAAAACTTGAAAATCTTACGCCTAGATCTCGCATAAAGTTAGAGCTGACTTGGAACTACTTGAAGTGCTCTTGGAAGTTGATTTCTTGGGATTTATGGATATGACTTGCAAATTGTCTCAAAAACATTGATTTTTTTCACCAAGGAAGGAGTATGGAGAACTCTAATTTGAAGCTAATTTTGGGAGTTGAATGAATGCACCTTGAAACTACCCCAAAACACCTTATTTCCACCATGAAACCTACTCGAAATGGAACATGCAACAACGAAGGCCATAAAAACTATGTACGAACATAAAAATCATACATGCTCCAAGTGGAAGCATGCAAAGTATGTATAAGCACTTGTTTTGCAATAAACAAACATAATCTAATCTTACTCTAACCAAAGACAAAAGAAGATAAACAAAACCAACAATGGGTTGGGAGAAATAGCTTCCCTTCCTTACAAAATCAGGCCATGTGATCAATTTTACAACTAAATCACATGATAAAAATAGAAACATGGCATGCACTTCCTTTTTGCAGAAAGTATAATCCAAGAAAAGAATGTATACCTCCTCTAGTTGCTCTACATTTGGTTTTTGGACGTGTTGAAACTAGCCTTTGATGTCTTGATGATCTTCCTCGTGCTCTGAAGTGAGCATGACCGATGTAAACTTGTTTTTGGCTCTAGATTAGCTAGATATCTTATTGGGAAAATAACTTTATGAATTGATGGATTGATCCTTATGGTTTTCCCATCTCCTTTAAGTTCATCCCCATAAATGGGGTCATCATGAAGACTTTCCTCATGAAGAATGTTTGCAAGCTAGGTTGAACTTTCTTTTGCTTCTTTTGCAAACAACTCTACCTCCTTTCGATCTACATCCTCCTTAACATGAAGCTCCAGGTTGATCAATCGCAATAACCAAAAATACTCTTGGTGGATCACTGCAATCTTCCAAAAGTGCTTAAATCTCTAAACATGAAGAACAAAAGGGGTCACTACATCCAGTCAAATTATCTTGATGTTTTCAATTTGAAATGCACCCTTTAAAGAGTGTTGTGGAATCTCTCCTTTCAATTGACAAAATGGAAACACTCCTAGGTTGTGGGTGACCTATATGTTGAAGTGAGTCTCTAGAGAGAGGGATAGTTACCCAAGTGTAACACCTAATACTAGCTTCTACTTCTTGTTAGAGGTGTGTATCACTCGTGTTGTCATTGATGTCAAGTTCATTGATGTCTCAATGGTCTAGGTGATCTAGGTATGTTGGCTAGGTGATCTACGGGTATCTAAAGGTGGTATTAAGATCAAACAAGGTCCATGAGGTGAGTGAGATGTGTCAATGAGTCTAAAACATGTTCACATGGTCCACTCATAAAATGTATGGATCAAGTCAAGTCATTTCGTGGCCTTGGCCTAGTGCAAATATATGGTGTAAATCAAGAAAACATGAAAATTCACTCAAACCAAATCAGGAAAAGTAATATTGGATCATTATGAGTTGTTAAATGAGGTGTAAAAAGTTCCAAGAGACAAACCAAGTTTATAAGACTAAAACATGTCAGTATGGAGCTTTCTTAAGCCAATCCACAAGCAAACAAGGTGTGAAATGTTGATCCAAGGTGTGATGATGAAAACCAATCATGGAATAATCATGAAATGGTGATATATGGTGTGTACAATATTTCTTAGGAAACTTTTGAAGTCTTTTAGGCACTTCTACATGTCAGCATAATTAAATTGTTGAGAATCAGATACCAAAGGGCATCTAGATGAGATGAGATGGAAAGATGCAAGATGAACCATAGAAAAATATAAATTGGAGATGTTATAGGGATGTGTCCTTAAGGTGTGAGAAAATTTTTAGAAGCCGACGATTAATATTTTTCAATTTATGCAAGTATTTCCAAAACTAGGTTTTATAAAGTATGCAAATTAAGCACCAAACTTCTTAGCAATCAAGAAAAATTTTGAGCCTCTTTCGGATAAATAATAACAACAAAAATTTGAGTAAATTGGGATAAAATTATGGTACAAAAATTATTTTGGTGATTGGTTGAGTATTTTAGAAGTTCTATCCATTTTTGTGAGCATGTTTGTAACCCTCCAAACCCCAATTTGGACTAGTTTTGGAAAATTGAGTTGGATAGGTGTCCTAACTCAAATATTTTTCTTGAAACCTATTTAAACATGAATAGTAATCCTCATGGAACATTTCCATGTTATTTTGAGTTCATGATGTGTGGTAGGGCCCAATTGAAAAACAAGTATTTTGTGAAGATTTCAATGTATAGGACAAAATTGCAAAGGAACCCCTACTCAAATTTGAGGTGGATAATTTTGGTAATGTGTTATTAAACTTCATGAATTCACTTGGGTTACTCATTTGGAGAAAATTGGAGTAATAGTTGCATATTTGAGCTTATCGACAAAATGAGCTTATTTTGAGAAGTTAGTGAAGAAGAATGAAGGTAACCAAGTAGATTGCCTTGATCCATATTTTCATGTGTCATATGATGTTTGGAAGTGCATGGTTTAATTTTGAAAAGACATTTCTTTCTTAAAGGTGATTGAGTCAAAACTACTCTTTTAGGCCTATTTGAGAAGCATGTTTGAATGGGTTCCTTGTCCATTTAACCTATGGGTATGAATGCTTGACCATGTGGTATAAATACAAATTAAAGTGTTGGAGGTGACATGGAGCTCTGAAAAATTATTTGGAGGTGTTTGACCACATTGTATAGAAGACTAGTTTTGTGTCTTCAAGACCAAAGAAGACCAATTACAGAGATCCAAGTTTTTGGAAGCCTTATGCCATGAATTGGAGCAGTATGAGAAGTGGATGAGATAGTAGAATTCATGATATTTCCATTTATAGGTTACTTGCCTCATGATGAAGATATTTGAGGTATGTATCAACTCAATTCTTGAAGACCAAATTTAGAGATGTTGAAACCAATGGACAAGTCTTGCAAAGTGGTGTTTCTTGATGTGTTAAGTCTTGAGTTGGCTCTTGATGGTAAAGTTTAATGAAATTATACATCATAATATTCATTTTGATATATTACTTTGGTCATGAAGATGAGTGGAAGTGGTCTAGTTAGATGGTTTTTCAAGACTATGTTTGTAGAAGTTGATTTAAGCACACCTATGAGTCTAAATGGTTGTCTTGGCTAATGTGGCAAGTTTCTAAGCATAAAAGAACTTTATTTGGATTGATGGGACCATGTACCACATGAATACAAAGCTGGAATACTTTTGGACAAGTTTGAGAGCTAGAAGACAAAAGATGATCTCATTTGGAGAAGAAGAAAAATATTGATTTCATTTAAATCCCAATTCAAATTCAAGGCTAGGAAGTTGAAGATTCAAGTGGAAAATGAATTTTAAGAGTCATCTTCATGAAGGATTTGTTCTTTAAAAGGGTGTTCCATGTTTAGGTATGTTAATTTTTGAAAAACCCCTTTCTCTTCTTTTGAAGAAAACCTTTTGCTACAAAGCAAAACCCCTGGAAGTCTCTTCTAGGTCAGTAGTTGGTTGGAGTTTCATGAGGAGGATGTGAGTGAAGAAAAATGGTGAAGTCATTTTTGTTTGTAATATGATTTGAAGAGTTTTAATCTGATTTGAATTCCAATAAAGAAGGTTTCTGAGTACATCTTGTGTTCTTGATATGTATGCATTTCTTGATGAACTTTATCTAATTATGATCCAACATTAATGCATGTGATTTATGAGAGTGTATATTTGATGTTTGAAATAGAAAAGTGAAAATTTTTATCACATGAATGATTCACCCCCCTCTCGGTCCTTTATCAATTCTAACACTCTGTTGGTTGTAGAATTTGACCTTTTGAAAACAAGTGACAATCAGGGGACAACAATCCCTCCTCTTTATGGGAGAGGTTCCCTTATTGAAAGTCAAAAACCTTATTTACAGTATTAATATATGTAAGATATTTTGGTGAGTATTTTGATATCTTTAGATGCATTTATTAAAGGTTTTCAATATAGAAGAGAATAGGAAAGTCGGGACTGATATTCAGAGATTGGAGATAGAAGGGCACTTTCAGATATATATAGATTGCAGAATGATATCTTAATGATGCTCCAATAAAATAACAGGATTTAGACTATGCATATAAAACACAGGACATGCATGTATTAGACATAAAGTTCCAAATACATTTATCAACTGAAAGACACAAAGTTCTTGCTTTTAAACACACATAGGCTTATATGAATCAGACAAAGAAAATAAAAAGAAGAAGCATGAGAAAGGGTGAAATTTCTCCTATATTGAGTATTTCAATGTATTCTTTTTACATCTGGATATAAAAATCTCAATCCCCTACAATGATAAGAAAAGTTCTTTAAATAACCCACAAAATGGTTAAAAATGAGACATTTTGTTTCCAAAGTTAATATCTATTAAATATTACAATCTTGGCTTATCCCTTTCTTTTATAACACATGACTTAAAGGGGATAAAGTCACCTTAATTAGATATTTTTACAATAAGAAAGGAAAATATTGAACTAGGAAGTCGAGACACTAGTAGAAGCACTTGTAGGCCCCTTTTCCTTTAGCACTTATTTCTAAATTGTTTCAATGTTGCCGCTATATCCATTCCTCGAGGAATTGTTGTATTGGAAGTGGCATGAGTCCAACTACCCAAACACTTCTCCATGTCTTTCTCGAATTCTACATTTTCCAAGAACTCTTTGTTGGCATCTGTGATGGCAGCCTGTAGTGTGCAAATCTCTTTCATTTTCTCCTTGGACATGGTATCTTGTTTAAACAAGTCTTCTCTGACAAAAGTCTTGAATTGAGATTTGATCTCTTGAACAATGAATTTATCACTTGAACTTTCTTTGAAGATTCGAAAGTGTATATCTGAGAAGGCAAAAGAGACACAAGCTTTAAAAGCTTCTCCTTTTTGCAACATATTTCTAAGTTCACCAATGGCTTCTTTCGAGCCTTTATTTTCTAGTTAATGCTGAAAACCATTGTTTGGACAAATTCTATTTAACATCATCAAAAACCTTATTAGCCAAGAGGATCTGCACATCGGTCTCGCTCATCAATTTTAGGTCTTGAATGCATTCACTCCATAACTTCAATTCTCTATCCATCCCACTGAGTGTCGTAGAAAACTTCAATTGAATCTTGGCAATTTTCTCATATGCCTTGAATGCCTCTTCAATAAAATTCAAGCCTATGATTATTAAATCATCAACCATAGCTTCCATTGCTTTACCATAAGTAGCATGCTTATGGATGTCTTTAATGGCTTGAACTTCATCAATGGACAAGATAACAAGAGGTGGGATGGAAGCTAGGGAATGGGATCAAGAACCTTATCTTCTTCCAATAAGGATTTGATGAAACTAGATAAAATTTGGTTCTGCTCCTCCAACTACTCTTGTGTTTTCTTCCCCTTCTCAACTCTTTCAATCACCCTAGACACAGTCTCCCTTAGATTATGTACTTCACTTTCTGGGGTTGATTCTCCAAGGGGAATTCTAGTCAACTCCAGATCACCCATTGATAGGTCCTTTTCATCTTTATCAAAATTGGGTTTTGCAATTTCCATGAACTGTTGACCTTGAGAGTTTGAAACCAACCTTGATGTGATTTTGGCCATTTTAGCAAGAGAGGGAGGAGTAGTACCTAGAAGAGCACCGCCACTGCATCAAACTTGGGAACAACAACACTTGAAGTAGCCTTTCTCTTCTTGCTTTCTAGTAATGGTTATACCTAGGTGAATGAGGAGCTAGAAGTGGAAGGGGAAATGGGTCCAAGTGTAGAAGCACTCATAGCACTCAAAGTCTACACAATAGCCACCTCTAACATAGAGGTATTAGTTTGAGTAGAGTCAGGAGCTTCCTTGGAAAATATTTCTATAGACTTTGAAACCATTTCCTTTGATTGATCTTCCATCATACTACTTGCTTCAGGTGTATTCTCTTCAAGATTTTCTTGTTCTTTTCCCTAACTGTCATCATCATCAACCAAGTCCACAATTGTTTCCTTTGCTTTAGCTTTCCTAGGAGAGGATTCACTTTCTTGGATAACATCGACTACCTTATCTTCTTTCTTGATTTTTCCTTTTTTAGTATACACTAGAGTTGAGGATTCCGGAGGAGAGGGAACAGATTGTTTAATTGTCTCAGGAGCTGACACATGTATTTCCTTCTGAGGGGTAGGTATCATGTGAAGTAGACATATTTCCTTGCCCTGAATCCCTTCATCTTCATGTCAAACCAAAGTCTAGTTCTTACTAGGAAAATATTATTTAGCTCCTTTAGATCATCTCTCTCCTTGACAAACCAATCAATGGTTTCAATAGGAGAATGTTTGATTGATCTTTCATACTCAAGAGACTGTAGCTCCTCATCATCATCTTCCAATCCTTCAAGGACATCAAATATACTAAAATCAATAATCTTTGTAGAGATAGCCTTCCATAGTATCTCCTCATGGCTTCATAATCATTAGAACTTAAATATCAGGAAGATGTTGATAACCCATTCTAAAATTGGAGGAAATGAACTCCTTAATGTCAAAGCAAGTTCTGGGCTTATAGTAATGAAGAGTGAGAGGAGCAATTGTTCTATCCACATTTTGAGCATCTAGGGCAGTCTTGCAGGTGTAATTACCTAGTGTGATTGGGAATTGAATACCTGCAATCTTCTTGTCCCTACAAGTTCTATGTAACTTGTCTAATTGTCTACAAATTTCTACCAAGGCCATCTTATCACTACAATACATGGGAAGTTTCAGGGGTTGTCCCTCAAATCCATCCAATCTTATGTATGAAAACTTCCTGAATTGGGTGAAGAAACTGCCATAAACACTAATCAATTGTTTTGCCTCATCTAAAAATATTTTAGTAGTATCCCCTTCTAACAGCCTGACAATATACATAGTGAATGCATCATTCACCCTCCTAAAGTGATGATTGTTGATCTTCAGGGTCAACTGTGGACGATACATATAAATGGGGGCATCCTTCTTGTCATCCACATGGGAGAAACCCAACCACTCTCTATAAGCTGCAATAGAGTACATTAGATAGGAGGTCATGTAGAAGGTTTGGGTTCTCTGAACATTTGATAATTGCTCAGTCAGGCTATCACAAATGATTCCTACCTAGTTTAAATTATGCTTACCCTCACATATGATATTGATGTAGGGGCACATCCAAAAGTGAAACTCATTAATGGTGGGCATTCTGATTTATCCCGCCAACAAAGAGTGATGGCATCCAAAAGTTCTTCATGGAAATCAGCTCTGAACATTGTCTTAGGTAGCCTTGAGGCTCCTTTCTTAGGATTTTTGAACCAATACTTGGCAAATTTTCTCTTGTATTTTTCACTGTCTTGATTAAAAAGAGTTTGGGCCTAATCCTTGGTGAGAGTATTTGAATTTTCAACCATAGGAATTCTAAGGGCAGTACAAATGAAATCTTCATCAAGTCGTGCCACCACCTGACCTTGAGGATCAACAATTTCTTTTGTATCAAGATCAAAACAAGAGCTACAAACAAGAATTGTATCGACACATTGAATAAAATGGGAAAACCCCCACCTCTGCAATCCCACTGTCTTTAATCAATTGAGCCATAGGAGTAGGGTTCTAACAATTGATTCACATCTGGAATTCTTCCAAGTCTAGGTGTTGCGCTTCAATATCACCAATGTTTGGTACAACCATCTCCAAGGAAGATAGGTGTTCATGACCTTTAAAAATGATCTTCTTCTTATGGCCAGAGCAAAAGATTACCTATGAGAAAGGATTCCTCGGTTCCCGATCAACACCTTAATGTTTCACAACTTCTTTTTGCACCTACAAATTTGAAAAACAATGGAACAAGACTTGAACATGGCTAGAAATGGCGGAGGAGAGAGAGCATGAATGGTCAATAGTAATTCACAAGTGAGGTGATACAAAATGACCAATTACCCAAATATTTATAAGCATTTTAAACCCAAGTAGGTTGGCGGTGCAATAAATTTGGTAATTAATACTTGTGTTGACCAAACAATGAATATCATGTAAGGCGGATCAAAAGAGCACAATGGCTACCATGGGACATCGGGACACCATGAACGCACAAAGCTGAAAAAACCAATTTGCAACAAAATCAGAAATATCCTTCACAACTGTCCCAAGGGACATCGAGATAGATGGGATGCACAAAGCCGAAAAAATTGATTTGCGGCAAAAGCATAAAATTCCTACACAATTGTCCCAAGGGAAATCGAGACATATGGGATGTGTAAAGCCAAAATACCCATAATGAATAGAAATCAGCAAAGGTGGGTTTGTGTGGAAATGGAGGTCAAGCGACACTTGAGACAAGTGGGACAAAAAAATTTCAAAACAACCACGATACATTGAAATCGGATAAGTCATAAATATTTGACACAGACCGCACTTGGGACATCAAGACATACGTGACTCAAAGACGAAAAATCCAATAACAAAGGAAAAGGAATACCAATCAGCAAATGTGGAAAATCAAGGAATAGACAACCCGGATGAACTTGGGACATGAGGGATAAAAAAAACCGAAATACCCGCAAAAGACTCGAAAAAGCATCAAAACTCAAAATTTTGAAAATGACTAACTGTTTAGAACTAGGATTTTTCTTAGGAGACTTCTATAAGGGTATTTAGCAGTCACCAAACTTGAAAAAAATCCAAGAATAGAGAAGAAAATTTACAACTCATGAAGAGGTGACAACAACTGGCTCTTTTTGGGGACATGGCTTGATTGAGTAGCACGATAACAAGACATAGTATGAACTTCAAGAATCTCAGGGTTTCCAAAACAGACCAGTGCCTTATCCATTGGGAAAAATAGAGTCACAGAATGGAACAATACAGAAGAGACACCCCACAACACCACACACAAAGACCAAAAACAAGAACTATACAAGACTATACAAAGGACCACCTAACAACCTAGGACTGAAACAACTTCAAGTACTGCCCACTATATGCAATGGAAGAGAGGTTCCATCCATATAGTCCAAATAGAAAGAATTTTCTCCAGCAAAGTGCCTGATCTTGAAAGGGCCCAACCATAGAGAATCAAATTTGCCATGACTTCCCGAGGCTCCCGCCTCTTGTCCTAGAGTAGAACAATGTCTCTAACCTAGAAGTCTCTTGTCTGGCCTTTTATCAAACAATTGCTTTACTTTTTGCTGATGTGTAGCAATCCTATCCACCACTTGCAATATGTCCTCATCTAACTTCTGTAGGTACATAATTCTCTTCTCCAAAGCACTAGTGAAGTTTGAATCCTTAATGGCCTTCATTAACTACAAGGCTGAAAACTCCACAGTCACTGGAAATTGAGCTTCAGTTCCATACACCACCTAAAAAGGGACATTCCAATTTCCCTCTTAGGAGTAATTCTATCTAGCCCAGAGAGCATCATATAACTTCTTATGCCAATTCCTCTATGACTCATTAACAAGATTTTGAATGATAGTCACTAAATTATTGTTTGTTGATTCTTTTCCATTTCCTTGGGGGTAGTAGTCAAAGGAATGTGTAAGAGAAATTCCATACCCATAACAAAAATCCATCATTTCATAAGAAGAGAAGTTAGAGGCATTATCAGTAATAATTTTACTTGGTACTCCAAATCTAATGAGAATGTTTTCCTTGATGAAATTACATACTACCTCAGAAGTTGTACTTTTTACTGGAATGGCCTCCACCCATTTGGTGAAATAATCAGTGGCAATTAATACATGAGTATGCCCAACACTAGAATGAGGATTAAGAGTACCCATGAAGTCTAACCCCATTGTTGAAAAGGTTCTTCTATCACCACTGGTTTGAGTGGCAGAGTGGCTAGCTTAGGCCTTCCCACAAAAGTTTGGAAAGCTTCACACTTACTAACCCATTTAGTTGCATCTCAAAATAGGGTTGGCTAATAGTAGCTTTGCACGAAGAATTTTATGAGTAGTCACAGTGGATGAGAAGTGTCCTCCACAAGCTTGATCATGAAATGCTCTAAGTAACCTCTTTTGTTGCTCTCTGTCCACACATCTGAGAAACCTTCCATCAATCCCTCTTTTGAACAAAGAATTGTCCCAAAGCACATACTTGTGCAGCTCTCTTTTCTTTAGCATTTAGGTGAGACAAAAATTCTCCATAAGTAATAAAATGAGCAATGTCAGCATACCATTCATCTGTTGAACTAATGAAGAGAACAATTGGCATATGTGCATTTTCTTGAGAAGGGTTATCTTCAGCACCTACAACAATCAATTCATAGAGACCCTTTCCTCAAACTAGCTTAGTTAGCCTGATGTCCAAATCATACTCTTGCACCTTTTCCACCCAATTTCCTCTTTTGGTTCCAAATTCTTATGAGTGAGGATAGACTTAACCATTGTATCTGGGACGAAGACAATAGAGTGAGAGATGAGGATATAGAAACGAAATTATTTAACTACCTTAACCACAACAAAGGCATGTTTCTCAATCTGAGTGTATTTCAGTTCATGAGCTTTAAGGACATAGCTCATGAAGGCAATGGGTAGCTTGCACCCTCAAGATTCTTTTGTGTTAGAATAACAACCAAATTATTCTCATGAATGTAGCAATAGATCGGAAATCCTTTTCAAAGTCGAGCAAACAAGAATGGGAGTCCAGCGATTGCCTTTTTGATATTTTCAAAAGAATCCTTCCCCTCTGAGTCCAACCAAAGGACTGCTTTCCTTTCATCATCTGAGCTATGCTCATAGTCAACTCTGTAAATTAGGAATAAATCTCCTTAGAAAATTTATCTTCCCAAAGAATGAATGCACACCTTTTTACTTGTGGGGAGAGGAATTCACCGAGTAACTTGATTTCTCTGGATCTATCTTGGTTCCTTCTTAATCTGAGAAATTTGGGAAAGGAGGGCATGTACATATTCAGTAGGTTTGAACCTATCTTCAAATTGTGTTCTCATATTGGTCCAGTCAGTGATAGCTCTAGCAGGGAGATGATAAAACCAATCAGCAACATTATCTTGTAATGTTTCCACAAAGAGCCTAACGGAAACATCTTCATGCTCCACTCCAAGTATACCACATGCCACAATGAATGCAAAAATGTGCTCATCTGGGTGTACCTTTCCATCTCCTCTGAATTTAGGAAATATTTTCCTATTCCTTTTGGGAGATCATACAATGGTTTAGCAAGGGCCAGAGGTCCAACCCATTGTCCCCAAGGTAGAGGTGATTCCATTCTTAGAAAAATAGTTTGTAAAGGAACTGTAACTCTAGATAACACAAATTCTTGAATACTAGGGCTTAGTTGGGTTTGTGATTCTGTATTTCTTACAGTTCTATTTTTGATAGGGGAGTACTTGTGGATCTCGTTCTATTTCTCTCTAGGGTTAAAGAGAATTTTTGTTGTTTCAAAAAAAAAATTGGATCCACAACACCAAGTTCTCTTTGAACTCGTTTATGTCTTATGTTTGCCGGATGTCGGTGTTTCTAGATTGATTGAAGTCGTTTTGGTGGGATACACAATACGTGCCCAATGAAGGGTGAAAAAAAAATTGTTGGTTGTAGAATTTGATCTTTTGAAAACAAGCAACAGTCAAGGGACAACAGTCCCTCCTCTTTATGGGAGAGGTTCCCTTATTGAAAGCCAAAAACCTTATTTACAATATAAACATATGTAAGATATTTTGGTGAGGATTTTGATATCTTTAGATGCATTTATTAAAGGTTTTCAATACAAAAGAGAATAGGAAAAGTTAGGACTGATATTCAGAGATTGGAGATAGAAGGGAACTTTCAGATATATAGATTGCAGAATGATATCTTAATGATGCTCCAATAAAATAATAGGATTTAGACTATGCATATAAAACACAAGACATGCATGTATTAGACACAAAGTTCCAGATACATTTATCAACTGAAAGACACAAAGTTCTTGCTTTTAAGCACACATAGCCTTATATGAATCAGACAAAGAAAAGAAAAAGAAGCATGAGAGAGGGTGAAATTTCTCCTATATTGAGTATTTCAATGTTCTCTTTTTACATATGGATATCAAAATCTCGATCCCCTACAATGATAAGAAAAGTTCTTTAAATAACCCACAAAATGGTTAAAAAGAGACTTTAAGTTTCCAAAGCTAATATCTAATTAAATATTACAATCTTGGTTTATCCCTTTCTTTTATAACACATGACTTAAAGGGGATAAAGCCACCTTAATTAGATATTTTTACAATAAGAAAGGAAAATATTGAACTAGGAAGTCGAGACACTAGTAGAAGCAATTGTAGGCCTCTTTTCCGTTAGCACTTGATTCTTGAATCGTTTCAATGCTGCCGCTATATCCATTCCCCAAGGAATTGTTGTATTGGAAGTGGCATTAGTCCAACTACCCAAACACTTCTCCATGTCTTTCTAGAATTCTAAATTTTCCAACAACGCTTTGTTGACATCTATGATGGCAACATGCAGTGTGCAAATCTCTTTCATTTTCTCCTTGGACATGGTATCTTGTTTAAACAAGTCTTCTCTGACAAAAGTATTGAATTGAGATTTGATCTCTTGAACAATGAATTTATCACTTGAAATTTCTTTGAAGATTCAAAATGTATATCTAAGAAGGCAGAAGAGACAAAAGCTTTAAAAGCTTCTCCTTTTTGCAACATATTTCTAAGTTCACCAATGGCTTCTTCCAGAACCTTTATTTTCCAGTCAATGTTGAAAACCCATTGTTTGGACAAATTCTATTTAACATCATCAAAAACCTTATTAGCCAAAAGGATCTACACATCGGTCTCGCTCATCAATTTGAGGTCTTGAATGCATTCACTCCATAACTTCAATTCTCTATCCAGCCCACTGAGTGTTGTAGAAAACTTCAGTTGAATCTTGGCAATTTTCTCATATGCCTTGAATGCCTCTTCAATAAAATTCAAGCCTGTGATTATTAAATCATCAACCATAGCTTCCATTTCTTTACCATAAGTAGCATGCTTATGGATGTCTTTAATGGCTTGAACTTCATCAAGTGGATAAGATAGTAGGAGGTGGGATGGAAGCTAGGGAGTGGGATCAAGAACCTTATTTTTGCGAATAAGGATTTGATAAAACTAGATTAAATTTGGTTCTCCCCTCCAACTACTCTTGTGTTTACTTCCCCTTATCAACTCTTTCAATCACCCTAGACACACTATCCCTTAGATTATGTACTTCACTTTCTGGGTTGATTCTCCAAGGGGAATTCTAGTCAACTCCAGATCACCCATTGATAGGTCCTTTTCATCTTTATCAAACTTGGGTTTTGCAATTTCCATGAACTATTGACCTTGAGAGTCTGAGACCAACCTTGATGTGATTTTAGCCTTTTTAGCTAGAGGGGGAGGAGTAGTACCTAGAAGAGTTTCCACTGCATCAAACTTGGGAACAACAACACTTGAAGTAGCCTTTCTCTTCTTACTTTCCAATAATGGTTGTACCCAGGTGAATGAGGAGCTAGAAGTGGAAGGGGAAATGGGTCCAAGTGTAGAAGCACTCATAGCACTCAAAGTCTGCACAATATCCACCTCTAACATAGAGGTATCAGTTTAAGTAGAGTCAGGAGCTTCCTTGGAAAATATTTCTCTGAGACTCAAATCATTTCCTCTTATTGATCTTCCATCATACTATCTGCTTCAGGTGTATTCTCTTCAAGCTTTTCTTGTTCTTTTCCCTGACTGTCATCATCATGAAACATGTCCACAATTGTTTCCTTTGCTTTAGCATTCCTGGGAGACGATTCACTTTCTTGGATAACATTGACTACCTTATCTTATTTCTTGATTTTTACTTTTTTAGTATACACTAGAGTTGAGGATTCCATAGGAGAGGGAACAAATTGTTCAATTGTCTCAGGAGCTGACAAAATTATTTCTTTCTTAGGGGGTAGGGGTATCATGTGAAGTAGACATAGATTTCCTTGCCCTGGATCCCTTCATCTTCCTGTCAAACCAAAGTCTAGTTATTACTAGGTCAATATTATTTAGCTCCTTTAGATCATCTCTCTCCTTTACAAACCAATCAATGGTTTCAATAGGAGAATGTTTGATTGATCTTTCATACTCAAGAGACTGTAGCTCCTCATCATCATCTTCCAATCCTTCAGGGAAATCAAATATACTAAAATCAATAATCTGTTGTAGAGATAGCCTTCCATAGTATCTCCTCCTGGCTTCATAATCATTAGAACTTAAATAACAGGAAGATGTTGATAACCCATTCTGAAATTAGAGGAAATGAACTCCTTAATGTCAAGCAAGTTCTGGGCTTATAGTAATGAAGAGTGAGAGGAGCAATTGTTCTATCCACATTCTGAGCATCTAGGGCAGTTCTTGTAGGTGTAATTACCCAGTGTGATTAGGAATTGAATACCTACAATCTTCTTGTCCCTACAAGTTCTATGCAACTTGTCTAATTGTCTGCAAATTTCTACTAAGGCCATCTTATCACTATAATACATGGGAAGTTTCAGGATGTCCTCAAATCCAACCAATCTTATGTATGAAAACTTCCTCGAATTGGGTGAAGAAACTGCCATAAAAACTAATCAATTGTTTTGCCTCATCTAAAAATATTTTAGCAATATCCCCTTCCAACAGCCTGACAATATACATAGTGAATGCATCATTCACCCTTTTAAAGTGATGATTGTTGATCTTCAGGATCAACTGTGGATGATACATATAAATGGGGGCATCCTTCTTATCATCCATAGGGGAGAAACCCAACCACTCTCTATAAGCTGCAATAGAGTACATTAGATAGGAGGTCATGTAGAAGGTTTGGGTTCTCTGAACATTTGATAACTACTCAGTCAAGCTATCACAAATGATTCCTACCCAGTTTACAATTTTTTACCCTCACATATGATATTTATGTAGGGGCACATCCAAAAGTGAAACTCATTAGTGGTGGGAATTCTGCTATCCTGGCCAACAAAGTGATGACATCTAACAATTATTCATGGAAATCAACTCTGAATAATGTTTTAGGTAGCCTTAACGCTCCTTTCTTAGGTTTCTTGAACCATGACTTGGTAATTTTGCTCTTGTATTTTTCACTGTCTTTATCAAAAAGATTTTGGGACTGATCCTTGGTGAGAGTATTTGAATTTTTGACCACAGAAATTTTGAGGATAGTACGAATGCAATCTTCATTAAGTCATGCCACCACTTGACCTTGAAGATCAACAATTTATTTTGTATCAAGATCAAAACAAGAGCTACAAGCAAGAATTGTATCGACACACTGGACTAAAATGGGAAAACCCCCTGCCTCTGTACGATCCCACTATCTTTAATCAATTGAGCCATATGAGTAGGGTTCTGATAATTGATTCACATCCATAATTATTCCAAGTCCAGGTGTTGCGCTTCACTATCACTAATGTTTGGTATAGCCGTCTCCAAGGAAGAGTGTTCATGACCTTTAAAACTGATCTTCATCTTGTGGCCAGAGCAAAAGATTACTTGTGAGAAAGGATTCCTCACTTCCCTGATCAACACCTTAACATTTCACAACTTCTTTTTGCACCTGCAGATTTGAAAAACAATGGAATAGGACTTGAACATGACTAGAAATGACATAGGAGAGAGAGCACAAATGATCAATAGTAATTCGCAAGTGAGGTGATACAAAATGACCAATTACCCAAATATTTATAAGCATTTTAAACCCAAGTAGGTCGGCAGTGTAATAAATGGGGTAATTAATACTTGTGTCTGACCTTGAAACAATGAAAATTAGGTAAGGCGGATCAAAAGAGCACAACTGTCCCATGGGACATTGAAATGCTTAGGGACGCGCAAAGCCAAAAAAACCAATTTATGACAAAAGTTGAAAAATCTTGCACAACTATCCCAAGGACATCAAGATAGATGGGACGCACAAAGCCAAAAAAATTGATTTGTGGAAAAAGTAGAAAAATATTACACAACTGTCCCAAGGGACATCAGGACAGATGGGACGCGCAAAGCCGAAATGCTTGCAATGAATGAAAATTGGCAAAGGTGGGTTTACGGGGAAATAGAGGTCAAGTGGCACTTGGGACAAGTGGGACACAAAAATCAAACAACCACAATACATTGAAATCGGATAAGTCGGAAAAATTTGACACATACCGCACTCAGGGCCGGTCATGATGCGCAAAGCTGAAAAACACGATAACAAAGAAAAAAGAAGACCAATTGGCAAAAACGGAAAATTGGGGGCAATGACAACCCGGATGAACTTGGGACATGAGGGATAGAAAAATCTAAAATACCCGCAAAAGACTAAAAAAGCGTCAAAACTCAAAATTTCAAAAATGACTAACTATTTAGAACTAGGCTTTTTCTTAGGAGACTTCTACAAGGGTATTTAATAGTCACCAAACCCAAAAAACTCCAAGAATAGAGAAGAAAATTTATAACTCATGAAGAGGTGACAACACACTCCTAACACTACTCTATTTGTTGAATAGAGGAAAAGGGAGAAGGAATTAAGAGAAAACTAAAAATATGGTGATACACTAGAACGTTTGAGGATCTTAGACTTTTTTGAACCACATAGATGAACCACGAGAACCACACATACCATACACAACTCATGATGGATATCTCAATGTAAAAGTGTTTCAAATAAAGGTTTGCAATTATGACATAATAAAGAAGGGAAACAAATGGCTTTGAAGGCAATTCGGTAAGCTCCACGAAAAGATCATGCACAAAAACTTGGTTAAACACAATTTATGACCTGCAAATCAACATATTGCATAAAGGCATGAAAATTAAACTATGAATCAAGGATAAAGCAATATCATGAGATAAAATCAATTTAAAGACGTGGATTTGCATAATACACGGTTCTAAGAAGGTAAAAATGACTCCTTTGTTGATCCAAGAGGTGAAATTAGTACAAATAATCTCTCATGACCCATGCTATTCCACTCGTAACTCTCAATAACTCAAAAATGATGAATATAAACTACAAAGATAGATTTTACAACAAATTCTTGGATTTTTATAAAGAATTAAGAGAGAGGAGAAGAGAAAAATGTAGACATGCAAGTCTAATTACTCAAAATAGACAAAATGTGTGTGACAAGCATGTAAGATTATCTTTAAATCCAAAACACACGCTCATAAATAAAAACATGCCCAAAAATAGCCAAAACGTGCTCAAAAAAGCAAAATGTGTCCAAAAAGAAAAATGCCATGCCCTTGGATGTTTTTATTTTTAAAAGCTCCTATTTGATAAAAATAAGTTCCTTTACATGATTTGATCTTATTTTAGCCTTTTCATGCTCTAAAATTGGATCTTTGATTAAAAACTTGAAGTTAAAATTGAATCTTTGGTTATCTCGTGACACATGGAATTTCCTATGTTACGTGGATTTTCTATGTTTTTGCAATATTCTATGGCTTTTCTTTGTATTTCCTTTCATCTTGAATATTTTCTTACCACTCAAGGGTTTATTTTGTGTTTTTCTATGGTTCTTGACTTTACGAAGACCACCGCTATTTTTTTCTAGGCATCTACGATCTTTTTGAACCTTTTACCTCATTTCATAGCTTTGTGGACCTTTGTGGCTTTTACACGACCTCCATGGATTTCTAAATCTTCTATGGACTCATGTAGACCTTTGCGGCTCTGTTATGACCTTTTTGGATCTGCTATAACCTTCATGGATATCTACGACTTCATGTACACCTCAACGGAATTGTTTTGGACATTCGAAAAACACTCATATTTATGTGGGTTACTTACACTTCCATAGACTTTCTCAACACCTCCACAAAACACTTATACTTCCTTTACACCACCCACAGAACATAAAAAATGAATCTCCTTTGTTATGTGACCTTAGTTAGACATCTGCGGCTTCTTCACAAACTTTGAAAACCTGCGAACACTAGAACCTCATTTCCTTTGTCCCGCGGACTCAAATGTCAAATTGCTACAAATTTCTTCCATTTGTTTTATAGCTTTGCTGCAAACCACTATTCCATACACAACGACCTTTATTATTTTCTTTCATGCTTTGTTTCACGGATTTTGTCAACTTTACAAAATTTGTTCATTCCCAAGTATCTAAAACATTGATTTCTCTTCTTACGGTCAAAAAACATTGAAATGTCATCTTCTTCCTTCCACGGACCTTCCATCAAAAGTCACCTAAGTCTCAAACATGGATAAGTTGTATAAATAGTAATGGGGACTTATTTGGATAACAATATGGTGACTTTCGGTGACTTTCGGTGACATTTTGTGCCTATTTATAAGAACCAATAGCCTTGAAACATCCATTGGACATGGATTCATATCAACTTGCTACAACCTCTTGTAACTAATTAGAACACCAAAATACCTTCCATAAAAACAACAAATTGTGCTAAATCACTTATTAGAAAACAAGCACACCGGTAAAGTGCACAAAACACACAGAGAAAAGAAACTAAGACAACAATGTGTAAAAAGCACCTGGAGGAAAGTAAACACAACAACCTACTATGTATAAGGGTGAAAAATGACCTCAATGATAGAGTTTGAGGTATAACCCATTAAGCAGGATAGGAAGCTCATATCCATTCAAATTGGAGAGCCAAAAGGCATTGTGTTGTTTGTGACCTTTAATCACATATGGTCCACTCTAAAAGGAGTAAAACTTAGTGTGTCTTACAGGATTAGTTCTTTCTTCATCCCACACGAGAACTATGTCTCCTTCTTTGAAATTTCTTGCAACTTATTTTTTTGAAAAAGTATATCTTCACTCGAGCTTGATGAATCTCTATGGTAGGCATTGCATTGTTTCTAACTTCTTCTAATTCTATTAACTTTGTAAATATAATTGACATTGAATCTTCCTCCATCATTTCCATCTGTTTTATGAGATATAGAGCTGGTAATTCATAGGAAATAGGTAACATTTTGTCTCTACCAAAGACAAACATGAAAGATAATTTTTCAATTAACCTCTTAGGAGTAATCCTATCAGCCTATAAGGCTAATTTCAATTTTGTGTGTAATTATCTTTGATTCTCCTCCATATTTATTTTGATAATTCTGAGAAGATTTTTCTTAGTTGATTCTACCAAGCCATTCCCTTGAGGATAAGAATTGAAATATGTTGAGAGATGAATCCCAAGCTTGACTTCCCATGTAAAAAATATTGTGTTGAGGAAATATGATGCATTATATAAGATAATTGTAGTTGGAACACCAAACCTTGTGACAATACTTTCATAAAAATCCAACACTGAAGTTTCATTTGATTCTTTCAAATAAATTGTTTTTGTCCAATTTATGAAATAATATGTAGTTTGTGAGAATCCATTTGTGACCTACACTAGAAGGTGGGTTAATCATGCCAATAAAATCCAAACCCCATTGCATGAAAGGTTGATCTACCTAAATGGGTTGAAGAGGAAGAGCTGCCAACTTCTATTTTCCTACAAAAACAACACACTTGGAACACTTTCTTACCCATGCATAAACATCTATGAATAAATCGCCAATAATAACTTGCTCTCATGACCTTTAAGGCTATGGATCTTGGTGTAAAATTACCATGATATAATCCTCCATGAAATTCTTCTAAAACATGTTCAATCTAATTTGAAACAACACATCTCAAAAGAATACCATTTGCATATTTCCTAAACAAAATATTATCATTAAAGACATAACGAATGGGCAGTAATTTGAAATACCTCCTTTTGGTATTATCCAAACCTTGTGGGCACTATCTAGCCTATAGAAAATGGACCATGTCATGATTCCAACTCGAGTTAATGAAGGAATAAATGTATCTTGACCATTTAAAGGAACAATAAAATATGATGCAAATATAAAGCTAGTTGTTCACACAACCCTCTTCCTCTTACCGGTTTAGTAACCTTAATTTCAACATTATATTCCAAAAATTTGTAATCCAACCTGCCCTTTTCTCATTTAAATCCTTACTTAAAAGAAACTCCTTAACACTAGCTAATTGTTCACACAACCCTCTTCCTCTTACCAGTTTAGTAACCTTAATTTCAACATTATATTCCAAAAAATTTGTAATCCATCCTGCCCTTTTCTCATTTAAATCCTTACTTAAAAGAAACTCCTTAACACTTGAGTGAGAAACCATTAATTGAACTTTTCTATTTGAAAACAAATGTATGAACTTTTTGAGACTTCGATAACGAAAAGGACCCATTTTTTTCAAAAAATAATAATTTACCTCATAATCCTCTAATACTTGACTAAAAAAAGCAATTGGCTGCTCCAAATTTTCATCATTGTGTTATACAAACATGGTTGAGATTGTGTTGATTTCTCCAAAAGCGTAACGAATGAAATTTTTGCTAAAATCAAGATTAGTGAGAGTTGGAGCTTGTGAAATAACATGTTTGATTTCTTCAAAATAATTCATCCTCTTTTTCTAAATGAAAACTATGTTTTCCTTAACATTGAAGTTAGTGGCTTCACTAAATTTATGAAATGTGGAATGAATCTTTTGACAAAATTTATTCTACCAAAAAAACTTTGAAATAATTTCTTGTGATTGGTAAAAGATAATGACATAATTGTACTTACCCTATCTGGATAAATGGTAAAACCTTTCTTATAAACAACATGCCCCATCGGTTTACCTTCATGAACTGAAAAAAATACACTTTTTTTAGATTGATTGAAATGACATAATTCCTACACCTTTCAAACACGTGTCTAAGATGAACCAAATGATCTATAGTATTTTTGGAAAACATAGTTATATCATCCAAATAAACAAGAACACAATTATTAATCAACCCTTGAAAAGCTAAATTCATCGCATGATGAAACATTGCTCTGCGTTTAATAGTCCAAATGGCATTTTCTTGTATGCGTGTGTGCCCCATTTTGTGGTAAATGTAGTTTTGAATTGGTTTGATTCTTGCACCATAATTTGATTATACCTAGAATAACCATCCAAGAGTGAAAAATGTTTTGAGCCACTTACCATTTGTAAAATTTGTTCTATTGATGACAACAGATAATGATCTTTTAAAGACACCCTATTCAAATCTCTGAAATCCACACACAAGCGTATTTATCCATTTTTATTTCTCACAAGAACTAGATTAACAACCCATGATGAATGCTTCATAAGGAAAATGATGTTAGCTTTGATCAATTTATCCAAATCTTGTTTCATGAGAGGTTCAACCTTTGGATTTATAGGCCTTTGATTTTGTCTGACTGGTTTTGCATTTAAATCCAACTCTATTGTGTGCTAAAAGAAATATGGATCGATTTTTTTAAATAAACATAGCTTTATGTAAAAAAATCATCAAATTTATGAGAAAGTTGAACAAAAGAAAGTTTTTCATATTGATTACGTACCTTTCCCAACTTTAGTGTTCTATCATTGCACAATGTTAATTTTCTCATAATCTTCTTGTTTGATCAACATGTTAGATTTCACTTATAACTTGATCATCTATCTTAAATATGGACTCAAGAGTGACCAATCCATGAGGTATTTTGTTAGATCTCAACTGAATAATCTATTTTTCATATTGTTACTTTAATATTTCCCCGATTTTTTTTGGGGTTAGCACAAGGTTGTACAAATAATATATCATATCTAAGCATACATGCAATAAAAGTGGATATTCTACTAGGAGAAATATATAAAACAAGAGATCTAAATCAACACCATATTTATCGTGGTTCACCCAGTGTGGGCTACATCCACCAAGAAACAAGCCAATCTATTATCCAATACTTTCATGAGATATATAATCGAATATTTACAATCTTCCGCACCTCTCACAATGTACACTATTTTCTATCTTTCACTCAAGCTTCTCCTTATTCTCCAAGAATTCTCTCTCATAATTATTCTCACAATTATCATCAATTATTACAATCCTCACTTCTAAACCCTAGATTTTATGCTTATATAGGCATATACAAACTTAGGGCACTTAGCCATGTAATTACAATCAATAGATCTACTTTAATACTAAAATTAAATCTAATTCCCAAGAGTTAAATAAAACACTCCCGCACATGTAACTAATGCTAGTTAGCCCTAACCGATGCCGCCTCAACTTGTCTCTGACCGATGTCGGTCATAAGTGACCGTGTTGGTCCCTTCATAATCGACACCGGTTCTTATGCTTTCCTACAAGTTTAATATAGCATGCTAATCTAAATTAATTGAGCTCCACAACTCAACAATCTCCCACTTGGAGATAAATTACTACACTATACCTATACAACGTCATTCTTGGATCCTTTCCTTAGCTTTGTTTCTTCCTCTTCAAGTCTCAAACTCAAAGACCAACAGAAGTGGAGTGTAGCTCCAACTTCTCTTTTGCTAATGGCTTCATTAGCATATCCGTAGGGTTTTCACTCGTATGAATCTTCTCTAGTTTCAATCTGTCAATCCTTTAATACCTTCGTGTGAAGTGATACCTCAACTGAATATGTTTCGTTCTAGAATGAAACACTTGAGTTCTTTACCAAACGAATTACACTTTGATCACTAAATAATTTACAATCAACCTACTCTTCCATGAACCTACTCATCCATATCACCTCTTTGCTAGCCTCTCCAGCTACACATACTACTGCTTCTATAGTAGACAAAGCCACCACCTTCTGCGATCTTGAAATCCAAATTCTAATCATTTTCCACCAACTGTGAAAATAGATCCAGTGAGTGCTCCTACCATCCATATTTGAATCAACATAGCCACATAAAGAAATATTTGAACCTCCATAACATAAAGACATGTAAGATGTCCCTCTCAAATACCTAAGAATCCATTGGACTACTTTCCAATGCTCTTTAATCGATTAACCATAAATCTATTCACAACTCCCACTTTGCACATGCAATGTCCGGTCTAGTAAAAACATAACATACATGAGACTCCCAAATGTTAAAGCATATGGTACTTGTGTCATGTATTTAAAATCCTCATGTGATGAAGGACATTGATCTTTGCTCAATTTGAAGTGTCCAACCATAAGTGTACTCACCGGTTTTGAATCTTGCATGTTAAACCTTTCTAACACCTTATTGATATAAGCCTCCTGAGACAAATAAAATTTCTTGTTCTTCTTGTCTCTGTATATTTGCATGCCAAGGATTCTTTTTGCATCTCCTAAATCCTTCATAGAAATGTGTGAGATAACTTTTCCTTAAGCTTGCCAATGGCCTACATATTAGATCATGTAATAAACATACCATCAACATAAAGTAATAAAATAATAAAGCTCTTATTTTCAAGTTTCTTGAAATAAACACAATGGTCGATTTACATCTCAAATAACCATGCTCATGCATAAAACTATCAAACCTCATGTACCATTGCCTTGAAGCTTGATTGAGCCCATATATACTCTTTTTCAACTGCGCACACTAATTTCTCCTTACCCTTGACTTCATACCCAAGTGATCTGTTGCATATAAATCTCTTTATCTAAATCACCATGAAAGAAATTTGTCTTCACATCTAGTTGCTTTAAATGTAAATCATGTACTACAACTATACTCAATACAATATGAATGTAAGTCATTTTAACAACATGAGAAAATATTTCACCAAAGTAAATACTTTTTCTATGAATCCCTTTACTACAAACCTTGCCTTGTACCTTTTATGTCCACCCTCTTCTTCCTTGTTCTGTAAACCCACTTGTTCGGTAATTTCCTCTTACCCGCCGACAACTTAACCAAATCACAACTCTAGTTTTATTCAAAGGAGTCCATCTCTTCATCCATGTCATGCTCCCACTTGCGTGAGTATTATCCCGCATTACTTCCTAAAAATTCAAGTTCACCATTATTAGTAAATAATAAATAAGATAGAGAAGGTGTAAATATTTCTGGAGGTTTACTTACCCTTTGTGACCTTCTCACAGAAGTTTGGGGTACCGAAGGCTCATTTTGGACCTCCTAGACATTTGTTTCTAATTCGATAACATGACCGACGCGCGGTCCCCTGTAACTCACACTTGTTACGCTAATCGATGTCGGTTTAGATGTCTTGTAACCGATACTGCTCAATCGAACGATGTCGGTGAGGGGTCAACCGATACGATTACTATATGACCCTATCCGTATTATTTTTAAATATGAGAGTTCATTTTCATTCATAAACTTCTCAACCGGTTTATCCTTGGGTACCAAAATTTGATCCATGTATATTCTCTTTTCATTCCATTCAATGTCACGACTCCTAATAATTTTAGAATTCTCTTAATCCCAAAAACAGAATTTGAAATCACCATATCCATAACCAATGAAAGGGCATCTCTTAGATTTTGCATTCATTTTTTCTATTTTCCTTATCAATATGCACAAAAGCTTCTGAACCAAAAAATTTAAGAAAAGAAAGATCTACCTCTTTTTTGGTCCAAGGTTCATCTGGTATTCCTCCATGTAGTGAACTTGAAGGCTCATGGTTAATCAAATAAACTGTTGTATCAACTCATTTTGCCCAAAATTGCAAGGGCAATATAACATGTATCCTCATACTTCTGCATGTTCCATAGTTGTATTGTTCATTCTTTATGCAACACCATTCTCTTGTGGTGTTCTTGGGCTACTCATTTCTCTATATATTTCATTCATCGAACAATAATCATTGAAATTCTTACTACAATATTCACCACCATTGTCGGATCTAAGGCACTTTAACTTTGAATTTGATTCATTCTCAACAAGGGATTTCCATCTTTTAAGTCTTAAAAATATTAGATTTATGTTTAATACAATAAAACTATACCTTTCTTGTAGTATCATCAATGAAATTAATATAATATTGGGATCCTCCATGAAAAACTACCTAGGCTTGTACACATTTGAGTGTACAAGCTCTAATTTATGCTCCTTAGTTGCCACAACTTTGATAAATCTCACTCTCTTTTGCGTTCTAAATATACAATGCTCACAAAAATCAAGATCTAAATCTTTCAAATCTGATAACTTACCCTTAACCTTTAAGATCTACATTCATTTTTGACTCATATGGCCCAACCGATTCGCCACATACATGCATCTAAATCTGAAGTACATAACACGAAAAATGAATAAATAACACAAGAAGATACATATAACGTTCCTACCTTCTTACCTCTTACCACAACAAAATCACCCTTGGTGACTTTTCAAGAGTTTGTTGTGAATGTAACCATCAAATCAGCCGCACCTAGTTGACCTACGAAATAAGATTCCTCTTAAGGCTTGGCACATGTCTCACATCTTTCAATACCCATGTATTTCCATTCTACAATTTTAAATGAACTTTCTCTTTACCGGTGATATTGCAAGGTTCATCATCACCTAAATAAACATGCCTAAAATTTTCCTAGACATAATTTCTGAAATAACCCTTATTAGGTGTTGTATGGAAATAAGCTCATGAATCTAAAACTCATGATTCTATTCTATTTTCCAAAGAATAATAAGAGCATCTTGCATTACCTCTATTGCAATATTTACCTTCTTATTTGACTCTTTACCTTTGTTTAGGTGTTAATTTTCTTTATCCTTTGACCAACAATCTTTTTTTACATGTCTTTTCTTTCCACATTTCCAATAGGTAATTCTTTTACCTCTAGATTTAGATCTGTCATCCCTTGAATTTTATTTCCCATTATTCTTACTCTTGGATCTCTCCTTCTTCCTGCCTCTACTTTCTACATTCAAAGCATTCCTAGATGATGATTCCTCTGTAATTTTCTTACGAATTTATTCAATCAAGATTATACTAACCACATCGTCAAACTTCAAAATATTATTAGCTGAGGTTGTATTACTAACAACCATTACTTGAGCTATCCCAACTATTAGGCAAAGAACATAAGAATAAAAGTTATTTCACTTCATCATCAAACGGAATATCAACTGATTTTAACTGATTTACAATAGATCAAAAATCATTCAAATGACTAGATGCAGATCCACTTTCATGCATCTTAGAACTAAATAGTTTCTTCATCAAATAAAATTTATTTGAAGCTCTAGGTTTTTCATATAAATTAGCAAGAGATTTCATTAACTCTACCAAAGATGTCACTTTTGTAATATTAAAAGTCATTGATGCTTCTAGGCTCAATCTTATAGATCCCAAAGCCTTTCTATCAAGAATCTTCCATTCTTCATCAATCATCTTCATAAGTCTAGACTTTTCATCCAACGATAAGTACAAATATCTTTGATACAGATAATTTAAAATCTGCATCTTCCATAATTGATAACTCTGGCCATCAAACTTCTCTACCTTTTATTTGTTTTCTTTTGGTATTGTTGTAGCTCCCACTCAATCAAAAAACCCTCTGTGAGTAAATATGGCAACACATAAAACCCTCAAACAAATCTACGATACCGATTATCCGGGTTAGCACAAGGTTGTACAAATAATATATCGATCTAGGCATACATGGAATAAAAGTAGATATTCTACTAAAAGAAAAATACAAAACAATAGCTATAAATCAACACCAGATTTAACATGGTTCACCTAATGTGGGCTACACCCACCAAGAAGCAAGCCAATCTATTATCTAAAGCTTTCGAAAAATATACAATTGAAGATTTACAATCTTCTACACCTCTCACGATGTACATTATTTTCTTTCTTTCTCTCAAGCTTCTCCTTATTCTTGAAGAATTCTCTCTCACACAATTATTCTCACAATAATCATCAATTCTTACAATCCTCACTTCTAAACCCTAACTTTCATGCTTATATAGGCATATATAAAATTAGGGCACTTAGCCATGTAATTACAATCAATAGATTTGCTTTAATACTAAAATTAGATCTAATTCCCGAGAGTTAAATAAAACACTCCCACACAGTAACCGATGTCGGTTCTAACTTGTATGACCAATGTCGGTCCCTCCATAAATGATGTCGATTATTGTGTTTTCTTACAAGTTTAATATAACATGTTAATATGAAGTAATTGAGCTCCACAACTCAACAAATTTTTCATTGAAAACTCAACTTCTTTTTACAAAAATTAGCAATCTCTTAATCTAATTCAAATAATTACCAGTTAATATTTTTATTGGAGATATAAAACCTTATAACTATTATAATATCCTGCTGATTTTTGTCCTTGTTGATATGAACTGGAATGTCAACTTGAGCATCAATGGTAGCCAATCTATCCACATTTTTATTCTTTCCTCTAGGAATATTTTGAACATTGAAAGCTTTAAAATATTCAATCAAATCCCATACTCTATTTTGTAAGATCTCAACAAATTGTTCTTGGTTGTATCTTTTACTTTGATCTCATTGAAAGCTAACTCGTTGTCTCTAAATGCTTGCAAGTTTTTACCCTTCTTTTCCTTGCATGATCAATACCCTACACAAGCACTTCACACTACGTTGTATTGTTAGCACAACTAAATTTAAACATTAAGGATTAAAAATACTTCTCTTTTATTATATAAATCTACATGATTTCCCCACATGCTCCATTTTTACTTCTTGATTCATCAAAGTATAATTTTCATAAATCTTCATCCCATTGATTTGATTTGAAAAGGTTAAGAATAATTTTTAAAAATTCATGTAGCTAATATGTTCCAAGACCTTACTCTTCAACATTACTATAAGGATAAAAAACATGGCTATGAGTAGCCCGTTCATCAAGTAATAAGGCCGGAATCCCCTTAAGAAGTATGTTTGGTTCTTGGTCAACTAGCTAGTCTTCTTCATATGTAATCATATCATTAGAATTGATGACACTAGAAATATAAGGCTCTATATGACTTGTTGATATAAGATAGTACCTCATTATATTTTTATTGTGATACCTTGTTCTAAACAAGACCAATTTGATGATAAATAACCTCTAATTTTAGCAGTGAAATATCTAGAAAGAAACAAGGAAAAAAGGGAGGAATATCAATGATGAATACATCTTAAGGAATGGATAAATTGGGGTGTGTGTGCAAGGTTAGGATCAGTCCTCTAATGACTCCAAGGGTCTCTATAAGTGTTCCAACTAGCCAAACTACTCATACTCATTTAGAAAGAGGCTCATATTTCAGGCCAAGTTTATCAACAATTTTCTTGGGCATAATTGAATTAGAATCTCTTGAACCAATCATGCAATTATGGAATAGATTTTGAATTATGATCAAGGAAACATAGAAAGCGGTGGTTTCACACTTTCTTATTTGTGCTTATTTTAGATCAGGTGTGATAATAAGCACAAATTTAGATAGTTTTTGGATGGTTGGCTAGAGAGACTACGATTAGAAAAAGTTTCTTGTAAAAGAAATTTTTGACAACTAAGAGACAAAGAATCCCACATTTTCATATTGACCTTAGTTTTCTTCATATGATCAAGAATATTGAAAGATGAAGTACTAACCTTCTGTTTTACTTTGTTAATAATAATACCTTCTTGCATTGATGATGTCAAAATTGGAATCTCTTGTTGATATTAAATTTTTTAAGACCAATTTTTCTAGGTTCCTTGCTGATTAGAAACTGAAAAAACACCTTGTAATGTTGGAGAAGGATGAGAATTAGGTTCCTTCTTGATCCACTTCCAATGCTCTTTTTCGACCTTGTGTTTGCTTTCTGACAGTAGAGGAATGACCCAACTGATTTACTCCACAAAAATCATCCTCTTTCCAATTTAGAAGTGTAACATAATTGTGCACCAATTCTTGAGAAAACTCTTGTTGTCGTGGGGCCTCAACTAATGATTTTGAGATATAAAAGTATTTTGCACCATAAGTGTTTGATTGAGAACACCATTGGGACAAGAGTTTTGGTTATGGGCCAAATTACAAGGATAACACCACTCATAGTCTTGTATCGATTGTTTTGGACATGTACAATTACTTTGGATGTGCTAGCAATATTGGGGTTATATGATTGAATAATCTTAACATTGGAAATTTGATTTTGGATTTGAAAACTTGGTTGAAATGGAGGCCTATTTTTCTGATTGGGAGAATAGAAGGATCTAAAACTTTGTAATTGTTGTCTTGTCAAGGTCACTACCTCATTTCTAAGATCTTTCACCCCATTTCCAAGGTTTTGTATCATTCTTTTCAACTCTTGAAATTCATTAGAAGTGCTAGGAGCTGCATTAATTTGACTTACAATATGAGTAATAAGCATCGATATTAGAGATATTACGGGTTTTAGAAGGGAAGTAGAAAGAAGAATATTTAGAAAGATGGGCATGTGAGGCCTTGGTGATATTTTCCCGCTTGTATAAGACTATTTTCAGCTCCAATTTCTATGTCATAAGCATTAGGAAGTATCCTTCCACCCATTGATTGTATCATCATTGGAATATCAAATATCAAAGCCCTTAGATAATAAAAAAGCATACTCATGGGTAGACCTTAACAATTGTGGAATTATCTCCTAAGTCCTTTGAAATCTGAATTTGAAATCATACATGAAATCTTGTGGTGCTCTCTTAATTATGGTTAATTGTTCCACTAATGAAAGATTCTTTGATTTGTTTTTAATTTCTTGTAATAACTTCTCCCGAGCTTAATCCCATGTGCTGATGGAATTTACTCTCAATCCCATGTACCATTGTAATTATTTTCCTCTGAAATAGGTTGTTAATAACTTGACTACAACATTGTCTTGAGTAACATGATAAATAGAGCATATATTGGACACATATTTAATTTGTTCTATATGTATAGTTTGATTTTATCCAGTGTAAAATAAAATGATGTTAAGGAAGAAACCGGGATATCATCATACTAAGAAAACAATAGTGAGATGTCATTATTGAAAAGAACAAAAACCTGATTTCTTAGGATGGCCATATTGAGATTTAGATTGGATATGGGGAAATTGAGATGTAAAATTGGTTTTTGTGGGATGGAGGGAGATTTAGGATATGGTTTGGACTTCAAAACATGTTTCTCTTTGTTGAATTCAAAGGTAACTCAATGAAATCAAATGGAATACCTTTTATAGATGATTTGATTGTAAATTTTGGCATGAAATATGCACTAATATTATACTATGATATTATTTGAACTTACGGATCCGACATATGTTGATGAATGTGTTTGAAACACTGATACTTACCAAGAACAACATCAAATATTTTCTTTAAGTCCCACTGGGGATACCAAAAACTGTTGTTACTTTGAAATGCACCATTTGGAGAGTGGTGTGGAATCTCTCATTTAAATTGAAAAATGGAAACACTCCTAGGTTATGGGTGACTTGTATATTGGAGTGAGTCTCCAAAGAGGTTTGGTTCCCTTAGTGTAACACATAATACTAGCTTCTACTCCTAAAACTACTCTACGTGTTGAATAAACAAGGAAAATAGAGAATGAATTAAAGGGAAAACTGAAAATATAATGATAAACCAAAATTTTTGAGGATCTCATACTTGTTTGAACCACACAGATGAACCATGGGAACCACACACACCATACACAACCTACGATGGATATGTCAATGTAAAAAAATTTAGAGAAAGGTTTGTAGTTATAACATAATAAAGAAGAGAAATAAATAGTTTTTGAAGGCAATTTGGTAAGATCCATAATAAGATCTTGCACAAAACTTGTTTATACACTATCTCGTGACCTTTAAATCAACATATAACTACATAAAGCCATGAAATTTAAATTATAAATCAAGGATAAACTAGTATCACAAGATAAAATCACTTTACACATGAATTTACACAATACATAGGTTGTAAGAAGGTAAAAATAACTCCTTTATTGATCTAAAAGGTGAAAACAGTAAAAATAATCTCTCATGACTCCTGATCTTCCACTCATAACTCTCAATAACTCAAGAATGACAAATAAAAACTGCAGAGATAGATTTTACAATGAATTCTTGGAGTTTTATAAAGAATTGAGAGAGAAGAGAAGAGAAAAATGTAGACATACAAACTTGATTTCCGAAAATAGAAAAAATGTGTGGCATGTATGTAAGATGATCTTTAAATCTGAAACGCGCGCTTAGAAATAAAAATGTGCCCAAAAATAGCCAAAACTTGCTAAAAAAGCAAAACGTGTCCAAAAATAGAAATGATGTGCCCTTGTATGTTTTTTATTTTTAAAATATCTTGTTTGTTAAAAATAAGTTCCTTTGCATGCTTTGATTTTATTTTTCCTTTGGATGCTCTAAAAGTGGACGTTTGATTGAAAACTTGAAGTTAAAATTGGATCTTTGGTCATCTCGTGTTATATGGAATTCCTGTGTTATGTGGATTTTCTATATTTTTGTAGTCTTCGGTAGATTCACTCTATTTTCCCTTTCATCCCACTATTTCTAACCACCCGAAGGATTCCTTTTGTTTTTCTACATTCTACAGACTTTAAAAAGACTCTTGTGGTTTTTCCTAGGCATCCACACTCATTTTGAAGCTTTTACCTTGTTCCGAACTTTGATAGATCTTCATGAATTTTCCACAACCTCCACAGATTTCTACGACCTATGTAGACCTCTATGGATATCCTATGACCTATGTGTCTTTGCTACGACCTTTATGGATCTTTGTGGCTTCATGTAGACCTCCATGGACTTGTTTTGGACATCTGCAGAACACTCAAATTTTTTTGGCTACTTAAAATCCCATGAAATTTCTCAACACCTATGCGACACACTTAGATTTCCTTTCCACCGCCCATGGAACACCAAAAATTAATCTCCTTTGTTTTGTGGCCAATTTGATCTTCTCGCACATTCGTGACACACTAAAATTGAATCTCCTTTGTTCCACGGAGTTAGTGAGACATATCCGGATTCATAAAACTTTAAAAACATGTGGAGCACTGAACCTCACTTCCTTTGTCCCACGACTTCAAATTTCAAATTGCTATAAATTTCTCCCCTTTGCTTTGCATGGATTTGTGTGACCACTTTTCCGTACATGGTGGCCTTTGTTATTTTCTCTCATGCTTTGTTTTGTGGATTTTGTCAAGTTCGCAAAATTATTCATTCCCAAGTCTGTGAAACACTACTTTTAGTCCACGTAACATTGAAATCTCATCTTCTTCCTTTCACAGTATTCCATCAAAAGTTAGCTTAGTATGGAACTTGGATAATTTACACAAATAAGCACGGGGATTATTTGGATAACACATGCTCACTTTGAATCTCTACCTTTAGTTGCATGTGGATGCCATTAAGTTCAAACTTACCCTCATTTACAAATTGTTCAATTAAAACAACATGACGTTTGAAAGATGAAGGAGGATTGGCATTTTCCGTGGAGGAAACTGATTAGAATGAGGAATTGGAGAAAGATATGGAGGAGATGACAATTTGGAAGGAAAGAGGGTAAAAAAATGAAGATGAGAATGAATGGGAGAAGATGGAGAAAGGGGAACCTCAAGGGAGATGAAAGAAATCCAAGAACATGAAAAATAGACTAAGATGGTGTAGGTTAGGAAGATTAAATAACAGGGACATAAGGTGCTAGGATAGGATTTCCCCATTGACATGGTTCTATACAACTAGATTGATGAGCCTCCATTAACTCAACCTATATGGCGGGCCAAGAACGTGTCTACATGGCTTGCACTCATAAGTATTTTTTTCTATAAGGGTATGAGGCAATGAAGAGGAGACACACATGGACTGACACATAGTTTATTGATTTAGAAGGGGCAATAGTGAGCACTAAGGTTGCATAGCTAAGGGTTGTGATCCCTACACTAGGTCAACCTAGGATTTCTAAGGCCCGATCAAGATAGAGGAGAGTACCATTCTAGTAAATTAGGTAATGGGGAGAGATATAGATCTATAAAAGGATGGTACAAGTATGCACAATCTATATTATCATAATGTAACTAAAATATAAATGAAGGAAAGCTAAGGATTTGATCATATAATAACAATATGCTAAATAACAACGATGTGCATACAATACTAAGCTATATAGTGCAATTGGAAAGGAGATGAACTAATCTATGTAAAATGAAAAAGAGAGTTAGAGAAATTACCTACGGGGTGGTGGAGGATGGGAATATTGTTCCTATTCTAAAATCTCTAAAATGACCCAATCATGTAAGCAATCCAACAAACAAGAAGAGTGTCCAATCTAAATCAAGTGTAAGATAGACCAAGAGAAGATCGAGTAGATGCCAAGTTGACATAAAAGAGTAGAGAAAATGGTCGGGTTCATGTCATTCCTTCCTTTCTCATAAATGTCTAGGTGTGGTGTGCATATATACCTAATGTCATTTCCCATGAGCGATGACGTCGGCCAAGGAAAACCTAACACCGACACCATCATCGGAGGGTGATTACATCGGTCAAGGACAACCTAATGTTAAATGGAGTGTAATGTGTCATGGATCAAGAAAAATAATCATCAATGATGAATTTAGATGTAAGCAAGTGTCGAGAGTGCTAGCATGTGCAACATAAAAGGCCCGATGAAGGCAAGGGTAACTAAGGCTAGGGCTACATAGTGGTACATTTATCTATTTAATGTTTCTTAAACCCATAATGAATATGTGTATAGTCATACCCCGTTCTTGGAAGGCCCCTGAAGGCACCCACCCTAGAAATATATGCATCAATGACCCTTATCTACATAAAGGAATTGTTAGTAAAATGTATGCAAATTTAGGTGTATAGATATGCCCTAGCCGTTGATCATCGTATGTTACAATAGAAAAACATGAGGTGGTAAATGGAATGAAATAGTCCGTAACACCGAAAGCGAAAGTAGATACTAAAAGTAAGAAAGGAATAGATGAAATGAACTATATCTACCAATGCGTACTGATAGTGTCACTAATCTTTCCATGTGAAGGCACAATTAATGCTAAAATAACCCTAAAGAAGTAAAAATGAAAAGAAACACTAGAGGATCATTAGTAAAATAATACATAAATCACCTAGCTAGGGGCTCATGGGATGGATGTCATGTCATAATGTTGATATGTCGTAATGTCACAATGTTATAGATAGGTGTCAAAAATAAGCAAGAAATTGAAAATCATTAGACTTATATGTGTAATATATCAAAACAAACAATGCGAGAGTACCGTCACAATGTAACAAATGATGCATTTTTCGTAGCTCTTGAGTAAAAATGACAGCTTGTTCAAAGTTTTAGGGTTATTAGAACTGATTTTGAATAGAATGCCATGTTTATATAGTCATTTTGTAGACAATTTACTTATTTCTATTTTTGGATTTGAGAGAGATGAACTCGGTTTCCAAATTTGAGTCTATTTTTGTGACAATATGTAATGAGTATGAGGTGGCGATGAAGGGAACGATGAGGCGGTGCATGTGGAGGGGGAACCATAGGTAAGTCGTTACATTTAATGTGGCTTGAGTAGATTAGGTTTCATTTGATTTTTTTATGTTTTCAAATTCATTATTATGTTATTTTCTTGTAAACTTGTGTCATAGGGTAGGTTCAAATAAAATACAAGTGGTTTTGGGAGGGATTTGAATATTGTTTTATCATTTTGTAGTTGTTTGAGATTCTTCCCTCTATGAAGTGTAATGCAGATGTCTTAGCTTGTGACGTGATGAGGGAACTATGTGGATGCAAATGCAATAGATGGATGTAAATCTAGATGGAGTGATAGTAGATAGTGATGTTAGGTCCCTCATTATGGTCTCGTAACTTTATATTTATAGGTTTGTCTTGGTATAATTTCATAATTAACCCCAAAAAGGCCAACTACAAGAAAGATAAGAATGAAAAATGGCTAGAAGAGGCCCAAAAAGTGGCGAGAAAGTGGAAAAGAGACTGAGGCACTACCGGTGGAAATATGGTGCCCATGGGCACCCCAATATTAAATTTGGGTGCCCCGATTAGGGATAAGAAAACATGGGATATTTGGAAATGGGTGGCTAAATAGGTGCAGTAGGTCACAAAATATGAAATAAAATAAATAAAATGGCTTAAAAAAACAAGGGTTAACTAGTACTTTATTCCCTTGAGAATCTTCTAAATATTATAATGAGACCGGGATAAATAAATGTCTAAAGTGCATAATTTTGTGATGGACTTATTTTATCGGCTTATATAAGGTTTCATGTAGCAAAAAAGGTCTTTATGCTTACCTATGTTTTCAACACTTGACACGCACTTTCTCACTCAATTTCACCTTATTCATGCCTTCTCTAACATTTAGAAACTCTCCTATTTTCAACCAAGCCATTTACTTGTTTGACTACTAAGATTACTCACTTGTTTTGAGGCTCTCTTAACCATCCATGCTCTATTTGCTCCTTTACCTTAGCACTCTAACTTGTTTAGCTTCCTCACTCCACATTCACTTCTCACCTTACCTCTCTCTTGTCCTCCTTTACCTATTTCAAGATGCCATCATCCTTCTCCTAAATTTGTAAATTAGCATTTTTGGTTTTTCAAATCTTTCTTAACTATTCATTGTCCACTTATCACTATTCATATATAATTTTGAGTCTCCTCTAAGGTTCCCACACCATTATCTTGAGTCACTAAGACTTCTACACCTTACTTATAAACCATACGTCTTCTCTTCTCTCTTTCATAACCATTCATATTAGGATTGTACCTTTCACTTCATGATTGTCCTTCCTTTTCTCAATTGTATAAATTCCCTCGAAATATCTCTAAATTAAATTCTACAATAATAACATAGGAAGGAACCCCTTTTAGAGTATCTCTCTTTACAAATCCTTTAGATCACTTTGATGAATACTTAGGTTTCGATTCTCTAGTTTCTTGTATAACACCGATTAGACCTTGATTGTCCTCACCGTGGTCTAAGAGAATGCATGGTCTTTAGCTACCACTAAATTCTTGGAATCCCTTCTAATAGTTCTAATGTTACTTGTACAGAGTCCTATAGTTTTGATCAACTCAAGGATAAGGTTAATTCACCATGAATTGCCTTAAAACCCTATCTTACACGTGATGCACAATTTATTCACCAAGTCAAGATAGAGTCGTGTCAATGTTGAGATTCATTTAAGATTTTAAAGGCTTCTAACAACCATGTTTACCATACTTGTTATCTGCAATAACTCTACAGTTTTCCTCAATTGAGAATACCAAATAACTCTCTGATAAAACTCTTTTATTAGGGTATACCCTGTTCAAACCCTTGAATGTACACATCTAGCATATAGTTAACTAGATTTACCCTTAAACATATATTTTTCTTGCATTCATTATCACTCCTTTAATCTTCTACAAGTTTAATGTAGGTGGGAACATAGATTGTTTCTCATAATTAATCATCTTAGGCATTAAACCCTCCCCAGTAGCAGGACATTTTAAGATTGTGAAACTAAGACAAGCTCCAAAAACTTACCAAGTTTTTGTCATATATCTCAAAGCATGATAACACCTCCAACAAACCTATTTCAACCTTCCCCAAGGAAAATAAGAAGTTTCAAATCATAAATCCTGAAAACCACTCTTTTATTTTTCTAATAGACCTACTATATATCTTAGCCCAAGAGAGTGGCTTATAATACGAGTTTACCAAAAATACTAATTCAAGACTTCATTATTGATCCCATAAGTTTTTAAACCATATTTCACCTTTGTACCCCTTCAACCAATACTTAGAGATATGTTTCATAGTGTTGAATTAGTGAATACACGCCTTTTGTTCTCTTGAGTTAAAACAGAGTATCTAAAACCGTGATTAGGGTTTGTCCTGAGCTATTTTGCTTCCTTTTAAATAACTTATGGCTTCTCCAAGGTTCAATATCATTCTAGGACCTTGATCCCATTACATCCCATTTCCATAATCTTACAACTATCAAAAATTCCAATTAATCAACATTTAAAGAAAAGATTGTTTTCTACAATTTTAAACTTTCCTTATTATCACAACTTACTCTAGATGGCCTTTCTCTATCCTTACGATGTCTTTACACTAATGTCAAACCTTCTTTGAACCTATAGAGATATCATATCTTGAGGTATCATTAAAACACAAGCATGATCCATTAAAAAACCCTTAGCATTCACTTTCAAGACAACCAAATAAACATGCACAGCTTTATTTCAAAAATATCTTTATTAATGTCATCATGGTTTATGAAATTTTTCAGATATAGATATCATTACACCATCATTATACTCATTTCTAATCCTCCCCTTCTTTTTATTCAATTTTTCCTTATATGATTATAGTTTCTCAACTCACTTTAACCTAGCTAGTGTAAGGCTAGTTTATAACCCTTGTAACCCTTACACCTAGGTGTAGAAACTTGTTTTTCCTTATCTAAGGTTTTAAATGACCTTTTTACAATATATAATGACATTATTTTCAACTTCCAACTAAACTTCCAAATTCAAATTTCAAACATTCCCAATTTGGAGGCAAACTCAAATTCAGGTCTTCTAGCACATAAAAAGAGTCTTAAAAGACTAAGCAATATTACCACCTATCTATACCTATACAATATTATTCAAACCTTACTTAGTATAAAATTACAAAATTGATTCCTTTACATTGATGCTCCCGCATCGCTTTTTATATTTTACTTGCCAAGATTTGAGTATGTATTTGTTACATGGGCCAATACATGGAGGCTTGAGCTTGAAATATAGTATGCTACAGTGAATGAGGGATGGTGCAAGTTAAGTAAATTTGGAAGGATCTAACAAAAGCATGTATCAATAGAAATTAAATGGCATTCCCCACATTGATAGAACTATTCTCGGTGTAAGTATGCTTCTTGAGTGTAACCCATGTATGAAGGTTGATATTCATGGATGTGAAGTTCCTTTTAGGTCTATAGGGCTCTGAAAGATATGAAGGTATCTCAAATTTGTAAATGAAAGTTGTGTGTGAAGTTATGAAATATTAAGGACTATAAGATATATACAAGTGACCTAATTCTTGCCAAATTTCCAATCAGTCAAGACTTAGAGGTCTCAATGGTATTATCTAATCCATCATGAAGGGTATGAGTAAGGAAAATGTTTTTGTAGGGTTTTGTGAAGATCAAATATGTTTCTTGAAAAATGATGCATAAGAGTATGGTGATGATGTTCTCAAGTTTTTAAGAAAGGTAAAATAGAGAAAATAGTGTTACTTAAATGGGATTGTAACATGGATCAAAGTATATGAGGTTTCTCAAATGAGCATACAAGTATGTGAAGTCATTATTAGAATCTTTGGAGTCATAGTATTAATCAAACCATGAGTATGACCTATGTAAGCTCGGTCTAAGAATTTGTGTGCTACTTTGGCTAAGATTTTTGAGCCTATTTATCATGTTTCCAAACAAGTGAGTCATTGAGTGTTGATTCATAAGGATATAAATATTTGTAGTCTTATTTTCCCACTCATAACCTATATGCACTAGGACATCACTCAAACAGATATGAATGCTCAATCAAATCATGAAAAAGTACCAGTTCCCTCTTTATTCTTTGTCTTACTAGGGTGTTAGCATGCTTATTCATAATAACCATATATCAAAGTGCATATCGCATTATAAACAATAAGATCTATAAACTCAATTTGGAAACATACATATCACATAAGGATTAATACCATACTCACCATACAATAGCCATGAGAAGTAACATCAATAATCAATATCCATCCACAAAGATCCATTATATTACTTCATCACAAACCAAAGAGTTGAATACATAGAAATAACATTGTCAAGCTATGCACGATCATAAAATAGTAGCATAATTCTAACACATACAATCTGATATCAAAACCATGCAAATAAATACATATATATAGGGGTGGGGACTTTCCCTTCACACCTATAAACTCTCAAAATAGTTTACATGCTCTAAATATCTGTGTGCCGCTTACATAGATAATCAAGAAGAATGTAAGCTTCACTAAGCGATAGATTACCTAGAGTTAAATATAGATCCAATCCTATTATTATCACAGACTTCGCATGATGCTTGATTTTCCACTTGCTCCAAAAATATACATTGCTTCATCCACAAGTCTTCTTGTTTTTATCTAATGCATGCTCTACACTCAATCCTATTCTTATCTCGTAACATGCAAAATGGCTAAGTCCCGAACTCGACTTTCCTAGGAAGGCCCTTTCTTTCCAAACTTATGCATGTACCTACTTGACCCGTTTCTATGCACCCTCTTCCCATGCACCTATGATACTTAATCAATATTTTACCAAGTCAACATTACCCCACACTAATGTCATTTCTACCCCCAAAATGGGTAATCATACCTTATCTCTCCAAAAATAAAAAAGTAAAGAATGAATTTACACAATAAATGAAAGAATATATAACACTTCACTTGTCACCGCACTATTCTAATACAAGAAACAAAATCTTAGGGTACTTTTTCTTAATGTCTTCTTTCATCTCACTCCAATCACCGAGTCCCTTCTTTTCCATTTTAGGTATCTCTCCAAACATAGCTTGCATTTCATCCAATGTCATGTCTTCCCCTTTGTTCTTTAAAACTATGAGAACATTTTCTAGGGATGAAATCATACCATCCATTACATCCATTATTCACACTATCATATTTCCAAGTTCCTTTATTCACTCCTTGTGAGGATCCCAGGTTGTTGTGAGCGCATCACGCTTCTCTACTAACAATGTCACCTCTCCTCACGTCCCAAAGATTCATTCTTATTTACAGCAAGGACTTCATTCTCCTCAACCAAATTCCTTGTCTTAATGATTGGATCTATATCAAAACACATGTTTAGCACCGAATTTTCCTTTGTCAATTCTTCCTTAATGGTTTACAATAGGCTATCATATTCAACTATCTTCCACGCGATGTGATTCTTTGTCCTTTCCTTCTCTATTACAGCTTCTTTTTCTTTCTTTGCAACTATCTTCATGGTCTCTTGTGGTATGACCAACTGCTTCTTGATCAAGATATGGACACAATCCTGCAATAAGTGCAAAGAGGAATGATATGTCTACTCCATTTGTTCATTTATGTCTGGATGTGCGTCGATAACCTCCTTTCCCAAAACTATCATAAAATCCAAAATTTATTGCCTCTTCTCCTTATCCTTCCTACACCCCTTAGCTAGCTACTCTACTTGATCTTTCAATCTCTTATATTCCTCCATTAACGTCATGAGTGTAGTATCTTTGTCTACATTCCTTCACGCCATTTCATCTAACATCTTTGTTAAGGCATTAATTTTTTGTTTGTCTATAAAATATGTTGGCTTAACTATCTAGTGTGTGGCTAGATCCTTCTTCTTTATCTCCCTCTTGATGCATGCACCCACCTTGACATCAATGCTCATCTATGTAAGTTTGCATGCTTCAGATAACGGTTTGCACGTGCGTATATTGGCTACTACTATGGATCCATTAACTCCCACCCATATAATTTTTCAGGCTCCATAGTACTCTAAAACCTGGTGCTAATGATCTTATAGGGGTCATCAACTTATCCAAACATAGGTGTCTTATACTCCATCTTTATTCTTCCCGAATGGCGACCATTAGGAATGTGTACTTTTGTATCCATACTTGGGCCTCCACCTTTTAGGCCTACACTTTCACCAATAGGCTCACTAGATGGTTCCCTTTATCCTTTTCTTGGTCTTCTTCCATGGCACCAATGCCTCTATGTCATGATGCATTTCATCATGTTGGGTCTCTTCTGTATTCATATCAAAAATAGGATTCTACTTGATAACATGTGCACTTTCATTTGATTTCTCCTCCTCGCTCTCATTGGTGGGCGATACTTGTGCCTCCTCTTTACTAGTTCAACCTTGATATGAGAGGTCCTAGGTGACCTCCTTGGTGGATGTGAGGGTTCTACACTTTCATTCTATGCCCTTGTTCTCCTTAACACCCTTTTAAATCATTCATCTTTAGCGCCTTCACATGTCCCTGGGTTAGCCACATTCTCTACATATCTGATTTCCACCTTCGGTGGGGGATTCCTCTCACGTTCTCTCTTCTACCCTATTCTTGGCTACCTCCATGCACCATGATCCATACCACCACTATCTTCCTCTAATTCCTCTCTTATTCTTCATCATCTGAGTGGGGAGGATCATGGTGATCATCCTGTAATGTGTCAATAGTATGTTTCCCTTTTAGAAACTCGATAATCTTGAAGTCATCTTCAACATATCTTCCATCAACCAACTTGGGCTTAAGGTAAATGTATACCTTGACCGTGCCAAGTTTCCTACTACCAAACTCATCAAATTGATACTTATGTCATCAGATATTAATTTCTCAATATATGTAGATTTACCTAGATATGTGTACGTTTTTTTGAGAGTATGGTACTCACAGTCCACTTTAACCTTAATCTACATGCATTAGAGAACTTACTCAATGACGCCTAGAAATAGCACATGGTGAAGGCATATGGGAGCTTGCACCAAGGGCTCCACTTTTCATCCTTCATTTTAAACCTTCCTATATAAAAGTGTTGATATATAATGAATTGGGCCTGCTTCTCTAATACCAAAGGAAGGTCCTTGTGTATTATCCATTCATATTCAAATGCTTTGTGCAGGCACTTGTACCAAAGCTCCAACCTCTGCTTATAAGGACCACTCATGGATCCATCACATGTGTATTTTACAAACCTTGCTACCAAGGAATTTTTCTCTTCAAGGAACTACCAAATTTTTTCCTTTGGCCCATCAAGCACCCCAATTTATACAAACACAATGGATAATAAAATGGCACCAAAACTTATCTTGTCCCCATGGTGCACTTCTTCAATTATTGTTTCAACAATGTAAGTAGATAAATTATATACTACGCCCTCTGACATATTCTTAGCAATATGGATCCATATTTCATTTACCTAGCTCTAGTGATCCTGGTTATTCAATTTTGTGAGGAGGTGCACAACAACCCAAATCACATGGTGATTTTCCAAGTTCTTAATGTCCATGGTGTGCCCCCATTTTTTAAAGCCAACTATGCAAAGGTTACTTCTATGGCCTCATCATATTTTAGGTCACTATTAATCTTAGTCCAAGAACTCCTTAGGCATGTCAACCTTCCAATCAAGGGAATGACAGTGTCGTCTCATCCACACGCAAATTAGAAAAGTTCCTCATGGACTTGAGACATCAACCATTGATACAACTTCTTTGGTTTCCCAAAATATGGTAGCTCATACAGTTGCATGACCCTAATATTCTCCAACAACTTCTTTCACACGTCATCATAGGCGTTCATGTCATTCTTTATTCTCAACTCTGTCTTCATTACTAGGGCCTTGTCCAAGACATCGTTGTTATCCTTGTTGTGATTATTATATTCGCTTACTTTTCTCTCTTTGGATATGTGACTCCCAATCCAATCCCATTATGACACCCTTAAGATATTACATCTTTGAAAAAATGTGATTTGGGTGTGTCTTCAACCTCTACTTCCACCTCCTTTTGCATCCTACATCGGATAGCCACTCTGTGTGCTCTTCTGAGTGCCATTACGATAATAACATATCTTCTTGCACTTGTTCAAACACTGAAACTTAAACCCGCATGCCCTAGCTTTTCCTCAAACCCTAGCTCATATATTTTCTCCCCAAACATATTCTCTTTACTCAAACACCCTCATTGATGGATCTCCAACCAACGTCGTGCACAAATTTTTATGATACGATGTCTCTAATAGCTCCTACGCACTTTTGCACTCAAATCACTCTTCATATCATTGTATACAACTCAAAAACTTCAACATGCAAGGTAAAAATGATATCGCAACCCATCATATAAATTTTGTAACTTCCCCGCATTGATTACTCTTCACTAACCACCATACTCAACATTAATGACTCTTTCGAGATTTTTCCAAGCTAAGTTTCATGCACCCTAGTTGTAACCTTCGGCATGCCTCCTACTTCTCACCCACAGATTTCCTTGCATGCACCTCCATAGGCCAAGTTACCTATCAAATGTGACCCATACCAAGTAGTTTCCAATGTTGTTTCCTACCTCACATTACATTGTGCGTCCATCCATTTACGCGTGGTCTTCAATAAGAGAAAATTTCTTTAAAGTCCCTTCAATCTAAGTACATGTAATGCGCACCAATATATATCAAGGCACCAATAACTTCTTATTTATGATCTACCACACACTAAAATTGTGCACGATTCTCTATGCATTAATTCAATATATAGTAATCATCTTCTAGTGTGCATGTGTGCTCATTACAACACAACATGGAACTACATTGACAAAGCATAAAGCAATGTTGAAAGGAAGCACATATAAAGGAAAGAAATGAAAGGAAATATAATATAAGTGACAATACTACCTTATTAAAAACACCAAGAAGACTTATTTATATTAGGGATTAAACCTACTCCCATTGAAGTAACCGGTAAATAAAGTGACACCCAACAATCAGAATCGACAAGCACTGAATCAAGTATCTTTGTTCAAAAAGGTTCCCAACTAATGAACTTTCAACTTCCCAGGGTGTGCAAAAACTTTGAATCATACAAAAGAACCATCTTGACCACCTCAAATTCCTTATTATGAATATGTCTATCATGTCATGCCTTTTTATCTTAATTTTTTTGTCTTCTAGCTCCGATGATCAATAGCAGCGTTGCTTATCCAACTACATCAATTTTTCTATGTGCTCTTCAACAACTTGTTCATCATCAAATCTATTTACACGGCAATACGCAGGGATGGAAACATGAATTCCACAGGCAATACAACTTCCGTGCCAAACACCAAATGAAAGAGTGTGGCTTTATTCAACCTCTTGTATGTTGTCATGTATACCCAAATTACTATCGATACTTTATCATCTCAATCCTTCCAACATCACAAATCTTTATCAATGTATGTCCCAATCTTTTTTTTGAAAACCTTAGTAGTCTCATTGTCTGTGGGTGATAAGGTTTAGTCTTGTGATGCATCACTAAAAAAATCAGACAATAATATTCTGATAGTCTCATTAAGAAAATGAGTTCCCCTATCACTTGTCAAGCTCAAAAGACATCCATACATGTTGATAATGTTTTCCCATAGAAACCTTACAATTGTAGTTATCATGATATTCTTAGCAGGGAATTAATTTTGCACACCTTATTAGATAGCCCTTACAAGTTATAATGTAGCATGTGTCATTCCTACACATGGGTGGGGAAATAAGACCCAAAAATTCAATCGCCCATTTCTCAAAAGGTTCAACACTTTTAATAGGCCTTAGAGGCATCTCATCTCTAGATCCAGGATTCCCAAGGCATTGACAATGATCACACGCCTTGACATATTCTTTAATATCCTTGTATAAGGTTTCCCACTAAAAGCTAACCATTGTAATATTATGAATAGTGACATCACCTGCATAATGACCTCCTACAATTCCACCATGAGCTTCTTCCATTATTGCCTCGCACTCATGCTCCAGTACACACTTGGTGTAAAACTTCATCATGACCTAACTTATACAAATCTCCACCAATCAACTGGTAAGGTGTCATGTGTATTGCAAGTTTCTTCTTCTCTAAGGTCTTCATTTCTTTAGGCTTTTAGCTAGTGTGCAAAAAAAGACTACAATATCTTCCAACTTAGTGGGTGCGCGATTCAGACTAAAAAGTTATGCTTCGAATTGTGTCCTCAATGCTCTACACATCCTCACCAGAATTGATCCTTGACAAATGGTTAGGCCTTAAGTCACTTTTTTCCTAGTTTTACAATAACTATAAATTGAAACTCCTAAAATAGTAGTATCCACCTACAAATGTGCCCTTGTAAAATAGGCTTGTTGACCAAATAATTAAGTGTCATATGATCTATAAAGAAAATAAATGGTGTAGCCAATAAGTATTGTCGAAATTGTGCGAGTAAATCATAGACAAAGATTCGTGCTTAGTAGTTGTATAGTTTTGTTCATCTGGTGTCAACTTCCTACTTACAAAACAAATAGCGTGGTCTATTATTCCTTCACTGGTTGTGCTTACACAATGAAAATCGCCATCCCATAAGCATCAACATGGATATGAAATAGTTTGTCTCATGAAGGAAAGCATAAAATAGATGTAGCGGTCATCCTTTCCTTCATATTTTAAACACATGTTGTTACACCTCACCCCATAGAATTTTCCCTTAGCCTTCAAAAGTTCCTCCAGGGGCATGGAAATATTTTCATATCCCTTAATGAATTTCTTGTAATACCCTGTATGACCAAGAAATCATGCACTTCACTTTGATTGTTAGGTTCTTCCAATCCTAAGATCACAACGACCTTGGATGGATCTACCAACAAGCCTTCCTTACAAATAATATGCCCAAAAAAGTGTAAAATGGTGTTGCGAAGATAAATTTATTAATATTCAAAGAGATACCCAAATGTTTACACCTCTCAAACATAAGCCTTAAATTGTCACAATGATCCTTAACCAGACCATACATTGTCCAATAATAAAGATCCTATAAATATTTATGAAAGAAGTCCTAAAATGCTTGCACAACAATGCACGAAAAGAATATAGGCGCATTATTTAGTCTAAAGGGAATTATTGTGTATGCAAAAATTCCTCATTCAGTGGTGAAAGTTTTCTTTTCTTGATCTTCCTTTCTATGTGCACTTGATGATATCCTAAAAATCCATTAGTAAAAAATTATATCTTGCGCCCTATAACTCCTTCCAGGATCTCCTTAGTAAATGGGGTAGGAAAAGGATCAATAACACATAAAGCATTTAATTCTTTGTATTCCACATAGATCCTTATCCTCCCATCCTTTTTAATGCTTATCACCATGGGACTCACCCACTTTGATTCCTCAATGGGCTCAATGATTCCATACTTCAACATTTTATCCATTTCTTCTTTCACCTTAACACACAGGTTAGGATTCATTGTGTAAGGCCTCTTCCTAATTGAGCACGCACCTTCTTTAAGCTTGATTTTCATCTCACCTAAAAAGGGTGTACGCCTTAAACTCATGATAGTCACTCAGAAATAAGTCTTGAAAGTCACGCAATAACTCAATAATCTTAGCCACCTCCTATTCCAACCAGTAATCATGAATAATAACCTCTTTCGGCTCGTATCCGTACCAATGTTAACCTCATTTGTTTTCATAGGTTCATGATACACGCATGCCTTCTCATCTTATATTTCAATTACCTCGCATGTACCTTCAGTATGGTTAACATCTAGGTTATTATCCTCATCATCTTCACCATTTATTATGCATACCACTTAGCATTTTCTTTTTCTTCCTGGCACATACCATTTCATCTTGTTCATTATCTTCAAGGTCAAGGCACGCCTCCAAATCCATATCTCAAAACATGTCCAAAAGAAGTTCCTCATCCTTCCCACTATCTCCCAAAGTAAGGCACTTCATAATCTATAGTGTTTCATGGACTAGGGGTTTATTAGAAAATTAATCCAAAGTATAGATCATACCCGAGGTCATCTTTTGCCAATTAATTGTTTCATGTGTCAAATCTACATGTACATACCACACACATGTGTAGCCGCTTAGTGTGACATAGAACTTATGTGCCTGGGTGAAGGTGGTAAGGCCTCCTGCCCCTCCATCCAGAGTTTCTCACACTTCTAAACGTGGTGCGAAGCAGAATCCTTCCCATGGAATTCACATATATGTGAAGGTACATTGTTCCTTAGAAACCTAGTAGCAAATGCAATTCTAACCTCTCATCATTCCAATAGGTTATCTCTATGTCTATTCCACCAATGCGTTGTTGTCCCACATAGGGTATAAACAAGAATATTTTTGTCACCCTCATCCTTCCACTGGGATTCCATGGCATGCAAAAATACATCAGGGTTCCCTTCACCAGTGTATCGAGGTACATGATTATGACTCAAACACTGAAGAAAATGTAGCTTGATCACATGAGTAACACTATTCTTGAACTCTCTCCCAACTACTTCATACATTCCACGCACCTAGTTTTCAGAAACAATACTTGTAGTATCACTTACTCGAATGAGCATCATCCCATTGAATCACTCCTTCCTTAGAGGGCTCAAATACCTCAGGGTTGTTGATTATAAACGTGCATATCTTGTTCAAGTATTCTTCACTCAAAGGCTCAACATACGGGGAAACCTTTACATATGTCAAAGGTATAATGAAACACTCTTCTTTGTTCTCAAATATAATGTATTCCTTGTTAAAGCGCAAATCTGCATTAATTGCATAACACCAAGGGTGCCCAAGTAATGTTGGGAAAATATCTGCCTCAATGAGTTCCAATACTTCAAATTCCCCAGTAAACTTGGCTCCCTAAATCATAATAGTCACATATTTTAATTCCCCAATAAGATTATCCTTAGTTCTTTTACCATATATAGAACATTTGAAGAAGGTTGTAATGGTGGTCTACCCATCTGATTCCAAGCATCCAACGTGAGTACATTAACTTCTGCACTGTATCTATCAAAATGTTTCTCAGAAGCCACCCATCAATGACCACATTCAATGTAATCTCTTTATCATACTCGTGATTATGGGGAGGAAGATTTACATGAAGGATCTCTCTCGAACTCATTACCTGCATGTGGTACTTTCTCTCTCAAACACTCTCCTAATAAGGGGATTTTTTTCTTCCAGTGTAACATTTTGAGTCTTCCTTTAAATCATCTACATCTTTCTATGGAATTTTAACATTCTTAGCTCTCTCTAATACGTGCGCTTACTCCTTTAAATTCTGAATCTCTCCCTATAAATTATTTATAACATCCATAGTCTCTAGGTACACTTCTTTCTGATGTTCAACATCAAGGTACTTTGCATTGATCACTTCTTGCTTTCTTATAGTCGGTTTACAATTTGGAGGTTCACATGCATGTTGCCTCAACCCTTGTTGTAACTAATACTGGTTGTAATTCAAAATTAAGCCCAATCATCCATTTATCTCCATCTACGTGTTATATCTTAATCATAGTTGATCCCTTGTATTTATTTTTTTGCTTTCCCATATGCACATATAAGTCAAGGCATTATTCAAACTTATGTTGTTTTCCACACCATGAGAAAACCACATTTTGAGGGAACTCGTGTTGATAATGATAAGGAGATCCACAAGTAAAACAAGTTCCTCTAGGAAATCCTCTTCCAACACCATAACCTCACCTCTCTCTATATCCACCACAAAAGCATATATTCTTGTTATCCCCATTACTACACCCTTCGTTATGTTGTTCTCTGTGTTCCTTGGATCCACTTTCTACACCACCGCACACAGCAGTTTCAATGGCTTCCTGAATATGATCAATCAATCAACATTTATTTGTGTCATGATTGTAAGACGTACATATCTTACGGTAATAGGATACGTTCTTCCGGATCACACACTGCGCAACAACAAGAAGCTACTCGAATCATGATCCAAGTGATAGATCTCACAATGCAAAGAACATGGCATACACCAATTTACAAGGCTATATATATTTAGTGTTTCTTTTAACCTCGTAATTTGTACATTATATTCCACTACGCATTTCATGAGTTGGATTGGTTGAAATTTTCTCCAACTGCTCCACCATAGATGTTATATGTGCCTCCAAGAATGGGCTAATTCTAGTGTCAATGCTTCCAAATGCCTCCGCATGTAGAGATGCCTCCAATTTCTCAAGCGCAAATCTATAAAGGTCTTATGAGAGAGTACCCTTCTAAACGGTGTTATCAATCTACCAATAAACCATTGTGCATGTTGGATGGGGTGAATATCATAAGATAACTTTGATAACAAGGTTTTAAAATTTGCATCATACTCCCTTACACTCTCAACCATGTCATGATTAATATCCTTCTTTTTTGTTTAAACTCATGTCTATGAAACTCACCAAAAGGCATCACATAGTGAATTTTAATCCACAATAGTCGATTCGGGTCATAATTCCTTTACCAATCAGACAACGCACCATTGCAACATAGTAGCAAAGTAAATTTCCTTACATTTAGGAGTTGTGATTCCCTTAGCGTGCCATAGTATCTCACACATGTGCACATGCTCCGCTACATCCTCAATGCCTCTATACTCTGGTAGGTGAAGAGACATCTCGTAATAAACTTTTTGTGGCTAGTGTGGACCATGCCCACTAGATCCAAAGCCTGTATTACCTCCAGTATTCCCTCTACCTCTAAAACCACTAGATCCACTAGATCTCGAGCCTCTTGATCCTCCAATGGTGTGTGCTAGACCAGTGGATGTACTTCCTTACATCACATATCCAAGTACTAAATTAAACTCCCACATTCTGTGAAGTTGTAGTACTTCTAGAAGTCTTTTCAATGTTTTGTGCACCCACACTTTGTCTTGATGATGTGCTAGAAATACTACTCCAATAGGTCCTCCAAAAAAAAAAGATGTTATCACCTATGATGTCATAGATATTGTCTGATGCACTTCTATATTCAAAGGAAAATGATATCTACTTGAAGCCACTTGATTACCTACACTTACATGTTTATCGATAGTTACTTCTAGAACTTGAACACCAACCGCAAGGGCTAGGTCGACATGTGGGATCAGATATTTTCCCGTGTTCCTTAGTCTCTCTTCATTTGTCGTGCTCTCATCAGAAGCGAAAGAGGATTCTCTATTGTGCTTTTCCGAAGTGAGGGAGATTCTGATGCTCCTATTTCATGTCTTCTATGTGAGCTTCAAATCATTCATGAGACATCATCCTCCACAACTCCACAAACTCCTCAATATCATGCTTCTTTGCTAATTCCCTCTCTCACGCTTGATTGTACTTAATCCACATTTTTTCTCTCTTCCTTTCTGTCACAAGGTCCACCATGTTTCACCACACCTACTCTTGCCCCTGCGCGTAGTGGGATGTTTAGTTAGCCATATGGAGGTTCTCTAAACTCAACACCACCATCAAGATCTTAATGGACAAAGGAAAATGCAAAGGTAAGATCATTTGTGCTCACGCAATAATTCAAACTCAATAACTTCTGACACAAATATGTAGACACAACATACTCCAAAGTGTAACTCGCAGTAACACCAGCCCACTAATGATCTACAACGATGCATCCAAGGTTCATTATATCAAACAAAGCTTGATACTCTTCCTTCATCCAAGTCTTCTTTCTCGTAATCCCATATTTTTTTATGCATACACAGACAACCACTCGTATAATTCTATTGGAAAACAACAAAAGAATGACTCATAAACCTTGTGATAAAGATGTTCTTCAACCCACTTACATGAATTGAAATCAAGTCTAAAACCATATCTCCGCGTAAACCGATCTTGTCCATCAATCACCCAATCTTTAATGGATGGAAGATTCAACTGATATGCCATCATCATGCAACATTGTGGTAAACTATTTGAAAAGAGGTCCCGAAATGTAACGAAAATGTAGTCTTATCTTTCCACTCAAACCATATATGTGCTAACACATCACTCAAACAAATTTGAGTACTCACCAAAGCATGCAAAGGTACCATGCCCTTCTTTGTCACTGCCTTACCAGGGTGTTAGCATGATTATTCATAATAAACAGATCTAATATTGCATATCCCATTCTAAACAATAAGATCCGTGAAATCAATTTAGAAACACACATAATAAGTAAAGCTACGATCACATAAGGATTTATACCAGATTCATCATACAATAGCCATGAGAAGTAACATCAATAATCAATATCCATCCACAAAGATCTATTATATTACTTCATCACAAACTAGTAACTGAATACATACAAATAACATTTTCATAAGCTATGCGCACTCATAAACCAACAATATAATTCTAACACATACAATATGAGATCAAAACCATACAAATCAATACACACACACACACACACACACACACACACACACACACACACACACACACACACACACACACACACACACACACACACACACACACACACATAGGGTGGGGACTTTCCCTTCACTACCTATGCACTCTCAAAATAGGTTGCATGCTCAAAATATCCATGTGCCGCTTACAAAGGTAATAAAGAAGCATGCAAGCTTCACCTAACAATAGATTACCTATAATTAACTCTAGATCCAATCCTATTATTATCTCTGACTTTGCATGATGCTTGATCTTCCACTTGCGCCAAAAATATCCACAAGTCTTCTTTTTCTTATCCAATGTGTGTTCTACACTCAATCTTATTCTTAGCATGTAACATGTAAAATGGCTAAGTCTCGAATTCTAACTTTCCTCGAGTGCCATTTCTTTCTAAACTTATGCGTGCACCTATGCACCCTCTTTTTACACACCCTCTTCACATGCGCCTCTTATACTTAAGAAATATTTTACCCAGTTAACAATTTTTAGTATATTTTATATGGTCAAAGTTTTTGGAAGCATCATGTTTATCCTCAAATTTAAGACAAAGCATAAGGGCTCATCAAAAACTATGAATTTGCCATGAAGATGCAAATATGATAAGTACAGGTATAAGATGCATTTCTTTAGGTAGGGGAAGAAATTTAGGCTCTCTTAAAAGCATTTGAATGAAAAAGTGAAGTTATGGCTTGTGAAAGAAAATTGAAGGTTTGTTTAGTCATAATAAGGTCTAATTAATGATGATGACAAACTGTATAGGTATGAGATAATAAGGTGAACTATTATGTCCTATACTTGACGTTCATGTTTTAGTACAAATAGAATGCGGTTTAAGTTTTTCTTAGAGTTCTAAAATGCAAGCTACATGTGCAAATGGTTTGATATTTCCATTCAAAGCATGGGAGTTAAATTGAACATGAAGAAAATGTTTTAGGTGATCCCAAGTGGCCTAAAAGTCTAAGTAGATAATGATTTATTAAAAAATTCTAAGGTAACCATGTGTTTGATTTAAAAAGGATGAAATGGAATGAGAAGAGGTTGAATACACTAAAAATATGCTTTAGGACAATGAAGAAGAGTTTGATTCCTCTCCAAGACAAATAAACAAGGTATGTTATCCATCTTTTGTACTTTTCACTATTGATATGGAGTACAAATCTAGGGGAGGTACAAGGAGTCATGACATGTTGAGGTTGAAATTTTAGAGCATGTAGAAGTTAGCCTATTTTGCACTAAAGTTGTTGTTTAGATACAAGTAGTCCTAAATCAGTCATGATGAAGATTGAGGAAAATGGTGGTTTTGAGATGAAACTCTAGAAGAGGGATAGAAGCCTCACAATTTTATTGATATTAAATCAAATAATTTACAATAGTAGAGGCTGCAATATTTATAGATATTGCACAACCGAGTACAAACAATTATATGGTTACAACCACTGAAAAAATAACATATGAGAGATGTAATACAGAAAACTATTATTGTTACAATTATGTAACAAATAAACCTTACATGAATACAATATAACAAATATGGTTATAAAACCATATCACAATACAAAAATATTTATAACCTATAATTACCCAAGTAACTACCAAACAAACTTAGTAATAATATAGTTACCTATAGTAAATAGTAAATGCTAAACTAACTATACTATGTTTTACCTAACATTTCCCTCCCCTTAATTTTGCATTGCCTCAAGGGATGAGGAGAGGAAATATCAAAACAATTTGAACTTGTCAAGTGTAAGTGAATTTTTGAAACTATTTGCTCATTTTTCAACTATTGGGAAAACTAAAGTTGTATGTTGTGTTTCAATACATGCTCGTGTATGAAATTAACATGTACCTCGATGTGCTTCATTCTCTTGTGAAACACTAGATTGCAAACAAGTTTGAGAACACCTTCATTGTCTACATACATGGTGGTATGTTTTTCTTTTGGTACATCAACTCCTTCTAGAATGCGATATAGCCATATCACTACGCACACAACTCCACCTGCAGATACAATATTCAGACTTTTGTAGAAGAGTGAGCAAAAAGTTTTGTTTCTTGCTTCCCCATGATATTAGTCCAAATCCCAAAAATAATAAAAATGTAGAAGTGGATTTTTCGGTCATCAATATTACTTGCATGATCTGAATCCGAATATCCATCAAGAAAAATTATCATTCTTCTTATATTCTAAACCAAGATCCACTATACCCTTGATATATCTCAAGATCCGCCTTGTTACTTTCCAATGAAAAATTTTGGGTTCCTGCATGAACCTGGAAAGATATCTCTCTACAAATTTAATATCCAGTTTAGTGTAAGTTAGGTAAATGAGACTCCCATCAACTGTCGATAGAGAGTTGTATTTACTAGAGGAGATGGATCTGAATGAGATAATTGTAATCACATCTATATGGGTGTAGAAATTGGTGTGCAATCCATCATCCTAAACTTCTAAAGTGTTTTCTCGGTATACTTCAACTAACAAACAAAAATGTGATTATATTTCTGCCATACTTCCAATCTAAGACAATAGTGCATGAGCCTCAATTTTGTCATGTCGAACGATTGATTAAGATCTTTCTTTGTTGCATTGATATCTTCATTGTGCTGCCAGTGATGGCTATACCATCGACATATACAATAACTATCACAATCTCTCCTCCTTTCCTCTTGAGGTAGAGATTGGGATCATATGGATTTCTAAAGAATCCATGTTGAACGAGATGCTCATCAACTTTGATGTACCAAGCCCGGGGTGCCCATTTAAGGCCATACAAATATTTCATAAGTCTCAGTATACCTTTATTTATTCACTAGGTATGATAAATCCCTCATGTTGAGTCATGTAGACTTATTCTTATAGATATCCATTTAGAAAGGCACTTTTCACGTCCATCTAATGGACTTTCCAACCATACTTGGGAAACTAGAGAAAAGATCTTCTAGATCATTTTGATATTAGTTTTGGGAGTAAATGTCTCCTCATAGTCTATACCTTCCTTTTGTGCATACCCCATTTCTATCAGTCTCGCTTTATACTTTTCTATGGTCCCATCTACTTTATACTTTATTTTGAATATCCATCTACAACCAATGGGTTTCTTCCCTAGTGGAAGATCAACAACCTTTCAAGTTTTATTTTTCATCACTAACTAATACTAAACATCCATGGAATCTTTCCAAGCTTTCGACTGTAGGGGTTCTTAGAAAGTTAAGGGCTCAATAGATTCAACAAATCTACTCATCAAAGAATATTTTACCTCTTCTCATTCTTTACTACGAGTTTGTGGTCCAACGGTGGATGTATCCAGTGGAGCATCCAATTTTTCATCTCAAATCATATTAGTATACCACTTGGGCATATGTTGTAATGATTATGTGGGTCATGGTCTTGTCTGATCATCACCATTATCCCCATCATCATTGTCATCATCAGTGGAAACATCAGCTTTTACTTTCACAACAGATGAAATATCTACATCAGGTGAGCCTAGAGAAGGAGTCTCAACTTCCTTATTCTCAAAGAACTCAACATATCATCACAAGGTGTAGACTTTTCTATTCTTCGATCCATCAATCTATACCCAAGAGTCTCTTCAAAGTGGCCAATGAAGATGAGATTTTGAGATTTTATATCTGAATTCTTTTTGTTTTTCTTGGGTATGTGCATGTTATATTTGCACCCAAATACTCTAAGGTGTGCATGTCCTATGGCTTCCGCTTCGCCATGCTTCATGTGGAGTTACTCCATCAAGAGAAATTGTGGGCACTCTGTTCAATAAATATATTTTTTCTTCATTACTTCGCATAAAATGTCCTCGCTAGTCCAGAATCATCAATCATGAAATGCACCATCTCCATGATAGCATGTATTCTTCTCTCAATAACACCATTCTACTTGCAGGTGTATGGATGAGGAATCTATTGATGAATCACGTGAGCTTGAAGGTAGGCTTATAACTCATTATTGGTGAATTCCCCCTCGATGTGAGAAAATATATATGATGAAAAGTCTTTCTCTCTATAGCCACTTTAAACTTTTTGAAGTTCTCAAAAGCTTCACTTTTCTTACGAAGAAAAAATATCAACATTTTTCTTGAATAATCATCAAAACATAGCATGAAATACTAAAATCCAGAATGATTAGATTGCATTGGACCGCACAAATCAATATGAACCAAATCAAGCTTACCTAGATCTCAATAATTACTCTTCTAGAATTAATCTATATGTTGTTTACTGCCAGTAGGTTAGGAACTTATCTATATCCTTCTTGAGAGATGGAAATCCTCTCACCATGTTGTATTGGTGAAGTGTTTCGAGATATTTGAAACTGATGTGACCAAGTCTTCAATGCCACAACTATGTTGAGGAAGAATTATTAGCCACTAGTGCTTGATCATCCCTATGGACAAAGTCAAGCTGGAACATATGTCCCACATTAGAGGCTTTTGTAATAATTTTCGAGCCTCTTGATTTGTCTCAAATAAAACACACTTTCTTACTGGAATGACTATCAAATTCAATCTTTAGATTATGATCTAGAAGCTGACTCACTAATATTAAATTCTTTGTTAACCTGGGACATATAATACATCTGTTAATCTACAATTTCATGAACCAAGAGGTAGAGAAATGTTTCCAATTCCTTGTACAGTGTAAGAAGAATCATCACCTAATGAAACATGGTTTTTTAAAGGTGTTTCCCTCATGGTGATAAACTAGTCTCTATTTCCGGTCATGTCTCGAGTGGCTCCCGATACAAAAAAACACTATATGACGTGGATGGTTCGCTAGAATGAGTAGTGTATAAGAAGTCCTCATTTTTTGAATGATCTTCTTGCTCAACTACATTACCTTGCTAATGGGGTTTTCTTCACCAATTTCCCTTCTTCTACCCTTGCTTGTAGTATGATTTTCTTTAATAATACTACTAATTCTGAGGTCCAAAATTGCTTGATCAACATTTCTTGAATGTATTAAACCAAAAATATTTCAACTCATGTATTTTTGTAGATATGATATTTCTTCTTTTGTTTGTCCTCTTGTTGATGTTATTTTTGGGACTTTTGATAAGAATGAGCTTTTCCCTTTCATTTCTAATGAGAAGATAGTGTTTTCTCCTCTTCATCATCTTGGTTGTATATTATTTCTTATTGTTGTAGTAGATTCACTAACTTGTCAAAAATAATTGTTCGGTTTGATAAGTTTAGTGTCATCACAAAAATGCGGTAAGGAGGGAGTGTTCTCAAAATAATGGGAATGAGAGTTGTATTAGTAACCTCCTCTCCCGGGATATAAGTATAGCCCTCAATTATGCAACTTTCCTCAAGAAAGCTTCCACTTTCTCGTTCAATTTAAATTTCGGTGTATGTAACTAATTCTATGAATTTAATATAGTGTTATTATTTTTGGCCTCGTACACAGTGCTCAACTTATTGCACGCTTATTTTATTGTTTTAGCATCTCGTATGTGGGGTTACACATCATTGGACACTTCAAACAATATTATGACTTTGACCTTCTAATTGGCCTTGTCAAACTGTCTCTGTTAGGTTGCAACATCTAGTGATATGTTTGCAGAACCTTTCACAACAGTCATATCTCTTCAAATTGGAGCTATGTTTTGATCTTAGTCTTCCATATAGCATAATTATCTCCTCTTAGGAGCTATGAGTCTAGAAGAAAGAATGTACGGGCATTAGTACACATTTTTAGAATCAACTAACAAAGGGTAAGGCTCTTATCACTCTAGGTATAAAGTAACTTAGTCTATATACCGTCTTTCCAATAAACCAAACCTTTCTATATACACGCCCTTCCGATATACCTATCGGTACATGGAATAATCTTGCCCTTTCGATATACCCGGCGGTACATGAAATAGGCATTAACATATGTGAAAGAATTAGATACATGGTACCAAGACAAGACAGTGTGATTATTGATATTAGTTCAAAGAAATATCCTCATACGCGTGCATAACTTGACTATATACTTGGATAATTTTAGTGTTTGGATTTATGTTGTGAAATTGTTCACATACGGATGGGAGGGCTCAAAGTGTTTGTATTATGTCATTATTTATCCATGTCGATCTATAGGGACGATGCCCGGATAACGTTTTTGTAGTTATATTAGGTGTTAAGTGCAGAGTAGTCATGAAGGATTTACTGTAAGCAATTCCCAAAGGCACCGTATATACCGAACACCGTGAAAGAGGTCTCAAGATCTCGTGATCAAGCATAACCAAATTTCACTATTTTTTATTTCAAAACTCTAACAGTTTTTTTCATTCTAATGTTTGCGGTTGAATATGGCAACCTGTAAATTAGTACAATCCACTAAAATATACACTTAAAAATATAGTATTACAGCTAAATATGCAGAAAAATTGAATGCTAGGATTTTTTTGTTTTACGACGCCCTAGTGACCTCCAAATCTTACTATGGCTCATTGTATGAAAAATCGTAAAAAAAAAAATGCTCAAAAAATTTACTTTTTGGTGCCCTTCCTTTAAAAACGTTTCTCATACCGATTTTCTAAGCAAAAATGGGAGGAATTTTTTTTTACCCCAAAAGTAGGTTTTTCTCCACTAAATTTGATGGTGGGTTTGGTTATGAATTGGTGGTTTAGTGCGGTTTCTCGCTGCTAGGTTTATCAATCACCACTCAAATTTCCACCAAAGTCAAATATGTAAAATGGTTTTAGTTGAGGGAGGGTCAAACCAATTACCTACCCTCCTAATAGTTTTACAACCCCTTAACTAGCCACGAAAGCGTTGACTATGCATATGATATGAATTGGATATATTTGTATTTAAACTTAATAAAAACACTAACCTTTCTTAAAGGAAGACATGGCCGTGAAAGGATATGTCCATGTGGTTGTCCTTCCTCAGTAGAGGAATGCGGATTAGGGTTGGCGCTAAAAATGGATTTCATTTATTTATCCTTTGTTGTTTTTTCTTTCTTCTATTTCCACCAATGTGTATTTGTTTTCCTCCGCCGATTTGTTTAGATTTTGTTTTTGTATGTGCCTTCGTTGTATTAGGTATGTTGTTACTTTTTTATTACTCGCAAGTCTCTCGAGGAGCTCAATGTAAAGCTCGGCATGGCACCGAGCTATTGTTTCCTTGACCCGACAAAGGATCTCGATGTGAAGTGCTTAGTGTGGCTCGGTCCAATACAACCCAACTCGTTAATGATACACCTCACTCGATCAATGTAAAGACATGAATTTTTGAAGGGTTCACTGCTTTATCAGAGGATTCTCCTCAAGGATTTATGTTTGGAGCTTAAATGAGACTCGATTGTTTTATTTGGACACAACATGGTGGATTCTAACTCGCCAAGGAAACATAGGAGTCTCGTTCGTTTGAATGCAAAGGCTCATTTTGGAGGGGAGTAGGGGATCAACTCAACCATATTGGCAATGCTTCTAAATAACTCACCTTGAATGTTTAATTCACCCCGAACTCGGATTTCTTATACCCAGTTAGTAGGAGGAAACAAAAACCACCTCACCTTGTTTATCACAAAGATAACTCGGTTCAAAACTCACCCTATGTGGTCTTAGCTTGACTCCAACCTAAGAAAAGGTTAGCTTTTAGTTGTAACCAACTATGCCTATAGATTTAGAGGAAAACCCTAATTGAAGAAATGTTATTTTTTTAATTTCGATCTAATTTTCTGATTTGAATCGAAATTTATTCTAGCAGACAAAGCCCGATACTTACACTAGTGCTAAAAAGATTATTTTCTTTCATCCGAAAAGCAATCTTGAGGTTGTGGGGATCTAGGGGGTCAGGGGAAATTGTTGCGAGTAACAAAGGCTCTCCTAGAAGAAATTTTATTTTCTAAGGCTTATTGACTCAACTACAACCTCCCACAACACTCATGTTGCTTGTACATTCTCTCTCAAACCTGCTCTCGATACCTAATCTATAAGATAAATGGAAGCCTCACAATTGTATTGATATTCAATCAAATCATTTACAATAAAGGAGGTTGCTGACATTTATAGATATTGCAAAAAACCAAGTAAAAACAATTAGATGGTTATAACCACCGAAACAAAATACATTTGGGAGATTTAATACAAACAAATATGATTATTATAATTATGTAACAAATAAATCTTATGTGAATACAATATAACAAATATTATTATAAAACCATATAACAATAAAAATATTTATAGCCAATATTTACCCAAGTAACTACCAAATAAACTTAGTAATAATATAGTTACCTATGGTAAACATTAAATGTTAAACTAACTATACTAGGTTTTACCTAATAGAAACAAGACCTATAGAGTGATGGATGAACAAAGATGGAGATAATATGGAAGATTACATGTTTACGGGAAATTTCTTTAGGATCATATAAGGTCCATAAGATCGTTATTTTTGTTGTAGAAGACAAGGAAGAGATGTTTTAGTTCCAGGGGAACTACTTGAGTCAAGTAAGTTGTTTTGTGTTATAGGTGTATATAGATCTACATGAGGTCGACATGGTCAATTCATGAACTATATGTGTTGAGTCAATACATTCCAGGCATATTCCTAGCCCTGAGCATGCATAATGGTAAGGAGTCATGAGAAATGGAGTCGATAAGTATTGGTGAACCATGGTAGAAGCATGGTTTCGATATACCTTAAGTTTATGTTGCGTTTTAAGTCGGTACTTAGTGGGTTGGAGGTTTTTAGGGTCATTGGGAAACAATAAGGTGATAATAGGCGGTTTAACACGAGTAAGTCTCAATGGCTAGAGATTTCAATAGATATTTAGACTATATGGTGAGTATGAATAGTTAAACTATGTTTTAGTGATGCTTCATGACAAGTTTCAAGTCAAATTGCTAAAGGAACTGCAAGATATGCAAGTTTTGGAAAACTCGAGTAAATTAGAGTGTGATTTTGAAGCAAAAGTGAACCTTCTAATGCTCTTTGTGAGTTTTATGATGTGCATGGGGACCTGAGATATTTATTATATATTTTTAGGTAACCTATGAAGGTTTTAAACAAATAATGATGTGGTTTGAGAGAACCATTTTTATGAACAATCATTAACAAGGTAAGTTGGTTTGAAACACTACTAAACCCTAGCTAAGAGAAACTTGGAAACGATCGAGTATACCAACCCAGCTTTTATTGGTTATGAAAAATTCATGATTTAATGTTGTAGAGGACTCTTCCATATTTCCAGAAAGGTAAGATAGAGCAGGTGACATTGTGTGGGATTCACCTGAAAAAAATTGTTCTAAAGAAGTTTGGTTTGTGGAAAACTTCTCCAAAGAAGGTAAAGACTAAACTTGCATTTATTTTAGACGTGTACTTTTTATTGATGTATATGATATTTTCAGGTCGTGGTTGAAGTGAAAAATTGAAACATGTACCCTATTTGTGAAGACTAGTTTTCGGGAAATTTGGAGTAGTCGGTGGTAAAATTGACATTGCAGGAGCTACATGAGGATTTAGGACTCCATTCAAGTTGTGTTATGATCCTAGTTTAGGGATATTTCCAAATTTATATAAAAATTTGTTTTTGATATGGTATGAATAATTTATGACATGTTCTTTGAGGGTCAAATCATGAGGATGTTTGTTCTAGCAATGTGCTAAGTAGCTACATGATGTAAAGTGATGATTTTTGAGTTGTTCTTGATTGGTGAAGGTTTTTGAGTGCTTAGTAATCCTGAATAATGTTGTTAAATTATTTTTTAAAGTGTGTAAGTGTGTTTTGAGGTGATGGAGAAAGTTGAGCTCATAGTCAGTTCTTGAGTCCTAGAAGGCTTAAGAAGTGGTTTGCAAAGATTAGTTTCGTTGAATGCCTTCCACTTGGATTTGGAAGGAGTTATAATATGTTCTAGAAATAAGCTTCAAATATATTTATATTGGTATATGGATTGTGTTTTGGTGAGTTTATTTGATGGGTCTTTCAAATTAATTTGTAAAGAAGAAGGTAGTTGCATTTTTTAGGACAAGTTTGCTTTTCTTTGTAACATTAAGTTGGTTGAAACATGAAATGGATTGGTTGATGATTTATATCACTTGTAACATGAATAGGTATTAATTTTAATCCTATTAAATACCTTTGGAGGTCTTGAAAGTGACGGAAAGGGTGCAAACTAGTTGAGTTTGCAAAACTGGTTGATTGTTAGCTTGATTTGGAGAAGAGGAAAGATGTTTTGGTTTGATCATGTGGATGTTTAAATATCTATAACATTCATGGATGTGTTCTAAAGGTCTTTAGGATTCCATATATTGGTTACATTCCATATTCGAGTTGATTTGGAGTGTGCTTGATGCCAAAAGGTGAACAAAGGGTGTTGGAAACACTGTTTAATGAAGGATACGAGTTTTTGGCTTATGTTATTAATTATTTGATTGGTCCAAGAAATTATGAGACCATGGATGATACTTATATGTCATATTGCACATGTATGATAAATTTTGGAAATGGAATAAACATGGTTTTGGCATTTGTGTTTTTAGCTCATCCTAGTGATGCGGTTTTGAGCTTGTTTGGTACAACATGAGTGGTTTTGGGCATAGATAACTTTGTATGGGTCATATGTGACCATTTTAATGGATTTATTTTTGTTTTATTATTCAAATTAGTCATGAAGTACCGACATGTTTTTGGTTTATGAGATCGAATCATATAAAAGTGAATTTTTAGTACATTTGTGTGTTAGTCTTACGTGGGTGAAAAGTGTAACCCAAGTAGAAGAATATTGCAGGTATGAGGCTGAAGACTAATTGAGAGCATGTGTTCAAGGGTTTATAGCCAAGAAAATTTTTGAGAAATAAGAAGATAGAGTGAGTTGAAGGAATGAGCATTTGAAGAAAGAGTTTTGAGAAGAATTACGATCTCCATCGCTTTTGGAAGAAAAAAATTAGATATCATCATCATAAGGAGGCTAAGTTGGTGCTTTTTCATCTTGGGGATTGTATCCTCTTTTGGATTTTGTGCTTCACTAAATTAGGGTTTTGTGTTCCTTTTACGGTTGGTGCTCTACTAAACTAGGGGTTGGTGCTCCTTGTGGGGTTGGTACCTCACTAAATTTGAAACATGGAAATATAATGTTTGTGTTTTAGTGGGTTTTCTTCCCCATGAGGTTTTCCCACTTAAATCTTGTGTCTATGAGCTCTCTCTTATGTGTTCTGTTTATTTGAATCTATTGTGCACAATTAATAAGCTATGGTTGAATGGATGGAATGTTAATGGTTGCTGAAATTAATGGTAAATGAAATAAGAAATTTGTAAGACTGATTCACCCCACTCTCAATCCATTTTACTTCCAAGAGTAAGGATCCTTTTTTAGTCTTTCATGAAATTAGTGTGACATCATCAAATTGTCGCCTTCTTCCACTCAACTTGTATATTATATGCATTTTTATCTCTCGGTGGATTTTAATGATAGACTTTTATTTATCTCTTTGCAGCCTTCTTCATTTCTCTCTCTCTCCTTTAGTGGTGTCATCACCTTAGCTTGAACTTTTCCCTTTCATCTTGTATTCATGGGTTTTGTACACTTTTATTTGAATTCTTTTACACGCCCTCAACCTCGTAGTTATCTTAAGTCTAGATATTTATTCATATTTTTGTGTGCACCCAATTTCTATTATACCTAATATTATCTACCTTAAAACCCAAACAAAACCACTAAAAGTTTTTTAATATTAAAAATACTTATCCTAATTGATTTTTCAATAAAGAAAAAACATGTACAAGGTTATATCTACTTTATAAACTAGTTTTTTTAAACAAAAAATCAATAACTAATCATGGAAGAGAACAACATATGCATTATAGAATCAACTTAAACAAACAAATTCAAACATCCTTCACACTATAACACACCCTTAGTTATTCCTAATTCTAACTTATATAATTTGACACATACAAGATATCTTGATACAAACAATCACTAAAGGAGGCACTATCTTCATTCCAACACAACTTATAAACTAATTTTCCAAGAATAATAAATTCCATTCATACTATATTTATTTATTATTTAATTCCTCAAGAGGAGGGTAGGGAGAGGTTCTCTGAAAATTTATTTATGTTTCATCTCATATACCTATGTAGGGAAACTAAGAAAGAGATAGAGAGAGAGAGAGAGAGAGAGAGAGAGAGAGAGAGAACTCCTAGGTTTGTTGAAAACCTATTTATTTTTAAATCTTGAGAGAGATATTTTTCATTCATGTGTGCAAATAATACACCTCTAACTTCCCTACAACAAGAACAACATGGAGGTTGTATGATTTTCTAACCATGTAAGGATCACTTCCAAAATATAACATTGGGTGCATTTGCCTTATTTACATCCTAGGGAAGTGATGCAAGGGGTACATGGAAAATGTATCCTATGGGAAATCTTAATAAATAGATCTTGTTCGAGACTACATAATGTATTCACACATAAACAAGAAGTTTAACTTAATTCCCAAGGGCTTTGTGACCTATACAACAATAGTTATTGAATATCTATATTATAGAATTTCTTAGGAGTTATCAATACTTTGGTGCATTTCTTATGATCTTGTCCTCAATTGGATTTATTTGGATAGAATTCCTCTCTTGTTCCCATTTCTTCTTAGCTTCTTAATTGTCCCAAGACTCTACTCAATATATTTGTTACTACTCAAACTATATAGGTCGTATCTTTTCCAACAAAATCTATTCTCTTTCTTGAAAAATTTAAATTTTCTCATTAAATATATGATCTATCACATTGTCCTATGTTTTTCCTTCCTCTTTACATATAATAGTTAGTTGTGATAAATATCCATTAGTTATTTGTCGATGTTTATTGGACACATCATCATGTTTATTTCGCTTAATTTGGTGACACACATTTGTGGGTAGTTGGTCTTTACTACCTATTTTTTCACCCACTAACATGATTTGTTATTTAGTCAAGTCATCCATAAAATCTTTCTGCAAACACTAGTCCTATACTCTTCATGCATCACTTCGCATAATACATCTATTAGGAATAAACTTAGCTTAATTCGTCATTTATAAATTTATAATGTTAAAGTAATTAAATTTAATTACCTTAACTTCGTTAGATATTACTTAGTTGTCACATCCTTATTTTAATAGGGGCTATTATATTGTTAGTTTATTGTTTCCAGGATGTTCTGGAGTGATTAGTTATGGACAATATGTTATTTCGCACATTTTCCATAGTAGATTTGATCCACTTCTTATGGATGTTATATTTGTTCAATGTCTAAAAACATTGCAACATATTCATTTTTTTAATAAAGATGGGTTTCCAAAATATTACATTCTTAACATTTGGTATTGGAATTGGTTAATCCTACTTTTGTACTTTATGAGGATCCTGAATCGCCAAAGAAGAAAGAAAAAGAGGTTGCATAAGGTTTTAGAGCACCGGAGGAAGTTGGAGCTGCATTATAAATCCATGAGCCTCTCATCCCATTCCAAGCATCTAAAATCCCTTGGAAGATTTGTTCATAGTTGCGTATTCATTTAGATATTTATTTGCAGCAGCAAAAAATCAGAAATTTAAATTTTTTTAAAAATTATTTTTCCCCAATAGGGGTTTTGTCACTAACTTTGGTGACTACTTTGGATACAACTATAGTTATCAGATTGTTTGAGTTGAAGGTGTCCGTGATAAATTCAAAGCTCTGTTATTATATTGGAGTGCATTAGGAATCTTGAGGGTGAGGTGTTCACTATTTGTAGGCAACCCGAGATATATTCAATATCTATTATAAAACGATTTTCATTCGCTAGATCTAAGCTCCTGAGCGAAATGTACATATAGTTACATCTAGCAATTCGTAGTATTGCATTGAGCTACAAATAGAGCTCATCGTGGTTAAAACCGAGCCTTTGACCAACTTGTACTACAAAGATCTATATGAGCTTCTTTTCCTTCATTTAAAAATCATTGGCGACTTGTTAGATCAAATTGTGCGTTGCAAATGAGTGGAAGTGAGTAAGTTTTGGGACCTTCACCATCAAGTTTAGATCGATCCCTACCTCCCCGATATATACACATAGATAAACAAGTTTTGCATTATTGTGGATGATCCATTGATAGACCACATGAGATCTCCCCTACATGCATGATATACTCCACAAGTTGGAGCCTATCCTCATGTTATATAAGCCTACACATCTATAATTCCCAAAGGTGGTTACACCACAGATGAGCCATTCCATCATCAAACAATGGCCGCATCATCCCTAGTGACCTTTTACAATGTAAAACAAATGTTGCTCTCCATTGGAGCCGATATCTATCCATAAACATTTCCACAACAAACAGATCAAGTCAATCCAAGCCTCAATCCGCTCCATAGAATCATGCCCCTGTGACCCTACAAAAATTATCCCGCAAAATAAAATAAAACATGTAACAACCAAAAACAAAAAAACAGTAAAGATAGCAAATAAAACAATGACCAAAACCAATATGTTTTGCTATTAAAACATTTAGAGGAGCTTTTGGCAGAATCACCAAATCTATAAGTGGCCTAGTCATTAATAAATCTAATTCTAAATTTAGCGATAAATCACCTAATTGGGACAAAAAAAATTTAAAAAAATATTTCTCCCATTAGATGTGAAATTTTATTTTGAGACACTGTTTTAAAGGAAAAGAGGCCAAAGAGCCAAAAAACATTGCCTCACAAGAGTCCTTTTTTTGCACAAAATGTAGCCTTCACTCAAACTCCCATAACTTTATTTCCATTCAATGAAAAATTATGAATTTGTTTTTTACTGAAATTCTAGACTCCAATACTGAAATTGATTGAATAGGTTAAGGGAGATTTTGGTACATAGATTTTTGTAAAAAAATCAAAGGTTGAAACAAGGTGTTAAAAATGGGTAAAATAATACAATGTTGTACTCAATATGTATCCCAAAAGGGAATTTTTCCACAAAAGAAGAGACAAAATTGTAAACACACTATAATTATAAAGTGCCAATACTTTTTCATTCCCATGGAGCTTAGTTGTCTTTTATTTTCACTCATAATTTATGGGGAAAAGATGAAAGACTTGAAATTATTCATTGATCGATCAAACAATGGTATTCCTTTCAAATTAGAGAAAAGTGAATAGAGGGTAGTTTTTTGTGCCGGTGAAAATTTTGAGCTATGATTTAACCCATCGATGTTTTATTAAGCCAAGATCCAACCTAGCAAAAAAATTTAAAACATTTAGAACTATTTTTTTAAGCACACATGTTAACCCAAAAGAGGTTCCAGATATCCAGAGACGATTCTTGAGCCTATTCCATCTCTTGTACACCATTCAGAGGAAGCAACTTCATCTAGCTAATCCTATTCATATGAGATCCAGAGAGACCATACTATTGAATTAGGAGGAAAATGATAAAGTTATTTCATTCACCTTAGAATAAGTTTCTCTTAGCATGTGTGTGTTAATAAATGTTTACCTCATGTAAACATATTTTGTTTTAGAGTTTTATCTCTCCTATTCACTTGAGACCACGATGAATTAAGGGAGGAAATTAGGAATAAACTTAGGTTAATTCATCATTTATAAAGTTGTAAATTTAAAGTAATTAAATTTTATTACTTTAACTTAGTTGTTAGTTATTTCTTAGTTGTCACATCCCTAGTTTAGTGGGGGTTATTCTATTGTTGCTCTATTGTTTATGGATGTTCTTAGATGTGATTAGTTAGGGGAAATATCTATTTCTACATTTTTTCAATAGTTAGTATATTTGATCCACTTCCAGTGGATGTTTTTATTTTTGTTCAATGTCTATAAACATTACAACTTCATCTGTTTAATAATGAAGAGTTTCCAAAATATTACATTTTTAACAACACCTTGCCACACTCGTATCAAAATTTGTGCACGCTTCTTTTCTTATCCCTTGTGTACTCTTCTACATGAAAATATATTTGATCCTCCTTTGTATGCATATGCTACTTTCTCTATGCACTCACCACATACTTTTTACTATTATGTCAACCATTTGTGTAATCACCCAATATTTCTATGGGTCCTCCTTATTTCCTTTTTCCTTATTAGCCTCCACATGCACCATATCCTTATCCAAAATTTTTATTTGATATTTCTCTTTACCTTACATGATCCTACATAAAACATCCTAGGTAGTTAAAAATTGAGATCCAACTCAAGTGGATCAAGTGAGTGGTAAAACCAGCCTTTAGTATATTGGAGTTGATTGTCCCAACTTCCTAATCCAATGATCTATCTTTAGACTCATGTGCTTCTTATTTCTTATCTTCTATATTTTTATCACCTTTCTGCTATGACCTTTCTATAGTGCATTTTTCATATATGTGGGCTTCGACCGAACATAGATTGACATCCTCTAAGTGTTTCTATACATTCTCTTCCCTATGATTTATGGATTGATCTTATTTGTTTACTTCCTCTTAGAGCCTTCCTAGCATATCCTCATATGCGCCCACATCATCATTGGGCTCCACTCTTCTGCAAATCTATTTCCTTACACACCATTTCCCTTCCTATAGATGTGGGATATTTCTATGCATTCCCTTCCTTCCATTGTGCTTATTTTGACTGTGTTGGGCCACAAAATTTCCTTTCTTGGGCCCCGATTGAATTTTTATACATCTACCTCTCGACCATATTTGATAATTGTATCTCTTCGTGACTGGACAATACTAAGTCTCAATCTACTTATATGCAGATCTTATCTTTACCTTTTATGGCCTACGAACATATTATTTGTGCATGTTATCCTCATCATATTCTGCATACACCTTTCCTTTTCTTCCTTTCTTGTTGTGCATCTTCTTTCTTCTTACAAACTTAATCCTTTGTATCATGTTATTTTTACCTCTTAATACCTTCGATAGATACGTATCTCCACTCTGCATACCTATGCTAGCAATTTTCTCTGTTCCTTCTCTCTTGAGGTCTACATATATCCCTTTTTCTGCATATTTCCCATTATTCTCTCTTTACATTTACACAATAATATAACCCACTTGACCAATTTATCTTCTTTGTTGCCTTTACAAAAATTATTCTTCTCGTAATAATCTCTTTTAATTACTGCACTTAACATTGCTTGCATACTCCTCCACCTTTCTTCCTTTGAGATATTCATGGACCTCTTCTCTTCCTCTTGTGCTTTCCTTAATGTGTAATGTATCAATTAACTTCTCCAATTGTTTATCCTTAGTTACCTTAAAAGATAACTCTACTTTCTTTTATGTTCTATAGAAATTTTCATTTGTGCATTCATCTTCCTCTTCCTCCCGGGATATTTCTCTTTAGCACACTCTTCATCACTCATCTACACATTCTAGGCCTTGCATATTTGTAGCCACTAATTTTCTATCTCTTCTAATTGTGATCTTAGGTCATCCTTATCAACTTTCTCATATTTTCTTTTATCCTCCTCTACCTTGGGAACAATACTCCTACACATTATCATTATGTTGAAGTGTACCTTCTAGTATTTCACTCCTAGTGTTATACTCATCACAATTCTCTTTTCACCCACTTCTTAACTCTTGATCTTGGTTTATCCTACATTTACGATTACATAATACTTTTTTGTTTCACGATGCATGTTCCCTCTCCAATAAATCAATATGTTCCTGGGGCTAGTCCTCCTCTTTGTCCTCATCCTCATCCTCCTCCATTTGATCCTCTTCCAACTAATTTTTCTCCCCTTATTCCTCTTCAACCTCATATCTATTAACATATAAATATATAATGATAAAAATTACAATTGTTTGAATTTAAAATTTATGTAACTCACAACTAATTAAACAACATGTCTTATTGGCACAAAGCCATTCTCATTGGCCCACTTGATGAATTTGGTCGACTCCTAATCCAATAATTTTAATGTTTCTTGCACCTCTTTTATTGCAAGTCTATTATAGTGGGTTTCTTGCAAAAATAGTGAAATGAAAAAAATATATGAGTATTAATAATTTATGTAAGAGAATTTCTATAATGAAATAAAATTATAGAATAACTTATATTGAACTTACAAATTTGTTTACTAACTCTTTGCTAAATTTTGTTTTCCTTTCGATGGGTCACATGTCCTCCTTTTTGACTCGTGCTTTGTAACCTAATAGTTGGTTACTTTTCCTCCTTGTGTTAATTATAATATTTGTTAAATATTTAATTAATAAAAATATAAAATTTCAAATATCATAAATATCACAAATCCATTTTTGATAGAGTGCATCCCAATCTTCTTCAATTACATTAGGCGATCAAGAAGTCTCCTCTTTGCATTAGTGTTTCCTTCATATTTTAGTTGCATAGTATATATATAAAATAATTAGTAAAAGATTATTTTTTTAAATGAACTATTACATTAAAAATTTACCCCGATGTACCTCGTTAATTCTCTTAAAACCTTATGTTATATTTTTAGTAATCTTGTTTTATAAAGCACACATTCCCAAAATCACTTTCAGTTAAATCAATTAGCCTCTTGTGATTTTCTTCTAGGATTTCATTCCACTCTTTGTGACAATATGATTTGAATATGTTGCACACTCAATCAACAATTCTTTTCTTGAAATACCTGAAACCCAAAAATTAAAAAGGTTTAAAATATCATATTTTCAATATTAATAAAACAAAAAATAATAAGTTGACATTAACATAAACTAGTAAAAAGATAAGTTGACAAAAACTAATTAAGACACTTAAATAAAAAAACATATTAAAATACATACTTTCCCCAAACATCCTCTAGTATGTTGTCATCATTATTTACATAGAGAGTCATTCCCAAGGCCCTCTCACTTTGTGTTGATATCTATTGCAGAGATAAGGCAAGAGGTTCCATCATCGTCAAAAGTTGGTGGGGTTATGTCCTCCTCATCATCATACCCCCTTAGTGAATTAGGGATTATGTCATTGAGGCTAGATGGGGTGATATTTTTTCATCTTCATTTTCTTGGTTTTTTGGATTAGGCTAAGAGGGTACTACACCCAAACTAGATTTGTAATTAAATTATAAGTTTTCATTATTGAATTAAATAAAATCAATTTGATAACAAAACAAATAATTATACCTCCAAGGTGGTGACTCCTTACTACAACCAAAGGGTATGCAATAATATCTCCCTCATCATCCTCCAATTCTATAAGCAAAGTAAACCTATCATAATGAAGTGTTATTATTTTTTAATGATAATAAATAGTTTAAAATACTATAAATTTAATCAATCAAATAAAATAAAATTATATTTTAAAAACTATAAAATCATACCTCGTTAAGGGTCGATCCTAGATGGTAAGGGATGACCATTTCTACGAAGAGAATCCCAAATAAGAGTGAACATGTCATTATAAAGTTTATTGGTTAACATGTATATATATATATGAAAAATACTCTTTAATTGCAAAATAAAATTAGAAACTAATACCTATGTGGTGGATGTGTGGAGGTCGATGGACATGAAAGTGTAAAAGGCCTTCATGCAAGTTTTTCCAAATCCTCCTCCATGTCATGTCATGTTGAAGCATAAATGCTAGATCCTCCACACATAAATGTGTCAATTAAATGACCCATAACTTTTCGTCATCTCTAATATCAATTAAACATGCAAAAAAATCAAAATCAAAATAGTGAGATGGAAAATATACGAAACTTATAATATGATTATAAAGTTTTACAATATTAAATATTATACATCATAGCTTTAACAATTACAATGTTTAATTAATTTAAAAGTGATATATTTCTTTGCATAATATGACTTGAATGATTTTTCATGGTGGCACTAGAACCTCACACATAAATAATTGACGAGCTCGCACATGACACTTTGCTCTTTTTTATCATAGGAGGTTCATTGGATTGTCATTATTATCTACCAATAGTGGTGTGGGTTGAAATGGAAGGGATTTTCAGGCTAGATTGAGATTTGGAATTAGGACACTTGGTTTTCGAAACCCTTGTCGGACCCATGTCCACCCAAATCAAGTGACATATATTACATAATCATCCTAACATTATTAAAGGTTTCTTCAAAACATGTGGGTATTTCCCCTTGTCACTAAAAATTTACAACAGTAAAATATCACCAACATGGGAATGTCCCCAAGGTGTGGGATGCATTAAACAAGCCCAAACCAGAGGTCTACAACTTGGAACATTCAACCACCATTTGGGCATGATATCTTTACGTTTTAGAGATATACCTTTACAATAATAATTAAAGTTACATTTATAGGATAAGAGGGGAGAAGAATGTATCTAAAGATTCCATTGAAGATTTCATTCCATGTCTATCCATTTGAAGAAGGATCTAGAAGATCAAAGATGCTCAAAAGGAGGAAATTCAACCAAAATTACCTCTAGGAGTATATTCTAAGGATCATTGACATTTACCACCATGAATGATGCCTTGGTATACAAGTAAACCTTCTTCTTAGCCCTTGACCAGTGGTGATCCCATCAAATCAAGAGGGGAAATAAAAATTGACTTGTCACTTGTTCAAAATGTCCATGAATACACACCAAGAACATTGTAGTGGCTTAATTCTTGTTAAACAACATGTTTCATTCTCCCTTATGCATTTTATCGGGACTGTTAGGATAAATTATGCATTTTATAATTAATTATTTAACTATTGTTATTAATTAATTATTGTCTTTATATGGTTTTACTAACCATATTTGTCTTTAGTTTCCACAGTATCATTGTTATGATTGTTATAACAATTATGTGCTTCCCGGATGCATTTTGGAAGTTGTTATAATAATTATTGTTGTATTCATATGTTGTACAATTCCTATAAGAATTGCAACACTCCATTGTATTCCTAGTTGATTGAGTTTAATAGAATTTATAAGGCTTCCTACTGCTTTCTCAATCGACATTTGGTACCAGCAGTGAATCAAGTTCCCAAGGTTGGAGAAGGTCAGCAGAGGAAGGAGAATTTGTGGAGAAGAAATCGATCAATGGAGAGCCGGTGTTGCCTCCTACAGCCTCCCACAACCCCTCAGTAAACTCACAACCTCCCGTACGTTATCCGTAAATGGAACGCAAATTTATTTATTTTCCTCGTGCTCTCTGCACTGAAAAATTTGCTTCGAGAATTTTTTATAGTTTATAAAGAATCAGATTTTTTAAATTTTTTTTTTTTTTTTCCCAATTGCATTTGCAAAAGACTTGGTTTGTTCTACATTGGTCGGGTTGGCCTCTCTCACAGAGTTGGGGATCTTCACTTGTTTCTTTGGCTTTGGACGAGTGGTAGACAACCGTGTATTCATGTATATTAAAGGCGAGTTGTTTTCTCTCATAGAGCTCAAAACCGAGTTGCTATCTAGATAGAGGGATCTGTTTGGTGATTATTGTGGGCTGAGTTGTGCAAACATTGGAAGCAAGCACACAAAAATAGCAGAGTGCAAGCCATTCGTGTAATATCATTCACCAATCAACGAATCCTATAGAAACCAATACCAAGCGGTGAAGTCAATGAAGCAAGAGAGTCGGCCTAACTTTGATCGAGCTCCATACCCGCGACCCGCAATCACACGAAGCAAAACAAAATAAAAGAAGAAAAGGTGTTTCAAATCAAATAAGGAGAAATTCTAAACAAAGTGGTTAGGGCATCATTATCTTCAATGCAACGAACTCTGCATACAAACCAAAACCATATGAGAAAACTATAACAGCGGCTCAGAGTAAATAAATAAAAATGGCAGCAGCAAATATAATGCATTAGATTCATTTTTTAAGCTTGGATTAACTCTAATCCACATGCAATCTCGTCCTCCAACATGCAGGCCATGTGGAACCTCTGCCACATCTTTTTTAATGAGGTAAGTCATTTTTTCATCTACTTCATATACAATTTGCTTCATTTCATTACCCAAGCGCTCATAGAGCCTAAGTGGATAGTGGAAAAGACTTGGTAGTGGGAGGTGCATGGTTCAAATCACACAAAACAACACAAGTTTTTGAATTTTAAAATTTGGAGAAAATTTAGAAAAATAGCCAAAGTTGGAGGAGGATTTAGCAGAAAAACCACTGCTAAACCATTTAGTTATAACTAAATAGGTCACTAAATATTTAGCGAGAAAAACCCTAATTTAGGGTAAAAACAAATTCTCCATTAAGCCTGTTTTTTATTTCAGGAACATTTGCCAAAGGAAGACCATCCAAAACTTCATCTTGGGCCTTTTTAATGGTTTCCAACGCATCAAGGGTCATTTTGGGCTCTAGAGGCCACAAGGGCCCACAAAACAAAAAAATTCCTTGCCATTCAATTTTTTCCAAATTTTTGAATGTAATTTGTATACTTCATAATATTGTACTAATTTGCAGGTTGTCATAGTCAACTGCAAACATTGTAACTACTCAGAAACTGGAAAAAATTGTAATACAAAATAGTAAAAATTGGTTCTGTAACACTCACGAGATCCTAGATCTCATTCGTAACATATCTGGTATATATGGTGCCTCTAGGAAGCGCTTACAGGTAAAGCCACTACAACTACTACCGCACTTAATGCCTAATATAGTCAGTAATAACGCCGTCTCTGGGCATCAACCCTTTAAATCAACGGTGAGTAATAACGTCACAATGCATGCACTATGAGCCATCTCATCCGTCTTTGAATGATTACATGACATAAATCTAGACTAAGAAATTATCCGAGTATATAGTGAAGTTACGTGACGCGTATGAGGATATTTATTTGAGCAGGTGTCAATAATCACATAGACCCCTTTCAAGACTATCTTCTTCGTACCACGCATTAAATTCTTTCACGTACGTTAATGCCTCTTTCATGTATTTCCGTGTATATAGAAAGCGTGAGCTTCTTCCACGTACCACCGGGTATATCGTAAGAGCGCATATATAGAAAGGTTTGGTATATCGACCGACGGTATATAGATGGGGAGACCTTGTACCGGAGTGATAAGTGCCAAACTTTGTCGGTGATTTTTGTAAAATGGGCACCAATGCCCCCAAATTTATTCTTCCAAATTCAGAACTACTATTAGAAGCAACTATGTTGTATGGAAGACAAAAATCAAGACACAACTTGAGTTTGAACAGATCCGCTTGTCAGGATCGGTACTATGACCAAATCAATACATCGATAAAACACAATAGTGGTAGTTCGATAAAGCAAATCAAAAAGCTAAATTCATCATTTTTTTCGAGTGTCCGATGATGTGCAACCCCACATTCATGATGCCACAACAGCCAAATAAGCGTAGGATAAGTTAAGCACGGTATACAAGCCCAAAAACAAGAATGTTATATTGTATTTGCAAAGTCCGTTACACACATCAAGTTCAAACATAATGAAAAAATCAAGCTTTCTTAAGAAGATTTATAGAATTAAGGACTTCATTTCTAGCCCTAGGAGAAGTGGTCAAGATGATGCTCTCATTCCCATTGTTCTGAGAGCACTCCCTTCTTCATACCGTATTTTTGTAACAACACTAAACTTGTCAAACATGACAGTTAGTTTTGACAAATTGGTAAACCTGCTGCAACAAGAGGAAGCCATGTATAATAAGGATGATGAAGAGGAGAAGGAACTTTCTTCACATCAAAAATGGAAAGGAAAAGGTAAAGGAAAACCTAATTCCTATCGAAGTCCCAACATCAAAATCAGTATCACAGGGACAAACAACATAAGAAACAATGTCCAATCTACAAAAGAGGACATGACCTATAAGATTGTTGGTATAATACTTACAAGAAAGGTTCATCAAACAACTCTAGACCTCCACAATAACAATCTTATAAGGGACATTCTAACCACAATCAAGGGTAGAAAAAGGGTAAGTGGAAAACAATACCCCATTAGCAAGGAAATATTGTTGAGCAACAAGAATAGTCGATAATGAAGACTTCTTGTACATTGCTTAATCAAGTGAACCATCCACGCCATCTAGTGATGTCTAGTATGTTGATTCAGAGCCACTCGACACATGACCGACCACGAGATTGGATTAATTCAATGAGGGACACGCCATCAAAAATCATGTTTTGTTAGGAGATGATTCTTCATATACGATTCAAGTGGATTGGGAACATTTCTCTACCCCTTGGTTCACACAACTACGAGACTATCAAATGTCTTATATGTCCCTGGGTTGACAAAGAATTTGCTTTCAGTCAATCAACTCCTTGATCACATCCTTAAAATTGACTTTGATAGTCATTCTGACAAGAAAATGTGTTTAATTCGAGACAAATCATGAGGCTCAAAAATAGTTGCGAAAGCCTCCAATGTGGGACGCATGTTCCAGCTTGATTTTGTCCACAGAGATGATCAAGCACTTGTGGCTAAGAACTCTACCTCAGCATAGTTGTGGCATTGGAGACTTGGTCATGTAAGTTTCAAGTATATTAAGACACTTTGTAGGCACAATATGGTACATGGGCTACCATCTCTTTAGAAGGATATAGACAAGTGTCCACATTGCCTAAAGAAACAACACACGAGCTTTGTTCCGAAGAGTACATATCGAGCTCATGGTAAGTGTGATATAGTTCATATCGATCTTTGCAACTGATGTAACCAAGTCATTTTGGATTTCAAAGACTTCATGCTTTATGTTGATGATGACTAAGGAAAATGTGGTTTTTTGTCTTTGCAAGAAAAGTGAAGCTTTTGAAACCTTCAAAAAGTTGAAAGTAGCAATGGAGAAGGAAACAAGTTGTCACATCAAAACTCTCTACTCGATTGAGGGGGAATTAACCAAGAATGAGTTCAAAGTCTACCTACAAAATCACGATATTCACAACCATTGCCTCCACACACACCGCAAAGAGAATGGTGTTGTTGAGAGAAGAAATCGTACTATCATGGAAATGGTGCGGAGCATGATCGATGACTCGGACTTGCAATAACATTCCAGTTAAAGGAACAAAGACAATGTGTTTTTTTTTAACAAAGTGCCCACATTTGCTCTTGACAGAGTAACACCAAAATAATCATGATCAAAACGAAAACCATATATTACACACCTCGAGTTTTCAAGTGCAAAGCAAGCATGCACATACCCAAGTAGAATAGAATGAAATTGGACATGAAGTCACTAAAACTCATCTTCATCGGGTACAGTGAAGAGACTCTTGGGTAAAAATTGATGGATCTGAAGACCAGAAAATTCTACACTAGCAGAGAAATTGAGTTTTTTATAAGGACGTAGAGTCTCCTCCTCCGTAATCACTAGATGTAGATTTTTCACCAGCTTGTAAATATTGAAGTTGATGTTCCCACAGATGATGAAAGTGAAGATGGGGATGATGGTGTTGATCATACAAAGACCACAACCCAAGGGAACACTTCATCGTATGCCCAAGTGGTTACTAGCACATTACGAGATGCAAGAATGGATGCTCCACCAGACACATCCACCCCTGGACCATGGACTCATAGTAAAGCAAGAGAATAAGTTAACTTTACTTTGATGAGTAGAGTAATTGAATCTAATAAGCCCTCTATAGTCCAGAATCCCTACAATCAAAAGATTGGAAAGATGTGATGGATTTTGAATATCAATCAATGATGAAAAATAACACTTGGGAGCTTGTCGATCTTCTACCAAGGAAGAAACCCATTAGATGTAGATGGATATTCAAAACGAAGTATAAAGCAAGACTAGTAATAAAGGGGTATGCACAAAAAGAAGGCATTGACTACAAGGGGACATTTTCTCCCACAGCTATGATCAAAATGATCAGATGATCTTCTCTAGCTACAGCAATTGGTTGAAAGTCCATCAAATGGATGTAAAAAGTGCCTTCCTAAATGGAGATTTACAAGAAGAATCCTACATGACTCAACACGAGGGATATGTTGTACCTGGTTAAGAAGCAAAGGTATGCAGACTCAGGAAATCTTTGTATGGCCTCAAACAGCACCCTGCATGGTACATCAAGATTAATGAGCATCTCGCACAACATGGATTTGTTAGAAATCCATATGATCCCAATATTTACGTCAAAAATCAAGGGGGAGATTGTGATTGTTGTTGTCTATGTCAATGATTTAGTCATCACTGGCGCGCTCAAAGTGAGGATGATCAATGCAACGAAGAAAGATCTTAATCGATCGCTTGACATGACTGATCTCAGTGATGCATTATTATCTTGGATTAGAAGTATGGCGAAAGAGAATCATATCTTTGTTTGTCGATGAAATATACCAAGACAACACTTGAGAAATTTAGGACGATTAATTGCACACCAATTGCTACACATATGGATAACAACTTACGCTTATCTCATTCAAATCCATCTCGCGAGGTAAGTGCCACTCTCTATCGATAGTTGATTGGGAGTCTCATTTACCTGACCTACACTAGACCAGATATCAACTTTGCAGTGAGCTATCTATCCAGGTTCATGCAGAACCCAAAGTTTTTCATTAGAAAGCAACAAGGTGCATCTTGAGATATCTCAAAGGATCAGTGGATCTTGGTCTAGAATACAAGAATAACGACAACTTCTTCTTGACTAGATATTTGGATTCAGATCATGTAGGCAATATTGATGATAGAAAATACACTTCAGGATTTATATTCTTTATGGGATCTTGACCAATATCATGGGGAGGAAAGAAACAACACTTTTTTTCTCGTTCTTCCACAGAAGTCAAGTATCGTTTTGCAAGAGAAGCTATCTATGAAGCGATTTGGCTACATCGTATACTAGAAGGACTTGGAATACCACAGGACAAACCAACCACCATGTATGTTGACAATGAACGTGCTCTCAAACTTGTTCACAATCCAGTGTTTCATGAAAGAACTAAGCACATTGAGGTATAGGTTCATTTCATACGCGAGCATGTGTTGAAGCACAACATACAACTTCAATTTTTATAACAAATTTAACAATGAGCAGATATCTTCACAAAGTCACTTACATGTGACAAGTTTGATTTGTTTAGAGAGTTCCTCTCCTCATCCCTTGAGACAATGCACAATTAAGGGGGGGGGGGGGGATGTTAGGATAATTAATTATGCATTTTATAATTAATTATTTAACTATTGTTATTAATTAATTATTGTTGTTATATGGTTTTATTAACCATATTTGTCTTTTATTTCCATAGGTATAATTGTTATGATTGTTATAACAATTATGTGCTTCCCGGATGCATTTTGGAAGTTGTTGTAACAATTATTATTGTATTCATATGTTGTACAATTCTTATAAGAATCAGAGCACTCCTCGTATTCTGGTTGATTGAGTTTAATAGAATTTATCAAGCTTCCGCCCTCGTTGCTCAATCTATAGGGACAAGAAGGAACATTCCACCTAAGGCATAATTTTCAAGTTAAGGGATCAATTTGATGCATCCAACTAATTTGGGTGTCATTTGATTGAGAAATACAATTAAACCATCTGAAACTCTATCATTATGATCTCTTCACTCCTTTAACCATATTATATGAAATTTTACTCAAATTGAAGCTCATTAAACAAATTTCCAATGATATGATATGTAGGTGAAACTAATCTCTAAATAAAAATATATCATCCAAAAACCAAAATCCATTTCATAAAAACAACAACTAGTAGTAATGATATCCATTTGGTCAAAAATTGTCGATGAGAGTGACCTAAAACTACTCCCAACAAGTATTAATTCTCAAGAGATTTTCAACGATGCCAAATTTTTCTGATTTTATGACCCAGAGAAAAATGTATGGTTTCTCAAGATCCACAACTGCTTTACACAATGGAAGGCCAAAGGGCCTTCAAATTTCACCTTAGATGTACTTTTTCCACGTGTTGCATCTTGATTCATGATTTTATTTATGCTTCCCAATAAAAATTGATGTCATGTGTTCTCTACATGGACCAATGATAACCTTTCATGTTCTTGGGTTGGTCATACCTCCTAGGCTCTAACTATTCAACTATGTGACTAACCACAACCTTTGATATTTTCTCGAGGATTTTGGAGGCTTGGGTCCTTGAAAATGATCGGTTTGAATGTCACAAGCCCATATTAAGCATAAAACATGTGATTTTCATCAAGTTTTTTCTTGTTTTGAATTATTCATGCTTAGATCTAGCATGTAGAAGCACTTTATGCAAGTTTTAAAACATCGGAGTGTAAAAATGAATGGATAACCACAAAGCCTCCAAATCTTTTATTTTGATCATTTTCCTAAAAAATAAAGTGTGAGCTCATTTTTGACCTTGAGCCATCAGATGGATTTCAAAACCCCCGTCCAAGCCATGTCCACCTAGTAATGGATTTGACATGTATTACATAATCATCCCATCATTCATGGAGGTTTCTTCAAAACATGTGGGTGTTTCCCTCATTAACATCTCTAATTTTTTGGGTGTGTTCGATGTGCTTATTTTGATTCTTTGATGACGTTCATGGTGTAATGAGGATGGGAAAATCCTTCTTTTGGCTATGGTTACAATTATTGGATCGTCTCTTCGATTATGTCATTCATATTATCATTGGCATTCTCTATTCATCAATTGAAAACACGCTTGAGCCTACATGATTGTAATGCAAAGGTGCAATTGTAGTCCTAATGAATTTCCATCATCTCTATGTAGTTTGATTTTTTTGGTAATTTCCCTCCTCAAAGCATTTTATGTTGCATGGAACTAACCTTTGGTTGTCTACCCATCCAAGCAATCGGGTGTGAATGTTTCATATATTGATCGATCACACATTACCTAGGAGCATCCAACTGATGTTATGGAAGTATTTTTATGAGAATGCTAGATAGGAGGATGTCAAGGAAGTATTTGAGTGGCAATTCCCATGCATTGGGACTAGTTTTACTTTTTCCTTCTTGGATATTCCTTGTCTTTGCATATATTATTTATGTTCATTTTGCGCTTCTCTCCTCAAATAATTTTATGTTGTTTGGAATTAACCTTTGGTGGCCCATTCATGTAGGAAATGGGGTGTGAATATTCTATATTTTGATCATATTGCATGCTTCCTTGGGGTATCTATTAATGTTATGGAAGTGCACCGGCAATAATTGTATTTGTGCATTGCGAGCACGAGTGTGAATTTTCATATAGGAAGAATAGAAAATCAAAACATTTTGGACATGGAGTGATTTATATTCAGAAATTATTTTTTTATACTAACTATACCATAATAGTTCCACTTACACCACTCATTAAAATTACCTCGGCATTCTAAATTGTGTTTCCATTTTTTTCATTTTATGTAGTACGAAAGTAACCTTTGATGGCCCATCCATGTAGGTAATGGTGTGTGAATGTTTCATATCCCGATTGGATTACACGTTGTCTAGAGGCATCCATCGATGTTATGGAAGTGCGTTGGAAACAATTTTCCTTGTCCATTGCAAATTGGGTTTGAATGTTTCATATAAGTAGAATAGAAATCCTTCTATGTATTTCACAAAGACACCTTTAGGTTGATATAAGCCTTGTACTATAGTATCGTACCTAAAGTTAGTTAGTGTGTAAAAAGAGACATTGATTTCTTTTGACATGGGATATGTTCATATATAATAACTCTTGAATAGGGAACATACTCATTGAAAACCCTTACAAAAGGTCCATCATTTCAAATGATTCAATTTTATATGATATAATATATTGCAAGTGATTCACCTTTTTCTTTACGTTTTGAATGACGAAACAGATAGGGTTATGGGCTAGGAGGAATACCCGTTAAATGGGTTGGTTGATGGTTATTGTGTGCATTCTCCGACTTCTCAATCCAATGTTGATTGTGAGAGATTCCTTTTGGCTAGGAGGAAATACTTGTAATAGAAAAGAGACCACAAAAGAGGAGTTAAACGATATATGACAGTGGGGACTCGCCTAACCTATGCTAGTTCCGGAAGTGTGATCCTTCCTAGATGGTTGTCAATCCATTGTTTTAAAACAAATGAATGCGAGAAATAAATAAAATCCTACTATATTTGATATGATTTTGGTATCTCCTTCAAGTATAATAAGAAAACCTAATCACAACAGGTAGGTTATAGTTGGATCTAAAGGAGGAGGTAACTATCAAGGTACTAGGTCCGGTCGTGGTCCGATTCTGGGTTGTTTAGGTCAATCGATAGGGGTTATTTGGATCCATTTTTGGACACGGTATAAAACACGAGATATCGATGTCGGCCTAGTATGACCGACGCCGGTTTAGCAATAATTGACAACGGTTACATCGCGGGTTTTGAATAACTCAATAGTTTATGATTACGAGGTTTGATCTAGGAATTGATAGAGATGGTAGGGTGGATAAGGAAGTTTATAGAAGTCTCAAGTGTATTCAGGATGAAAATAGACGAGGATGGGTGATTTGGCGGTGTGGGTAAGAAAATGGTTGGGTTACGGTTGGTAAGGGATAGAAGAATGAACATGCAAAGTGTAGACTAATAACAGGAGTAACAAAAGCTACTAACTAAAATAACAATGTTGGTTAGTGATACACTTACTGTGATGCAGGTTTGATGGTTGGATGGAGGTGACAGTTGATCAGAGGAATGGTGTTTAGTGCCGTGGCAAAGGCCTCTCGGAATTCTACCAAGGGTGCAATGCTTCTAAATCTATCCGAATAATAATTCTAGATTCTGGATGCACGGAAAGATGTTAGTTCTGCTTTACACGTAGCTCCGATCTCACTCTCCTCTACTCTCGAATGTGTCAATATCTCAAAAAAGGTTGTTAAGGTGAATAAATGGAAACCGACGATACTTCCATCTTGACCGGGCGTCGGTTAAGGCAGATTCCCTAGGTTTACTAAAATGGGCGAGATCTTTCTAATTTCTTGGGCCAACTTGGTTTGTTGGTGTGGATCAAAACAAAATTTTACCTTCTAATGAGTGGGAATGTGGTTAGAGAAATCTTAGTCATTGATTTTAGGGTTAGACTAAATCTTATCTCATTAAGGCAAGTAAGACTTAGTTATTGTTAGTTATGGAAACTTGCCAAGAATAGGTCTAGGGTGAGGTGGTTGGATGAGGTGTCTAGCTAAGGTGGAAATTAGGTAAATTAAATTAATAAAATAATGGATATTATGCGGATGAGTATTTAATTTACTTAAAATAATTAAATTAATTATTAATGTGGGGTGAAAGGGGGCCATGGTTAGGTGTCCATGTTTAAGTTGGTTATCCGATCGAGGGCAAAGCGAAATGTAACAAAATTTAGGTGTCTACATTTGCCCCTTTTGTCACGTAGCTTGTATTGGTAAGCGATCTTGACAAAAATAATAAGTGGGTGCCCCATGTGTGGATGAGGTGTTAGCAAGAAGTGGTGAGTAGTTTGATAAAAGGTGGATGTGGTGAAAAGGAGCATAGATGTGGGTGAATGTGGGAAAGGGTAGAGGTTAAAAATAGGAAAACAGGTAAATGGGCCAGGGTCAAAGGTAGTGGTAGTCAAACAAATGCACGCGTTATAAATTACGACACGGTTCCAAGTTGAAGAGCTTGAAAACTCTACATCACACAAGGTCGATAGGTTTATCCAAACAAGGTTGAAGTGATGTCGGTATCCAAGGCATAGGATATGGTGCAGAAACACAACATAGGTCGTGCGCAGAACATTTACGTATGTTCCAAGACACCAAAGGTGCGGTTAGGATAAACAACACGGCAATAGGAAAGGTAAGGTGATTAGGTCAAATAACACGGGTAATAGTGTCGCAAGGTATAACGAGCACATGAGTTCACAAGTCACTAACAATGTTTCGGGTCCAGGTAGCTAGGTCACGGCACGGGTAGGGCCAAGGTATGGGTAAAATAACAAGTCCCTAAATGTAATTAAGGACAAGGAGAGGTAATGTAGGCTGGTAGGAAGGTGGCAATAAGGATGGGTAAGGTCATGAAGGTGGCAAGTGGGGTAAAGGTGGGTCAAAAATGGGAAAAAGGTACTAAAAGGGGTATGGTAGGTAACCAATGTCGGTTAGGTAATGACCGACGTCGGTTTACTAGGGCACGACATGACTGACGTTGGTCATGTCAATTTGGGTATAAAAATAAAAAATTGACCTATACGGATTCATTTGTATGTTTTTGACTTTTGGAAAATGACAGAGCGTTGAATGAGCTATGTTTTGTCATGAGAGAAGTACGTGGGACCATAACGAGATGACATGGAAAGATCTAGGTGGGAAGAGGAGTCAGGTAGATGGACCCACGAGATCAGGAAGAGAGAGTGGATTGGTGGAGAGGTTGGAGGTAGAGGTGTTACATGGCGGAGGTAGGAGAGCGGTCGGTGGACCACTAGTATAGCGGCCGGACGTGCTACCGTGGAGGCGACACCAAGACGAGGTAAGAGTTAAGATTTTCTATGTATTGTTGTGAAATGTAGAAGGGAATATGGGTTAAGGGGGTGTGGGTAGGGTAGAGAATTTTAAATTTGATGGTTAAAATGGGTGAGAGAAGGGGTGGGAAAAGGCATAAGTAGGTTGAATAGGGTTGGGGAGGGATTTGGGGAAGTTAGGATAGGTGTCTAGGAGAAATGGGCTAGAAATGGGGGAAGAAAATCATGGGTTTGGGTTTGGGCGCAGAATGATGATGGCCGAAGTTGGTCTAGGTAAGGCCGATGTGGTCCGTATATACCAACATCGGTCGATTGAAAGAACCGATGCGGTTTAGCATGGACCAGTGTCGGTCAGGAGTGACCGACTTAGAGGATTTAGGGTGTAGGTTTATTAGGGTTGGGGGTTTAGGTTGAATGGTTTTAGGTTTAGGGTGTTAATGGTTTGGGGGTGTATGGGGTTAAGTTTGGTTGATGGGGTTAGGATCGAGGGTTTAGGTGGGGTTTGGGGTTTAGAGTTTAGATTGGAGAGTTTAGGTTTGTTGGAAAAGGGTTTAGGTTTGTAAGGGCTAGGTGGGGGTTGAGGGTGTTGGTTGTTGGGTTTAGGTTTGTAGGGGTTAGGTGTGGGGTTGAGGGTGTTGGTTGATGGGTTTAGGTTTTAGGGGTTACGTGGGGTGGAGGGAAATGTTGGTTAAATGTAAGTTGAGTAATGTTTGTAATGTGGTGGATGCAGCGAGATAACATCTATAGATGAGGATCCGTGTACCTCCTTTATTATTTTAGGTATGATCCAATGTCACCGCCGATGAGTGGAGGCACGTGATGGGCGTCAATTTGATAGGTGTGAGACGTTACGAGGCATATAATAGGGTAGCCTAGCCTTACGGTCGCACTCATCGATAAATGGGATGCAGCGACCAACACATTCTATTTGCCGACGGGTGAGATGACAGTCACCCTAAGGATATCTATCGGATCTTGCACCTACCGATAGTGGGACAACATATGTATTTTATCTCCTCGAGGCCTCCGAGGAGTTGATGTTGATAGTTTTTGGTGAGGGTATGGCAGAGATGAGGTTCCATAACACCAGTCTGAGCTATAGTGAGATGTATACATCCCATCCAGAGGAGATAAGGCTAGTTGTTTTGATTATGGAGGCAGTATGTTGCTTCACACTACCAGATGCAGAGGTTGGGATATTCCCATAGGTGTTGATGGGGGTCTTAAACGACATGATAGAGGAGAGGACCTGATTTTCTTGGGCACCAACATACTTGGTGTAGTTGTACATGGAGTTGTGGGCATATATGAGATTACATTGTTCAACCTATGTTGCACCTTTCTTCTCCACTATTGGGCATATAAGCACATTGTATGTGTGAGGCCACAAGGTATGCCTTGGGATGATGCATTCGAGTGGGGTTTTGTTCGAGTGGGTTACATGCACTAGGTGCCGTGAATCGAGCATGTAAAGTTATCGTGGCTACACACGATGTAGCTTATTACACGCGTTTGCTAGAGGGGTTGTCAACATGAACATTATTCGAGACCCTATGTGAGTTTTCCATCATATGGGAGGATGTATGCGGAGTTAGATGAGTTATAGTTGGTTCGATGGATAGAGGGGCACCGCATGGGAGAGCATGAGCTGATACTGCGTAGACAGGTCGACGATAGTTTGGACTATTGTAGGATGTACCACATCCCTTCCCACAATGTAGAGGGATGACATGGAGAGGCCGATGTCCCCTCCACGACCTACCGTGCGAGATGGGGTGGGAGGAGGCACCAGTGGACCAAAGCACATTGATGATGTCGGGTGCACTGAAAGATACAGATAGTGGTGGGAAGCTCAACTATGAGTAAGACCACCTGCACTAGAGACATCCAGACGTGCCACCCTCACACCCGAGGGACATGTTACAGGACAGTGGCCACCTTACGGGCCAGCAGTTACAGGAGTTTACAGGTCAGGTGACGAGGTCAAAGGTAGAGGTGGTCACGCACAGTGCACAGTGGTGGCCCTTCGAGGCCCCAGTCACAAAGATTACAGGGCGGTGTACCCGCACAAGGTGGGGCCAGAGATGGGGAGTAGGTGGCCACCCTATGTGGACAGTGATAAGGTTGAAGGGTTAGTTAGCCATTGCATAGGCATGGATTGTGGCCTTATAGGCCCAGGATTGCTCACGAGCACCGGCAACGACCGCATAGGAAACAGAATAAGGCTCGGGGACGTGGTCCCATGGTACAAGTACAAGGTCAGAGACCCTTAGTGACAAGGAAGAGTACACAGGTTACGGTGAGACCCATGGCACCTCCTCAGACTGTGTCTATGGTGAGATTTAGGGATGCCCTGCATGAGGAGAGGTATTATCAGGATCATTTGGTAGTAACAGGGATAGATGTCCCTTCACATGCGGCGTATAGAGCACAACATGCCTTGAGTAAGAGGACTCGATCCCGCACTCACAGTGTGAAGAGCACAGGGCCTGGCGAGCCCGAAGGAAGGAGCAAGGTGAGGCCAACAAGGTACAGAGGCAAGATCCAGGTGAGGGGCCATTGACTGCTAGATCGAGGCCCACAGCAGGTAGTGAGGCGGGTGCAGGGCACCACACAGGAGCGGCAGAGGAGTCGGGAGAGACCGACTCAAATATCCAAGGGGCAGACAAGGGATATCGTCGTTTTGGATAGTATAGGGATTATCTATGATATAAACCGGCCTGCGTGCCAATGATTTTTTTTTATATGATATCGACCAAGGTCTGTGTGCTGATGATGTTTTGCATATGATATCGGCCTATGCGTAGATGATCTTAAGACATTTGTATTAGAGACAGTGTATATTGGAGATATTTGAGCAGACAGGTAGAGATCTTGATGATTTATATATATATATATATATATATATATATGGTAATGATGATGTTTATAGGCATGATGTGTATATGTATTTTCATGATAATGTTGTATATTCGATGGGAACTAGGTGAGTTAGGCATTATAGAGTCAAGTTATAGGCATGAATGGAGTCAAGTCATATGCATGGATGGAGTCGGGTTGGTTTAGGCATGGATCGAGTCGAGTCCTAGTACGGATCAAATTAGGTCATATGCATGGATGAAGTCATTTTAGTTTAGGCATGATGGAGTCAGGGTTTAGGCATGAATCGAGTCAAATTCTAGACATGGATTGAGTTAGGTCATAGGCATGGTTGGAGTTAGGTTATAGGTATGATAGAGTCAGTCATAGGCCTAGTTGGAGTCAAGTTTTGTTTGGATTTAAGTTCCAAATTATTGGTAAAAAAGGAAACAAATGATGATGGATATGCATGTTATGTTTGAAATTTCTAAATATTTGTGAATTGTGGAAATTGGTGAACATTATGATGATGTGTGGAAAAATGGTTGATAGTGATGTTTGTTAATTGGTGTTTGTTTGGTTTAATTTCTATTTATTGATATAGAAAGGAAACTAACTAGGGTAGAATGTGAATAGGAATGAAAAAGGGGGAAGCGGTCAAGGTAGAGAGAGGTCCGAGCTAACCTCCAAGGGCCCGATGCCCTCGGAGTGCTTCCTACATAGTCCCGGTGAAAAGGGACCTCGAGGTGCCATGTAGTTCTCCCATAAGGTAGGGAAGATTATGATGAAGTAGAATAATGAATGTGCAAGTGCTTTAGGCATTTTGAATGTAGGTCATAGGCATGGTTGAGTTTAGGTCACAGGCATGGTTGAGTTTAGGTCACAGGCATGGTTGAGTGGTTTTTAAATATAAGTGTCAATGATCTGGTCCTGTATAGGATAATCAATAAGTAATGAGGAAGGTGGATGGTAAGAGGTGGTAAAAGATCCACTTAATTGATAAGAACCCTAATGAGTCGATCATACCTAAGAGGGGCTCATGAACAAAAGACCCTAAAGGCATTGCATAATGGACCATTCTAAAGGTGAAGAAAGTCACATTATCACGAAATGTCACGTTTGTGGCAAGTCCCTTGAGTAAAGAGGAAATTAGACAAAAAGGAAAGGAGGTGAGAATGGGTGATTGAGCGTAACTTAGTGTAGACAAAGATGTTTTTTTGGAACAAGTAATCCAAGATCAAGAATAGGCAAGTCCATGACGAAAAAGTGTCATCTTTTTCTTCATTTGTTTGTTTTTTTTAATAGACTGATCGATGTGGGAAGTATATATGGGATGAGTATATTATCTCCTTGAGGTCTTCGTGAAGTTGATCGATGCGGGAAGCTTATGGATATTTATTACATTTTGTAATGACCTTTATATAGTTGTCCTTCAAGGGAGTAGTCTATTTATAGTGGTGGAATTAGAGTGAAGAGATGTCCATTTTGAGGAAGTCATCTTTTGCTGGAACTTTGACTCAAGGAGTTGTATCCCTTTTTATTTTTGGACATTTAAGTCATTGACAAGACTATAGAGGAAGATTAGGTTCTTGTTTAGAAGACAAGACCATAGCATGCAAAGATTAACTATGAAAGAGGTTTTAAGTGATGAATGACCATGGGATTCCATCGTTAAGAAGACTAAAATATACATGAGAATCATGCTACGAGTAGAGCTGTGGTACTCATATTAAAGATAGGGTTGAAATATGACGGAATCACATGATTCCTTTTGAGTTACTGGATCCTCAAAAATGGGTATTATGGAAGGTGAACATCACTCAAGGGACCAACGATCAACCCGACATAACGTGATATAGGAAACAATATTAATAATAAAATGGTCGAAAATGCAAAGCATTAAGGGGCTCAGTTCGGGTTTACCTTCGAGTGAAGACAAACGATAAGCACATAATCCATAGGCATGGGTAACGATATAAGGTCCAAGCCAATTAGGAGAAAATTTTCCCGTTTACTTTTCTCTTCTTTGGTTACATGTTGATTTTCCTTCAGGACGAGGTCGTTGACTTGAAAGGTTCATTCGTGAACATGTTTTTCATAGGCATGTTTGATACGTTGTTGATATATTGGAGATGGTCGAGAGAATTAAGACGACATTCATGTAATAACTCAAGTTACGCCTAAATGATCTTAGCGAAATTCATTGTCATTGAGCATGCCTTGTAGTGAGATGCGGAGAGATGGAATCTGGAATTTGAGAGGAAAGATAACCTTGGTACCATAGACCATAGAAAAGGGTGTGGCATCCCTCGAAGTGTGAATACTAGTATGATAGGCCCACAAGGTGAAAGGGATGTGTGTATGCCAATCTTTCCCAATATCATTGACTACCTTCATAAGAATATTGTTTAAGGTTTATTGGTTGATTCGACTTGACCATTGCTTTGCGGGTAATAAGGTGATGAGAAACTCGAGTTGGATGGTAAAAGTGTCACATAGTTTGCGTAGGGTTTTGTTTTTGAATTATTTTTCCATTATCAGTGATGAGGCGATGAGAACACCAAAATGACAAATGATGTGATGATTGACGAATTCACATATTTTCTTGGCTTTTGTAGAAATGAGGGGAATGGCCTCTACCCATTCAGTGTAATATTCGGTAGCGATTATGATTCATTGGTGGCATTGTGAAGAATGGGGTTGATCTCACCGACAAGATCAAAACCCCATTGAGAGAGGACAAAGGTCTCATGCGACCTACAAGGCATGACTAGGTGTGTGATGGAGATTAGCATGTTGTTGGAATTTCACGCAATGTAAACATAATCACAACAATTGCGGTTTAGGTTTGGATAATAATAGCCTAGGCAAAGGATGTGTTTTGCTACAATGCTAAAGTGATGAGGCCATAAATTGATCATAAATTACCATTATTTTGTCCTTCAAAGTTACCTTCAAAGTAGATTTGCATGTAATCTAAGAACTTATAGTTTTCTTAAGATAGAATATAGAATATATATCTTGTTCATTTTTTATAAATATTTTGTTATCCATTTTATTGACTAATCCTATTTATTATTTGGGAAAAGATGCAATGTTTATGTATACAGGCTCATAAAGGAAAGATAATGCTAGTATTGACAAAAGTGGAATCGATCATGGATGGTATATCTAAACTCAAATTTGATTTAATATTCAGATTCCACTCAAAAATTTATGCAATTACAAAAAAACAATCATCTCAATACAAGATCGTATGCAAAAGTTATAGTTGTTTTAAGTTTGCTCAAGAACTTCCCTTAAACATCCTGGACTAAATTGATTTTGTGGAGAGCTTTTGAGGAATTGTGAAAGATCATATGATCCAATGGAAAATCTGAGAGATTTTTTTGTTCATAATAATGTGATTAAAAAATCTTCATTCGAGATTTTCTATAGGTATTACCAATAAAGAGAGATCTAAATTTTAGTAACTTTTGTAGTCCGAGGAAAAGTGTAAAGGGAAGTACTAAAAGTTCCATAAACAAAAATACAAAATTCAAATGGAAAATCTGATAAAGATTTTTGTTCATAGAGGCAATGTGTTTAGTAAAAACCTCACTTATATTTGCTATAGGTTTTACCGATGAAGAGAGATCTAACTTTTAGTGAACTCGTAGACCGAGGAAAAGTGTATCGGACTAGCAATAAAAGTTTCATAAATAGAAACAAAAAGTCAAAAAAAAAAGAGAGGTTTTTGTTCATAAATGTGTTTAACAAAACTTCATTCAAATTTGTAACATGTTTTACAAATGAAGATAAATCTAACTTTCAGTGAACTGCAATCCAAGGAAAAAGCGTATCGATAAGCGTCAAAAGTTCCACATGAACAAAGTCAAATAGAAAACCCGAGAAAGGTATTTGGTCAAAATTCCAATAATGTATAAGAACAAAATCACTATGATTATTGTTACCAAAAAGCAAGAAGAAGATTTGGGAGCAAATCTTCCTAAAATAAGTGAGATAAGACATTGACTCCAATAATATATCTCTCTCCATATTTTGTGGAGATGGAGATCTTAGTTGTTAGGATTGGAATAAAGATAAGATCATATTGTATTTCCTAAAATAAGGAGTTGATTGGATGTATGAATTATAAATGCAACCTTCCACACTGAGATATGTAATTTTTTTCTCCCAAGAAATAAAGATTTGTTCTTTTTTTCTAATCTTTTAAAGTAAATTATTATGCAAGTTATGAATTAAAAGTATGAATTAAGTCCTCTTCTAAGGAATGAGCTCGCCACTCATTCCAAAGAAGATGGATCAATGTGTTAATGTTTGTTTTCTTTATTTATACGCTTTTTAGCCTATTGGATAAACTTCGGATTTCATGTTATGTGATCCTTCTTCTGTACATTTTTGTTGTGAACCTATAGGTGTCTTTTTATCTTTTAGCAATTTTAATTTATGCAAGTGTGTTTACTTTTCTCGAGAAGTGTGATTTCCTTTATGCAAGTGTGTTTACATTTCTGCAAGTGTGCATTTAAATTTCTGAACATGTGCTTTCATTTATGCAAGTTTGATTTGTGTCTACAAGATTTTCTTACTAATATATTCTTCTCATAATGCATACAACCTTTGGACACCAAACTCGGATAAGCATTATTAATGGAGAGGATTGACGACCCTCATCATAAACCACTAAAGTGACCTCCACAAATTTCATCGTGGACTTCCTTAATGGTATAGGGAATTTTAGAACTCATAAGGCATCGTAAGAGAATTTCTTAATAGTTTCCAAAGTCGCACTTATAAAGAAGACCACCCATGATGACATAACAGGGAGACACTTTTAAGAAAGACTCGTTGTCCATTACGAGTGAGATCAGTTCGAGTAAAATGGAAACGGAAAGATAGTCTGCATATTCCTTATACCAAAGGTCACATGGGTCGTGGCATAGTTCTAATGGAATAGACCTCACGAGGTAAATAAAAGGGTGATTACTAGCCTTTGTATGGTGACAAAATTTTAGAGTCAACAGGAAAGCAAGTATCGAGAAGCCAAATATGCCATGGTGTCCACAAATTTATTAGTATAATGTGGGGTGGTTTAAAGTGTGTAACGGTCAAAGGTAGTCAAAATCATATCTACGTGATGCTTATACTTTTGAAGGATCTCATTACGACACTGGTATATACCATTGACTTGGTTTATGACCAACTAAGAATCACCAAAGATATTGATTGTCTTAACATCTAAGGCATAAGCGGCCTGGAGACCCAATACGAGTGCTTCATATTTTGCAATATTGTTAGTACAATCAAAATTGAGCTTGAAAGACAAAGGCATAGGTTCACCTTCAAGAGGAATGAGGATAACACTAGGCCCACCCTTACATTGACACTTGAAGCCATCGAAGAAGAGTGTCATTTAGTAAGCAAGTTTTCCAGGAAAGGGTATCAATAGACTCATCCGGGAACTCAAACTTAGATAGTTGATCCCCGAGAAATAAGTGTGTCGGCTTAGTCAGCAATATTATGGCCCTTAATGGACTTTTGATGAATGAATTCGAGGTCAAGGTCGGCTAGAAGCATAAGCCAACATGCGGCACATTGATGTTGATATGGTTTGGCATACATATAGTGCAATGGGTTAGTATTAGTAATGATGAAGGTTTTGTGGTTGTTTAGAAAATAGCGGAGTTTAGTGGCAATGAAAACTAAGGCTAAGAAGAGTTTTTCGATGTGGGTATATCTAGTTTTGTAGTCCATAAGGGTACGACTTATGTAATAAACCACTTGCTCTTAGTGTTGGTCGTCGCGATGATGAGCAAGCATGGCACCTAAAGAATGGTCAGTGGCGAAATATATAGGTAAAAGGGTTGGTCATCTTTAGGAGGAATGAGTACTAGTGGTTGAAGAAGGTATTGTTTTAAGGCCTCAAATTATTTATGGCATTCATCATCCCATTTCAATAAAACATCTTTCTTGAGAAGATGAAATGGTTGACAACGGTCGGAAAACTGCGAGATAAAATGACAAATGGATTACATGTTATCTTGTAGGCTTCAAAGTTGACGGAGATTAGTGAGTGGAGGAATTTCTAAAATAGCCTTGACTTTTGTAGGATCGACTTCTATGCCACACAAAGAAATGATGAAACCCAACAGTTTTCCGGAAAGTATCACAAAGATGCACTTCTTTGGTTGAAGATGAACACAATACTTGATAAGGTGGTCAAAGATGACTTTAAGGATGGGCGGTGTTTGGTTCGATGTTTGGATTTGGCAAGCAAATCATCTACATAATATTCTAATATGTGATGCATGATGTTATGAAAGATGTAAGTCATGGTGCATTGGTATGTAGCGTCGGCGTTTTTAAGGCCAAAAGGATAAATCGATAGTGAAGGTCCCCTAAGGGGTGGTGAAGGTAGTCTTGTGTTGATCTTCCTGAGCTAGTAATATTTAATTGTAACCCGAGAAATCATCCATCAATGATAGAATTTCATAGTCAGAAGTGAGATCAACTCGTTGGTCAATACCTAGTAGGGGAAATTCATCTTTAGGACAAGTTAGGTTGAGGTCATGGAAGTCCATCCAAATGCGAGTCACCCAGTCACCTTTATGATAGGAACGATGTTAAAAATCCATTGGGGATAGCTAATAGGTAGGATGAAGGAAACCGAGAGAAGGCATTGAAGCTCTTCCTTGACCGGAAGAGCAATGCGAGGATGCATTTTTGCAACTTTTTTTGATGGGTTTGGCATCGTGAATGGCTACGATATTATAGACCAATATTTTTGGGTCGATACTGGAGTATATCGGCATAGGACCAGGAAAAAGCATTGCTATGGTCCCAAAGGAAAGAGGTGAAGACTTATTTTTCAGTAACGTCTAAGAATTTTCCGATCTTTAGAATGTACGGGTCATCCTAAGTGTTAATGTTGATTTCGATGATCGATTCGCTCATCATGGTTTGTGTCTCAAAATGTAATGATCGATGAATATAAGAGTCTTCCGCACCAAGGTAGGTGAGGATGGACTCATCATCCTAACATTGAATGATGTTAATAGAAGGCATATCATCATCGATCATGTGAGGATATAGGAATGGGAGAGAATAGGGAGTTTCGCCATCACCTTTATAGCTCAGTGGTCCCGGGAAATGGTGTTTATGAAAAAAGAAATTATGAGGAATATATTCGGGATCTATGGACTCATGGATGAAATGGTAATGTGGGTGAATGAGATGGGGAAGATTTCTCGTCCTGGATAAGGTCGACATGAACCTTCTTTGAGGGTGCAACGTCAAAACCAATTCCAATACGGTCATTGTGTTTACGAGAGGTACAAGAAATGATAGTATGGCAACTTTGTTTGTAAAATCCGAAGCCAAATCCTTTCTCATGCATGCACTCGGTAGAGGAAAAAGTGACCGAAGCGGCGTTAGTGATGGAGTGTAGGTCGATGAAAATGGTTGGGCTTGGGATGGAGGTTTAGGTTTATAGGTGGCAATATCAAGCCCCCCATATGCTAGATTCGTGTAAGGTGCGGAGGGCTATAAGGAAAACATCACCGATGTGCCTATCGTAGCTAGGGGTGTTGACGCAGATTCCCATACTCTTGTGGGGTGAGGAAGGTGACGATATTATATAGGCAATATTCCCCAGAGTGAAGCATTGACAAATACTAAGGAATCGAATAGTCATTATGTGGGTAGTGGGGATAGATGGCTCACTAGATGATGGGGAAATAGGTGCATTAGCGATAGAGGCTAAAGCTCACAGTGGGGATAGAAAGGTTACATGCAAAAGAGGTAGTGGCAGTTTTGGTGGATGGGCTTGTGGCTGAAGGTGAAGTAGTGATAGTGGCGGATGCCTTGACCATATAAGCACATCAATAGGCCGATATAACATGTTACAGTCTTTAAAGGTGATGGATCGATATGGATGTGTAATTATGTCCCTCGTGTTCAAATTTAAGGCAACGATGTAAATTCAAAGGGACACAACACATGGCATGAATCTAGGGTCACCGAGCAAAAGTTATACTAGAACTTCCCTTCTAGGACATAGAAAAGTTTCGGAACAAAGTGTGAGGACCCACGCGGACATGGAGAACAATGATACCTGTGGTAGAGGTCATGCCATGTCATTGAAGGAGCCCAAAGATAATCAAGTTACCATGCATGCAATTGGCGGTATCCGCATTTGGTTGTATGCATGGGAGGAGAGATGATGTTGATGTTAGCACCATGATCGATCATAATGCGTCGTATGCATATATTATCGATAAAGACAGAGATGAAAAGAGCGGGGTTGGGGTCATCATAGAGAAGGGAGTGATCTCTTCATCTAAAAAGTTGAGGGTGGCCACTTGGCGAGTAGGTGGAGGCATAGAGGAAGGTAATGATCTAGTGAGAGAGGCTACGTGGTGAGGGGTAATGATGGAGGCTACAGGTGTGGGGTCATTTGGTAAGACTTCAATAGATTGAAGGACCTCCATGAGGGCTTGACGATGTGACTCTGAGGTTTGGACGAGGTCATATAAAGACATTTTGAGGGGGGATTGGTGTATTTGTTTTAGCATTGTGTGATGTGTGACCCCATTGGAAATAGGATATGTAGGACCTCGAATGGTGACTTTGGGTATGGGTGCGGATGGTATGTTGGGTATAGGGTTGGTTGATGGGCCAGTTGCTTTTTCCTTGCCCTTGTCTTTCTGAGTACACGGGTGGTAATGTTGATCATGTTAATATGAGGGGAGGTGGATGAAGAGGGTGTGTCATGGAAGGTATAGCGGCATGAGGGAAAAAACCCTAGTGGGGGATATGATCCTTGTGAAATGAGTAGGGCGCATTGGCATCTTGGTGGTGGTTTAGCCAACTCTCTGATACGAACCATGTTAATCTCAAATTTTGGTGGTAGATCAAAGAGTTGTGGGGGTGGAGATTTTGGTCACTGAGTAGGTAATGGGAGAAGATCTGTGGAAATTGGTGAAGGCAAAATGGGGTCCTCATCAAGAAGATCGTCGTCGTCAAAATTTTCTTCAGGAGGACACAATTGGACAAGAGTGGTTTTAAAGCCTTACAGTTCTCTACATCATGTCCTGGCACATGATGGTAGGTGCAAATTTTGGTTTCGTCAAACCCTTTTGGTTTGGGTTTGAGTGGGTCGTAAGGTCTAAGAGGTGGTAATGTGATGATAGAAGTTTCGAGGAGATTGGTTAAGATTTTGGCATAGGATCCTACTAGTGGATCACAATGGGAGGTGAATGTGGGTTTGGGTGTAGGTACAGTTGATTGTGGAGGAAGAGGCTTTATAGGAGGGGGCAAGTTGGTTTACTAGTTTGGTATGCGAAGTGGTCTTAGGTCTTGGTTGCATCTACTTGGGTACAAGCATGGTAGAAGAGCTAGCGGTGGAAGGTTTGGTTGGTTTAACTACCTTATTGGAGGGTAGAGGATTTTTAGCTTTAGGTTGCATCTTTTTGGGCAACGATGACATGGGTGTATGAGATGTGGAGGGAAAATCTGATGGTGGAAGAGGATGGGTTACCCATGGGGGTAACTAAGGTGTTGTGGAGGTAGGTGGTGTAGGTTGGGCGGAGGCGGTGTGAGTGAAAGAGAAGAAAGTGTCATGGGTAGTGAAGAAGTTATGGATGGTTGTGTGGGTTGCTTGGGTACATTAGAGGTCCGTGATTGGGGAATGGGTTGTTGTATTCTTGGTTTACCATTGGATGGGGGTTTCTTGGCCGGATCGAGGGGTGAAGTCCTAGGATGGAGCGAAGGGGTGAAGGAGATAAGGGCATGGTAGGTGAGGTTAGTGTATGAGTCCTAGGAGATTGGATCTTCTTTTCAAGGGTTGGGGTAAGTTTAGTGTGAGTTTTTAAGATGTGTCTAAATCTAATTTGATGGGTGGGTGAGTAAGGCTAGCTATCGGTTTGACCCCTAAGGCAAAGTGATAGATTTAGGCAAGGGAGATGATATAGGCATGGGTATGTGTTTGGGTGTAGACGTACGTTGGGTTACGATAAAAGGCATGAGTTGGGCCATGGGTGGTGATGTGGAAGGTATTTCAATAGTCGTGGTTGTGTTTGGTTTGGTCACTTGAAACACTTTTGGATAAATAGTGGAGGTGTCAATGAATACACTTGCATTTGTGTTGAAGTAGGAAGTAGGAGTCCCCAAAGTAAGGTTCTTTCGACATAGTCCAGTGATCGACCAAGCGTGAAAATGGTGTTGTTCTAAATGGGGACGACGTGGATCAATTTGTAATCCCCATAAAATGTGTTTGAGACACAGGAAATGGCTAGCCTCGGACTTTTTGCATAAGAGAGACAAAAGAATATCAACGGATCTTGAAGGTCCAATGGTGAATGGTCATCTAAAGGTAATGGTACTTCTATAGGATCCTCCATGGGTAGTGGAGAGGATGGGCTAGATGAGGTGGACTCTCCTTGTGATGGTGTAGGTGGTGGACATGCATCTTCTATGAGTAGAAGAGGTACCACTAACAATTACTCAGAATTTGAAGGGTCAAAGGTGGCGTGCTAATTATAGGCTCTTCCATGGGTGATGGAGAAAATGAAGCGGGTTCCCCCGTGGGTGGAGAAGTAGATGAAATTGGTTCTTTTGTAGGTAGTGGAGCTCGGGCTAATACTTCATCTATGGAGGGAACATGAGGCAATTGGGAACCAGGTATGTCATCAAAATAGTGTGGACCTCGTGGACATTGTCATCACTATTTGAAGTGTCACCACTTGATTGGAAGATGGGGCATGATTAGGGAATGGCTTCTTGAAGATGTGTAGGTTTTAGTTAGTGGGTGCATTCGGGCTATCCGAGACTAGATCTTCGTTGTCTAACATGTCTTGAATGATATTCTTAAAGGTGATGCAATAATATTATCACTATGACCTTTGACATGATGATAGTTGCAAAAAGTCGTTTTCCTTATACCACGCGGGCATGGGGCACTCAGGGTCAAAACTAGTATGTGGTTTTATAGGTGGAAGGGTAATGGCACCAGCCCTAACAAGCTTTTCCAAAATAGAAAAATAAGATTCCCTATCAAAGCGTAAATTTGTTCTCATCCGGACTAGAAACCTTGGATGGGAGAGAGATTAAAAGGAGGTTTGGTTGGATTTGATTGATGAGGGGGCCAACCTTGAGAACTATGGCGTTGGCAGATCCTTTGCATTTTGAAAAAAAAAATTGGGGTTTTAAAGATGAAGAAGCATCATTTGATTTAAATGCAATGTTCTTGTTATGAAGTTGAATTTTTTTCTCTTGATAGCACGGATTTCCAATTTCCGTGCCATGGTGAATGCCTCGTCAACTATGTGAAAGGTCTACACCTACGTGATTGGTGAAATGTCTATTCTGCAAGCTCAAGTAAAATCTCTAAGAGTTCAATTTGAGGTAATTGAAATGTGAGCTGGTTAATAAGGTTGTGCCGGCAATGAGCGATAAACTCATCACTATACTGTCGTGTGGAATAAAGATCAGTCATGGTAACCTTCATAACAATGTTGATGGAGAAGTGATCTAAGAATGCTTGGGCTACTTGATTAAACGAGTAGATGGAGTGTCTTGGTAGCCCACTATACCAGTCCAATACAAACCCGTCTGTGGGGACATCGGGAAGGTCCGTAGGAGTAAAGCATCATCATGAGCAATTAGGTAACACCCATGTTTGTAAGACCGAAATGCTTGATGCGGGTCTTTAACTTTACTATTGAAACGGTTGAATTTTTGAATTTCCCAATGTACAGGGTATGGGTGAATAGGGATGGATGGATGAATGGGCTCATTACAGATTTCATCATAGGTGAGAGAATTGTGCGAGCCCAAAACCAATGCTTTCATTATGTTCGCATCTGTTCCATCATTGATTTGATGAGGTCATTGGTAGGTTGTGGTGGAAGAGTTCCTCCCGTGGCATATTGGGGCTGGTATTGAACTTGTGACATGGGCGGTATTCCATTGTATGGTGATGCTTTGAATAGGGAGGTTGAGAATAGGGGACCTGATATAGAGGGTATGCATCCAAAATAGGTGATAGATGATATTGGGGGTTTTTGATAGTATGTGTATGTAGTAGGCGAGACGGTTGTAGTGACTCTAGTAGAGATTGGGGTAGTGTTTGTGGGATGGATATGATGAGGTTATGGAATGGAGTAGGGGTCACCGACACCACGGGCGGTTGTGTTGCTGTCGATATCTGTGAGACAATGGGCACAGATGAGGTTATGATTTGGGTGGTTGATGAGGGGGCAATAGATACTACAAGTGCAACCGATACCGCAAATGCAATACCATCATGGAGGGTATAGGTCACACTGTGAAACCACTAGAGGTGAAGCAGTGAAGGTGACACCACATTATTAGAGGCTGATACGGTATAGATATTAGGGTAGGAGAGATGGATCTAGGCATGTCATATATCAACTATCTTGAGGAGTCTCGGGTGGAAGAGTGGGAAAGGTAGAACTGTAAGGCCGCGGGATCCCGATCAAGGAGTCATGCAAATTCCTCCTCGCCTATGGCAATGGTTTTAGGTAAGGTTGGATCCATGGGTGACAAGACAGAGGGTGGTGAAGGACTAGGCAGGAGTGGTTGACGACTTGCGTGAAATGTATATATATATATATATATATATATATACATATATGTATATATACATATATGTATTCTACGAGATTTACATAGAGGGCGAAAAATGAAGGAAACAAGTGTTTATAGGTGGATTTGGGTAATATATCAATTGATGTTCAATACAAGAAAACTCGACACCGGTTAAGGATGATTGATGTCAATTAATGGGTACCGAGGTCGGTTACTTATGAGATAAGAACAATTTTATCAAATGAGTAAAATATCGGTGACAAAGAGATGAACAAGTTGAATGATGAATGGTTATCAAAGAAGAGAGAGTGTGAGACTCACAAGAACTCGACAAAGAAAGAAAATGAAATAAGGGTTCTCTAGGCAATTTAACTCAAAAGAACAGCAAACTAATGTTGGTTAAGAAAAATTGATGTCAGTCAAGGGTAACTAATGTCACCTACTCAAAATTGGAAATATGTAGGAAAATAGATTGTTATCAATTTTAGTGAGATAAATAACCAACCCGAGAGGTTTGGAGATGATTTAATGAAATCCAGACACACTCAGAAGAAGTCAAAATACTCCAATTGTGATTGTGGAGTGTGTAAGGCAACAAAATGGAAAAATAGAGAAGCGTATCCTCACACCTCAAAACGTATGTCAATCAAACACTAAAAACACGTACCTAATAAGTGATTTTTAATGTGTTGAGCTTATGTTATTTAGAAGACTAACGAGAATAGAGCTTTTAGTGAACAAGGATTCCTACAAAGAAGGATATCTAAAAGGATAGGTTTCAGGTATGTTATGGCGGGGGCGGGCTGTCTTCTGAGATAATTACTCGACAAAAGCAACGAGCTAGGGAGTACCTACCTATCGGATCGTGTGATCACTAACAGTGTTCCCAGTGTAAGATGTTGCTTAAGAAAGATGTGTATATTTCAATTTTTTGCAAGTTTGGTAAGACACTGAGAGAGAGAGAATGTGCTTTCTATGATTCTTTGTGTTAACTATCAGTTGGGCATGACTTCCATCATATATGTTGCCCTCATTTTAATGTGAGCTAAATGTAGCAAATCATAATGTAATGCAACCTATTTTAATCCCAAATCAAAAATATTACGTTCAATGAAGCAAATGATGAATAAGAGAGGGTATGCTCTTTCACTAAATGCAGAAAGCAAGAAAGAAGAATGATTCCTTTTAAATGCACCAATATAAACGTTTCTTGAAGAGCAATTAGAAATAAGAGAGGATTACTAGGGAAGAAAATTATTGTGTAAGCCTTTAAAGGGAAACAAACACACAAATTTCACCTAGAAATGAATAAAATGCAATAGAACCCCTAATGTGTCCCACCGGGCGTGCCAAAATGTTTCATATTTTTGTTTACGTTTTTGAATGATGAAACAAATAGAGTTATGGGCTAGGAGGAATACCTGTTAAATGGATTGGTTGTTGGTTGTTACGCGCATTCTGACTTCTCGATCTAGTGTCGATTGTGAGAGCTTCCTTTTGGCTAGGAGGAACTACCTGTAATAGAAAACAAGACCACAAAAGAGGAGTTAAATGATATATGTCGTGGACTTCTGGCGTATGCTAGTTCCAGTGAAGTGTGATACTTCCTACATGGTTGTCAATCCGCTATTTTAAAATAAATTAATGCAAAAAATAAATAAAGTCCTATTATAGTTGATAGGATTTTGGTATATCATTCAAGTGCAATAAGCAAATGCAATCACAATTGGCTAGGTTATAGTTGGATCTAAAGGAGGAGGTAACTATCAAGGTATTGGAGTGCAGTCGGTCTGATTTTGGGTTGTTTAGGTCAATTGGTAGGAGGTTGTTTGGCTCTGTTCTTGGGCAGGGTATAAAACACGATACCGACGTCGTTCGTATGACTGATGTCGGTTTAGTAGTGACCGACGGCGCTATCATGCGGGTTTTGAATAACTCAATAGTTCATGATTACGAAATTTGGTCTGGGATTTGATAGAGATGGTAGGGTGGATAAGGAGGTTTATAGAAGTCTCAAGTGTATTCAGGGATGAATAGTAGGTGAGGATGGGTGATTTGGTGGTGTGGGTAAGGAAATGGTTGGGTTATAGGTTGGTAAGGGATAGAAGAATGAACATGCAAAGTGTAGATTAATAACAAGAGTAACAAAAGCTACTAACTGAAATAACAATGTTGGTTAGTAATACACTTATTGTGATGCAGGTTTGATGGATGGATGGAGGTGATGGTTGATCAAAGAATGGTGTTTGGTGTTGTGGCAGTGCCTCCTAAATTGCTACCGTGGGTGCAATGCTTCTAGATTTGTCTGAATGATTGTTCTAGATGCCTGGATGCATGGAAAGATGTTGGTTCTACTTACATGCAGCTCTGATCTCGTTCTCCTCTGGTCTTGAATGTGCCAACCTCTCAAACAAGGTTACTAAGGTGAATAAATGGTAATCGACGATGGTTCCATCTTGACCGGCGTCGGTTTAGGTCTGACCGGCGTCGGTTAAGGCGGGATTCCCTAGGTTTACTAAAATGGGAAGATCTTTCTAATTTCTTGGGTGAAGTTGATTGGTTGGTGCGGATTAGAACGAAAGCTTCCCTTCTAATGAGTGGGAATGTGGTTAGAGAAATCTTAGGCATTGATTTTAGGGTTAGACCAAATCTTAGCTCATTAAGGCAAGTAAGACTTAGTTATTGTTAGTTATGGAAACATGCCAAGAATAGGTCTAGGGTGAGGTGGCTGGATGAGGTATCTAGGTGACGTAGAAATTAGGTCAATTCGAGCAATAAAATAATGGATATTATGAGGATGAGTATTTAATTTACTTAAAATAATTAAATTAATTATTAATGTGGTGTGAAGGGGGCCATGGTTAGGTGCCCATGTTTAAGTTGGTTATCCGATCGGGAGCAAAGGGGATTGTAACCAAATTTAGGTTTCTACAACAAGCTTGTGAAAGCACATTTGAGAACGCATACTAAGTGTTTTAAAACATGTCTCTATAAATTTAGGAACCATTTATTGAGAGCAAATAGCCACCTTTCTTCTCGTGAACAACATTAAATTTTTTTCATGCCTATTCCATCTACAAGAGAATTAACTTTAAGTGAAATGGTGGACACACCAACTCCATCATATTCCCCTGCATGAGTTTTTTTCATCTCTTAACTTCCCGTTATTTCTCTAAGCACATACCAATTTGCTAAATCATCGACTATGAATCTTTTCAGCTCTATCCTAATCATTATTGTTTACTTTTATCTCTTGTTTACAAAAAAATGCTTATAATTCTCCATTATAGCATTGCACACCAAAGATTTCACATGTGTTAAGTAGGGTATCAATCAAAGAAATCTTTACTATTCATTATTATTATGTGATATTGTTTGATATATTATTATATGATTATGGAAATATATTTTCCTTGGGTACCTTTTCAAGAACTAATACCAATTGGGATTCCATCTCTTACAAGATATTTTTCACCAAAAGGAATCAAAATTAGATTTTGTAAGTAATTTAGACTAGGGTTTCCAAAATACCCTAGGGTTTGTATTTAGAATGCAATTTTTATAATTATAATAAAAAGTATAATTTAAATGTTAAATAAACTTACCTTTTGGATTTGGTATTTTATATATAGGTCTAAGATATTATTATTCTTCCTCTTCCCTTTCCTCTTTTGTTGTTGTGTCTATACGAGACATTGATTTTATTTCATCCTCTTCTACCTATTTGTGCCATACTTTTTCCTACTCTCATAATCTCACCAAATCCTCTCACTTTGCTCTCTTCTTACTATTGCTTTTCCACCACTCACTCTCGTTTTCTCTTGATCACTCTTCAAGGAAAAAAAATGAAATGCATTTGGATTTTAGGTGGTTGGGGTTTTAATTTTTGTTTTAAGGTTATGATGTGGAACAAATGAAGTGCATTTTGTGTCAATTTTTCATCACACCCGTGTTTTTAAAACAAAATGTATATATTTCAAGTATTATGCATGTATAAATGTGTATATATTACATTATATGTATGTTTTATAATAAAATAGATTATATTTTATAAGTATAATGTATTATATAATATATTATATATAGTGTATGTTACAAAGTGTTACGTGAGGACATGCCCCTATATTTTAGTGACATTTTAGACATCCCAAACATTTTTTGGGACGTGGAGAGTAAGAGGGGATATCCCTTACTATTTTAAAATCTTTCAAATGTTTTTTTGTGTTTTTACTTTTAAAATGTTGTTATATTTACTAAGAACATTAAAATGCTATTATTTTTACCAAGAACTCTAAAATGCTATTTTTTTACCAAGAACATTAAAATCATTTTGAATAAAAATGTTAATAGGATGACATTCATACAAAAATTCCTTGACAGACAAGGTTAACCATCAAATTTGACTCCTGGAATTGATTTTCCTTATACTTTTCCAAACCATGCATGTATTCATGACAAGTGGACCAAGCTTGGTGCCACTTAAATATGCTAATAGGGTAAGTTTCATACACCAAATTATTTCCTATTTGATGTTGATTAAAATTAAAAATCATCCACATATAACAAATTAGTGATATGCCAAATTAGGGTAGACTTTAAAAAATCAATTACATTTACAAATTAATTGAGTTGAATTCAAATTCCATAAATGGAAAAATATTTGTGTTTGTTCCTCATTTTGCACCCCAAATTACTTTGCTGCAATTTAGAATCAAAAGGGAAAAAGCAATGATAAATGTGTCGTTTTGTATCCGAGGAGGGAACTAACATTCTTTTGTGACCAAATTTTTTAATGACCGAGAGACACGTCTGAAAGGACCGGTAAGCTCTTGTTACTTTTGTCTTTTCCTAAACCAGGGTAAGACAGGATGAAAAGAGTAGCTTGAGGGAGATGGGTATTATAATTTAATCCTTTGTAATTATTGCTAAGTCAATTTGAATGAATTATATCCATAAATTCAATGTTTACTAAAAGAATTTTTCACAAAACTACTGCACATACTTAGCATATCAAATACAAAGTATTAGAGATGAAAGAGATATGATTATGAACACCATTCAAAGGATATTGTTAACTTGGAACAAAATGATATTTAGAATGCTAAGAATTTAATATCAAAGGAAAAATCACTTAAAATAAGAAAAGTTAGTGTGGTTTGCAGAAAACACATGTTAGATATGTAATATTGATGTGGTCTACATAGGTATAACAAGATTTCACAATGAAAATTATATGAAAAAGGGGATGGGGATATAATGGGAGAGAAAAAAAGACTTCATCATATTATCCTAATGCAACATAGAATTCCCGGATAATACTCTAGACGCGTTGGCACATCAATCGACCTTAATCTGAGTGCTCACCCGAAGCGCTCAAAGGTATCGTGGCCCTCTTTAGGGTTGTTCAGCAAAATGTTTACATGATGAAGACTTAAAGCATTCGGATCCATAACTAAATACATCATTATACAGTGCATGACAGATCTAGATCTAGGAAAGAATAGGTTTAAACAATAATCATGATAGAAGTAAGAACATGCACTACCCAATTATACATAGGAATAACACTTAGGTTTAGTCAATATCTTCCATCTCTTAATTATCACAATAACACAGAAGCTTCTTACAATACGGCAATCTATGTTGATGCGCGCATGGATCTGATACGATAATCCAAAAACATATACACTATGTTATCTATCTCTCTATATCTGTCATCTCCTACTAGGTAATTCACTACATATATATAGGGTGGGGACTTTCCCTTCACCTCTTATCTATTCCAAAAATAGGCCACATGCTATTAATATCCACGCGTCGTTTTCATGCATAGCCACACATGAAAGTGTGCTATCTATATACTACTGATGGTTGACTAATGTGACAATCCTATTCTTAGAATGTCTCCACACAAAATCACTCTAAATCTAATCCTCCAGAAATAGACAATGTGTGGCGCGCACGTCTCTGCATCGTTGGTGTGTTCTGCACGCCATCTTCCAAAAATAGATCTTCATGCCCAAAAATGGCTAAGTCCTGAAGTTGAACTTTTATTCCGTGCATGTGTTCTTCCTATCCATTCGCACCTTTGCGTATGACTTGCTTTCCCGCGCAAACTTCTTGTGTGCTTTCTCTGTCAAGCGTTCTTTCATCAATTACCCTGCACTAATTTCATGGTCACCCCGACAATGGGTATCTCCAAAATACTGAAGTAAAGAATAGAAGAATGGAAAGAATGGAAAGAATGAACAAATGTATGAAAGAACATTTTACCCTGCGAGTCTCTTCTTTAACCTCCGTGATACACATGACTCCTTGCATACATCAAAATATTGCTCATCCATGTGTGTGGGCATGGGCCATGATAATTACTTCCTTGTGCACACTATGGCCATATCTTCATCCATGAGCTTCCCACCATATAAGTCTTTTTATGTCAAGCAGGTGTGCTCTAGAAACAGTTGCGGATAATTTTACATGCATCCTCTGCATAGCCCATAGCCGGTGGAATGTGTTCTCCACTCATTCTTCTAGACTGCAGCTTAGGGACTTTAGCTTCCAAATTTGGGACTTGTGTATCCATGTCCTAAGCAATCTCGCAATTGTCTCCTCCGGTCCCTTTTCTTCCTCTCCTTTTTCCTTCTATCCCTCATCCTTTTGTTCTTCTATGTTCTCTCAAAGTGTAGGAGAATTAGGAGCGCTTTCTCTCGATTCTTCCACCTCCTCATTCAACTTCGCTTCCTCCTTTACACAGTTGCCTCCTTCGTGGAGAGAGTCTGGGTGATATGTGCATTGTTGGTGGAGTAGCACCTTGGGTCCTTGTTCTACTCAACACTCTCTTAAATATGTGCTCCCTTAGACGCATTCAAGTCCTCATTATCCCCCTCACGGATCCGGCATCTTAGAAAAATTACTTTCTAGGGCCATCTCTTCTTCTTCTTCTACCGCCTTCTTCTTTCCCTTCACTCCTATTGCCACTATTTTCTTGGGTGTCATTTCTTCCTTGCAATCCTCTCGTAGATCCTTTCTGCTCAAAATATTCAAGGTGCGAAGCAAACCCTAATTCGATTCAAAGATGCTCTAGGAGAAATTACATGCCCTAGCTCGTCTTTGTCACCTCACTTCACTCAAACCCTTCACCACTAGGGACACAAGCTCCTTCTGCGCATAGATCTCTTTGTCACGACTGGTTACACACCTCTCGCACCTTAAAATGATCACTCGACTCTTTGCACTTGGCTTCTTTCAAATACTCTTAATCGCAATGATAAAAATGAACTCGCATCCCATCCTTATATACATTTTAAAAATTTTGATACATTCATTGTTCCCTCACCGACCAAATATCCTCAATTAATTGACTAATTCCATTCTTTCCATGCATTACATCCTCGCGCCCTAGCTATAACCTTCTAGCACGCATTCCTACCCTCCTCGTCACGTACTTCTCTTCAACACATGTTCTTACACCCGAGTACCTCGTCATTGTACCTTATCCTATTAGTTATCATGGCCTCTCACTTACCTCATGTTATATTGTTCCTTCTTTCATCTCCATCCTTAGTCACTTTTGAGAAACAATAATTTTACTTTGACAAACACACGTAGCAGCTTATTATTTTCATCTTTTAATTCCCACAATCTTGTACCTGGATATCAACAACCAGCCCGCACTAAAAGGATGTGCAGTCCTCTGCGCATAAACATGTTTCACATAGTAATTAGCTTTATACACACAAGCGCACTTATTTCACAACAACAAAAACCAAAGCAAAAAAACATAACGAAAATGAACGAAATACATTAAGGAAATACATAATGGAAACCTAATCTAAATGTCAATAATGTATTATTACAAACACCAAGAAGACTTATTTATAGTAGGGCTTCAGCCTAGTCCCATTGAAGTAACTGGGTAATCCTGTTCCATCTAGTGCTTCTAACTTACAAACATATGTTTCAAGGATGTAAGTAATAACATACGGCCCTAACCAATGTACCTTAAATTTTCTGGATGGCATAAGAACTTAGAGTTATAGAGAAGTACCAATTGTCTAATCTCAAACTTCGTATCCCTTATGTTTTTGGCATGCCATGCTTTTTGCCGGCCTTTTCCCCTTCGACCTTGTGTTATGGCTTGTCGCTCATCCAATTGAATCATTTTCTCAATACACTTATCTAAAGCTTGCTCATCGCCTAGACCTCCAACACGTGCAATACACAAATAACGTAACATAAATTCTATAAGGATAATGGCTTTTGCGCCAAACACCAACTCGAAATGGTGTGGCTTTGTTCAATCTCTTATAAGTTGTTCTATATGCCAAAAGAACAGTTCACTCTTTATCATCCCAATCCTTTCTTCCAACATCACAAATCAATGTCTAGCTCAAAATCTTCTTGAAAGCCTCAAGCAGCTCCATTTTCCGAGGATGATAGGGTGTAGTCTTATGGTGTGCAACCATAAACTCATCTAATAGGATCTTGATTGTTTCATAAAAAAGTGTGCACCCCTACCACTTGTCAAACTTAAAGGACATCCATTCTAGTAAGAACATTCTCCCATAGAAACCTAGTTGTTGTAGCCATTGTACAGTCCTTCGTAGGTGTTGCTTCTACCCACCTTGTGAGATAATCAGTATAAGTAATTATATAACGCGACCCGGTTCTACACGCGTGGCTAGTGAAATAGGTCCTACAAAGTCAATGACCCATTTCTCAAATGGTTCATCACTAGCAATTGGTCTCAAAGGAATCTCATCTCTTTGCCCTGGTTCACCTAGAAGCTGACAATGGTCACACACTTTGTAATACTCTTTACAATCTTTATACAGTGTCTCTCACCAAAATCTAGCAAGTAGGATCTTTTGGGTAGTTGCATCATCAAAGATAGTTGCCCCCTGCAATTCCACTACGGGCTTCTTCCATAATTTCCTTGCGATCATGCTCTAATACACAACGGAGTAATACTTCATCTCTACCTAACTTATAGAGGTCACAACCGATTAACATAAAAGGTGTTGCGCGTATAGCAAGTCAAGTTTCTTTTCTAATGCCTTCATTTCTTCTCGTGCCACACCAGTCCGTAGAAAGACAACAATGTCTTCTAATTCTGATGGCGCATGTTGTAACCTATATAATTGTGCATTTGGCATGGTTTCTTCAATTGTATGTGCTTCTTCTCCTGAGTGAATTCTAGATAAGTGGTCTGGTCCAGAGTTACTTTTCCCTAGGTTCACCACAATTGTGAAGTCAAACTCTTGAAATAGGAGTACACTTCGCATATGCGCACTTGTAAGACGGGTTTGTTCACCAAATACTTGAATGGGGTTCCTAACAAGTACTTTCAAAACTTGTGCAATGCATAGATCATTGACAAAGCTTCGCGCTTTGTAGTTGTATAATTTTGTTCAATAGGAGTCAGCTTCCTACTAGCAAAACAAATTGAATGATCTACAATACGTTTTTTCAAGTTGATCTAACACACCACCAATGGCCATGCCAGAGGCATCCACATGCACATGAAATGGTTTATCCCATGAGGGAAAGTGCAGAATGGGCGCGGTAGTAAGTTTCTCCTTTAATATCTCAAACACGCATTGTTGCGGTTCTCCCCAATAAAATGTACCTTTCCCTTTTAGTAATTCTTCCAAGGGTGCAGCAACTTTGGCATACCCTTTGATGAACTTCTGATAATATCTTGTGTGACCCAAAAATCTGCGCACCTCACTTTGACTGGTAGGCACTTCCAGGCCTAGAATGACTGCAACCTTAGCTAGATCAACCAAAGAAACCTTCCTTACAGATTATATGTCCTAACAGTATTCCAAAAGGTGTAGCAAATATGCACTTCTTGATGTTTAAAGAGATACTCAATTGTCTGCACTTTGCTCAAACATTAAGCGCAGATTGTCACAATGATCTTTCACAAGCCCATATATTATCCAATCATCTAGGTAAACCTATAAAAAGTAGTCAATAAAATCTTTGAATGCCCGAACAACTATCTCATGAATAATACGGCGAGTGCATTTTTCAATCCAAAAGGCATCACAATATAGGCAAAATTGCCCCATTCAGTAGTAAAAGTTGTCTTTTCTTGATCCTCCTAAGCAGTCCTAACCTATGATACCCGAAAATGCATCTCGTGAAGGAATATATTTCACGTCCCGCAACTCCTAGTATTTCCTCAGTAAATGGTGTAGGGAATTGATTTGTTACACATGCATCATTCACTCCCCGTAGTCCACACATATTCTAATTCATCCATCATTCTTGATACTAATCACCATTGGACTAACCCATTCGACTTATCAAGGGCTTGATAATTCTATATTTCAACATGTTAAAAATCTCTTCTTTGATATTTTCACACAAATTGGGGTTCATTCTATAAGGTCACTTTCTAACTAGGCGTGCACCGTCCTTAAGCTTTATCTTAAATTCCCAAGTGATTCATGCACGCCTTTAAGTTCATGATATAATCATGGTCCCGTACTATCTTGGTCATCCATTGATCTTCTACCGCGCGCTAGATTCTAACCATCCGGTGCCTTTGTTTTTCTTCTTATATTACTTACTCGGATGCTCATATAAGTCCTGGCACTCTTCATAGCTATGGTTCTTTCCGCAAAGGAACACACATTTTTCCGAGGACATTCACGACTATAGTGGTCGGGAGATCCGCACGTATAACATGTTCCATGGGGAACTCACCTCTTCCTCCGCCGCGGCCTAGTCCTCCATATCCATGGCGATATCCTTGTCCTCGTCCAAAACCTCCTTCAAACCACCCTCATTCTTTTCATAGCACATTTGATTATGATCCCAATCTTGGTGTTGATTCTTACCCTTGGAATTATCTATTACACTTGTTTGGCGTACCCCATTGTCTATAGCATCCTAGATCTCGCCAATCAACCGACAATCTTCGATGTCATCATGGGTCTTGGACCAAAGAAATTTTACAAGAATAACAAGATACATTCTTCCTTATCGCACGTTATAACAAAGGATAGTGACTAGCATCATGATTCAAATGACATATCTCACAGTCCAATAGTAATGAGCATATAGATATGTGAGGGAACTATCCTTGGTGTGACCTTCCACTTCACAATCTCTACACCAAATTCCTGAGCACGATTCATGGGTTGAATTTTTTAATAGCTTCTCTAACTATTTTTCCATAGTTGCAATTTGTGCCTATAAGAATGGACTAACGCCAATGTCAATGCTCCCAACTTGCCTCAAAGACGCAAAGTTACTTCCAAAGGTGCTTCACGCAGACGCGAGTGTATGTCTCATGTGACAAGGTCTTTTGAATGGTGTAATCAATCTGCCAATGAACCATTGTGCATGTTGGCTCGCATGAATATCATAAGAAAGCTTAGATAGGAGTGTTTTAAAATGGGCATCATACTCACGTACACTCTCGAAATTCCTTGCTTGGTATCCTTGAGTGCGCTTATACTCTTTCGATCAAATTATGGGATATAGAACTCTTTCAAGAAAGCATCCTTTAGCGTTACATAATCCACGTAAGTTTGATCGGGTCAAACTTCCTATACCATCTTTGTGCACGTCCATGTAATGTAGTAGCAAATTGACTTGCTTTGCGATCGGAAGTTGTGATCCCTTTCACACGTCACAATATTTCACACATGTGCACATGTTCAAGAACATCCTCTATGCCTCTATACTCCGAAAGATGAATAGATATCTCCATATAAATATTCCGGGTTGGTGCGGACCTTGCCCACCGATCCGTAACTTCTTGTATTTCCCCTACCTCTAGAACCACCTTATCCACTGGAACTAGAACCACCTATACCTCTTAATCCTCCACATGTAGCTGGACTAGGACATGTAGATGTACTCCCCTATGCTCTGAAAGTAGTATTATCTTGAACACGCTACATCATGTGTGGTAGTTCCACTTCCATAATTGAACCCAACATTTTTCACGCTTACATTCTGTGTAGATGGTGTGCCTAAAAATGTTCCTCCAAATACCATTGAAGTTGTGCATCTGCTATTAATGCACTTATTCTTTGACTTACTCTAGATCTCCTATTTCCCAAATTCACTTCTTGATTACTTGTCGTACTATATACTTGGAAAACCAAGTGCGAGGGCTAGGTCACCGTGTGGATTAAGATGTGCGCCCGCGGCCGAGGTAGTCTCTACTTGGCGCACTTCGTGTGAAGCCAAGGGGGATATCTTACATGCTTTCCAAGATGCAGAGTTCCTGATGCTCTACCTCCATGTCTTCTATGTGAGCTTCAAATCCCTCACAAGCCATCTCTCTCCTCAACGCCATACTTTCTGCAGCGGTACATTGCTTCTCTATCTCCCTCTCGTATGCCTCATTATACTTAAGCCGCCTTTCCTCTCTTTGCCTTTCTACTTTGCTAGGTCTCGCCATCTTTCACCAAGCCTGTTCCTACCCTCGCACGTGATGAGGTTTAGTTAAAAATCGGTTTAATCTCCGGTTCAAAGTTACCATCAAGATCTTGATCACTAGTGGAATACCTTACAGATAAGCTCCTCTTGGATACCGCAAAACTAGAATTCAGCTACCTTTGGGCAAGAATACATCGAAATTGAATATTCCGAATATAATTGTTTAAAACACCACGAAACCACGTATCCACAAAGACAAGTCCAGATCATATCAAAGATCATAAAGGGCCTGAAATTCTTCCCGTGTCTAGACAAGTGTGTGATACCTCTAATTCTGCTTAGATGCATAAGAAATCAGCCACTCGTATAATTCTACTGGAAAGATGGTGAAAGAGCTCTCATATAAACTGTCATACATGATTCTATTCTACCCAAGTGTGTGCATTAAACTTAGATCCAATGTTGAACCGTCGTGCATATTCTTCCTCCAGATCGTGTATCCACTCCTCAATACTTGCTAGAGTTAACTAATACATATTCATCATGAACCATCCTAAAAACAACTGAAAAGAGGTCCCGGCAATGGAACCAATGATCTAGCCTAGAATTCACTAGATAATACCCTAGACACATTGGCACATCACTTAGCCTAAACTGAGCGCTCACCCAAAGTGCGCAAAGGTATTAGTTCCTCTTTAGGGTTGTTGTAGAAGAATGTTAACATGATGAAGACTTAAAACATTCGATCCATAACTTAATACATCATTATACAGTGCATGATAGATCTAGATCTAGGAAAGAATAGGTTTAAACAATAATCATGATAGAAATAAGAACATGCACTACCCAATTATACATAGGAATAACACTTAGGTTCAGTCAATATCTTCCATCTCTTAATTATCACAATAACACAGAAGCTTCTTACAATATTGGCAATCTATGTTGATGCACACATGGATCTGATACGGTAATCCAGAAACATATACACTATGTTATCTATCTCTCTATATCCATCATCTCTCTACCAGGTAATTCACTACATATATAGGGTGGGGACTTTCCCTTCACCTCTTATCTATTCCAAAAATAGGCCGCATGCTATTAATAGCCACGCACCATTTTCATGCATAGCCACACATGCAAGTGTGTTATCTATATACTCCTAATAGTTAACCGAAGTGACAATCCTATCCTTAGACTGTCTCCACGTAAAATCACTCGAATCCGATCCTCTGAAAAGACAATGTGTGGCACGCACGTCTCTAAATCGTTGGTGTGTTCCGCACGCCATCTTCCAAAAAGAAATCTTCATGCCCAAAAGCGGTTAATTCCTGGAAGTTGAAATTTTGTTATGTGTATGCGTTCTTCCTATCCATTCATGCCTTTGCGTATGACTTACTTTCCCTTGCAGACTTCTTGTGTGCTTCCTCTCACAACTGATCTTTGATCAACATTACCCCGCATTAATTTCATTATCGCCCGACAATGGGCATCTCCAAAAGACTTAAGTAAAGAATAAAAGAATGGAAAGAATGAACGAATGTATGAAAGAATGTTTAACCTTGTAATCTCTTCTTCATCATATTATCTTGATGATCCTATGATGCATTAGTGTTTAAAATCAAAACAAGATAAACTTTTAGGGGTTATTTGCATTCATGGATACTCAATTTGTGGAAACAATACCATGTAATCTTTGAAAACTTTAATAAAAACACTTGTGATTAAAACTTCATGTATATACTATGTCAAATCCATAAAACCCATGATACCCTTGAAGGTAACAATTATTCACTCCCGATTATGATTTTTTCACGTTAAATGTCTAGCATTCAAAATTTAACATTTTGGTCATGACAACCAGACCCCCACTTGAAAACCTCCCTTCTTAGCCATTGAAACCATTCTTCCGGCCAACTTGTCAATTTTGTCTTCCTAAATCTCCATAAGAGGAGAATAATAACATGATTTTTAAGTGTGTTGCATATGCAGTAAGTATAGCTATTTTGATTTATGAATTTTTGAGATATGAAGGTGGAGTAGTTGTTCTAGAGGCATAAAAAGGCTATTTTTGGCCATTTTATGACAAAAGAATACCCTCTAGAGGATGATTACAAGTGATCAAGCCATATGAGAGTTATGTAGAGGATTCTTGAATAGATCTAGGGTAGTTTCAAAGAATTTTGTGGGGATATATGGTGTTGGGAATCATTCAAGCAAAACAGGGTAATTAAGGGTACAGGGAATGATAGCTTCAACAGAGAAAGTGGGCTTGTTTTCAAGATTCTAGGAGTTCGAGAGGATTTGTAAGATTAAAAAATAGGAAATTTAAATATATTGGAATTCGCCACATGGTAGATAGATCATTTTTATCCAAATATTCATAATCTCTTGTAATAATTTGAGTCTCTATAACAGCCCCTTTGTGCCAAAAGAGTGACTAGACCTAAAACCCAAATTTCAAGAATAATTCTCTCTTAGAAATGGTTCTAATGATCTCAAAAGGTGTTTTGGATTCAAAATCATATAATTTTTGTCTTCCAAACTCTATGTATTGCTCTCAAGACCAAAAAAGCACTATCCGTGTGCTAATTACACATTGGCATGACGACATCAAAATGGTTTTTAAGCTTGAACACACTTTTCATAATCATATGTTCCTTCTACGTTTTCCTTTAGTGCAAGGGGATAGTTGGACACCAAATTGTTCTCTCCCTGTGGAATTTTCACTTTCTTCACTTAAGACTTCCAACTTGGTGTGTTACGGACATGCAACTCAAAATTTGACCTGATCATGATGCAGGGAGGCATACCATATTTTTTAAGGTTGTGCGTCTATTTTTCCATGTCTCAATCTGTAAGGGGTTATAATGGATATTAAAGTATGCTCCCTTATTGAATTTATGTTTCGTCACATAAGAATTGCAACCTAGGATGTTAGGAAAGTGAAAGTGAGTGTTTTGATCAAAATATGGGCCCCTCCTCATGATGACTTAACCTATGGCACATTTTCACCCACATATGTCCTCTTGTACCTTGTTCCAAAATAAAAGGGAATATAAATGACACAAAATTGTGCCCCATCCATCGAGATAGCTTTCAATTGCATACAAAACCTAGTTTCAAGTCCCAAGAGGTTATTTTCAACACTTTCATCTTACTCACATGAAATCACATGTTGCCACTTGTCATGATATGAAGAAAGGTGTAATTTTTTGTCCTGTTATCCCCTTGCTTCGCTTTGCCCCTATTTTATAGGGTGAAACTCCGCCTCCAACCCCCCGAATGACCCCTGGATAAGTGTGTTTGGGTTAAGCATGAGCTAAAGTGCTTGAGAGAGATAAATAGTTAAATAAAAACTTATCCATTTTTAATGCATTTCAATTTCAATTTCTCCCCGTAAAAATCATCTCTGTGTTGTTATGTTTGTGAAATTTTTTTCAAACCTTCATACCCAAAATGGAAATTTTCTCATATCTCCAAAACCCATCGTATGATTTCCATAAGATTTTAACACCAACCTCTAATAAAAAATGCATTAACAATGCGTATAAGCTCATACCCATTGATTCTCTAAACAATTTTTAATATCCAAATCAAAACTCCAGCCATTCCTTTTGCCTTTTTAGATCTACATAGTTCGGAAATTTAAAACCTCTAAAAATGGAGCAAAGCATTCTTGTGAAAAACCTTAACTTTTGAGACCATTTTCATCTTATTCCGACATCTAGAGGTCCACCTAAAAAACAAGAAGTTGTCTACAAAGTCCTCTCATTATAAAAACTAAGTTTCAAAAATGGAAAACTCTTAGTGTCATTGTCACTACTTCCAAGTCAAGAACACCGAAAAGTGCTAATTTGAGTCACTTACTAAAAATACACATCTTGGAATATGACCTACTAAAAATAGTAAGTGTTGGTATTATGGTCAAAATATCCATAGTCATTTGTCTTGAGTTCATGTAACTAGGATTCATCAACATGGAGTTTAAATACTCTGGTTCATATCCCATTTTAACTTCAAACACCGAGTATCCTAATGCGGGTGATAGTGAGGTAACAAACATAGATCTAGAAGACCGAAAAACAAGGATGCCGAGTGAACACTATGTAGATCCAAAGGGGGAAAGTTACTCATGTGGGCTTTTCAGATTTGGCACGGTCATATTTGTAAGGTTTAATAATTGTATCATGAATCAAGATAAAAAGGAAGCCATCACAAACCCCCAAAACTCAATCTTGAGGAAAATTTTATAAGCATATTGGGATGCAAGAGACTAGATGGTTCAATTCATCCCAAAGAAGCCCGAGAAGGGGATCATTATGATTTAACTATGCAATTTTTATCCGAGGTTCACACAAAGGTGGATCTTGTGGTGGTGTTCCATCACTTGATCAATGTTTTGGATTATGTTCTCATCCTTCCAGAAAAGGAGGTTACACTCATCATGTCTTGGTATAATAAGGAGGTCCGGGAAATAACTTTATTATGGGATCATTCCTACAATGTCCTGCATCCGGAAGAAGGATCCTTGTGATCGAAATTTTCCTCATCTCGTGGATTATCGCTTCCCTCTTCTTCTCTCTTCCTCCTCTCTCTACATTGAAATTCATCATCAACAATGAATTTTTTGATTTTTTGTCTTGTTCACTTAGGTGACCTTTTAATTTGCATTGTAAAATTTCCTTTTTCATAAATAATAAAAGGAATTAATTTCATTCCTAATGGAATATGAAAGGTCACAAGTGCTTTGGGAAGATGAAAATTCACCATGGGGAGATGAAAGGCATCATTGTAAAGCTATATATTGATTGGATTCTCCATTCCAAAAGGTGGATAACATTTGTTCTCCTACTACACAAAAGCAAGAAGATATTTCATCTATTTTCTTGTCTATGTTATTATACTTCCTATTTTTAACTTTGTAACCATTGTAATCTTGAACAACAAAGAATTATAGCTTTGTATATTTCAGAATAAATAAAGTGAAATTTGTGTCTTTGATTGTTTAATCTTATTATTTCTTACAGCTGTTTTCTTCCTATTATATGTGGACCTACTCGCTTAATGTCGGCGAAGTTTCTAAGTGCCTATTCACTACCTTAACCCTCTCTCCTTATATTATTATCTTTCCTTCACCTCTCCCCAAGCTAATATCTCCTTATATTAATTACAAGAAATTTACCATAGGTTTAGTGGTATATTCTTGTGTGAATCTTGACCTAATGGCCACAACAGATTTTAATTTTCCGCATTCAATAAATGGGAGCCTCCACCTTCCTAAAGGTGGGACCTAGTCCCATGGCATTGCTGAAAACCACTAATTACTCCTATAAAAATTACTTCACCAATAACGATCCACAATCATAAAGCTTCAAAATATAAAAATGCAAACCCTTATGCTTATGCCTAAGTGATTTCCATTCCTTCGAGAAAGAATATTTGTTTTAAGTTGAACATTGATTCCTCAAACTAAAAGATACAATATGTATAAGGGGAGACCAAACAAGTGGAATTATGATCTTTCATAATCTTGTATTTGAGTTACAAGAGCAATATGACTTAATGTTTTCTCCCATATAGATCACAAGACAAGCTCCTAAGAATCCATTTGAAGATCCTCTCATTAGTTTTAGTGCATCTCCCATTTTTCGACCACCAAATAACACTCTTCCTTTAAAGATGGATGTGTTAGTACCTTGTGGACAAAACACAATTATGTTGGCACTAACTTCTCCCTCCATGAGCATCCTAAAGCATCGAGAAATAATTTTCCCAAATTCTATGGAGATGGAAAACAACATCCAAATGAGCATATTACAACCTTTATCACAACATGTGGCATTCTTGGAGTGGAACATGAATATTTTGTTATTAATATATTCGTGGAGTCATTACAAGATGCCATTTCAGAATGGTTCTACAATTTTCCATCTCATTTAATCAACAACTGGGAAGATATGAAAATTATATTCGAAGAATGGTTCATGTCGGTGGAAGATGCTCATTTCATTCTTTCTCAATTGGATCAAATGAAGAAATAACCACATGATCCCATGAGAGAATTTGTGGCCAAATTCAACAAGTTGATTAACAAGATTCCGACTAGTGCCCATCCTACTACAAATAATTATAAGAGGTTCTTCATAAATGCTCATTTCCTAAAGTTGGAATCATTTTGAGAAGATCCCTATCAGCTACATTGAATGAAGCTCAAGACCTTGTGATGAAGGTAGAGGATGATCTTATCATGTCTGGGAAGATGAAGAAAGGATCAACCCATGAGAAATTTCAAAGTTCTAGTTTTGAGAGTATTAATCCACTTTTACAAAAATTGGCCAACGAGCTTATTTATCTAAAAAGTAAAATTCTTAAAGTATTTTATGCAATGAGGTGCCTATGAAGAATTTTTAAAATAAAAATCATATTGATGGAGTACCCCAGGGGGCTTTCCTTAGAATTTTCACATGTTAATGTAGTTTGTGAAGCTTGAGAAGAAGAAGAAGAATCCATAGAAGTTGAATAAATTGCAGATGCTCTCATTGGCTATTAAGAATTATCCATATATGATGAAGAGGGGTCCTTGGATGATTTGACTAGTTACTATTATGTAGTGTTCACTCTCTCACAAGCACAAAAAGAGGTGTCTTCCTCAGCTTACCAAGTGAAGCACTCTAATACTCAAAAAATGACTCTAAATAAATAACAAAGAGAGGATCATTGCAAAGCACTTCCATGGAGTCAGCTAAAATCTTGAGAACACCTCATCCAAATTTATATCTACTTCACTGTGTAAGTCTCTTTCCTAGGCTCTCTAATCAAATCAATATCTACTCTTGCTTCTAAGAATGTAGTTCCTACACCTTCCAAGAATTCCCTACTTCCCAAAGAGTCCACGTCTTCATCCTTTGACATCAAGATCATGCAAAGAAGGAAAACTTTGAAATTTCTAAGTTTAAATATCTAAAAACTCACCCTATGCAACTTGAGAAAATTTTCCAAACTATCAAATAGAGTAATTCAAAGTCTTATTCTAGAAATTACATTTCCAAATAACCACTTCCCTCTCCTCGTGTCACTCCTCATAATCTTATTTCTCCCACATATTCCACTTATCAAAAAATTGAACATTTCTACCTCTATTTATAATCATTGTGTACAAGTTAAATAATTGCATCACTTATTCCAGTTCTTATGAAAATATCATGCCCTCCAATGTGGGAAAATATATTTGTCTCAAACTCAATCCTACTACTAAATAATGTTACTAATTGGATACCAAAGAAGCACCTCTCATTTTCAAGTTGAAGATGTTCAAGTGGCATTGGTGGACTTCCCGACAAGAAGGTCAAGATGAACATACTTGTAGTAGACATCCCAAATTCATATGGGATGTTGTTGAGACAAAGTTTCGATAAGATGTTGGTGGAGAGATACATATGGATTGGTCATATGCCACCATACCAGTCAAGGGAAAAATGAAGAAGCTTCTTCCCATCAGAAAAATGAGATGCGCTATTATTAATAGAGAGGATGATCTAAGAGAAGACATTTTGTACCAAGGTTCAAGATATGGAAACTTTTTCATAACTTCAAAAGAATATTTCGAGTTGCTCATACTAATAGAGGAATACCCAAGTTTAATTGATCCAGCTTAAGAAACAACATGATGATTTGATGGACCCAAAATTTGACAAAGGTGCGCCTTCCGTTGAATAAGGATACAATTTCTCTACTTGGTGGTGATGAGGATCATGCAGATTATGAATTTCCTCAAATTAGTCTTGAGATGGTAAGTAATGTTAACCATGATGAAAAAGTAATGTCAAGTGCCTTCTTAGAATATGAGCCTCAAATTTTTGATCATCTTCTCAATATCCAAAATGAAGAGTCACTCAAAGAATGAGATTGTGAATATGAAACTTTTTCTTTTCCATTTGGAGGAGAAGAACTTCACAATGAGGGAAATGTGGATGAAAAGGTGCTTGAGTCTCTCACGTATGATTTTTTTCCAAATGATAGGATATCTCCATCACGAGACATGATTAAGGTAGCTCAAGATGATCGGGATGAAGATAACATTTAACTTTATTTTTGGTTCCCACCTTGTGCTCATTATATTTTGACAAGGACAAAACATCATATGACTCATACCATATCAAGAGTCATATGGTATGTGCATATCCGAACCATTTGGAAAAACTAGTAATTATGCAACATCAAGAAACATGTGATGATGATTAAAATGTCAAAAGCTCTATCAATAAGTAGTTTATGCGAGACAATGGTCATATGGAGCATGATAAATAAAGATAAAATTCCCATGAAAGAAGACAGCCTAGTTGTGAACATGACAAGATTAGTAATATCATTGATCCATATTTTAGTAGCGATGAAGTAAAAATGAAAGATACGAAGTACAAATTGAATCTAGAAATGAATTGGCAAGAAGAAGCGAAACTTCATAAAGAACAATGACAATGAGTTGATCATGTGGATCCCCACTTGCAAAAGGAGTCATACATATTTCTTCAAGAATTAAAATGTAACTTTCTATCTTTCAAGCATATAGAGACCTCCTGTAGCATCTAGTTTTCTCAAGTAGTTAAGAAAATTGTGTTAATTCATTGAACTAATCAAAGGGTTCACAAAGTAAATTTGTTTGGTGTTACTTGTACACGAGTATCATTTAGAAAATAATACGTGATGCAGTGAAATTGGGATGTCCCCCACATGTACTTAGGTGAGCTAGGTTTGTTTTGTTTTTCCTTGATTTTAATCCTTTTTCTATCATGTGTTTCTTTTGCTTTTCCCTTGTATGTGCCTCTTACTTGTATTAGTTAGTGAAGTGTTGACTATATTTCGCAATAGATAAGGAACTAGTCTACTCCTCCATGATATATTTGAAGTCCTTCATTACCCCTTATGGTCTATGTCCTAAAGTTAGAGCTAGTTATTGTCATACTAGATGTATAGCATGTAACATTTAAAATTTTAGTCATGACAACCAATCCCCCACTTGAAAACCTCATTTCCCGAGCATTGTAAACCATTCTTCCGACCATCATGTCAATTGGGTCTTCCTCATTAAGGTTGAGAGGAATGTATTAACATGACACTAAAGTGTGTTTCATGTGTAGGGAAGTATGACTAGTTTGATTTATGAAGTTTCGAGATCCGAGGTGGAGTAGTTTCTCGAGGCATATAAAGGGCTATTTTTCTACCATTTTGCAACGAATCAACACCCTCCAAAGGATTATTACAATGGATCAACCCATATGGGAGTTGTGAAGAGGAGTATTGAAGAGATATAGGGTATTTTCAAATAATTTTTGGGGCCATATGGTTTCAAGAATCATTCAAGTAAAACACATTCATTGCGAGTACAAGGAATGATAGCTTCAACCGAGAAAGTGGATTTGTTCTAAAGATTATAGGAGTTCTAGAGGAGTTTTAAGATTAAAAATAGGAAATGAAAATATCTTGGAATTCACCACACCAATGCAGATCCCTACATACACACTTCATATCACTGAAAAAAATCTTTAGAAGTCATAATTTCAACTATCCAATCCCCCAAACTCAAGAAACCAATACTTTGCTCAAGAAGACCAATTTTGCTCAATAGGCTAAAGATGCATAAATCATTGTATCAAATGTTATAATCACTTCAAACATTCTTATAAATACCAAATAAACATGATCAAATCAAGAAACAAGCTCCACTTCATCAACCTTCATACTTTTCCTTCTATACCTCACTTTTGCCTACTAGCCCTCCAAAACCTATTTTTTGAGAATTCACTCATTTTTATCCTCAACCTTTTTGGTAAACTTTTTAACTACCCATTATACCCATTAATTGTCATACCAAATTTCATGGACTAACTCTTCTACGATAAAAACTTATCCTCCTTTTTGACTTTGATTAGTTCCTCTAATTAGCCCTCCTGAGCACAAATCAAGAAACTACAAGAAATGTACAAAATTCCAAACAAAAATAAAAAAGTGTTATAAATGCCCATTTGTCTCATATTGAATTTTTCTAAGAAAAATATCTAAACTCTTCCTCTAACACTCTTAACACCAAATTTCACCTTTTTACTTGTCTTGCTAGACCTAGTTAGGGTTTACTAGAAAAACCTAAGGTTTGTTCTTTCATAACTTGTTTAAAATACTCCAACACCTCATACCACCTATTTTCATCATGTTATAACTCCTCTCATTCTCCTATTCACCTCTCTTGATCTCATCATACCACTTTCTAGTATTGTTCCTTCGCCATTTTTGTGTTCTAGCCCAAAAATACACAACACTGTCTTCATTCCTTTTTCTCTTTATTTATTTGGAAATGGAATTATCCCTATCATTCATTTATTTTCCACTTTCCCACACCTTTCTCCTACTGTTACAATCAATTCATCACTCACTTACCTTTCCAAGTATTACTTCTCTCTTTTAAATGTTTCTCAAGTTTCTCTAATTGACTGAGTCGGTGCATGGGTAATTTGACTTGTTTAAAGGTACTAGCGCCTCTTCTTCTCTTAGAATGACTTAATACATGTTAACATCTTTCCCATAATAGTAAATCAACCTATTCCTTAGAGCTTTAGTTTCTTGGGTCATTGTTTCACTAGTCTATGAATGACTATTATAAATTCCACTTGAGAACTCAGTAAATACCCTTCCTTCTCAAAATGCCTCATTAACTGACTTATTCTTTGATATTTATGAATATCTAACCTTTGGGTTCACACTCACCTTTTACCCTGTGTTCTTAGCCTTTTACTTCCTATAATTATGAGTAACATCACCATTTAACCAACAACTAGCATGATTGTCCCAGGATGTATCATTTAGATCAAAAAAATTTCTCATGAATAACTATTTGTAAGGCTATCAAATCAAAATATCCTTAAAACCCAACACGAAAAATGTTCCAATGATTATACCTTCATAATTTCAAAATCTATCTCCTTAAAAAACGTGAGTTATACTCTTTTTACCAAGACTAGGCCTAATTTTGAATTCTCAAAACATGGTCTTGACTAAGTTTTTGATTTTTTCATATAAAATAAACTCAAAATTTCTTAATACTTTTCCCACATGTCAAAAATATATGTCATTATTTCCTTTCCAAAATTTATCAATTTTCCATTTATATTTTTAAAGTTATACGATTTTTCCTTGGTTCAAAACCCTAGGACGAGTACAGGTAGTAGCAAGGGTGTATTTTTTGAGTTATTTAACTTTACTTTGATTTTCTAGTGATTCTAATCACTCTATCACCTACCCACAAATACTAGCACCATAAAAAAACTATCATTTCATAATTCCTTCATTCAATTCTCATAAGCATTCTTACTCGAACACATGATTTTCCAATCCATCAAACATATGACAGATTTTCCTCATTAGTCCACCATCCTCAGGACTCCTTATCCTTCATGACCAACACACAACTTATACATGTATGAAACATTCATCACCAACCATATACAACATACACAAGATTATTACCATCATCGATACATTGTTTCTTAATTAATTGATACACAAGATCATAATAGGTCTCCAAAACACATATTTTACACAAAAAGAAGTTTCCATTTATTGATACATCCTAGGTTACCTAGCTTCATGAGCCCTTCTTGGCTCTATTAGAGAGGTATTACTCTCTTCCAACCTCTCACCAACCTTTTTCCACTCACATTCATTCAAATACATCTTCTCTTTTACTAGCTATAGAGGTAGTTAGGTTAGGGAAAATTTTAGTGGCGAATATTCGTTAATTCACAAATATTCCGGTTTTCAAATTTTGAAATTGGTGATTTTTTGGGTATGAATAGGGACTAGGTCGCCAAAATTTATGGGTACAAGTTAATGTTAGGGGTCGGTTTTCCAAGGAGTTTCCACTGACAACCAATTATTATCATTAAAATCTCCCTTATAGCAAAATTAAAATATGTCAAATTCGCCTCATATATATATATATATATATATATATATATATATATAGTTCTAAACATTAAACTTTGGAACCTCCCCTTTCATAAATTCGTGATTACCAAATATTTCATTTAGGATTTTTGCTTTCAAAATTGGAGGACTGGTCACCAGAGGCAAATATTTTCTTTCTACTTTCAAGGTACTTTAGTTTGTTCTGTAGCATGTAGGTAGCATAATGTCGGCATCTGCGCATGATGTCGACCAACAACAACAAGGATGCTACGCCAATAGAATCCTACATGATGTCGATTGGTAGCATGATCTTCTATGCTTTGCGGCCAATGGCAAGTTCATGCTATAGGCCAACATAGTGTAAAATACTATCGATTGGTAACATGATGCATGCTAGTGGCCAACACCATTCTACATACTACCGGATGGTAGAATGAATACATGTTACCGCCTTGCCCCATGTTACCGCCTTGTAACACATTACATGTTACCGATCGGCATCATACAAGATGCTACGGCCAAGAGCATTCGATACTGATTGTGAGCATTCAACGTGTTGCCTTCCGAGAGCATGCATTATGTTGCCATCCGGTAGCATCTTGTATATTTTTTATTGCATTTACGAATTTTAGAACTATTTAGATGTTGATTACATTTATCTAATTTAAATATTGTCATGAATAGGTGCAATGGATTCTCTAAACAATCAAAAAAGGCAAGAAAATAAAAAAGAAAAAGTAGCATAGCAAATTTTTTCAACCCCATAAAAAGAATGAAGATCCAAGTTACTTTCACTAGAAACATTAACACGGGCACTGGTAAGTTGTAACAGATTATCATAACCTTTTTCCTCTTTTTCATCAGTACAATTTAATTTTTTTAATATCTTTGTAATAGAACATTTTTCATTTTTGAAAACAGTAAATCCCTACGTAAATTTTACTTAGAATGAAACAAGAAACCAAAACATAAATCTTAAGAAAACAATTATTTCAATAGATGAAAATTTTATTGACCGGACATGCCAAAACTTGAAGATTGTCCTGAATGTCAAATGCGTTTAATAGAAGAATGTTCTAAAGAAAATATTTCAGCGAGAAGATGATAATAACACAAACCTTCATAAAAATAAGTCCTGGGAGAAAGAAGAAAACATCCTGGACAAATGGAAGGTCGTTTCAAGTAGATTGGGAAGCAAAATACCCATTTATTTATCTTGCACACCCAGGATAATGGAAGTGATACTCACCAAGAATGTAGATGTACTGTGTACCTAGAAATTGGCTAAAGAACATAGAATGCAACTTAAATTGGACATTATAGAGAAACATTATGGAAAAGTATATTACACAGTCATTGACAATAATGAAAAAATAATGAAGACTTATAGATGGAAAACTACAAAAGAGTGCATGCATGTCGGATATAAAGAGGAGTATGAAAATAAGATGAAACGCACTCAAAAAAATTAACGTAAAGTTTGAAGCATAAATGCAAGTTTTGGGAAACTAGTAAATGAAAACATGAAGGCAAAAAACTCCCGATTTCTACCATATTCTTGATTTTGAAAATGGGTAGAAAAATTTTAGATTTTTCGAGTATAAAAATTGTTCAAGTTCAATGGGTTTCCAAACCTTCCAAATTCACATTGGTCAAAGAGAAGTGCCTGGGAAATGGCGAGATGTCTTGTGATGATTGAACAAGAAGATCTGAAATAAAATGTCAAGAATGTAAGTTTCATCTCCCTTTCAATTGATGAGGTTACAATTGTTGACAACACTTCTTGGGTTTGCATGCATGTATATACATTCCAGAACCACACCAAGACACCTCATTTGCTATCGGTTCATAAAATGCAAGAAAATTGTAATGCTGAAAATCTTTCCAAATTGGTGATATCTAATTTGAAAGGCATAACAAGAATGGATAATTATTCTATAGCCACAAATCTTTTTTTTGTTGGTGTTGATGGTGCATCAGTGATGTAGGGTCACAGAAATGGTCTATGTATGTGACTCCAAATATCTGTTGCTCCTTACATGATTCATATTCATTGCATGGCTCAAAGGATGAATCTAGCATATAGGATAGTAAGCATATTTGAATCATTAAGAAAGTTGAAGAGATTATCCATGAAGTGCATGCTTATATGTCAAGCATTCCGAAAATATTTCTATAGTTTTAAAAAAATTCACTTAGGGTCACAGATGGTAGGAAACTTCTTAAAGATGTTGACACCGGATGGATTTCTATGTATGATGAGCTTGCAGACGCAGAGTTTTTGAGGAATATCCATCTTTAACTGGTTTTATGCATAAGAACTATAGGCAAGTTGTTAGGGTAAAATATTTTCTTTACCGCCTTACATAATTTAAAACATTGTTAACACTTTGCGGGATTATTCTAATGTTGCATGAGATGAATTGCATAACAAAACTTGCACAAGAATGATCCATATATATAGGAAACTTCATTAGGTTCAGGAAAAGGGTGTGTCAGACTCTAGATATGTTATATAACTCTGACGATTGTTTTAAAGGACATGTATTTAATCACTAACAAGCTCCGGCGATTTAAAGGATCCTAATTGCTACTTCAAATTCAATATATCATGTTTGTTAATGGGAAGGAGATTAAAATGCACACATTCATAAAACAAGTGGATATTGTTGGAGCAAAGCTTGAAGAAGTTCCCATTACACATAATTTATATGATGGTATTATATCTAAAACAAGGAAAAAAATTCAAAAATCTTTAGTACCCTCATGTCTCCATATTGGAATACAATACAAATAAATCCTCATGTAGCATTCACACTATTTCACCATATAAACCAAACACATTCCAACAGATCTTACCTTTACAAATGACCTGACAACTGCGCCAATATGGGAGCATTGGATAGAGTGAGGATGGTTATCAAAGCACAAGGTAAGTCAGTTTTGAGCCAAACGCCATATCCTTTGGCAGGTTTTGAAATCCATTCTCCATCTTTCTCGTGCCTCCCCTACCGTGCTCTCTTCTCCCAAGAATTTTCTTCCATATTTGCATAGATATCTTCGCATGTGGGTGCATTGAAAATAAGTGCCATAGTGAAAAGATTTGATTCTTAATTCCTCGACTTGTGTGAGCATCTTCCCAGCCTTCCATCATGCGCCAAAATCCTCTTCGTTCTCCTGCGAGGGCTTTTTTTTTTAGCTCAAAGACAAGAATTTCTGTCAGTTGTTGGAGTCACAATTTTTGGGGGCACAGTTTTCTGGTTGTCCAAAGAGAAGAACAAGACAACATCTCTTTGGGAAGGGCATTTTTGTCTGCAGCATACAGAAGACGCGGGTTTTCCTCCTTAGGGCAGTCATGTTGTTTCACCATGCAATAAACAGTGTCTCCAACTCCGATCAGTTTACATTTGTCGATGCATGTCGATCTGTGCCAAAATCTAAGCTCATGCGACAACAGATGGACATCCAACAAAACATATTGGAAATCTGTTTTTCTTTTTCTTTTTTGTTCATTATACCAGCTCCTCCCAAGCTGCGCCAAAAGGGGGATTTTGCCAGTTTTAATATAGTTGTAAGTTCCTGTCAAACCGGCGTCTGCAAAACGTGGAAGCTTTATGAACAGGATATGTGCAAAAAAAAAAAAACGAGTTTGTTAAAAAAGCTTTAGAAACATTCAAGCAAATGCATTTGCTACGTGTTAAGCCAAACCCCACAGCCTTTTTTTTCGAGCAAACTCCCGGTAATGTCAGAATGGAAGTTTTGAAACAAAGTATGCACATCCGTCAAAGCATTATGGAGAAGGTATTTTTGAATGTTTTAGTTCCAAGCACCCGTGAAATACATTTGCAATATGTGGAATCCTATGAATTGTTTGATAGAATACCTAAAAGATATGTGGTCTCCTGGACTGCAATGATAGCAGGATATGCAAAAAAATGGGTCTGTTAAAAGGCGTTGAATTGTTTGATACAATGCCTCAAAGAAATGTTGTCTCATGGAATGCCAGGAGGGCAGCATATGCACAAAATGGATGGGAAGAAAAGGCACAAAACTGTTTGACAATATGCAATTCCAACATCCTTAGTGTTTGTGCCAAAATGGCAACGTAGGAACCAGGTTATGGATGTCCATGATAGTTCAGAAGACCACATAATCGCCTTGAAGCTGTGTGGTTGTTCCTTCAAATGCAAACACCTAGTGTCTTCATAGACATATTTGTCATTGCTAGTATATCCTAGACTATGTTAAAATGGGCGCTTTGGATCAAGTCTTATGGATATGGCCATCGCATGTAGTTGTAAATGCTTTGTTAGACCTAAATGCAAAGCCTGGACTTAGAGACAAAGCACATGAAGCGTTTGACAAAGTTCCTTCAAGAAATAAACACATATTAGCCCACGTGGATAGCTAAAATTTCATGCAAGGATATGCACATATTGGATCTGTTTAGAAGGTTTTAGAAATGCACAAGCAACTGCTTACTCTGTTGGAAAAACTTTAAGTGATCGGGAAGTCGTTGTGACATGGTGGGGGTTAGATCCAAGCTTGTGAACTGCTGGTTGGCCCGAAGTGCCAGAGATCGAACCTGAAGCTGCGGCTTCAACCGACTTCGTTCTCCAGGCATGGTCCTTCTTCCCTTACCTCTCATAATTCTCGTGTTTTGGTTCTCTTTTGCAACTAAATAGAATTTTAAATTATTAGGATTTTTAAATATAGTTAAATGTCTCTTCAACTCATTGCAAAACAATAAAATGTTGTGTCGCAACTCTTGACGCCATTATAACTCGCCTACTTTAAACCATGAACTATCACCCTCGCTTCGAGATGATCTAGAAAAATCTTACCCTTTTTATCGCTCCAATATCGTTTTATCAACCAGACAAATTTGACTCTCCATTGATTAAGTTGACCTTCTTCCTGCTTAAAATAGTTAAATTTTACTTTTTTCGGAGACTCACTAAGTACCCTTCGCAACTCTAGAAACGAGATGTGAAGTTTCATTCGCGAACCTTGGTATACGAGAAGTCGCCTTGATTTTTGGTTTGACCCAAAACGATCATATGACATCCTTTTGACGCTCTTATAGGAGCCCCGTTACACTTGGTTTGCAACAAGAGAAAGTTGTTAAAACTTAAAAATTGGCTTTTGTTTTGGACAGCAATTTGAAACCTGGAAAGAGAAATCATGTTCCGTCTTCGCAAACCTCTAGCGTTTATACTAGACAAATGCATGGAACATTCAGTATAGGAAAGAGCACTTTTCAGGATAGTTTGGCGAAGCCATTTTGTAGGCCTCCGGTCACAGTTTGACGAGGTCAAACTGGTCCAATTTTGTCTTGTCGCTCCAGAAAACTTGTTGCCGTTTAAGAATGGTTCTCTAGTTCTCAGTCCCGTCGACTCTGATGAATTCTTTTCATATAGGGGAACTAGTAGGAGATGTCTCATTGCGTGTTTCCTCCATCGAACGTCATTTTGGACGCGGTTTTCTGGGCCCTCGAGCTAACTTTTGTCAGTTTACAATTGGGTGAACGACGACTAGTGGCCCCGGAGAACTAACCGCCAAACGCAAACCATTCGCTCTTTTTCAATTCCGTCAGTTGCTATGAACTCCTGGTATATCTGGGGACTTTTAGAAAGTTAGTCGTGGTGTGCGTGTTCATTGGAAGATAACCTTTGGAAGCAGTTTCTTAGCCTCCGAGCCCATTTTGAACATTTTCTAGCTAGTGAGAAAATGTAAAAATAGAAAGTCATGGACCTCTTAGGGTTGTCATATCACCACAAAACGCGTTTAACACATGTAAATAATTGTTTAAAACACTATAATGAAACTTGTTGTGTGTATTAGAACTTTTAACAAAATGATGTTTTCTCTCTCTTCCTTTCTCTTTCTCTCTCCTGGGCTTATAAAATGAAGAAAAATGAAATGCAATGAATACATGTTTTTAGACCTTTTTATTTCGATTGCAAATTGTAATTATTGTCGATAGAAATGGAAACCGAAAGATGATAATTATGATTGATTAGGGTGGATGTCATGCCAGCGATTTATCGCTGATATCATGCTCATGTGGGTTTTGTAGGATGGAAGAATGACGACAAAAAAAGGCGATGTGTAATTTAATTATTATTATTGTAATTTTTATAGGTCATTGTAAAATGAAAAACTGTATAAGGTAGTCTCTTGTACTGAAAAGTTATATTTGAAGTTTGTTAATATGTATGAGATGCTAGTTTTAGGGATATCTTAGGAAACGTGCATCTAATTCACCGGTTCAATTTGTTTCTTAGTTGTGTATGGCAAAAGGGTTTGATTTATACATAGTAAATTGAAAATGAAGTTAATATCTTGTAGTACCTTCTCAGTATTCAATAAATGATTAAATTAATTTCTGGGTTATCTTCTTACCTTGCAAACATAATAAAGAGTTTTAATGGGAACACTCAACTTTAATAAAATATTCATGCATAACTTGCCTGCATGTGTGATCCTTTTTACCATATAAGAAATTTAAGACCGTAGAACGAACTTAAGCTTTGCACTCGATGAGATCCCTAGGTTAGGTAAATAAAACCCCTAGAAGGAGTCTTACCATCATAGTCATTATGTCTAGTGACATGGTCGTGAACCCATATTTTAGGAATGACATGGTCCGACTTTATCCAGAGTATGCGGTTTCCATCTAGTTTTGGTAATCGCGAGAAGAATGTCCCTTCTTCAGGTCTGACACCGGGCTGAGTGGTGAAGACCGCCTTGGAAGTCACCTTATGAGTCATTGTTGGAAGGAATGACTAAGCGATGTAACCTTCCAATCTGTGGAGTAGGTAGAGATATTACTCCCTTGTATCCTATTGGATTTCCGGTGCTTACAAAATTAGATCTAGAAATTAACTTCTTCAGTGAATGAAATCCATGTTGGACCCAAACGACCTAAATGAAGATTGCGATATAGTTGTTCTATGTCTTGCATTCTCGTTAGTGAACCCTTTTGTCCCTCGTAGATAAATGTCTTGTCTTGGGCTTGTGAAAATTTAGTGCCTTGATCTTTCACGAAAGGATTATAGGGTAAATACATTTTTAACCTCAATCACACCTATAATAGAGATTGAAGCCCTGGGTGAAACTGGAATTAAGCTTAACCATGTGCTGCGTTAATATGTCAGACAAGTGCTTTTGTATCTCTTTTGTTTTGAGACAATGCTAATAACGAGACCATAGCGCGATGTAAGAGCATATCATATAAGATGAGAACGAGATTGGAGATTAGGATTGAGGTCACTCTTGGAGTCCTTTAAGCTTAATTAAACATAATCATGTGTTGCAAAAATATGTATTGCCTTGGTGCGACCAAACTTCGAGGAAACAAATAAATATATAAATATAAATAGGAGTCAATAAGTTATTGAACCTTATTATTTTTGGTAGCGAAATAACTATTCCATGATCGAAGGATGTTCTTGGGAAAAAAAGCTATCTCGAATCTATGTCTTCCTTAATCCCAAGATCTCATCTGGACATCACGTTAGAGTCTCTTGTGTAGCAAGAGTAAATTTTATACATTAAACAAAAGTTTGAGAAGCAAAATCTTAACATAAGAATGAGAGAATTAGAATCTTGTAGGCATTTTGAAATATGGAGAATACTTATGTAAGTTATGAAGATTTGTCATAAGGGTAAAGAGCAAATTAAATGGTTGAACAATAAGTGAACTGTGAAACGAATTTTCAGAACATGTAGGTGGAAAAAGGGAGAAAATCATGCTTACCTCATAATGATCTTGGAAAGTTAGTCAGTAACTAAAATACATTTAAAGTAATGATATGTCGTGGGTTCGCCGTTCCTAAAGTCACGTTTCTTGTGGTTGGGTCTTTGCTAGTATTCGTTCGTTGGGAAAAGTGTGGTATCGACATGCCGATGTCATCTGCATGTGTCTATGTGAGTCGATGACTTATGTGATTGTCGCATGTGTGTCGAGTTCTGTACTTGGAGCCCTTACTATGTTGTGTGTAGTGAGCAATGTTAGTCAAAAAAAAAAATTATCCTGATATTTTACTGTTGTATTTGGGTCGTGTAAAATGTGGGCACTACAAAATCTCACAATGTTTATCCAATGGGATCAGAGATCATTTTTTAAAAAGCAGAGCTTCTTGAGGCCATAGCAGTTTTCAATCCTAAATTTTGGAATCTTATAGGAAGTATTGTAATTGATTCATTTAAAAGACACATGGGTACTATAATTAAACATTTTGGACAATCAATTGAATGTAATGGATTTCATATTAATGGTATTCTTCAAAAGGAAACTCTTGCATTGCGGTTAGCTGAATTTGGATAGGTAATAAAGGAACAATTTGAATTACTAGAAGATCCAATAGAGAAGGGAGCAATTACACTTATATGGAAAAGGTTGTATCTTAGTTCTATCTTTCATGAAAGCATAAGTGAAGTTTTCTTATTGTATGAAATTTTTCGACAATGATATTGAGATCAATTGAAGAGGAAAGAGTTTTCAATGCATTAACATTTATAAAATCAAAATATCGGAACAAGGTTGATAAAAATATTGAGAGCTACTTGAGCTTGTATGTTTCACGATATAATATGGATACCTTTCCTTATGAACAGGTAATGGTTGTATGGAATTCTCTTACAGTGGAGAGGGATCGGTAATACTAGTACAGAGATTGCTGATAACAATGAAACTATGACTAAAAATCGCATCGAAAGATTATATAAAAGTGTTGGGTGGCAAAATTTTCTAAATAATTTTGCATTTGATCTAAGCTAATATTGAGTAAAGAAGAATGCCTAAACATTTTATTTAAGAAAGAAATTTTCATATTAAGATTTAGATTATAATTATGTATATTACTATTTTTGTTATACGCATGTTCATTTTTGAATAATATTTTCAATGTTGCAATGTGTTTACTATTTAGATTTTTTAAATGTGTCATACTTATTGTTCTGTTGTCTTTAGAATGAAAAAAATATAATTCCATAATTGGATAATTTTCAATGTTTTTCAGTCTTACACGTGAATATAATACATATCAAACACCATATAAATTTTTAATAAATATATAGTTCACTATTCTGTCGATGCAACATTTGAAATGATGATAATCAGTAATCTACCATTTAATAAATATATCAAATATAATTGAGAATAACAATCACATTCAGAATCAGTTTGAATAACTCATGCACAATATAGAAAAAGTAAAAGTAAAACACCACAATCCACATTGATTAAAGTTTGAAACTTTCAATATTGTCATACAAATTGAAACAGTTTTATAAAATATTCTACAACAATTCTAATTTCACAATGTTTTATGCAGCTTCATCCTTGAGAAGATTCTTCTCTATGTGGTTCTTTCTCTTGCACTAAAGAACTTTCTTTTACAACACCCGAATGAACCAAATCCTTTACAGAAGCTTTCAATATTTGAAACAATCTCTTTTTCTATATTTGCAACATCACCAGTAGACAGTAAGTTAGCATCATGTTTTATTTTCTTCTTTAATAGTATCTTTGGATCCATTCCATTTTCCTTTATTATTCTTCTCAAGGTATTATTCTGCTTGTTTAAGATAACAAGCTTCTCTTTCAATTCAATTGTCGCATTTAAAATTTTCTTGGCACTTTGTAAATTTAAATCAAGCACACTAACCTCATTTTTCAAATTTGTGTACTTTGACTGCATTAGAAAAGAAAAAATCTATTATTAAAATTTCAAAAAATGAAAATAATACTTGAAAATTTAGTAAGACTTACCAATGCCTTATCTCGTTTTGTTTTTGCAATAACTATAAGGCCTTTGTCTCTCAACCACATATTGTGGTATGTTTGTCCTTCAACATTTAAATTCTCAATTCTATTCAACATAACATTCAACAATTCATCTTCATAATTATTTTCAAAGTTCACAGAACTAAACACATCCTGATTCCACAAAATATCAATCTTTCCTGACTCCTTCTAATGTGAAGAATACAATATATTTCTTTGGTTGTGATATTTATAACGTGAATGTATTTCTTTAATCAATTTTTTTCCCTAAACTCCCACAATTTTTATTATTCAACCTCCTTTGAAATAATATCAATATTGGATTCAAGATATTATAAGCCAAAATAATATCAACTAAAAAAATAGTTTTTTGATCATTAGTCAAGGCAATGCCAACCTATACTAGGGACATTGTTCTTGATTTATCCTAGGTTGGATTATCACATGAATCATATCTTGGGGATTGAATGTTCCATGCTCCTGCTATCCACTTTCAATCCCAAGATACTCCTCATACCAATATCATTCAACATCGAAACACCATGTCCACTAAGAGCATTGCCCAATGAAAATTTTGGAAAATCAGAAGCAAAATTAAAGGTGACCCTACTTAAATCTAGACGAACGAATGAAATATTATTGCCAAGGAACCCGGTCCTCATATTTTGTGGTGGGGGTGGCAGAGGTGGCATCTACATTTGTTGTGGATGCAAAAATGGAGGCCCTCAGACATTGAATTGTAATTTTGTAAATAATATGACAAAATTCAAAATTCAAACATAATAGCAATGAAAAATAAATAAATTCATATAAGATTATAAATATTACTTTGTTGAGAGGATTGTTGTTGAGGTGCAAATGAAGCTGTTTTTGTTGATGTGGTGGTTGTGGAGGAGTAGACTGAAAAGACTAGTAGGTGTGATCTAAAATTTAATTAAGAATTAAAGATTTATTAGAATATTGAATTTTATATCAACAAATATCAACAAAAAAGAAACAAGAGATTCAAACCTAGGGCAACAGAGTGAGGTATTGAAGATATTTCTACCTCCTACGTTTCAGCCCAATGATATGATCTTGTTCTTTGGTGGGTTCTACAAGTTTTAAAAAATTAATTACATTTATTTTCATACATTTTTAAAGTTGAAACATATATACATCATAAATTAAAATAACTATGATTATTGCCTATGGTATTTTAGATGATTAAGTTTGAGGGTTTAAGGAACTCATCTTTTAATAGAATGTGGAGGGTGTCCTATGTTCACCGATCGTCAAAAATAGTAACGAAACTCCCGAACTATGTGGGAAATGACCTCGATAGCAACTTCCCTTCGTAATGCAGCCATAGTTGCCATATTTGTGATGATTTAACAAGAAACTTGTTAATTAATTTTAATTTTAATTTTAAAGGATAAATATTACAACAAGAAAAATAATAATTAAAAACCATCTAATCAAACATTGGGACTCATCTCTTTATCTTCAACTAATAGTGTTAACGACAAAGCCTTTACCTTTGAATGTATTGTTATCGGAGGAGAGGTGCCACGTAAATTATAGAGAGATTCATAATATAAACCTAGAATAAAATTTGTTGAGTTGATGTTAACATTATCACTCAAATGAATATTTATCAAATCGGATCTTATTCTTGAGGATAAGAAGTTGCACCAGTCAAATTTCTACCCACTTAAGGTACGAACAATATACACTAATACCCACCATGGAATATCCGTATATTGACCATGTAAAATAATTTTACCCTCAAAGATCTACACAACGACCTACAGAAAGGGGTGACTAAAATCCTTGAGTTGAATCCCTCTTTTTGAAGGGTTTTGAGAAGTTGTAATTGTCAATACGAGGAGAAGCATTTTGTTAGTAGTGAATATTAAACGTAATCAAATTTTGTTAAATTGAAAATAATGAAAATGTAATGTTGTAAAATAGAAAATAAACTTACAAGTAGTAGCAACTGCAATTGCATCAATAGATAATTGAAAACTAGACTCCAAATACTTGCATTCTTCATCCGATAAAACAACCTTCATCGTGACAGGATCCACATCTTTGTGTGGTAGTCCTGTGAGATGTTCAATGTCATCAAGTGACGTTCCAAATGACTTTGCATGAGATGGGAGTGTATAATGAAATGTGAAAGTGGAAGTGTCGTAGTTGAGTAGAAGATTGTTAAGTGTTCTGTGGTATGTCTTAAATTGGGAAAACATAGTAGGATCCTCTAGAAATGTGTACAGTTGAGGAAATACCAGGCTCTTGAATGAAAACTTCTTCATATTTGTTGTTGACGCAACTGGGCTCTTGGGCTCTCTGGAAGTGTTCTTTCTTCTAGGCATTTTTTCAATCTGTTATAAAATTCTTGGTTGTAGTTGTCCTTTGGCATTCTAGATTCTTCCCTTTTGTATGTCCTTTACGTTCAAGTTTCATCTTTAGGATTTTTCCTTATATGCTCTCATCTTTGGATTCTTTGTTGTGTGGAGTGAAAATAACTACCTTCGGGTATTTATAACAAGTTTAATGAGGCGATTGACAACATATTTAATATCACCGGTTTGGTAGCATGCAAAATGTTACCGCCTAATAAAGAAAAACAATGCTAGCGACCGATAGCATTCTACATGTTACTTGGTCGGTAGCATCCTTCAAACTATCACTCTACCATTCGGTGGCATCCTACATACTACCAATCGGTAGCATGTAGAATGATATCAGTCGGTAGCATGAATAGTGCTATTGTCCGATAAAGCATGCGAATGTTAACGGTCGGTAGCATAAGACCCAACTATTCCCACAATCATGTTTAAAAATCACCTGCCGCACGAAACAACTTTTCCTACAATTTACAAGACATGCAAAAGTGGTTTTACCAATATTTGCCAAATGTTTGTTAAGGTTTTTTTCCGAGGGACCCTTAAAATTTTTCCTAAGTTAGGTTTATAATTCCATTAGCATAAGCATGTTTAGCCTAACCAAGTAAGGTATAGAGTCTAGTTACGACATGCATTAGTTGTACACACATTTTATGTCTCTTATACATCGTTTATTCCCCTTAAACTAACAACTAAACCTACTAACCTACTAACATGACACAATCCATTTTGGAGGGAAACTCTAAATGAACTCTTATTACAACTTCAAGTGTCCAAATGGACAAAAACAGATTACTAAACCTCCTAATAAACTTTATCAATCCTATGAAAACCAAAATTAAGTATTTATATGATGTTCATGCATTACCATGGTATATACATAAGTTTTGATCCATGTCTTCACAATCTCTCGTAAGAATATATGTCATTATAGCTTTCCCTTTATGCCAAAAGAATGACTGGACCTAAAAATCAAATTACGGGAAGAATTGTCTCTGGAAATGTTTGGAATGGTATCATTCATTGTTTTGCATTCAAAATCATATTAGTTTTATCCTCTAAACTTTGTGTCTTACTCATAGGAACAAAGAATCACTCTCTTGTTATAATTGCTCAAGCATAAACATCAAAACATCAAGCATATCTAATTTATCAAGCATAAACAGTATAAATATCAAGCTCTAATACCATGTCGAAATGTGGGATAAACACTAACACATATTTATAGATACACCATATTAAATTTCCAAAGGTTATAATTTGAGATTAAACATCAAGTTAAATCAATTTAGATTATACTATGAATTAGATATTCAAATAGGTGCATAAACATGAAATTAAATGTACACAACACAACACAAGACACAAGATTTAAGTGGGAAAACCATAAGGTAAAAACCCACTGAAAAATTGCTTATTTTTATTGAGAATAAACATTTCACCCAACACTCCCACTATTTCCTCAAATTCATTGTTGTTACACCTTCATGGATGAGTTACAAATAGTCAATACATTCGCTCATGGGTTAAGATCACTCATAACTCCATTTGTATCATGTATCTTCACTTTTTCTCACATATCTTAGTTGCATGAAATTGTTACTTGCTTTGTGCGTTTTTTTTTTTTCATGCATACACCTATATAATCAATCTCTAATGAGATCACCATGTTTTATACATGGTGGGTGACCGTTTGGATCACTATTACATTTTAATTTCAAACACATGATCACCCCGTGGATATCACCATGTTTTATGTTTCAAATACCATCTATCATCCAAATCCATTTAGACTTTGGCAGTTTATATTAACCATGTTCTCCACTTAATATTACACACCAAACACTTAAAACCAATCACACACCATGTTTTGAACTTGTCATGTACTACAGCATGCAAGACTTCCACTATGCATCCTCATTTGTATCTCTAAAGAACCCGACCCGCTTCTCCAAGGTCTACACTCCTTCCTTTACCTCTACATGCCATCATAAAAATTCAATAACACCAATATTAGGATGAAATATCACCTTGTTTGTGTAAATATAACTTTGTTTGGTTAAGTCTTATAAACCTCCATAATGCCTACTAGCCCTAAATTCACACAAGTCTTATTGTTATATACAATTGAAAAAGTCTAATGAGAAAATAAACACATATTCTAATACGCTTTATTGAGTTCTTTCCCCACCAAATTTTTTATCATAAACCCAACTAAAACCCTTTCGGTCATTGTTCACCTTCACAATTAGGTCTCCTAATCCTATTTTCTTGGGGTAAAAACACTTATGTTCATTTTTTTCATGAACATTGATCCTTTTTTTAACACCCATTTAGCTTATTTAACTACTTTGGAAAGGAATCTTAGATGGTTTCAATAGACAAAAACATAGTTTCTTCAATCTAAGTAAGTCTCTTTAGGTAAAAATATGATAAAACAAAACTATCAACATTTATGACTTATGCACACTATGATTTACCTTTAAAACCTAAAACATAAATTCAATTACCTTTAACAATCCCTTTCTACCAAGTTTTACCCAATTTCAATGGATAGAATGTAAGATGTCAAAAGTTCTCTATTCAAACCATAGATTGAGGTTTTACCTAACCGGAGAAGGAAATTATTTCATAACTTTCTTAAATAATCATACAAAGACATCAAACCAACCTTTCAAGCTATATCTCAACCTTCCATGGCTATCTCCTTTTGACTTTAACTCGTGAAACCATATAGGTCATCTTCAACAATGAGATTTTCTTGATAATACATTCTCCATACCTTGTTTTCTAGGAAGTGATCAAGATTTCAAACCTTAGATATTACTTGGTCCATTATTGATAATTTCATACTCTCTCTACAAAGTTTTTAACCCTATCAAAATCCATATTCTTTCATTAGAGACCATAATATACACTTAAGTCTATAATAGTGTTCGTGAATCGTCTCGAGTGTTGTTTACCAATAATAGCATACTATGTTATCAAAGTTGCGGGGTTTAGATTTTTCTTCGATTAAACCATTGGTATGGTAATTAAAATAGACTAAATATTTCTCTATAGTCACCTTAAACAATTCATACACGAGTTTCTAAGATTCTTTGGCTTCATTATTCCTTTAATCTATTTTCTCAAGCTTCAAATTATACAAAAATAGTAAGATCATTATCAAAACAACTTAGCTCCTCAAGAAACAATTATCCTAGACTTCTTTATGTATTTATAGTTGCCTACCATGCCCCACCTTCTACTAAAGGTCATTACATCTGTCCACAACCTATACAAAAATAGAGTTTTCCCTTATGTAGATGAGAACATACTGCATACATCACCTAGTCTCATTCCATGAAAAGCATTCATACTATCATATCAATACTATGATCTAAAAAGCACTAAAGTGGTATTGTCAAAGCATACACCTCATAAGAACATAATGCACAATTGTTCCTTCGTATACCATTCACATATTCAAGATTATTAAAGCTTTAATCAACAATAATTTGTAGTAAAAGATAATCCATGAGATACTAGATATTATTGAGTGTTTATTGGCTCATTCACGCTATTTTTCACTTTTATCCACCTTCTCTATACCCTAACTCTATTTCTCCATTCAAATATTTCCCTTCATAAGCCAATGGAGGTAGCTATAAGTTTAGAACCCCAACCATGGTAGAATTGACCGTAGTAAAGCAAAACCTACTTCGTTAGGTGAAAACACATTTTTACATCACATGAGGACTTTCGTGCCCTTTTCCATTATTATACATTTTAAAACTTGATATTAAACCTCCCAATTTAAACTTAGAAATTCAAATAATTATAAAGGTGCATTGTAGAGGAAAACCCAAAATGACCTCGATAACACCCATGGAGGGACCCAAAAGGATGAAATGGATACAAAAACACCAAAATGACTATGTAGACCTATTTAAAACCATAACTACTCAAAAATCAAAAATTGTGTTATGTCTAAGCTTGATGCTCCTACATCACAACACTAAGATGTTAATATAAAACCATGCTTCTGAGTTGAGCCACAATACAAGTATGACATTAAAAACCATGGAACCACCAAACAACTTCATAGATTGAAAGGAAAATAATTGAGTGGTCTGGTTACTCCAATATACATCTTTGAAATCAGGCACCAACATTGGCTCTTTCTTGGGGATGGACGCCCTCGATGGGTGTCTAAATGAACACATAAAACTCATGGTTGGTAGACCAAATGCATATCCATTGGGTAAGGAGTCACATAATCAAATCACCTGGTTATTTATGATACAGACCAATATGAACATGAAAAAATAATAAAAACTAATCACACAGGATTATAATAGAACAGAAAATAAATGAGGCAAAGAACGAACCGAAACGGATTGACAATGTACAATAATACAAAGATACATGTTCAATTCAGGAAATTATTGAGATGTCTTCCATTGACAATAAATTCAAGTAATTCTCCATCCAAATCCCTAAATACGAAAATGTTATCCCCAATCCTAACATCAATGGAATAAGGAACCATCCAAAGAGCATCAAATTTCTCATGTTTTCTTTTATCTTCATGTCTATTATCCCGTGTATGAGAACCAAATCGCCAACTTGGAAACTTCTTGGAGTAACCTTCTTATCGAATATGTTCTTAAGTATTCCATTGAATTTTGATGTGTCTCTAATGGGATTCTCTTCTAACGTCATCAAGCACAATAATTTGGTTGATCTTTACAATATAAGGATCAAATACTTTCTTTTCTTGACCTTGAATGTCCTTCCGAGTATCTTCAACAATAATTTTTGCTTGATTTTTCTTACCCATTTCGATGAGGATTGTGTTTGGAGGCATAGGTGATATATGTCCCATATTCTCCACACAGAGCTACAAGAGGTTTGGCCTAAAACTCATAGCATTGTCATCAACTAACTTTTCAAGGACACCAAACCCGCTTATGATGTTGTTCAAAAGTAAATACATGAATACTTGATGTGTATCCTTCTTGGTAGGGACTACTACCACCCATTTAGTAAAGTAATTAGTGGCAACTAAAATCAACTTGTGTTCAAACTAGATACGTTTTCCATTTCATCGATTAAATATAAGCCCCATTATCTAAAAGGAGCTTCAACAAACATGGTTTCAATGGAAAAGATCTGGAAGCTTTCAATCTTCCATAGAAATGTTAGCATTATTCACATTTTCTTACCATTTGGGTGACATCTTTGAATAAGGATGGCCACCAATAATAACCAGCCCCGGGATTTTATGAGCCATTACCCTTCGAACATAATGACCACCACATATTCGACTATGAAACGCATTTACCATCTTCGGATCCTCTTCTTGATCACATATCAAGAGGTCTCTTTTAAGATTATTCTAGGCCAAACCAAAGTCGCTTAAGAGATATTTTTGGAAACTAACTTCGATGTTATTCTCTTATTTTTGTCCAAAACAGACAAATCAAATTCTTTAGATAATAAAAATGTCCTTGTACTCAAGCAAAAGAACATACTTATTCCATATGATCATCAATATTACCAACATGGTTCATCTCCACAACCTGCAAATTGGCCTCAACGATTAATTTAGCTAAATCAAGGCTTCTTACCAACTTAGTGGTTTGTATGTCCATGTCCAACTCCTAAATTTTGTTCACACATATACATCTTTTACTAGATGCTTCCATTTGTGTTGTAATTTCTTTTACCATGGTGTGTGGCATAAAAGTTATGACCATTGAACTTATAATATAAGCTCTAAATATCTTGGCAGATCTTACCAAAGCAAAAGCCTACTTTTCCATTACAGTATAATTCAACTCAAAACCCTATAGGGTATTACTAAAGAAGACAATTGATTTCTCATTACCTTCATCATCCTTTTGTAGCAAGACAAAAGCTATGGTATTTTCGGATGCAAAAAGAATATTTGAAACCCCTTCTTGTAATCAAGACTAGCTTAAATAGGGGGAGTCCATTAATCCATCATTTTTCATTTAAAATCTTTTACTTCCTCTTCCCCTCACTTTATAGTTTGATCCTTTACAACATATACTTGTAATAGGAAAAGTAATTTCAGCAAAATTAGACACAAACCTTCTAACAAAATTGACCTAACCAAAGAAATATTGAATACCTTTCTTGGATTCAAGGATGGGAACTTTATAAATATCTTAAACTCAATCTAGATTTATTGTTACTCCTTCATGAGACACAACGTGTCCCAACAACATATCCTTTTACACACCAAAGTGGCATTTCCTGTATTTAAAGAGATGCCAAACTCTCTACATCTAACAAGGATTTTCTCAAGATGCTCCAAATGATCACTCCTCTTCTTGGAGTAAACTATAATGTCATCTTGATAAACCATAATGAAATCATTAATCAACCCAACAAATGCAACTTTGAAAAGTAGCACCAATATTCTTCATGCCAAATTGCATTCTCGACATAAACATAGGTTCCCTAAGGAGTGGTGAATACAATTGTATATTTTTCGAGACTTCTTAACCACCACTTTATTAAACCCTAATAAAAGATACAAAGTAGAAATCATTTCACACCCTTTCACCCTCTATAATAATTTTTCCATGTTAGGCGGAGGGTAATTATATTTCAAAGATGTTTTATTCAATTTCCTAAAGTCAACACAGAGTCTAATGTCACCATTCTTATTTTTTATTAAGACCTAATTAGAAACCCAAGATGAGTACCCTGGGGTTAATGATTTCCCCATCCTTAAGATTCTTAAGTTCATCTTGCATATTTATGGTGAGGATGTGGTGTATTGGTCTTTGCTTCTACCCGAAAGGCTTGAGTGGAATGACTGTCGACCTCAAGCCCCAACAATAGTGTGAGGCCCGAGAAGTGCAAACTTTTTTAAGGTCAGTATGCAGGAATAGTAAACTAATCTAATTAGTGAATAGAAATAATGTAAAACCACATAGCGAAATTTTCTCCAAGAATCAATATTTATTCATATCTCAATAATGATTGCATAAGTCTCATTTTTCTCTATTCTATCATATATCTCTTGTTCATCATATATTTCTATCCTTCATAATCATATATTTCCCATATGGCACTCACTCATACATTTCTCATGGCACGCACATATACAATAGATTAATTACAATAAATATGTTTCATACAAAATATCCCAAGAGTCACTCCTTTTGAATCACACCTCTATTGGCTTCTATCTCGTTCTAACTTGGATTGTCTTCGATCTGCGGCTTTGTGTTGGCCTCTGCGGCTTCCTTCAAAGTATCGCGGCTTCGTTCAATGTATCGTGGATTTTCTAGTGTACCGAGGCTTTCCTTCTCCTATCGCAGATTTTCCAATGTATTGTGTCTTTCCTCTTTTTATCACAACTTTGTCTTGTTTCTCGTGGCTTGTTCTAGTATTCCGCGGATATTTTTAGACTTTGACATCTTCTTCCTAATATCCATGGTTTATTCAAAATTTGATGAAGAACCCTCACAACATGACCATGTCAAGCATTATCACTACTTTTAAGAATCTTGGTATAAGACTATTTTTATATTCACTCAAATTTCTACCTAACCAAACTTTCCCGAATATTTTTCCGTAGCCACATCACATTCGGTCACAACTCTTGTGCCGCCATAGATTTATTGATTACTCTCACAACACTATCAAAAGAAGCCTCAAGGTTGAATTACCGCTTGGAATTGCTTTTCTCTTTAACCAAATTACTTCCTTACCAAATAGGGTTTCTTTTCGCTCACAATTTTCCACCAAAAGTTCCAAATCAATCAGCTGATTAGAGAACTCGCTTTTACAACTTAGGAACCTCTTGATATAAATATCATTATAAAAACCTACCAATATTCAATATTATCACATATAGAGGGCCTTATTATCATTTCAAATTCAAATTGGCAATTGGGAGTTACAATATCATTGTCATAATGTGAGGGTAGCATTATTATTATATAACAAAGGTATTTTGACTCCTTTCATGATATACAATCTTGAAGGAATTAAACAATTCAATCAACTCCCAAGTAACATTCTCTACCGCTCAATCTCTAACTCTTGGATACGTACATTCTTCTAATTTGTTTCGCAACCAACTCGAAATCTCCTTGACAATCAAATTTTTTATATTGGGTCTCCAATGTTGTATAAAAACGATTAACATCCAATTGAATATCGAAAAGGATATACCCAAATTTTTTATATTGGGTCTCCAAGTCATTCTTAATCCGTATGGGTGTCTCATATTCTGCAATATTGTTAGTACAATCAAAACACAGCTTACAGGAAAAATTAAAGGTTCCTTTTTCAAGGTAATACAACACTACACCAACCCCATTACCCGAATTAGATCATTCTCCGTCAAAAACAGTCCAAAGAGCATTTGTGTCTTTATGTTGTGTCAAGGTCAAGGAAATATGGTCCTCAAAATAAGAATTTCCAACAAATTCCCAAATCAACATTTTTGTAAAAACTTCATAAGATGCATTCATAGGATCTTCAATCAAATGCATCAACTTCTCTTCTCTGTGCAGTTTTACCAACTTTCCTTCCAAATGAATAGTAGCATATGATAAATCCATTTGTACACTACCACCCACACTAACAACCCACTTTCTTGATAAATACATTTCCCACTTAGCGGGATAGACAACCACAATAACATTCATGGTTACATGTTTACCAAGGTGTGAAGATAACTAAACAACAAGCCCCTTAACACAACCAACCATTGGTACTTCTCTTGAATCCATTGCATAACATTGCCCATAAATAACAGATATCCTTATTCCAAGTTCATTCATAACTTCTAATGGCATAATATTACAAGATGCACCATAATCAAACATATGGTTATGCAAGCGCCAACCATTAATCAATAACGTTGTATAGAAAGGATTAACATCCATTTGAATATCAACAAAGGATATACCCAAATAAACATCAAGAGGGGAAGATTCAATAATTTATTGAGATTATTCAACCTTATTCTCAACAACAAATGGTTAACTCACTTCATTTGTAAATATATTATCAAAGAAACCCTAAATGCACAAAATCATGATTCCCGTGTTAAGGTATCCTAACAAGTTATATCAAAGGAACAATTATGTTTAATGGGATTATGATCTAGGTGATGTCACAAACATTGTACTTAGGCGGGGGATACCGAGAGGAAGAGTGACTACCTTTTAGGAGGGTATACATGCTTCCATAGCAGAGACATTAGGATAAGGTCCTTTAACATGTCTTTTACATGGTTGAGACTTTAAAGAAATACCACCAACACCCTTTAAACATTATTCAATACGGACATCTTATTCTTAGAAGTATAATAAGAACTCTTTTGTTTGACAGCTAAGAAAAAGAGACAAATTTACAATGCATGATTGAACTTTAAACATTTTTAGGGGTCTTTTTACTTTTATCTTCACCTTTTGGATCAACAGAGAGTCCCTCTCCTTGGGAAATGGCACCTTGTTGCTTACTTCTCAAGTTATATTCATTTTCTTAAGGTCATGTTGCATTAATCAATAACTACATATCCTCCACTGAAGGAACTCCCCCATCATATTTCCTAAGCACTCAAATTCATGATTGGGAAAATCAAAATATAGATTCATTTTTACTTCATAATCAAATTCAGTGGGGAATAACACAACTTAGTCACAACCATCCAAAAGTCATCCACAGTCTTAGAACATAGGAGATCTATGAAGAGAGTGCCACCTTCAAGATCGAATATTTCATCAAACATCAATGCATCATCATAGTCTCAATCATATCCAAAATCTTTAGAATTTGTTGTCAAAGTCATTTGTTCACAAGGAACATGGGATAAGAAACATTTGTCACACTAATCAATGTTGTGAGCTTCATCTACTACTGACACCCGAGCATTTAAAGGATCGGGGACCTATTTATTGTCTTAGAAAACTTGTTTCCTATCATCTCAACCCATATGTCCCTTTCCTCTATCATCTTCTCTAGTATGAGGTGAAGGCCAATTCTAATTTTTATTTTGAGAACCCATGGAAATTCTCTTTTCTACTTTAGCCAGCTTATAAGAGATCTATTTAACAACACCAACTAGAGTCTTCATTGTATCTTCCAAACTAGAGGATTTATCGGTGTGTTGCTTTTCAAGATTCACAAGTTTGACCTCTTCTCTCTTGGGAGGTTTATCATTAGCCTTGATATTATTTTGAATCAGTATAACCATGGTAAAACATTTACTAATATTAATAGGGGCCTTGTCTCCTAAGTATAAAGCTTCCTTTTTATCAAAATAATCACAATATTTTATCAAGAAAGACTCATTACTCGGCCTAAGAGTGACTCAAGTCTCATAAATGTCTTATTAAACTTGGTATTAAAGTATTGCACACTATGATTCCTTTTGATATTTTTACATTCACACAAAATAAATTGAGGATTAGTTCTATCACCATAGTAAATTCAAAATACATTCTTCATTTCCTCCCAAGAGACTCCCACAAGGAAATGAATTAAACCATTATCTAGATTCTTCTTTGAGATTATACACCGAAAAACTTCAAATAAACATTTTCATACTCAATCTCATAATCATCAAAAATATTCTCAAAAGGATCCGAGGTGTTTCTTTCTTGAAATAACATTATTACCTTGGAACTTGGGTTTTTTTTTTCTTACTTCATCGGAGACCTCATTAGGATATCAAGGCATACCCCTAAATTTAATAGTTATAAACCTTTGGACTCTAAAAGGAGGATGTGCGGGAGCATGGTCCATACTCTACTCAATTAGCTTTTCAGTGGAGGATTAAGTAGGGTTTGAACCATGGGGTTAGGGTTAGTGACGTGAAAGTTTCTCAAAGGAGCATCCTCGATGCAGATCATCACTCTTAGTACCTACTTGTTAGAAGAACAATGGAATGAGAGATGGGTGAATCGGTCCTTAAAAATTAATTCAATTTCATATTTCTTACTTAAACCATTAACCTATTAACCATTTATTAATGTATGCACAACATCATATAACATACATACAATCAACCATGAACAAGAGGAGAAACACCATAAAATAAAATATAAGTGGTAAAAACCATCAAAGGGAATAAAATCCACTACAAGTTCTCGATTATAGTACTCAATCAAAAGTAGTTAGTAAATCACCAACTTCAAAAGAAGCACCAACCCTACAAGGAACACCAACTCCACAAAGAGTCTACAACACCCTAAGATGATCAAGCACCCACTCAACCACATTTGAAGAAGATCTCGATGTCTTTTTTTCTACCGCAAATTATTGAAATCATCTATTCAACTTGCTTACCTTGAAACCATTGTTCAAACCCTAACTTCTCAAATTTGCTCTATCTTTAAATTTCTTCACTTCTCTTTTATTCAAACCCTTGCACACAATCTTCAAAAATTATTAAAACTTTCATACACTCTATCATATCTCAAAACATGCCTTGGTACTTAAAAATACTCTTACATAGGTCGTACTTTTCCGTCTTGCTCAACAAATACAAATTTGAATTCAAACATGCACTTATTACCCTTCTCTTGATTCAAAGAAACACCAATTCGGTTTGCCTTATTTGGTTTGACCAATGAAACATAAAAAATCCCAATTTAATCATTAAAACATTAACATATGACACATGTAGGTCGACCACTCGAAAACCTCTCATCTTACACCAAACAAACTCAAAACTCCATCACTAGGATGAGCTAAAACAAAAACCGAAAAACCATGATTATTCAAGCTCCAAAATTCACCAAACATGTGTAATATAACATATAACCATCATCCATGGTCACACATTTTCTTGAACCAATCAAATAATTCATAACATAATCCAAAAGTCTCATATCCTTCAACAAACACTTGTTCCCAAAGACTCGATTTCACTTTTCGGCTTCAAGACCACCCAAGAACACCTCAATTATGGAAAAGAACCACTAAATAGAGTCATCATGACATATAGATGTCATATATTCATGTTATATCTCATGAAACATCCACATGTTCAAACCACAACTACTTTCCTCTTCTCCAAATCGTGTTGCCCAAAAACTAGTTTTGCAAACTCAACTAGTTTGCACCCTTTCTTCCACTTCAGAGAACTCCAAATCCCTTTAGGAGGAAAAAAATTTAATCCCTTTTCACTCTCCGGGTGATATACACTTTAAATAATCCATATCATGTTTCATTCACTTCATTCTTTCATCTTGAAAGCAGTCTTGTTCGAAAACCAAGAAACCCTCTTCCTCACAAACTAACCCGGTGACACCCCAAATCTCATCATCATGACACAAAACTTATACCATTGGAAATACATATGAATCCTCTTTCCATAACATATTATAAATCCTTCCAACTCCAAGTGGAAGGCCTTCAAGCAAGCTAGTGTCCGTAAACTACTTGATCGCCCTTTGACTAGACTTCAAAAATAAGGCACACTTAACAATTTAGAAGCATCACCATGACTAAAAACAACGATTTTCATTAATAAAAACTCTCATACTTCCATTTAATTTGCAACTCCATTGGAAAACCTTGTCCCAAACTCAAATTATTCAAAAATAGGCATGTTTGAGTGTGTCCACTCATCACCACAAAATCTACCATATCTTTTTGGAAACCTAGATTACACCTCTACATCATCCAATAATCATATTTGAACTATCAATCCATTTTGGGAACTTATGAGCATTATCTCTCCTACCGCTTTTGAGATAGGGTTTCAAATACACAAAAAGTAGTTTACCTTTTTAACATTCGTTCATAGAATCTCACGATGACATGAGCTAATTCTTTTTGAAACCTTCTACATTCAATGTAGAAACATCCTTGAAAGCCAAAGGTCCCATACAAAGCAAACAATTTAGGGTAAGCATCAAAAGGTGCAATTTGATCTAGATAACACCCTTTCTTTGACCCTGTTTCACAAAAACTGACATAACTTGCAAAATTCATATCATGAAAATCTAGATTTTTTCCCGCACCATCATGACACACACTACTCACATCTCCAATCATCATCATATCACAAATAGGTCTCCATCTCTCTAGACATTAGGACTTGCATGAATATCCCTTAGGATTTTACATGCTTTAGCCTAGGTTAAAAGAAACAACCTTGTAACTCATCATAAAAACACTCCAAAATGTCCTAACATCCTTAGTACATCATGAAACAAATACCAACATGCATCCATTATCTCACATGGCTCCACAAAAGAACCTCATACCTCCATGCACTTATACCTGGTCAAGATGAGCACTGAATCTTGGTCTTCAACTCGTATCTACACCTTAAAAGTCATCCGAGTGCTGAAGACTCCCCAAAAATGTTCTTCGTGTTGTTACCATGATCCTCAATCCACCAAGCTCCAACCAACATGCACCATCTCCTAGGCTAGCTAGACCAAATGATAGGGCTTGCAAGGCCAAGCCAATCTCACTAAATCACATCATGCCAACACATGAAACTCCAAATCACCATCATATTGATCATCCTCATACTCTACTCCATCATCCTCTTTTTCATTAATTGTTTTTAAATCAATCAAAAAAACCTTGAACACAACCCTCTTACTCTACTCCATCATCCTCTTTTTCATTAATTGTTTTTAAATCAATCAAAAACTTAAAACACAACATGCAAAAACAATCTCTCCCTTTGTCATTGATGGAAAAGCTCATGAACTTCTCTTGCTTTTTACAATAATGAAAAAGCATACTTGTACCAAAGTGTTCTTCACATTTCCCATATTCATAGATCATATTTTGGTTAGAAACATCAACCAAATATTTCAAGCAAGCTCATACACTAGCAAATTCTTACAAAAATTTGACTTTGCCTTCTTTCTAGGCATTTAAGATTGTAATCCTCCTAGGAAAGAACATACACAACACTCACACAATAATCATGAAAGAAACATCATTTTACCTCCTCTTTGAGCAATAGAATCATCAAACCAACTTACAAGCATGTAAAACTTCTCATTTCACACCAAAACTCTATTTTTTCCTTCTTTCAACATTATGGAAACAATGTAGCAGACCTAGAACAAAAGCATCCAACTTATGAACATGCCAAAAATGATGGATTCAAGTAAAAATATTAACTTACCACATTTTTAATCCTTTCTCGATTTTCAATCCTCAAACTTGACTTGTCTCTACTATATCTTGCTCTTCATATCACTTGAGAATTGAAATCCCTAAATTGAGCACCTTGATGAGCACACCACCGATACATGCGATTAAAAACATTAAGACTCGAGCAACTCTAGATGACGAGAACACACCCCCGATGATCATGTATGTTCCAAGAGACCTTTGACACTTTAATCAACCTTTTAAGACCATTTCATAACTTCACATGCATCATACACCATAAAAACATACTTTATATAGAATTTGTAGCTTATGAAAAACCCAACACATCAATTTTGACTCAAGACAGACCACAAAAGGTGAAATATACCTTTATACATGCCATCATCTTTAATCGCTAACTTAGACCAAGAGATGACTCTGCACATGGTTATCATGGCATGATAGATCTCCTTTAAGAGTACAACATGACATTTACACAAAATTAGTTTGTTCGAGAGATTTTTTCATTTCATACTTTAACTTAATGAAGTGAAACAACAAAAACAAAACCGACCTCAGAAGACGGTGGGGTTTACTGATACCCGCAGTGTGAATTTTGATATTGATGAATGATTGGTATTGATAAATCCAAGTGTGTGCACAACTTCTTCTTTCCAACAGGATAGGTCTCCTACAATGCACAAACACTCAAAAAAGAAGGGATTAGATATATGGCGATTGTTTGGCAAAGGCCATTCCTCCGAAGTCAATGGACTTCCTTGTAAGGATGTCAATCTGCATTCAAGAAATCAATTTGATAATGATAAGATAAAATGATAAACAAACAATTTAATCAACAACGCAAAGGCAAATAAATTGACTCGCATTTCAAGGCTATATCATAGTCTAATGGGGATACCTAATCCAAAGGGAGTCTAGGGATCACAAAATGGCTCAAAGGAGAAAATATGTCGGTAATTATGTACTCACAAAGGTGATATGAGTAATAGATTTGATTAATGTAAGCTGCCATGGTGTTATAAATGGCTCAATGTAGCTTGATATGATTGGACATACGCTTAAGGGGTCTTCTCCTAATAACTATTGAAATCGATGTCGAAAGGCGAGCTAATGTGTTAAATGGTCTAGCAAAATAAGGATCGTTGACGATTAAGACAAATTATCGACAATTGGGCGAATAATCGTCCGCGATTATGAGAACCGTCGATTGCTAAAGCAAAGTGCAAGTAGATAATAAACGAGATAAAATTGATTAAGGGCATCAAATGATAAATAAATGGGATGATAATGTAAAAGGGAAGGCACTTTTCTTATTCTAATTGATGAATAAAGATGATAGAATGACATTAATTGGAGGGAAGAAGATTGTAAATGCTAAGACCTGCCGATTTGATTATTGGATGCTTGAATGACCTTCCAAGGTAGGAAAAGAGATTTGATTTCTTAAGTGTTGTGATGATACATAGCTTTTTGACAAGATTATAATACAAGAATGTTAGATTGTGAGAGAAGACGTCTAACTAGTAAGTCGGGATGAGAGAAGCTAACCTTGAATAAAGGCCTAAGACACGTTTATAGAAGTTTATGTTAGTGAAGGAGAAACGTCGGCGATTAGTTAGAATCACTGGCTATCCGAGAAACATGGAAAAGGGTTATAACAAACATCCCAAATCAAGTTTTTCGTTTATTTTGTTGAGGGATGTGTGTTGTAAACAGAGTATACATGTTGGGGATGTTGTTAAATGGTTAGGAGGATGTTTTTTTATTTGATTTTGGTTTCTAGGTGTTTTGAGTGTTTTAGGAAGGGTTAAAATAGGATTTTACAATTGTAAAATGATGTTTACTGGGAGTAAATATAAGGGGGAGAATCGGACTTAAGATAAGGATTTAATAGATAATATGATAGTGATGTGATAATGAAGGGGTGCCGAGAAGACACGAACATTGGGATTAGCAATCGTAATTTTATATGTCTACATTTGTCCCTTTTGTTGAGTGGTTTTAAACAATCCACAGACAAAAATGAGATGTGATAGATAAGAATAAGAAAGATGGAGAATTATATGATGAGGTGTTCCCCCTCAAACTAGAGATTGATGACCTAAAATGGAATCGATCATGAGTTTTAAAGATGTAGATGGATGAAAGATGCAAGGATGGGAAGATGAGAGATGATACCCTAAGACGAGGTATAGAAACAAGGTTGGTTTTGTCGAGAAAATCAAGTGATAGAGAAACCAAAGGGTTTGTGTCCTATAGGCGTATGATTTAACGACAATAAAAAAAAAAAGGATGTTTTGCGATGTCAAAGCACTAAAAATGGATGTTGCTACAAAGGTTGGCTTACATAGCTAGGAAGTCAAGTGATAGGGGAACCAAATGGTGCATGTCCTATAAACATGACTTAATAATGTAAAAGATGAAAGTTTGATGAGGTCAAAGGACCAAAATCAATGTTTTCACAACGGTGGGCTTACGAGACCGGAAGTCAAGTGATAAGGGAACCAAAGGGTTCGTGTCATATGTCATATAGACATATGACTTTATGGCGATGGGGGATGAAATGATGATTTAATGAGGTCAAAGAATTATAATTTGATGTTACCACAAATTTGGGCTTACGAGGATGATGTATGGGTCTAAACGGTGATTAGGTGCATAGCACTTTCGAAAAGGCATCTGGTTGATAAATGTTAATTTTAATGTGTAAATGTATCGCTTTTGATGTATATTTGTGATACACAGAGTTTTTGAGACTTTGGATGATGCATAATGATACACTGGTATGATTGTTTTATGATTTTTGAATTTATTTTGATGTGATGATATAATATTGAGATGCGATCGTGATTGTATGGATATTGATAGATGTCGATGTCGATGTGGTAGGGTTGATAGTTGTTTATGTTTTTCATATGATGGGTTATTTGATATTGATTTTAATGTTTTTCAAATTGTGGTCAAGAATGAAACGTGGGTTGATTAGTTTGTACTAGATTTGATACATATGTGATGGGAAACAATAGAGTGAAGGCTTTTGCACTTTTCACCTTATAACAAATGTTAACATTTGACCAACAATGCGTAGTCACACATAGGATCTTATATAAATATATGAAGTGATAAGATGTACCTCTCTAAGACATCAAAGCGGGGATATATGTAGATTGTGTGGGGGGAGTAAGGCTCTCCTATTAATAGTTTATTAGAGAAAATCCCTAGTTATACATATACTTATTTTTACGTAAATTTAACAATGCGGGAAATTCGATTTGATAAAAAAGTTGATCGATGTAGGATAGCAATCCTTCGAGGGAGTGGTCTACAATTTTAACTTTTGACTTTTTATTTTTTATAGTTGTCCTTTGAGGGATCGGTCTATGATTTTGACAAATGGTTGTCCTTTGAGGAATCAGTTTAATTTTCTTTTTGATAATTGAATAGTTGTCCTTGAAGGAATTAGTCTATTATTTTTTATACGATGCATCCATGATATTTTGACCTTATTTTGAGTTGAAGCAAAATCCCTAATAGACCACTTCGAGGAAGAAAGAAATGTGCAAACAAACTATACATATATGCCCCATGACATGTTTTCACTGGTAGACAAGGTTGGTGAATGTAATGATTGTGAGCTTCTACTTGAGGATGAACTTGTCCAAGTGAAATATGCGATAAAACAGAGTTTGTAGTGCTCATCTTAAAGGGATTGAGGATAGTGACAGAAAACCACATTCATTCAAATCATTATAATGATAAGATGGTTGTTTGATGGTATATCTTTTATGTGACTATTGTCATGATAGTTGATGTGTTAACAATGCAAAGGTCGGAAGTGCAAGGCATTCAGAGGTTCACTCATGTTATATGGACCGATCCAATTAAGGGGGAAAATTTCCACGTTTACTCCTTTCCAAAGTAGTGACATTTTTATTGGATTGATAGGATAGGTTTGGTGAAGATGTACTAGGAAAAGTTGTAAACGTCTCGGTAGAGAGGAGACCCCTAAGCATGACGATGTGGTCGAGATAACATGCACCGAAAGTAATGATGTCTTTCATATTAGGATGGTGGAAGTTTTACTCTTGATTGATTGGGTATATGGTAAATGAAGGATCCTTTGGCAAAGGAGTTGTTGAAATTTTGCATGAGATATGAGAAGACAATTAATGACGAGGGTAGATGATGAAGACTTCATTTTGCCTTTTCTTCATCTATGATGATTCTAGGTTCACGTGGGTGGGCAAACCATACTTATTTGAGACATGGGACCTTCATTGGGCGGTGATGAGAAAACGCATGACAAAGGTTTATCAATATTTGGTTGAGGATGACCCCCTGTCCCTACGGATGTTAGTGAAGACCCTTCAAGTGACTTGGGTGTAGATGTTGACGACATTGAAAGACCTTCGGTGGGAGGTCTCGATATTAACGAGATTGTAAGAACTTCAATGGAAGGTGCTAACATTGACAAGATTGACATAACTTCAACGGAAGGTGCTTTGAAGACATGTGTGATAAAGGTTTGATAATACGAGATTGAGGATGCCCCCTTTTCTTGCAGATGTCGGGGTTGGAGGTGTAGATGATATCGATGATGGCTTAGGATGCTCTTCTTCTGGGGAGAAGATCATTGAAAAGGAAGAGTCGTCGGATTATGGATTTAAGAGCTTTATAACTCTTTGTGCTATGTCATGGGCTTCTATTATAAGCACATTTTTTTATCTTAATCGTATTAGCGGGGTTCTTAGTATGTGGATTCGGTGTTTTTATTGATGGTAATCTGATAAGAGAAGTCTGCATGAGCCTTTCGAGCATGTTGATGTAAGTCCCTTTTAGGGGATTTGGATTAATGGATATTTATTTTGATTTACAAAATTTCTTGGTAGACGTGTCTTACTTTTGGATGGGGGTAGATGGGAAGACATCGTATGGTGTTGAAACATCATAGGGGGTTGTGAGATTGATAAGAGAGAAGATATGATCCAAGGATGGTATATGATATGGGATTGATCAAATTGGATGACATATGAGGTCCCAAAATGGACAGGAGGGATGGATTATGGACGGGATACGGTTTGTCTATGTAATATGATATTGAGATAAAGGATGGGGTCCTAAGATGGATGGTAAGGGTGGAACTACGGCTGATGATAGACATGGATTGTGATAAAGGATGGGGTCCTAAAATGGATGGTAAGCTTGAGACCTTAAATTACATGTGTTTTGATATTTTAATGTTTGATTTAAATAGAGGAAAGGGTCTCCTTTAGATGATGAGGGTGCGTCCATTGATGTGATGGGATTTTAATGTATAGCATTTGTTTCAGGACAAGGTTCTAGATTGGATAACAAGTAAGGAGTCGGGATAGGATTGGGTTTGATTCGGATAAGGGAGATGTTATAACTAGACATTATTGAGGTGAGTTACTTTTATGTCGATTACCCACGTATTCAATTGGTTTAAGAGATGGTTGGTTGTCGATATATTTCATTATAGGTGCCCCCTTTGTAATGGTCTCCAAGGTGGAGTCTAAAGGTTGCAAGGAGGTGTACGTGATTGGATATTAAGCGAAGGTGATGTCGATGTGTAAGGATTATCGAAAAGAGGATCCATAGATTCTAAGTCTTGAGGGGAAGCGTTGGTTATGAAAGGGGCTCATCATGGGGAAGATCATAGCTATTAGTGTTGATCATGTAACTCGAAGGATGTGCGGAAACTATATCGATTGAATCTATCGAGGGTGTAGCGTGAAGAAGACAAGTGATGACATCATGTGTGGTAGTTTCATTCGGCTCGTAGGACGATCTAGGGAATTAGATGGGACATGTATTGATTGAGGATCGAGATGATCTTCTTGAGGGCTTGGATTTCCAACTTTCTGGCCATGGTGAAGGATTCCTCAAAAGTATGTAATGTGTGGCTCTTGAGGGTAGATGAAATGTGATGAGAGCAAAATCAAGAAAACAACTCCATCGGTTTTGATTGACATAGTGAGAAGGTCAATTGATTGATAATCGTTTGCCACCTAGTGACGAAGTCAACAATGGATTTGTTTTGATTTTTTTATGGTAGAGAGGTCGATATGGTTATTTTGTGAGTAATATTAATAGTGAAGTGTTTGAGAAATAACAAGGATAGATGTGTAAAAGAGAATAAAGTGTGTTGACGTAGAGAGTCGTACCAATCCAAGGCAAGTCTTGAGAGTGACATAGGAAAGGTTCTAAGCGGAGATTTTGATCACGGATGATGAGATAACACGAGTGTGTGAAGGCTAGTATGTGTTGTTGAGAATCCTCCTAGCCGTGGAACATTATAAATTTAGGAAATTCTCAATACATAAGATAAGGCTTATGTGATATTGCCGGATGCATGGATGTGAACCTGATCATAAGTGAGGACGTGTTTGGGTCCCTTGGTCACGGCTTCCAAATTGTCTAATCTATTCAACAAATCTTGTATGGAATCATTTGTAGGATTAGGCGTGAGGGAATTTACATGTGAGCGCAGATGATAATGTAGTTGATCTGGTTGATGAAGGTGGAGAGTAGGATGCTTTTGTTGTTGATGGGCTTGATGTGGAGGTTGATAAGGGATAGCTTGAAAGGATATTGTTTGTAGAGTAGGTTTTGATAAAGGGATGTGGGGAGATTTGGGAAAATGTTGAATATGTTGTTTTTTTATGAGAGGGGTTAATTGGGCCTAAGTAGGTATGTGTGTACAAGTTTGGGATGTATGAGGTAGCGAGAGAGGAATTAAAGTCAAGATAGATTGATTTGATGAAAGATAGGGGATGTTAAGATTCTGATGAGATTGTAATGAAAGGGGGTATCTTAAAAGGACAAATTGATGGGATACACTTTGCATGGGTTGAGGAGTGATAATTTGGAAGTATCTTGTAGATGTGAAGAATTCTCATAGTGTTGTTGGAAGGGGTTATTGTAGGGTTGTATGATTAGGTGAAAGGTAGAGGTTCCATAGGAGACAAATGATGGTCTAGATGGTTCTGGAAAAATGTTAGAGATAAATGAAGTTGAGTGGGATGTGATAGGTTGATAATATTGATAACTACTTCTTATGTAAAGGATGTTTTCAAATTGATTTGGATGAAAAGATGTAGAGGTAGAGGATGAAAAGATGTAGAGGGTTGATCTATAGTAAATGATAATTAACTAAAGATGATAAAAAAATCCCTAAGAGAGATATAAATGTAATACACAAGTCAAAGGGAGCCTAAATATATGGTTGCTCTAATGTTGATTTCATGTAATGTTTAAGGTTGGAGTCCTCAATATACCCGAAAGTACATGAGGCCCAAATCTATGTTGGTGTCAATACAGGGGCCTTATATTGGGGCCTACCCCTCACTTCACGGTTCAAACGATAAGCGAGTTGGGTGCTTAGCTTGCCAATATACTAACAACCAATTATTTATACTCCGCCAAAACACGGATTTGTCTTCCCTCTTGGGTGATAAAATTCCAATAGTTTTAACGGGTACAAATATTTAGATGTATTTTTTTGCATAACGTGATTTCGTTGTGTTTGAGGAAGATTAAGTGGATGCGATAAATTAACCTCTTAATTAATTTATGTGATCAATCAAGATGAATATGTTCGTTTTAAACCCATAAGAAGAATTGATTTCGATAAGAACAGAGATAGTAAAATGTAAAGCTCGAAAATGAAAATAAAAGGAGAGGATTCACCGTAAAATGCTTCCTTTTTAAATTTTCAAGCTTTGATTTTTTTAGCAATGCAATAACGAATCAACCAAAAGCTCCCAAAGCAGAACCTTTAAGAAAGTTAGGCGAGGATAGAAAAAAACAAGAAATGATGTTACAAGATGATGGTGATTGAGAAATCGAAGCGATCACAAAATCGTCGATCATTAACATGAATCCTCAAGGCGATTACAGAGCGTAAGGCCTAAAAATGTATGAAAAATTAAACTAAACGAAAGAAAAAGGGACTACGATCCCACAAGGAATGTCATCTTGTTCAAAGATGTTTTTTCTTTCCTACTTTAACTTAATGAAGTGAAACACCAAAAACAAACCAACCTCATAAGGAGGGGGTTACCGATACTCACGGTGTCAATGTTATATTGATGGATGATTGGTATTAATAGATTCAAGTGTGTGCACAACTTCTTTCCGATGGGATAGGTCACCTATAATGCACATACACTTTGAATAAAATATGGGATAGGCTAGTCCCCGAAAGTCAATAGAATTCCTCATAACGATTTCAATCCGTATTAAAGAAATAATTATAATAATGATAAGATAAAATGATAAACATAATATATAACCAAAAATGCTAAGGCAAAGGGACTAACACAGTCTAGGGCTATATGATGTTCGATGGTGATACTTGATCCAAAGGGAGTCTAGGAATCACAAAATGGCTCAAAAGAGCAAAGACGTAGGTAGTTGTGTCTTGTGAAAGGTAAGATGAGTAATATGTTCTATTAAGGTAACCGACAGTGTTAAAGATGGACAAAAGGAGTTTGATATGATTGACAGATTGAGCGCGGGCCTTGTCGCCATAAAGATTGAAATTTGATGTCATAAAGGCACGTTGATGTGTTAAATGGTCTAAAAATAGGGATCATTGCCGATTAAGGAAGATCACCGATGATTGGGCGCGAACCGTCGGTGATTAGGAGAATCATCGGCGATACATAAAGCATTGTGCGGGTTGATAATAAACGAGATAAAATTGATTAAGGCTATCAAATGATAAATAAACGAGATAATGATGTAAAACGGAAGGAACTTACTTATCCCGGTTGATGAATAAAGCTCGAGGATGACATTGTCGAAAGGAAGAAGATTGTAGATGTCAAAAGACCGTCAATTTGATTTCTAGATGTTTGAATGACTTTCAAAGTAGGAGAAGAGATATTTGATGTCTCAAGTGTTGATGTGATGAAATCTAGCTTCGTCGAGAAAATTATGATACGAGAATGTTAGGCTTCGAGAGAAAACGTCCGGTAGTAAGTCGGGATGATAGAAGCTAACCTTGGATGAAGTTCGAGACACATTGATATAAGTTTATGTTAGTGAAAGAAAATCACCTGAATTAGTTAGAATCACTAGCGATCCAGAAACATGGAAAAAGAGTTATAACAACTTCCCAAATCAAGCTTTTGGTTTTGTTGGTGCCCATTGTTGCACATTGCATGCTTTGTTAGGGAGAATTGCGTTTTTACTCTGTTTCGAGAAAAAAAAACACTTTGGATCTTCTCATTCTTCGAATTTGATGAAAAACAACTCGTATCTGTGTTCAAATGCTTTGAGTTGTTCGTTTTTTCTCCTTTCTTGCACCATTTTGAGGAATCTCTAAGTTTGCATTGCATTTTGCCCTAATTTTTCCATTCAAACGTGTTTGCCATTTTTTCCTAACCTTTGGAGCTCGAAATTGTTCGATTTATACTTATTTGCCCTCAAAAATCCCTTGCCATGGTCGTAAATTGCTTTGAATCACTTTCCATTTGTCCTTTGATCGAAAATTTCTTCACCCACGAAGGAAAAATTGATTTTGGGTGTCGCTGGCAATTTCTGCGTCTTTTTAACGGTCATACAGGCGTCCTTTACCCATCAAATTTTAGCTCAAAAATCTTCTCCTACGTGGCCGTTTGTGATTGGACAAGGTTCGGCGGGTCTGCTCGAGCAACTTAGCATTTTTTTGTTTTTGGCAAAAGGTCTAAATTGTCCCCGCAAGTCCGCAAGCCCTCAGCCAATCGGACGGAGCACAAGGCGAGGAAAGGCGGAGGTGCGGGAGTGCGGAGGCACAGTGGAAAAATTTTCTTTAATGAAAAGGAGTTAAAGTATGAAATGAGAGCGCAGGCCCTCGGCCAATTAGAAGGTGACACGTGGCAGGGAAAGGCGGAGGTGCGGGAGTGTGGAGGAAATGGTGAAAATTTTCCTTTGTGGAAAATGTTGTTAAAATATAAATAAAGCATTGCCCCACGGCCAATCAAGTGAGGACACATGTCCTACATGAGGGCGGAGCCGCAGAGGAAAAATAGAAAATTTTCCTTTTTCCAAAAAGAGGCAAAATGTTTAAAATTGAGTCGTGACTCCGTATCCAGTCATATTACGCCACGTGTCAAGCCCAAATCTCAATGGCGAAGCGGTAGAGGAAATCGAGAAATTTTGCAAATTTCCAAAAAGGTGGAAATGTGTATGATTCCAATGGGACCCACATTGGGACATGTGTCAAGCTCAATTTCAAAGGGCAGAGGGGCGAAGAGAAAAATGTCAAATTTTTACATTTTTCCAAAAGTGTTATAATGTCAAAAAGTGATCCCAAACCCATTTCCAATCACATTGTGACACATTGTGCATCATTTATTGCTCTATAGCCATTTTTGCCGTAAAACACTCAAGGAAGTTTGGAGATGCGTTTTTACATCAATTTTCATCGAATTTTTGACAAATTCGTGTCGTTTGTGCCGTGAGGACCAATGCAATCGGTGTTGAGGATCAATTTGAAGATCAGAAATGTTTTTGAAATGAATTTTTGCCCTAACCTATCCAAAAACGTGAAATATCGGATCCAAAACTTGCGAGTCAAATTTTGGAGGGATAAGGAGGAAATAATGAAGGGAAGGGGGTCCGCATGCTTTGAAGATAAAAAATGTGCCTCCACAATGGATAAAGATGAACTTTGCAATGATTCATCTCTTTTTGAGACAACTAGCAACTTTTTTGACGTGCTCATTAAACGTCCCACTGCGAATCATGAGAAATATTTGTAACAATCTTGATCCTTTGGCACATTTTTTTCTTGGGAAAGAACGCTCCAAGGAGATTGAATGCTATATATTACATCAATTTGTCATGCGAAAGGTTGAAGAGTTTAAAAAAGCCTAGAAAACTAAAAATATTGCGGGAAAAGTGGGAAGAAGCCCATTCTCCGAGTGACTACTTGAGAAACTCATGTAACTCTCTATGTATCGATTTCAAATCATGTTAAGTTGGTTGCACATGTATAGCCATTAACAAGCTCGATATTGTTTTTGAAGAAATTCCCCTGCTAATAAATCTGATCATTTTTGAGTTATTTTGTGTTGTCTTTGGGAAAAATCTGTGAATGCTTACATTTCAAAATGCATTTCAAATTTGTGTTTTTTGTTTCCTGTTGCAGTCTTGTGTTTAAAATCTCTCTTGATCATACATGGTCTCATTTCTTGTGATAGTTTCGTGGCATTTGCAATCTCACATTCATAAGAGTTTTTATCTAATAAAGAGATAAACAAATTTAAAATCATTTTACCTTCCTTGATTTCAGAGATTGTTTGTAAACCTTTAGGTGCACCTTAGGTCATGATTAAATAGTGACTGTTAAATGCTTCATTGGTTCCTTCTAACTCAAGCTTTTGTGATAGATGATGAAAGATTGTGTGGAAAAGTCTAGATCTAGGCCTCCATTTGATGCACATATCTTGGTTGAAGGGATGATTAACCATTTTAATACTTTATGTTGTTAAGTTTCTCCATATTTTGCTGAAATACTCAAAGAGTTTGGTGGATCTTAGTTTGTCTTTTCTTAACTCCCACCCAAAAAATCATTCAAAACAACTAATCCTACCCTGTTTTACCGATGTTTTGACCTATATACCCACGAGAAGATCAAAATTCATTTGCTAAAATACGCATAACATATCGGGGTTTCAAAATGTCTTGATGTAACCCTTGCCTTGCATTCAAAGTACCTCAATAATCTGGAAGTGACAACTTGTGAAAGTCGATTTGGAGTGTTGATCATATTTTCCCAAAGGCCCTTTTCATACTATTTGCACAAGAGGGATATATTCATCTCCTTCACCATTTGAGGGTGACAAAATAGGTTCTCTTACCTTGAAAAAGGCACAACCTAAAAAAGTTAAGACAAGATCAAGTCTGTTTGAGTGCTATCCATCTCTCCACAAATATAGAGTGTCGGTTAGATCATATCCCAGCGTGCAATATTAGTGGGAACGATGCACCACAATCCATCTTTTTAAGCATGCCATATCTTTGATGTTGCTCAAATCAAAGGAGAACAAATTTACGTACTCAACAGTTTGTTTTGTTGAGGAAATTGTGTTTGTAAAAGAGGTTATACGGGTTAGGGATGTTAAATGGTCAAGATTTTTTTGTTTGTTTTTGTTTTTAATTTTGGTTTTCTAAGTGGTTTAGGAAGGGGTTAAAAGGATTTTATAGTTGTATCATGATGTTTAAAGGGAGTAAATACAAGGGGGTAGGAATAAGACTTAAGATAATGATTTAATAAACGATATGATGTGATGTGATAATGAAGGGGTGCTAGCAGATCGGACATTGTGATTAGCTCTTTAATTTTAAGTGTGTATAGAGTTATGACAAGCCGACACCACTACATGATTGACTTCATAACACACCAATCATATATTCTCATGTACCTTAGACAAAGATCTTATCATTTATACAACTTGACCATCCAAGTAGAACCGAGGAAAAACAAGCTTAAAGACTTGTGACAACATACCTTGACTCGGTGGTGGAGACACTCATGAACTTAGACAACTCCCCCTCACTCCAATGCTTTGTTTGAACCAATATACCTCTAAGAATCCTAGTAGAGGCATATAACACCATGAGCACCTAAAAGAATTTCTTAAAGAGGTCCATTCTTAGACCCCGATAAACTCCTACTCCTTGTTTCTTATTTTATCTATGATTCATACCTTCATTTGTATCAACACTTGCTCTTGATGAGACACTATTGTTTCTTCTAGGCTCCCAAACCCTTCCTTGGTATTGTTCACGATGCATTCTGACCTCTAGAAACTTATTTCTCTCGGCTTAGGTCCCTAAAAACTCTTGTTTTCCTTAAGTAGTCATAATGACACTCCCTAACAACGTGACCAACTTCATTGCAAAATTACACCACTTAATTCTTCCCTTTGTAGTGCTCACTAGTCTAGGTAGATCATTCAAGCAAAATCTAGCAACATGACCTCTCTCATTGCAATTATATCATACAATAATCTTGGCATGCCCATTCATACTATCTCTCCATGGAAAACTATTTGTAACATACCTTATACACACATTTACCCTATCATCAAATCCATTACAAGTAAAACAATAACCATTGAAATATATTTCATACCTTGAGGCATTAGGTTGCCTAATAGGCTTTGTATTCACATTGTCTTTGATGAAGGCCTCTTTCTTTCCTTTCTTGATGCTTGATTAGCCTACTTCCTTGCTTTACACAAGGTCTTAATGTTTCATTTCCTTTCCTTTGAGTCCTCTTTCAAATCCGACTCTCTAGCTCTATCACATGTTAACTTTTAATCGCTAAGAATATCATCAAGATCTTTAGAACTTTTCTCAATTTTATGAAAGGATGTAGTTTTCTTTCTAACAATTCTACCCTTGGGAATTCTACATCTTCTTCAAACTTGGTGCATATACTCTACTTATCTTGCAAACTTGAGACAACAAACTTTACCTTTTCTTCTAAAAATATGATTGACTCATTCGAATTGCTTGTTTCGACCTATGCTTTTCTTCTAAAACATTATTCTTATTTTCATATTCTTTAGCTCCATGTTATTCTTTTTAACACACTTTAACTTACTTTGGATACATTCTAGATCATCTTTAACATCATATTCATCTTCTTTAGAATAGCTACAATAACTTTATGAAATCACCTTAATAAAGAGTCGTCATTAGAGGATCTCATGGCATCTTTAGTCATGAACAACACTTCATTACCAACATCTTCATGATCAAATTCAGACTCAAAATCTGAAACACCACTACTAGCATTAAATAAACAATCATCTTCCTTTGTGTAAAATTTTATTTTTCCCTTCTTCTTATAGTCAAACCTCTTAAAGTTTTTCTTACCTTTACTAAAATTATGATTCTTCTTGTTATGATCAACCTCATGATCTTCATCACCTTCCTTTTCTTTCCTATGAGGACACTTACTAGCAAAAGTGACCTACTTCACCAAAATTGAAACACTTAAATGGAAGTTTACCTCTTTTTGACTAGATCAACCTTTAAATATTCTATCCACCATTGCAAAGAGTTCTTCATCATCAATTTCAAGAATATCTTCAACATCTTTGGTCTTCTTACATTTCGTCTTCATTTCCAAATAAAATCAATCTCTTTCTCTTGACTGTTTAGAATCAATAATCCTCATTTCATATACAAAGATCAAAGTCCCAAAATCCATGGCGAAAGATACTTTAGAGTTAAACTTAGGAGTTAGGGATCTCATAACCTTTTGGACTACAAATTCTTCTTTCACATCTTCTCCTAAACCTTTCATTTTGTTGACAATCATGTAAACTTTAAGCAAATATACATCAATAGACTTGTCATCACTCATCTTAACACTTTCAAACTGATTTCTAAAAGAATGAAGCTTATAAATTCTTACCTTGGATTCAACTTCATATAGAACTTGAAGTTTCTCCCATGCTTTTGTTCACATGCAATGCATTACCTTTCTCATATCAGATTCTCCTAGACCACATAAGATAACATTCAAGGCCTTCAATTGTCACTACATGCTTTCTTAAATTTCTTGAGATTTTCATAGTGAGACTGCATATGCAGAAGTTTGGATTGAACTCTTTTAGACATGATTTCTTGTCTCGCATTACTAGTTGGTGTAAAGTAGGAATAGTATAACCTTCCTCCACAACTTACCAAATATCAAACCCTAGGGACATGATGTGAGTCTTCATCCTCAACATCAAAAATAATAAAAGGGATCTCCTTTCAAGTGTTTAAACTTCTCCAAAAGGACATGTTTTGATACCAATTGTTGAAAACACAATGGACTTGGAAGGGGGTTGAATCCATCTTTACAAAATTAATTCAATTTCAGATTGCTTATTTAACGACTAACCAATTAGTCATCCATTAATTTGTGCACAACATCATATAACATACATGCTATCAACCATGAATAAGAAAAGCAATACCATAACACAAAATATATAGTGGGAAACCCTCAAGGGAAAGAAAATCCACGAAACTTATGAATATATTACTCAAATCAAAAGTACTTAATGAAGCACCAACTTCACAAACAACACCAACCCCTAATTTTATGAAGCACCAAGTCCCCAAGGAAGTTACAACCCCTTGAGATGATCAAACACCCACATAACCACCTTTTAAGAAGGTATATGATGTCTTTCCTTCTGCCACAACTAATCGAGAGCACATATTTAGTTTGTCTACCTTGAAACCCTTGTTCCAACTCTAGCTTCGCAAACTTTCTCTAACATTCATTTCTTTTTGCTTCAAACCATTTATAAACTCTTCCAAAAATCCTTCAACCTATAATAAACTCTCTCAAATATCAAAACATGTTATGGTACCCGAAAACAATCTCACATACTTTACACTTTTTCCCTCTTACTCAACTAGTACAAATTTGAATTCAAACATGCACTTTATATCCTTCTATTGATTCTAACACACACCAATGTGATTCCCCTCCTTGGGTTCAACCAATGCAACTTAAAAACATCCTAATTAAATTATTAAAACGCTCACATGTGACCCATATATGTAGGTCGTGCCCAAAACCTCTTATCTTGCAACAAACAAACTCAAAACCCCATCACTAAGATGAGCTAAAACTACAACCCACAAAACCATAATTATTCAAGCTCCTGAATTCACCACATATGTGTAATATGACATATAACCATCATCCATGGTCACACATTTTCTTGAACCAATCAAATAATTCATAACATAAGCCAAAAGGCTCATATTCTTCGCCAAACAATTGTTTCCAGCACCTTAATTTCACCTTTGGGACTCAAGACCACTAAAGAACACCTCAACTATTGAATGTAACCACTTATATAAATCCACAAAAAATTTAGATCACATATATACTTCTAATATATGATGAAACATCCACATGTTTAAACCATAGATACTTTCCTCTTCTCCAAATCATCGTTCCCAGAAAGACATTTTGCAAACTCAACAAGTTTGCACCCTTTATTCCACTTGAGAATACCCCAAAATTTCTTCACTAGGAAAAAAATTCATACCTATGAAAATCTGCCTAGGTGATATAATTCTTTAACTAATACATAGCATGCTTAATTAACTTCAATCTTTCAACATGAGCAAATACATGTCCTGAAAACTAAAAACATTCTTCCTCACAAATTAACATAGTTGACCCATCAAATCTCATCTTCACGAGACAAAACTAATACCAATGGAAATATCTATGAATCTTTTTTCCATAACATATTATAAATCCTTGAAATCTAAGTGGAAGACCTTCAACCAAGCCAATCTCTACGAACCGCCACAACACTACCCTTGACTAGACTTCACAAATAGGGCACACTTGACCATTTAGAAGCATCACCATGACTTAAAACCACCATGGACATAATAACAACTCTCATACATCCATTTTATTTCCAACTCGTTTAATATAACTTGTCCCACATAAAACTTACTCGAGTCATTTTTACTTCGAATCAAATTAAATGGGGAATAACACAACTTACAACCATCCAAAAGTCATCCACAATCTTAGCACATAGGAGATTTGTGAAAATAACCCCACCTTCAAGATCCAAGATTTCATCAAACATCAATGTATTATCGTAGTCCCAATCATATCCAGTCCCTCAAAGATCCGTTGTCATAAGGAAGATGGGGTAAGAGGCCTTTATCACACTAATCAATGTTGTGAACTTCATCTACTATTTACACCCGAGAACTCAAAGGATCGAAGCCCTTTTAGTTCCTTTGAATTCTTTTGCCTATCATCTCAACGCATAAGTATCTTTCCTCTATCATCCCCTCTAATATGAGGTGAAGGCTAGTTATAATTTTGATTTTGAGAGCCCATTGAAATTCCCTTTTTGCTCTAGCCAAATTATAAGAGATCTCTTTAGCAACACCAACTAGAGTCTAGATGTATTTCCAAATTAGAGGATTTACCAGTTGTTTTTTGGTATTCACAAATTTGATCTCTTATCTCTTGGTAGGTTTACTAAGACCATGATATTATTTTGAATCTATATAACCATGGTAAAACCTTTCCTAAAATTAATAGGGGCCTTGTCTCTTATGTATTAAGCTTCCTTTTTATCACAAAGATCACAATATTCAATCAGGAAAGACTCGTTACTCAGCCTAAGAGTGACTGGAAGTCTCATCAATGTCTTGTTGAACCTACTATTAAACTATTGAACACACTCATTACAATTCCTTTTGAAAATTTTAAATTTAGACAAAAGAAATTGAGGATCACTTGTGTCACCATACTTTGAATTCTAAATACATTCTTCATTTCCTCCAAGAGACTCCCACAAGGAAATGCATTAAAACATTATCTAAAATCTTCTTCGAGATTGTACACGAAAAAACTTCAAATAATCATCCTCATACTCAATCTCCCAATCATCAATAATATTCTAGAAGGATTTGAGAAACACTAACATTATTACCTTGGTAATTGGGTAGTTTGTTTCTTAATTCATTGGGTACCTCATTAGGATATCGATGCATATCCCTAAATTTAATAGTTATAAACCTTTGGACTTTGAAAGGAGGATCTGGGAGGAAGAGGATCCATAATCTTCTCAATTGATTTTTCAACAAGAGAATTAAGTAGGGTTTGAACCAAAGGGGTGGGGTTAGTGTTGTAAAATTTTCTCAAACGAGCACACCTGATGTAGGATCATCACTCCTAGTACCTACTTGTTGGAAGTCCAATGGACTGAGATGGGTGGTGAATCAGTCCTTACAAAATTAATTCAAGTTCATATTGCTTACTAAACCATTAACCAATTAACCATCTATTGATGTGTGCGCAACATTATATAACATACATGCAATCAACCATGAACAGGGAGAAGCAACACCATAACACAAGATATAAGTGGGAAACTCTCAATAGGAAGAAAAACCACCGAAACTTTTGATTATATTACTCAATCAAAAGCATTTAGTGAAGCACCAACTTGACAAGAAACACCAACCTCTAGTTTAGTAGAGCATTAACCCTACAAGGAGCACCAACTCCACACATAGGATACAACCCCTTAATATGATCAAACACCCAATCAACCACATTTTAAAAAGATATCTAATTTCTTTTTCACGCCCAACCGATTTATATCACTTATTCAACTCGCTTACCTTAAAACCCTTGTTCAACCCTAGCTTCTCAAACTTTCTCTATCTTTTGCATTCTTCACTTCTCTTTGCTTCAAACCCTTGCACAAACTCTTCCAAAAATTCTTCAACATGTCATAAACTCTCTCATATCTTAAAACATTCCTTGCTCCCTGAAAAACACTCTCACATAGGTTAGATTTTTCCTTTTACTAACTAGTGCAAATTTTAATTCAAACATGCACTTTACACCCTTCTCTTGATTAACAAAAACACCAAGTCTGTTTCCCTCATTTCTTTTGACCAATGAAACTTAAAACCATCCCAATTAAATCATTAAAACATTCACAAATGACACATATAGGTCGGCCATGCCCAAAACCTCTCAACTTGCACTAAACAAACTCAAAACCTCGCCACTAAGATGAGCTAAAACCACAAAACACAAAACTATAATTATTCAAGTTCCAAATTTTACCAAAATTGTGTAATATAACATTAACCATCATACATAGTCGCACATTTGCTTTAACTAATCAAATAATTCATAACATAATCCAAAATTATCATATCATTCACCAAACATTTGTTTCAAAGACACCACGATTTCACTTTTGACCTCAAGACCACCCAAGAACACCTCAAATATAGCATGTAACCACTAAATAGAATCACCATGACTCCGTAGATCACATATATTCATTTTACATCCCATGAAACATCCACATATTCAAACTACGGCTACTTTACTCGTTTACAAATCATTCTTCCCGAAACTAGTTTGCACGCTTTATTCCACTCGCCAAGACCTAAAAATTCCTTTATTAAGAAGAAAATTCATCCCTCTTAAATCTTTAGGTGATATAATACTTCAAATAATCCATATCATGCTTCGTTCACTTCATTCACTTCATTCTTTGGCTTGAGCGGTCATGTCCCGAAAACCATGAAACGTTCTTCCTCACAAACCCAGGGCGGATGACTGTCACAAATCTCATCATCATGAGACAACTTATACTAATGAAAATACATATGAATCATATTTCTAGATCATATTATAAATCCTTCCAATTCCAAGTGGAAGGCCTTCAACCAAGCGAATCTCTGATACTACCTAAAATTGTCCTTTTAGTAGACTTCACAAATAGGGCACACTTGACCACGCAATGACCTAAAACCACCATTTAAAAAATAAATCTCATACTTCCATTTAATTTGTAACTCTTTTAGACAAAGATTGTCCCAAACCGAACTTATTCAAAAACAGGGTTGTTTGAGTGGGGTCCACTCATCACCACCAACTCTACCATACATTTCTAGACACCGAAAGAGTCTTATATATCATCCAATCATCGTATCTACACTAGAAATTTATTCTAGGCAATTATTATCATTATCTCTCCTACCACTTTTGAGTTATGGTTTTCAAACACACAAAAAGTAGTTTACCTTCTTAACATACGTTCATAAAATGTGACGATAAAATGATCTTATTATTTTTGTGAAACCTTCTAAACTAAATGTAGAAATATCTTTGAAATCCAAAATGTCCTATAAAATCACATAACTTGAAAAATTCACATCATGGAAATATGATTTTTCCCCACATCATCATGACACACCCTACTCACATCTCAGATCATCATCATGTCACAAATAGGTCTCCATATCTCCAACCATTAGGACTTGCATGAATAGCCCTTAGGATTTTGCATCGTTTAGGCTAGGGTTAACTAAAAAAACATTATAACTCGTAATAAAAACTCTCCAAAAGGTCTTATAATCCTTAATACATCTTGAAACAAATATCTACATGCATCCATGAGCTCGCATGGCTCCACAACTCAACCTCATACCTCCATACACCTATACATGGTCAAGATGAGCACACAGAATCTTGGTCTTGAGTTGTATCTACACAATAAAACTCATGTGAATGCCTACAAACTCCTAAACATGTTCATAATGTTCATACCATGCTTCTCAAGCCACCAAGAAGCTCCAACCATCATGCACCATCACCTCGGCTAGCTAGACAAACCGATCGGGCTTACTGAGGCCAAGTCAATCTCACTTAATCACATCAAGCCAACACCTACAACTCCATGTCACCATCATATTGAGCATCCTCTAACTCTACTCCATCATCCTCTCTGTCAATAATGGACTTTTACATCCATGACAACAGCTAAAGCACAACATGCCAACACTACTTAGGCATGTTATAACAAATTTTGGCTTGATAAAGTCTTTAGAAGTCCTAGGAGTCATCTCAAGCTACTTAGTTGGACTCAAGAAGTTAAAAATTCAAAATTGGGATTTTCCCTTCATATTAGCATATTTGAATTTTTGAATTGGAAAGTGAACAATTATATCGACTTCTAGGTTGTAACTAAAGGGAGCTCCAATTGTTGGCTTTTCGTAGGGTGGTCTACCCTTCTAGTCCTTGTTGGCGTGAATTGGGCTTAAGAAGAGAATCATATGGGTGATGATGTGAATGAATGTGTAGTTGGATAGTTATAAGAGTGAAATTGTTCCTATTCCATACATCCATCTTCCCCTTGTGTTGGATGTAGAGAACGGATAAAAGGATGAGGACTCATTTTTAGAGTGGGTTGCCTCAAGTGGAGACTCTCATTTGCAAAATCTAGAATTACTAAAAGTTGTATCGAGTTCTTGCGGTTCAAGAGTAGTGTGGAAACAAGGGAGTGTGAAATTGAAGGTGTAATACATATAAAACCATCATTTCCATGTAATGACGTCTAGTAATGATGGGACGCTTACGGCATAGCATTCTTAGAGTTGTTCACCCATCTTGGGTTTTCTCCAAAGAAATTTGTTATGTGAAATTATTTCTGGTGTATGTTCTTTGTTATTTATCATTTTTCTTCTTGTTTGAATTTTCTACTACAACAAATGATTAAACCCATTCAAAAGTAGTTGTTGAGAGTACTATGAAAAGAGTTAACCTAAAAAACCATGGTGAATCATTACGATTAGGAAACCAATGATTTACGGCTCACCAATACCATTGTATAGCTTAATTGTCTTAAGTTCAAATATCGCATACTAGGAAATAAATGTGCCTAATATTATTATATAGTTCCCAAGTAATGAGGACTCGTATTGCATCATCTGCATTATTTTAAATAACTTAAAAATTTTGTGTTTCCATGGTGTTTATAGGCGGGTCCATCCACCAACTTCATTGTGTAGTTCAATTCAATTAGTTCTTAATTTTTCTATTATGATATTCTTCACAAGATTGATTAGCTTATGCGAGTAGGTGGGACAATCCGGTTTAAAGTTGTCAACATTCTTGTAATATGAGATTTCCTCATCTTTATTTTTTTATTGTTCCAAAGGTTGTCGGTGATTTTTGTTCCGATTTTTGAATTTTCATTTATGCAACTCTATTAGTGATTTATTTTAAAGGATGCTTCAACTATTTATCTAGGTCATGTTACAAACTTTTTTCCGTCAACATGAACAACATTAAGCGACACACCAATTGAATGTTGGTGGCATGGTGTAGCAATAATTGGTACGGAGCGCTTCAAAGTGAAGAACAAAATTTAAGTTCAATCGATATGGTAAATTCAATAGCATAAAAGAAGTTCTTTGAGAATTCTTTATTTTTCAACAACTAGCTAGATTTTCCTACCTACAAAGGAATCAACAATTCTATACATTTGGATAATGGAAAATTTTGAGATTTCAAGGACCATCGATATTCAAGGATAACAGAGCAACACCAATTCTTCCACTTTGGTGGAGGATCTAGAACCCAAAGAATTGTTATAGCGGGATAATACTCTAAAATGCAAGACCAAATTATGACACTATGGACAAATTAAGTTGTTTTAAGATTTGGGATGAAGGGCAAGTTTCCAAACATGCCATGAAATTATTAAAATGTGCAAAGTTTCCTTGTCTAGAAGGTGTCAATAAAAAGTTCTAACCAATATTGAGGATTGCTTGCTAAGAAGGTGTCAATAAAAAGTTCTAACCAATATTGAGCAAATTGATTGCTTGTTGATTGGAAACCAACGACGACCGAGGAAGGACACCTACCCCTAGAGAATCGATAATTAGTTACATCTCATACTCGAGGCTTGGAAAATTCTACGTGGAACATTAACTTTAAAGTCTTCATCTCCTATGAACCCTATTAGATCTCCAAGAAAGCCTTCACTTCCATTGCCTCATCAATCTTCACTCTAGAATCCTCATTCTAACCACAATATTCCCAAATCTGAGCTTACCCTCTAACCCGATAAGGTTTTAACATGCTTGATCAATCCCTTGCTCCATCTACCTTTTACCATCACGACAAGTTTGAAACTTACTAAGCCAATATTCAATGGGATTTAATTAAAGTGCAAAAAAACCATGGTTTAAGAGACATGAGTAATGAAAAATACTAACATTGTCGTAATTTAATAATTGGAAAACATCGTTTAAAACATTATTCTTCCAATGAATAAGACCGCATCAAGGCAATCAAAAATAATACTAATTAGAAATATCACAAAATCAGGTTTTACCAAGTGAAGTGAAAGGGAATTTTACAAGTTGTTTATCACCATTTTCTTTCCAACAAAGCCATAACTATGCAAGAGAACTAGAGTTAAGGAAAGACTTGGAACAAAGAAAACGGGAAGTATAATGACTAATCAAAGGAAAGGGATAAAATTAATAGCAAAGCAATAAACAAGGACTAATAAATCATACTCAACTCATCCAAACTAATTGACAAACAATAAAATTAAATGCAAACTAAGCACCAATTCAACTAGATTATTAAAAGATAGGCTAAGGCTTGTGGCAAATTGATTTCAAGGGAAACCTTTAGTTTTCTATAACCGTGACAAGAAGCACCCGAGATGAAAAGGATCACTGAACACTTGAGGTACATGCTTCTAGAAACAAAATAGTTAAAATTGTGGCAAGGAAATGGCCCCAATATCCTCCACCCCCAATCCTTTGAAAACAAATACAGTTGTTTTAAGTAACATAGGATTCTCATACCAAAAGTATCTTGTTCAAAATTGTTGTAAATCTACATTCAACACACGCAGACGCATTTTGTTTTTTAATAGTTTGTAATACGAAAGCCACATTCTCAAACCACACCCAATGTTTGTAAAGTTGCTATTTATTTTCATTAAAATCGGTAGGAGTTTGTAAAACTTGTGCCTTGGATTTAGGAAGAATAAAACACGAGATTGATCCTCTACTCAAACACTAGGATTAGTCAAAATGCATTTAGATTTTAATTAATTTTGAAAACAACATTTTAGGTTTTGTGAATTCAATCCTTTACCAAATCCTACATTTCGTAGTTCATTTGCAAATATAGATTCAATTTTCAAAATTCAAAAATAGGGCTTGAGCATTGAATGATCGTTGGTCAAATATATATGAAATTTTGGTCTTCCTTAATTTAATTAAGGTTTTGATGCTTTTGAGAAACTCCAAAATCCCCTAGATTTAACAGCCGTGAGTTTTCATAGGTATTCTTCATGATTATTTAGGGCAGCCCTGAGAACATGTTTGGCTCAGCGGTTCTCTCATATGAAAAGATCATCGCTATGGATCCTTCAACCCCGCCTATATTTACACTCGACGCCAATTTTCTCAAAAGTACAAGTAGTGTTTCTTTGTAGGAATTACAACAAGCCTAGGATCCCTATCCCCAAAGCATGGACAAGTCATGGGACATTTTTCTCAAGAATTTTGTTGGACAGAAATTTACCATTGACCTCATCCGTGGTTTCCGAGCAAACAATCGAGGAGAGCACGAGGCTTTTGTTGCTCATTGCCAATTTTCTCAAAACTACAAGAAGTGTTTCTTTGGAGGAATTCCAACAAGCCTAGGAACCCTATCCCCAAAGCATGGACAAATCATGGGACATTTTTTTCAAGAATTTTGTTGGACAAGCATTGACCTCACCTGTGGTTTCCAAGCAAACAATCAAGGAGAGCATGAGGCTTTTGTTGCTCATGAGGGCTTATCACATGAACGATCACATGAAGACTAAATTGGATCTATTGGGTTTGGCACAAAGGGAAATCCTTGCGATTTGGACCCGACCCTATATGGATTCACATAAGCGGATTGGGACAGTTTTTCCTTGGAATTTGGAGTATGTAATAGATTGGAGCAGGCTTATTATGGTACAGTTGGGTATGAAAACATGCCCATACATGAACATGATAAGTACGATTCACCGAGCAAGGGGAATTGAGACAGTAATTCCCGTAAAGTACGACCTGAGAATGAAGGCATGGTATACTTGATAGATTGATTTTGAGCACAGAATTTGAAAACGATTGCCAACAAAAGGACTATTGCACAATATTTTGGTCTTGAAGTTGTTATCTTCCAGAATGAAAGAGATGTTTGATAGATCTTCGACATAGTGTAATGTCCCCTCATAGAACAAGTTTAAGAATTAACCCAAATTTGAACACATGTTGCTTTGGAAAATAAATAATTTTCAAACCCCAATTGTTGCAATTTTCTAAAATTCATATCTTTGTCTAGACAAGTCAAAATGAGCTGAAATTTTCGATATTGGACCACAAAAATATGAAGAATAATATGTAAAAACCATATTTTGTACACCCAACACGAAACCCTAATTTTGACCTAATAAGTGAGTCGCCCAACACATTTAGGCCACTGGATCTACTCCAAAATTTATGAAATCACCTTCTCCTTATTTCTCCTAATTTCTCCAATCACATTTAAAATATTAAATTGACCCCAAAGTGCAGATCTAAATTTTATAACAGCAGCTAATCAATAACAATGCTCCCAAGACCCATTGAAACTTGGAAAATTCATAACTCCTTCAATACTTAGAGTTTTTCCATGAAACAAGATGTAAATGAACTAGAAATTTAGGGCTTTCTATTACACTAAGGATCTGAATTTTCTTAGCAATAAAACCTAGCCAAAACAGCCCTAAAAACTAATTTCAAGTCGCTAGGGTTATAGGAAATTAATTAAATAATTTTCATCTCTCTCCTCGCCTCCAAAGACACCAAAAATTAGCCTTTTACTCAAATAATTAATGAGAAATAGCAGATTTGCAAATCTAACAATTATGACATCCAAACATGAACAAATCATCGCCAAACCAAGTCGATACAGCTTAAAATAATTCCAATAATAACAAAGAGATGGCAATAAAAGCACCATAAAACCCTTCACAATATTCAAGAACATGCAAATTTTTATCCAAATAAATGCACCAACACCAACTCAAAAGATCCCAATGGAGAGAACAATAAAATCTTCAATATCTTCAACAATGGTTTCCAAATGATAGAGCAAAATGCAAGACCTAGGGCATACATCCCAAGACTCCAAGCATGGAGTGAAATCAAATGATCATTCAACATGCCCTCTAAGGAAATGCGACCTCCATTTTATAAAACTAAGTGGTGCAATATCCAATAAAGACCTCACTTTCCTTTTTGGAGGGAAAACATAAACTCTCACTAAAATATTTAATACTAAAACTATGTGCACTTTATTTATTTTTAATTAAATAAATAAAAATAACTAACCTATGTGCACATTAAACTAACTAAAAAGACTCCCACTTGTAACGCTAGGCATGTCAAGGGGTTACAATGCAACCGAAAAATAAATTTTAATAATGTTTCAAAAAAGGGGACATTATACAGTGTCTCAGTAAAGCATTGTTATAGGTGTGTCTCAAGGAGGAAGATCGGATGTCCTATGCAATGTGGCCAGAAGACATTATGACAGATTTTCAAATGAGTTTGGCAGGTGGCACGAAGCCGATTGATGAAGTTAAAACTTACATAGGAACAAGGGATGTGAAATGTCATTTAGGAACATCATATGATAGGCTGCGAGAGGTAGGAAAAGGATTCATGTTTCTCTAGTTGCTATTCCCGATCATTTGGAAGTAGTCAATCCTGTTGTTGGGAAAATCCGACCAAAACAGTATTATTCAAATGATAAGGATAGGACAAAGAACATGGCTGTATTGATTCATGGAGATGGAAGTTTTGGAGATCGAAATTTTGTTGGAATTTATGAGACATTGCATTGGGGTGCTCTTCCTAATTACACAATTGTAGGGACTCTTCACATTGTAGTCAATAATCGAGTTGCATTTACAACTAATCCCAAGTCCAAGAGATATTCACAAAATATTGTACATAAATTGCTAAAAAAATTAATGCTCCCATATTCCGTGTGAATGGTGATGATGCGGGAGTAGTGGTGCACGTATGCAAACTTGGTGCTTTGAGTGGCATATGACTTTCCACTTCGATGTTCTAGTGGATATTGTTTTCTCTGTCAATTTGCACACAATGAGATCGATGAGCCATCCTTCACACAACCAAAATGTACAAGGTATCATTGGCCTTTATTCAACTTCATGTGAATATTAATTTAAATTAAAGTGGGAAGAATTGTGAAGATGATGATTGAGGAGGGATTGAGAACACAATAATTGAGGATAAAATATCTAAATCTTTCACATTCAGCAATAGTTATCCCTCAATACATGTCAAATGGGTTCTTCATTCAATCTCCAAACTTGTATTCTTTAGCTCACAGTACAGGGGCATAAAATGTTATAATTTGTACTACAATACTTGATATGGAAGCTTCTCATTTTTTTTTTCCCTGACTACATTGTGGAAAATCACATGTATAGACTGATACAAAGACCTTACTGTAGAAAGGAGCAGGGCATAAATTGTAATGTAATTTGCTGATATCAATCCCAGTTTACACTGATTTCAGTTTGTCATAATGTTAACATTAAAATTCCGATATGTTTTACTAAATTGCATGGGTTAAGGTTTGTTTAGGTGCTAACATATTCCTACTTCAACTTTGTTAGTGGCATATTTTGGGATTTGAATTATATATTAATTTTTATATCTATTGGGTGGTCTACACTGATTTCAGTTTGTCATAATGTTAACATTAAAATTCCGGTTTACAGTGATTTCAGTTTGTCATAATGTTAACATTAAAATTTCGATATGTTTTACTAAATTGCATGGGTAAGGTTTATTTAGGTGCTAACATATTCCTACTTTAACTTTGTTAGTGGCATATTTTGGGATTTGAATTATATATTAATTTTTATATCTATTGGGTGGTCTACGCATGCTTGTCCATGTAATAATAGCTCTATGATACTTTACTTGTAATGTTTACGAGCAGGTGATTAGAAAGCATCCACGGGCATTTGATTTGTATGAATAGTAGCTAATTGAATCAGGGCAGTTATCGGAGGAAGAAATTAATGTTTTGCACAACAAAGTCAGCTAAATTTTGAATGAAGAGTTAGTAAACAGCAAAGGATATTTCCAAAGCAACAAGATTAATTATCAGCATACTGGACTGGCTTCAAGTCACCAGATCAATTGCCTCATATACATAATACAGGGCATTAGCTTGCTGCTCGAAGTTCAGACAGTCTTATTCACACATTTGAGTTCTATGGAGACTTATATTATTTAGGGGTATGATCATTAGTGCATTGTTTTGTAGGGTCAATCGAAGATATTGATCCATTGTTGGAAAAGCAATAACTTCTTTACCAGAAACATTCAATCTGCAATGGACTGTAAAGAGGATTTTTTGGCAACATGCACGAATGATTGAAAAGGAGGAAGTTGTACATTGGGCTGTTGGTGAAGCACTTGCATTTGCAACACTGCTAGTGGAGAGTAATCATGTGATGCTGAGTGGCCAGGATGTTGAAAGAGGCATATTCAGTCACCGACATGCAATTCTTCACGACCATGAAACGGGAGAAAAATATTGCCTTCTTGACTATGTTATTATGAACCAAAATAAAGAATGTTGTACATCCAAGACTTACACTCTTGAGACTGCAGCACAAAGCAATATTTGTAAAAAAATGGAAGAATATTTCTGAAGTAAACTGCAAACAAAGTTTTTAAGATTAATATTTCAGGTCTCATATGTGACCCATCATCACGATACTTAATTAGAACAGATTGCAAAGTCGAACTCCTTATATGGATAACACATTACAAGTAAAAGAGTTTTTAAGGACCTAGCGTTTAAAATAATTAATTAATTCCAAGCTAGCCTTACAAAACTTGATGTTACTGAAACTAGCTGTTTCAAAACAAGCCCTTACAAAACTAGCTGTCATGATACTGGCTGGTTCAAAATTAGCCCTTACAAAACTAGTTGTTATGAAACTAGCCTTTACACCATAATTAATTTCCAAACAAAATCTGACTAGTTTGTGGATGATTCGTTACCAACAAAGACTTGATTCTAAACCCCTGTCCCTAGAGCATTTAAAATAATTAATTAATTCCAAGCTAGCCTTACGAAACTTCATGTTATGAAACTACTTGTTTCAAAACAAGTCCTTACAAAACTAGCTGGTTCAAAATTAGCCCTTACAAAACTAGTTGTTACGAAACTAGCCTTTACAACTTAATTAATTTCCAAACAAAATTTGGAGTCTTCACTGAGTTTGTGGATGATCGGTTACCAACAAAGACTTAATTCTACACCCCGTCGCTATTCAAGTTCTCGGAATGTTTGATAATTTCAATTGAATCTCTAAGCCTTCTCTTAATGAAGTGGTCCTCTTTTCCCTTGACTTCAGCATCATATATAGGAGATGTTTATCTTAAAAATTTTGTATGCAGCTAATCCAAAAGCAGTAAAGCCCCAGACCATATATAGATAAGGCAATAATACAAATAGCTATGTGGCGGAGCAAGACCACTCAAAGAGCATGGGCTGATGAAATTTGGAAAGACTGATTACCAAGCCCATCATACATATCTATCAAGGCTCAGGCTAGAGGAATCATTTGTGTGATAGTCTGTTACTATAAAGGGCCAATACAAATTCTGATAATGCTCATGTGGGAATGTCCAGGGCTGAAGGGAGCATGTTGGGAAATAATAGGAGGAAGCAAAGCACTCCCCTGCAACAATCTCTTGGTATCTCAGATGTGTTCCTTGAACCCAAGTGCCCATTAATCCTTTTACCTATTTGCAAGCTGTAGGGGAAGGCACACATTACAAGTTTCTTCAGCCTTGGATTTTAAGAGGGGGCACCCTAGTAGTAGTGTACAAAGATGAGTGTCGCCTTAATGACCTGTCCCCTTATGTGTTTGAAGCGATAGAATCCAGAGGATGCTAATGATGAGAAGCTTTGTAATGGTCTGAATGAAATAAGTGATTAGCCTCTAGGGACTCCTCTATAGGGACCTAAATCAAAGGATAACAACCTCGCAAAGAAAAAGGGCCAAGCATTGCTGGTACGGGTACCGAAAGAAAGAGGATACAGAGTCACCCAAGTCTCTATAAAGACAATGATATCTGCCTCGGATCTCACGATAAATTTGGCATCTGAAACTGAAATGATCCCTAGTCTCCACCTCTTGAGGGGAAAAGGTGACAAATCCAGGCCCCACATGAAATATGATGATTGGTCTCAACCGTGCAACTAGTGGGAGCCTACCTTTAAAAGGCCAAGAGAAAACCTCAAGCCATGTTAGGGTTACCAATGGCATTGGAAATAATTAGGTCGGCGAAAGACACCATCCACCATTTAAAAGAACAGCTACACATAAAAAGCAAGTTTGTGGTTACATTGTTGAGGAGGCGAGGTTCCAATGCCCTAGACATACTACATCTAGATATGATCTTTACTAGCTCTAATAATGACCTCTTTTAGGGAAGAAGCCAACAAGGGGCATCCAAGGAGTACTTGAAAGAAGGAAATTCATCAATAGAGATGTTAATAGAATGAAGGAGAAAATTAGTTTTAAAGTACAAACGACATTGGCATTTACTAGGGCCCAATCATGTAATCCTCTCAAGAACAAACGGCTAAGTATGGATGCCTCTCACAATCTTAAGTTGAACCACCTAAGTTGTGACTTTGTGAATGTAGAAGTAAGCTTAAAGATAGTCTTAAGGTGAAGAGGCTAGGAGAAACTCAGCTTGGACGATGTACTTGAGAAATTGTCCTTTCGCAACGGATTATACATCAAATCATGAGAATTTAGACCCTCTAAATCCACCACCTAGGTCAAGAACTAGGTCCCCAAACCTCAAGGCGAATACATAACCATAGGCTTTATTTCAATATTGACGAGGTGCATCTTCAAAGGGATATTTTGTACGTGGATTTGAAAACATTACCACTCTAAGACAAAGAGGAACGATATTTTTTTGAAAAGGTGGGATTCGAGACAAGCTTCATACTAAAAGACAGTCCTCAAATAAGTGTAGGTTGATGTTAACTCCAACACCTCCCTTGTGTAGAAAGAAGGGAAAAATATATATTGATGTACATAGATGACCAAAAGTGGATCTATAGGACTCGAGGATACGACAGGTTGAAAATAGAAAGTTCTAGGAAGAGAGAATCCTATAATCAAAAACAAAAAAGCACATAAGACAAATAAAGTGGTGTGCCACTAACAAGAATTGAAATCGGGAAATAATTTTCAAGATGTTGAATATCATGAACTTAGTTTTGCTAAGTTTAACCATCAACCGATGGATCTCATAGAAATGAGCAAGAGTATCAAGTTGTCTTCGTAAACTATTGGCAAAGTCGAGAATAATGTCATTGGTAAAAAGAAGTATGACTATCAAAACATCATGTAAAATGTAACCATCAATAATATGGGTATCTCGTTGAAGAAAATTGTTTAGCTCATCAATGTAAATGTTGAAAAGGATCGATGAGATGGCATCCCTACTTGACTCCAATGGCACTCTTCACAAACCTAAGAAGACCGAGAAGTATGCAACTATCCAACAACTATCTCATAAAACCTCTAAGTGTTAGTAAGAGTGAGTTTGAAATGCCGACATCATGTAGCTTTTCAAAAATCAAATTGCTCAAAATTGAGTCGATGGTCTTCCCGAATTCTACAAAAAGCAAAAGATTATAAAGACTAATGACAAGCCTCCTCAATAATATCCTAGGTTGTAAGGATGCAGTCCATGGTCTGATATTCTCTCATGAAGTCAGCCCACCCCCTGCTCTAAGATTACCTCTCCAATTTCTCAAAACGTTGTATGTCTAACATTGTGGCATACAGTTTGCCAAATGTATGCCCGATCAGGATAGTCTTGTAGTTGCTAGGGTTGGATCTATCCTTGAATGTATGATTGGTATTGATTATGAGCTCGGACCAAGAATGAGGAAACCATGAGCAAACAACCCCATTAAAAAGCTTTGCAATGGGGAGACAAGGGGATTCACACCATATTTGAGGAACTTAGGTTCAAAGCCCTCACATAATAGTTGGTTCCCTCCCAAAGTTACAATAATTTTATCCCTTTCTCTGCTTCTAGTTCTAACATGCTCCATGACATTCCTACTGTGGAACTACTAAGTAAGATTTTCGTGGCACTTGATGAAAAAATTGCTTGTTTTTGGAGTATTCCTTTTCCAAGTTTTTTAAGAATTGTTAACCCTCCTTTTGGAGATGAACAATGGTTGCTTGGGTCCTCTTGAGGAGGTCTTCTACACTTTGTTGATCAAGTCATGCTTCACCACTTGAGCTTGTTCATCTTGTATGCACTTGGTAGAAGAGCATCCAGGTTTCCATGAATTTATAGCTTGTTTGGAAACCAAGAGCCCATCCACCCATGATTCCATAATGGTCTCCAAGGATACAAAATATCTGTATATGATTTTCGATTATCAAACGCCTCATATGATTGGAGGCCCTCACATAATAGTTGGTTCCCTCCCAGAGTTACAATAATTTTATCCCTTTCTCTGCTTCTAGTTCTAACATGTTTCATGGCATTCCCACTGAGCAAGATGTTCATGGCAGTTATGAAAAAATTGTTTGTTTGTGAGTATTCCTTTTCCAAGTTTTTAAGAACTGTTAACCCTCCTTTTGGAGACGAACAATGGTTGCTTGGGTCCTCTTCAGCAGATCTTCTCGGTTCCTGATCAAGCCATGCTTCACCACTTGAGTTTGTTCACCCTGTATGCACTTGGTAGAAGAGCATCCAGGTAGCCATGGATTTATAGGTTGTTTGGAATCCAAGAGCCCATCCACCTATGATTCCATAATGGTCTCCAAGGATACAAAAATCTGTATATGATTTTCAATTATCAAACGCTTCATATGATTGGAGAACCCATATAGGGTGAAGCATTCTATCAAATTTGATATTAGATTCAAACAGATGGTTAAATTATAGAGCAAATGCTAATTAAGGCTATGGTGGAGATGGCATAGGCATATTTTCCTTGTTTATAAAATGCTTTAATGATTTCTACCAAATCCTATGGCATTCAAGCATGGCACCAGGATCTCTGTAAAGTATCAACTTTTCTACTGACAATATATTGAGTGCAGACGACCCTAAAGTCAGAGTCCGAAAATGCTCTATACTCACGATCCCAAACTTGTCTGTAGGCTGCTCATTGTCAAGCGACCCATGAGAAACTGTGTGAGATTTGGGAATCTCAAATGTCTTCATTGCTTGTACATGTATAACTGGATTCTATGCCCTGATAGTTGTTTCCTGCCATGGTAATAACATTTATCATTTTACAGTTGTTACAATATTCCAAGGCTTTTACTCTGCTAAACTTCTGAGAAGATGTTCCTGAACCTTGTGAAAAATTCGCTTGCATTTGAGTTATCCTTTCTAATGTCTTCATGGCAATGTTATATTTCCTTTTGAAGACAATCAACACTGTGTTGGGCCCTCTAAAACTGATCATCAATGGGTTTGATCAATTTTTCCACCTACTTCACCATTTCAGTTTGTTATTGAATGGCATTCACCGCTGCCCTCTTTTACCAACTCTCGTCTAATTTGCACTGAAGATGATGATGCAATCGCATTTAATTCCCTTCTCCCATAAGAGCAGCTCTTGATTATTATGTCAGGGCTTATGCATAAGCCATGATATCACTGCTGTCATACTGGATAAGGGAAGATATAGAAGTCATTTCATTATGTGATCACTTAAATGCAAATTAGAATGGGGGCAGAGTATTCTTTATAGCTTTCTATGAATAAAGCCCGTTAAAAAGAAATTAAGGTTTGGGAGTAGGAAAATCTTTTCCTGCAAAGGGCCCAAGTCCCTCCCAATCGCTCACTATGTTTTTCATGATTGGGTCAAGTTCATCTAGGGAGAGGTCTGCTACATGATTTGCTAATAATCCTACGGGCCTTTTGCTACCTTCAAACATTGCTTGAAGGTATGTGCTGGAGCTTAGGGTGCTGTCTAGAGATTGATCTTGAAGTTAAGCCCTAGATAGTGATGAGCGAGTAACCCACTACTTCAAGCATGTTAAGATTTTCATTCGCCTGTGAGCAAACCTAGGTCTTCCACCTCATTGTTGGTTCCTTCAGGAATTTTGATTTTAAAGGCCCATAGAACCTCATTATTGTCATTTTGAATAAAACCAATTCCACCAGCCACTCTCAGGTTCTCTTTGAGATACCATCGACATTGTGTTTAACTGCAGTGCTTTTAGGAGGGATCCAATATGAACCGGCCTTATTAAACATTACAAGGAAAGTTCCATTGGCGACAAAGGGATTGTGCATAAAAGCCCATTGACATAGGATTTCCTAGTCATGCTTACGAGGGTCCCTTTTTCTCTTTCCTCGCTTTGAAGCTAACTATCTCAGACATAGCTGATTCCAATCTCATTACAATTCTGTTTAAATCAACTTCCACATTCAGATGATCAAAGACGGAAAGAACTTTCCAGAGGACTTTAACAGTGGATGCTTTTCCCATGTATGGTCAATATTGCAAGAGGCAAAGAAATCGTGACCAGCCCTTTGTAGCAATCGTGCAGTGAAGAAAAGTGGTGAAAGGTTGTCTCCTTGTCTACAAAGAGTACAAGTAATGGGGACTGGAAATTTTATCTTATGAAGTATGTCAATGATCAGAAATGTGTATGTGACAGGTAGCTACAGGAAGGTACAAATCTTTGACAAACTATCCTTAACACAGATTTTTCTGAAAACTTCATCATCTGGAGTCTATAAAAGGTCAAAATTCTGCTTATGACATAGCTAGATGAAGGCACAAGCTTTCAAAAATATCTCCTTAACACAAATTTTGTTGCTGAGAAATTAGGCATCGGAGAAAGGTGTTTGGAGATTTAAGAAATACCAATTTTTAGTATACTGCTTCTTGACATGTAGCCATTTCGGGATTGGTGGAGGACAAAATGGTTTTGAAATGTTCATCTTGTCCTTCATCAATGATCAACAAACTGTCCTTAACAAAGATTTTTCTGAAAACTTCATCATCTGCAGCCTATAAAAGGTCAAAATTCTGCTTATGACATAGCTACAGGAAGGCACAAGCTTTAAAAATATCTCCTTAACACAAATTTTGTTGCTGAGAAATTCCGCGTCGGAGAAAGGTGTTTGGAGATCTAAGAAATACCAATTTTTGGTATATAGTTGCAAGATCTGCTTCTTGACATGTAACCATTTCGGGATTGGTGGAGGACAAAATGGTTTTGAAATCTTCAGCTTGTCCTTGATCAATGATCAAAGCAGTGCTTGGGCCTTTCCAAATCCATTGCCAGCCCATAATACATTACCTCGTGTCCCAGAAATCACAAATCTGATTGTCCCACTAGAAAGATAGGAAGGCTTCCAAATTCACAAAGGCTGGGAAGGACGGTAGTGGCTTAGAGCCATTCCTAGTGTCACTACAAAGTAAGGCATGAGTTCTGTTCTGAACAACCTAACATAGAATCTAGTGTCTGCAAGAATGAATGAAGTTCCAAATGAATGACTTACAGATTAGAGAGTCTGAAGTTGAAGTTGGATATGGGCTCTTCCTATCCAAATACTTCTCGAGGATCTGGCTTCACAGTTTGTTAACCCTCTTTAATGATTACAAGCCAATTCAACTCTGGGGGCAAGGTACAGGGAATCAAGATTTCTAATGCCTAACATGCCTTACGACTTGGAACAACAAACATAATTCCATTGGAAAAGAGGGATCTTCATATTTGTTGAAGACACCCTCACATGAAAGAACACATGGTAGTACACATCAGACAGGATTCTAAGCACATCCTTAGGGACTTTGAAAGTGAGTACAAATAGCATGGCATTGTTTGGAGAATGTACTGGATGAGCTAAATTCTTCCAGCTGTTGGCAACCATTTGCTGATCCATGGTAAGAGTTTTATTTTGAACTTTTCCAACAAATTCTGCTCTAGTTTCTAACTATATGCATACTTAGTATTTGTCAAAGGAAAAAATGTAAATGCAAAGCCTCTTGGGCCAATGAGGAACAGGTAAGCACTGCAGTCAGGAAAAAACCCTCATTACAGTGTTAATCTGACAATAGTTTGTCTTTTCCTTTCCTTTCTAACCATCACTCCAAATCCTAAGAGCATATGCATGGTTTCAGGAGCAACAATGATTCCTCTCTTTCTTCTTTTTCTTTAGATTGAAAGCAAGGGAAAGCCATGCACATGAAAGGCAGAAAGAAAAGACACATCCCTCCACCATGGCTCCAAACATTTATAAAATATATGTTTATAAGTTATAAAATGTAAATGCAAAGCCTCGTGGGCCAATGAGGAACCGGTAAGCACTGCAGTCAGGAAAAAAAAACGTCATTACAGTGTTAATCTGACAATAGTTGTCTTTTACTTGCCTTCCTAACCATCACTCCAAATCCTAAGAGCATATGCATGGTTTAAGGAGCAACAATGATTCCTCGCTTTCTACTTTTCTTTAGATTGAAAGCAAGGGAAAGGCATGCACATGCAAGGCAGAAAGAAAAGACACATCCCTCCACCATACCTCCAAACATTTATAAAATATATGTTTATGATTATGTCTGTATGTCCTAATCACAAGTCTCAAATTAGAAAACAACTAAAGATTTAAATCAATATACACTCTCTTGCAAGAAGTCTTCTACAACCATCATACCGTCATGATTCAAAAGCTAGAAACAAAGCTATGAAAGACCAGATTAAAAGGTGATAACCCCCTTCATTTCCATCCTCCCCATTGCCAGCAGCTTGGTCCTCTCCCATCTGGTCCTCAGCTTGGTCTGTTGGGTTGATAACATTTTCTGCAGTCTCGTTACATGATGGTAAGTATGTACAGGCAAGGTAAGGGGTAAGCAAACATTTGACAGTTTCATCACCTTCCTCTGAGTTATCTGTAGAAATCTGAATCTTTCCTCTGACAAAGGAGGGAGTGATCTCTTATGTCACCAGTTACCTATGTGTGATATCATGCAGGTCTTCCTTCCTCACATGAAAGTCCTCATTTGTTTGCAATGAACTTCCAAGACAAGGGAAGGTATGTGCATTGGACTCTATAATTGGGCAATCTATGGGGTCCTCACAGCTAGAATGGTGTGCAGTACAAAGTGAGATGTTAAAATCTATAGAACAGAAAAGGAAAGAATAATGAGTGCCTCATATCCATGCACATCACATGATGGACTCTCAAGCCTGTGCAAAAGGAATAACAATGCAAAGATCACCATTGTTAATGAACTTGCATGGAAGCACGCATTTCCTTCAGCTGGTGAAAATCAGGTCTCAAACACCAGCTGAAGAAAACAGAATGGACATGTTCGGTGCGGGATGTTCCATGTTAACTAGGATACTAGAGTTCAAATTCATAGTTATGCGGGGATGCATCACCCCAAAATTTCGAGTCCGGGGCGTCCCAGGCGACTTGGGGGCGGGATGGGGGGGAGATGTTCCCCCCATGTTTCCAACTATGCACAGAACAAAGGAAACGTCCCCGGGATGTTTGGCGAGAAGAAGAAATCTCTTGGGGACGTGTGGGACGTTTGGGGGACGGCAGGGATGGCTGGATGTCCCCGAAACATTTCGGGGAGATCTGGTTTTTTTTTCCAAAAATAAAAAATAAATTACTTTGTTTATTGTTTTCTCTTCATAAATGTTTATCTGTTAACCATAACTCAACTGTATTGTATTACAAAGACATATTAAGAAACAAGAGTAATATATGAATACAGAAATTTTCGAGCACAAATGCACATGGACTGTAACAACATGCTATGAAAACCAACAGCATACAATCTATATTAACAGTTATTATTTATATGGACATAAAACATTAGTATAGCTATATGTATGCTGCGAGATTTTAATATGGACGTCTGAATGTGACTGTATGCACATGGCGGACTGATATATAATTATGAATTGCTATTCATAAAAAATTTAAAATTTATCTGTATATTTATAATTTTATACCTTATTTTAATAGTCATCCCTCTGCCCTCCCCAACCATCCCGAAATATTAGAAATTATATACAGTCCCCACATTCCGCAGTCCTGTCGTCCCGGAGTCTTAGGTAAATATGTTCAAATTCTAGCAATGGACATGTTTTCTAGCACAGGTGTCATCATAATCCAAGTGATATGGGTAAAACAAGGTTTCTACCTAATTTCAAGAGGAATGGCCCCAACACTATCAGCAGTAAAAGTCAAATAGCCTCAGTCTCACATCTGCATATATCCTCTCAAATCCAACCAAAATTCACAATCCCAAGAATCTTTGAGTAAAAGCATCAACCAAAACAAATAAACGGCTTTTGAATTGCTATGATCTGGGAACTAAAACAAACATAAATTCCACTTCAATATTATTTCAAACTGATCACACATACTCCTATCAATTTAAATATATATCTATGATATGGGTAAGACCAAGGTCATAGTCTTCAACGGGTTGAAGACATCACACCTCCATTTCTTCTTCAAGGGTCGGGAGGTTGAAATCACTAATACATACACCGACTCCGGGAGTCCGTTCTCAAGTCCTAGATTCAAGTATGAGGCATGCTCTTCAGCCGAGGGTGAATAAAGGCTATGGGTTGCCATTCTCAAGAGGCAGTGCTTTCGGCACCACTTTCAGGACATCTCCTCCAAGATGTTTCTTATGAACTCCTCATCCGGCCCACTGTTCTTTATGGGTTTAGGAGTTTCCGTCTCCGGGGCCTCTCCCTTTTAGATATTCGCGAATGGGCTTCTGCTGAGATGATTTAGACTCTCCTCCTTCGCCACTTCATCAGATGCAAGCAGACGGTCCCCCAACACATTATTTTGGCAGAGTTTGGGGCCCGGCCTTTCCGTCTGGAGACTATATTTGACATATCGACCTTTCTTCACCGTATCAGGAGGTTTGGTGATCTCTCCAATGAGCATGACAGGTACCCGTATCTCACTTATTGTTCCTCTGTGAGTATTGCCCAGGCTATGGGCCATTGTTGGTTTTCCGTAACTTCGCCTTGGTGGATTCGGTTGGTATCCAGCTTCTATTGAGAGGATTCAGACTCTCCCCCTTCGCCACTTCATCGATGCAAGAGACGGTCCCCCCCGGCAAAGACACATTATTTTGGCGAGTTTGGGGCTCGGCCTTTCCGTCTGGAGACTATATTTGACATATCAACCTTTCTTCACCGTATCAGGAGGTTTGGTGATCTCTCCGATGAGCATGACAAGTACCCGTATCTCACTTATTGTTCCTCTATGAGTATTGCCTAAGCTATGGGCCATTGTTGGTTTTCCGAAACTTCTGCTTTAGTGGATTCGGTTGGTATCCAGATTGATCGTCTCCCCCCTTTTCAATATTCCCTAAAAGCTCCCAATCATCTCTTGCCCACCATGCAAGTGTTGAATAGGTCCATCCAGAAGATATCTACAGGAGCTTCATACAGACTACTTGGGTGACTCCTCATGGGGGTTTGCGCCTAAGATATCCTTTTATGCAAAGCATTTTCTTGAGATCAAAGATGGACTCATCATCCGCCTCGCACACCATCTCTGGCACTAGATGCATGCCCTCTCGCATTCCTCTGGGTCAATTTCGGTCGGCTCCCTTCACCTGCAGACTTCAGCCATCGCAAGACCGATCACCACATTGATCGAGATGACAGAAGACTTTGTAGAGGCTTTGTAGCCTTGAAGAGTTGGAGATCATGACTCGTTTCATCTTCCGCTACCCCATATACTATGAAATAAGAGAATTTCATTGCTTCTTCAAAGGGACTGATCGACCCTCCGGTTTTCTTGAGGATATATTGACCAGAGACGTCCTACTCTCTACATCTATGAGTTTATGATGCTCCGGGACCTGATTCTTCATCCCCATCCGAGAGTCATTCTCACAAGACAAATTACAGCGTTCTTTCTCGGATCTACCTGCAGGTGGAGGAACTAAACAACGGAGCCATTCTCGACCCTCGATCACGGTGCGCATAAGATCGGTTCGTCCCTAGTTGGACCTTCACATCTCCCCAGTCCACAACCAGCAGACATGGATGCACACTCGTACCATAGGGTAGCCCAACTCCATTCGTCACCTCGACCATCATTTCAATCTTAGATCTCAAAGAAGGGAGGAGGCCTTCGCCCCCTCTTCAGTTACCAATTCATCAGAGCTTCTTTTCATCGGCCTTAAATGTTAGGAGTGGTGCGGCTACCATTCCCAAGTAGACCACTAGTCCTCGTTTTCCCCCTCCTTCATTCCCTTCTCTGCTTCTCCCTTCTTTCTCCCCGCTTGTTCCATTGCCCCGCCAGGGGGGTTTTGCTCGGGTTTCTTGCTTGTTTTGGTTCTTTTCCTTTCTTTTGTTTTTGGGAACTCGCTCGAGTCATTCCCACTCGCAATTTGTATAATGTTTGGGCTGCAATCCCATTGACCTACTTTTGTGGTCATTCGTTGGACATTAATATATTTCTTATCTATATATGTTGTTATAGGCTATTAGTACCTCTAAGGTTCAATTCACAAACCATCAAAGTGGAGAACATACAATAATGCCTGCGTACACTCCATAGCCGATCGATTCAAAATCCGAGTCTCTAATGGAGATATATGAACCTACAAGAAGCTCATACAAAAATAAACCTATGAACTCAAAGTGCATAAAAACACTAACAAAATTGAAAACTAACAACCTCTCGAGCACAAGGCTTAATCTTGATCCTTGATTCAATTATTTCTGAACTAAACACCTCATGAATAAACCGAGCCGAGGAATTCCACAGATTAAAAATATATTTAAAAATCCAAAGATTTTAAAGTTGTTCAAGGAGTGTAACTTGGATGTTGAAGGACATATATGATTAAAAACCTCCCGAAACCGTTCACAAGGTGCAACAATTTTTGGGATCAGCCAACTATTACAAAATGTTTGTGGGGAATTATTCAATGCCAGTGATTTTACTAATTGATATTTTTAGGAAGAACATGACTGGCATTGGTCAAAGAAGTGCAAGAAAGGGTTTGATACTCTCAGCGAGAAATTGACATCAAAGCATGTCTTAGAATGCACCAACAACATTTTTCACATTTATGAATGACTTGTTTCATCTAATGTTGGATAAGTCTAATGTAGTGTGCAGTTTGATGACATATTGGTGCACAACATAAGTATGGAGGAGCACACAGTTCATCCAGCAAAGATTTTTGAGTTTCTTAGGGAGTGTAACTTGTTTGTGAAAAAGAGAAGTGCTCGATTTCGCATAAAGAGGTAAACTTCCTTAGGCATGTGAACAAGAAAGGATTGAATAAGTAAGATTCGGGAAATTGAAGGATATTAAGGACTAGAAACCTCATAAAACAATTCACGAGGTGTGGTAGTTTTTGGATTGGCCGACTATTAGACAAATTTTGTGGAGAGTTGATCCATGCCCTTGATGTCCCTTTAGTTGATCCATCAAAAGTAGGAAACTCATCTTCCCCAAAACATTTTGAACTCTTTCTATGGCACATTTTATCTCTCATAAAGCTCACCTAGACACCCCTTTGCTCACTCCAATGAACTTGGCAAGTGTAAAGGCCTCTCGTAACTCCCGTAGAAGTGTCATATATTCTTCATAGCTTGTGGCAATACTTTGCCCCCATAGAAGCCTTACTCCTCCTCCGGAATGGCTTCTTCCCTTAGAAGCCAAAGTAGGCCTAGTGGGTTAATCTGTGACCTGATCCAAAGAATCGCCATGAAGTATTTGCTGCGGATAAGTTGTTCATGAAATTTCCATGGTATCCGTCAATCTTACTTGCCCTTGAATTAGCTTGTCAATCTTGGCTTCTTGGGCATCCTAACGAGTCATATTGTCCTCCTCTCTTGGTTGCTCCGATTTCTTCTCTCCTTTGATACTAAATGAAACCTTTGTTGCCTTCTTCCATCGAATCCTCGGACTAGGAAGATCGGTGCTCTAATACCACTGTAATAACCCTTTCTAGGGCTGAAACTGTAAATCAAGGAAATCACACAAACCCCAAGTGAAGTAAATTCTGATTTTTATAACAGCAGCTTTAATATTCCTTGAAACCCTAGCAGTGAACTATATAGGGACTTTAATTCACCATATAACCATGCACAACAACTGAAAATACTTCTAAATAATTATTTCAAGTACGGAAACAATTATCCATCCAATTTGCATCAAAGAAATGGAGAAAACAAGAGATGATACCCAGCTGTAATTAAATTTATGACAGCAGCAGGGCAGCCACAAACAAGGGCTGAAAATAATAGATAAACTCCTTCAAAAATAACCAAATTATTGATTCTAACCTTATAAAATATGATAAATCAAAATACCAAAGAATTAATGAGTTATGTTCCCTATAAGGCACCAAATCACACTCAAACCCTAGTTGCTCCCTAGGAGAGGGGCTCCAAAAATATGTCAAAGCTCTTGTAGGTCTTCTTCTTGATGCCCTAGATCCCAATCAACAAGAGAGCCTTCAATAGATGTCTTCAATTCACCAATATGGAGTGTTTTCATTCTCCAAAGAAGTCATAAGAAAGGGTTTCGTCCTCCTAGGATGCCACACAAAAAGAGTTTTCGTCCTCAAGTGTAAAGGTATTGAGCAATCAGCCCAAAAACCAAGTAGTATAAGTGTATATGTGCCAAAGATGATGTCCAAATGAGGCCAAGTGACCTCATTTTATATCGCTTTGTTGGCGTCAAGACCCCTTGGGTTAGAACCGACCTCTTTAATCTTCCCTTTATCTTCTAATCTCTTGTTGGGGTCGTATAACCCCAGTCGACCTTGAGGAGTGAGACACCAAATAAAAACATCAAAAATAATAAAAGAAAACTGAAATGAAGTTCAATTCCTTTCCTCATTCACTTATTCTTCTTGGCCACTTGAAGAGAGTGGCAATAAGTCCTCATTCGACATTAATTTGAAAAGGGGGGACATTACACGAGGGATGTTCCAGCCTTTACCTGTTCCAATGAGATCATGGCCAAGCATGAGAATGGTATCACTCAACTTCCTAGTGTAGACAGTATGTCAAGCATCAAAGTGGTGGTTGACCGGTTATCAAAATATGCTACTTCATTGCATGCCAAACTCCATCCACAACTCAATGCAGTATCGTATTTCTTCAAACATGTGAAGTATTGGGGTTTTCCTTTCAACATCATTTCAAAAAGGATGCTGGCTTCAGAAGTCATTGTTGGTCTGAGTTGTCTCAATTGATGGGGACAAAATTGTTGATTTCTATTAATCATAAACCATAAACGGTTAAACAAAAAGGATTAATGTGATAATCAAGGATTATGAGGCATTTTGGCTGGTCATACCAAGCCAATTGGCGAAGTTGTTGGACTTGTCTTAGTCCAGTACAACCTGCAAAGGACTTCGACAGTGGATACTTGTCGCTTTAGTCAGCTAACTACCAATCGTTGACACCACACACAATAATGAGTGTTTCTCTTCGGAGCTGCCCTACAGCCACCAAGTATCTGAATGAGTGACAAGATCAAGCGGATCTTACAAGACATAGCTTGACCAAGATAGTAGTTTGAATGAAAAGGTATGCAAACTCAAATAGGTGACCGTTGGAATACCGAGTGAGTGAAATAGTGTTCTTAAGGAAGGGCTGAAAACGTTCAAGCCTCCATGTGCGATAAGTTTTCTCTAACACATCAATGGTATGGTCCATATGTGATAATTGGAAGAATCGTCTTACTAGAAGATTATCTGAGGCACTTTGTGGTTGTACCCAACATTATTAGACACATCTTAGTTCAACTACAACCTACAGAAGACGTCAACAAGTGAATACTCACCATTGCAATTAGTGACTCACTAGTATCCGTTGACGCCACATTCAATAATGAGTGGATATTAAGCTACCCAATAGCCACAAAGTATCTGAACAAGTGGCAAGATCAAGCGGATCTTCCAAACATAAATTGACAAAGGTAGTAGAATGAATGAAAAGGTATGCAAACTCAAATAGGTGACCATTGGAATACCAAGCGGGCGAAACGGTGTTGATGAGGATATGAACTAACACCGCTTCAAGCCTCCACAGGGCATGAGTATTGCATGATTGATGGGATGGTCTATATGTGATAATTAGAATAATAAACAAAGTTGCTTACAGTTTGATGTTGCCTCGACACATGCATCTTCATTTTGTCTTCAACGTGAACCAAATGCTCCCATGTCATGCGAAAAAGAGGATTTTCCCATTAATTTACCAAGTCATGATTCAACCAACATCATAGAAAAACCTCGGAAAGGACACTCGCTTTTGGCAACCATGTTTGAAATAACTTCTTGGTGAGTTGATTGACCAACCACCCTCTAAACAGAGCTAGAGGCAAGCAAAATATTTGACGAAGTGTGAAGACAAATAGTTAGAGGTTTTAAAAACAAACCCAATCTCAAACTCTCTCAACTTTAGGGAAGCATGAGGTCTCCCATGTCAACTTGTGGGTACATTAGTGTCAGGGCATCGTCAAATAGAGCAGGGGTGAATATAGCAAGAAAATGAATCCCTTGCACAACAAAGTGATTTCTGCATGTGGTCAAGCCTTCTAAAAGCATCATAAGCATTTTGAAAGCGTAGAGTAGAGTTGTGTCATTGAGACATTAAAAAGAGTGAAAAATCGTGGTGACTTGTTTGGAGATCAAGCAATGGGTATTGGTGGACTCATGGTCTCACAAGAAGACACGGGGTCTTATTGACTTGTCAAGGAGGGAACATTCAACTACTATCATGTGGCATTGATTATGGGTTTAGAAACATGTTAAAAGATAGTGAAGTAAATGGCAACGCTCATGGAGTGAAAGTTTGTGTTTTGTGTTGTTTGTGTGTACGGGGACTCAAGAGTTGTTGTACACCCGCAAGTGGAAATGGTCTATAACAGAAACACACATTCAATAAGTGGAAATTTGACTTGCAAGGTATGCAACTTCTATTCAATGGAAGAATAGGGGAAAAAAACGTGTACGATGTTACAACGAGGTCAGGAAACCAGTTCTTGTGATCAAAGGGGAAACACTTCCTTTTATTTGCCTAGACTAATGTGCATATCCAAATGCATATGAGAAATGTTGATATCGGGGCATGCCAATAATCACTACTATCTAGTTCAACTCTCAAGGATTGACCCTTGGCCAATTGAGTATGTTGGATCCATAGGGATTCAGAAAAACACACCACTTCATCAGTTGCATCTACACCAAAAAGGAGAAACAAGAAAAGTGAGAAAAATGAGGTAAACGGAGGTTCTGGACAGAACCGCCGCTCTGTCAACATGATGAGTTTTGAACCGCCGCCCAGCTAGGGCGGCGGTCTTGAGACCGCCGGTCTGCACAAGGCGGCGGTCCTGACACTTTCAAACAAAAAATAAGAATGGAATGCAAGTGGACGCGTTCTTGAAGCGCCCAGCCGTGTCTCTTCCCTTCCATGCCCTTTCACATCCTCCAGTGCACGGGAGGACATGGGAAGGCCTATAAATACATGAAAGGAGCAAGAGAATAGGCATTCGAAGATCCAGAGAGATCGAGAAGCAAAGTTTAATGAGAGCAGTGAGCAAGATCTTCAGTGTTGGAATGGAATTGTAGGAGCAAGGTGTAGAAACAAAGCAAGCAAGTAATTGGAGAGAAGGTTTACATTGTTTCTTTTTTTCATACTTATTGTAATCTGTAATTGTCTATATTAGAACAATAAAAGTGGGAAGAAAGAGCAGTTGCCCTTCCCGATTGGTTTTCCTCCTTGGAGGTTTCCAAGATAAAATTGTTGGTGTTAAAGTTTGAATTATTTTCTTCTCTACAATTTCCTTTCTATAGCACTAGATAATTAGTCACGAAGCTCTAATTTTCAAGCAATTCTGTCATTTACCAAAGTCGAAAGTAGAACAGCATAATTGTGTGATTCGTAGAATTCCAAAGTAGAAGTTTACGGATCAATGTTACATATATATAATACAAATACAAGAATCTGACTTGCAAGGTATGCAACTTCTATTCAATGGAAGAATAGACATTACAATGAGGCTGGGAAAGCAGAATCTTGTGATTGAAGGGGAAACACTTCCTTTTATTTGCCTAGACTAATGTGCATATCCAAATACATATGAGAAATGTTGGATATCGGGTAATACCAATAATCACCACTATCTGATTCAACTCTCAAGGATTGACCCTTGGCCAATTGAGTATGTTACATATATATAATACAAATATAAGAAGGCAGTTACAACTAGAAACGGTTACAACTCGTTTCATTTTCCAACCACGTGACGATTGAACTTCTTCCAAGTGTGCAGCAGTTAATCTTCCCGTCGAATGCTTACTCTAAGAAATTCTCTAAAGTGCCACAGATATAGAGAGTGCCAGACAGAAGGAGGAAATCTTATATTTGGCATTAGACTAAAATATTCTACCGAATTTATCTACAATAAAGAGGGTTGTTTGAAAGGGGGATTCAGGAGCCAAATCCATGTGGTGCTTTATTGTGCACTAGAAGATGCTCGTCTTTATAATTTGTATAGACTTTGATGTATTGCTTCAATTACTTGTTGATTTCTTATTGCTGCAATAATGACTACGTTGTACGAGCTCCCAATGCCTACTTTCTCTCGCTCACATGTGTCTAAAGGTTGACCATGAGCACACAAACTTCTGCTTATGTGAGACAAGCTTACCACATTGTTTAGCATAGACCATAGTGACTTGGTTGTTAGAGATGACTGCAAGAGGTTGAAGTGATCCTTTGCATGCACAGTCCAACACTGTGCAGACCTGTAGAGGCACAAAGTAAAACTATGTACGCTTGACTTTGTATTGAAAAGTGCACTACCGCCAGACCTATTTATCCTTCCCCTACCAAAGCCACCCCAAGGTATATATGGATTGGGACGAACAACAACAGGAAGGCCCAAGCATTGTGTTTGTTTCTTTTGCAACAATGTTATTTTGGCTCCAATTGTTAATGATAACGTGAAGAGGATGACACTTCACACGAAACTCGATGTCGAAAAGGCGTTCACGCTCTTCAAAGGTGCTTATATTTGTGGCACTAGTGCTCAAAAAAGAGATTACTAAATCAACGTCATCCATCTGCACATAACATGAAGTAAACTATGCAGGCAAGAATAGTTGCACCCAGGATTTAGAATTATCGTGGATGTGTGAGTGATGAAAATGCCACCACTTGTCACCTAGTTTCCTCTTACCTTAGTCTAAGTCATGTGCGAGAACCTTCGAGCGTTGCACAACTTTCTTAGTTTACTCTCCTCTACGTGACATGTTCTAATTATGCTGCGGAGGAGAATGGGAAGGGATAGTGGGTTGTGTGTAGCCTCGCTCTTGCACATGCCAAGCACTGCGTTTGTTGCTTTTGCAACGATATTCTTTTGGCTCCAATTGTTAATGATAACATGAAGAGGTTGACCCTTCACCCGAGACTCGATGTGGAAAAGGCATTCACGATCTTCAAAGGTGTTTATGGTTGTGGCACTACAGCTCAGAAAAGAGATTACTAAATCAACATCATCCATTTGCGCACAACATGAAGCAATCTATGAACGCAAGAATTGTTGCACCCAAGATTCAGAATCATCATGGGGGTGTGAGTGATGAAAAGGGCACCACTTGTCACCTAATTTCCGCTTGCCTTAATCGAAGTCATGTGCGGGAACCTTCTAGCGTTGCACAACCTTCTTAGTTTGCTCTCATCTATGTGATATGTTCTAATTGTACTATGGAAGAAAATGGGATGGGATAATGGGTTGTGCGTACGCTAGCTCTTGCACATGCCATTAAAGAAACATGAAAACCTTTGCTTCAGCTTTTCCTTTACTTCAATCCCGGCGGCATTGACATATGATAACCCCAGAGAATAGAAATAAAAACTCCATCTTGACAAGTATATAATGTGCAAGTCCAGTGATCTTCTTCAGCACCATAGGTTGCTCTGTAAGAATCCACTACGTTGCCACGTGGTTGTGTGAATCTGTTGTGCCCAATGCAGGTCTTGTGCAGCAGTGTATCACAAAGGTGGCGCACAATTGAGAAGGCAAGCCTTGCACGGGGCATGAAATAGATGTGGTAGGCATGAGGGCCTCTGAGACACTCGTTTGATATATCGAGGGTCATAGATTCATATCCCTCAACCTCCCTATCTCAAAAGGATCGGACATATAGATAGAGGGGCGTAAATATGTTAGTGCCTAAATGTGGTCAATGCGAGGGGCAATGAAGTTATCTAGATGGGGGACATAACCAACTTGACGATAATGTGGGCCATATCCCTCAACCTCCTTATACCAAAACTCAAACTGTCGACGCGAGGGAGGGCCTCAAACTCCTAAGCTAAAGCCGTCTATACAGATTTTCATTGGCACAAAGCCCTCTATCTACATTAATGGGCACAAGGGCATATCCAGCCCTCACCTCTCTATCTCAATAGGGTCTCATGTAAGAGACAACATTAAGGCACTTAATTGAAAATTGAAAGAGAGAACCTTGGCCTCCAAGATAACTATAGATGTCAATGTGAGGGGAACCTATCTAGATCTAGTTGCCCTAGAGCTCCCCAACATAAATGAATATCATCGGCACAAGAGCCTTTATGCACTCAACTAATAAATCAAGGGTCCCTCTCTATATATGGGATTTGTTGCCCAAGATAACTATAGATGTCGAAGTGTCGTGGGCACCTATCTAGATCTAGTTGCCCTCAAGCTCCCCAACATAAATGAATATCAACGCATAAGGACCTTTATGCACTCGACTAATCAAGGGTCCCTCTCTCTATATATGGGCTTTGTTGCCCAATGAAGAAGGAAGAGGGCCTTTAGGCACTTGATTCAATCGATATATTGAGGATCTATAGGCACTAGTACAAAAAAAGGAGGGTCAGCACCTTCCGACACTCAATTGATAAAATCTAGAGAGAATTCTAACTATCGGCACAAGGTCTTGCCTACTCAATAGAGAAATCAAGGGTGCCTATCTCTATATAAAGCACTCACCTGCCCCTATAGATATCAAGCCACCCCCAACCCCTATAGATATTGCACCACCCCCAACCTATAGATATTGACTAGAGTACCTTTAGGCACTCACTTTGGAAAGAGGAGGATAAGTGGGGGGGGATTCATATCTACTATAGGTTATAGATGCTCTACTCATAGAAAGGGTTATCTCGGAGGAAAGGACGACAAGGGCCTATATCTCTATATGGGACACTCTCCCGACAAAATGGGGGAGGGCCTGCCTACCTCTCCTTAGGAACCATCCAAGTCGAGACAAGCTCTATGAGAATGGTTCCTCTGATCTTGAAGCTTACGAATGATGTCATACAATTTTCCTAGTAGATACACGATACACCCTCTATTTTGTGTAATCTCCACTATCGACCCTCTACATAGCTCTCAACATGACATTTGATGGCTTCAAAGGAAAGAGACTATACCCCTCAACCTCCTCAACCCCAACCCCTTTCCATCTCGAAGAGGTCAAGTGCATATACATTTATACATACATGCATGAACGCATGCATACATGTGTATATATATATATTCCTAAGGACCCTCTTTGAGCCTAACCCAACCCAACACCATAGGCTAGGTAGTTCGATTTTCTTCATTCCCTCCTCATCCTAATCCTAATCTAATCTAGTGAGACCAACCCTTTTGTTTACATTCATTCCCAAATCATTCTCCATCCCCGTCCCCGAGAGTTTGCAACGTGGGGAGCAACAGTACACTACCCTAAGAGGATCAACCTTACTCAATTAGAATAGGCGTTCACCTAGACCCATAATATTTGAGGCATGGTATTGATCATTTTGGTGGGTCCAATATCACTACAGATTCGAAAAGTAAACTTATCCTTTGCCTCTACACTCAAGGGTGAAGGGGATGACCTAGAGTAAAGCCTAGGTTACTTCCTATTATAGTATTAACCACTACTAGTTATACTAGTTATACTTGTAAAGAAGAAAGGGCGGCATGAAATTGAGGTGACTCAATTGTTTGGCATATAATATCTTGGGGTTGGTATCAAAGAGCGAGGATATGTCGTTCCTATTCTTTAATCATGGAGTGTTGCATTTGGACGATGTTTTTATCACGGCACCGAAGAGCAAGTAGAAGGTTTATTTGGTCTTTAACACCCTCTAGGTCAACAGGGGTGGGAAGATTGTCTTCAAGAGATTCAAACAAACTTGGAAGGGAATTGATTCCCCTCCACCTTCCTACTGAGTAGAGGGAGAAGGATTGGCGTTTTGTTCATTTTCATTCTCTATATATACAGAGAGTCTAGCTCTTTGGTAGTCTCCAAGTCAACAAGGTTTGGAAGATTTTCATCAAACAATTAGGACTAATTGTGGAGTGAATCAAATTCCTTCTTGACCGAGTAAAGGGAGATGGTTTAGCATTTTGTTCATTTAAATTCTCTATCTATATAAGGGGAGTTTGGTTGTTTTGGAGAATGCATCTCGGTGAGTTCTTACACGAAGAGATATATAGTCGCCTCCATTGCTAGATCGAAGGGAGATAGGGATGTAGTAGGAAGAGGTACGTTAGCAACACCGGAGACCAAGGTGTTGGATGCACTAAAGGAGATGAACCCTAGGAAATGTTGGTGAAAGAGATAATATAATCCATCTGCTATAATAGAGAAGAGGATTGGAAACGGCTTGAATAGACACAAATGGAATCTGAAATGTTGATATTGATAGGTATCATTAGATAATTGTTACCTACTAGAACACTAATAGAGTATGAGAAGAAGATAAATTACGAGAGGATAGTAATCCCTTACATGACCCGCATTGTAAGCATCACTTCCATTTTCTTCCTTTTTATGGTTTTTCCTATGTTTATTCATAGTTTTATTCTCGCTATAGCTGGGAGATCTCTCGGTTGTGTCGATATCGTCTCTTTCTCTCTCTATTTGTCTCTCTATATAGTATCTTCTCTCTCTTTCTCTCTTTGCTCTGATATCTCGCCCTTTTTGGCTTTCGCTTTGAACAATCAAGCCCAAGGATCTAACAGCATCGCATTCCCGAATCTCTCCCTCGCTAATGTTGAATTCATCAAAGTTGCGCACATAAACTCAAGTTGACTCCAAACCCAAGGGAGAGGGAGTTTGATTCGCTCCATGTGAACTATTTGGATTGGGAAAAATGGACCTGTACCTACACAAGAGCCCTTCTTTCTCAACAGAAGGTTTTTCCCTTCACTTTCCCTTTGCCTATATCTTTAGCATTTACACTTTGAAACTCGATGAAGTGTTGATATTGCAAATCATATCCTCAATCATGTGACAATGGAGAGCAAATGTCATTGATATAACCCCTTTATCTATGATCGAAATCGACATCGACCCCCGATTTCGAGGGGAGGGAGGCATCATGATTGGAATTTGTGATAAGATTCTCCAAATTAGAGACAAGGGTAGGGAAAGAAAATCTATATGCCTACAAGATATTATAATATATAGTAACTAGAATGAATACGATAGACCGCATATTTCTATATATGCTTGTCCTAGTGCCTACTGACCTATTTATCTCGTAGGATATGTGGTACCACCAACCCATATATATGGCTATGGTGGCACCCATAGTTTGAATACCCAACAAGTACGTGCCCAAACAAGTAATCTCCATTAAAACTCGCAAGCCTTTCTAACCGAGTTTTTCCATATACTACCGCAGCAAGTTATCATGTCCCTTTTTTGAGATTAGCGGAATTGAAGACTTTAACCCATTCTTCCTCCCCATGGGTTTAAGGAAAGAAGCAAGGGGAAGACTTGGATGACATTTTCTAGATAAATATTTTCATTATTATCATGTATTCCTATTGGGAAGCCATGCGCTCAAATAGATGAACTTATTTAATTAGAGTATAACGTATTTTGAGCATGTAGGCTGTAAATACAAATTAGATAATTAAAAGGTATTTATTATAGGGTCGGGTTGGCCATCATTTGAAATGTAGCACCCCTTATTGTTATAAAAGGAGGTTGTTTGGCCATTTGATGTATATGTTGAATCTTATTATTTCTTCTGGCTAAAGGTTGTACCTTTCCTTTCTCATCAAGCACAAAAACCCTTGTTTGAGACCACTTGAGGACAAAAACCCTTGATCGTGGAAATTGTCTTAGGGATGAAAACCCTCAAGCAAGGATATTTGGAATTATTGAATATCTCAAGGAATTTGGCTGATATCTTCCTATCTAGCCCTAGGTGACTTGCATCATGAGCATGTTGCATATGTTTAGATGAATGTATGATATGATTTCTTGGATAGATGGACTTATACTAATTATCTAGGCATCCGGATACGGAGTGCAGGTACGGATATGGTACGGCGCGATACGGCAAATTTCTAAAAATCTTGGTTACGTACGCTTTTGGGTACGTTTTATATATATATATATTTATATATACATGTATATAAATATATAAATATGTATATAAATTATAAATTTAAAGAAGCATTTGCATACTTATTGAAATTTAATTCTCATACATTGCATACTTATTGAAATTTATTATTTCTCTATCACATTATTTATCTTAGTATCGTGATAAGATTCAAGGAGTTTTGATTGTTCATGGTGACCTTCCTTGATCCACTCAAAGACGATAGTATTGTCGACACATATTTCGGAAACATCATAACTAAGCGGGAAAAATATGGATCCAAGTGGCGGTGGGACGATTAGTCCGAGCACGGAGAATACTCGCCGAGTTTTGGAAAGCTATCCAAGATTTTTAATTACTAATCTGTCTACAAAGCGATCAAAGCTCATGATTCTTTCTAAGATTGCAAAAGTTGCTTGGTCCAAAAAGGCGCAAAAAGGATTTTATTAAAATAAGAAAAATATTGCCATCAATGCGTAGGGCTCTTAGAAAATATACACTTTTAGAGAAAACGACACTTGAAACAGAGTCACGAATGAAAGTTATGGCACATGCAAGTTTTTACTTGCTACATCTTCCCTGGACCCTTTCCAAAAATGGCAAATTTTTTTCTCAGTACTTGTGATTTTTCCACCAAAAATCCAAAAAGGAAAGAATTGCCAAAAAAGGAAAAAGGAAAGCAGTCTTTGGCATGTTTTTTTTTTTGGAGACAGTGGAACGCAGGCTTGGAAAGCGTGCCCACGAGGGTAGGCGGTCCGCACGCAAAACCGTGCCGCACCGCATTCTCTCCCCGTGGGCAATGCTTCAAGCGCATACCCACAAAGATACCGCACCCGTGCATGCACTCCAGCACGTTTCCAGCTGGTTAGGGGGCCTTAGCCGTTTCCGAGACAGTCTAGCTAATTATTAAAGGTGAAACCAATCATTTCCTTGCATGTTTGAGCCATTAATGCATTATTTCCACGAGGGTGATATGTTTGTAGGTCAGATTTGGCATGTTTGTATGGATGTTTGGACAAGATGATTTGATATTTGCATTCTTCATATTTTTAAACCCCAAGATTCCAAGTTTCATGAACTTTGGAGCTTCCTAAGTAAAGTTATGAATTTTTAAAGTAACTTTGCAGACAATGGTTTATAAACATTCATATCTTCAATTGGGGCACTAAAAATAAGTTTTCCTTCAAATTTTCATTGTTGGTAATTAATCAGAATTTTTCAGCTTGATTGGGCATATCTCAATGAGTTTAGGGCATCCAAAAGTGAGTGGGAGCTCCCGAAATAGGTCGCTGCCCTAGGAAAGGAAAATTGCAAGTTTCAGTGTGCATTTTCAGTCATATCCAGCCCTTGGAAGACTGATTACAGCCATCCAAAAATTAATATCAGTCATCTCTCATTCAGCCCTAGCTCTTTTCCGGAAGTCCCAAAAAGGGGACATTACACAAGTACTCGCCAAAACTCAGCGAGTCTTCCGCATGACATGCCACACACGCAAAAAACATAAGTGAACTGTAAAACATGGGTTTGGCACAATCAAACGCTAACAAAAAGCAAATTTTTCTTTTGTATAAGGTCCCCACCCCCACACATTCTAATCACATATCATTTGAGAATCCTATGAGCGAATGGAGGGATTTTATGGTAGATTTATAGAGCAAAATTGAGGAATTTCATTTCTAGGTTTTTTTTTCCTATTTTCAGGCATATAAATTCTTTCTAAATTGTTAATATTAGGTTCTAAATATGACTTACAAAAATACATCAATCTCATAACTTTTATTCATGATCAACACAAGTTTCTCATAATTTATGAACGCAAATGCTAGTTTTTCACTACGCATGGGGTTTAGTGTTTAGTTTACAACTTTACAGTTTATGATTTTTTCAAGATGTTTCTTTTAATATTTGTTTCTTGTACATAGGGATTGCATTTTGAAATTTACCAAATATATATATACATATTTGAACATGTTGCAGGTTAGCATACAATAGTATTCCGGCTCTATATCAAAGCTCAAAATCAATGAGTGGAAGCATTCTCGCTAATACATATACCATCACTTAGAACTATAGTGTATGTGGACTAGTCAAGGGGGCTGTGATTCATACATTTTGCTTGAAGGTTTTTGAAGGCATCAATCAATCGCTTCAAGTACCATGTCACATGCTTTGTTCCACATGAAATCATGACATGTACGATTACCACGGAAGGGAGTAAATGAGATTTGAAGGCGAGCTTGCATGTTGGATGAGAAGAAACTATAGAGAGCTAGGGTACAAACGACTATTAGACCCGAAATGGCAACATAAACAAAGGTAGATACGATAGTGACAGTGGGCTCTAGTCGTCATCCACAGGTGTGAGGCACAAAAGTATGAGGTACATCTGCTTCATCATGTTCGAGCAAAGGCCAAGCACATAGTTTTTTTGTACCTAAAAACATACATGGGTCACAACCTTCACCGTAACGCATAAGTTGAAACAAGGAGATGCACAAGAAAGCAAACAAGACAAGTGCAAATTTCTAGTATTACAACTAGAAATTTCTAGTATGACGCACATCCGCTTCATCATGTTCGAGAAAAGGCCAGCCACATAGTTTTTGTACCTAAAAACATACATGGGTCGCAACCTTCACTATAACGTATAAGTTGAAACTATAACGCACAAGTTGAAACAAGGAGATGCATGAGAAAGCAAACAAGACAAGTGCAAATTTCTAGTATTACAACTACCTTCCCTTCAATATGGCAAAAATTCTTGACAACATTGACAATTGCAAGGAAAGGGAACAAGGCACCCTCTCCAAGAGATTTAAGTGGGAGGCTGCTCTAGGGTGCGATTGCAGGAGATGAAAAATCAATTCCAAAAGAACAAAAGAAGCAATGGTGGGAGGTCGAATGCACCATTCTTTCAAATGGGTGGACAAAAAGAACCGCACCCTCATAATTTTTTTAGCAGCTTCAAATGGTGAGATACTTTCTTTGAAGTCAATTAATGCCAACACAATAAAGAATGCAAACACTTTGAGCCTTATGTCAAGGACGTTGTCTTAGAGATGGGCATTGAGAATGTTGTGCAAGTTGTCGTTGACAATGCAACAACATATGTGGTCATTAGGGAACTACTTCAAGACAAGAATCCAACATTGTTTTGGACCCCTTGTGTGGCCCATTGGATTGAGCCTTTTTTGCAAAGACATGCAAAATTTGGTGGATGAGACCACTTGCAAAGATGTGAGAAATATATTAAAATATATTTGTTATCACCCTTGTGTTCTAAACTTGATGAGAGAACACAATATGGGAAAATAGCTTGTGCAAACTCGTGTCACAAAGTTTGCAACTAACTTCCTAACATTACAAAGTATTTATTGTTTGTTGACACAATTGACGCAAATATCGTGAGTCAAGCAAGGCTAGACTCACTGTATTCGAATAAAGTTGATGGAGAGAGACCACAAAACAAAATTATAATGCCTATGCAAAGAGAGTTGCAGAAATAATCAAGGTGACCTCAAATTTTAATTTTGATTTCCAGTCGATTCTTTTATTTTCAATTTTTAAATATATTGTTTTTTGCTTTAATTGTAACTTTAAAGTTTAATTTGTTTGTAAGTGTCAAAGCTTTTGGTAAGGGTTTTGCGCTTCGTGGATGGGGAGCAAAACCCAATGGAATACATTTATGAGGCCATGGATAGGACCAAAGAGGCCATCCAAAACTATTATATAGGGATATAGTCAAATTTGGTCCCATTTGGGAGTTGATCGAAGGTGGAACAATTAGCTCCACCAATCCATTAACACATCGGAGTTCTACCTCAACCCCAAGTTTTTCTTCTAGGATGGCTTTAAAAATGTTAACGGGGAGGTTATGGAAGGCCTCTCAACCCGCATCAAAGGATGACAATTGAGGTTGAGGTAAGGGACCTCATTATTTAGGGTTGCAAAATTACAAGGAGGCTTGGGGAGGATATTTTCTTTAGCAAGTAGCAATTCGAGGAAGATCTAATCAAACAATAAGCAACAAAATTTGGAATTTTTACTAATATCTTATAAGCTACAAATTTACAATTATTAATTACTTACAAACTTTGGAATATCTTGTTTGTATGTTCTTAGTGGGAAGATTGAAGTGGAAATACCCCAAATCTTCAAACACTAGCACTCTGATTTTTAGTTCAACCTTGTAGCAATTTTGGATGTGAGCGCAACTAGAGTTTGTTTGAGGCCATTCACACTTAGAAGAGTAACAAGAGGACTCAACGACACCTCAAAGACCAATTTTTGTGTAATATGTATCACGCAGAGCCTATTGATCTGGATGAGATTGATTCATACAATGACTAGATTGTGCAAAACGAAGAGCTCCCAATGTTCACAAAGGAGATTGATGCTTTCAAGGGTGAAGTTGTGGAGGGTGAAGCAAAAGAGGAAGACATCGATTGGACGATGTTATTGTAGATCATGTCAAACATGAGGAAAAGGAGTCACTCCCATCTAATACCAAGGTGGCGTCAAAATCGCAACCTTTTAGGCAGAAACAAGCATTCACAATGAGTTTATTGTCAATTTCTAGAACTAGAGCAACTAGACCCTCTCATCAATACTTGGTACATTTATAAGTTTATTGTCAATTTCTAAAGCATTGCATCGTTATACAATCAGTGGATACTTCAAGTTATACATTAGCAATGATATTTGTGAAGTAAGGCTGATCTCTAACATTTAACTCTAAAGACCTTTTTGGAAGCACCGGTGAATTAAAACATTTAATAAGGACCTTTATGCCATTAGTTCAAGCAATGAAATCTTGGTGCAATTATATTTAAATAATGGAAAGGGTGGAGCACACAAATCATAGGCTTTTGAACTCCTTAGACATAGGAGTAAATTTCAAAAGAACTAGCAATTTAAATACATGCATTTTAACAACAATTTTATATTTGGGATATATAGTTATACTAGTGAAGAAACCATGTTTTGGAACTTCTATAAAAAAATTGTCTTAAGTTAACGACCATTTGAGATAAGATGAGATATCTTCTAATGACCTCTAAGAAAAAATGGTCTACAATACATATCATGTGTGATTAAGAGTTTAAAAAAAAATTATGAGTGTGGATTTGAAAACAAATTCCCAAGCTTTGTTTCATTGTCTTGACTTAAGCTTCTTTGTGTACTAGATAATAAATGTGTCAAATTGATCCCAAATTGATCTAAATGTTAGGATTGGTTAGTTCTACGATCAAACACATGTTGAAAGTGTACCTACAACAAAGAGAAAAGTCACTTAGATGACTTGAAGAGTATTTTGCATTGTTGCGAGTGTACCTGCAGCAAAGGTGAATCTCTTTGACACTTTTGTAGTTAAATTGGTAACATGTCAGCAAGTCGTGTGGAATTAACATTCTTCTAAGGTCAACAAATGTGTGGTTGGAGTTTGGATTTGTATATTTCTTGGTGATGGTCCAAAACAATACCATGGAGTATGGGAGTTGAATATTCCATTCATACGCTTGTATATAAGTCAAATATGGCCAAATCTACGTGTTGGAGGATGTTGAGGCGTAAGAATACCAACGAGATTGTTGTCTTTTATCAAGGCGGTCATTAGACATTGCTCGGTCATGTTATAAGCTCGCATAGTCATTTTAGGGCAACCCACAATCATATGGATTGATCGATGTATATTTACTTATTGATGGCCGCAACTAATGGTTTTTCCTATGGCGGGCTACACTTCTAATTTGTGTTGGTAACCTTTGGGCTTTCGAGGAGGATCGTATGTGTGATGATGTCAATGAATGGACGGTTGGATAGTTACAAATGTGCAATTGTCCCCACTCCAAGGAGATTGTTCATCTTCCTTATACTTGGCGATTAAAAAGACATAAAAGGAAGACTTTCGAGTTCTATTTTAGGGTGGTTCGCTAAAGAAGATAAGATAAGACAAATAAATTAATGTCGACCAATGATCAAAAGTAGGTCAATGGGACTGAAAAGGCCCACAAGTGTAAATACAAAGCAAGAGAACCAAAAGGTTCCCGAGAAAGAACAGTACAAAGAAAATACAAAAAGCCTAAAAAGGCGACAAGAATGGGAAGAGCCATCCCACGAACCCAAACCCAGGTGTGGGAATGCAAGCGAGAAGAAGAGAGGGAAGAAGGTCGAGGAGAGGCGAAGAAGAAAGTCCATCAGGGAGCTCCCCTAACATTCAAGGCCGACTGGAAGAAACTCTGGATGGATTGACGACCGAAAAAGAAGCGGCGGAGTGCAAGGGTCGTCTACTATGTTCTTGTCTAGACATTGTACTATATCTCAAAGATCTAGTAGATTTAGTCCGGCACAGGTGTTGGACTCAGGTGAGGACTTGAATGTGATGGCTCGGGGAACTATGGATGGTGTCCCTGGGATGAACAGATGTAGAGTGAGAAGCAGAGCAAGTCTCACATTGGCGCTTAGTACCTCTCACTAAAGGTAGCACTGTGAAGAAGGAAGTTATCGGCTGGGTAGAATACGGCCTAAAACCGGTCAAGAGTGTGCTCACGAAGCCTCATGGCCTCCTATATGTATAAGGCTAGACACTTTTGGTCCTCATACCTGAAGAAGTCAGAAAGAGTTTGTGCCCTCCTAAAAAGACAATAGAATCTCCCTTTGATCTCATAATAAGGGGGCATGGGAAAATGAAGTGCATCTCTATCTCTGTCTCTTGAAGGTTACAAAGCAAACAAGTCCCATTAAAGCGATCAAGGTGATGATCCGTCTTGCACCGGAGTCTATGGGAACCAACTCTAATCTGGCCAAAGGGGATATAAAGGGCATGCATCCAGTGATAGAGAGAGTACTGCAGACGGAAAATGAGACCGTCCCTCAACTCCAGGAAGTGCTCCGCATAAAAGACCATTTTAGGGCGTAGTACCCCTTGAGGGAAAATAAAGTACATCTCTATCTCGGTCTCTCAAGGTTACGAAGCAAACAAGTCCCATCAAAGCAATCAACGTGATGATCCGTCTTGCACCGCACTGTATGGGAACCAACTCTAATTTGGACAAAGGGGATATAAAGGATGTATCCAAAGGATGATAGAGAGTACTGCAGACGTAAAATGAGACCGTCCCTCAACTCCAAGAAGTGCTCCGCATAAAAGGCCATTTTAGGCGTAGCCCCCCTTGAGGGTTCGCCCAAGTGGTGTGAATAAACTACCTATAGATATCCTCTCTGATAGACCTGTTCAGTACTTGTCTAGTAGGTAGAGAAGCGTTAAGGGAATATTGGAAGGGAGGAAGATGTCCCTTAAGGTCAAAAACCTCAGAATACCAAATGTGGCCCCAACGAGGAGAACCTGAGAGAGAAATGGCCTCCGAGGAACGATAGGCCAAGTACGGGAACTTGTTACGTCCCTCAACCGAGTTGGCGAAGCCTCTGATGCGGTGTAGAAAAGAGATAAGGTCAAACATGGTCTCCAATCTGAAAGGACGAGCACCAAACTCTGCCAAAATGATGTTGGAGGACTATTTGCTTAAATTTAATGAACCGACAAAAGAGAACTCACGTCCCTCAACCAAGTTGGTGAAGCCTTTGATCCTGGTGTACAAAAGAGATCAGGTCAAACATGGTCTCCAATCTGAAAGGACGAGCACCAAACTCTGCAAAATGATGTTGGAGGACTATTTGCTTAAATTTAATGAACCGACAAAAGAGGAGTGTCTACACTCGCCTCTAAAGCCCAGTCGATCTTTGATAAGAGGGCCCAATCGGCCCCATGCAATGTGTAACCATAGAGCACAGTGGGTCGAATGAGGGAGTCCATGAGGGACATTTTAGATGAAATGTCCTGGAAGTGGTGGCGAAAATATCAAGGGCTAAGGATCCATAGCCCTTGTTGACACGAGGTTAGAAGGCCTGTCTCAAACGATGCGGACTGAGAACCGAACCCCAAATAGGTGTAAGAGTTGGTGATCTCAATCTCCTCCCCCGAAGAAGTGAAGGTGCGAGGTCTTCAGACCATTGAAGACCATAACCTTGGTTTTTCCTAAGTTAACCGTCAACCTGCATGTGAGCCACAAAAATGTCTAGGGCATCCAATCGCCTCTGACAACCCTCTCGGAGAGGAGGCCAAGAGAACCACATCATCGGCAAACAAAAGAATGGATATCAAAACCGGTGAATATGATCATTAAGAAACGACTCAAGCTCATCAATATAAATCCCAAAAAGAGTGGGGCGGGGCACCCCTGTTTCACTCTGATAGTCGATGAAATCGACTCCCCTGTGAGTTGTGCGGGCAGAGCGACCCAAAATTGTCTCGTAGAGGCACATGATGGCCAATGTCTCTAAGTCTCTAAAAGAGCGTCACCCGCGGACGGAGTCAAAAAGCTTTTCGAAAGTCTATAAAGCAACAATATACTTTCGACAAGCGATGACGAGCTTCCCAATAATAGCCCAAAAGTAAAGGTGTGATTAATAGTCTAGTGGTCGAGAGGAAGCCTTATTACCCTACGAAGCCCAAATCGGTCTTTGATAAGAGGGCCCCCATGCAATGCAGAACCATAGAGCACAGTGGGTCCAATGAGGGAGTCCATGAGGGACATCAAGATGAAATGTTCTAGAAGTAGTGGCGAACATCTCAATAAGGGATACGGATCCATAGCCTTATTGACACGAGGTTAGAAGCCCTGTCTCAAACTAAAGCGCGGACCAGAGAACTGAACCCACAAATAGGTGTAAGAGTTGGTGATCTCAATCTCCTCCCCGAAGAAGTGAGGGTGCGAGGTCTTCAAACCATTGAAGATCATAACCTTGGTTTCACCGAAGTTAACCGTCAACTATCGCAGGCCACAAAAACAGGTCTAGGGCATCCAACTACCTCTACAACCCCTCTGGAGAGGAGGCCAAGAGAACCACATCATCGACAAACAAAAGAATGGATATCAAAACGTGGTGAATATGATCATTAAGGAAGGACTTAAGCTCATCAATATAAATCCCAAAAAGAGTGGGGACAAGGACACCCCTGTTTCACTCGATAGTATTGAAGAAATTTGACTCGCGTGAGTGTTATGTTTGTGGAGCCTATTTTCATGTTAGAGTGTAGTACACCTTCTATGTCTTACACTCGGGTAACGGGTAGCCGTTATGGACATTTTTGGGGCCCAAGGTTTTTCGGTACCCATTGTTATGATACCCACGGTTTTTTGCCCATGGTTTTGATACCCACGCTTTTGCCCATGGTTTTGATACCCACGATTTTGTATCAAACTACTTTAGCAATTGTCTATTTATATGGTCTTATGCATATGATACATGTACAAGCAAATGTATTACAGATGTGTTTTCAATTCGGGTGTAAATTCTATAGAGTTTGTTGAGCATAGCTCCAAACGGATCTAGGTATTGTATTGAGAGAGTGGAGGCTTGTAATAAAATCTGAGCAAGTGATTCTTGGTGGGCATAGCCCAAATTGGGTGAACCACGTTAAATCTTGTCTCTCTATATTGTGTTATTTATTCTACACTTTTATTTGAGATCTATAATATTTTCTCGCATATTAGTTTCTCTTTTGTCATGCGATTCTGTAAGGGATTATTCCGCATATTTTATCTATTATTTCCTAACAAGTCGTTGTGTGGAGGCGACCCAAAACCTGTCTCGTAGAGGCGCATGATGGCCAATGTCTTGCTTGTGAAACCCGAAAACCCGATTATCTCTCTGAAAGGTAATTTTTAGAAAACCAACTCAAAAATTCAAAACTCAAAAATTAGATAGCTTCCAAAATATGACGACATGGCACAAAGCATTATATGATGCGTTGTGGGCTGATCGGATTACCCCAAAGCGAGCTATAGGAATGTCTCCTTTCCAAGTGTTGTACGGGATTTATGCCGAGATTCCTATCTCGGTAGAATTGCCCTTACATTGGCCAAAGCGAGTCGAAGATGCGACTTTTCAAAATTCTATCAAAAAGGGTTATGTACCTAGCTAGGCTAGAGGAGGAACGAAGCAAGGTGGTTTATCGCATTGCAGACCATCAAAGCAAAGTAAAGAAAATTTTTGACAAGAAATCAAGGCAACGTCATTTCCAGATTCGAGATCTGGTGTTGCTTTGGGATAAGAGGAGAGAATAGAAAGGAATGCACGGAAAGTTCGACTCTTTGTGGAAAGGACCTTTTAAGATTCATCAGTTGAGTGGTGAAAATAGTTTCCATCTATCATACCTTGATGGAGAGTTACTCCCTTTGCCTTTCAGCGGTCAACATCTAAAGTTGTTCCATCATTAATGCGAGATGCTCTTTTGCATTGTATCGCATACTTTATTTTTGTCGTGTGTTTGCTTTTAGTCTTCTTTCTTTCCTTGTTTTGTTTTTGGTTTTCTTCTTTTACGACTCAGAGGCCCATGGGATAAAGCCGAGAGATTATGAGTTCTCTTCCTTTGATATCACAAAGAAAGTCCCAACTAGAGCCGATTGTTATCTCATTTTGAGTTTATGCCAAAAATCGAGATAACCCTAAGGAATTTTTGAGTGGTTTTATAAAAATTACATTTGAGAGAGATAATCGGGTTTTCGGGTTTCTGAAGCAAGACAACATGTGTTTTGGATGCTTCATGTCGTGTGTTCCCCGAAACCCGAAATCCGCATCAAGTAAGGCGAGTCGGGTTTTCGGACCTTAGAAGCATCGGAACATGCCTTCAAAACATGCTTCATGTCACATGTCTTCCGATCCCGGCTTGCCCGATTTACTCATTTGTTTCGGGTTTCGGGGCCATCAAGCATCATGTTTCATGTCGATTGTTTTCATGACCCGACACCCAATTACTCTAAAACCCTTGTGTCGTTTTAGGATATCCCAAGCATGCTGACATGGCATTAATGCCGAGTTGTCGAGTAGTTGGCACGTGTGAACTAAAGTGTATTAAATGCGAATTTTCTTATATATATATTCGGATTTCCACGTCATTTTTACTAGACGTACTTTTTACCTCATGGATTTTCGCACATGCATCTTCGACCCGAAACCCGAACTCACCTCTCGTGCCCGATTACATTGCTCTTTTTTTGGTCATTCTTGTCCTAGTTGAAGGCATTTTTCTTCATTCTTTGTTTGTGGTTTTTGTGGATTAATTGTGTAAGGAATTCTTCCAAGTTTCTTATCGGGGTTGTTTTGGGGTTTTATCTTTTCCATTTTGGGGATTGTTTTCTAAATCAGGTTTATGTTTTAGGGTTACCCCTTTGGAATTATCGCTTTGTTTTATTCCCCAGAATGTTGTTATAATTAAAAATATGTTTGGGATATAAATGGTGAAGGAAACCCGCATGTTTCGACTCAACAATTACACTATTCCCTCTTCTCGTGTTTCCACAAAGAGTGCTGCGGCGTTGAAAACCCGTAGTATATTGGAAAAGCTCAAAGTGACGGGTTTTTCAACTCTCCGGCATCCTTTTCAAAGTGTCGGGTTTTCCGAACTCCTGACATCCTCCTCAGTGTGTCGGGTTTTCCACCTTCCGGCATCTCCGGTGTGTCGGGTTTTATGATGTTCAACATCTTCGATCTTCGACACTCTCCTCCTTGAAATTCCTCATGTCGGACCACAGTCCATCACAAGATAAGGCCGAAAAATCGGGGAGGATGAAATACAAATTCAAGAAGGTGGAGTCTCCCTCCTACATTGAATGTAATTTCGACATCCGAGATACGAGCTCGAAACGTAGACATGGAGGATTTTGGAATAGGGTCAAGAGCCCTTCTCAAACTCCATGGATGAAATCAATAGTTGGCGGTGGCCTTCCTCTTGCGGCGAGGTTCCCTATGTCCGCTCGGTGCCCTGAGTTCATCTTGCTCGTGCTTCAATTATGACTTATGCTTCTCGTTCTCGCGAAAAATCGGTGGGAGAAGTTGTAATCAAATTGGATGGAGGTTACTTCGATGACCTTCTCAAGTACCTAATTTTGAGGAATATGGAGATGTGGATCTCAAGTCAGCCCAAAAGCTTGGGACAATGATCGGAGGATTGCATCAAACACGAGAATAAGAAGTTCCTAATCAAATCCAAACCGTGTTGTTTCGGGTTCCCAAGACTTATTCCCGTGTGATTTCATTCGGAAATCAATGATATCATTACTCTGTTGAGTCGGGTTTTGGTTTCCCGAATCAAATGTTTTCCAGATGGATGTACAGCCACATGATCATTATTAAGAACAGCGAGATGAATTGATTGGGGTACTCTTATCGCTAGATAGATTCTCAATGACAACAATCCTGTCTCTGCGGGAAAGTTTTACATGTCTCGTATGTCACCTTGCGGCCGGTTGTGAGAACTATCCGGGTTGGACACGAGGGGAACAGGCAGTGGAACATGTTTATTAGTATTTCCCTCGATTTTATGCAAAAGTGCCTACCAATTCGGAAGGGTAAACGATGCCTTCTTTTATGAGAACATCTCCAAGGGTTAAGTCGCATTAGGGGGCTAGGAAAAAACGCGAGTATTTCGATGAAGCATGGGTGAAGTTTTCAAAAATGGGGTTGTGTCTTCTTCATTGAAAAGTTCACATATCTTTATGTTCATGTATCTTAGGGATCCTTTCCGTTTGCCCGATATCTGGGACAACTAATCTTGATGGAGTTAAATCGTATGATTGTTGGATTTTCACAAGTTCCAAGAGTAAACACAAGGCCTCTCAGTATCTTTCCCAATTTCTATTAGAAGGTATACTTGTTCAACGGTGGTGAAAGCGAAGCGTTCAATGAGCTTGAAATAAATTGAAGAAGCACATGAAGCCCCCGAGACGGTTTGATATTCGAGGAGTCCTCGGGCACGTGCAGTAGAGTTCCATATGCCCCGAGGACTCCTCAATATCTCGAGGCTTTAATCCCATGTGCTTCTTCAATTTATCTTGAAAAATCATGGACAACGTTCTTAGCTTTCACCACCGTTGAACAAGTATACCTTCCATAGAAATGGGAAAGATACATGCCCCCTGTTTCTACTCGTTGGAACTTGTGAAAATCCAACAATTAATCGACGAACTCCATCAAGATGGCTCCTCCTAGATATCCGGGCAAAGAAAGGATCCCCCTGCACATGACTACTATGAAGATATGTGAACTTTTTCAATGAAGAAGACACAACCCCATTTTGAAACTTCACCACGCTTCATCGGATTGTCGCTTTTCCTCAATCGCGACTTAACCCGCAGATGTTCTCATAAAAGAAGGCATCGTTACCCTTCCGAATCGGTCTTCGACTCTTTTCTTGTTAAATTTGAAGAAATACTAATAAACATGTTCCACTGCCTGCTCCCCTCGTGTCCAACCCGGATAGTTCCTCATACCGGCATACGCATCATAATCATGTAAAACTTTTAGATGACTGTCATTTGAGAATCTATCTCATTGACGATAAGAGTACCCCAATCATTCCCCATCCAGTGGAATGATCATGAATCACATCCATCCTCGAAAACATTTGATTCGAGGAAACCAAAACCCGACTCAACAGAGTAATGATATCATTGATTTCCCGAATGAAATCACTTGGAATAAGTCTTGGGAACTCTGAAACAAAAGGCCGATTTGATTAGAACTTCTTATTCTCAATGCAATCCTCCCTCATCGTCCCAAGCTTTGGCACTTATGAGATCCACATCTCCATATTCCTCAAAATTAGTGCACTTTTTGAGAAGGTCATCATGCGTACCTCCGTCCAATTTGATTTTTGACAACTTCTCCCGCGTATGATTTTTCACCATTTCTAGCGTCGAATCGAAAGCGTTAGTCATAATTCGGCTAATCTCTTACAATGCCAAAATAGATGAACTCTGAACGGCACCGAGCGGACATGAAGCACATACCGCAAGAGGAAGGCCATTTTCCAACTATTGATTTCATCCATTCGTAGTTTGAAAAGGATGACCCTATTCCGAAATCCTCCATGTTCTCGCTTTCTAGCTCTTCTCGAATGTCGAAATTCACATAATGTAGGAGGGAAACTCCACCTTCCCGAATTTGTATTTCATCCTCCTCACCACTTTTCTAAGATCTTTATTGTGATGGACCAGTGGTCCGTGCATGAGGAATTTCCAAGGAGGAAGTGTCGAGAGATCGAATATGTCAACATCGTGGAAAACCCGACACACCTTTGAGATGCCGAAAATATTTTAAACCCGACACATCAAGAGGATGTCGGGAGTTCGAAAACCCGTCACTTTGAGCTTTTACTTATCTTGCAGGTTTGAACAACAAAGCACCTGCAAAACCCGAGAAGAGGTAATACGGTAATTGTTGAGTTGAAACATGCGGGTTTCCTTCACCATTTATATCCCAAACATTATTTTAATTATAACAACATGCAGGGAATAAAACAAATCGATAATTCCAAAGGGGTAACCTAAAACATAAACTTGATTTAGAAAACAATCCCCAAAATGGAAAAGATAAAAACCCAAAACAACCCCGATAAGAAACTTGGAAGAATTCCTTACACAATTAATCCACAAAACCACAAACAAAGAATGAAGAAAAATGCCTTCAACTAGGACAAGGAATGACCAAAAACGAGCAATGCGAAACGGGCACGAGGCGAGTTTCGGGTTTCGGGTCGAAGATGCATCGCGCGAAAATCCACGCAGGTAAAAAGTACGTCTGTAAAAATGACGTGGAAATCCGAATATATATAAGAAAATTCGCATTTAATTCACTTTCCACGCACAACTACCCGACAACTTTTTATGGCATTAATGCCATGTCAAATCTTTGATGCTCGATATCCTAAACCCGACACAAATGTTTTTAGAGTAATTCGGTGTCGGTTGCATGAAAACAATCGATATGAAACATGATGCATGATGGCGATGGCCCCGAAAACCCAAACAAAGGAGTAAATCGGGCTTCGCCGGGATCGGAAGACATGCGACATGAAGCATGTTTTGACGAAGGCATGTTTCCGATGCTCGAAGGTCCGAAAACCCGATCACTTACTTGATGCGGATTTCGGGTTTCGGGAACACACGACACGAAGCATCCAAAACACATGTTGTCTTCTCTTGAAACCCAAAACTCAATTATCTCTCGAAATGTAATTTTTATAAAACCAATCTTCAAAATTCCTTAGGTTATCTCTTTTTACATAAACTCAAAAATGAGATAACAATGTCTAGTTGGGACTTTCTTTGTGATATCAAAGGAAGAGAACTATTCGAATCTCTCACAAAGCTTTATCCATTGAGCTACGAGTGAAAAGAAGAAAACAAAAAGTCAAAACAAGGAAAGAAAGAAGACTAAAAGCAAACACACGACAAAAAAACCTAAAGTATGTACAATGCAAAAAGAGCGTCTTGCATTAATGATGGAACAACTTTGATGACTGACATTGAAAGGCAAAGGGAGTAACTCTCCATCAAGGTATGATAGATGGAAACTATTTTCACCACTCAAATGATGAATCTTAAAAGGTCCTTTCCACAAAGAGTCGAACTTTCCGTGCATTCCTTTCTGCTTCTCCTCTTATCCCAAAGCAACACCAGATCTCGAATTTGGAAATGACGTTGCCTTGATTTCTTGTCAAAAAATTTCTTTACTTTGCTTTCCATGGTCTGCGAATGCGATCAACCACCTTGCTCCGTCCTCCTCTAGCCTAAAGCTCTAGGTACATAACCCTTTTCTCGATAGAATTTTGAAAAGTCGATCTTCGATCGCTTTGACCTTAACCCTTTACAAGGTTTGTAATTCTACCGAGATAGGAATCTCAAAATCATCAATCCTCTGATAACACTTGGAAAGGAGACATTCCTATAGCTTCGCCTTTGAGGTAATCCGATCAGCCCACAACGCATCATACAATGCTTTGTGCCATGTCCTCTCGATTTTCATCTACTAGCTTTCTAATTATGGTAACCAAGTTCTTGTTCTTTGACTCAACTTGCCCATTGCCTTGGGGATAATAATCGGATGATGAGGAGACAGTGATGCCGAATCCATAGCAAAATTTTGTCGACTCATGCGATGAGAAATTAGAGGCATTGTCGCACTTCTGATCTTGTGAGGCACACCGAATCTCTTTTATCTTCAATTATATTTTCTTTAAGGAATTTGCACACGACTTAAGGTTGCTTCTTTTCTTGATTGGCACACTTCCACCCACTTGGTAAAATAGTTTGTAGCCGTTAGCACATAATTGTGTCCGACACTGGAGGCGGGATTCAACGTTCCAATGAAGTCAATTCCCCACCGGGCGGAAAGGTTCTTGAATCACTACGGGCTTCGGGGAAGAGTTGCTTGGCTTGGGGACCAACGAAATGTTGACAAGCTTCACACTGGACACCCACTCTGTTGAATCCCGAACGAGAGTAGTAGCCAATACCTAGCCCTGTAGAGATCTTATAAGTACATTACAGAGGATGAGAAATGTCCTCCAGCATGCTAGGCTATGTAAAGATTCTAACAACTTTAATCTGTTGTGATTTATCAACACAAAATACAGAAAACACCATCAATACCTTTCTTTTATATTCCGTTATCCCACGGAGGTATCTTGCAGATCTTAACTTGACCGTCCTCTTCTCCTTTTGGCTTAAATGCGGGGGGCATTCACCATACATCAGAAAGAAAGCAATGTTTGTGTACCATTCATCAGTTGTACTCACAAAAAGTACCATGGGCAACTTTGAAGAAGTATCTTCGGTCTTTTCACATTCTCGATTTCACATATTTTTCCGCGATCAATCGGGCAGGCCCCTTCCTCGTACCAACTTGGTAAGTCGATGTCTAAGTCGTACTCTCGAACTTTAGCTATCCAAGTACCTCGTTGGCTCCCTAGCTCTTGTTGAGTCAAAATGGATTTAACGGCGGTGTCGGGAGCGAGAACGAGGGTATAGGAGTTCAAAGACATTGTACTGAAATGTTTCACCGCTCGTACCACTGCATAAGCATGATTTTCAATTTGTGATAGTTTTAGCTCATGTTCCTTCAATGGACAACTCATAAAAGCAATGGGAGCTTCGATGCCCTCCCCGTTCTCCTGCATCAGGATGGCCGACACTATGTGAGCAGAGGCGTAGTTGTACATGATGAAATCTTTTTTGAAATCTAGACATACTAGGATAGGAGCACAAGCAACTGCCCTTTTGACTTCATCAAATGCAAGCTTCCCTTCAGTACTCCATCGAAATGGGATTTTGCCTTTCATCATCCCAAGGATATCCTTAGTTTTATCAGCAAAATCAGGTACAAACCTTCTTAGGAAATTGACCTTTCCAAAGAATGAATGAACCCCAGTTTTACTTGTGGGTAGGGTAAGGCTTTGAATGGCTTTTACTCTCTCTGGGTCGATTTTGGTTCCTTCTTTAGTCACGATATGACCCAGCAGCTTTCCTTCGGTCACTCCAAACATGGACTTCTTGGGATTTAATGAAATCCCGTGACGCCTGCATCTCAAAAGTACTTGCTCTAAATGATCATAATGATCACTCCGTTTTTTAGAGAAAACGGTCAAGTCATCCAAATATACCACTATGACTTTGCCCATCAGGTCTCTGAATGCCAAGTCCATAGCTCTCTGAAAGGTGGCTCCGGCATTGATCAAGCCGAAAGGCATTCTCTTATAAGCAAAGGTACCCCATGGGGTTGTGAAGGCCGTCTTGTGTTGATCCTCCGCAGTTACCTCAACTTGATTATATCCTAAAAATCCGTCGAGCATGGATAGAATTTCGATCCAAAGAATGATTTGTAATACCTGATCCATGATAGGCAAGCGATAGTTGTCCTTTAACGAACACTGATTCAGGTTCCGGAAGTCAACACAAATTCGGATTTCGCCATTCTTCTTCTTGACAGGGACGATGTTAGCAATCCAGGTGGGGTGATGGATTGGAAAAATAATTCTGGCATCTAACATTTTCTGAATTTCCGCAAGGATAGTCCCTGAGATCTTGGGGTTGTAATGTCTTTGCTTACCTGTATGGTTTCACATCAGGCTTCAAAGGGATACTGTGTTGTACGTCTTTGGGCTTGAAGGATTTTAAATCTGCATAAGACCAGGCTAACACATCCATGTATCTCTTCAGAGTGAAGTGAATTTTGCTTTCTCCTCAGGGGAACAACATTTCCCAATATTCACCATCCGAGGTTGATCAGACGAACCTAGATTGACTTGATCTACTTCCGAGGAAGAAGCTCCTTCAACTTGTCTCTTGTTTTGAATAAAACAATCATGCTTGTCAAACAAACCCTCCAGAGAAACCAAACCTTTGGGTATCTTGTTTCCTTTAAGCTTCAATAAACTCACCATCAACCTCTTGATATGGATCTGAGATAGATTCACGGAAAGCTGATTCTGAACCTTCAAAGTACAACTCACTGAAATTGTCACCTTTTCTAAAAAGCCAACACTTTTGATCGCCATTGAACACTTGCCCAATGAGCCATTATCTGGGATATCTTGACGGTACACAATCTCAATGGTGTATTTATCTTGTTTGAACTGGGGATGAGGGAGGAGGGATGCGGAGACACGGCCAAAGAATCAGCCTTGTCGTTATAATCTCTCAAAACTGCCTTAATGGAGAATGCATCAAAGCATTCTATATTATCCCAAACTTTGTTCCTGTAATGTCTCAAGCGATCATTTTTTACTTGATAGATTCCCTTGACCTGGTTGACAATCAGCTCCGCATCCCCTTGAACCTTGAGATTTCGAATTCCCTTATGTCTGGCCATTTCTAATCCTAGTAACAGAGCTTCATATTCAGCCGTGTTATTAGTATTATCAAACTACAATTTGTAAGCTGATGGGAAAATCTCAAAATTAGGAGATATAAGAACTACACCACTGCCCGATCCGATGGTTGAGTAGCTACCATCAAATTCGAGGGTCCAAATAGCATTAGGATCTTCTTCCTTGACATCCACAGCCGGTATCTCTGAAGTCATGAAATAATTTCCGAAGCTAGCATCTTCGAAAAGAATTTGAGCTTTAGGGTCATCTAATTTAGTTACCAAATACCTCGCCTGAGGTTCAGGATGGAGAACATGATAAACCCCATTGACTGGAATCCTGGCCTTGGTCCAATCCATATTAATCTCTCCTCCGACGTCTTTACAAAAACCTCTACCCAAGAGAATACCGTAAGCTGCGGGGATGTCAGCAACTAGAATGGTCATTTTCACTCTCTTCTTTGGGAAGGCAACGAATGCAAACAGTGCATCTTTGATTTGCCCAATCAAGGGAACTTGTTTGGTTTCCATGGAGTAACACCATCCATATGACTTAGTCAAAGTAAGCCCAAGGGCATCCCCAAGTCGATGATGCATGCGATTGCTGAGTTTAAACCCATTTATAAGTAAAGACAAATAAAATGGTTCAATCTTTCCCGAAGAAGAAGCGAGAGTCGATTGTTCTAAGATGGGGGTTGAGTAGGATTTAGAAGGAGACCTTTTGAAGGTGGGGAACAGTTGCTTTACTCCTAATGAATTTGGCAAGTTTTTCAAACTGCTTCAGAGATTTGGTGAAGGTATTTTGCTTCGACATTTGGATTTTGGTTCTTTTTGCATGATCGATAAAGTCAAAAGCAGTATAAGAAGGGGTGATGGTAGGCTCAGTTCTAATCACATGAGCTTGAGTTGGGCACTGACCTTAGGAGAAAGAGAATGAGGAGAAGTTGCCTTTTTGGTGACTTCTCTTTCAGTTTGTGCTGAAATAGGAGTACCTCTCTTAACTATGGCTATGGGAGGTTCCTTGTTCTTCTCCTTGGGGCTTTCAAGAGGTTTTCTTGGATTCTGAGATTGGGATCGAGTGAAGACAGCAAATGACTGACCATCCGGCGCACATTCATCCTCTTCATATTCCAAATACCCAATGTTGGAGTCGCCAGCCGAATCGTCATAAGACTCATCAGCGTATCCTGAAGCTTCAAAAGCCTCGGGGGAATCTTGTTCTTCTGGGTTCCTCCTCTTCTTCGACTATTTCTACTGCTGCATTGATGGGAGGAGCTTCGATTGCTAGCCTCGGTTGAGTAGGAGTTAACCATGGCCTATCTCTTGCAGGCGCACCATTGTTGTTATTGAAATTCCGTCTAGGGATATCCCGATACGGAACATTGCTCACCTGCTGAGGACATTTGCTTTTTTAAAGCGATCAAATCATTAGCCATTTTTTGAATCATAGGATCAGTATTACCTTGGGAAGAACCTAGATTTTTAGGTTTGGGTACATCTTTTCTAATCCTTCCGGCCAAAATGAGATCATCCTCTATTTCAATAGCTTGTTGACTGAGCGATAGCCAAATCTGGGATAACCGACCTTCTTAATAAAAAGCTCACATCGGGAGGCTGAGCATTAATGAAGAAGCATTTCTGATTTTCCGGAGTAGGTACAGCTATTTCCGGAATCTTTCGGATCAGCTTGTTAAACTTTGCCACGAAGTCCTGCATGGGTTCATGCGATTCCTTCTTCATATGGGTAAGTTGTGCTAACAAAGCATGAGAATCTTCGGCTGGTTTGAAACGTGCTTCGAATCTGGTCCTCATGGTAGCCCAATTTGTGATGCATGCATTCGGAAGGTGGTAAAACCATTCGGCTGCTACACCGTGCAATGTTTCAACAAAAAGTCAAACAAAGACATCTTCGTGAGCTACTCCAGGACGCCGCATGCTACGAAGAAAGATGCAATGTGTTCATCAGGATGTTGCTTCCCATCCCCATTGAACTTGGGAATGTTTTTACGTGATCCATGTGGTAACTCGTGCAATGGAGTTAAAGAAAGAGGACCAATAGCTGCGCCCCAGGCACAAGTTGTGCTGCCATCCTTCTGACAAGAGTGCGTATGGGGATCCGAGTGTCGGACAAGAATAACGCGTGACAAGTTGCAGACACGTCTCGTTCTACGGGGATCCGGTTTCTCCGAACAGGTGAAGAACTTCTGGTTCGGTTGGAAATAACTGTTGTTGGGGAAAGACTGAAATTGTGCCTTTGTAGTAACTCAAAGAGTGGATCAATTTCACCCCGGGCTCGGTGGGACCGAGTGAAGATCTTTCCGCTAGCTTGAACCGGAAAGAGATCTTGTTGAAAATAAGGCAAATACGGAGTCGCCAGACACCAAGAGGATAAGCTTTACACTATAAATCTGTATTCCCAGTGAGTCGCCAAAGATCTATTATCTCGATATTTTAGCATCTTGGTGTTTCTAATCATTTCAACCACCGGATCGGGCCAGTGTAGTTCTTATATCTCCTAATTCCGAGATTTTCCCATCACTTACAAATTGCGGTTTGATAATACTTGTAATAAAATCTGAGCAAGTGATTCTTGGTGGACGTAGCCCAAATTGGGTGAACCACGTTAAATCTTGTCTCTCTATGTTGTGTTATTTATTCTGCACTTTTATTTGAGATCTGTAATATTTTCTGCATATTAGTTTCTACTGTTGCGATTCTGTAAGGGATTATTCCGCATATTTTATCTATTATTTCCTAACAGTGAGTTGTGCGAAGGTGACCTAAAACTGTCTCGTAGAGGCGCATGATGGCCAATATCTCTAAGTCTCTGAAAGAGCGTCGCTGGGGACGGAGTCAAAAGCTTTTCGAAAGTCTACAAAGCAACAATAGACTTTCGACGAGCGATGACGAGCCTCCTCAATAATAGCCCAAAGAGTAAAGATGTGATCAATAGTTTGGTGGTCGAGAAAAAGCCTTCTTGCCCCTTAGCTTTGAGGTGCCTATGCTCCAACTCCTCTAAAAGTTGCATGTGGAGAACAGTAGCATATAATTTGGAAAAAGTATGGCCAACCATAATGGTTTTGTAGTTGTTGGGATCCGACCTAGGGCCCGACTTGTGAATCGGGTGGATGGAATGGTGTGACCAAACCAACGGAAAACTAGAACGAACCACGTGGTTGAAGAGATCAGCCAAGAAATACTTAAAGAATTTAGCCTAGAACCCCTCTTCGTCTGCGGCCCTACTACTATTCATCACTTTGATAGCTTCCCTGATCTTCCTGTACGTAAACAAGTTGCACAGAGAGGGCGGGTTATCAACCTAGATGTGTGGTTGCCCTGGGAAGTCATAGAGTTGGGAAGTGTGAGAGAACATGGAGCTGGGGATGAGCTCAAGGGGGAGAGGGGAATGAGGAGAGAAAATGGTGTGCAAGAACTGCTTAGTAGAGTGTCGAAGAGAAGCAAACAGGGTACTTTGACGTTGCGAATGGAAAGGTGTTTTTCGGTGAAGAAGACGACGGTAGGAGGTTTTCACGGTAGGGTACAAGGAGCGAGACTAGGAAAAACCCACCAAAGTTAAATTAATTATCTCTAGCAATGCACTACCCAACTCATCTTCTTCTTAAGTGATTGTTGGATTGAGGCATCAACCGCAACATGGTTAGGATTTGTTGGCTGGGCAAAACAAATCCTATTTGTTGGATAATCCTATTGTTTGACTTGGAAGGAGGTAACATGGTCAGGATTTGTTAGCTGGGAAAAACAAGGCAGACAATCTGGCATCTGTGACCCATAAATATCATCAAATGGGTCTTCCAATTGAGTAAGTAATGAACCCATATCCATTACATCATGCCCACCATCATCAAATGAATCTTCCAGCAGAAAATCTTACAGCTCTCTACAAGATTGAAATTGAGAAACAATTGCACATACAGATACCCAAATTAAATTTAATAATTAAAATAACCCTGCCTCTAGTTAACAAGTATAAATTGGGGAAAAAATCATGATTACCTGCAGATGCATATGATGAAATTGGAATTGCAAATTCATCTATTATTGCATTGAGAGTTCTCATTTTGTCCTCAGATGGCCCTTAGTCTGCCTGTGTTGGCGTTAAATCCCTCTGCAACTCAGAAATTGGAGAAGCAACCTACATTTCATATGTACATGATCCCCAATTACTTCATATAAAAAAAAGGAAAAAAAAAAACGCTGGCTGTAATAATAAATTGGGAAAAAAATCATATGATTACCTGCAGATGCATATGATGAAATTGGAATTGAAAATTCATCTGTTATTGCATTGAGAGTTCTCATTTTGTCTTCAGATGACCCTTGGTTTGCCTGTTTTAGAATGAAATCCCTCTTCAACTCAGATATTGGAGAAGCAGCCTCCATTTCATCTACACATGATCCCCAGTTATTTCATTTATAAAACAAGAAACAATACCGCTGCCTGTAGTAATAAATTGAGGAAAAATACCGCTACCTATAGTACCTGCATTTGAAGATGTTAAAGCTGGGATGTGTTGATTTAGCGAAAAGCTTTTTTTCAATGGATTGTAGAATTTAATTTTGTTCGGGAAGTGTTGAGCAAATAAAGAATCATTAGTAATGAGGCTTTCAAGAACATCAATGTTCTTTCTGTAAAAATACAATGTCCCATCTTCGGCTACCACACCAAGTCGGATGGGAACCTTATTTTGGAAATTTGATGGACCTTCTTAAAAACTCCTACAACTCTTGTGGTGAATTTATACTTGCGCTGGCCACTATCAGATGTGTATTTTACTGTCAAAGCTTTTCTTCCCATTTTAAACCCTGGCAGCAACAATCCTTTGCAACAATGAATCTAAGTCACGAAATTCTTTATCTGGAGATGAACGTTTAACTTGGCTATTTATAATAACTCTCAAGTTACCATTTTCAGAGTAATTTGAGAGTACGTAGTATGGCCTCTATAACTACTCTTCCAGTGACTCTCGGCTCAAGTATAACAAGTGTTGTGATCAGCACCGAACGAAACATAAGTTTCATGTGGGTTACATGGTTTGGGTTTACTTGGGTAAGTAGAGACAGCAAGGGCCTTCTTGGAAGCTTAAACCCTTGCGGTTTGATGCATTTCATATCATGTACTAGGTAGGGCAGAATGCTTATTCTGTTGGAATTACCTGAATACGTGAAGATATTTCAATGATTAATGTTAACTTATTATGCTTATTTGAAGAGAGAAGGATTTTATTCTTCCTTTCTTGGATGATTGTGCAGCTGAGTACATGGATGAGTTGGAGGAAGATGTCGTTCTTGACAAAAACGTGAGGTAGACTAGGCAGGGAGAATAGGAGACATGGTTGATTGAAGGGAAGGGGCAGTGGATGTCCTGTGGAACATGGAAAGAGGTTCCCACGATTGATTGTGTCCAAAAGGATTTTAGGAGACAAAACCATTGATTAGGGAGGAATGGTCCAAAATTTGTCTGGATATTTGGATTGGGTTGGTTCTACAGTCAAACACATGTTATAGGTGTAGCTGCAAAAAAATGAAAAGTCCCTTGGATGACTCGAGTATTTTGCATTGTCGCAAGTGTACCTGCAGCAAAGGAGAATCTCTTCAACACTAATGCAGTTGAATTGGAAACATGTTGCAGGTCATGTGGACTTACTCTTTTGATAAAGTCGTTTGGCGTAAACGATCCATATTGCTTAAGCAATGGTTTGCAGGTCGGAAATGTGGTCAGCAAATGTGTGGTTAGAGTTTGGATTTGTAGGCATCATGGTGGTGGTCCAGAATAGTATCGTGGAGTTTGGGAGCTAAATATTCTATTCTTATTTTTGCTAAAAGTCAGATCTACTCAATTCTACATGTCAAAGAAAATTGGGGCAGAATGTAATGAACGAGATTGTTTTAACTCTTATTACTGGTTGCCTGACTTTACTCGACCATGTAAAAAGCTTGCATAGAGTCATTTTAGAACGGCGAAAAGTTAATATGGATTGGTGGTTATGGCTTTGGCTTTTCCTATGGCGGGTTACACTTCCAATCCTTGCCCGCAACTGTTGGTGTTGAAAGGAGGACCATATCCGTAAGGATGTGAATGAACGACCGTCCCGTTCCAAGGAGATCATTCATCTTCCACTTGTGTTGGGTGGCTTGAGAAAGAATAAATGGAAGACTTAGAGTCTTTTTTAGGGTGTGCTCACTAAAGTAGAGACTCTCATTTGTAAAATGAAAAATTGGAGAAAGGTGTATCAAACTTCTTGTGGTTATAGGAGCAGCATGAAGGTGGGGGAGTGTGAAGTTAAAAATGAAATACTCCAATGACCATTCTAACAACAATGTACTCCATGTAATGAAACCTAATAGTGATGAGACACGAAAGGGAATTTTGTGTTGTGAAAAATTTTCTTATGCATTTGCCCTATTAGTTATCAATTTCCTTCTTATTGTTTGCATTCTATATTGTTGCAAGTGATTTAACCCACTCAAAAGTAGTTGTTGAGAGAATTGTGAAAAGAGTTGATCTAGAAATCCACAGTTGGTCATTGGAGTCTTTTTTAGGGTGTGCTCACTAAAGTAGAGACTCTCATTTGTAAAATGAAAAATTGGAGAAAGGTGTATCGAACTTCTTGTGGTTATAGGAGCAGCATGAAGGTGGGGGAGTGTGAAGTTAAAAATGAAATGAAACCTAATAGTGATGAGACACGAAAGGGAATTTTGTGTTGTGAAAAATTTTCTTATGTATTTGCCCTATTAGTTATCAATTTCCTTCTTATTGTTTGCATTCTATATTGTTGCAAGTGATTTGACCCACTCAAAAGTAGTTGTTGAGAGAATTGTGAAAAGAGTTGATCTAGAAATCCACAGTTGGTGACAGAGGGTTAAGAATCCAAAGATTTATGGATCAAGTGGTATTAGAGTCTTTCTGGTTGTTGATTAGGTTTGGACTGTTTTAACTCCTATTACTGGTTGCCTGACTTTACTCGACCATGTAAAAGCTTGCATAGAGTCATTTTAGAGCAGCGAAAAGTTATATGGATTGGTGGTTGTGGCTTTGGCTTTTCCTATGGCGGGTTACACGTCCAATCCTTGTCCACAACTCTTGCTGTTGAAAGGACGACCATATCGGTAAGGATGTGAATGAACAACCATCCCGTTCCAAGGAGATCATTCATCTTCCACTCGTGTTGGGTGGCTAGAGAAAGAATAAATGGAAGACTTCGAGTCTTTTTTTAGGGTGTCCTCACTAAAGTAGAGACTTTCATTTGTAAAATGACAAATTGGAGAAAGGTGCATCGAAGTTATTGTGGTTATAGGAGCAGCATGAAGGTGGGGGAGTGTGGACTTAAAAATGAAATACTACAATGACCATTGTAACAACAATGTACTCCATGTAATGAAACCTAATAGTGATGAGACACAGAAGGGAATTTTGTGTTGTGAACTATTTTCTTATGTATCTGCCCTATTAGTTATCAATTTCCTTCTTATTGTTTGCATTTTATACTGTTGCAAGTGATTTAACCCACACAAAAGTAGTTGTTGAGAGAATTGTGAAAAGAGTTAACCTAGAAATCCACAGTTGGTGACATGAGGGTTAAGAATCCCAATACAGAGCTGCGTAGGTGCAGCCCAATACCTTTGTAAGCTTATAAAGGACTTCCCATAAATCACCGCCCGCTGCATGAAGTCATGGGTAAGGAAAGAAAGTTCCGTTGTGGTCGTAGACAGCAGCACGCATTTGAGGAGCTGAAAAAGATAAGTACAGTGCTGGTCTTTGCTTTACCAAATTTGCAAGCTACATTTGAGGTAGAGACGAATGTTAGAGATTATGCTAAGGGTATGATTCTATTACAAGGAAGTAGGCCTGTTTGTTACCACTTTGAAATGTTTAGAGCGCCAATGTTGAATCCGTGGTGAGTTGTGTGCTCTTGTATCCATGGTGAAGAAGTGGAAGCACTACCTCACGAGGAAAGAAATAGTGGTGCACACCAACCCTGAACCATTGCAATACCTATAAGCAAAAATAAAGTTGCAGCAACCATGGGATTTCAAATGCATAGAATTCCTTTGACAATTCCATCTTGTGGTCAAATACAAACGTGATGCAACTAACAAGGTGCCTGATATGCTATGTAGACTGCCTCTTTTCTATGCGTAAGTAGCTTATCCAGGTTGGAGCTACATTCGAGGTAGAGACGGATGTCAGAGATTATGCTATGGGTATGGTGCTACTGTAAGGAAGTAGGTCCGATTGTAACCACTTTGAAATGTTTAGAGGGCCGGTGTTGAATTATAGCACCGATGATAAGGAGTTGTACGCTCTTGAATCCATGGGGAATTGTATGCTCTTGTCTCCACGGCGAAGAAATTATGGTGCACACCAACCATGAACCCTTGCAATGCCTACAAGCATAAATAAAGTTGCAGAAGTCATGGCATTACAATTGCATGGGATTCCTTTGACAACTCCATCTTATGGTAAAATACAAACATGGTGCAACTAACAAGGTGCCTGATATGCTATCTACACCACCTTTTGTCTATGCACAAGTAACTTATCCAAGATGGAGCCTTTTTGTGGTGAACTGTATTGACCGAATTACAAACATGATGTAGATTTCAGCAAGGTATATTAGACTGTATACAGCAACAAACGTCCTGGATTTGAGGCCCATCGAGACTACTACATCCAAAAAGAGCTCCTATATAAAGCAATTAGACTTTGGGCGCGAAAATAGAAGAGCTTAGCTGATGCGGGAGGCACATACATCACCTATTGTTGGACATTTTGGGATGAATAAGACTGTAATTTATCTATAGCATTATTTTTGTTGGTCATGCTTAACAGCTGATGTTGCAAAGTTTGCATGAAGTTGTCAATTGTGCAGTGTCAGTATGCAAAACAATCAGAAGTTGGGGCTATACCAGCCATTGTCAGTGCCTAAAAGGCCCTGGGAAAGCATCTCTATGGACTTGGTTGGAGGTCTCCCAAGACAAAAAGGGGAAATGATTATATTTTTGTTATTGGGGATAGTCTTGGTAAGATGTGTACATCAGTTACTTGTAAAAGATGAAGGCAAGGAGCGATCATGTGTGAATACATTTTGAGATTCCAGAGAGCATCAAATCTGATAACAATTCCATACTCTTGAGCAAGATTTGATGTAGGTTATGGTAAAGAAGGGATACAAAACTTAAACAGTCCACCAGATATGAAACTTAAACGGTCCACCACCTTCCATCCATAAACAACTAGCTAGATTGTCAACAGAACATTGGTGCAGCTGTTAAGGGATTATGACCATAAGTATCCCAAGGACTAGGATGACCATCAGTATACATACAATAGTCATACAACAGGTCTATTCATTCTTCGTTAAATTTTTAACATTTTTAGGCATGTTTCAGTTTTATGCCACCAAGCCCATTTGATAATAGTTTTGGATTGGCACCAAACAGAACACAAGTTTCATGCGCATGACATGGTTCGGGTATACTTGGGTAAGGAGAGATAGAACGGGCATTCAAAGAAGCTTAATTGCACTATAGAGTTAGAAAGGGCCTTGTGTTATGGTCCATTTCAGATCATGGAACAGTTTAGAGCAGAATGCTTTTCGATCAGAATTTCTTGAACATATAGAGTTATTTACAATGATTAATATTGCCCGATTACACTTGTTTGAGCCCTCCATGTTGGATGAAGAGAAAGAGGATGTTATTCCTCCTTCCTTGAATGATTTTCGCACTTGAGAAAATGGATGAGTTGCAGGAAGGTGTCTTTCTTGACAAGAAAGTGAGGCAGACCAGGCAGCACGAAAGAGAAACATAGCTGATTGGTGAGAAGGGGCAGTTTCCAAATAAGGCTTAAATGGATGTCTCATGAGGACGTGAGAAATAGGTTCTAATATTTGATTTTGTCATAAGGCTTTTGGGGACCAATAGCCCCTAGTTAGGGAGGCATGATCTGAAATTAGTATTGATGATCAAATCAGGTTGGCTCTACAGTCAAACACATGATCCAAGTGTAGCTACAACAAAGAGAAAACTGAAAAGTCACTTGGATGACTTGAAGAGTATGTAATATCCCCTTCCCGGTCGAAGACCCTTAGCCTCTTTTGTCTACCCAACGGCTAAGAGATGAACACGACAGTGACTTGAGCTATAAGTAATTTATTATAAAGTGCAAAAAGAAAAAAAAAATTATAAAGCACTTATATTAAATAATTATGACTTAATGATAAAGTGAAAATAGAAAGGGGAGAAAAGCACTTAGCAAAGTTTATTTATTCTAGGGGAAAATGCGACCTCCTTGGGAAAAAATACATGTGGTAAAACCATTAAATGAGGAGAAAATACCTAATTGGATGTTGAGGATGGTTAGTTGGGCCATCTTCTCTATATAAGCAAGTCGACTTGCTTAGGAGAGGCATCACTTGTCTATTTTCTAAAATCATATTTGTATGTTGAGCTTCGAGTTTCCATCTTCAATCTTCTAAGGACGAAAACACTTAGAGATTCACTCTTGAGGATAAAAACTCTCCAAGAGTCTAATATAAGGACGAAAACCCTTCTCCTAATTGAGAGGCTTCTCCACCACAGGGGTTTCCATTGCATATCATTAAGTTGGTGGTATTTTGCAGGGGTTTTCCAGTAGTTTTCCAAGCATGTTGAGGGTTGTACTTGCATAAGGGAGATAGCTTATCAGATCTAATTGTTGTAATTTCCAGCTCAAAACCCTATGGGCAAATTGATGTTTTAGTTGTTTAGGGCACTTAAAGTGGTCATTTGCATGAATGGGTAACATCATTGCATTCTCCTTATTTTTGCGAGCGAACATAGTTTATTTGTTTGGATTGGAACATTTTAGAGTGAGTTATGAATTTTTAAAGTTGCCCTAATTTTTTGCGGATCGGGGTTCAAAATAAATTCATTTCGATTGTTTATGGGCTCTAAAAATTTAGATTTTTGCATGAATATATTAAGGGTGAAATATTTAAGGGTGGAAAATATCATGATTTATTTCTTATTTTTTTGTAAGTTTCATACCTACCCCTAGTCACATTTTCCACTAATAAATCAGGTATGCATCATGAACAATTCATATATCTTGTATAATCTGCATTCGATGAGTGGGAATAAATCCATTTAGGGGCAAAATTTGTCCATTTGGGGACACTACAAGAGTATAAAGCACTTATATTACATATTTATGACTTAATGACAAAGTGAAAATAGAAAGGGGAGAAAATCACTTAACAAAGTTTATTTATTCTAGGGGAAAATGTGACCTCCCTTAAGAAGAAATACATGTGGTAAAAACATTCAATGAGGAGAAAAAATCTGATTGGGTGTCGAGGGAGGTTAGTTGGGCCATCTTCTTTATATAAGCAAGTTGGCTTACTTAGGAGAGACATCACTTTGTTTATCATCAAATTTCAAATTTGTGTGTTAAGCATTTGGCTTGCATTTTCACTGTTGAGGACAAAATCCCTCCAAGAGCTCTAAAAAAGGATGAAAACCCTTCCTCTAGTTTGATAGGATTCTCCAACTTGGGGTTTCTATTGTGCATCATTGAATTAGTAATAATTTTCAACATATTTCCAGCAGTTAAAAGGATAAGATTTGTAGATTTTTATCAAGAGTTTGAAAAAGGGACTTAGTGGCTGCATTTTTCCTTGTTTCCAGATTTTTACTAGGGAGTGTGACTTGCATGGATGGTTGTTCGAAGGTGTTTTGAGCTTCCAAATTTCAAATCTAAGTTGCTGATTTAATTGCAGAATTTCAGTGGTCTGATTCAGTATTTATGTAGTGGTTTTGGCTCCTAAATATTTTATTCACGGCTGTGTCTGAAGGCAAGTTCTTCATCTTTTTAATAAATAATTTCAGCCTCTTTTTGGTTCCCAAATGTGGAGTTATCTTTATGTTTTGCCTTTATAAATCCATTGGATCAATTTAATGTGAAGTGTGACTTGCATGGGTGGTTGTTCGGAGGTGTTCTGAGCTTCCAAATTTCAAATCTGAGTTGCTGATTTAATTGCAGAATTTTAGTGGTCTGATTTAGTATTTATGGAGTGGATTTTGGCTCCTAAATATTTTATTTACGACTGTGTCTGAAGGCAAGTTCTGCATATTTTTAATAAATAATATCAGCCTCTTTTTGGTTCCCAAATGTGGAGTTATCTTTATGTTTTGGCTTTATAAATCCATTGGATTAATTTAATGTGAAATGACAGTGAATTTTCTTCTACTTTGGATGAGTTTCATATCCATACCTAGTTGCCATTTCCTAGAGTAAATTCAAATCTGCATTAGAAAATTTGTCAAAATTTCTATTATGTGCATTTGGGGTTTGGGATTGGCCTAAGATCCATTTGGGGTCAAAAAATGTCCTTTTGGGGACATCACAATATTTTGCATTGTTGCATGTGTACTTGGAGCAAAGGAGAATTTCTAACAATCTTGCAATTAAATTGGTAACATGTTGTAGGTTATGCGGACTTAATCTTTTGTTGAGGTTATTTGGTGTAAGCGATCTATACTCCTTTCAGTAATTGTTTGAATACTGGAAATGTAGTCAACGAATGTGTGGTTAGAGTTTGGATCTGTAGAAATGGTGGAGGTCCGGAACAATACCATGGAGTATTGGAGCTAAATATTCCATTCATAAGCTTGCTGCAAGTTAAATTTGGTTGATACTACATGTTGAAGGATGTTGAGGTAGATAAGGATAAGGATAAATATATTAAATGTCCAACAAATGACCACGAAGTAAGTCAATGGGACTGCGCCAATACAACAAAGCTAGTGAGAACTCAGCCAAAGAACCAAAAGGTCCTTGAATATAACCAAAAAACAGAGATAACGAGAGAGAGAGAGAAAGGAGGAGAGAAAGAGAAGAACGGGCAAAAAGGGAGAAGCCGGAAAGGTCTCGTGGAGAATAGCAAAACCCCGAAAGTGGGGAGGAAAGGAAGGAAGAGGGGGTAGGAAGGAGATCCCTCAACTAATATTCAACGCCGATTGAAAGAAGCTAGTGATGTACTAAAGCCCGGAATCAGAAGCTCTAGAAGATCTAGGGTGTCGATGTTCAAAGGGGGGAGGAACTCTCCAGGTATGTCTAGTGGATCTCAAAGGTAATCTCGCCCTCATATGTGTCGGGGCATCTCGCTCTGCGAGATAAGGCCTCACGTCCGGATTGATCTCGTCTGGTAATTAAGGTTTGTATCACTCTGCCGCTTAGCGCCTCCTAAGAGAGAGCGTTGTAAAGAAGAAAGTGATATGTTGAGTAGTCGTATGCCTAGAAGGAGAAGGCTGAAGAGTCACCTCCCGAAGCTTAAGAGCCTCAAGCAGATAGAGAGCAAGGCACCTCCAATCAAAATATCCGAACAAGTCGGCGAATGTCAAACGCTTTCTAAATAGGAAGTGAAACCTCCCTCTTTTCTCGTAGTAGATGGGACACCGGAAAATGAAGTGCTCTTCCATTTCGATCTCCTAGAGGGAGCAAAAATATTATCAATAGGATTGTTTTGACTCTTAGTGGTGGCTAGTAGACTTTACTCATCCGTGTTATAAACTCTTATAGAATCATTTTAGGGCAGCAAAGTTTTATATGGACGAGTAGACTGAAACCAGTGGAAGAAGTGATTATTTGCTACCTAGGGCAGGTTACACTTCTTATTCTTGTTGGTGACCATTGGGCTATAGAGGACAATCGTATGGGTGATGATGTGAATGAATAGGTCATTGGACAGCTGTAAATGTGCAACCATTCCTATTCCAAGGAGACAGTTCACCTTCCCCTATGTTGGGCAGCCAAAGAAGGGATAAAAAGGAAGACTTGGCATCATTTTTAGGGTGGGTTGGTTCAAGTAGAGACTCTCATTTGTAAAATCTTGAATTGGAGAAAGGTGTATCAGATTTCTTGTGGTTACAAGAGCAACATGGAGGCAAGAGAGCGTGAAATTTGAACTGCAATACTCCAAAAACCATTGTAATGGCAATGTACTCCATATAATGAGCATTATGAAATGTTCAGTGTGCCAGTGTTGAATTACAGCACCTATGATGAGTTGTAGGATCCTATTTCCATGGTGAAGAAATGGAAGTATTAACTTCTAAGGAAAGAGACCATGGTGCACATTGACCCTTTAAGTACCTGCAATAACAAACAAAGTTGCAGCAGTGGTGCACATTGACCCTTGAAGTACCTGCAATAACAAACAAATTTGCAGCAGTACAAGCATTACAAATAAAAATGAAGTTTGTTCAAAATTCCATCTCGTGGTCAAATGCAAATGTGGTGTAACTAACAAGGTGGTTGATATGCTATCTAGACCCACTTGTCTATGTGGAAAGTAGTTTATCCAAACTAAAGCATTTTTATGGTGAAGTGTACTTAGCGAAATATGAGTATGATGTAGATTTCGGCAAAGTATATCAGACTGTGTGCAGCAACAAACATGTTCAGTTTGAGCCCCATCCAGACTACTACATCCAGCAAGAGCTCCTATATAAAGTAGGTAAACTTTAAGTGTTAAAAGAGCGTAGCTTTTTGTTGATGCAGGAAGCAAATGTACATAACGTATTTCTAAACATTTTGGGGTGAACAAGACTATAAGTAAATCTACAGCGTTCTTTTTATCAGCCGTACTTAACAGCTGCCATTGACAATTTTGTACGAAGTTGTGAACTATGCAATATGAGTAAGTCCAACGATCGGAAGTCGGGAGCATCTCTATGGACTTTGTTGGATGTTTTCCTAAGACAAAAAGTCTTAATTACTATATTTTTGTTATTGTGGATCGTTTTAATAAGATGTGTGGTGCTAGTTGCCTATAAAAGGATAGTGATAGGGAGTGATGCAACAGAGATTTTCTTTAATCATGTGTAAATAAATTTTGGTATCCCGTAGAGAGCATCATATCCAATACAGATTCCAGATTCTTGAGCAAGTTTTGGTGCACGTTGTGGTCTATTGTCTCCCATCCAAAAACTAATGGACAAACGGACGTTGTGAACATAACGTTGACACAATTGTTAGGGGGTGACAATGTATATGAATGGTTGGTTTGATAGTTGCAAATGTACAACCATCGTCGTTCAAGAAAACCATTCATCTTCCCCTTATGTTGGGCGGAGGAGAAGGGATAAAAGAAAGACTTTTTAGTCATTTTTGAGGGTGGATTGCCTCACATAAAGACTCAATTGTAGAATCTTGAATGGAAGAAACAAGTACCAAAATTCTTGTAGTTGCGGGAGTAGCGTGGCTTCGGGGAGTGCGAAATTAAAATTGTAATGCTTCAAAGACAGTTGTAATGGCGGTGTACTCCTTGTAATGACACTTGTTAGTGACGGGCTACTAAAGAGATGCCCTTCTTGGAGATTTTCCCCATCTTGCGTTTTCTCCACAGAAAATTTAATGTCACGTGAACTAATGTCTTGTGCTTGTGCTCTATTATTTATCATTACCATCACGTTGTTCACATTCTATCTTTGCAAATGATTCAACCCGCTCGAAAGTAGTTATGAAGTACTATGAATAGAGTTAACCTAGAAATCCATGGTGATTTATTAGGATTAGGAATCAAACAATTTATGAATCGAGTGGTATCCAAGTCTTAAAATTCAAATTGCAAATTTTTTTATGCGACCCATGGGTGAAAAAGGAGAATGATACCCAAACTGATAAAGAAAATCACACAAAGTGAAAATTGAACCAGGGGGAATGAGAATCTTACACACATATTGTATTCAAGACTCACAAGGTTAAAGCGAATATTGACATAAAAGAAAATGATGGAAAGATTAGCTCGAGAAGTTGTAGCAATGGATATCTCAAATGGAGTTGTAGACGAGACTTCATAAGCAAACTCCTTACCAACAATTTTTGTTCATCGGGCTCAAGTTATTCGGCCATGCTCTCACATGGTATGAAAGTTATGCACAATCCGTTGCATCTTGCAAAATTCCTCCCATCTAAAAGTGGGAAGACTTGAAGTGGCGATAAACCAATTTTATCCCATTTGTTCTAGACTTGCAGTGCATTTGCAGTACGGTTTCATGCCACAAACGGAAAATTTTAAAATATCGTGCGATACGCTTTTGGGTGTATATATATAAATTATAAATTTAAAGAAGCATTTGCATACTTAATGATATTTAATTCTCATACATTGCATACTTCTTGAAATTTAATACTCATAGAGTCATCAACTTAAAATCTAGACTACACGAAAACGACTGGATCCTCGTACTGCACTGAAACATACCAGTACTTGACGAGCACTAGAAAGCTGGGTGCGGCTGAGAAACGTTTCCACGAGACAGGGTACACTATAGGTACGGAAAAATCGTACACGTAGCGTTCCCCTCGCCTCTCTAGAAACATTTTCGTCCATAATCGTGGCCTCTACATGTCTTTTTTAAAAGACAACTCAAAAAAACATAAAAAATATGCAATTTTTTTTAATTTTAAAATTTCTTATTTCTAACCTAACCTAAACGACCCAAAACACTTCTTTAAACACCCATCTTTGATATTTTGCTTGAGCTTTAAGGAGAGAGAAAAAAAAAAGGTTGAAGGAGAAAAAAGAGCTTGGTGGAGAGAAAGAGAGCTTGGAGGAGAGAGTGATTGAGCTTGAAGGAGAAAGAGAGGAGGAGATGCAAGTCTACAAACATCAAGGAGGATTTTTCAAGGTATTTTACATGCATTCAAGCATTTAAAAAAATAAAATCTTTTGAGCAATGTTTTGTATATGAAAATGATTAATGATCAATATAAGTGGATGATGTGTTTCAAACACATCATTCATGATTATTGATCATGATCTAAATTTATTTTTAATATTTATTTATTTTACGGTTATTAAAATATAATATAATAATTAATTTTTCGTATTTTAAGTTTAGTGGTGAAATTTAATTTAATGTCTACCCCCTCTGTATATGCTCTCACCTCACACCATTTATGGCAAACTTGGTGATCGGAATCGAGATTGACGTGTAAGACTAACTATTTAATTTTTTAAATAGTTATGTTTTTCATTTTTATCTTAAAGTTTTAAATTGAACTTGTTAAAAATCTAAGCGACTACCCTCTGTGTATGCTCTCACCTCGCACCATTTATGGCAAACTTGGTGATCAAAATCAAAGAATGACGTGTATGGGTTAACAAATTAATTTTTTAATTTATATTTGTTGTTTTTAATTAAATTATTTTAATATTTAATAATGTTTTAAAAATATCTCTTATTATAGTTAAAAGTTAAAACAAATTAATCGTAATCATGGCATCCAGGTTCGGCTTCGGGGGAGGGGGAAATGTTTGAGTGATATGGCGGTGAAAATGGATCCAAATTATCCTTTATGGAGGCATGTGGAAGTGGTAGAGTTTGTTGTCGGTGGTGGTGTTCATGTTTGGATGCATCCCCATTGTGCCGCCACATTTAAATCCTAATATACTCATTTGAGAGCTCATTTGATTGCGGAATCAAGGACGAGGTATTAGGCAGAGTATGCGAAGGTGGAAAAAAAAACCGGTCATGTACCTAAAAGAGCAAAAGGATGCAAATATTGAAGCGTGAAGAGCTCGCTCTAAAATCTGTTTCTTTATAACACGGGACCATGGGAAAACCACCAACATCAACACCATCATTTCATCCTTTCATTGAGACTCGTCAAATGAAACTATTCCAGAGATGATGGCCCTTTTGCGCATACCTCGGGACCATCAAGCAAGAGAACAAAAAGGCCCATTAGAAAAACATTTAACATTGAGAAGAGAAATCAGATGAATTGGTGTCTCGATGTATATTTGCATGTGGACTACCATTCAATGTCTTGAGATCACCTTATTGGTAGCAGATGGTGAGATGTATTAATGAGGCACCACACGCAGTATACAAGCCCGAGCTATAATATGGTTCACACTTCTCTTTTGCAAAAGAAGTCTGCAACACATTCGAGACATCTCTACAACCATTAGAGATTCTTGGGATGAATCGGAGTCTCTATTATATCGAAGGATAGAAAAACTCCATAAACAAACCTCTCATCAACATTATTGCGGTATGCCCTAAAGGGCTATTGTTTACGAAGGTTGTTGATTGTGAAGGGAAGTAAAAGATAGAAAAACTCCATAAACAAACCTCTCATCAACATTATTGCAAAGATGCCCTAAAGGGCTATTGTTTGAAGGTTGTTGATTGTGAAGGAAGTAAAGATGCCCATTCATTGCGAAATATTCTCATTGAGGCTATTGAGTTAGTGGGCCCATGAAGGGTTGTCCAAGTCATCATCATGCACAACGCCAAAAAATTGTAAAAAGGCAGGGATTGGCATAGAGGGTAAGTATGAACACATATTTGGACAGTGTTGGGAAAATTGCTTGGATTGAGCAAATATACGGGGAAACGAGATTCGGATGTTAGTCAACAACCATCACATGTCCAAGCCATAATCAAAAAGATTTTCAAAGTTGGAGTTGTTGAAGGTAAAGGAACAATTCATTTTAAATTTAATATTTGATATAAAATTTTTAAATTAATTTCAATTTTGTTATTGAATTGTTTCCATTCTTTTTTAATAGATTGTTGAGACTAGGTTTGCCTCGCACACACTGTCTTAAGATGACTTGTGAAGGTGAGGCGAGCTTTGAGCATAATGGTGATCGATAATGTTTGGACTCTTTGTAGAAATCTAACACAAAATGAGTGCAAAAATTAAAATTATGGATCCTTGATGAGAATTGGTGGGAAAAAGTTGAATATTTGTTGAGTTTCACGGAACCTATTTTGAGTATGATATGATTTGAAGACAAAGATAATGCTTGAATTGACTCCATGCTTGAAAAATCCATGATATCATACGCGAAAAAAAGGACCACGAGGAAAAAATTTATAGTGACCTTTAAAAATGTGATTGTGAGAAGGTGGAACAAAATGACCACCTGTATTGCATCTTCTTGATTATGCTTTAAATCCAAATATTAGAAGCGGTGAAATAGTTGGGAGAGTTAGTAGCAACGACCATATGATGACCATGAGGTTGCGAATGGGACAAGGGCAACATTCAAGAGGTTGTTTCTGATCCAAACTATATCACTTATAGTTTGTCGGGAGATGTCGATGTTTGTAAATGGGCGAGTAGGCATGGGAGAGATAGAGGCTGGCCATGACAACAACCCACCATGGATCCCGATCACGTGGTGGGCTTGTAATGGCCATAATGCCATTCTGACCAATTGCGATCAAATTACGACCCAATTAAGATTTAAAATTCACAATAATATCATTATTTTTTTAAATTATTAATATTAATAATTTGTTTTTGTGACATGTGGCTAGTAATTCTTACAGTAGCGCGGCCCAGGAGTACTTATGGCTTCATACACTCACCAAACGCAACATGTTGGCATCAAAGAACGTATACTTAGATCTTCAACCTTCTTCGATGCCAACATGGTGAGTTTATTGAGTGGATGAAGCCATAAGTACTCGATCGCGCTCATGAAAAGAATTACTAGCCACTGTCACAAAAACAAATTATTAATATTATTAATTAAAAAGAATGATATTATTGTGGAATTTTAAATCTTAATCGGCTCGCACTTGATCGTAATTGGTCGTAAATGGCATTATGGCCATTACAACCCACCACGTGATTGAATCCATGGTGGGTTTGTCACAAATATCCTCTATCTCTCCCATCTACCTTGTCCATTTACAAACATCGACATCTCTGACAAACAGTAAGTGATATAGGGATCGATCGAAAAACAACCTCAATGTCGCCTTGCTGTCCCATTCGCAACCCTCATGGTCATCATATGGTCGCCGCTACTAACTCTCCCAACTATTTCACCGCTTTCTGCTATATTTGGATTTAAAGCATAGCAAGAAGATGCGACAGGTGGTCATTTTGTTCCACCTTCTCACAATCACATTTTTTTGTAAGTCACTATAAATTTTTTCCTCGAAGTCCTTTTTCGGCCTGTATGATATCATGGATTTTTTTCAAGCATGGAGTCAATTCAAGCATTATCTTTGTCTTCAAATCATATCATACTCAAAATAGGTTCGTGAAACTCAACAAATATTCAACTTTTTCCCACCAATTCTCATCAAGATCCATAATTTTAATTTTTGCACTCATTTTGTGTTAGATTTCCTACAAAAAAGTCCAAACATTATCGATCACCATTATGCTCAAAGCTCGTCCTCACCTTCACAAGTCATCTTAAGACGAGTGTGCGAGCAAACCTAGTCTCAACAATCTATTAAAAAGAATGGAAACAATTCAATAACAAAATTGAAATTAATTTAAAAATTTTATATCAAATATTAAATTTAAAATGAATTGTTCATTTACCTTCAACAACTCCAACTTTGAAAATCTTTGATTATGGCTGGGCGTGTGATGTGATGGTTGTTGACTAACATCTCGAATCTCTTGTTGCCCCCTCGTATATTTGCTCAATCCAAGCAATTTTCCCAACACGGTGTCCAAATATGTGTTCATACTTACCCCTACTGCCAACTCTGCCTTGCTTTACAATTTTTTGGCGTTGTCTATGATGACTGGGACAACCCTTTCATGGGCCCACTAACTCAATAGCCTCAATGAGAATATTTCGCAATGACTGGGCATCTTTACTTCCTTCACAATCAACAACCTTCAGAAACAATAGCCCTTTTTTCAGGGCATACCGCAATAATGTTGATGAGAGGTTTGTTTATGGAGTTTTTCTATCCTTCGATATAATAGAGACTCTCTGATTCATCCCAAGAATCTCTAATTGGTTGTAGAGATGTCTGAATGTGTTGCACTTCTTTTGCCAAAAGAGAAGTGTGAACCATATTATAGCTCGGGCTTGTATACTCGTGTGGTGCCTCATTAATACATCTCATCATCTGCTGCCAATAAGGTGATCTCAAGACATTGAATGGTAGTCCACATGCAAATATACATCGAGACACCAATTCATCTGCAATTTCCCTCTTCTCAATGTTAAATGTTTTCTCTAATGGGGCCTTTTGTTCTCTTGTTTGATGGCCCCGAGGTATCTGCGTCAAAAGGGCCATCATCTCGAATAGTTTCAAGACGAGTCTCAATGAAAGGATGAAATGATGGTGTTGATGTTGGTGGTTTTCCCATGGTCTGTCTATAAAGAAATGTAACGATTAGAGCGAGTTCTTTGCGCTTTCAATATTTGCATCCTCTTGCTCTTTTGTACATGACTATGGTTTTTTTTTCCACCTTCCTACACGATCTAATACCCGTCCTTGATTCCGTAATCAAATGAGCTCTCAAACGAGTATATTAGTATTTAAATGTGGCGGCACAATGGGGATGCATCCAAACACGAACACCACCACCGACAACAAACTCTACCCTTCCACATGCCTCCATAAAGGATAATTTGGATCCATTTTCACCGCCATACCACCAAAACATTTCCCTCTCTTGCCCCTGAAAGTGAATCTGATGCCATGATCATTGTCCCGATTAATTTGTTTTAACTTTTAACCTACAATAAGAGATATTTTTTAAAACATTGCTAAATATTAAAATAATTTAATTAAAAACAACAAATATAAATTAAAAAATTAATTTGTTAACCCATACACGTCATTCTCTGATTTTGATCACCAAGTTCGCCATAAATGGTGCGAGGTGAGAGCATACACAGAGGGTAATCATTTAGATTTTTAACAAGTTCAATTTAAAACTTTAAGATAAAAAAAAACGAAAACATAACTAATTAAAAAATTAAATAGTTAGTCTTACACGTCAATCTCTTATTCGATCACCAAGTTCGCCATAAATGGTGTGAGGTGAGCATATATACTGAGAGGTGGACATTAAATTAAATTAAATTTCACCATTAAACTTAAAATATGGAAAAATTAATTAATATATTATATTTTAATAACCGTAAAATAAATAAATATTAAAAATAAATTTAGATCATGATCAATAATCATGAATGATGTGTTTGAAACACATCATTCATGATATTGATCATTGATCATATTCATATACAAAACATTGCTCAAAAGATTTTATTTTTTAAATGCTTGAATGCATGTAAAATACCTGGAAAAATCCTCCTTGATGTTTGTAGACTTGCTTCTCCTTCTCTCTTTCTCCTTCAAGCTCAATCACTCTCTCCTCCAAGCTCTCTTTCTCTCCTCCAAGCTCTTTTTTTCTCCTTCAACCTTTTTTTCTCTCTCCTTAAAGCTCAAGCAAAATAACAAAGATTGGGTGTTTAAATAAGTGTTTCAGGGTCGTTTAGGGTTAGGTTAGAAATAGGAAATTTTAAAATTAAAAAAATTGCATATTTTTAAAGTTTTTTTGAGTTGTCTTTTAAAAAGACATGTAGAGGCCATGGTTACGGCCGGAAGTGTTTCCACGAGGGCGAGTGCCACTGCACGATTTTCCGTACCCATGCGTACCCTATCTCTCGTGGAAACATTTCCGACCGTACCCAAAATGTACTGCATGCATAGTGCGTTTCCATGCTCGTATGAGGACCCCCAAGGCGTTTAGTGCGGTCCGCATCTGTTTTGAAGATGACAAAGTAATTACAGGCATTACTTTGGCAATGCCAGGAGCAAAGTGTACTTATACCAAAGTTTTGAAAGAGTGCAATTCAACTAGCAGAGATGTCATGGAAAATGACATGTTGATCAACTATATAGGTGGGTTGCTTGAACACATAATAACAACAATACTCATGACAAAGCCTTAAAACATACACAAAGCCTCAAGACATGTGTACTTATACCAAAGAGTTTTGAAAGAGGGCAATTCAACTAAAGAAGATTTCATGGCAAATGACATGTTGATTTAACTATATATGTGGGTTGCCATTATGTGGATTTGATAAGAAAAAGGCATCTTCATTCAAAAATAACGAAGAGAAGGGACAACAACAAGGAAGTTGGACAAAACAAAAAAATGTTAATACGATAGTTCAAAAGGAGAAAGGCGAGAGTAAGATCAAAACAAAATGTGCCCATTGTGGAAAGAAGGGCATTCGGAAGAAAAATGTTGGAATCCACAACACCCCGTAGTTGTGGCCTATAGACCATGCTTGCCCCTTAGTTCTCGAAGGGCAACCACTACCCAACAGATCTTGTGATCATGTGTGGACGAATGACACAACTCACACTCGTAACTAATTGTAACACTCTCCATCTTCTATAACAAAGTGCATGAGGAGACGTACTGTGTGACAGATCTCACAATGTGATATGGTGGATGGCCCTTGATAGGAGATTGTTCCGACCAAGTGACACATATTTCAACACACTCCCATTCAGTATGCCCTTCAACTTCGCAATCAACACACCATACGCCCACCTTTCGCTCTAACTGTGTTCCATTAGAAAGCTTCTCCAACTTAGAGGTTACCTCCCGATTTGTGCCTCGAGGTAGGATCTTATCCCATGTGGATCACCTTGGGAATCCCACCACCTCGTGTTGAACACAACCTCCGAGCTTGCATCGAGAACATCCTTTGAACCTACTTACGTTATCAATAATTGGTGAGATCACCAATAAACCATATGCGATGCACCGAGGTGTCCGAAGCATAGAATAACTTACGCCAATAGGTTCTTGAAGTGTTCATCATCCTTTAAGTGCTTATTATATTATCTAAATGACTCACCTTAGGCTTGTTGAATTTTCTTTAGTGGCCACAATGTTCAAATATTCCAACTCTATGTTGTCGACTCATTCAAGCATCCTTGATTTATCTCATCCGTGTGTGTGTGTGTGCCTCATTTGCATTCAACCATGCATACCAATCTTGCACACGTCAATATTGTGGTAACCAACAAAATATTTCAAATTGGGCCAAGACATCAATATTGTAGAAGAACCAACAAAATCTTTCAAATCGGGCCCCAAACATTCTTTGCTCATCAAGCAATCTCAAACACCTACGAGTGATGTGCACAAAAATGCTCTTATCGATAGTTGGTTAGGTTCATAGATGGCAAAGGTAATGGCACCGTGTTGACTACCACTACCTCCTCTTGTCGAGGGAACATCAAATTCTCTAATGGTAGTACTTTCGATGGTATTGGATTGTCCTGAAGTGCAATCCTAACCACAAAATTGTTTGTTGCGTTAATTCCTCCAAAGAGGCTGTCAAAATTGTTTCACCTAATAGTATGTATGGTTTCATGGATTCCAGTGGTGATGGCACCGTGCTTTGACAACCGCTGCACCATGGCAATGGTAGTACTTTCAATGGTATTGGATTGTCCTAAAAGTGCAATTCTAACCGCACATTATTGGGTGCACTAATTCCTCTTAAGAGAGCGATCAAACGAGCTCGCCTCACAACAAAGTTAGAAAACTACTTCATCGTCATTCCTACACACCTACCACACTTCTTCCATCTACTTGGTCTTTGTCCACAATGCCTTCCCACAACTACGCTTAAGTCGAATCACCTAACAATCTTCTTAGTTGTCTAGACCCCATGTGAGATTCTAGGTCAAGTAGGGTGATGATGTGATTCCAATCCTCAAATCTAGTCTCCTTGATATCCCTCACTAATACACAATTCCCACATACTTGTTCTCCGTCCACCATGCCTTCCCACAACTACAATTCAATCAAATCACTTATCGATCTTCTCAATCATCTAAACCCTGTGTGAGGTTCTAGCTTGGGTAGGGTGATGGTCACCTCAATATTCCCACACTGCCTAACCATTTTCAGTGTAGCCAACGAGTTTTTTCTCCCTATCAACACCATTGTTTCTTTTCATAATTAGTTTTGCGTAGCTCTCCGGCTCGGATCACATCCAATGGACGTGTTGCCTCCATGCACAAAGACCTTTATCTTCCCTCAATTCCCCGCCAACACTTCACTTAAGGATCCTCTTAATCATCTGACCACCGTGTGTGAGGTTCTAGCTTGGGTAGGGTGATGGTCACCTCAATATCCCCACACTTTGCTGCCATTTTCGGTGTAGCCAACAAGTTTTTCTCCCCTATCAACGCCATTGTTTCTTTTCATAATTAGTTTTGCATAGCTCTCCGTGTTGGATCACATCCAATGGACGTGTTGCCTCCACGCATAAGGCCTTTCTCTTCCCTCAATTTTGCCAACACTTCACTTAAGGATCCTCTTAATCATCTAGACCCCAGTGTGAGTTTCTAGCTTGGGTAGGGTGATGGTCACCTCAATATTCCCACACTACCTAGCCATTTTCAATGTAGCCAACAAGTTTTTTCCCCCAGTTAACGCCATTTTCTCTTTCCATAATGAGTTTTCCCTAGTTCTCCAGGTTAGATCACATCTAATGGATGTGTTGCCTCCATGTAATAAGGCCTTTCTCTTCCTTCAATTTTGCCAACACCTCAATTTCCTCCTAGAGTTGATCTTGTCTCATTTGCTACACATCTCCCTACCTTACCCAAACCTTGTGGCGTGGGCAAGGAATTACTTGAGTCGAGTCACTCAACCTTTTTGTTAATGAGTAGATCTTAATTTACCAACTAACTCTCAATGAATTTACGACAAGGAAGAGTGAGGAAATTCTGAGAGCCTCATTTATGCACTAACATGTTCTAGCTCTTCATTGTTTCTCTCATGAATGCAACTACCCATGTCCAAGTGGGGTCCTACAAAAGGTTCTCTATGTTCCACTCAACCTCCTAGTTATGTGATTCATTCACGTCCTTCGCTTTAGATATGCGAAAACTTACTCGAACACCCGAATTGGGAGCTCGGAGAAAACACTCTGTAGAGGTAGTTCTATAGATTGTGATCACACCACAAAGTAGGGGTCGATATCCTTTGATGCCTCCACGCATGCAAACTCAAGTTTCAAAGATCTAACCATGAGATGCATATAGATCAACCTCCACAACATCCAACAACAAATCCCCATGAGATACTCATCAAGGATCCCAAGAATGGAACCAAAATGTTAGCATTGTTTTAACATTGCACCATAGAACCCGATATGCACAACAAGTTGATCGGATTGTCGAGGTTTAGATAGTTGCAAATATAGGTCAAACAACAAAATTCATATACATGGTAAAACCTCGTGGCTCAACAATCATAACACAACCACGCATCCATGAAGACCGAGCTTCATCATATTAGTAACATGGTGTTGTATACAAGTGGAGTAAGAAGTGGTATCATTTCTTATTGCACCCTCTTGTATATGAGTTATATAGAGGTCCTATCTAGCTTACGTATGGTGCATAGACTACCAAGTGGAGGGGAATACCTAAGTGGATTGCCCTATCAACCAAGATCGCTTAGTAACAATTTCCTATCAAGGCCACAAGCTTTACCTCACTGCAAGATTTGTCATGAGTGACACAATATGTCAACATTCTCATTATTATAGAAGATAAAACACGAGATGTGGGTCTTGACCTCATAATACAACAAATCGCCGAGTGATGATGCTCTTCGGGAACAAAAGGCAAAACACATATTACGGTAAGTATGATGTTGAGTTTGTTGTAGATGTATTTATGAATGGCTAAGAAATTCAAGATGTGGTAATTGACATTGGGTCAAAATAACAATGTGTTCACTTGGGATATCTAGATGGCGATGTGTAGCCCTCCCTTAAAACTATCCCCCATGTCTTATTCATGGCCAATGAGACCGTGAAACAACCTCTAGGAAAATTGCCCCCATGTCTTCCTCGTGGCTAATAAGACTCGAGAACAACCTCTAGAATTCAACATAATGTTCAAATTACAATCATGGGAGTTAAATTCTCGCTGGACTTTGAGGTTTTGGAGATAGTGAAAGCCATTAACTAACCTATAATAATAGGGTGACCATTTTGTTTTGATGGGAGCGCATATATGTGGCTAAGGCACAAGATTGTGGGCTTCCAAAATGATGCTTCAAAGGACCTGCATATATAGAATTTGTGAAACTGTTGCTTGAGGATGTAGATATCATCTACTAGGTAATTCGAAGGCCTGTGACTAATTCAGGGCTCTGACTCAGCAATAGATTGGAAGAATGGGATTGTTAGTAATCATGAGTTGTCTTCTTGTCACTACGCCACTCTATCATGGCCGACCAGCTGGCAGTAAAGCGATGAAAGATTGAATGTAGTGAAATGTAAGAGGTTCACACTCTCTCCAATAAAGAAAGCACCACCGCCATCAAAACCATCCCGGTCTAATCTCAAGGCTAGAACATCTAGTAGGTCCAAATGCCCCATTTTGTATCTCACCGAAAAGCATGATGTCAAAAACTATGTAGGTCCACGAGGCAACAAGTGAGTGTGTTGCAAGTAATTGGAGGAAGTGATTCTTAGGCAAGAAGGGCATTGACCTATTTGCTCAAGGTGACATTTGCTAGGTAGTGGGCCACGCACAAAGACACATTGAGGACATAGAAGCAAGTCAAAAGAATGTGGGTACTCAAGAGGAGCATATTACGCTCTGTGATGGGGTCCAACAATTTGGAACCTAGATCCAATTCTTTGAGTCCATACCTTCTACAATATCATTGAAAGTCGCGGTGCATGTGTTATGTCCAAGAGGAGATTCAGCGAGAGACAAGAAAATGGGAAGAAATGAAAGTCAATTTCTGTGGGGAATTATTTCTTTGACAAGACTGTCCCCATTTTGTGCGGTCTCATACATCCAGTGGTGATGTTTTCACATAAAGGCAAGTTGGAGGATAGACGCACACAATGTAAAAAGAAGAGGAATACGGCCTTGAGTCGTTATTCTCATAAAAGAATGAGGAAAGCAGGCAATTAAAAGGGAAAGTTGTTATGGCTGAATTATCACTACCAACGAAAGAGAGGCCATGTTGTTAAACGAGGATCTACATCATACGGTCGCTAGTTGTCAAGTGCTAAAGGATGAAAGGGATGAAGAATATTAGAGGGCAAACTGCATGCAATGTACAAAGAAGGCAATTATAGCCTTGAATATTTTATTCTTGAAAAAGATGAGGAAAGGACGCAATTAATAGGGAAAATTGTTATAGCCGAATTATCACTGTTGACACAAAAGAGTGGCCTTATTCTTCAACAAGGTATAAACCATACTGTCACAAGTTACCCAGCACTCAAGGTTGACAAAGATGAATAAGATGACTTTCAACGTCTCAATCTCAATGTTAGTGAAGGCAGCATCACATACAAAAGCACTACGATGAGCTCCTTGAAGATTATCTAAAGAAGCCTTTGGAATCCAAAGAGGTCAATTTAGGCACATGGGATGAGCCATGGATTGCAACTATTGGTCCGACAAGATATATCCAAGATGGTGGAACTATTAACGAGTATGCTGATTTATTTCCATGTGGGTACCATAAAATGTAGGGTTTGCATCCATCCCTCAATAAGATACTGATTCAATTGAAACCAAAAGTCAATGCCATTAAAAAGGCCTTAGCAATTGAATCCCAATTTTTGTATCAACGTCAAGCGGCAGATCTCAAAGGGTTAGCCCCATGGTCAACTCTATCAAGAAGAATGGCCACATTTGAATTCACACACATTACAAAGGACCAAACACGACATGCATCACTGATCCATTACCTACGTGTTTTACAAGGGTGATCTAGGTGGGACTAGTTGACTGCAGTTTTTATAGTTTCACAAATGGGTATAGTTTCACAAGCGCAGATTAAAGAGGAGGATAAGGCCAAGACAACACTACCACGAAGTGGGGTTCATTTGAATATAATATGATGAACTTCGATCTCAAGAACGCATTGGTGGTATATTCACAAATTGTGGTTGAAGCTTTTAAGGAGTTAATCCATGACTTTCTATAGGATGATAGGATAGTGTACCAATTGTTGAACACCCACATATAGATCGTGTGACTCATGTTCGAAGGCATACGACCAACGCATCTTTGATCCATTGCCTATGCATTTTACAAGGGAGATCTTAGTGGGACTGATTGACCGTAAGTTGTATAGTTTAACAGATGCTAAAGAGGAGGATAAGGCCAATACGACATCTACCACGAAGTGAGGTTCATTTACATATAATGTGATGGCCTTCGATCTCGAGAACACATCGGCGGTATATTCACTGATTGTGATTGAAGTTTTTAAGGAGTTAATCCGTGACTTTTTGTAGGATGATTAGACAAGATACCAACTATTGTGCACCCACATATAGACCATGTGACCCGTGTTCAAAGTCACCGACAAATGCAAATTGTTCTCAATCTAAAGAGTGTTTTCATGAATCCTTTCGGCACTCTACACATGCACGTAAATTTACAAGAAAGAAATGTTCGTTAATTTGGAAAAATTTGTTGTGATCCTACAATTCAATGTTCTTGGGACACCAAAAGAGGTCCCTACACATTTGAACAAGTTGTCCTCAATCTAAAGTGTGTTTTCATGAATCCTTTCGGCACTCTACACAGGCACGTAAATTTACAAGAAAGAAATGTTCGTTAATTTGGAAAATTTTGTTGTGATCCTACAATTCAATGTTCTTGGGACACCAAAAGAGGTCCCTACACATTTGAGTTAATATTGGAAATTCATAAGGACCTATGCGTGAATAGTTTCCCTTATGGAGGCCTTGTTGCAAAAGGGCGAGCCATTCTATTGGGGAGAGGAGCAACAAATTGTGTTCGACATATTAATAGACTAGTTGGCTTTTGCACACAAACTCCTATTTCCCTCTTTGGGCAAAGCCATTTGACATCCATGTCGATGCATTTGTCATGGCCATCGATGTCATCTTAAGCGCAACCAGTGAGGGTAATTTTGTATCACATGATTTATTTTGCATAAGTGTAAAAGTTTTCCTTAGTCGAAAACAGCTACATAGCTACAAAGTATGAGGGTCTTGCAATGGTGTGCACACTCCAAAAAAGTAGACAATATTTGTTGGCTGAACCTTTACATTCTTCACCGATCATTAGTGCTCGTGTACTTGGAAAATAAACTTGTCTTGCAAGGTCAAATTTGTCATTAGTTGATCTTGTTTCAAGTTCTTGATTTCAAGGTTGTAGTTAACCCTTAAAAGAATAATGTGGAGCCCTACACCTCTTGAGAATCAACATCAAAGAAGCACCAAATAAAGGCATCGAGGAAAATCTCTTGAATCAGCAGCTATTTCAAGTTGGGTCAATCACCAAAACAGTGTACTACAACTCAAAAAAGCAGCCCGTGATTCAAGCAGCCCCATTCAAATTTATTTGAGGAACAGCTTTACAAGCTTGGGATTAACGAAGTGCTCCATCACTATGTTCTTAAGCACAAGTGGCAAGTTATTCCAAGTTATTCACAAGTAAAGCAACTGCCCTCAAGGTTTTGCAGTAGGTCTCTAATGGCCTACCCCTTTATAAGGACGCATATAAACATACTTGCACTTGTGATATATATCAACACATTAGACAGCCCAATCGCCAAGACTAGCTAGCTGTCTTTGGTTCTTGTGATGTAAAGCAACCGCCCTCAAGGTTTCAAGTAGGTCTCTAATGGCCTACCCCTTTATAAGGACGCATATAAACATACTTGCACTTGTGATATATATCAACACATTAGACAGCCCAATCGCCAAGACTAGCTATCTCTGTCTTTGGTTCTTGTGATGTCATGTCAAACATTTGAAAAGTTGGAAAACAACACTATTCAACACTTCAATAAAAATTTGGAGAATATTCCCATCAAGGAAAATTTACCAGCTCAAAAATAGATTGAATGTTGTAAATGTAAAAAGTGAAAAACTAGGCATATTAGGATCTTAGTCACCACATTCGCTGAATTTTATCCATTAAATTCGAAATTTGGAGAATGCAAAGCAGCTGCAAAATGTTCGTTCAAATTCACAAATTTTATTAATAAATAGGTACATAAAATAAACATTTAAGTTGACATTTAGGTATGGACATTTACTTTCTCATACTTTAGGTTATATTTTGTATACATACTTGCACAATGTTTGAGAGTGGTTTTAGACATCTAGGAGCTATAATATAGATTCTAGGCTTTGGAGGGCCCTACCAAATTTTAGGCTTAGCCAAATTTTAAGGCTTTAGGGTGTCAGTTTCAGGGTTTAACAATTTCAGGTTTTCAAGTCATAGTAGGTATGAAGGTTGTATGATCTATTGCAATATGCCTTGAAATGTGAAATTACAAGTATATTTTGTTTTAGTTGAATTTAATCACGAATTTCTTACAAATTTTATCCTCCACAAATTCAAACACAACTTCTAATGTGGTGACTTAGACTAGGATTATGGAAAGAGTGCAACTCAAAGAGGCTTGTTGGTGAACCATTAAATGTGAGGAACAATAAGTTCACTTTTCAGGATTGAAAGCATGTTCTTCTTTTTGTTTGCATTCTTGAGATAGTTTTATATCACCTCCAAAAAACTAGAGTCCTAGAGTGTATCCAATACTCCCTTACAAAGATTTGAATCATTGAGCATTAATTTGTGCCAAAATACATGCACAACACCATCCTTTGATTACATGCACTTAACTTGTAGGCCTAATATTTATAGTGCATCTCATAGAAAGGTTCTTGCGTACCATCGAATGTGAGGAGCATTCCCTTTTCAAGATTGAAAGCATGCTACTCTCTTTGGTGCATTCTTAAGATGATCTTCCATCACCTCCAAAAACCTAGGGTCCCAAAACTGTATCAAATACTCCCTTATTAATATTTGAATACTTGAGCATTCATCATGAAAAACACATGCACAACACCATCATTTGATTACATGTGCTTTATTTGTAGGTTAACGATTGTAAATTTTCTTTAAAGGTTATTGTTTGGGATCGTGACCAAACCTAGCTCTAGACTTTATCTTGAGCTTTGATTGAATGTGTCATGAGTTACTTTGGAGTTTTAAATAGCCTACTATTAAAACACACTTTATCCAATAAAATTTGAGATAGCACTAGAACTGAATATCATTGTATAAGCTATTAATTATATTAAGTATTTTAAAGGTTGCATCCTATGGTAACAACAAATCACTAACAATTGAGTCCTCCAGTGTTACCCGATGTGGGGATTTCTTTTTCATGAAAAGATCTCCATGTTGATTGTTGATAAGTAAACTACTCACTCCATTGAAGAGGGAACTTTGGGCATTTTTAACTCCCCTGTTCTAGATGGCATTTCTGAACTCGCTTGTTTTGGGCAATTATATGGTTGGCAGAAATGATAGGAGCAGAAACAGTTGTGCTCAAACATAACACGTCTAATTTCTTGCCCTCATTTTAGTAGAACTATGGAAATCAAGTTTGTACTGACTATGTGACCCACATGTGCACTGGTCTCAATAATTGCATTATAACTTACAAGTAATGTGTACTGCAATCCCTAACAATGAATTGTGATAGACCTCTAGATCAAAGTACTACTTTGTAAAACAACAGACTTGTAGGTGGATACAAGTTAAACTCCGATGCAAAACAGATTTATTTACCATAAACCCCTAACGTAATGACCTTAGACTATGATTCAAAATATTTTAGAATGAAATTGTAAACAATTCAACTTCCTAATAAATAACATAAAATTAAAAAATGAGGAACCCACATGTGCACTGGTTTCAATAATTGCATTATAACTTACAAGTAATGTGTACTGCAATCCCTAATAATGAATTGCGATAGACCTCTAGATCAAAGTACTACTTTGTAAAACAACAGACTTGTAGGTGGATACAAGTTAAACTCTGATGCAAAACAGATTTATTTACCATAAACCCCTAACGTAATGACCTTAGACTATGATTCAAAATATTTTAGAATGAAATTGTAAACAATTCAACTTCCTAATAAATAACATAAATTTAAAAAATGAGGAAGCAACATTGGCTGACTTGTCTCAGTTCTGTACACAAAACCTAGTGAATATAAAGAATACATAAAGACAACCATTAAACTTCCTAATCCTTCTCTCTGAATGTTGTAATTAGAAAACACAACAAAGGATAACATTGACTGATCCTTAAGATTATTAAGATTATTAAGAACTGGCATATTAGAGCAGAAATTCTCTTCACAAGACTATATTAAAATAATAAAACTAAATGCTAACGTATGTGCATGATTGCAACAGAGGGAGGTTTTAAATAGTGGCAGAAGTTATCATTTGATGGATAAGGAAAAATGATACAAAACCAATTGATACCCCTTCAGGGTTCCTTGAAATATTGTTGTAGAGTTATAATTACATTTCCACCAATCACTTTCATGTACAAATGTATGTATGACCTAATAAACTCCTTACTAATATGTATCTAAAAACTCCTTGCTAATAGCTATAACAGAATGTAAAGTGAATCCCTGTATCTTTCAATTATAGAAATGTTGGTAACAGCAGGATTAGCAGGTGACAACGATATTGATGGTGGCCAGTGAAGCAACATTGGCTGACTTGTCTCAGTTCTGTACACAAAACCTAGTAAATATAAAGAATACATAAAGACAACCATTAACCTTCTTAATCTTTTTCTTTGAATGTTGTAATTAGAAAAAGCAAACAAAGAAAAACTTTGACTGATCCTTAAGATTATTAAAAACCTGCATAGTAGTGCAGAAATTCTCTTCACAAGACTATATTAAAATAATAAAACTAAATGCAAATGTGTGTGCATGATTGCAACAGGTGGAAGGTTTTAAATAGTGGAAGACGTTATCATTTGATTGATAAGGAAAACTGATACAAAACCAATCACTTTCATGTACAAATGTATGTATGACCTAATAAACTCCTTACTAATATGTATCTAAAAACTCCTTGCTAATAGCTATAACAGAATGTAAAGTGAATCCCTCTATCTTTCAATTATAGAAATGTTGGTAACAGCAGGATTAGCAGGTGACAACGATATTGATGGTGGCCAGTGAAGCAACATTGGCTGACTTGTCTCAGTTCTGTACACAAAACCTAGTAAATATAAAGAATACATAAAGACAACCATTAACCTTCTTAATCCTTTTCTTTGAATGTTGTAATTAGAAAAAGCAAACAAAGAAAAACTTTGACTGATCCTTAAGATTATTAAAAACCTGCATAGTAGTGCAGAAATTCTCTTCACAAGACTATATTAAAATAATAAAACTAAATGCAAATGTGTGTGCATGATTGCAACAGGTGGAAGGTTTTAAATAGTGGAAGACGTTATCATTTGATTGATAAGGAAAACTGATACAAAACCAATCACTTTCATGTACAAATGTATGTATGACCTAATAAACTCCTTACTAATATGTATCTAAAAACTCCTTGCTAATAGCTATAACAGAATGTAAAGTGAATCCCTCCTCTATCTTTCAATTATAGAAATGTTGGTAACAGCAGGATTAGCAGGTGACGACGATATTGATGGTGGCCAGTGAAGCAACATTGGCTGACTTGTCTCAGTTCTGTACACAAAACCTAGTAAATATAAAGAATACGTAAAGACAACCATTAACCTTCTTAATCTTTTTCTTTGAATGTTGTAATTAGAAAAAGCAAACAAAGAAAAACTTTGACTGATCCTTAAGATTATTAAAAACCTGCATAGTAGTGCAGAAATTCTCTTCACAAGACTATATTAAAATAATAAAACTAAATGCAAATGTGTGTGCATGATTGCAACAGGTGGAAGGTTTTAAATAGCGGAAGGCGTTATCATTTGATTGATAAGGAAAACTGATACAAAACCAATTGATACTCTTTGGGGTTCCTTGACATAATTGTTATAGACTTATAATTACATTCCCAAAAATGCTTTCACGTACAAATGTATGCATGACCTATCTAAAAACTCCTTGCTAATATCTTTAACAAAATGTAAAGTAAATCCCTATATCTTTCAAATATTGAAATTTTGGGTAATGGCAGCATAATAGCATAGCAATATTGATGGTGGCCAGTGAAGCAACATTGGCTGACTTGTCTCAGTTATGTACACAAAACCTAGTGAATATAAGGAATACATACAGACAACCATTAAACTTCATAATCCTTCTCTCTGAATGTTGTAATTAGAAAATGCAACAAAGGACAACATTGACTGGTCCTTAAGATTATTAAGAACCTGCATAGTAGTGTAGAAATTCTCTTCACAAGATTAAATTAAAATAATAAAATTAAATGCAAACGTATGTGCATGATTGCAACATAGGGGAGATTTTAAATAGTGACAGAAGTTATCGTTTGATTGGTAAGGAAAACTGATACAAAACCAATTGATACTCCTTGACATAATTGTTGTAAGCTTATAATTACATTTCCAGCAATCGCTTTCATGTACAATTGTATGTATGACCTAAAAAACTCCTTGCTAATAGCTATAACAGAAAGTAAAGTAAATCCCTGTATTTTTCAAATATAGAAATGTTGGGTAACAGCAGCAAAAGAGTATAATGATATTGACGGTGGTCAGTGCCACAAAGGAAAGAAAAAACACAAAAAAACACTACAGAACAAACCAGAAGAGACCAGGGACCTGCAGGTCAGAAGAGGAAAATTTTGGATTGAGCTACCCATGCTCCATATCAACTTATTTGATCACTAATTGTTCTTTTTGATTTTGTTGTCTCGTCATTTAGCATAAGTGGGATAATGATCGTGATGTCTATCTCGTATAATAAGGTGACTAGAACTAAACTATCTGACAGAACAGCTTAGAGGGTAATTAATTATATGCTCTGCATCTATTAAAAAATCAGAAATACTAACAACAGTTTTACAAAAAAACACAAACCCTCGTGTGCCAGAAAACGAGGCAAAATAGCACAACAGTTTTACAAACCCCAAATTCTTATTAGATTCCTGTTCAAAAACTTAAATATGATTCAAAAAACTGCAGAAAGAATAAAACCTAAAAAAGCAAACAACTCGGTTCCTTTTTAATACGTAAGATAAAATACAAATGATAGAAGAAGCATTGACCGACCTGTCTCAGTCTCTTCTCTGTCTCTGTCTGCATACAGTACAATTATCCCGTCCGTCCTGCTGAATAATGTGTTTGATATTTAAGCTAGATACGAAAAAAGAAAAAGTGTGAGCTCTGAGAAATCTCCAAATAAAATAAAAGAGAAAGAAATCAAATCCCCAACTTACCTCGGCATGATCCTATCCCGTCAAGTGCCTCCTCCATCTCCATTTTTCTTTCACTCAGAGCATGATATTGATGGCGGCCTGTGCCACAAAAAAGATTACATGGGAACAAAAAACACAAATAAAACACAGAAAACCCTGCACGACACTAAAGAACAGAAAACCCTACTCGACAGCGAGGAACAGAACATAGCAGACCACGCACATTGACATGATGAACAAGAGAACGGAAAAAGAAAAAAAAAAAAGAAAAACACCATCATCCATCAACAAAAGACGCTCTGTATCTCGTCCCCGAATGATCAACATACTGTATGAGTCCGCTCTTTATACCTGCCAAATCGCTCTGCCTTCAACGTTCGAATTAATTCCAGCTCGTGCTTTTTGTTTGCTTTTTTTCCCTCTGGTAGTTTTGAAATCCGCACCAACCCTTTTTATCGAACTATTCATCTTATAATTAATTTGATTACCTAACTAGGGAGAGGACCCTATAACTGTGCACCTAACTTTAGGATGTCGGTAGCGTAAAAAATTATATCATCGTGTAGCGTATGATCGTGCCATATTGACATTTTCGTTTCGCGTGTTAATTGGGAGGGAAAAGTAGTTCTGAATTGATTCAATATGAAGAAAATCAATATAAAGCATTTGAAAGAGGGACCAATGACCAAGCACCTTATGTGTCACATTCTCATTAACTCTTAAAAGTGTAATTAACCAAAAAGTGAACAACTATTGGTGCTTTTGTCAACAACCTGTGGTGAAAAGGGATGCACATGTTTTGGTACCCGCTCGGTTATAGGGTCCTCTCCCCTAGCATTTGTCCGATGTGCAACGCTTGGAAGGGATGCATAAAAGAAGTAAAATGAAAGGAGTGAAATAATGGGGAGTAAAAAGGCAATGAAGAAAACATTTGCTTTATATTTTTGTTTTTTTATAGTGCGAAGGCAAGTATATTGGCTTCACCAATACAATTAACATTTTCACTCCAACCAATCACTTTGTGCCACATGACAAATTTAATTTTTAATTTTCAAATTCTCTAATGTTTTGAAGAGAATATACCTCTACTCTTTATTGAAGTATATTCTGTCATTTATTGTTTGGGTAGCTTGTTGAACTTATCTCCTAATAGCAGCCCATGCCTCTTAATGCCACTGACAACTAGGTGATGTGAATAACTATCTCCTAGGATTAGTCCTCTTGCTCACAGAAAGGTGCCTTCAAAATATAGAACAATCAATGTTTTATGTTGAGTATTCCATGGGGGGAAAGGAGAAAAGGGGGTGAAGATAGTGATGCAGGAGGAGTCGCAGGATGGTGGGTTGGATGTAGCCCTTCTCCCAAAGGCTTTTGGCAGCTCTAGCCTGATGGTGGCCTCCATTCCTGTGGCAGAGTATCGGGGTCGCCCTTTGGGAGACCATGCAGGTGTGAAGAATGGGCGCCCGCCGGATGCCCTCCTCACTCCCCGCGAGCCCCTAGATGCCTCCATTATTGCAGAGGCCATAAGCGTTGTATCTCTACTGGAACCGAGGATAAAAGTGAATGGGGCCAGAGAGTTGGGTGGATTTATGGGTCCGTCACAGAGGACGTACTCACAGTCTACCGCATGCACAACGAGGATGGAAATCTGTATATTGTGTGACCAAGAGGGATGCCTTCAGAGGAACAACCCCCATAAATTTGACAGATAGACTACACCAGGTTCTCAGATGGGCTACCGGCTCCGTAGAAATTTTCTTCTCTCGCAACAACGTAATTTTCGCGAGCTCCAGGATGAAATTTCTTTAACGAATAGCTTATCTCAATGTGGGGATTTATCCTTTCACCTCTTTCTTCCTTATAGTTTACTGCTTCCTTCCAGCGCTTTCACTTTTCTCGGGACAATTCATTGTGGAGGCCCTAAGAGTAGACTTCTTAGTGTACCTTCTTGTAATCTCAATAACTCTTTCCCTACTAGCAATCCTAGAGGTGAAGTGCTCAGGTATTGAACTGGAAGAATGGTGGAGGAATGAGCAGTTCTGGCTGATTGGAGGCACCAGTGCGCATTTCGCTACGGTGTTGCAAGGATTGCTCAAGGTTGTGGCCGGAATAGAGATATCTTTCACTCTCACATCCAAGTCTAGAGGAGACGACGTGGACGATGAATTCGCCGACCTGTACATATTGAAATGGACATCACTTATGATCCCTCCCATCACCATCATCATGATTAACGTCTTAGCAATTGCAGTTGGAATCGCCCGAACTATTTACAGTGAAATTCCCCAGTGGAGTAGACTGATTGGAGGAGTTTTCTTCAGCTTCTGGGTCTGGCTCATCTCTATCCATTTGCCAAAGGTCTGATGGGAAGAAGGGGGAAAACACCTACCATTGTGTATGTCTGGTCAGGCCTCCTTGCAATTACAATTTCACTGCTTTGGGTGGCTTTAAATCCACCCTCCGGAAGCTCCGCCATTGGTGGAGGTTTTCAATTTCCCTAAACCCATTCTTAACTACTCAACATCTTTCATTTTTTTCTACGGCACCTATTTTTTTTACGACTCCAATCCGCCCGGGCTTCTCTCATCTTTTAATACGAACTAGAATTATTTATTGTATTCATTCTATGGTCTTAGTTTGCCTCGACTTTTGAGTCAATTCAAAACGGAAATTCTTAAGTTTTTTTAAAAGTTGTCGTATAGTTATTTGTGTCCAATTTATATTTTAACAAATCTCATATTATTTAGTGTTAAAAACATGGAAATGTCTGTCACTTATTTTCTGATTTTTTTTTGCTTTTTGGTATTCAACTGGGAGGCTCAGGGCTCAAAGCTTATTTGGACTCCAAATGCAAAATCTAGCCATGGATAAGTTTTTGAGCAGGGATAAGCGATATTTTCTAAAGGCTATGTAAAATCCCAGAGAACCACATGACAAATTTCCTCTGCCCTTTGAATGGTAGAAACACAATTATCTTCCCTCTACAGTCTTCGAAAGTGTTTGTTTCCCTAGTTACTAGATGTCAAGGGTCTTGGTTAATAGTTGAATGAACATTTTCTTGTGTTATTTCTTAGCTAACGGGCATGAAATATCCTTTTGTGTCATGTTCTTGGTATTTCATCCTCCTCTTTCATGGCCTTGCTTTATCGGCATCATCTCACTTCAAGAAGGTCAGCTGTTCAAAGTCATGAAGTAAAGGTCAACTTTGAGGCCTGATTTTACTTGCAACTCTCTAACATGTATTGTGGGTAAGATTGAGTGTCTGCAGTTCATTCTTTCTAATGGAAGTACTTCTTTGTGTGTAATAAACATTGTTATATGTTTATTACAGGATACAATGGCATTTACACAATTCTTTATGTTGTCTTTTCTCTCAATACTCATATTTGAATACGTGTATGGATGGATGAGCGCTCATGCAACTTTTTTATAGGGGCGATGATGCATCTGGCACTATGGGTAAGTCCTTAATTGTTCGAATCCTTTAATCCTCCTTGAAATCCTGGTGAGGTTGTTTGTCATCACATTGTAACTTGCTTGCATATGCTATGAAAATGGATCTGACTTCTTTTTAGGACATGATGTTTGTGTGCTTTTTGGGAGGAAAACTGATTGTTGGGGCAGTTAATTTTTCTTGCATTTCAATTTGTATGCCAAGTATTTGTAGGCGAAGAATATTTTCCAGAAATTTATTCTAGATATCTAGCTTAACCCCCAACACTTACGAATGCTTTTATTTTTCTCGTACTCTTAACTATTTATGGTATTATAATTTTCAAAGGACCGTGTAATGTGTTTGTTTGTTCATCCTAAATATAGAAACTTATTTGATAAGGAGATTAAAAGGTGCTTTATTTCTAACTTACTTGATCCAAACTTTGTGAACTTCTGCAGCAAAAGAAGTGTTTGTTTGGTCTTTCTACATTGAGAAAACGTTTGGTTAAGAATAAGTTTAAATGCCTATTTTGCATTTGCAGGTTCCTCAGAATGTGGAGAGTAATGTTTGATTGTCATCAAAAACAAAATAACTTCATCTCAGGAGCTAAATATCTAGGTCATGTTGCTGCAAGTGGGGTATCCAATGAAATGCATCTACACGCAACTATGCAGCTACAAAATGAGCTTCGTAATTGGCATGCAAGTTTCAAAATTGGGTTGGTTCCCAAAGGGCTTACGTTCAAGCTTTCAATGGGTGGCTTTTGAAGTGCATTTCATGCAATGAATCTATGATGAATAAAATCACATATAAGTTTATACCAATATATATAGATGCATCTCTAAAATATCACAACAATCTACATCAAATCATAATATCACACATTGAAATATCCAAAAAAATCATGATTTGTAACATCACAACAAGTCCAATAATCAAAAGCTGAAAATATAACACATGATGTTCCCTTGTATATAACGCCCCAAAAATGGAAGTACTCTAAATAAATACAACATATCATATTCGTACTTGTATAAGATAAATTCACAACTCAATGATGACCTTTTGGTTTTTCATCACAAGTCTATATTCGTGTTATCAACTTATAACTCAAGTGTAAAACTACCTATACAATTAACAACAAGAAATCAATAAGGGTTGGTGCACCCCCTATATTTATTATTTGCAAGGACTCATTCAAAGCCAAATCTTCACCTTGACATATTGTCTTAGTATGAAAGATTCATTGAAAATTGTCTCCTCTGCGATAATCGCCAAACCACTCTAATGTGTTGGCATGCATATCGCCAAAACACTTATATCGTAATAATATAAGCATGATGCCTATATCGTATTAGCATGGGCACGATGGTGATGATGGCCTATATCATAATAGTGTGGTTGCATCTAAGACCTATATCGTATTAATATAGGCATGAGAAGATATAAGACATATATCATACTAATATAGGCATCTTCCACATTATTGTTTGGGAGTTATTATTCTTTTAACTCACCGATTAAGAGACTTCTCAAGCTAGAGCCGAAGACACCGTGGAGCCAAGGGTCGTGAAGAAGCACAGAGAAGCGGTAGATCTCGAACCTCGGTCGTTGGACAATTTGTCGGACACGTTGGCTTCAGAGGAGGGTTGTTATTTAGTATTGAGCTCGTTAATGGTGAATTCTAGTCAATTGACATCTCGAGACTTAACACCGTCTGATGGGAGCATGGAGGTTTTTCAAGAATACTTAGCCTTTGTCAATGGAAGTGTTGAGGTATTCATTACTACAGGAGTCATATCAACTCACCAGGAGATATTGCGGAGCCTAGACTTGGAGCCATAGGGTATTCTGCAAAAGAAGATTGGATCTAATGTAGAAGTTGGGATGTTATCACTCAATGTCCGTGTAGGAGGTTCTTATTCTTTAGGGTTATTAAGCCACAACTTCAGAGTATGTCATTTCTGGAAGACCGACCAGGGGAGCCATAGGGCATCGTAATAGCATCTGGAAGACCGATCGAGGGAGCCATAGGCATTGTACCATGAAGGTGAATACTAGATCGAATCTGCTACATATAAGAGGTTCTCGTTCCATTTTGTATTTAATATTATCATGCTTGGATTGTAATTTTGTATTAGAATTGCAGTCGTTAAAGTGGATAGTAAATCGGTTCTATTGATGAACCTGGAGACGTAGGCATTCATCGAACTTCGTTATCAATTGTGTGTAGTGTGTTTTAATTCTTGCATTGCTTTAAGTTGATTTTAATGGGGTAAGTTCGGAAAATAATTTAAAGCCTATAGGGGTCTGTGGTTGAGAAAAAAATTGGTCAATTTTTGAGATCATTGGAGGATTACTCTATAACCTCCAATCATCATAATAACAAAAACTTCGTTTTGGGCACCTATAATGAAAATATCTCGTATCACTTTTGAGCTAGGGTTTTGAATTGATAAAAAGTAGTTTGCCTTCTTAACATTTGTTCATAAAAATGTGACGATGAAATAACCTAATTATTTTTGTGAAATGCTCCTAGATCAATGGATTTTTTTTTTGAAATCCGTAAGGTCCCATACAAAGCACACAATCCATGGTGAGCATCAAAAGTTGCAATTTGAGTTGGAAATCACTCTTTTTTGGATCCCATTTTAATGAAAACATCATAACTTGCAAAATCTTCTTCAGAATGTCTTGAAACTTTACTTTCACCTCTCGAGACACCCCTTTGCACCATCTACAATCATCCTCATAGCTCAAATAGGTATGCATATTCATATCCCATCTCATTTGCATGACTAGCCCTTAGGGTTTTGTATGGTTTAAGTTAGGTCATCATAGAAATACCTCATACCTCATCATGAAACATCTCCAAAAGGCCCTAACATTTCTAACTCAACATGTATGACACCCTTGCATGCTTCCATGAGATCACATGGCTCTATACCTCATCCTCATGCCTCATTTGGCCTCCAAGCACCTAGATTAGGTCTAGATGAGTTCCTAGAACTAGGTCTTCAACCTGTAACTGCACTCTGAAACTCATGTGAGTGTCTATATACACTCCTAACATACTCACCATGCCACTACCATGCTCCTCAAGCCACTAAACAACTCAAGCCATCATTCTCCATCACCTAGGCTAGACTCCGACTAGACTTGCCGGACCAAGCCAATCTCACCGAATCCACTTTTGCCATCATGAAACAACCAAAAACTCCATGTCATCATCCTACCAAGCATCCTATGACATTACTCCATCACCGTCTTTGCCATTAATGAGCTTTTACATCAATGAAACGCTTAAACTCAACATGCCAACATAATTCAATTTGAATAACATTCATCATCTCAAAAAGGTCTGGGTTTCTTCAGGGAAAATTGGAATGGGGCGAGTAAGAAACTGGGTATTGAAAGAATTCACCATAGGGTTGCAGTTTGTTTAACTAACCTTTAGGCCGAAGGTTAAATTTGTTACTTTGTGTCTGGGTAGTTGGGACCATTGTAATTCATTTCTTCCTTTGAGGTGGGTCTTGGGCAGTGATGGAGGGCGACCATGGACCTACGGATTTGTGAGGGAAAGACTTTTTTATCTCCTTTTTAGTAAAGACCTTATGTGGAACAATAACAACAGCTTTTGAAAAGAGGGTTTGGGCTAGAGATAATAGTGGAGAAGAACCGGGGGGGGTTAGGAAGGACAAGTGTTAACAAATGAATGCCTAGAAAATAGGTGAAGGGGAAGATGCTTATGTTTAGTTTCATGTCCTGCTATAGTTGATTTTTGCTATCGTTCTTTCAAGTTGTTCAATTGTTTATATTTTCAAGTACAAGAGTCAAAACCCATGGTTACGAGTTTAGAATTTAATGCCATATTTTTGGAATTTTTGTCTCTTTTATAGGGTTTTTGTCTTTGGCACCATTCCTTCTATTTGGTGGTATTTGTTATAGTAGTGAGTGCTATATGGTATATACAAATTGAAAATGCTTATTTTTGCTTCACCCTAAACCCTAAACACTAGACTTCGATTATACGAGTCTGTGTTGGTACAAAAAATGTTGACTAAGTGTGGGGCGAAGGCACGTAAAAGGCTTGCTTAAACGGTTAGACTGTGCAAAACAACCATTATGTAATATTCTTTTCCATAAACACCTTATATGTGCTCTCGATACCTCGGAATAAAACCGCTAACTCACAATGCAAACTACAAGGTAAAAATCTTTCAATTCTTTTGAAACACCAATAATCACTACTCGATTTTGTTCACAACTGGACAATAATCACCACAAGATATAAGAAGTCTATAGAGCTCGGAATCATGCCCCGCCTTTTTTTATTTTTTAATCTCGGAGCACTATTCATCGATTTTTGGTCGGAAGGTTTGAGATTAACTCTTGTGGTTTTCAGCCATATGTGATTTTGAAGATGTCTCCCTATCACATGGATGAAACTCATGGATCTCTGTCAACGAGGTCTCTCGTGGTACTAATCTATTGTTTTCTAATATTATATACCTTTGTACTAGGAACCTAGTTGATATTTTTATGCCTCCAACCTTAAAACAATACATAATTAAGACCAAATATATTAGATAGGCACATATTTCTTCTTCACTACGGCATACCTATTTTACATCACTAGTTTGATGTAGTGCTTCCTTTCGTTGCGGCGTATAAAGACACCCTCCTCTTTAATCTTGTAGCTTTGAACAACCCTACACTTTTTGAACTTTAGAAATCTTGAAAAGCTTGTTTCTTTAGAGCCTCAAAAGCATTCTCCTTGACCCAAGTGCAACAAACTATATTTTATTTTATAGAAAACAGAGTTTCGGAAGCATGTAATATTGATTTCTTAGACTCTCGACACCTGCACCCTGGTCAATGTTTGAACTTTGCAATCTTACATTTGCAACAATAAAATCTTAACTGTGACACATTGTGAATATCCAGTCCTTGTAGCATTTAATTACATCGATACACATTTTCATTGCCCCAAGATTGTTCCAGAGACACAACTGCGAACCCATCCATCAAATCCTGAATAACTATTAATTTTTTTTTCTATGCATCTGTTTCTATGAATTACGAAAGTCAATTACAAAATCTCACTTTGAGTTTAAAATAGATCACATGTCATATCATGCCTATCAAATTGATTTCCAAACTTTAAGGTGAAAGAAATGTTTTCTATGTGACATTTTTTTTTGATCATTACTAAAAGTTCTTCTAAACTAATAGACATCTAGAGAAGAAAGACTCTAGCCAATAGAATTAAATTAAAAAAATTATTAAAAAAAAAAGAAAAAAAAAGAATTTAGCCAATCAAACTATAGGTAGTAAAAAAATCTAAATATAAGTAGCAACCTCTAATTGATATATTAAAAACATACCTTCCGCAGGATAATAAATTTAAAAACGGATCACTATTTTCATAAGAAATTTAAAGACTCTAAAGAACAGGGAAAAATTGACATTACACAAGCGTATTTGAAATCAATGGAGGGATGGGGGTTCCATATTCAGAGCTTAAAAGAAACGCCGATCAAGGTCATCAGTTCGAATACCGTGAAGGCTCAATGAGACGCAATAACTAAGATAACGGGACAACACGAATCTAAAAGCCCAAATCTCATTCACTATGAACAATCTCAGATCAAAATCCGTGCAATACATAGCAAATACTGCACTCAGACGAAAAATCTGCAGACCGCCATGGAAAAATTATTCCTCCTCCACCGCCACACAAGAAGTAGAAGAGGAAATAGACCAGAGAAAGCTCCCGGCGGATTTTGATCCCGCGACCTTCGACCCCGCACAACATCGCAGCCCTCCCACAGAGAGAGTCTTTAAACTCGTCGACGAGTTATCTTCGCTCACGCTTCTAGAAGTTTCTGAGCTCAGCGACATTTTAATGAAAAGACTCGGCATAACAGAACTTCCGGCCATGGGCGTCATGAAGCCCGGAACTGCCATGGCGGCAGCCATGGCTGGCGGTGCTGCCAAACCAGCGGAGGAGGTTAAGGCCAAGGCCGCCAAGACCTCATTTGACCTCAAGCTGGAAGGCTTTGACGCTGCGTCGAAGATCAAGGTTATTAAGGAAGTTAGGGCTATTACGGATTTAGGGCTTAAGGAGGCGAAGGAGCTGGTCGAAAAAGCCCCTGCTATTTTGAAAAAGGGCTTGAGTAAAGAAGAGGGGGAGCAGATTATGGAAAAATTGAAGGCCGCGGGCGCCAAGGTTGCTTTGGAATAAGACAATGTTAACTTTTTTCAGGTCGGGGGCCTTTTCTTTCTTTTCCCTGCAATTTTTAAATTGTTAAATTTTGTATTCCCAAGGGTTTTATATTCTGGTTAGGGTGCAAGGCGTATGGGAAAATTTTCAACCGACTATGCCAATTTCACCAGAACGGAGCTGTGGAAAGTTAAATTAGCAAAACTTCACGTGAAAAAAACATTCAGTAATGAATACCGAGAGGAGACGAAGAAAAATATTTTTCATTTAATAAAAATAAAAATTTCTTCCAAGCAATTCTTTTTCAGCTCTGGTTTAGAAGTTTTTATCTCTGCACACTTGTGCTTGTTTAACATTATTTATTCTCAAGCATTGGAACTTCATTTGGAATTTTGGGATAGAATGATGTTATGCCGCAATTTTACCGTGAAATTAAAAGATTTGCATCAATTTTCTCTCAAATCAAAAGAGTTACGCAATTTTCTGTCCAATTTAAAAGTGTAGTCTAAATTTTACGCTGAGAATTTGGGATCGGCAGCTTTTTGTTCCTTCTCTTTGTAATATTCATGAAACTTCAATTTTATTTTCTAGGGTTTATATTGCTCTCGTTAAGATTAAAGCCTCAGATAAATTTTGCAGAGGATGTTGGGAACTTCAAAATTAAGATCATAAACTTGCCTCAATTATAATGAGAAATTAAAAGATTTACATCTTCTTTCTCTGAAAGCTTTTATGGTTTCAATTTTATATCCAATGAAAAGATATGCACATTGGTCTCTCAAATAAAAATTACAATACAATCGTGTTTTGAAATCAAATATTTTCCCTTAGTCTTATCTAAAATTGAAAGATTGGCCTGAATTTTCAGAATATTCTCTAATAAACAAAGCCTGAACTGGAGCTGCTTCTCTGGCATTAATTATTTTTCAAGTTGGTGGTCTTTTATTTCCTTTCTCTATAATTTTTTGAACAGTTAATTTTTGTTTTTCCAGGGTTTTAGGTGCTCCGATTAGTGGTTAAGGGTCATTGGAATTTTTACAACAGATGCTGTGAACTTCATTTTGAGATTGCTAATAATACAATAAATGATATGATATAACATTATGTTGCCTCAAGTCTAATGTGAATTAAAAACTTTCTGTGGCTTTTTTGTCTGAACTTAAATAGATTTGTCTCAAACTTTCTCCTAAAATGATATATTTGTATCAATTTTGATGCTTTACAATAAATAAGGCAATGCCCGTGCAAAGCATTATTACTTTTTATGACCGATGGCCATTTCTTTCTAATTTGTTAATTTTTAATTTTTATTACCAAGGGTTTTATTGCTCCGGCAAGGGTCTAGGGTTCTATGGTCTGCTATACACCTCTTTGGATGTTCAGCAAGAAAAAAATATTCCAATACTTTTTCAGCTGGAAAGGAAGATTTGCCTCCATTTTCCACTTAAGTTGAAACATTTGCCTGAATTCTACGGATGACATTATTTCTTGCAAAAGTTGTGATTTTTTTCTCAGTAAAGCATTTTGAATTTGAGTAGTACTGAATTATTTGGAAGGCTATCCAAACATTTTGAGGAATACAGCCATCTATCAAGAGTTATACGGTAACAGCTGTTTCCATGTCAGGAAAATTTTAAGGGACGTAAACTGGATTGTGTTTTACAAGTATTGAACTGTTGATAAACTATTACAATTTTTTTGTTTGAATTCATGTCGTTTTCCGTGCTATCAATACAGTGTAAACCAGAAGGCCAAAACAGAGAACAACTTTGGAAAAATTGTTTTAACAGGCCAACCTTCTTTGTTGGTTGAATTTTCACATTTTGGCCCTCTCTGTGGTTTATGAAAATGTTTCCTATCCACGCTTTCCAATTCAGCAGTTTCAATGAATTATAACTATATGATGTACCCTGGATCTATCTATTGAGCTCATGGGTCTTCTTTGTTGGTTGAATTTTCACATTTTGGCCCTCTTTGTGGTTTATGATAATGTTTCCTCTCCAGATTTTCCAATTCTGCAGTTTCAATGAATTCTGACTGTATGACAATTCCTGGATCTACCTATTGAGCTCATCAGGGTAGTTAGTTGGCCTGTCTTTTCCTGTTATTGGTGTTAGTTTGAGATTCTTTATTGCGGTTGTGCCACAATTGCCATGGTTCAAAGCACACCATAGATCTAAAATTTATTGTCTTGTTGAAAATTAAGAATAGTTCCCAATGCACATGATGCACCAATATTTACCTTGCATCATTAATGCTTTAAAGACCAATGCTGCTAAGGTTGGGAAATATACAATGTATGATGTGATACTTTTATCTAAGTCATTTGATTCAAAATACCTAATGATGTCGATTGAATTGTAATGGGTGCAACAAGCAATAAGAAAAAAATGAATAAGAGATCTTTTTGGGATATTTTTGGATCCAAATCTTACATTCTCAAATTTGTCAGGGTCTTAAATCTTAAGTATGTCAAATAACAGCCACAAGGCAAACCCATTGAATTTTGGTCTTGACTTTAAATCAACATACAATGTTGCCATCACTGTATCTAATTTACAAAGGATCATGAAAAGCAAACTGTTGGACAAAAGCAATGCTGGTCTTAAGCAAGGGTTAAAAGGGTGTTTATTTTTGTTATTCATGGTTGTTGCCAATCATAACATACATATTTGTTTTTCTCATTGGCACTAAATTGAAGAAGAATTTATAAGCTTCCATAGATGCGATTTTATTGTTCTAGGTTTTCTTCTGTCCAATGAACATTTGTAGGGCATTTTGATACTCATTTCCACATCTTTTGTGTTGATTGTTGGTGGTTGAAGGTGTCCGCCCGTGAAGATTGCTTCACTATCAACACAATATGGGATTGCTTCTCAAGTATGGGACTTGCGACTTGAAGCAAATCTTTAGAGAGAGCTGGTTCTCATCTAGTTCTACTGTTAATGCTATCACTAACTATCCTAATCTAACAATTTTGGGGAAAAGGGATAACAAAAGTAGAAGAAAAGGTAGGTGATGCACCAAGAGTGAAAGAGGGATCTTCCTTCCTCTTTGTGTTTGTGGATAACATAATATATTGAATGAATGCACGTATAGTCCACACACAAAACCATAACATAACAGTAGGTGAGAATTATCGACAAGAGATCTGGGAAGAAAATAGGTAAGAGAAGGACATATAATAGCCACAACTTCACTATTGCTCAAATATGCACAACAGTAGTATACCGTAAAAACGAGGCCCTGGCTGCATTACATTCATTAACATAGAGGCTAAAACACCATACATAGAAGATGGGAATTCAAGCAAATTCCACAAAAGAAGAACCCATAGATTAGGGCAAAATATTCTCTTTATAGAAAAACGGAAGGAAGACACGTGAGGAACAACTCACAGATGTCGTGAATGAAGAATGGTGGATTATCCCCTGTTGCAGAAGATCTTGGATCTGAAGTGACATGAAATATGATCTTGGAAGGCAATCAAAGATTCTGAAAGTGAATGGTAGACAGGAGGGTGACGGATGACCATTGGGATCTGAATGGTAGCTTGAAAGGTCTCTTGAATCAGAAAAGCTCGTACAAGTGTTCCATTGCGTGTGACAAATCCAACATTCAACTTTGTAACCACTTGAGGCGAAGGGTGGACTCCATGACCATTGCGAAATTCTTATGACACGATGGTAGCTCGACACATAAATGCAAATTGACAGGAGTGGGTGGGAGCAATCCGTAACATAGAAGAAGTGAGCGAACAATTCTAACGCATGCGGGATGGAGGTGTTACGAGCTATAGGAGATCCTCGTGGGTCCTCAATCAAGCCGAAGAATCTAGAAAAGGGCAATGCCATATCAAAGTAGTGGTCAAATAGTTGAGTGCGAGGTCACCAAATTGTTGGGATGTCGAGAAGTGCAATAGCGGGTGCTTGACAATATTTTGTGACATAGAATGAAGCATTGTGGCATGAGGAGAGCATTGCGACTTGGGGCAATACTTCGTAGTGACGCGTCTTTGGTTGATAGCATGGCGCAAAAAGAGGGGAATAAGGGTGGCACAGAGAGATGGCCAAAAATGAAGTGGGAGATGCGGAATCTGGGAAATGTGAATGGCTAAGGTATGGAAAAACTTGTGGTGTAGTATAGTCTAGTGCGGCATGAAATAATGCAACACAGTGAGGTAGAATGCCTTGTGGCATGAAACAATGCTTCGGGGCTTGGGATAGGCTTTCATGGCACACGGGAATTATACGAGGCTATGCAAAATGGTTTGCAGTCTGCGGTATAAACAAAATGACACGTTTGCTTAAGAGATTTAGGTGTTTAATGCACAAGGTTCACAAAATGAGCAAGGGGCACATTTTGGTTAACACTAACATTTTCTAAGAACGTAAATCAAAAGATTTAGGAATAGAGATTAAAAACGGGTCTTATTAACAACAAGCTATCAAAGGAAGAAGTAGGCTATACAATTATAGCCAAGTGTTGGTTTCATGTCTACATGCCTTAAGCACATAGAGAAGGGCTTGAATTGGGGTTTGAATCAAACAATCTACTATTGGATTGGCACTTCCTTTTATGCCTAAGGTTTAAGTGAAATTGCTGAAGATATGAAGATTTTTAATGCCACCCTTTCTGTAATTATTTTGTGTCCGCAAGAACTGCAATGATTTGTGATTTTTCTGGCTATTTTTCGCCTTTCCCACTATGTAGTGTGTTCAACGCTTACATGCTTGGGCAATGACATAATACTCTCAGTCATATGTTGGATATTTTCTCAGTGCCACCCTCTATAACTTGATTCAATGGCCAAGTGATATATGAGAAACCAAAAGCAAATACACATTTCCTATAAAAATTTGCCAACACAAGAATTTGTGATATTTTTGTGAGGGCATTTGGTGCAGGCCATTCTTATCTTGGCTGGATCCTCATGTATTCCATGTGCATCAACAATATACCCTAGCTATTGTATCTCCTTCTTGGCAAATTTAATTTTTCCTAAATTTGCATAACTTGATAGTCACAAACCATTGAGCCCTTGCCGAATATGCTGAAAGACATTCTAACATTTTATTGAAAAAATGATGAAGCCATCAAGGTAGACAACAACAAATGAAGTTGTAAATGGTTGAAGGATATCATTCATCATCTGCATGATTATTGTTGTAGCATTGTTCAAGTTGATGGATGTAACCAACCATACAAACTTGTCTTCCATGGCTTTGAAGGTTGTCTTTTAGAATTTTGAAGGTGCAACATAATTTGTTGGTGCCTCAATTTGAGATCTATCTTTATAAAGAAATTTGCTATCCTTGAAGAGAACAATGGCTCTTGATACTGATCTTGCTCAACACTTTGTAGTCAATACCCAACCTCCATGTGCCATCCTTCTTTGGAGTGAGCATAATTAGTTAGCCACGAGGTAAAGAGTTGGGCCTAATGAGTCTTTTGTCCACAAGTTTATGAATTTTCCGTTTGATATCTATAATCTTGCGGAATACACGATGTTGACTATTTACACATGCTTACACAAGGAAGAACTACATATTACATTAAATTCAAGTAAAGCAAGTACACGGGTAAAATATTGCTGTTAATATTTCACATTGCCTTACCAAGCTTTTAATAAGATTTTCCAAGGAGATGGTTGCATATGGGACCCAACAGTCTATCAACCTGCTTTCCACCCGAACTAACTTCTAATGTAAGTAATTAATAATGCTTATTAATTACTTCCTAATATTTATCTAACATGGCCCAAAGTGTTTTTTTTTCTTAAAAAATCAGCACATTTATATTAATATAATTATAAAGTACAAATTACAATGCTAAGCAGTTATACTCATACTCGAGGAAATATCCTTAGATTTGGATTTCCGACCCATAACATTGTGTAATGTTTTGTACAAAATTATTACCAAAGTTATGGCTGAACGTTTGAAACCTCTTCTTCACAAAATTATCTCTCCAGAACAAGGAGGATTTGTTCTTGGACGCCAAATACATGATCAGATTGTTTTAGCCCAAGAGGCCTTGCATTCCATGGATATTCAGAAATCCCCTTCTATGTTTATAAAGCTAGACTTGTCTAAGGCATATGATAGAGTGGATTGGGAATTCTTATGTCAAGTGCTACGACAATTTGGATTTTCACATGCCTGGATTGATTGGGTTAAAGTATGCTTAACATCAGTCTCCTTTTCAGTCTTAGTTAATGGCTACCCATCTCCAATCTTCACAGCTTCTAGAGGGATCAGACAGGGAACCCTTTATCTCCCTTCTTGTTTATTATTTTGGCAGAATGCTTAGGCCACCTGGTTTCAAACGCATGTCAGGAGAATAGAATTCAAGGAATACGCTTGGCCAAACAAGCCTATCCACTCTCACATTTACAGTTCGTGGATGACTCGACGCTTCTTGGCAAAGCTACTTTTCTAGAGGCTCAACAGTTTCAAAAAATTCTCAATATCTTCTCATTGGCTACTGGTCAGCTTATAAATCAAGCAAAATCAAGTATTATTTTTTTCATTGCTCTCTTAGACAAGAGGAACACATCTTGTCCATATTTCATTTCCAAAGAGGGTCTCTCTCGATTATATATTTGGGTGTTCCCCTGGCCCCTACACAGATTTGTGTCTGGCATTGGCTCACCAATAAAATTGAATCAAAAAAGCAGAAGTGGACAAATAAGTGGTTATCCTCGGGGGTAGAATGATTTTGGTTAAAGCTGTTCTTCAGGCTATTCCAATATATGCTTCCTCTGTGTTGAATATTCTAGCTTCTATCTTGAAACAATTGGATTCTATATGTCAGAAATTCTTGTGGAGTGGCATGCAAGCAAAGAAAAGATGGTCCTTACTCAAATGGGAATCTCTTTGTAAACCTAAGAAGGATGGGGGACTTGGATTTAGATCTTCGTCTAAACAAACTAAGGCTCTTGCTGCCAAGTTATACTGGCGGATGTTTATATGTTTTGATGATTTATGGGCTGTCAATATTAGAGCTAAGTATGCAGAAAACAATCCTCCGACAAGTATTATTCGGCTTTCCCTTCCAACTAAAGGCTCGCCTAGCCTTGCAGTCTTAAAAGTGGGTGAGCAGATCATTAAAAAACATATTTTCTGGATTGTGCATAATGGTCAACATGCTAATTTTTGGACGGATTCTTGGGATGGTCAACCCCCTATTATTGTCCAATATCCCCAACTAAGCCACATTATGGAGACCATGCAAAACAAAGGATGGATAAAGGTAGCAAACTATAGTAGAATTACCAATGATCAATGGGAATTGGGTAAGTGTTGGATTCCTCTCAAGGAATGGCCAATTCTCATTGAGTGGGAGGGGCAAGTTTTGCTTAATAAAATCTTGATGGAGCGACCACTCTCTGCATCTCCGCGTCTGGACTCTCTAGGATGGGGACAAAAATCCTCAGGTGTTTACACAGTCTCAACAGGTTATGATACGTTGACATCAGGTAATGCTCATTGTAACATTCCCATTTTAAGTCATTAGAACAAGGGATTTTTTTTTTTTTATATATATATAATGTTCTCTGTTCTAATTTATATAATTTAGAACACACGACCAAGTTTTAATAATTGTTCTCTGTCCCATTAACGTAATTTAGACACACAATACTTTTAAAACCAATGTTCTTTGTTCGCATATTTATAATATGGAACACACATTCAATGCCGTTCAATCATATAACATATACCATTGCTGCTGTAATGACTCGAAGAACTACCGATTTCCCATTTATGGCTCGGAGTTTCAACGATCTCTCATTTCATGACTCGGCTACTTACCGATCCTTCATGTTAATCCGTGCAAGGTATACTAAGTATACTAGGTTCTCTTTACCGCTTTGTTATCGAAGTGTTCCATTTAAGAGGCTTATCTCGAATATCTCATTACCGATACTCATTTGAAATCCCGCTTCTTAAACTAGGTGATTAGGACAACGCAACCAGCAGCTTTGCGATACTTTGGCCAAAGATTTTCACATGCTTTGCATGATCATATTCCTAGACGTTCGACACATCAATGGAATACGTCCTTCACCTCACTTCGTCATTATCTAGAATGGTCTTTTTGACCTCTGTCGGTCCTCTCTCGTCCAAGTTTAAACTTTAACCCAAGATAGCAATATGAAAGATTATAGGGAGACACTCGCGGTGACTAAAGGTACGCAAACATACTTTGTCGACCCTTGTCGACTACGTGTGTCTAGTTACCTTTAGTCTTCCTGAGTCACTCCGTATGCACGGTCACATTCCTAACTTCGTCCAAGTAACTTGGTCCTGCTTATGTAAACTTGATGATTCGATTCGGAGGACGTTGTAACATGTCAATCGCAACATTGTGTCATCATGAAGGTCCCGCCTTCGTGAAGACACCGGATTACGCACTGGCGTGTGCCAAAGTCCTACGGAATCCCCCATCAAGGGATACACATCCAGCTAGAAGTGTGATTAGATTATTATCTTAAATATTTTAAGAATAAGTTTCAGCAACTATGCTGATCCTCTAACCTCTCTCGTTAGATTACTGTTGCATAGCTAAGAGAGACTTAAATTGTCTTATAGCTTAATATACATTTACTCCTCCTTACCGAAGGGTTGCATAATTCCATCTTAGTTCCTTAATTTAAGCTTCGGACTAACAGTCCACTACAGCTTAACGTTGTAAGATCAACTTACTAAACTTAATCAAGTTTTATTCGCAACTAAATTTTAAATTCAGAATTCCATCTCATTAGACGTCACTTAAATGAGGCCTAATCCCAAATGAATGTATTCATTTATTTACTATGACCTTATTTCAGTTAAGGTTTGACATGAGGAGACATGATTCCTCATACCGAATATCCTTTTGATCAAAACGTCCCAAGGATATTAACGAAATCAGAATACAGAATTCGATTGTTTCTTTATTAATATTCACTAGTTTATATACTAATTCCGAATATCATTCATTTAAGAGTTCATATTCACTTTACTCTTTACAAATGTCAATTTAAAATCCATATTGACCTAAGTATGAATTAATTGCACATTCTAACTTAAAAGTTGTATTCAAGTAAAGAACAGATATTATGTCCCTATAAATCTGTCAACCATCATTTGAATAAGTCCCAATTCAACGAATTAAATCTTATTCTCATTCATATTCAAACAGTTTCAAAGTGGTACAGCCATTAAAATATCACACCTTCTTCTTTTACTCATTACTCTTAGATTAAAATTCATACAATATACAAGTCCATACTACCGGACTTCATTCATGCCAAACAACATTAACAACTCGTAAAGAAAAAAAAAAAGAATACAACTTTTTCTTTTTCCATTTCTTCGGTGAAGAATAATAAAATCTCAGAAGAGATCCATCCTTTAATTAATCAGAAGAAGCATCATAAAACAACATGTCTTCATTTTTACTCGTAGAAACCATCTACAAAATTTACTTGCACGGGTCAGTTCATCGAACTGAGCATATTAAGCACTTATCATTAAAATGAGGTGCTCTTGATTAACTGTCTCAATAAAAGAACCCTGCTTTTATGAAACGTCTCTAAATAGAGATAAACATCATGTAATAGTTACGCACCAATAAGGTTGAACAATTTTAACAACCTGATTTCAATAATTAGCATCATTTTAAACAGTAATAATAGATATCAGCACACCAATTTCTATATTGGCTAACCTATCATGATGTATATTTCACCATTCTCATAGCTGTTTTCAATGAAAAGAAAAGAGTTCATTCCAAACCTAGATAATACCAAAAAGGAGTATTTTCTCTAAACAATCACGTATTAAGACAGCTATATTAACTGATTTATAGATTGTTGTTCAATTGCATGCATTGTCCAACCCATTTCATCATCAAGAATGAATTCCATATACTGAGTCGATTTATAAATCAAGGTAGAACTTTCTTACCTTCAGGTTGTCCACTGGACTTCAACTGAATCAGATGCAAAAGTGAAAAGAAACCTTACGTCACAGCAACAATCTATTTAACTTCCCAGAATTCAACAAACAACATAGTACTTCTTTCAATTCAGAAAAGAAGAAAAACAACAGTTAAATGCAGTTGCTTACGCCTAAGGCAGTAAGAAATTCATTCAATATCAAATATAGAATTTCAACTGGATAAGAGAAGAAAATAATTATTACTTCCGATTACCCATCCAATATTCCCTTTCTTTTCATCACAACTGAACTGGATGATTTAAACAAGAAGTGATAACAATCAATGATAACAGTCAAAGAGAGAGAACAATTAAGGTCAATAATCGAATGAAAGGAAGAAGAATCATATTATCTCTTCTCAATGCTTGGCCAAGTATCAACTATATAGTACATGACCTGTTTTCAATAGGGTAATTTCCCCTAAACAAGACTATTACAGTAATCATAATTTACTATCATTCAAGGAAGTACTCCTGAATTCGTTTTACATCTGACCCACAAATATCAACAACCACTGAATTTTTCAATTTAAAAATCGTTTTTAATAATTATTCCCCAAAACGAACATTCCTAGCTAGGTCTGAAACAAGCAAGAATGAACAACAAGCTATATGACCATAATATCACTGTATTAAATAAAGAACCCATCTTTTCAACCGCAAGAACAAGAATCTACTCTAGTACGGTTCTAATCGAACACCATAAAAAGGTTCAGATATGCAGTTCCTTTATTTATATAGACATATCAATGGATTCAAGGAAGGATAAACGATACACTCTACTCCATTCACCAAATAACCAAGTTATTCTTTCTCAGTTTTTAAATAATTTATTCCCCAACAAACATTCACGGCCTTCAACCTAATATGGAGACATTGAATCGTTTTAAATCAAGCAAGGCTAAGACGATGGAACAATTCACCTGTCCCCAAAGAATTCGTGTTCTATGCACTTGTAATGTGACCAGAAAAATAACTCACACAAACAATTCCATCAAGCATTCTCACGATTTTTCCCAAATCATTTACACGCATAGAACTTGGAAAACAATATTCACATCATCATTACTTCCATCAACTCAAACCCATAATGGATAATAAAACCGAATACCCAATACTGTCAAATCTCCTACAACAAGGATAGATTTCATTTCATTTACCCCTTTTTGTAAAGAAAATACCCAAATCGTATTCATCTCCAAAAGACAACTCAACCCAGAAATCATATCAAACATATCAACATTTTCATTTTACAAAAACACCCAACATAAGAGCAGAGTTCTTTTAATGAAGACGCTTAACAAAAAGAGCAAAACGGTTTAAAGAGGAGCTTAACATGCCTGTAAAATTTCTTGTTGCTTGAAGAAAACCGCGTCCGTGCCCACAGGAGTTACTCTTTTTCCACAAATGATAACAACAAGGTTTTCCCCAACTATCACCTTACTCACACAGCTCAAAGATAGCCGTGGTTACTCAAAACAACAACAACAATGCCTGAATGATTGCAGGTCGAAAGAACCTCCAAAGAAATGTAGAGCAAATACAAGAAACCCAAATGAACACGATAACCACAAAATTCCTCTTTCCCCTTTCCAAGGCGAGCTGGTCACCAAAACCAAGATCAATAAATGCATTAAATGCATTGCTTTTTCCTCTATCTCCACGCCACCACCGACTCAGGTTTGGCGAGTTCCACTTTTCAAATATTTGCATGTAATTTCATTTTTAACTACACTGCTAATTAGATATCCCCAACTCCCATGTTCCCGCCAAATTTGGCGTTCAAAACTTCAAGGACATCATTTAATGTCCTTTATTAAATTCTAAACCTTCTCTTCTTATCCGTTCATCAAAGATGTGTCTGTGAGGTCCCCTCCTTAGGTTAACAATAGTTTAGGTGGCATTGTCCATAGTTAGGTTTCCACCTAGGTCGCAAGTCATTAGGATTTGCAATAATTTACATCCCTTTTTTTTTTAATTTAAAATCCATATAGGTTAGTTGTTAGGCCATGGGTTAGAACTTAACCTCGTAGTGTTTTAGTTAATAGGTTCCTTAGTAAGTTTTACAAACTTACGTTCATATCCAGCGTAATGCAGGACGTTCGTTCGATGCTCGACATATCTATACCTTGTTCGCTTGCACCAAAACTCTTACTACCTTACGCTCTCTGGCGTTACTATTTGTATGTAGTTCAAAAATCGAACCTTTGCAAGTTCTCTCCAGTCTGGTTCTAGACTTCGTTCAAATTAGAAAGTAAATCAACAAAGTGATCAAAAAGAAGGCCGCAACATACCTTGGATCAATGGAATTGATTCAAGGTGTGCTGTCAATCAACAATAAGAGTTCATCAAACACATAAGCAGTTTGTTGTTTCGCACTTTGCAAAACACAAGTTATAATGACCTCCATCCCAAGTAAACAAGTTACAGTCAACAAGGGTTCAGATCAGTAACACATTCTTTTTAAGATTAAAAGATATATCACAACCTAATTATCCTCATTTCCACAGTTACAACATCACAAAAAGAGGTTATCATAGTAGCTTCTAAAAATCAAGACGTTACACTCATCCCCTCAAGGACATCTTCACAAAGATATGGCAGCCAACTATATGGCCCAAAGTGAGTTTTTTTCTCTGGTTGCTCGTCCATAATAGAGTCTTGATTGGGGATCGTCTTATGAAAAGAGGGTTTAATGGGCCTTTTAGATGTATCTTATGTTTGGACCATGAGGAAAATCTATCTCACTTGTTCCTCCAATGCCCGAAGGTGATTCCCTTATGGCAGCTCTTGGCTAAATTATTCAACATTCCTTGGACCACCCTTGGGACTCTTGAACAACTCTTTAGAGATTGGCAAAGACATCTTCCCAAAGGTCAGAACCTATGTCCAACTTTATATGTTAGCATTTCTCTTCTTCTTTGGAATATCTGGAAAGAAAGAAACAACCGAATATTTCAGCAGGCTAGTAGAGATATCTACTATGTGTGGGAGAGAACCAAGATTAACGTTGCTGAAAGTATTAAGCACAAAATTTCTTTACCTTCAACCCTCACCCCAGAATGGGAGTCTATATGCCATCAGCTTTCTGTTCAACCCAGACAGTCCACAATGCCAGTGTTCCAAAGCCTGAAGAAAGATAGAAAACGAGAAAGATGGAAACCTCCCCCACTAGGATATGGAAAATTGAACACTGATGGGGCCTCAAGGGGAAATCCAGGTTTGGCAGCTATAGGAGGTATTGGTTGTACAACGGACAACATGGTGACCTTTTTATTTGCTGAAAAACTGGGTTATACTACTAATAATGTAGCGGAGATCAAAGCTGTATACAAAGGAATGCAAGAGGCTTTGAGAAGTGGTTGGCAAAGACTGCAAATTGAATTGGATTCTCAGGTGATTGTAAATTTGCTATCACATTCAGGAGGTGATCAAAGCCCAAATTGGAAAATTGATCATGAACTGTGGAAAATTAAAACTTTGCAGACTCACTTTCAAGAAGTGCAATATATCCACATACCCAGAGAAGGAAACAAAGTAGCGGATGGCTTGGCTAATTGGGCTCTTGATAATCACAACCTTATCTGCTATGGCTATCTGCTATTATACCCAGCCAAGCATCCGCATACCCGAGAAGGAACCAAAGTTGTGGATGGCTTGGCTAATTGGGCTCTTGATAATCGCAACCTTATCTTCATCATTTGCATTCAAATGATGAAGAAGATGTTTCTGAATACATCTCTATGATGAAAAACGTAAAACAAGAATACAACAAGACATGTGTCAAAATTGAAGATGATATGTTAATCTATGTTATTTTGAATGGGCTAAGTTCAACTTGTATAAACTTTCTAGAAATGATAATCACAACCTTATCTGCTATGGCTATCTGCCATTATGGTGGTCAGATAAGACACAAAAGGAATCCAACAAATTCTTACTTTTGATTTCTTAGCATAAGAATTTCCACGTTTTCTTTTGTTTGTAATGCCCAGGTCTGGTCTATTAGTTTTCAGGCTTGACACAGCCAAATTTGTACTCTTTGATTTATCATTAATGTGAATGGGATTTTTTTTTAAAAATATTTATCTAAAATGACATTTATTTAAGGGTTGTCTCATACAAGATGCATGCTCCTATACTAACAAACCAATGAACTCATTTGCATTCAAATGATGAAGAAGATGTTTCTGAATACATCTCTACGATGAAAAACATAAAACAAGAATACAACAATACATGTGTCAAAATTGAAGATGATATGTTAATCTCTGTTATTTTGAATGGGCTAAGTTTAACTTATGCAAACTTCCTGGAAATGTTGCAACTCGGTGATAAAATTAATAATGCAACATTTGATTCCATCTCTAAATTGCCTCTCAACATGAGCGATAATTCACAAAGTAAAAAAGTGGTAAAGTTACAAAATGAAAATATGTTTACTTTACAAAGGTAGGATAATACACTGTAGAAACGAAACATGAGAAAATGAAGCATTTTCCAAAGCATTCTCCACATTCCTCCAAACATAAACATCACCATAAGCATTCTTCTCGGATGATTGGTTAAGTGACTTTTCCTCATCTTCAAGTATTGGCAGTGAGAAATCATCTACCAAATCCAAGAAAAAGGCACCATGCTATAACTGTTGTGGTATGGGACATTATGCCCATGAATGCCATTCAAGAAACGATCCTCCAACCATAGAAGGAAGAAGCACATTATATTACTCACTCTAATGGAGCTTCTTCTGATTACTCCAATTATTTTGTTTATTCTGACACATATCTAATCAAAAAGCCTCCTAGATGGCCAAAGCCTTTGGTTTAGATGGATTTGAAAACATCTTCCGAGTGAACAAGAGACTCATCCGTCTTGAGTGAGATGCTAACTTGAAGACAGAGTTTTGTGATTGTAGCGACTTTTGGATTGGTTTTATTGTTTTCTGTCCAATTTTGGGTCTTCAATTCTTTGATATCTTGGATGAGGTGCAAATCGAGTTGTTTAATTGTTTTTCTCACTACATAGCTTCTCACCTCATGTTTGATATGGGGAAGATATTGTATTAGTCTTCAATCAGTCATCAGTGATTGTACAAGCTAATAGTGTTGCCAACCCCGGTAGTTTTGAGCAAAATGGAGTCAATGTTGATGGGCATCAAAGTAGATGTGCCATACAAAGGTACTGAATTATCACTGAGATAGGGTTGATGTAGTTGAGCAAACCATGATTGTGTTTATACTATAGTACAAGAATGGATGGTCAGAGGGGATGAACACGCTGAAGATGCTGCTCATCATTTGTGTCACGATTTGCAGATCACAAGCTTTACACATGATGGCAGAAAGCCAGATCTTATCATTTGATCAGGTTAGTGCCTATTTGTTACAGAAGGAACACATGCAGACACAAACGAGTGACTTTACTTTTGCTAAACAAAGAGTGCATTTGCTGCATAGTTGAAGGGGAAGTGGAAATGTAACCCTAAAGGATCTACTTCAAAATATCAGGTGACATGCAATTATTGTCATAAGGTCGGGCTTGTCAAGAGGGCTTGTGGGAAGCAACAATGTGATCTTTCCCACATCAAAAGGCCGTGGGGTCAAGAAAATGTGGCAGTAGTTGAAAATGAACGAGATTTTGAGGAAGAGTATGCTCTCGTGGCATCATACTCGAACAATAGTGTTGCCGAGTTGTTGGTTCATTGATTTTGGTGTATCCAAACATTTTTCATGTTGTAGGGATTTTTATGTAAAATTTACTGCAAATACAAATATTTTTGATTCAGTTTTAGATGATGGGGTGTCACTTGCAGTAGAGGGGCTAAGAGATAGCTGTGTAGTGTTGAATGATGCTGAAAAAATCATAGTAAGGAATGTCAGATACGTTCCTAGCATGAATAAAAATCTTGTCTATTAATTAGTTAATAGAAAATCCCAACATTATTGGGAATTTCTTTGGGAATAAGTGTATGCATTTAATGCGAAACAAGATTGGGTAGTTGCTGTAGGCATTGGGCAAGGTGACATGTATAGACTTGTTGACCTTGTCACAATCAACCTACATGCACTAGTTGTGGAGGGAGACTCCATTATGCAAGAGTTGTGGGAGGTTGAAATGCCTCGTGTGGGAGGATGAAATGCCTCAATCAAATGTGTGGTTAGTTGTAGAGGGAGACTCTACTATCCAACATGTGCAGGAGGATAAAATACCTCAATCAAAGGCACTGCTAGGAGGACTGGAAACAAGATTGTTAATCCAACAGAGCATGTTCATTTTGCTCTCACTTCTAATCTTTTTACGGTATTTGAATCACAACAATATTCTAAAGCAAAAGGCAAACTTGAATGGGAGATTGCCATGCAAGTTTAATATAACACCGTGACGAAGTATCATGCTTAGGAGTCATGGAACTACGGCTATGTGAGTTGGTGAAATTACGGCTAGGCGAACAACCCATTGGATTCAAATGGGTGTACGAAATCGAATGCAAAGCCAATGATACTTTGAACAGTACAAGGATTGTCTTGTTGTGAAAGGTTTTTCACAATAAGAGGGAATAGATTATGAGGAGATATTTACTATTAATGTGAAGACGGTCATATTTTAGTTGCTAATCTCTATAGCAACTTAGTTTGGTTGGAAGGTGTCCTAGTGGATGAAAAGAGTATCTTCCTAAATAGAGATTTGGATGAGGTCATTTACATGGTGTACCCTGAAGGTTTTCAGGTACCTAGTCATTATCATTTGGTTTGCAAATTGATTAAGTCTATGCAAGGACTTTTGGTTTATCAAAATTGATCAACATCTACAAGATTCTAAATTCAAAAGGAGCCTTTTTGATCCGAATCTTTATGTTTTGCAATATGTCATCAATGGAGTTCTTGACTTTGGTTTTTATATAGGACAACAAATTTCAAATTGACAGATTATGCAGACTTTGATTGGGCAGGATCAGTTGATACTCGGAGGTCTACTAACAAGTACAAATTTAATGACTAAACCTCTTAGTCCCATTTTATTTTAATTTTTTTGGGACAAACTCAAAGTAGTCTCCACTTTAGTCATTATTAATGATTAAATAATGTAAGCTAGTTATTCACATATAGCAAACTCACCAAAACATGTAACTTCTTTATGTTTAGTAAATAACAGACACACATGAGTATGTCAGTGTCCCATATGCCTTCCATTCTCCTTCTGAATCTTACTAACATTCACTGGTCATCTTTGTTTCCAGCGGGGTGACATGTTTCTTTCAAGGCTTCTACAAAACATTAAAGGAATCTACTAGGGTAAAGATCATTCTCATGTCAAATGCGGTAGTTATTCTGACATTTTTTCATAGACAAGGAAACTCTTGGAAGTGCAAAGGTAACCTTTTCTAAATCAGAAAATGAATTGAGGACATTGTAGGAGCATATTAGATTAATTCAGTTATCTAGGGCATCAACATCAATCTTGCCTTCAAATATATGAATATCCTAAAATTGTACCTTATATGGCATCTGGCCTCCAAACAACGTATTGTTAAAGAAGTTGATGGGTCTGAAGTGGATTGTACTTGCTATATAAGTTGAGCGAAGTGATCAATCAATTCGGTCTATTTGTTGTAGAAGTGGTGAAACGATCAATCAATTCGGTCATTTCACATGGGTAGTGTTGCTCAAGTCATATCTTGTCACTACAAAACATTCTCTATCTACTATTGAAAGATTATTAAAGTCAACACATTTGGCATAGATTTTTCTTCCATTTGCTGGGTTCATGGGAAGTCCCAGTAAAGATGAGGAACACAGGTTTCGGGACCAAGCTCCTTCTACTGAGATGTCATGTGAGTCCTCCATTAGACCACGAGATGATCATAATCCCAAACCCTTCTGCACTAAAAGAGGGAGGGGAAGGAAGTGGGCGATACTTCAGAAAACAACCAATTTAATGGAGGAGACAACATGCATGCAGAGAATGAAATAAAAAAATATGGTAGACACAAGTTTTGTAACCGATGTCATTGAAATGTGTGCACCCTTGACTATATCACCAAGTTTTGGGAAACTTGGCTATATCAGCAACAACAATAAGAATGTCTCCAAGGTGTGGGATCTTGGCTCTTTGAGACAAACCTCCGGAGAAGGCTAGCTCGCTCACCTATCCACTCTAATGCTAACATTAACCACCTCTAGTCTAACAAATGACAGAGAAAAGGGGAAGAAAGAGGAATGAAGTAAACTAAAAGTATGGTAATGCACCAAAATAAATGGCGTCTCTCTCCTTGGGATGAACAACAGGAGGACAAACAGAATGTAAAGCCAAAAGGGCAGAACATAGCGATAATCAACCTTGTATTATATCAGACTTCCATATTCTCCATTTTCTAGAGACAACGAGCTCCGAATATAGCTCACACACAACGTGAAATGACAGAACAAAGAGGCAAGATAGCAATAATAGAAGCCAAAGGGCATAAAATAGCCACAACAAACATCATATTAATGTCTAGGGGTATGCACAAATCGATTACAACCATCAAGAAGGCACTGAGTGCATTGTACTAGTCCAAACAAGAGGTTTGTAACTCAAAATGTTTGGAAATCCAAAAGGGCAAAGTAACCTTGCATTCAAGAGAGGATCATTTACAATAAAAACCCAGCCAACTATATAGAAGAGAAAGAGAGGAGAGAGAGGGGGAAATAAAAAGATGCTCCAAAATATCTCGTTTTCGCATGTTTATCTTTTCCACATAGCTTCCAAGTCCTGTAAGGTTGTTCAAACTGAAAAGATTTGCCCAAAAGCACTCATCAACATATTCCAAGGGATCTTCAAAGGTGTGATGATGATACCAAGCCATGAATCATGACTTGAGAGATATTTAGCCATAAACCCTACTAAAACAATCGTGGAAAGCTAACCGACTTGATTCAAGCTTGAGAGATGCCTCCACTTATAAAGGGTGAGGAGATACTTGCTTGAGATTGATCTCGAGAAGACAAAAATTCAATCCTGCGAGATTAGGGAGTAAAGTGAAAATGAGGCTGCCACCTGGTTGAAAAGGTCATGATTTCACCCACTAGACCTCTGTAACAGGTCATCTCATGTTTAACAACTTGTCCAAGTCTTTTAAATGCATTCTGGTGAGTCCACAAAGTATATTCAGCTCGAAGACATCTTTTGAAGATGATTAGAGTGACCTAAAAGCATCGACAAAAATCTGGGTGCCATTAAACTGAGAAAACCAGCTGGAAACTGCCTCAATTTTTTGTCATGGAGTTCTCTTTGTTCCCTCCACCATCTTCACTAAAAATATGCTCAACATGTAGCTCTCCTCAAGAGCTTTCCGTTGATACAACATGTAGGCGAAATGGATCCTGGAGTAAAATGATATGAGCCAAAAACTAGATTCAAGTTGTGCTGCCATGATGACATCCCTGAGCTCATAGTTGCATTAAGATAAGCCTTCAAATTTAGGCTAGTGACAAGCTCTGCCAACGAATATTCGGCCTCATGGATTATCGCCACATGTAGCTCATTGGTGTCTTGGCTTGGCAAGCGAGTAGTCATTAACCCGTGGGAAGTCTCTGAAAGCCGGGAGTGTTGATTACTACCATGTGTCTCCTATTAGGAATAATATTAATTGTTAGTGCTTCATTGGGTGATTATTATATTATTAAATATGTTATATTGTTAGAGGTTTACTTTGTTTGTTATACCCAATTCTCTTTACCGGGTTACTTCTTGTTTTGACTTCCTATTTAGTAGGAAGTTGGTTTGTTGTTTCTATGGCTATATAATAGCCGGTGTAATATTCCTGTGAGTATGCTGAATAGAAGATCATTTTGTTTGTGACAATCTGTGCTTTTACCATCATCTCCGTTGCTAGTTGTCATGCATCGGTAGCTTGTTTTGTGCTGAACTTTAACACAAGGGCTTGAGGACATGGGAGCGCAAAGTGTCAATGTTTGTGACTTGGTAGGCATCGGTGAAGTTGCCAAAGATTATATGGAGTGGTTAACTTGCAAGTAGTTTGAGGGAAGCAGTCCAGCCAATGATTGCCACGTAGTTGCCTACAATAGTCGTCGCCGATCAGTTCCAAGTAAGTCCGCCATGCCTAAGCCTCTTACCAATACCTCTGACTTTGTTGATTGATGCCACATGGAGTCAATCAGTGTTCCGCAATGTTTTAAGACTTGGGGAAGTGTGCAGAGGTTGCAGAACATGGGAATGCCAATAGGCGACACTAGTTGCTTATCAATTTCTCCGTTTAAACTTTGAAAGCAGCGAAGTCCTAGTTGTTGTGTCCCGTTTAAGCTCAATAAAATTTGACTTGCCACCTGCAATAATACAAAGGACTTAAACGTTTTTGCCCATCATGAAGCCAAAAAACCATTAAAATGACTAAGTTCTTTAAAATTTGGCATGTGCAGACTTAGAGCAACCTTATGCAAGCTGTTTAGACAAATTTAAACACGAGGGTGTCCCCAAAAATACTTGTACAACTCTTTAGAAATCCTCCAAGTCTTTGCAATCAAAATCAGTTGTCCAAAAATAAGCAGGGGTGCTTATTTTGACAACATTTCTGGCGACTTAGAGGGGTCATCTCCCTGCTAGATGGATGACTAGTAGCCTTTTGGTATCCATTTGGCATGGAGTCGAGCATAAAACTTTGAAACTCAGCTTTTGAAGGTGAAAAAACTCTTAGAGACTGCAACCTTCTGCCTTGCAAATGTTTAAACTGAAACTCCATTTGAATCCGAAGTTTTTGACCATGAAAGGGTCTCAAGACTCCCTCCAATTTCTTTTCAAGCTCTGAAAGCTTAGAACTCTGTAACAGACATCAATATCTGAAGATGTAAACTGTGAAAAGCTCCCAAAAGTGGCTCAACAAAAACTATTTACATGAGAAAAATATACATATTTCAATTGAAATATGCAGAGTGTGCAAAGCACTTGTTATGCCTAAGGTAGACCCTAAACTACTCCTACTTTAACCATGCACAAAAATAACTAAACAAAGCCAAATATTGGCTGAGAGAACTAGCTTCTCTTTCTGACGAACTTAGTCCATGAGATCACCTTGGGAAGACTCGTGTCAAGTGAGAAGAATTGAAAACCAAGTCTGCATGTTCTCCATTTTCATGTCAGCTCCAATAGACAAATATGTCTTTGTTTGATTATCTTCTTCTATGGAAACCATGAAGTTGTCAATGACGTTTTGTCGCTCTTCCTCATACTCTGAAGTGAACATGACTGGTGGCAACTGATCTTGGCTCTAAACTGGTTAAGTACTTAATAGGACATCCAAGTTTTAGAACCAAAGGACTGCATTCTTTGATCTGCCCATATGATCGGTGTTTAGTTTCAAAAATAGAGTTTGCAAGCATATCATCTTTCATTTTAAGCTCTATCAAACCGGTGATTTTCTCCATAATCTCATCCCATGAAGGTTCTGCAAGTAGGGACAAGGTCTGATCATTATATCCACCTTCAATGGAAGCCATTAATCTATCAAACTCTTCTTCATCCGGTTGTGTATTTGTCTGAACCTCATTGGTGTTATATAGTTCTTGATTTGCTTCAGGCTCAAGAGAGGTCCTGACAACAAGAAAACTTTGATTGGATTCAGATAGAAGATTCGTGAGTTAAATGGTCCTTCAGCTGCCAAATCTTCAAGATCAGACAACAACTCTTGGCTTTCACTTTCCAAATCTGTCTGATCTTTTCCTTCTTCTATGAAAGCCATTAAGTCAGAAAAGATGTCCTCATTGAGAATGTTTGGGAGATTTTGTAACTTATCTTCCTCTGATTTCCTCTCTTCAAACATATCTCCTTCCACATATTAGAATATAAGGCTTATTTATTGGTGCTAGTTTAATATTTGTTAAATATTAACTAATAAACGGTTGAAAGTACTTCAACCACTTTGTAACCATTTTTCATTTAATAAAATGACAGACTTACAATGATAATGTGTGCATTCCAGTTTCTCTTCGTCCGTTCTTTGTACATTCTATTCTTTCTTTATTCTTGCTCTCTCCGCATATTCTAACATTGGTATTAGAGCAGGGCAAGCAAGGAGAAAGAGAAGGGAAAAAGATCTCAATTCTGATAGGGCAAAAACATGAATCACATAGTTGTGAGGGTAGAAAAAGGGCATGAATGCGAGTTTTAAATGCCATTGAAGGCTCAGTTGAGCTTTGCAGGTTTGAAAGGCCATTGAAGTCACAGACTAGGGCATGTGAAAATACAATTGAAATCTTCATTTCCCCCATCGCCATACGAAAATAAAATCAGGAAGTTTTACAGTCATGTCAAAAGCCAGTCACGCAGTTTTACAGTCGCTTGTGAAAGTGATCGTGAGGGCCTGCAAGGGATCACAAGGGAAGGAAAAATACTTTGGAACGACATCAAAGAACAACCAAAATAGTCTCGCGAATACTAAGATTGCTGCTGCGAATCTCAATTACCAGTCGCAAATCCTGTGCTAGGTCATGAATTTCAGTAGAACACACTATCGCGAGAGTACCCAATGCAAATATCTATGGTCGATTTAATATTTGGGTCGGTTTAGAGAATATATTAGGGCAAAGTTTAAGGCACAATCGACGCCATTAAAGACAACTTAGATGCCTTTGAAGGCACAACCGACGAAGTCATCATTTGCACCATGAATAACAGTCACGAGGATAAATAACACTCAAATTCATGAATAGGGCACAAGATACAAATTTAACTGTTTTAATACAATTGCGAATAGGTTTCAGACTGTCATGACTCGTAGGGCATAAATAAAGATAGTCTTGACTCTCTTTTTGCAAGGACAGATCGAGAATAGAGAAATTGACACTCTATTCTATCAAAATGCAAGGACAGTTCGAGAATAGAGAATTATTATTATTATTTTTGTTGCTGCTGAAGTCAAAAATTCAGAATATAGACTGTAATAAAATAATACATGACACAAAAGGAAGAACGATTATAGCCATTGTTGAAAATCCACTAGATGCTGAAATTGATGAACTCACTGATAGAGAATGCATATTTTAAAAGAATCACAATGCTTTGAAGTCATGAAGGAATCCAGTGAAGGTAAAACTCGTCATGGATGGTTGTCTAGATAGTTCAGGAGTCTATGGATCTCGAAAATTTACTCTTGTGAGGGTCATGAGACAATTTGATGGAGCATTGTGGGAGTAGCTCGGTATGGATGGTTGTCCAACAATTTGGGAGATTCTGTAATTTGAGAGTTCGGGAGGTGGAATTTGGGAACTTGGGAATTCAGCTTGGGAACTACACCTTTACGAGGGTCAGGGAGGCAACTTGATGGAGTTCTACCTGGTCAAAGCATTGTTTTCAAAGGGAAAGCTTCTGAAGAATGCGTGGTCTTGGTTGGTTCTGTTATTTTAATCTTCTGTCAATATGTTCTATAGTGTAAGCCTTAAGAGGGGGTATTAGAATATAAGGCTTATTTATTAGTGTTAGTTTAATATTAGTTAAATATTAACTAATAAACGGTTGAAACTACTTCAACCACTTTGTAACCATTTTTTTCATAATAAAATGATGGACACACAATGATAATGTGTGCATTCCGGTATCTCTTCATCCATTCTTTGTAGATTCTAGTACTTCTTTATTCCTTCTCTTTTTGCATATTCTAACACCACATTTGGGCCTGCACTCTTTCTTTTCTGCTTGAAACACAAAGTTTACCAGCTTAATATCTTCCTCCTTAGGCTCTATAGGAAGGCAAAGCTTGATCATCATAGCCATCTCCAATAAAAGTAAGAAGCTTTCAATGATGCTGTCTTGTCTCTGCAAACCCAAGTCTGAACTCCTCTTGCTCATGGTAGTCCTCCAAGTAGGCTGAATAATTTGACATTAAAGGCTTCTTGGAGAGTTGTAGCTTATCTCCCTCATCTTTAGTTTCAAACTCAAAGAATACCTCTTCTTCTTCACCCTTCAGATCTGGTTTAGAAAACAAATCCTCTTTGTCACGTTTCAGATTAGAAGGTACCTTTGTCCGATCAGACCTACAACCCTCTAGGGCATCAATAAGGTTTTCTCTATATTTTTTAATCAATTTGATCATCCTTGGAGTTAAGAACTTCCTTATCCTCATACTTAGGCTCATTCGAAACATCCTTAACTCTAGATTCATCAACATTAATAACAGGGTTTCCTTTAAAGAATTCAACTAAGGCTGCATGATCATCAGATCCAGATTTATTCCAATTTGAAATGAACATCTTATGATATTCAACAATGGGACTTACTTCAGCTGGGTTTGGTTCATTTGTAGATGGTGGGTTGCTACTTGACTTTTGAGGAAGTTTTTTGATCTCAAACTCTATGCTCTCATCTTTGAAACTTTGCAACTGTTCTTCTTTGCTTGGTTGCCCCCAGACTGCCTCTCCAAGTGTGCTTGTGCATTTTCTTGCTCAGAATGATGGAGAATATCCCTACTTACCACCAAAAGTTTAGTTCCGGGCTTATCAAGGACTGGCCACTGGGCTGGCCAAACAGTTGGCCATTCAAATGATCTTGTTTGCTCATTATGATTTGCTGAATTTTTGTCATGAAGCTCAGTGGAATTAGTCAACACTTTAGGTGAGGGTGGGGTGGGTATATATTGCTGCAAATGGTAATGTTTAAACGAGTCTTTTACATAGCCACATGGATCAAAATCCAAGCAATGGGGGAAGGATGGTCTCTTGGGTTGCTCTTGTAGAGGCTTAACAAATGCAAGGGAATGGTTCCTCTTAGGAGGAAGATAACTCTCATGAGGGTCTAAGAAATGACAAGAGACATAAGTTTCAGGTTGAGGAGGCTGTATGGCCTCAAAAGCTTTAGTAGGATGGCTAGGTGAGTCTGGTGAAGGGTTTCCCCATGGATAGAGCTCCTTAGGACCTGGTTGCATAGCATCAAACCTTGCTCCCAACTCTTGCATTTTCATCAGGTTCCAACTTCCCAATCATGATTTCCATCTTTGGTTGAGGGTTAAAAGAGCATGGCAAAGGGTAATCCCACAGACAGGATCCCTTAATACCAGGGTGTTTAGCTCCCTTTTCCTCCAAAAGCTGACGTGCTTTTGTATACTCTTCTCCATGACTTGAACCCGCAACTATACATTAAGATCAGGGATGAAACCTCCTTTACCATGGGCACATTCTTGTTCTTGTAAATCACCATAGTTGGAGAGTATACATATGGGTTGGCTTGACTTGGTGCATATGTATATCCATCAAAATAAGGGTCATAATTCTGATAATCTGAGAAACTTTGGGTAAATGGAGAAGGAGGGGGATGGAAATGTGGCTGCACATAAGAGTTCCAAGTAGGGAAGGAAACAACCATGACTGCATAACTTCATGAAATGGGGAATAAAGAATGGGAATGGAAATGGAAGTGGTCTGCAGATGAGTGGAATGAATTCTTAAGATCAGTGGAGTCACCAGGTGCTTGATGTTTAGGTTCACAAACCAAATGAGCCAAGAACACACCAAATCTCAGTTATATAAACAGGAAAAACACATCTCCTTGTCTAAAAATACTTAAATTGTCTCAACAAGAACACATGTTAATCTGCAATGGGGCATTTAAAATAGATGGAAACCAAATCCACAAAAAAATTTCAAGCAAACTGGTCCTCGCTGTGCGTACTTGAAATTATTGTCACTGAAATGTGTGCACCTTTGACTAGATCACCGAGTTTTGGGAAAGTTGGCTATCTCACGAACAACAATGGGAATGTCTCCAAGGTGTAGGACCTTGGCTTCTTGAGACAAACCTTCGGAGAAGGCTGACTTCCTCACCTATCTACTTTAATGCTAACACTAACCTACTCTAGTCTAACAAATGGCAGGGAAAAGGGGAAGAAAGAGGCATGAAGTAATCTAAAAGGATGGTGATGCACCAAAATAAATGGTCTCTCCTTGAGACGAAGAACAAGAGGAGAAACACCGTATAAAGCCAGAAGGGCAGAACAAAGCCACAATCAACCTTCTATCATATTAGACTTCCATATTCACCATTTTCTAGACATAGGGATATAAAACTCTGCAAATAGGGCTCACACACAACATGAAATGACAGAATAAAGAGGCAAGATAATAATAATAGAAGCCAAAGGGCAGAAAAGAGCCACAATAAACATCATATTAATGTCTAGAAGTATGCACAGTCTGTTACAACCATCAAGAAGGCATTGAGTGCATTGCACAAGTCCAAACTAGAGGTCTGCAACTTAGAATGTTTGGAAACCCAAAAGTACAGAGTAACCTTGCATTCAGGAGAGGATCATTTACAATAAAACTTAGCCAAGAGAGGACCATTTACAATTTTACAATAAAACTTAGCCAACTATATAGAAGAGGAGAGGAGAGAGAGAGAGACGCGAATCAAAAGATGCTCTAAAATATCTCCTTTTCACACATTTATCTTTTCCACATAGCTTCTAAGGCCTGCAAGGTTGTTCAAACTAAAAAAATTCGCCCAAGAGCACTTCTCAACATATTCCAAGGGATCTTCAAAGGTGTGATAATTACACCAAGCCATGTATCGTGACTTGAGAGGTATTTAACCATAAACCCTACTAAAACCCTCATGGAAAGCTAACTGATTTGATTCATGCTTGAGAGATGCCTCCACTTGCAAAGAGTGAGGAGATATTTGCTTGAGAATGATCTCTGAGAAGACAACAATTCAATCCCACGAGATCAACGAGTAAAGTGAAGATTAGGTTGCCACCTATTTAAAAAGGTCATGATTTCACCTTTTAGACCTCTGTGACAGGTCATCTCATCTTTAACAACTTGTTCAAGTCTTTTAAATGCATTTTGTTGAGTCGATAAGGTATATTCAGCTCAAAGACACCTTTTGAAGATGACTAGAGTGACTTAGAAGCATCAACAAAGAATTTGGGCGCCATTGAACTGAGAAAACCAGCTAGAAACCCGCTTCAAACTTCTGTCATGGAGTTCTCCTTGGTCCCTTCACCATCTTCACTAAAAATATGCTTAACATGTAGCTCTCCTCAAGAGCTTCTTTCCATTGATACCATGTGTAGGTGAAATGGATCCCCGAGTAAAAGATATGAGCCAAAAGCTAGACTCAAGCCGTGCTGCCATGATGATGCCCCCAAGCTCATATTTGCATTAAGATAAGCCGTCAAATTTAGGCTAGTGGCAAGCTCTGCCAACAAATATTTGGCTTCATGGATTATCACCACTTGTAGCTCATCGGTGTCTCGTCCTTGCGAGCGAGTGGTTGTTAAGCTATGGTAAGTCTATGGAAGTCGAGAGTGTTGATTATTGCCACGTGTCTTCGTTGCGGTTGTCATGCATTTGTGGCTTGCTTTATGCCGAACTTTAACACAAGAGCTTGAGGATTCTCGCAGCGTGTAGAGCATCGATGCTTGCGACTTGGTAGTCGGTGACTTCAAGCGGCATCGATGAAGTCACCAAAGACCATATGGAGTGGTTAACTTACGAGTAGTTTGAGCGAAGTGGGCAAAGCCAATGAATATCACATGGATGCAGGATAGCTATTGCCGATTGGTGCCATGTAAGTCCGTCATGCGTAAGCCTCTAACAAACCACTGTGAGCTCATCGATTGATTCCACGTGGCATCAATAGGTGTTCCGCAATGTTTTAAGACTTGGCGAAGAGTGTAGAGGTTGCGAAATAGGGGAATATTGATAGGCAACACTTGTCACTTATCGGTTTTTCCATTTAAATTTTGAAAGCGGCTAAGCTCTGTTGTTGCGAAGGTGCCATGTATCCCTTTTATGTTCAATAAAATTTGACTTATATCCCAATATAAAACAAAGGACTTGAGCGTTTTTGCCCGTCATGAAGCCAAAATGCCATGAAAATGAGTAAGTCCTTTAAGATTTGGCACGTGCAGTCTTAGAGCTGCTTTATGCAAGCCACTTATACAAATTTAAACACAAGGGTGTCCCTAAAACTACCTGCTTAACTCCTTAGAAAGCCTCCAAGTCTTTGCAAACAAAATCATTTGTCCAAAAATAAGCAAGGGTGCTTATTTTGACAACAATCACCAATGTAAATCTTCATTTCTTGAATGAGATCCTTGGACATATTTACCTCAACATGTACTTGTAGATTTGGGACAGCACTACATTAGTAGTTTGGGCCACAAATGGTTAAATTAGCCAAGGGCCTCCCAATATTGTGTACCAATTCCCAACATGAAGTGGCAGTAAACATAATTTAATTCAAAGAAAAAAAAATGAGGTATTTTGGTAGTGAAAGTGTTAAAAATAGGGGACCAACTCATGAGTGCAAGCCACGACCACAACAAAAATATCTTGTCTGATCCAAGAAGGCAAGTAGAGCAAATGGATTTTCTCCAATGTGGATCCAAGAAGTAGCTAACTGAGTTTTCTGTAGCAATAGATATTGAGTAGTCGTGAGAATTAACAGAGAAAAGTGTTGCTTATTGTTCCAAAAACACGAGAAGCAACTTCTAGGGCAGAGCATGAGCTCAAACGTGTGTGTTCCACATATATATGGTATATCGTATGATCCAAACGCCGTCAATGTTGTGTTCCCCATAGTTCAGATACTAACAAACTTAGGTGCATATCCCATTGTAGTTTAGTTGTCTTTATCTGTTAAGTATATGACCCTGACATACTTGGCTTAGAAGAGACACCAAACAAGGCCTCTACGAAATGAAATAGGGTAAGCAGAGCCTTGGAGGGGTCCATAATCTGGTTGAAATGTCAAAACAATCAACTTGTTCGATAAAAAAATGGGGCCAAAGGTGTTGTTTATGTGACAAGTTGTATACATCTTTCATAAAAAATTTGCATTTTATGTAGATGCTGTATAAAAGTTCTAAAAAAAAGCAGCAGATTACCTAGGAGTAACTCAAAGTTCTTCAAAAAATAAATGTAAAGAGCACTGGCAATTTCTATTGAGGCGACTAATCCCTTGAATATTAACAACCTGCCATAGCAAGATGAATCTTCAGAAAAACAGAACTTGAGCCTTTGAAAGTCCATGGCTGCATGTCCCTGAAAGGACCATAGTTGTAAGTATAAATATAACAAAACACAACAAAAAGATAGAACTTTGCGAAAACATTGACAACGATCAAAAAGCTGGTTATTAATCTACACTGAAATTGTTCTCAGCTTGTGATGCTGTTGTAAGATGCCTGTCTTTAGCTCCAACCTATAGATCTTCTTGGGGATACAGAGTTTGGGCATATGAAGCTGGAGAGAAGAGAGCTGACATTTAGATTTTGTGACCATTTGCAATAGGTAGCTCTCCAAATCTGTTTATATGGGTTTCCATAATAAATAGATCGAGTATGGGAGAGGCAGATAAATAGAAAATGTAAATGGGCTGTATGGATATCCAAGAGGTTGTGAGGACCTCACAAAACTAATTTGGCAGTTACAAGGATTGTTGCATGTCTATGCTGTGCCATTTAGCCTTAGGGAAGTGTTTGTCTAAAAATAATAAAGATTAGGGATACAAGAGGCACAGAATGAGGGCGAGTCAGGGAACTGGTACTGTAGCCAGTCTGAATTGAATTGTAGTCCTGCACTTTCCACATGAAGGTTAGGGAGGGTGTAATACCTAATCTCAGGTCATTGGTGTGCAATTTTTTCATCACAGATTGCATGTCAGGAATATATCAGCTCATTAGCTGATCTGGGAAGTATTTTCATTTTTGGGCACTTCCTCATGTCAAGTGCCTTCCAACTATGTATTTTTCAGAATTCATCTGAAAATGTTCCGATGTATACACACTGTAAAATTTCAATAAATTACAAATCTAAGGTTCCCAAAATGGTTGGTTAGCTCTCCAAGGTAATGTTGAATTGTGATACTCAGATTTTGAAGAATAGGTATATTACAAACACTAGTAGGCGAGTCCTCCATGTCATTACAGTTGTCAATAGTAATCTCAATGAGGACAACTTTGAAGAGACCCCAATATCTGATGCATGCTTAATGTCATCACCGTAAGGGCGACCTTAGTTTTGAAAACTTTGTGGTCACTGTATGCTTGTATTAACTTCACGTCCTTTTGGAGAAGGTGATTAAAAATTGCGTCATTTTGGACGTACGGTGGAGTTTCAAGCACAACACAGTGAGGTGGCTAGATTGGTATACCACTTGCCTCCAGTCAGTGGGATTTTGAGAAATGTAACAGAATCATTAATCAATATGGTATGTGATGAATTCAAGATAGGTGCCTCAAGATGGATGTATTCAAGTCATTTGCACTAGTGTGTGTATATAAAGGACCTACAAATATATATGTATGTATGTTTGTATATCTATACATGTATATATACATACATGCATGTATATATATGTATATATATATACATGTATACGTACATGTATATATATGTACATCTAAGTAGATGTATATATACAACTACTTATGAATTGGATCGTAAGTCGAATGCCGCCCCATCTCCATGGCTCCGCCCACTCGGCATACGCTTCTCCATTTGCTCAGGCCCTTGAACGATATCGAACAAGGCCCAGTTCTTGGTAGTATTAGGTCCCTTAGATAGTGTCTTTGAGAAATGACCGGGTTTAGCCCATTTTTCAAAAGATGTTTTAATAGGATCCCTCTCCACAACAATCTTTACTTCTGGTTCCGGTGAACGAATGATCATTGAGTTCTCCTCTTTCCAGACGAGACATGAGAAAAAACCTGCCCGTCCTCGAAGCAAGCATCACATCAAGGGAGTGCCCGAGCAGTACCTGAGCCACCATATTGATATATAGGGAAGCGGTTTGGTATTAAATTGGGGAGTGGGCTATCTGAGCTATCTGGGGTGGATGGATGGGATCTAGTCGACCGGGCGTACAGTTTGTATATATATGTATGTATATATACATGTATAGATACATACATATGCATAGATACATTCGTATGTATCTATACATGTGTATATACACACACATATATACATGTATATATCCACATGTATATCTATACATATATACATGTATGCATACGTATGTATATACATGTATATATACATATATTTGTAAACATATACATGTATAGATACATACATATTTGTAGGTTCTTTATATACACACACACACTAACACAAATATCTTAAATACATCTATCACAAAAAGTTGAGAGATATCATCTCGAGGCACCTATCTTGAACTCATCACATACCATATTGATTAATAACTCTGTTACATTTCTCAAAATCCCGCTGACTGGAGACGTGGCATACCAATCTAGCACACACACACACACACACACTCTCTCTCTCTCTCTCATATATGTTTTATTGAAATAACAAATATTGATATTTATTATTAAGTAAAATAAAAAAATTATGTAACTTTTTTTTTGTGTGTATGAGTTAAATATAGATATGTCGTGGAAATGCTTTAAGCAAGGATTTTCTTTAAATGAGGTGGCTGGTGAGTGGTTGGGGACATGACAGTCAATCTCACCACCTGAGCTCTCTTCAGCTTGCTAATGAAATAAAGGCTGACATGCATTGAAGTTTTGCATGCACAGAATCTTGATTGACCATTATGAGAACTTTCAATTCAAGCATTATTTGCAACATTGATACAAGAAAATATAGCACCATCTTACACCATTGCTTTGATCTGCACAACTATATAAAATTGAACAGCATGAGTAAATTGTCATTGATGATGAATGCTTAGTTACTAAGCACATTTTTATGGGGCACAGTTAAATGGCCGGAGCATATGAACAGAAACAATTTGAAGCAGTCAATCTGTTTGAATGGAAATAAATTAATAATCGGTGTGGTGCTTGTACAGCTCTGTGGAATGCGATCCTCTTTCTAGGCATAATCAGCCAAGTCTCATGGTGCAACTATCTATCACTCACAGCTGCTGTTATAAGAATTCCCTGGTTATATCTGAAAAATCGTAGATCTGCTTAGTTAAAGATCTACCAATTTAAAAAAATCAGTTAAAGATATATAACCTTCTTTCATGTCTGGTATAAGTAACAGGTTACAACAATTAAGTATTTGTATTTATATTTTATAATCAAATAACCAATGTCCACACAGTTTTTCAGACTCTGTAGGAGGATATTCAAATCTGTAATAGCAGAAAAGGGCACCAATGAGTATTTGCAGGCTCCGTTGGTTTGATAAATTTACACCAAGATCCAAGCCAGAAAATTCATTGCATTTTGCTTCCTGTATTTCATATTGTAAAGTCAAGTGGCCAATAGTTAAGACATATACCACAAATCATTTATTGAATCAATTGAAGATGAGCATTTCTACAAATCCCATTCATTGTCTTGAGATTTGTTGCAATATAAGATGAAAATTTCATAAAATCACACTGGTCCTGTTCTCTCATAAGTATAAACCTGAGCTCCCTTTGATGGTATATTCTACAATAGTAAGGACTCCTGACATTCTCCCATCTGTGAGAGTAGTTGATTTTACATATGAAGATGTTCTGCTCAGCTCACATCCTGTTCAAGCTCTCCATCAGACGACTATTTTCGATTGTATCATGAAAGAGCAAAGCTAGGCTTGTGGGAATAATCCAATGTCTCAGAGGAATAGCTAACTCGTGCTATTCCTAAATTTTTCAGGTGGACAACTTGGTTAGTGCGACTTGCAGGACTTTTACTCCCTCTAATTGCAGGGAGGTTTGCCTCTTCTACCTATTTATGAAAATGTACACATGACAACATTCACAAGCTTATATACATATTTACAAAGAAAGCAAGTGGGTTTTATGTGAAACGATTTCATTATAAATGCTGCAAATATGAAACTAAATTGGCATCATCATCCTTCACCAACAATATCTCTTGCAATAATCTCATGAATAAACTAGGTTGCAGTAAGACAAATTGACATTTTTATTTTCTTCCACTGTATTGAAACGCATGCAAAAGTATGAATTGTTCTTCCAATGCCGTACAGTCGGTAGTTAGCAAAGCTGCAACAAATGATGATGCGGTCTGTCAATTCTTCACAACACCACCAAAGTGCATCTTGATGGTCACGCAAATCACAAATACAAAGGGGATTCTTGAGTCACTATTCTTGAGAGAGGCCATCTGAAGAAATTCTGTTGACTTTAGAATACCGTCTTTGGTCAAGATTTCTTGCCAAGTAAACACGAAAGGACTGCTTATGGTTGCTAGGACTGCTAGGAGTATGGGCTCATGCTTTTTACAATAAAGTTTCATGAATTATGCCCTTAATCCATCTTCATCTTCGTATCTTAGCTCCTGAGTGGAAGGAACTGGATTGTCTTGTGGGGTTTTGGTGTAAATTTGGAGGCGAATTGGATCCAAATTGGGTACATTTTGGACTGTTACTGATGCAAAGTAGGTGTGGGGGATCAAATAGTATCATAGGAGTGGAGAGAGGTCATAATGCGTTGCAAACCCCTTGTAATGTCAACCATCAACCTTTCCACCTTGTTAACTAGTTATCATTCTTTATATCAAGGTTTGCTATGGATGAGCATAATTACTTCCACATAAAAGTAAATTTACTAGATAAGTGTTGGATAATGGCCTCACATCAAAATCTAGGATCCTAATGTGATATGTTGATTTTTGTTCACATTGAAGGCACTAGATTCTTCACCATTGTTTAGTTTCTTTTCTTTAGACAATGCTGATTCCATTTGTATTTTTGTGTTGCATTCCCTATTATTTTATTTTACGTCTTTATTGAGAGCTATTTATTTCTTTGATGTGTTCATCGACAACCCATATTGGCCTAACAATAAAAGGGACATCAATTTTATTGAAGTTTGCCTAGGAATAACACTAGAAGACATTTGAATAATCAAACACAAGGGTGGAAGTAACATCCACATAATGTTGTTTAGTGGTTGTTCTACAAGCTTGCATCTATTCATATATATCGGATTGCATAAGTTTTGCATATGAGCTAAACTCACATTTGGCTTGGTGGGATATCTATTCTATTTAAACTTGGCTATGACCTTACATTGGAGTCTATGGTCAACCTCAACAAGGTCAAATTCATATACACCCTAGTCAATAACTTCACTAAGCTAAAGAAAATTGAAGGTGTTTTTTTTTTTTTGAAGTTTTAAGTAAAAACAATATTTCTCATTATATTATGATTCTATTCAATGCACATCAAAATGAATATTACAAAAATATAGTGACTTGCTAAATTAGTAACATTATTGTGACAACAATAAAGATGATTTTAAACGTTTATCGGTGTAAATTGATTTGTAGTCACCAATGAAATATTTAGGCAATGCAATGTTTTTTGAATTGTTTTTGTAAAATGTGTTTTGTAGTTTTTCTTGATGTTCTATCTATCAAAATCTTTTGGGGTTGTTCTCAACTAAAATGTCTTTGTAGTAAATAGAATCTTCCAAATCAAAGAATCTACACAATCTTTGAACTTTCCAAATAAAGTGCCTACAAAAATAAGTGATGATAAATTTGTGAAATAAATGATGATTTAGAAAAGAGATGTAGATAGTTATTCAAAGATGCATAAGATGAGCCCAAAATCATTTTATGTTCATTTATAATACTAATAAATGATATCTATTTCCGTGCTAACAAAAATGAGATATTATTTACAAAGATGGATTTTCGTTTTCTTACTATCTTAGAAAATTGTTGTCTTATGTGGACTAGGATGGTTGTAGGACATGTTCAAAACAAGGGTTTCAATTAAATATTTAAAAACTCTATTTTGTAATTTTGCACATTGGGAGGAAGTAAAAGTGCTGCAATGACTATGGGGATGCATCCCTTTTAAGGAACACAATGAAATTGCCTCAAATGGTAAGTTTCATAGATCTTCAACTAATCACCATATTTAAGTTGGAACAGTATTCATACATGAATTTAATTTTGCTTTGCCAATATTCCTTGATTTCAATTAAATATTTAAAAACTCTGTTTTGTAATTTTGCACATTGGGAGGAAGTAAAAGTGCTGCAATGACTATGGGGATGCATCCCTTTTAAGGAACACAATGAAATTGCCTCAAATGGTAAGTTTCATAGATCTTCAACTAATCACCATGTTTAAGTTGGAACAGTATTCATAAATGAATTTAATTTTGCTTTGCCAATATTCCTTGATTACTATATATTCATTGGAATCCTACAAGAACCCAAATATCATTCACAATATGTAGATTATAAAAATTAACAATTTCCAACCTTACCTAATAATCACCATTAATTTGTTTCTAAAGAAGTTGGTAATTTCTTTTTTTCCCACAACACCTCTACCTCACATGCAAAGGATCTTGTCAGGCCACCAAATATCATGCACAATATGTAGATAACAAAAGTTAACAATTCCCAACCTTACCTAATAATCAACACTAATTTGTTTCTAAAGAAGTTGATAAGTTGTTTTTTTCCACAACACCTCTACTTCACAGGGATCTTGTCGGACCATCAATGAGTGCTATGCAACATTTCATTTTATATTGTCGATTAGTGGGATAACTTCAAACTTAATGGCATGATGTGTTGAACCATGGAGATTATATGTGTATTAGAGGAAGTTGGAATTGATAATTGAGTATGTTGTATATGCAAAATGAATATACGGTCAATGGTAAAGATATTTATCTACCATGAATTTGTAAGCATGTTGTCATTTTGGGTAGACAATGAAGCATGTTGTCCTTTGGAAAATACATGATGAAAATAATATTCAATTAATTAAAACCTAATTCAAATTGAGGAATCAAATGTTTTTTTTTTTTTGATAAAATACAATTCATCAAATTGTTTTGAGAAGATTTTTCATAGGCAAATTTCGTATTGAAAAATTGTATGCCATTATTTATTGTGGTATAACAATCTATACATTTTTAATCAATATCATTTGGCCGTTGCTCAATTATATGGAAATGCAAACCGTTAAATAATTGCACAAGAATTTGTTAATGATCTTGTGTGCTAAAACTATATTGGATATTATTTTTAGTGTTTTAATTGTATGTGGGATAATTTTAGAGTTCATCTCATACATATTTGATTAGAATCAACACTTGAAAGTGCTTGTGAATAGTGGTTAGGCACTCATATTTATGGGCCAATTGACACGGCATCGTATAATATCCCTTGCAAAATATTGGTGTACAAGGCTAAGCTAATAGGCCCATACATATGGGTGCTTATCAACAATTAGCGAAACCTTTACGTGCAATTCTAATTTTGAAAAAAATATATTTAGGAATTCTATAGATGATATTTACTCAAAATCTTAACAAACCAAATGATTTTGAGGACACTTCCTAATTAACCCATGTGCACATAATTCTCTATTTCTTCTTGTTTGATGTCATTAAACTCTTAATTCAAAACTAGATGTTTTAATGACTGATTTTTATTTATTTTCTTATTTTCCCAAATCATTGTGTTATGAGTGTCAACAACTCCAAGAAGAATATAAACAAACCAAAACCACTTGAATAGTTGTGTCCTCTAAATATGTTCTTTGGGGCCAACAATTGAACCACATTTGGGTTAAGAGCTTCTCCAAATCAATTCCAACATTGAAGTTATTAAGGTAATCTAGTTTGAGTTTAACAAAATATTTCTTTAATGAACCCAAACTTTTTAATCGATGGTGTTATCCTCCTTATTTGTTGCAAAATAGAAATCTTGGAATAGGATTATCATATTTTACTTTAGTTCTTGCATCTTCACTTTAGTCACATGTAGTTTCATTGTATTATGGATTCTTGTGGCTTCAATGGCTTCCGAGTTGGTGCCCTTCAAGTTTAAGTGCGTAGAAATTAATTGAACTTTTCTTATGAATCATATATATAGATGCACTCCTTAATGTTACGTAAATGAATAAACATCGATTAAAAAATTAAAAATGGATATGATAATTTTATTTATGATTCTAAAAACATAGATAAAACCTTACTAGAAGACAATTCCATGAGGGTAATTTATAAACAAAACATAAAAGATAATAGAAAATTTAAAAAGGGTTTTTTGAAGCTTTCCAATTGCATTTTCATTCAACAAACATATCTTTTGCATGCCTCATAATCTTTGCATTCCATGATCATAATGATTTTTTTGAAAATCCTTAAAGCCTTCAAAGAACACAATTATGTGCATATTCTATAGTCTTTGACATTTCATGTCTATGAGACATTTTGTCAAACAATTCATGCGCATTCTGTGTGATTCGACATTTAGCATATATGTCCCTAAATATCTCGTTTCCATTTCCTTGATGGATCTCATAACCTCGTCCGATTTTCTTATTTTTAATTTTTAAAACTTCACAAAGTATAAGAGACATGAAAAATGAAAAAAACATTTACTTAAAAAAACTATAATTAATGTTATATAGAGATTAAAATTCAATGATGAAAACACATTTGTGGTTTTGGGTGTATAAAATGCTTTGCAAGTTCCACAAAAAATGACATGGAGTCTGGTATATGTATTGTTCAACCCCTCTACAAGCTTGTTGGTTGTGCAAATCTTTGAGGCAACTATTTATATTGCCACTTGTTTGTTTAACTCATCTATGCTTAAGCTTGGAGGATCTTGTTGTTTGGTTGCTAACCTTTGTTGAAGATCTATATGTTTGGTTGATCATTGTGAGCTTCATTGTTTATTCTTAGTCCTGGTTTTTGGTGATGTAAGAGGGAGTGGGATCCTCTAAAAACCCTTAACTTTACCCATTTATAAAAAAACATGACACAAATAAAAGCTAATAAAAACGTAGATCAACAAAATCATATTTACAAATGTTAACTACAAAATAACAGTGTGATCAAATCATCCCCGAATGTTGAAGATGTCAATACCATTCAAGGCTAAGAATATCCAACTATCATGCCATAACTCCTTTAAGATATGAAAAATTACCACAAATGCCTCCAAGAAACTTCAATGTAAACCAATATGGAGCAACAATCCAAGAGTCATTATGTTTATTAAAAAAATATGTTAGTATCCAAATTATGATTGTATGTTGCCAAGAATAATGTGAGTGAATGGAACGTGACAACAATAGCCTTCAATCTCACTGGTGAGAATACAACAATAACAATCCCATGTTGACCATTATTGTGTAATGACATTACATGCTATATTTGTTACTTAAAACTAATTCTATTTACAAACACACACACAACACACACATGGACATAGACACATGACCTCTCATACTAGTCCTTACCTTGTTGTCTCTATCTTGTTCTTTTTATAGATGGTCTATAATCATTTTCAAAGTGAGGGGTCCTAAGTCCATTTTAATATATATGTACACAAATGTATACCGATCTATGTGTATGTACACACTCATAGATGTACTTACTTTCTAATCAACCACTCTTGTGTCTCAACAATGTAAGGTAATTTTGTTAAGGAAACTTCAAATCAAACACTTGTGTCATAACACTTTATTGTATAGTTGTTAAGGAAATCAAGTCCTTGAGCACATCCAAATAAAGAGAGACTTCCAACAATTCTATAAGGCTCTATAAAAGAGATAATAAAATTTCACAACATAAATCACCACACTTTATCTATCAAAGGAATTTTTGGGCACATTTGTGATCCTAGTTACTTTCCTATCTTCAACTAATGCCTTTGAAAAAATGGTTGTGATTTTGCTTGCTCTGTAAAAGAGGTTTTTTTCGTTCCAATCTTTCGAATGCAGAATGCAGGTAGAATTTTGTAAAATAATTTACGTCACTACTTTCAAATCAAACAAAGCTATATTACAAATTATCTATCACAAACAATGATAGAAATAAGCAAGGTCAAGTTCATCTTCTGCTATTTCAAACTAACTTTATTACTCAATGAGAATTATATAGTATATTTTCTAAGGAAACTGGAATTCCATGTAGATGTATGTGTATATACATGTACATTTTGTCTCTATCATATTACTCACTTCCCTTTGGCCTCTACGTTATCCTCTCCTCTTCACATGGTCTAAAATACTTTTCAAAACGAGGGGTCTTAAAATCATTACACACACACGTAGATGCATGCCCACTCACACCAACACATGCACACACATACACATATGCACACCAATATGCGCACGCGCGCCTTGCATGCTACACACACACACACACACACACACGTGCACACGTGCGCGCGTACACACACACACATATGCACACCCACCCACCCAACCTTGATTTAAAATTAAAAACCACGTCCGGAGCACTACATGGTACAATTGTTAAGCAAACCTATTCCATTAAGCAAAACCTATGATAACCATGCTAGGTTCTACAAAAGGGCAATATGTAATTACTTTGTTCACAGTATAAACCATCATCCTAAGCCATTCAAGGAGTTTGTAGGGCGTATGTGCAACTCTAATTATTTTCCCGCCTCCTAACAATGTGCACATCTTTGAAAGAATGGTTGTGAGGGAATTTCTATAACTAACATTTTTTTTTTTTAAAGCTAACACTCATATGTTGCATATAAACTAATGCAAACATTGTTAGAAATAAGCGAGGTATAATTCATCTTGAACTATATGAATATAACATTACTATGGTGCAACATTGCATGGTACAATTGTTAAGAAATTAAGGGAAACATTTACATTGTTTTAGAGATTATCCCATTAATAGGGCTTATCCCATTGATCAATAGATACACCTTATCTCTTTATAATTTGGTGCTATGCCAATCAACTAAGAAGTTACACATGATTTGATTATCGTAAGTAGATTCACTTCGCTATTAAGTCCTCTATGTTTTTGTATAAGCACACACTTTAAAACCCCCATTTTTGTATACCCTACAATCCTTCTAGTCCAAAATACACATTTTTGTGAGGGGGTTTGTCAAATAATTCACATCCTTACCATTCCAAGGTATTTGAAAAAATTTCAAGGTTCTTGATGAATTTTAACGATATTTCAAGCAATTTGTGAAAATTCTTTACATATTTATTTAGGATGTTTATACATATGTTCTGACATATCAATCTATAAGAACACATTTATGTAATTTATATTGTCGAATAATTCACATCCTTGCATTTTGAAGATGATACACTGACAATTTTTAGGCATTTCAAATGTTAGCAGAGCATCCTTGTCATATTTATTTGAAACCCTAACATCTAATAAAAATCTATTTGTAACATTTAATTTTGAAACTAAGATATAACATTCGACACATATCAAATTCAGGGGTACCCACAACTACAAAAATAACCTCTCATAAAGATGGACTTGTCTTGTTTCAATCATGTCTTTGGGATTTTTCATTATGTAAGGGTTTACATATAAAATACATTTTTTTCTTGATTTAACAATACAAAAAGGAAATGAGGGATTTATTCCATTGACGTCTATGTGACATTCTCCACATCCTTCTCGTGTCATGTCATGTCTTGTCGTCATTGACAAATTCTCTTACACTACTACTTTTTCCATGATTTATGTTGTAATTAAGACACACCTTATAAGTTAGGGTTTACATCACTCTTAAGGTATGGTGTTTTTGCAAGTTGTAAGGCTTAGATTTTATGGGAGAATTTTAAATCTAACATTAAAATTTCATTAAATTTTGTCAATAGATTGTGTATGAAACATAAGCTTTTGTTGTGGTTTTATAATGTCACAATGGTATCGTAGATTTTATTCACATCACGATCATACATGTGTTGTGTTGTCATGTGTTTTTGCAAAGCAAAAAAAATTCAAACTTGAACCATGACAACGAAGCCCAAGTGTCAAAAAAATTGCTTGAAAACCCTCCTAAACCCCTCTTCGGATTAGTTTGCCCTTTGTATCATGTACATCACAACCTTGCAGGTCCCCTCAATGTGTTATAAAAACTTTCCCTAGTGTTTGAAAGATTGTTATAGGGTCATTTAACTCATTCAATGAAGTACTTCCAAACATCTACAATGCTTAAGAACCACAATCTCATCAATTCAATCGACTTCAAAACATTGAACTTGTCATTTTGCACTAATAGGCAATTTTTTTGCTCAAAATGCTAAAAAGACTTAAAACACTATGTCAAAGGATAAAATCACTTCTAACATGCTTGACAACACCAAATACATCTTCTCAAATCACTAAACTAGTTCCATTACTCCATTTTGCATGTTTTTCCCTTTTTGACCTCATATGCCCTTAAGACCAAGTTCCTTGCTCTAACCATGCATTCACTCTTTCATAACTATCTAGAAGGTATCACTAGGATCATTAGATCACATTTTTCTATTCCAACTTTCCCCTAAAATCTCAGCTCTCAACTCTTCATACAATTCTATATATCCCACTTTTTCACTTTTGCTTGCAAGAAGACAACAAAGAGCAGAGACAGGTCTTGCAACTTCTATAAATTTTGATGTAGACACTTCTAAGAAACAAACTATTTTTTTTTGGAGGACCCATTATTGAGGACCTTAGGCTTGAGAAGTTTCAAATTTCATCTCAAAACAAAAATACCACTTCCTTTGGAAAACTACCCTCTTTTCTAGCCTTTAAACTGTGTTTAATCATCCCCTTCCAAACTGTCATAAAAATATGAAAATTTAACCCTTTTTTATTCAATTTTATTTCATAATATATTTCTACATAGTCTTGGCATGATATGTTGAAAATTTCAGGTCAAAATAAGTTGATTTTCCCTCTCAAAAGCAAAGCCCTAGCAAGCTCACAATATACTTTCCTAACACACCCGGTAAGGGTATTTTTGCTATAACTTTTTCAAATCTTTGAATAAAGACCTGAAAATTTACTCACATGTTCTTCTCCACCTTCTATATGATATTTTCTTACCAGAAAGTCTTAAATACAAGTGCAAACCTCCCTTTGTTCAATATTTTTTCCTAGTCCACCCTTGTTCTTCTTTCCTCTACACACTGTATTGTCTCAATATAGTCAAGTACAATCATATTTATTCTAATCACTTGTTACTCACCTTCTCATCCTCTATTACACTCTACCTACCCTTCCTTAATATTATTGGCCACTATTTCTTGTAATTTTGGTTTTCAAGGTCATAATTCACTAGTTTGTCTTAACTGTCACAACACCATGCTTAGGACTATATTTACACATTTCATTATTAACTTGTACTGGGGTTTACGAGACTTTGGGTCTTCTCATACCTATTCAACATTCCAATGGTATCTATCTATATCTAAAAAGTTTCATAAAATCCTTTACTAATCTTCTAAGGTTGGTAATTCATGCGATCTCCAACTGACAACACCGATCGCGACAATTTGCATGTTAGGACCGTGTTTTGCCAATTTTGAATAAGAAAAACATCTTCCCTCTTGTATTAATCTTTTTGGAGAACAAAATATTCTTCATCGAGTCTCTCAATGACTCCTTAAATCTTCAATCATGATATTAAGAATTCTAAACTCCACACTTATTGGTTGCATGAATGGGCAAGATCATTACAAGCCTTACAAAAACACTTTCGACTATCTTGGTATGGATTTAAGATAGAAAACTTGATTCATTCTTCCCAAATGTTTGACCAAAACTCCTTCTTGACCCATTATCCATTTCTACAAAATTTCAAGACTTTTTATAATAGTTGGGTTAGTGTTATAAGGTGAGTATAACAATCACACTTTGCCATTTTAAATTTCATATTTCATATTTTCCCTCCTTCATTGCTTTACTAGTGTCTTTGATATCTTTGCCCATTTTTTCGTAAACCCCATTACAAAAATAACCTTTTTGCTCATATCTCCTTCATCTTGGCTTCATTTTCCTTGAAATTTTACTTGTAGCTTCTACTCTTGAATGACTTGAAGATGATTGAATGTAGTGCCCACACTTTTCATAGCTCGAAGATCTTGTTGTTTATTTTCTCACTTTTTATAGCTCAAGAAATTTTGTAATGCCCCGTTCTCCAACGCCCATGTCGCTAAGCTTTTAACATTGTGGAGCTTATGTTGACCTTTCGTTGGCTCTTGTTTTTCGATTAATAAGTATTAATAAGTGGTAATAATAATAATAATAATAATAATAATTTTATTTATCGGTCGACGTTAACCTCGCCTTCTGAGCGTCGATTTGATACCAACCCTGTTGTTAAATTTTGATAAGCGATTACATAAATAAATGCTGGGAAATGAGGATGAAGCTCCATTCTGCTCGGCATGTAAGGCGAACAAATTAAATATGGTTTAGGTTTGTAAAATCTTCTAAGGCGTGCTCGAATGGGGAGAATTTAGGATTTGTGTATCACACAGATCTCTCTCCAAAATAGACGTCTTTTCTTGTAAACCGTGTTGGACCTTCCCTGGGATTTGGGGAAACGTGTTTGCAATCGTATTGGGTTTTGGCCTGCGTTTTGACCTCGTGATTCGTTTTGGCTTGCTAGCCACGTTTTCTTTGTTTTGGGGATTTGCGTGCTCAGTTGTTTAGGGATCTGCGTGCTCAGTGGATTAGGGGTCGCGCGCCCAAATGAAAATCTCACATTTGTAAGATGATTGCAAGTTTCCTTGCTGTGTGGTCGTTTTCTGGTGCGCAGGTCCTGGGCGCGTCCTTTTGTGTCTTCCTTGGCCGCAATGAAACCCTCCTCACGCCTTGCGGGTGCGCAAATCTTGGACGCCTCCATTTTTCCCTGCCCTGGCCGCGTGGGTCTGTGGGGGGAAGGATTACTTCGTTTTTGTGGTCGTGTGGACATGGGTTTGTTTTTGTTTTTGCCTGATGCGTTTTGGGGGAAGGAGGAGCGCGGTTTTCTTGTGCTGGCCGCGCACAGCTTCCAGCTGGTACAGCAGGCGTGTTACTCCACTTTCTTTGGGTGCTGCGAGTGTGTTCTTGTTGGGGAATCCGCAGCACAGACAACAACATACAACAACAACAGCTCCAGCCAGGCAGCAGGCGCCGCGGTACAGTAGGCGCCTCTTTGAGCGCTTCTAACCAGCAGGCCGTCCAATAATGTTGTTACCTGTTCAGTATTGAACGCATCCTCGAATTCGGGATTCTCCATCATGATATTGCTGTTAAATCGACCTTGTGGCTGTGAGAGTGTTCCAGCAGACCTGATGAAATTTATTTGCATAGATTCTCTGTTGAGACCTTACTTGCTGTTCGATGTAACTCATGGAAGAGGATCTCATGGAGGTGGATTTGTTTCATATCAGAATATTCATGAAGCAAAGTTTGCCTTGCAAGAAAACTTTCAGGAGATCTATGCAATGTTGGAGAATATGTCTTGGGAGATGAAGGTAGCAGGATATTGTTCAGATTCAGAACATGCACTGAGAAAACAGTAGTGTCATGGATTTCAATGATTGCAGGTTATGGGATGCAAGAAATAGTTGAGGATGCTAAGTCTAGGGACTGTTTTATGGATATGGAGTCTGTACCAAGAGATTGTTTTTGGTTATAAAGCCATCTTCTTTTGCTTTGTCTCAAACTAGCGCTGCTCCTAATATGAGAGCACCAAGGTTAGGAGGTCCAAATTAGAATCAATCAGATGCATATGGAGATGGTGGAGGTGTTTGGATGAATGACGAAGGATTAAGTTCAATTGCCAAAATGGGACCTACAGTAGTTCTAGGGCTGATCTTGGAGCGGTGTTGGGAGAATGATGGCAAGCATTTTAGACCACCCACCCTGGCTGTGAGCTCTTACCTGTGCCAACATGAAGATGTTCGATGTTTGGGTGCCCAACGAGCTTGAAGAAAATGGAGTTAGGCTTCGGTTGCTGTTGCAGGCCCCGTCCATCTTGTGATCGACTGCGGGAGCTTAATCAGGCACGATATTCTCTATACCATTAATTCTTATGCTGTTATTTAATTGAATCATTAAATAACTCTACTCTTCATATAAATGACTCGTGTGATGGTATGCTATTTGGTTTCCACTTTCCTGGCTCGTTTGTATTTGTTTTGGCGTTAGAAATGATTGCGTTGGTTGAAGCCCTTTTATTGTTTTCTGGGTTTTAATAAATATTATTTGGGTGAACTTTGTTCTTAAGACTAATAAAACAAGAGAGGTGGGGGTCCTGTAATGAACACCCCTAGTTCCTTATGCTGGTCTCACGATTTGAATGTTTTTATCAAACATTGTTGTTGGACTCAACCTTACAGTTCCTGTTTTGTTCTTATTCTTGTTTCGGTTCGAGATCTTTAGTTCTGGGTTATGTCGAGTATTTGCGAATTAGGGATTGAGTACTGCAAGTGCATTGTGTATAGGTGAATGATGCTTTTCCTGTCTCTTTTCTTTTCTTTTAGTTCTAGTAACCCTTCCCGGTTGGCTTGGTGTGTGCTTAGCTTGACTGATTATCGATTTGAGCCAAGTTGATATTACTCTCAACTAGGTTAGTTGCTTTTGTTACTTGTTTGAATCACTCAAAGAAATACTTTTATTCTTCGAGTGTCATGGTTGATCGTCATAATTTGATATCAATTCATGTTCACCGTTTGGAGATTGTCGTCTTTGGAATCACCTTATCTCCCTTGGTAACTGTTGCATGTTTTGAGGAATGTAGCTGATCCTATGGAATGTCTTCTTTTGACGATACTCACATTTCTTTTGGATAGCTTAAAATGTCAGAGGAAATACTCTTTCTTACCTTGATTTTGTTTCACACATGTTGGAGGATACGAGAGCTACTTGAACATTAGTGAGGAAGTTTTCAAATCTTAAAATTGGGATGTGGGTTTTATGTGTAAGAAATTACTCTACGTTTTGCTCCGTAAAGATGCTTAAGTTTCATTCTCCTGTGACTCATAGGTTGGTGTGTTTGGAAACTCTTTGGTTGACTGGTTTTTGCGATGATCGTTGTGATACGACCTCCTTGCTGTCATTGTAGTAGAATGGTTATGTATTGACCAGAAAGGTTTAAGTCAACTTGTTGTTGACGACAGATCCTTTGGAAGCTATGTATCTTGTGTTGTGTTCTTGTGAATGATTGAGTAACCCTCTTGTAAGATTTATAATGGATATATTTGGTCTTGTCAAATTTGTCCTTTTTTTTTCTTAAGACATTCTCTTGATTAGAAGAAAGACTAATAGAAGGATTGTTAGGATAGGATGTGACCCATGCGAGGTCATTTGTGCGTTTCATCCCCTTTTCTTTCCATTTTTATTTATTCTGTATTGACATAAAATTAACTGTTATAGGCACATCATCTTAATATTAATAAGTCATGTTGGTTTAGATATTCTCATGTCGATTGATTGTTTGGGATCTTCCAGTGGCATAGTGAATCCTTGGTTTGGTGAACTAACTTAAACAAATAGGGATAGATCACGTTTGAAATTAATTCTCTTCCTGTAATTGTTTTTGTTTCGAAATGTTATCTTGTTAATGACGGTCATTATTGTGATATGGGTGAAATTCACTATGATGTTTATTAACTGCTCCTATGTGAAAATGATAATTGAATAGAGTTAGTGCCATTCCTTTTATTTAGACATTTTATGCTTTTGGACAGCTCTTTAATTGCTCTTGTTTAGACTCTTGAATTATCGTTTTCTTCATCAACGGTGTTTTTCTTCCTCCTTGAAACAGTTAGATAACAACATATTGTCTTAATGTTATAGCTTTTATCGTGCTCAGTTCTTGCGAACTGATATGTGCTAACAAATGTGCAGGAGGATTTCCTGAGTAGAAAAGAAAAAAAAAAAAAGAGAGAAAAAGAAACACGTGTAGAAAGTGGATTCCATCCTTCTTAGGAACTGCTGTTGTACGAATGTTTTTCTTTTGCCCTACAGCATTGGTATGGAAATTGTGGAGACTATCTAGAAGGCATTGTGTTATAATTTTGTATTGTTCTCATGTAGGTTGTTATCGTTTGAAAGTCAATTTGAGAAATATTATCGTCAATAAGATTAAATGAACTTGTTTTGACATGTGTATCCTTTGTTGAATTTTCACTCTTCAGAATATGGTTTATCCTTGAATTGTCAAACCTAATTCTAATTATCCAAACTTGAATCCTCTTGCATCGCTCTAGTTACCTTGGTCTTGTGTCTCTTGGTAGAGGACTATGTTTTTGAACCTAGCAAAAAAAAAAAAAAGAGAAAACAAATATACCTTGTGACCCCGCGTAAACAAATCAACAATCTCTTATTGTGGTGAGTCCTTAGAACGGTCTTAAGGTGAAATCAATGATTAAATTCTTGGAAGATAACAAGATTACAATAAATAGAAGGAACTTGCTTAAGAAACTCTTCGATCTGTCTTACCCGTTGAAAATGTAAACAATATACTTATTTCTATCTCTTCAAGTGAAGCCCAAGTGAAACCTTTAATTTTTCGATTAGACTCTTGACTCCCAATGAAATCTTATTAATAACTAATAAGATCTTAATGATGAATCCAAGAGTCAGATAAATGTACTTCGAATAAAATAAAATAAAATAAAATTGACCGCTTGAAAAGGTAAAACATATATGTTCAAAAGCTCAGCGTCGAAAACAGAATGATAAAGTTAATAGCCTTGAGAAATTAACTGCCTCCTCACAAATGAATAAGTTAATCAAGTAAATGAAGTAACCTCTTGCTATTCTATAATTGGTGTACACTGTATTTTAACATTATCAAGGTAGGGGAAAATTCTTCAAAGGAGACATGACTTTCAGATTCTCCTATCGTGATTTCCCTGCGAAAAGTAAAGAATGTAAAAACACTTACAGCTAAAACATGAATCTAAAGAGACCTTCTGTGGGAAGCCTTTGTTGTAAGACTGCATACTTTAGATGAACCATTGTGTCCTTAGTGTGTGCCTCATGTCTATCTGTCACTAGTGTGGGTCCGTGTTGTGGAAAGCATGTCTTTGGTTGGTTGTATTCCCTAGAGAACTTGTGTAGTGTCGCATTATCTTCAAGCAAGTCAAAAAAAAATTATCCTGTATTTCATTGTGTTGTCCTTGTGTTGGTATTTTTTGGTGCGTTACGGTAGCTTTTTGTTTATTTTCTCATAGACATGTTTTGACAGTGATTGGTGATATCTTGGACATTATATTTAGATATTTGATTTTATTAGACATGTGTGACATTCAGGCGTATAGCGCCAATTTAGCCTAATTTCTTTATTGTCGCATTTTCTTGTTATGACATGGAAACTAATGAATATGATGTGCTTGGAACCTAATTATATTGATGGATAGTTGTTGCATGGTGGGATTATATGTCACTTTATCATCTTGTCTAACTTTTGGAATATGGAATATAATTGTGCACGTTGTCGCATCTTGATTTCAGTAGGATGTTAGGTTAGTTTAGCATGCATTGATATCTTACTATGTCATTTAATTATATTGTATCGGACAGGTGCGGTTAATGTGTGCAATGAGTGTGCAGGTGACAGGTTTACAGGAGAACGTGGGATTCAGGCCAGCTACTCAATCTTGCACAAGCAGCCCACGGGCTGAGTCCTAGCCATGTTCACTGTGTGAAGCCTTAGGATAGATGATTATTAATTTTGGGCACTATGAGTGACCCCAATGTATGTAATGTATTGTGCTTTGAATTATTAATTTTGTTTAGGGTTGCTAGTGAGGTTGTAAACTTGTTTTGGGAGTTAATAACTCCTCTTTCATTTAAATTGTTGGTTATGTTTATTGTGTCTCTTAATCACAAGGGTTTAGGGTCACATGTGAGACCCTTGGGTGGTCCCCACACCCTCTACCCTTGTGCCAAAAATGCAAAACCCGAAATTAGGGTATTTTGGGCATTTTTGGGGACCCCTTTGTAGCTTGGGAGTCCCCCTATCACAAAAATGAGCCCTTGGACCCTACCTAATGGGTAGGGGGGCTTGTTTTCAAGGCTAGAGGGAGTTTTCCCTCCCTTTCTACCCTTGTTTTGTCACATCCATGTAAGGGATGTGGATTTGTGTGTTTATCAAAAGTTCCACTAGTTTTGTCTTGCTAACATTTAGGGAATTTGGGAGAAGAGGGCAAAAAGATAATTTTACCCTTTCTCTCTTTTGTTTTGGCATCTTTGACCATGAGGAGGGAGAGGGGTGACACATGTCACCCCCTCATTTGTGAGGATGCTTGTTTGCTCCTCTTCAAATTCTCATTCATGGGAAATGAAAGGGACTTTTTCTTTGGAATTTCTTGCTTGGATGCTTGGGTGATTTGGAGCTTGGGATTTGCTTGGAGTCAAGAGTGGAAAAACTTGAAGTTGGAAAGCTTTTTGGAGAGCTTTCCTTGAGGTAGGCTCTCATGACTTTTGTTGTGTTGTTTCCTTTGTGATGCTAGTTTGGGTGTTGAAAATTGTTATTGTTGTATGTAGCTTTTAGTTGTTGTTTGTGTGTTTTTACTCCCTCCATCATATGGCATGATGGAGTTTTGGAGTGTGGGGGAAGAGAGAGGGAATTTTCCCTCTCAATCCTCAAGGCTTGATGGCCAAGCCTTGTAGGATCTTATTGTTTTTCCCCTCAAATGGTTGAGGTGGGGAAGTTGATTCATTTGGCTTGAATCTCCTTCCCCATTCTTGGTAAGGAAACCCCTTTTGGGGTTTGAAAATCCTTCCAAGGAGGACTTGGAGAAAGGGGGAGGAATAAGGAGGGTCTTGTTTTGAATAAGGAGCAATAAGGAGGATATGAAGATGTGTTTATTGTGCAAATAATATTGATGCATAACTTTGGAGAACTTTCTCCTCTCTTCCCCATTTTTGGAGGATGAACATGGGTTCTCCTCCTTGTAAATTGGAGTCTTGTGTTGTTGTGAACTTTATGTTTGTGTGCTTGTTTCATTGTTGTTTTACCCTCCACCTTGTGCAAGTTTTGGTAGCTATCCTCTTTCCCATGGGCTTGGGGGAGGCTAGCATGCATCCCAACCTTGGGATAGGCATGTGATGATGCCTATGGTTGGGTGGCAAACAAGCTCTTTTCTCCTTGCATGGTTTTGGAAGACATGATAGTTGGAGCCTTAAGTTTGAAGATTGTTGGAGTAGCTTTGGTGGCATGGCCTATATTGGCTCTCTCCTATTGTTGGAAAATGTTTTTGCCTTTCTTCAAGCATGTGGTCTTTGTAATAATATTGAAGTAAGCCTCCTTGTAAGCCTTCTTGTTGGGGGTATGTATATCATTTCAAGCAAGTGTTTGCTTCTAAATGTATGTCTTCCTTTTTAGTATGGCTGGAACGTTGTATGTAATGGGAGTAATCTTACTACTCTCCATGAGAGAGAATTGTCATTGTGATGAAAACTGTCTTTTTTTTTTTTTTGAGAACTCTCTTTTGGTTGTAAATATTTATAAATCTTATTCCATAAAAAGTGTGTATATGTATACAAGATTTATGTAAATCATTCATGCCTCATAGAATGTTGTAGTGGTTGTAAAATCTTTCCAAATGCTACTATTGAAAAAGTATTGTAAAAAAAAAAAGACAAATGAAAGAGTTGTTAGTTTGTTGGGTTTTATTTTGAAGAAATCTTGTCCTTAGTTTCTTTTACTATAGCTTCTTGGAAATAATATATAGAGAAGTTTTAATGTTGTGTTCTTAGGAAGCAACCTTATTTGGTTTGTTAAATTTTCCTTTAGAAATAAGTCTTTCATTTTATTGGAAAATGGTTTGTTTCCTTCCAATACAAATTATAAGAGTAAATGCATATGATCAGTGTAACTAGGTACTGCTGGTTTTTATATTTAAAACTGTATATTTGCTTGTGCTTGCTCTTTAGATGGAACAAAATCTCATTTTAATATATGGATTTATATTTTTTTTTAATAGAGGATTAAAGATTATATATATATATATATATATATATATATATATATATATTTAAAATTTATATACCCACATATATGTTTAAATACTTATATAGATTATATATATATATATATATATATATATATATATATATATATATATACACAAAAAACGTTTTTTTGGTATTAAATAATTAAAAAAAAAAAAGAGGATAGTGGAGGAAGGGTTCGCCCCCGCTCGGTTGTAAACAAAACAAAAAAAAAAGAAAAATAATGGCGGGGCGGGTCGGACCCCCCGCACCCTCGTAATTTCCCATGGGGGTGCTGCCCCACGGACCCCCCCCTCTCTCTTGTTCGCGCGGCCCCTCCAACCACTACCCCCTGGCCGCGCTCCCGACTCGCCCTGCCACGCCCCAACCGGCCGCCGCCGCGCCTCCTTCCAAGCACCCTCCCCACGCGCCCGCAACCTCCTCGCCGCCCTCCTGCGCCATCCTGCGCCCTCCACATCGTCTCATTTCCCACGACCCCTCCATCCCACGCCCGTCCCTCCGATCCGCCGCCTCTTCCACCCTCTCAAAGTAAGTAAAACGCCTCCCTCTCTCTTTTAAGAGCAAAGAAAAAAAAACAATATATATGTATATATATCCATAAATATTTCAAAATTGGCTCATCCAGATCTTAGAAGGGACATACAATAGAGGTTTATAAGAAAACAAGAGAATAAGAATGGAAGAAAGTAAAATGAAAGAAAGAGATAAAAACAAAAGGGGATATAGATATCTAGGGCAAATTTAGGTCAAATGAGATCTAGGGTTGAGATTAGGCAGATCCTAGGGCCCACATGTAATCCTTCACACTTTTAGTCATGGGAATATTGGTGGAAATGGTAGATTAAATTTAAAGGGGTGTGGATTTATTATTATTTTTGGGCCCTAGTAAATCTAAAATATAAGTAAAAAAATTAAAAATCAGGTTTAGGCTAATATTTCACTTAATTGGGTAAATTAAAACAGTGTTAAAATTCGTAACTATCAGGGAAGGTTATAAGAGATGTAATAGTTTTAGCTCAACACTTCAAAAAAATTTTTTTACCCTCGAAATATTAGTCGCGTTTGATGCGTTCTTTTCGTGTCCTGGAGGGTCATTACATTCAAACATAATTTTCATCAATTCCCCCTTAGTTTTTTACAGAGGGACATTGAATATTTTAGAAGATTTTTTTTTCCTTTTTAGATCTTGGAAAACGCGGAGGACAAAAACACTTGAAATTTGAAGCAGGAAATTAGATAAAAATTCCTAATCTAATGAAACAAATTTCATCTCAATTAGACACCTAGAAGTCATGATTCTATTTTTAGTAAGTTTTCATATGAGCCTTAATAAAAATAGTAAGTTTTAATAACAAAGAAACAACAATTTTGAAACCTCTATGTAATTTCCTAGTCTAGGACTCAGAAAACTGTGAAATTGGAAAAATTGAAAAATTGACTAAAAATAATAACTAAGGGTAAGGTGTGACTTACTAAAATAGAAAGTACTCTTATCAAACTCAAATTTCTCACACACCTTCATCCCCTCATTTTGATCCTGAGTTTGGAATGGTGCATTCATTTTCTCTTTCCTCAATTTCATGGAATGCTCAAAACATGTGACATCAAAGAAAGAACAATGGATGTTTCGGAAAGAGAAAGAAGGTGGATGCTGATGATATTGAAGTATATCCTTCTGTGAAGGTCTACAAGAGGTATAATATTGAGGAACATCCTCTAGAACAACTTGAATTAGGTGAGATTGACCCTTCTCAGTTTCCTCATCATCCACTAGATCCAAATATTCATGTTGAAGCCCTTGAACTGATTCATCTCATTCATGTTTTGGTCCCTCACCAAGCACCCGAGATGTCTAGTTTCATTTCCGCACCTTGCTAAGCCTTTCTAGTGGGTAAATGACTTACTCATAGAAGAACCAAGGACATTGCAACAAGTAGTGTCACCTAGCTTCAAGGCCATCTCAAAGTACATGAGGACTAAGAAGGGCAAGAGAGCACATGCAACTTCTCATTTCTACACTGAGGAGTCTGGAGCTCAATTTACGGAGGTGGCACATCCAAAGGTAAATAATCCTATGGGAGAAATGACACATGATGATTATGAAATGACAAGAGTATCTTTGGGGCAAGCCATTCATGAGGGTGATGCTCACCTTTTAAGGAATCTTCATCTCGGGTCCTTACATGGAATGAGGAGTACAAGAATACCATTGACCAATTGGAGGAACATGTGAAGACCTTGTATTCATATGTACTATCCTTTCTTGAACCAAGTTCATCATCCTTGCCTCCGATTGATACAATCTCTCCCAGTTGTAGCTTCGATTCCCAGACAATAAAAAGAGCTCAAGTGTTCATCATGCAAGGAAGAGCAAATGATAAATGGGTGGACATGATTATTGAAAAGGGGAAGAATTTTCTTCCTGAGGTGCTCTCATTGTTCCAATATGTCTCAACTATTATGTCAAAAACAAGAGATAATAGGAAAGCTATCGATTAAAAAGGTCCATTTGCGAAAGTCTTCTTCCATTGGTCTCTAAGATGACCTATCTGGACTCTTCCTTCTTGGTGAATCATAATGTGTTTTCATCCATTACTAAGAACTTGTCCCACATTTGGTCCCACACAATGATTGCAAGGTGTGATGTGTTGAATGAGGCCATTTCCGAGATTGATGCATGTGAATAACACGTATATGGGATGTTTGATAAGATTACCAAAAATGTGTAAGAGTTAGGAACACCTTCACTTAATGAGAACACATCCTTAGAAGAAATCTTGACTCGCTTTTCAAGAGCTGGTCTAAATAGTAGGGGATACCTCTTCATTCAATGAGAATACTTTGGAATCTCTCGTAGAGATTAGGGATCTATTTCCAATCTTACAAAATATCATGAGAATTGGTTCACATAGTGTAGAATGATAGGTAACATTCCTAAGACTTGGTTAAGTACTTTAGAACATGTGCGCATCCCGCATTATGAGAAGGTAGCATTTGCAGTGGCTCAATTCAAGTAAGGAGGTCAAAGGCACAAAGTTCATCATCCAAGATTTTCTCATGAGAGCCTCTTTGGAGTTGATTCTTGATCAAATTTTTAGTCAACTCCTTTCTTCCTTTCTTTCCCTCTCCTATTTCTTATCTCCCCCTTTCTAATTCTTCATTGTAAGAAATCATTGTAATTTTTCTTATTCACTTAAGTGACTTCCTTATGTTGCATTGTAAAAGTCCCTTTTGATTTATAAAAGGGGACTTATTTTCTCACTTCCTAGGAAGATGGAAAGTCACAAGTGTAATAAGAACTTGAAAGGTCATGTGGGGGTAGATGAGGAGATAATTCACAAAAATATAAATTGGAATGGCAAAGGATCCCGAATGTTATGGAAGGAACCCGAGAAAACTCATTTAAATCCTGCAAATTGGTGCAAAAAGATTCAACAATCGATTGTGAGAGACCAAGAGAGATCAAAGAACCCAATATAAAGGAAAACAACTCACAAAGTCGCTTTCTACATCTTAAATCCATTCTCCAAGTCTGAGGCAAAACTATATGAAATCACGAGGGTCAAACAATGAGGATCAATGCAACAAGGAGCCAGAAGCAAGAAGGAGGAAGAACAACAAAGATTCAAAGTCCCTGGCTCGAAATGATTCAGGAAAAGGGACAAAATTGACTAAGTATGAAGGAGGCAGTGGAAGAGGCCACGTGTCCCAGCGACATTTCAAAGTGGTCCAAAGGCGGAGCTCAAACTGAGCACATCCCCATCACGTGCCCAAAGTCTAAAAGTAAGAGGAGTAGGTGAAAAGTCCTAAAAATTGGCTAAGGCGTGAAAGTGTCGGAGACGCTTCTCCGAGGCAACTTTGGGTCACATTTCCAAGATTCAAGTCCAGAGTGACACGTGTCCCAGGAAAGTGAGCGTGTCGGCCGCCACGTTAGCCCCTTTGCCCCAAAAAGGGGTAAAAGTTATAAAGGGATCCCAGTTCCGCCAAGGGAAAAGTCAACATATAGACTAGAGAATCAAAGCCAAGGCGGGGTGTCGGGAGAAAAATGAAAATTTTTTCTTTTTTTAAAAGGCATAAAGGTAAAAATGGAAGTGCATTTCCCAACCAATCAAAAGGAGCCACGTGTCCATGCGGAGTTTCGGGTGCGGGATTTTTAAGTTTTGCATTTTTTTTACAAAAGAGGCAAAAGTAAATTGCAGACCCATGGACCCAATTTTTGCTCCAATCTGGCTGCCACGTGTCCCAATCCAAAATGGGGCCCATTTTCCAAATCGTTTTCCCACCCATTTGTACAAATCGATTTAAACTTCAAGGGGCATATCTTTCGACTCAAGGCTCGAGAGATTGCAAATCTGATATCGTTGGAAAGATCTCGACCTCCTCTACACCATGGGAGTCTGAAACTTTAATTTTGAGGAGGTTAGGTGGGAGAAAATGGAGAAATATCTTCGAGCTTTTAATACAGGATCATCAGTCTCAACAACCAGATCGGATTTGATCTATTTCCACCATTTCCTCTTCCTTCAAGGCACCGAACCAAGGATCGATGCAAAAAGATGGATTCGGTGGCATATTTTAGCAAAAGCATTAATGACGGTGGTTGAGCTTCAACCCGCATTTTCCCGCTTCTCTCTCTCTCTCTTCTTCTCTCGATCGATTCTATAAATATGGGGCAAGATTCATTGTAAAGGGTTGGATATTCTTAGTTTTGTAGGCTCCTTCTCCTTCTAGCAAAGATTTGTGGGTTCAGGCCTTCCATTAAAACTATAACACGTTTCTATCGTTTGGCTATTTTGTAATGAACTGTATCAATCTTTGGAGCAATAAAATACATTTGTGATCGATCTCGATCCTTCTTGCTTCTTTTGCTTCTATCTGGTCTCTCACACACGTCGCTATCTCGTTCTTATTTATTGTATGCATTTTATTAGTTTGTGTCAAGGAAAACTAAGTATTCATCATTCCTTTGGTGCATCACCTGGTAGTTTAGTTATTTCTCATTTCTGTACTCTTTTATCCCTATCTCCTTGGAAAGTTTTAGACTAGGTATAGATATAGATCCTCTGCAAATCCTTACGTATGCACCTAAACAGAGGAATAAGGAACCAACCTTTAAATCTGAGAGCTTTTCCAATTTGTAAGGTCCCACACCTTAGGAAAAGTTCCATGTTATGCAATCACACCAGATGATTCTACCTTAGAAAAGTAGATCTTTAGAAATCATTTGGGGGTGCTTTGTGATTTCTACACTAATAGTTTTGGCACGCCCGGTGGGACAAAGAAGTCTCCATCTTATTACAGTAGGGAATTGATGTACACTTGTTGTGATTCTGGATTTTAAGAAGCTTAAAATTGTACATCTGACGACTCCAAAAGAAACAAATCTACTAGTTTCAGCAGCCCAAGCTTGAGAAATTCATGAGAAAAACCCGGTCTAGAGCAAGGAAAGAAGGTATATTTGAATACTTGTGTCTATCCCCAGTAGTAGAGAAAGGAGAGGAAGAAGAGTTCAGAGGTCTCCATCTCCACCAATCAGAGCTTTATCAACACCTCCTCCGGCAGACCGTTCATTCAACCAAGAGGAGTGCTCTAGACCAATCAGAATGGCTCAACCAAATCCTTATGTTAACTTCACTGGTAGTAGTCCACTTGCCTTGAATGCACAAAATCTAGTTCCTATTGCAACATTAAAGAGTATCCCATATTTCACTGGGGAAAACCAAACTTCTCCTAGTGATCATGTCCAAGATATTGCAAATGTCTGTACAATCCATGAGATTCATGAGATGGACATTGCAGTCAAGTTGCTCACCTCTTCACTCAAAGGGAAGGCTTCACAATGGTTCAAAGTCTTGAGGCAGGCTCTATTCAAAATTGGAATCAGCTATGCACAACTCTTCATAACCAATTTGGAGAGAAAGGTGACAATTTGTCTTTGTTGGAGCAACTAACAACTATCAAGAGAGCCCCAAATGAACAACTGATGATTTCAACCTCAGATTCCAGTGGACCTGGGATAGGATTCCAAAAAATAAAAACCTACAAATGAAGGTGCCTTCTTGTACTTTCTTAGGGCTTTGAATTCTGATATTTCTCTGATGATCCAGTCAATGGGGGCACTACATTTCCAACAGCCTATAGCCTTTCCATAGGGGCTGAGAACCATTTGATTCAAGCTGGTAAAATTGCTCCTAGGCCATCCATGCCTCTATACCTTGAGTTAGGAAACCCAGATACTAGCCAAACACCTACATTAGCTCCTATACCCACCCCCAGAGTCAAAGTTCAGCTGAAGCTTCCACTTCATCATCTAACACCTCTAAAGAGCTTCAAGAAGTGATGAAGCAACTACAAAACCTAGGAAATGAACTAGTGACCATCAAAAGACAACAAGCACAGAGCTCTAGGCCATATCAGCCTCAGGCTCAATATCAAGCTAGACCCCAATACCAACATAGAAATAGGCCACCACCTCAGACTACAAATTAGAATCAAAATCAAGGACAACCTCAAGCTACTAGACCTTTTAGGTCTTATGATCCAAATACAACCTCAACATCAAAGGCATTGGTCCCTGCACATAGAACAATATGGCACAGGAATATGATTGGTGTTTTCCATGCAGTCAACCACATAACCAATCCATGTGTTTTAATGGTGCTCTAATCAAGATTTGATGGTGCAAACCAATATGTTGCCACAAGAACCTGGCCAAGAGGGAGATCAACAACAAGGAGCTCAACAAAGTGAACCTCCAGGAGAGACCATGCTTGTCAATTGGCAGGTTGAAGACTTCTGTGGGATGAATCAGTCTCCTACTCAAGGTGTGGCTGCCAATACACGGTCCAAAAAGAGAAGTATTGGAGAAGGCCAACCACTGAATTCAGGTGACCCTCAACCTTCCATCACTCCACAAGGTCCTGGTGTTCCAAGGACAACCCCAACATGTAGAACCAATCCAAGCCACCTTCCAAACTCAGTCAGGCATCGGTTGTAACAACTCATGTGCAAGAAAGAAATGTGTCTAGGAAGGGGCAGAAAGAGAGCTCATTCAATATCATTGAGCAGATGAAGAGGACAAGTGTGAACATTTCACTATGGGAGTCATTGGCCATTCCAGGGCAGAGGGATCTGTTGCAAACTGCCATGCAAAATTGGTCAAGCTCAAATCAACCCCTAACCAACAAGAGAGAGTGCTTGCCAATGCAGTTCAACCTGAGAAGAACCAAGGAGAACAACAAGGTAAGAACTTGAGACCTCCTCCATTCTATGTCTCATTAATTATTGGAGACAAATTAGTGCACAATTGTATGATTGACTCTGGGCTAGTAGTTTTGTGATGCCCAAACAAATAGCCGACCAGTTGGGTCTCCAATATGAGGTTATCTCTAGAGGAGTAGTTCAATTAGATGGGACAACAGTGACCACTTGTGGGAATCATCAAAGATCTGAGTCTCACTCTACATGCCTGCCCCAATGTAACTGTCTTGCAAAAATGTGTCCATCATAGATTTTCCACCACATTTTGCTTTGTGTCTGTCTAGGGACTTCACTGCCAAGATTGGAGGCTACCTGTCTGCTGATTGGTCACATATGCTCTTTAGGACAAGGTATGGGGCAAAGGCCACAATCAGATCTGAACCTATTGCTGACTATCATATTGAATCCTATGTACCTAGCCCAATCAATGCTAACTGCTCATCCTTTGATCAAGAAGACCTCCTAAACACTAATGAAGCAGATACCAAGTTGGGATGTATCCCTGATTTGACTCTAGATGAGTGGGCCAATAAAAGACATGCTTTTGACCCCTACAAGGAGATGGAAGAATATGAGCTGGGTGTCTACTGTCTACATGAAGAGAATCATCCTCTTCCTACCTAATCAAGCCGAATACAAGGATGACAATGAAGTATGGCAATTATTCTTTGATGGCTCAAGGAGTAGACAAGGAGCTTGGAGGAGGAGCTATGATTGTGTCTCCCAGAGGTATGAAATATTATGCAGCCTTTAGATTCTAGTTTGCTTGTTCAAATAATACTGCTTGAATATGAGGCTTTAGTCCAAGGTCTTCATTGGGCAAGAAAGCTAGGAATCAAGAATTTACAAGTGTTTGGTGATAGTGAACTGGTTGCCAATCAAGTCAGGGGACTAAATGCTATCAAAAATGACCTGCTCAAGAACTATAAGAGTAGGGTATGGGATCTCATGGAGGATTTCAAAGCTTTCAGCATTGTGTCCATACCCAAAAAGAGAATGAAGTTGTTGATAGACTTGCAGCAGTTGGAGCAACATTTGATGTGGTGGACAACATCAAAAGAGACAAAGAACAACCACATATCCATGTGGTTGTGAGGCCAATAGTGCCAGATAATAATACATGCTTGGCAGTGTTTGAGAATGATCAACAGATCATTAAATTTTTGCAAGAAGAAGTTGAATTCTCATCCCATAATCAAAACAGACTAGAGCAGCAGTATGGGAACCAGATAGTATAACTGCATACAAACAAGCTTCCCAAGGCTTAGTGACCTGGAATCCATTTTCAATCCTAATGATCAGTTCAGAAAAGAGAAGGCTAACATGCAGATCAAAGGAGAGGATTTAGAGTCAATCCCAGTTGGAGAAGACAAAACACTTCAAATTGGCAAGGTGGCCACCGAAGCAGAAAGGTATGAATTCATACAACTTTTCCAAGAATTCCCTGATGTTTTTTTAGAGTTATGAAGACCTAAGGGGTTTCAATCCCAAACTAGCACAACACACAATTGAATTGGACCCAGCTTACTCATCCTATCAAGAAAGTAGAGACCAGTCAACCCACATATTGAGCCTCTGATGAAGAAGGAGCTGAACAAACTAATAGAGGCAAGTATCATATTCCCAATCAAGCATTCAAGTTGGGTTGCAAATCTGGTCCCAGTCAGAAAGAAAAATGGAGAAATCAGGCTATGTGTTGACTTTAAGGATTTGAACAGAGCCTCCCTCAAAGATCACTACCCACTCCCTTCAATGGAACAGATCTTGCAAGTAGTGTCTGGGTCGAAAATTTTCTCTCTAGATGGCTACTCAGGATACAATCAGATCATGGTGAAAGAAGATGATCAATTCAAAACTACTTTCACCACCAAATGGGGCACCTATGCATACAAAAAAATGCCATTTGGACTGTCCAATGTTGGTGCTACTTTCCAAAGAGCCATGGATATGGCATTCAAAGGGCTAATCAACCAAATAGTGTTGATATATCTGGATGATATCACTATGTTCTCTAAGAATGCAACAGACCACCTTTTCCATCTAAGGCAAGTGTTTCAAAGATGCAGAAGATTTGGGGTATCTTTGAACCCCAAAAAATGCATATTCTTGGCCCATGAGGGCAAGCTTTTAGGCCACATTGTGTCTAAGGAGGGTCTGGAATTGATCCAAAAAGGTTGAAGCAATAAAAGCACTACCATTGCCAAGTCACAAGAAGGCTCTTCAAAGCTTCTTGGGGAAGATCAACTTTGTTCAAGGTTTGTCCCAAACTTTGCTGCTCTGGTTAAGCCAATAACATTGATGTTGAAGAAGAGCTTAGCATTCAGATGGACAACTGAAGGAAAGGCAAAGCTTTGAAGCTATCAAAGAGGCCATATCACAGCCCCAACTCTTGTAAATCCAGATTTTTCCAAGGACTTCATATTGTATGCCTTTGGTGGTAATGACACTATCTCTGCAATCCTAGTTCAACAGAACAAAGAAAGCTCAAAACAACCAATTGCTTTCTTCAGTCAGAGTCTAGAAGACTATGAGGTGAGGTATTCCTTCATTGAGAAGCAAGTCCTGGTGGTGATCGGGGACTGAAGAAGTTTAAGCATTTGGTGTCAAACAACAAAATCCAACTATTGGTCTCCCATGCAGGAGTCAAATAATTCCTCCTCAACAAGGACCTGAATGAGAAACGTGTAGGGTGGATTACTCATGTCATGGAATATGACATTGAGATTAAGGTCACCAAGTTGGTCCATGGGAGGGGCTTGTGTGAGACTAGCCTCTGCTCTACAAGATGAAACAAACAGTGAGAAGGAGGTTGTTCTTATTCTACAAGATGATCAAGAAAAAGAAAGAAATGATGTACCTGCTCCTTGTTGGACCCAAGACATGGTGCATTTCCTTCAAACCAGCATGTGCCCTCATGGGATGAATAAAGCAAAAAGAAGGCATTTCAGGTTACAGCCATTCCATATGTTCTTATTGATGGTGTCTTGTTTAAAAGAGACATCAATGGTATTCTGCTTGAGATGCATTGGGATGGATCAAGTGGAGAGAGTGCTACAAGAATTTCATGTTGAAGCAGCTGGAGGCCATTTTTCCCCAAGAGTGATAGCACTCAAAATCATGAAAGCAGGATATTATTGGCCTAGAGTGTTTAGTGACTATTATACATGGATTAAAAGATGCAAGAATTGTGCTTTCTTCAAAGGGAAGGAGAAGCTAGCAGCACTTCCATTGCACCCAATCTCAGTCGACCAACCTTTCATGCAATGGGGATTGGACTTCATTGGAGTCATCAATCCAAACTCAAGCCAGGGTCACAAATGGATCCTAACAACCATAGATTATTTTACCAAATGGACCGAGGCAGTGGCACTCAAAGAGGCAAATGAGTCTAGTATCCTGGATTTCTATGAAGGGATAGTGACTAGATTTGGAGTACCAGCCACCATCATCTCAGATAATGCATTAGCATTTATAGGTTCCAAAATTACAGGATGGGCTGTTAAGAATGGGACTTATTTGAGCACCTCATCAAATTATTACCCTCAGGGTAATGGCCAGGCTGAGTCTACAAACAAGAACTTGTTAAAGATCATCAGGAGAACTCTGGATGAGAATCAAAGGACCTGGCACACAAAGCTCAAAACAACCTTATGGGCTGATAGAATAACACCCAAGAGATCCACAGGCAACTCTCCATTCAAGCTTGTCTATGGGAAAGAGGCAGTGTTGCCTATATCACTTGAGTTACCAACATTGGAGCTTGTGAGGCAACTAGAAATGTCTGAGTTTGGACCAATGGAGGCCAGGTACATGGAGCTGATAGAATTAGAAGAAGCTAGAGAGAATGCTCTCCAAGCATTGGAGAAGAATCAAGCTTCAATCAAGAAGTGCTTTGATAAGAAAGCAAAAGCAAGGACTTTCCAGGAAGGAGACCTGGTTTTGAAGTGGGATGTAGATCGAGCAAAACCAGGGAGACATTCTAAGTTCGATGCCATCTGGAGTGGTCCTTATATGATAACAAGATGCAAAAGTAGCAATGCTTTCCAATTGTCTACATTGAGGGCAAGAGCCAGATCCCAAAGTGAACGGGATCTATCTTAAGCACTGCTACTAAAAGGGAAGTCTCACCCTGTACATATTAGTTTAGTTTCTCTTTCCTCTAAGTGCTTCTACACATTGTCTTGCTGTAGTGTAGATTGCTTTTCTCCTAAGTGCTTTTGCACACTCTGCATGTTCCATTTGGAGCATGTATGATTTCAATTTTGTACATAGTCTTGGTGTTATTTTTTTGCTCTTATGCAGTTCATTCAGAGAGACATAGATGAGGCCCTAGAGTTGAAACAATTTTCTACTCTTAGAAATCTTCAATTCAATATTTTCTTATAAAATCTGAGAATGCAAGCGGTCGGGCTCGTGAACCAGAGGCATAATTAGTGTCAGATTGTTATTTTTGACTCCATGCCCAACAAATATGACAAGGCAACTGATCTCTTCATCTAGCAGGTAGATGTCCCCATGAGTCACCAAATTGTTATCCATATTTCACCCCCGAAGCTAAATATTGGATCAAATCATGACCCCGCATGGAAGGAACCCAGAAAACTCATTTAAATCCTACAAATTGGTTGCAAGAAGATTCAACAATGGATTGGCGGAGGCCAAGAGAGATCAAAGAACCCGTACAAAGGAAAACAACTCTGTCAGGCCGTTTCTACATCTTAAATCCATTCTCCAAGTCCAGGCAAGGCAAAACTATGAAATTGCAGGGTCAGACAATGAGGATCAATGCTACAAGGAGCCAGAAGCAAGAAGGAGGAAGAACAACAAAGATTCAAGTCCCAGGCTCGAAATGATTCAGGAAAAGGGTAAAATTGACTAAGTATGAAAGTATAGCGGAGAGTGCCAAATGTCAAAGCGCAAGAGTCAAACCACGTGTCCCAAATGAGCGAGGTCTCCAAAAGTGAATCCAAAAAGAGAAGCTCAAACTCAGTGCCAAGCCTCCACGTGGCCCTCCAAAGGCAAGTCAGAGGAGAGCCGAAAAGTGCTTCTAAAAAGTTGGCTAAGCGTGAAAAAGTAAAGCAGAGAGCCAAGTGTCAACTCGGGCATTTCCAAGGTTGTTTCAAGTCAAAACGGAGAAAAGGTTCCAAGCGCAGTGACACGTGTCCTGAGGGAAAGTGGGGAGTCGGAAAAGTTAGTTTTTGCCTTTTGCCCCAAAAGGAGTAAAAGTTAAAAGGGACCGTTCCGCCAAAAGGGAAAAAGTCAACATATAGACCCAAGTCAAAGCCAAGGCGGGGCGTCGGGAGAAAAATGAAAATTTTCCTTTCGTTCAAAAGGCATAAAGGTAAAAATGGAAGCACATTTCCCAGCCAATCAAAAGGAGCCACGTGTCCATGCGGAGTTTCGGGGTGTGGGATTTTTTTAAGTTTTTGTGTTTTTTCGCAAAAGAGGCAAAAGTAAATTACGGACCCATGGACCCGATTTTTGCTCCAATCTGGCTGCCACGTGTCCCAATCCAAAATGGGGCCCATTTTCCAAATTTTTTTCCCACCTAGTTATGGAATCGATTCAAACTTCGAAGGGGCATATCTTTCGACTCAGGGCTCGAGAGATTACAAATTTGATATCGTTGGAAAGATCTCGACCTCCTCTATGCCATGGGAGCCTAAAACTTTAATTTTGAGGAGGTTAGGTGGGAGAAAAATGGAGAAACATCTTTGAGTTTTTCAATACAGGATCATTAGTCTCAACAACCAGATCGATTCGATCTATTTCCGTTGTTTCCTCTTCCTTCAAGGCGCCAACCAAGGATCGATGCAAAAGATGGATTCGGTGGCAGATTTTAGTAGAAGCATTAACGATGGTGGTTGAGCTTTGACCTACATTTTCCCACTTCTCTCTCTCTCTTCTCTCTCTCTGATCGATTCTATAAATATGGGGGCAAGATTCATTGTAAAGGGTTGGATATTCTTAGTTTTGTAGGCTCCCTTCTCCTTCTAGCAAAAGATTTGTGGGGTTCAGGCCTTCCATTAAAATTGTAATATGTTTCTGCCATTTGGCTATTTTGTAATGAACTGTATCAATCTTTGGAGCAATAAAATACGTTTGTGATCGATCTTAGATCCTTCTTGTTTCTTTTGCTTCTATCTAGTCTCTCATTACACGTCTAGCTATCTGTGCTTGTTTATTGTATACATTTTATTGGTTTGTGTCGAAGGAAAACTAAGTATTCATCATTCCTTTGGTGCATCACCTAGTAGTTTAGTTATTTCTCATTTTTGTACTCTTTTATCCCTGTCTCCTTGAAAGTTTTAGACTAGGTATAGATATAGATCCTCTGCAAATCCTTACGTATGCACCTAAACAGAGGAATAAGGAACCAACCTTTAAATCTGGAGAGCTTTTCCAATTTGTAAGGTCCCACACCTTAGGAAAAGTTCCATGTTATGCAATCACACCAGATGATTCTTCCTTAGAAAATTAGATCTTTAGAAATCTTTCCTTCGTGTTGATTTAATGGAAACAATGTTGATCTAGGGATGACATGTGGAAAGTATTATGTCATGCCTAAAAACAACTATTGTACTTCTCTATGTATATTATAAATAGAGTATTATGTACTCGATCAACTCAACTAATGGAAACAATGTTGATCTAGGGATGACATATAAAAATATTACTAATTGGGTGTACTATCTTATCATCAATTGGGTTTACAAGTTCAATATTTTTTCATCTCTATTGAATAGATTTTTGTTTCATCATTGATATATAGTTTTGTAAAGATGTTGTGATATTACTTTGTCACCTATTAGTGATAAAAAAATCTAAGATGTATACCTTACATCTTACATGATATTTATATGACATGGAGTTCTAATTACTCTTGGATCAATTGAATCAAATTATTTTGCACCTATTTTGCCTCTAGAATAGAATAAATAGGGAATTCTCTCCATACACATGCATCAAGAACAAAAAGTATAAAAAAGAGTGTTTATAAGAGGTCTGAAATATATGGCTCCATCAAGCATCTAATTATCCCATAATATTTCATTATTCTTAAAATCCCAAGTCTATTGGGGCCATCCATTTTTTTACTCACATGCTTGTAAACCGTTATACTTCTCTTTGCGGATCATAAATTGAGTATCACACCATGCTTGAAAAGATTTTAGTACTGAGACGATCATCTCAATGGAAAAGTGTTGATCTATGGATGGCATGTGGAAAGTATTATGCCATGCCTACAAACAACTATTGTACTTCTCTATGTAGATTAGAAATAAAGTATTATGTACTAATCATCTCAACTGATGGAAAAAATGTTGATCTAGGGATGACATGTGGAAAGTATCACTAATCGGGTGTGTTGTCTTAACATTGCACATCAGTGGGGTTTTAATTTCCATCTTATATTGGGGTTTCAAGTTCAATATTTTTTCATCTCTATTGTATAGATTTTTGTTTCATCATTATTATACTCTTTTGTAAAGTTACTATAATATTACTTTTTCACCTATTCTTGATCAGAAATATAAGATGTATCACCTTACATCTTACATGATATTTACATGATAGGGGGTTCTAATTACTCTTGGATCAATTGAATCAAAAATTTCCACCAATTTTTGTCTCTAGGATAACAGAAATAGGGAATGCTCTCCATACACATGCATCAAGAACAAAAAGGATAAAAATGAGTGTTTACAGAGGCCTTAAGTATAGGGTCCTATTAAACATTTTATTCTCTCACAATATTCCATTGTTCTTAAAACCCCAACTCTTGATTGGGACCATCTCGAAAAAAAAAAAAGTTACTATGCCACGCTTGCAAAACAATTGTCTTGCTCTTTGTAGATTATAAATTAAGTATTATGCCATGATTACATAGATAAGTTGGGGTACATCATCTCATTACGATAGTGAGTGCATACAGAAAGTAAACTTTAAAAAAATTAAAACATGAACTAAATTCTTATTATATACTTGGATTAAAAAATTGTAAATCAACATTTTCATAATGACCAACAAATAGAAAATATACATGTAGATACATATTTTCACATGGTAGAAAACTTAGTATTATAATTACATTTTTTTTTCATTCAAGATTCAATACAATTGAAGTATTAAAATGAATCATAACAATGTAATAATATGGTGTCCTTTACAGAGCATTACAATGCTTCACTATAATGCACATCCCCCTTTGCACGTTCCTCGAGATTATTTTCCAACATCTTGTTTCGTTGGCTTTCAAATAATTGATTTTTATATTTAAATGTTTTGAATTGAAAATGACACATATCAATCTTAATGGATCAATATTCAAAAGTCTTCATCATCTCTTTTATCACTATTTCACTTTTTTGGCTTTGTTTTTCCAATTACGCTATCTTTTTGATCTTATATGTAGTATATCTTTCCAATCCCTCTATATTTTTGGTCTTTTTTTTTTAGCAACGCATCCCTATATGCAATAGATTCATTCATATTTAATTCTATGTCTGATTTTTTTTTCCAATAGATAATGCTTGTTTTCAAATGCCTTCCTAAATAAAATATCATTAACCATATTACTTACACTTTCCTCCCACTTGGTTATTGTCATGTTTTTGTATTCTATGGTTTGCTTTAGAAGTGCAATATGTTCTTCTTGTTGAATCTTTAAACAATTTGCTTGGATGAGATTATGTTCCAGTGCCTTCATTTTTTTTCATCTCATCTTGTGTATTTTCATGCCCGATTCCAATTTGACATTGATTTTCTTTGTTATAAACAATTCTTGAGAGAAGAATATTCTTCTCCCTGTAATTTTACTTGTGCTTGCAATTTGATAGTATTTTCTTCAAATTCAATGAGTTTTTCTTACATATTTCCTATCATAGTGTATTTTTCTTCTATACATTTCTTAAGAGACATTATCTCCTCTTCCAACACCTTATTCACCCTAAGACCATTCAATATATTTTCTACTTCTATAAAATTTTCACTTGACCCTTCCCTTATTTTTCATTTTTCATGATCTATTAAAACATACATGATATAAGCGTGTACTATCTCCTCACACTCTATATTATTCCATTCTTTCAAAATCATTTTTATGTCTCGTGTAAAGTATCTTGAATAATTTACTTTCGATTGTTTTTAAATGGTACATAGTACTAAAAGAACATTTGTATAAAATGTGTCAAGATGTTTGTTTTGAAAAACATATCTTCTTACCATATTAGCAATCTCATGCCATGAAGAGGATAACTTTGCACTATAACAACCTTTTGTTAGTGTTATTCCATTTTCTTCCTCCTCAGTATCAAACACCTCAAAAATAGCTAATTAAAGATATTTTTCCTTACCCTTTAAAATCTATGCATAGATTGTCCCTATCATTGGGAAAACTTGTAGCTTCAACAATGCTCTCTGTAGAAAATGTAATGGTGAATCCTTCCACCTCTATCTTTCCATCTAGGAGTCTTCCTTTCCTATAGGAATGTAATTTTCTAGAAATTGGTGCACTTAATTTCATTGAAATCCATATCCTTCATTATGAAGTCATATAAATTAGCCCTAATGAACCCATCCTTCGGTTTTTTTAGAAATGTGAATTTGTGCCCTACAATATTCCTCCTTTTAATTGGAGGTCGCCCTCTTTTTCTTTTCCCAGCCTCCTATTTTTCTTTCCTTTGCTTGCTTAGTCTTCACCTTAAGTTTTTCCATTTTCGTAGCTATCTATTTTTCTTTTCCCAACTCCGATTTTATTCATCGACAATATGAAGTTTACCCGTTAGTTGAGCATTCATTTACTTGTCTACATTTGTATTCATTGATAGATGATCGTCAATCTCCGATCTTCGATGGATGATATTCAATTGCCTATAGACAATGTATGATCGACAATCTTCGATCTTTGATGGATGATATCCAAAGCTTATAGACAATGTATGAATGCCGATCAATGATTAGATCAAAGATATGAGCATAAATAATATAACCATATTTATCTTTCGATTAATAAAAATATATTTGTCGATAACAAAGATATTTTTATTTGTTGGGAAATGAATATATTTATACCATATTTGCATATTTCATATATTCGACATAAGTAATTTGATTTATTCACCAATAGGTGGGTGAAATTAAGTGACTTATATTGGAAATTAGTGTACATTAATTAGGGTCATAATAATTCAATATTATCTTTATTCATAATAAATGTTCAGTCACAAGCTATATTTTATACGACTAAACTTGCTAGTCACCCTGTCACTCGTAGCTAGCCATCACTCTGATATGAGAAAGAATAATTAAGGAAAGAAGCCATTATAGATCAGTCACATTGTTAACGTTATTAGCCAATCAAAATTGAACTTACTATGTAGCAATCACATTTTTAAATATTAGGCTTGTAGCCACAAATAGTGAGGAAATTCCACCGAAAGGAAGTAAGGGATTGAGGAGGGGAAACATAAAATTGGAAGACGACACGAGTCATCCAAAAAATATTGTTGAGAGGTCAGTAGAGGTAGATACTAAGAAAATATATTCATGGATATGGTCATTTCTTTTGGCCCTTTTTAGTCACTAAGGAAGGCGACAATTATATTCTCTGATCTTCTTTTGCAAATGTCCTATATTTGAAGAACGATAAATTACACGATGCTCAATCTAAGGTTAGTCTGTGTCTGTCTGTGTCTTGGATGATGAGAAATTTCATATACATTTTCTGAAAAATGTGTGGATCATGCATGTGTGAAATTCGAATGTTTAACTCTGGAACTCTCTCCAAAAATATTTTCCGAGGTATTTAGTTTGTTTCTTGATGGTTTAGAAGTTGTAGGACTTGTGTCTTCAAAATTGAGGGACATATTCATTGATGTTACATATAATGGTTTTTCCAATGAGGTTACATGTAATGGTTTTCCCAATGAGGTGAATAGAGGTAAGGGCATTCATATTGAGTGTTTAAAAAAACCTATTGTAAAAATCTATTTGCAAGTTTGTATTATTTGGGTTATTTTTGGAAAAAAGAAATACTAAAATTGCAATGTGGATGTTAGTATATGTTATCAAAATTATGAAGGGAGATGATTTAATTAAATGAAATATGTATGTAATAGAATATATTTATTAACCAATGAGAGAAAAAAATTCACAAGGGGTTTGAGATATTTATTTGTTCAATTTATGCAATGATATTAAATTATTATTTCTAAATAATACATTGGCGATAAAAACCCTTAATTCCTTCCATGTTCTTCTTGAAAGATGTTAGAATAATGACTACCGAACAATTATAAAAAATGAAAAAAGGAATACTAAAAGAGAGAATATAATAATAATTTTTTTTTGATAGAAGGTGAAAAAGGGTTAAGGGACCCTACCCCGTCTGATAATAGTAGGAGAGAAAGATGAAACAATGAAGACCACGCGGAACAACCTTCGCAAGGCAAAAAAGATAAACTAATAGCAAAACCAAGAAAAACTAACAAAGAAAAACGTAAAAAACCATTAGGTATCTCGAACTTTTAACCCCTTCCCTTTGGGTCTTAACTGCATCTTGAGGGGCAAGATAGACCCTTTCTTCTTCCTACTCACAATAGACCAGACCTCAGATGTATTTGGATTTACATTTTCATTATGGATTGGGACCGAAACTTCTATCTGTTCCTTAGGAGTCATAGGATCAGTTAAAGCTTCCTCCTTTTCTAGATCTGTCAACATAGGTACGGAAACCAAGTCACCTTCTGAAGGATCATTCACCACTAAGAATCTAGGATTAAAATTCTTCCACCATGAATTGTTCCTTTTAGCATGTTTCCTTATCACGTGACAATTAGAAGCAAGATGGCCAAGAGAAAAGCAATTTCTACACCTGAAGGGAAACCCTTCATAGTCTAGATTTTGTAACCAAGTTCGGTCCTCCACATTGAGTTCAATAAATGCGGCGGGAAATCTCTCAAGTATATCAACCAAGATTCTAGAAATATCAGGTCCATAGATAAACATTTCCTAAAGTGTTGCCAATAGTGGTTAAACAACTTTCATCCAAAATTAGAGGGGGAGATATCAACCAAGATTCTAGCAAACGTTGTGTGCTCAAAATCATCAATTTTCTGATCTATAGATAAACATTTCCCTAAAGTGTTGCCAATAGTGGTTAAACAACTTTCCATCCAAAATTGGAGGGGGAGATACGATGGAAGACGAACCCACACCGGTCTAACATGGAAGGCATCTGAGATTGGGTTAAATAAAGGAAACCATGGTTTCATCAGAAGCATATGGGATTTGAAATCCTAGATTTTCCCAAAAATGAGATCTCTATCCGCACCAAAATATTGATGCAAAAGCAACAAAAAAACCTCGAGCATTGGGGTGAAATATCTAGCCTTGCCTTCAACAAGGGGGCCCATTGCCTCGAAATCCATGCATGAAGTGTAGGAAGACCAGGGCAGAAGTTGAGGAATCTACATATCAGTCCATTCCTTTCAAAAGATGCTTCTGATTGAACCACCTCATTACCAAAACAAATTGATGGGGTTGATTTTGCATACGCCATTGGCTGCATTTTTGAATTGGCATCTGTTAACATCCTATCTCCATTACAAGGTCTCTACCCACGCAAGAGCCATGGATCATCCTTGAAAGATGCCCGAATGAGGGAAAAAAATCATTAGCGCCTTAACAAGGCAGGGCCGCTTCATTTCCATCCATCTCCCCATGCTTCAAAACCTTCGTCCCAATTCCTCCCGCATTGTCACATCCATGAGAGGAGTGATTTGTTTACGGATAGTTGTTTGTCTTCATTAATACTGCTCATGAGGTGTGGGAGATTTTTATTCATTTTCAGATAGAGGTCAACTTTTTGACCATGCGGAAGAGCCGCGAAATGATGGAGCAATTTTACCTCTTGACTGAACCTATAGTTTTAGGCACTTGATATTTATGTGTAGAGAGAACCCCAAATCCTTAAGAGTCTTGGATTTTGCGCCCTCGCGTCTAGTTCTTTTATGCAAAAAATGAAGAATCCGACCTGTAAAAACCATTATGCGATCTAATTATTGCAGACCCTCCATTGTTGTTTTTGCCATAGACATGTTTTGATTGGTTATCGACATTATATTTAGAGGCAACCACCAGTTTTTAACAGAGGATCCCCTGGAAGCCTTCTTGTCTAACGTGCATTTGCATCCTCGTTTGGGGGCTTTACAGCCAAGTGCACGCCTCTTGTGCTGCATAACCCACGAAGCCATCAAAGAGTCCTAGCCATGTTCTGCTTGAATAAAAACCTTTTTGAATATGTTTGAAATCCTTCGAGGAGGACTATTTTATGTTAAAGTATTTCTTTAATTTATTAATTTTTGTTTAGGGTTGTTAACAGAGTTTGTAAACATTGATCACATGTGCCAAAATGCAAAACCTGATGTCCACTTGGAGTCCCCTTTCACCAAAATCGTCGCCATTGTCTTAGACACTCTTTGACATTTGGAGGAGGGTTCGCCATTACACCTATATTCTCATGATGGGTGTTCTTATGTATTTAGCTGAAATATTGTTGGTTTCATTAATAATACTCATGGGTAGGCTGTCTACAATTTTTTTTTCTCCAAATTTTCAATTTATAGAGTGCACCAATGATAAAGAGGGTGAAATGAAAGGGCCAATTTTACCTCTTTATGTCATGGTGGAAATAATAAAAAATATTAAATCTGGTGAAGAGATTTTGATTAACTATAGTTTTAAAGGAAAATCAACATCATAGATATTTATGGAAAAAATGTTGACATTGATGAGTGATGTACATATTTGTTTTTTGAAACCTAATATTCGTCACATTGAGATTATTATAGTATTTTGAAAAAAAAACTATTTTTAATGTTATGTAAAATGCTAGTTCTTTTATATAATAATAATAACTATTTATAGTATATGTAATGATGTAAATATTTATGTTAAACTTTCTCTTGTGATATTATTTTTAAATGAAGAATGTGGTGAAATTGTGTAAAAACTAAATCTAATTATATTTATATAAATATGATGAATAAGATTATGGTTTTAAATAATTGAAGAAATATTTATGTTTTGGGACATTATTGTCTTTACATTTTGATGAGGATCCTTCACCATCTTTTCTAAGTAACATCTTCATAGCCACCTCTAACATCATAATTCCGCCATCACCACATGTGTCACTTCCACAACCTCATATAAGATCCATTATAGAAATTTTTTTTTTTTTAACAACATACTATATTACAAGTAGAAAGTAAGAAGTACATCGTTGTTTGAGCATGCACACACACACACACACACACACACACACACACACACACACACACGTGTGTGTGTGTGTGTGTGTGTGTGTGTGTGTGTCCTTATTTCTTTCTACTTTCAATATAGTATGTATGTTATTTCTTTAATAAGTTGAATAATTACCAAAATATCATGATGGTTGCATTGAATTTGGTATCCTTCTCTGATTGTTTATCTCTATTATATAACTAGCAATTGCACATGAGTTGCAACTTACGCCGGTGAGGATAACACTATTAAGTTTTTTGAGGTGTAATTTGTTGTAACAGATATTCTATGATCTATGATAGATGTTTGAAAGAAGAACATATGTTGCATTTTGCTAAACAGTTCACGTGCCTTTATGTAAGGTTCCACATTCTGCATACATGTCTACCAAAACATTTGCAACTACATATAACAAAATTCCTCTATATTTTATGTTTTGATGGTTGCATCAATTTGGTATCCTTCTCCTCCGATTGTTTATCTCTATTATATAACTAGCAATCCATACCTTGTTTTTCGAGAGCTCTTATGTTGTCACATTTTGCTAAAAGTTGTAGGAGTACACAAAACATTGAAAAAATTTAAATGTTTTGATGGCTGATTGGGTTGGAGGCCTATTTGTTGAATACGATGAAACAAGGCGAGGAGTATGTTGGCAAATGTAAACAAGAAACTATGTGTGGTTGCAGAAGCTAACGAATATGTAAAGAGGGAGTAGAAGCGGTGGATAAGAACAAAAAGATTGAGGCCTCATTTATAGGAAGCGTAGAGATGCTCTTCCACTGCAACATCTTGGGTATCATTGACAAGGTGTTTGAATCTCTTCTACCCACCAAACAAAGAGATGATTCCCACAAGTGTGTGGATAATTTGCAGAGCACCTTGCTTAGCCATGAAATACACATTCCCCAGCCTAACGACACATGCAACTCTATGGTGTGTTTCTGCGGGACTCGTTTGCACCAGATTAGCCCTATGACGTGCCCGCAGGCCTTCAATGTCACCGACCGCCCCCACCATGTGACTGCCTCGCCCTCCGTCATTGCTCTTTAGGATAGCTGTAGAACACCTACTTATTCTCGAGTGTTCTAACTATTGAAAATTAGTAAACTTAGCTGATTATTGGTTTTGTTAATAGGTTAATGAAATGGAAGAGGTGAATGAAAGATCAGACAAAACGAATGAGATTTATAGCCGGGATTGCGAGCTCATGGGGCTAACGTGGTTATTAGGTAAGAAAAAATGGTCTACATTCCCTCTGTTTCAACAGATTTCCAGAGCCTTAATGTACAGTGGTCTTCCGCCCCATGTGACCACGTGCAACGCCAACTGGCTTTACCACCAGGGTTGTGGCATTACTGAGCTCTCCTTCATGACGTAGGTCAAGGAAGTAAGGCCATGCGAGGACAAGACCAACATCACCATATCCACCTCTATTTATAATTCCAATACCGTGGTATCCTTCCCGTACTACAATTATGAACAAGTTTGTCGTGACCATTTGGACTTGCGACTGTGGAACACCCTCCTCAATGTCGCCCATAACTCCCATCACGCTGCATAGATTTTACCCATGATGATATCATGTCAGCCACTCCCAAAAGCAAGGGCATGAGAGAATGGCCATTGCCAATTGCATAATATCATTTAAAGGATGTCGAGTCAAAAATGAAGATCTAGAATAGTAAATATCTAGGACTGTAGAAAAATATTTAAAATCAGTCAACATGTAATTTTAAGACAACAAACATTAGAACAACCAAAATTTGACACTTTCTAGCTGGCATCTTGAAAGGTAGATGCCTACCCAAGAATAACTTTAAAAACACCTCTTTCAACTTCAAAATAATTAGAATAACTAAAAACTTTACATTGTCAATGGCGGTGATGTTGTTTAGTATCAGATTTACACATTAATTTATTGGAATTTGTTAGGAAACTGGACACGTGTTTGTCTGTTGCTTTCATAACAGTGCATGGTAATATACACACAAATAAATGTTTGTAATATCCCTTCTTAAATTGCAGGGTTGTGAGCGAAATTCAACTCGGTATGAAGTGTAGTGCAATATAATTGAAGAATCAAATGAGGACGACAATAGAATGTGGGATATAGACGCAACATCTCATAAATGAATTATGCCGTGGACTTAATTTATGCAAAACAATAGTTCGAGCTTTGAAGATGGTTTAAGTGCAAATGTCTATTTGCTTTTCGAATTCTTCCAACTGATTTAGGAATACACAGCTATAGTTACGAATCTGTGCCATAGCCAGCAGCAGAGCACAACAATTTCCATGCCTTTCCCCAAATTTAATGCTTGCAGAAATTATACCAAGCTCGCCTTGCAGACGATCCACGAGCGCCTTGAGGCTCTGCATATTCTTGTAAATAATTTTTTTCCCAAATTCAGATGTTCCACCAAAACCTGTTGAGATGTAAACCTTCCCAAAGATTTGAACCACCAATCTCCTTCACATACATCTTGCATCCGCGGTTGAACACGCGCGAGATTCGTTAATCTGTCGATGAGGCCAGTTGCTTTGGAGCAACCTGCCGTTAAAATTCTATGATACTTAAGCTTTCTCTTTAAAACCCCAAGCCTGCTTTGCATTTCTACTTGTATGTGGTGCACGGTTCGAAACTCATCGTCCACGCATGAAATCAGGCCGCCCGCTGCAGCCAATAAAAAAACACGAGTTCATCTATTGTTGCCCTGCACTCTTCCTCTGACAGAGGAGTTTGGGATTCTTCTACATGAGCGACACCTCTGTCAATAATAACCTGATCATGCCTCACTTTCTTCAAGTACTTTTGCAATGATGCGTACAAGTTTTGAGCACTCAAACTGAGGGCAAAATAATGTTCCGCCACACTCAACAAGTCCTTGTTTCCATTACTGAGCTCTCCTTCACGACGTAGGTCAGGGAAGTAAGGCCATAGATTTCACTCATGATGGTCTCAGGCGGCCACTCCCAAAAGCAAGGGCACCAAAGAATGGTTATTGCCAAGTCTAAAATGTCATTTAAAGGATGTGGAGTGAGATATGAATATGTAGAATAATAAATATCTAGGACTGTAGAAAAATATCTAAAATCCGACAACTTGTAAAGTTAAGCCACTGAAATTTGACACTTTCTAGCCAAGGCATCTTCAAAGGTGGACAACTACCGGTAAATTATGTAGAAGTACACTTTGCATGACTATAAAATTCCTAGAAATTAATTAGTTATAGTATTTTTGTATTGATATTTTTGACTCTCCTTCACTATTAGTTCATTATGGGAAGTTTTTATATGCAAGATATTGAGGATTTAGATTCATATTGGTTTAACACTCTTACGGAGATCATTTGATTCAATGTATCTATATGGAAATGGGTGTTCTTGAGTTTCATTATATTTGGATGGGAATTGAATATTTGGGTATGTCACCTTGTTTTAGGGCATGCATTTTTTCATTATATAGGGATAAACATATGATTGTGTTCTTTCAAATACTGTGATATCTATATGGTTTTAATATTAAGATAATTTGAATTGATTTTTTTGATTGAAAGATTAAGAGTTAATTTTTTTTTCATATGCTAATGTTTGAGCCCTTGAATTAAAATCTTGCACAATCATATTCTATAAAAGTAAATTCTTCCTATTCAAAATCAATCACCCTTTTTATTAAAGTTTAAAATATGCATGCTAGTTATGTTTACACTGATAAGATTTGTTACTAGTTGATTGGTTGGTTACATTATGAGATGAGTGTCTTTTCTTGTCCAAAATTCCATTCTCCTCCTTTTTGGATTCACAATACCAAAATAAAAATCATGTTCATTTACAATTGAATATATAACCATCATAAAAAAATCCTTGAGAAGTAGACTCATCTATAAAATAAACCTTGTCCTTGAGGAGTTATTTATTTGTTAACATAAGTTTCTATATTTAATCTCCATAATTAATCCCTTATGCTATGATACTTACACCAAGGGGGATGGAATCATAATAGTTGTTAATGTGGAGGATGAAGGGGATTCAATTTCAGCTCAGTACTCGACCAAGTTAGTATATTAGCCACGTTCAAGAAAATTTAGAAATAGAATCAACAAAAATGTTGTAGTAGAACATATGTCTTCAGAAAATGAAGAATATGTTGTGGGGGAAGTACTTATCAATTAGAGTTTGATTATGGCGTCGGATCGTATGATCCAAAGAGAGTATCAGGGCTAAGTTGAGCTGGATTGATGTCATAGTGGAATGAATGAATCCTAGTGAACTTTCTAAGAGTTAGACCAATGGTTGATGAGGAAGGAGTCATGTAGTTGCGATGGAGTCGGCATGGCGTTCGGTGATAAGGGTGTTGTAGACCCATGCATGTGTCAAGGGTTGGCACTTGTGCAATGCAAGTAGGCCAACAAATCTAGAAGTTGGTTTTCCTAAATATTTGGTAGTACCGTTGCCTAGTCATATAGAGGTAGGAAATGTCAGTAGTGAAGAAGATGAGTATCATGGAGATAGTAACCCTCAACAGTGCCACTTATTAGACTCTTCCTATGCTTCCTTTGATTTTTTCAAATTACCCTAAATTGATTCTTCCGACACAAATAATGCATACAAAGCAAAGGCAAGAGTATTTAGTGAAAACACATGCACGTGTTTCGATACCGATGGAAACAAGTTAAAACTCATGTGCGATTGACTAGAAATCTATTTTAAGAATTCGAGAAACCAATGAGGCATTCTAGCAATCAAAAGAGGGATGCCACAAAGATGATACACTTTTTCCATTCAAATGTAGACATTGTTGATGTTTCTAGTCCCTAATTAGTGAAAAATATGTAAAATAAATTTTTGACACTTCGTTGAAGTTGAAACTCACCCTTTCCAAAGTTGATATTGGGGAAGAAAAAATTATATAACTTAAAAATTATTTTATTAGTGTTGCTAGTGAATGGAGTTTGAAAAGAGTAAAAACTTTAAACGATATATGTGAGAGGCTGGGAATGCCCAATCAAAGTTAATATTCATACTATAAGGAATGATGGTGACCGGATCAACCAAGTTACATAACAAAATTTTAAGGACTCATTTTTATGCATCAATGATTTGTATATGGAAGCCAAATCATATCACAATTACAGTAAAGTTATTCATGAAATTGTGGATAAAGTTGAGAAAGTGAAACTTGATTTGAGAAAAACTAATGATGAATTGAATTCAAATAATAATGAATTGAAGGCCAAGGTTAAACACTAATCTTCTTTGTTAAACCAAGTTTCTATTAGTTTCAATTCCTACAAGGTGCAAATGAAAAACTTCATATGTTAGTTCAAGAGTTGAATAACACTATAGGATTACAGGAAAAAAGAATGATGAAGTTGAAGGTAGAATTTATGCAACTGAAAGGAAATCGAAATATTGTTGAATCCACATTTTACATTTCACCAAAAACCTATATTGCCAATTTGATAAACATGCCACATTTAGAAAATGTAGAATTGGGGCTTCGGTCCTTGACTACTCAAACACAATCATATGGTTCACACAATGTCAGTTTAAATCTGAGAGTCGAGCATTGTGAGACATTTAGAACAGTTAGAGAAACCTATATGCATTCTATGACACTTCAATTTACTCGTGAACAATCAGAACCTGGTGCAATAATGGCAGTGGAGCATGAAGCAGAGCAACATGATATAGTGGAATCAACGGAAGAGAAGAAGTAGAATATGTCAACAACGATCAACCCAAAGGAGAAAATTTATAATGAAGTTAATTTTAGTCATACATATGATGTTATTTAGGTAAAATTTAATTTATTTTGTGTTTTTATTTATTAAGTCATACTTTGATTTTGTTTAAGTCAGACTGTTCTAATATGTTTCCCTTTTCCATGAAATGTTGAATTTAACAATTACATTGTCAATTGCATCTTATACTATATAAGAACTAATTGTTTGAAAATATTTATCCCCATAGTATTTGAGAAGATGTTTTATCACTTGCTCTATCTACTCATTAAGTTACTTAAGAAGTATGGAATGAACTAGGTGAATGGTAAATCTTGCATTCCTTTTCATGTTGAATCATTTCCTACAAGTGATCATGGTTGGATGGTGTAGTGCAGTGATTTTTTCAAGGGTGATTTCATGTTATGTTTCATAAATATGACTGCGGTTTTGATTTAATTTCAGTGATAAATAAATTGTTGAGCTATAGGGTTATTGAATCTTATTTTTGTGTTCTTCAATGGTATTATACAATTTCTAATAGAGACCTGGAAGTGACCATGAGGATCCAGGCTGGAATGGTGAAAAAGTGTTAAGTTTTCATTGTATATATGTTGTAATTAAGTAAGCCATGGAAATTGGATTCTAAATGAGAACTTTACTCCTAATTAAATTAGAGTTTTCATTGATCTTTGTTTCCAAAGTTACAAAATAGTGTTTTTGAGGGACTAGTCTTATACATAGTGTATTATCTATTGAGATGTTTTCATTTTGTTATGGATCAATATAATATTGTTTTTATATATTCTCTCCATACACCCTAAAGATGACCAACAATATTTAGGATGATAAGGTACATTCACTTACATAGTGGTGAATTCACTTTATGTGGTTGATAATGTTAGTGAACTTATGTATTGATTGTATTGTAGATGGTTGCTTCTTCAAGGAGGTTATTCGATATTATAGTTCACACCTTGTATTATGTTTTCATCTTGTCATTTCCTATCTATTACACACAATAAAATTAATCAAAGTAATAAAACTATTAAGATTCATGACTTATATTTAATTCTTATTTTGTTTCTTTCATATTTCATATGACACCAACTAGCAAGTTGATTAACCTCCCCGAGGAGGATTACAAGTTCAGGTTTGTAGATGAGTGATGTGATGTTGGAGTTCTTAATTATATAGAATATTGATCAATTAGGGTTTACAAAAATGGTTTCACCTTAGAATATATTAGTAGCTTGGTATAATGTTCTTATATTTATATGCTTAATAAAGGGTGTGTGTGTGTGTGTGTGTGTGTGTGTGTGTGTGTGTGTGTGTGTGTGTGTGTGTGTGTGTGTGTGTGTGTGCGCGTGTGTGTGTGTGTGCGCGTGCGCGTGTGCGTGTGCGTGTGCGTGTGCGTGTGTGTGCGTGTGTGCGTGCGCGCGTGTGTGGTGACTTTAGAACCTATGAATGGATTAAGAGAGAGATCTATATGGTATTGATTCCTATTTTTTTAATCTATCAATGAATTATGCTCTCTTATACATGAAATGTGAATAGAAAATTTATGATCATTATTGAATAGGAAAATTTGTGGGACCACTTGATTTTATCTTGAATTAAAATATATTCTATCTTATGTTTGGAAGTGAAATACTTATATAAATATTAGGTTGTAATTTTTAGGGTTTTTACATATGGTCATTGTTTTTACATAGTAGTTCCTTTAAAACAATATTTTTATGAAAGGTATATTTCAATCATTAGTATTCAATTGTAAATCTAGTACATATTTTAATCATATTGAAGTCTTGACTTTGAATTTAGGTAGAATTTGATAAATTTTGTCACCATTCTATATGTAATGATTTATGCATAGCCTTGGATGTATCTTTTTATTTCTTGGTTTTTTGTTTCTCAATCCAAAGAGTCTTTTTATGATATCGCTTATTTACTTAGCTCTTTGAAACATGTTCCTATTCAATTTCAATCGGTTTTGTTATTGGGCCACTATTTTCCTCATCCACGATCCTTGTTTTTGTAACAATAGTGTTAACAAAAAAATTGATTCCTCCATTATCTTTTGTTTGACCAATCTTCATCATATCATTTTTAGTAGATGATAATGATGAGTTAACTAAAATAATGTAAATTCTCAAAACGTTAATTCAAATAATAAACATCATTAGTGACTTACTAGTAAACTAAACATTTTGACAAAATAGTACTATATTTTAATGTTACTTATCCTCATTAATTTTTGCTTATTTCAAATTGAAATAAATCAAGATGGGCCTCTTCACCAATTTTTTGGGTCTTGTTCTTAGAAGATAGTCAATTTTGTTGGAACACTTAATAGTGATTTTTTAATATGTTTTTTCCATGAGTTAAAGAATTGTTTAACTACTTTAGCTTCAATACCATGGAAATGGTATGCCAACTTCATTTACTACTGATTGTAAAATTTTAAGGGGTATTTTTGTATTCGACCCTAATTTGAGATTTAATGTTTGGAGGAAAGAATTTTATTTGCACCATAATTTGAAACATACCTTTTGATCTAATGACCAACTTGAATAATTGTGCTCTCATCTCATTAACCAAACACATTTTATCATGTTCGAACATGTTTCTAAACTCCAAAGGAGTGCTTCTTCCTTCCCCAAATTTGGTATTCAATTATTTCATTTCTCGATGTTTACGCTATATAACCTCATTCCTTAACCAACCCAATGTAAAAGGGAGAACTGAATTAGTAATTTGTAAGGTAATGATCCTTGAACATGCATATAAGGGACCATCTCCTCTCCTAGACATGAAGAACACAACCAAATCCACTCACTGGATACGTTTCCAATCCTACAAATGATGAATACACAATTCAATTCTATGTGGTATACAAGATAGTATAAGTCAAAAAATCCAATAAAACCAAGAGTTTGCATACCTATCCTCATATTCAATTATTACGGTATCATCTAGCCCTCTAGATGGTTATAACTACAACATGTGGAAATATTTGTAACACTGCCACATTTCTCACAAGTTTTATATAATTTTGTTCATCCAAAAGAGCTTTAATTACATAGTAAAAAACAATAGGGAATGAATTCCAAATTGAATCCACTAAACACTTCTTCAAAACTCAAAAGAAAATTTACCAAATTTTAAATGCTTTCATGGAGAATGAGAATCATGTCATAAATTAAACCATTTGATTCTAGTTAAGATCCTTATAGTCTCGACCTTTATAATGGTATGGTTTCCCCAACCTACATGAAATCCCCATTTTTTCTATTTCATCCCAAATCATAATAAATTTATCTTTCTTGTGTTTCTTGGATGTATGTTTTTTGTCATAATCTTGTGCTATCTTTTGAACTTTACGAAGCATCTTCACAACATTTTGAAATCTAGCATGGCGAACACGATAAATTTTTTTGTCATCATCTTAGGAGTAAGTTGTAAATGATAGTTTGTAGTAAACAATTCCAAGATGGGTTGTGTGTTAGATATAATTTTTAATATAAAATTGAAAGTGATAGTGTGACATGTAATGTACCTTTTCATCATTGATTCTATTAACAATATAGTTTTTCATAATTGTTAATTCATAGCCACATAATGATGGATCAACATCTATAATGCACTCATAAACCGATCATCCCAATGTCCGATTTCATACAACTTAGGGTTTAGTTCATACTATTTAATTTTTGCATTGTCAATAAAAATAAGATTATAAATTGACAACACGTAGTAGCGTAAAAAATAATTTAAAAATTACTATGCAGGAACTTTCTTGGAGAAAGTTTGGTGGTGTCATTGTGTACAACATGGAAATAGTGCGAGAAAGTATCACCATCACTTATAACATGATTATTTGTAGTTCCATGTGCATTCCTTTTTAGGATTATGCACCATGGAAAAAATTCATTGCCGTAATTGAAACTTTATTATCGTGCATACCAAACTTATGGCCATATAATTATGGCATGCATACAATTTCACTTTTACATCCCTATCATTGAGCATATGAATTCCATTTTGGCATAGAAACAATAATTGATCCATTATGTTATTTTGATCTGTGGGATCTGTAGCATGGGATAAAAATTGGTTATACTCCTCCTTATCAATAAATGTTTTTAGTATTATACAAGACATGAGATCGTTATCTCAAAAAGTAGCTCAATTAACACCTCACACACATAACCACCTCTATAATAATAGACACGAGAATCAATACCAAGCTTGAAAGTAACTTCATCAACTCTAGATCTTATAACGCTCTGATTTTGCATGTTATCTTGGTGAATGTTTTACATGCTGTTATAACTGCTGGAATGAAGGCAAACATGTTAAGATAAACTCTGATTTTAAAAGAATGTGTTGCTAACTTGGATTCTTGCATGCTATGATTTATTATATAGGACAACAATTATTGTACTTGCGTGTTTGCTAATGTGACGACAAATTGTCGTATACTTGCTATACTCTCGTTACTGATTGACAGCACACCTTGAATCAATTTCATTGATCCAAGTATGTTGAGGGCTTTTGGTGATTTCTGTATTGATTTACTCTTGAACCGAACCCGAGGTTGTTATGAACGTGCAGCGCCTGATTACAGGTATGAGCAGCTGGCACGTAAATGCCAACGACAGGGGTTCGATTCTTGAGCCCTGTACTGTCGAACTTGGAACCTCGTGAGGCAAGAAATGCCTGGACACGGGTGGCCTTGACACGTGATCCAAAGGACTGAACGTCCTGCACAGCATAGATACGGGGTTAGCTGAGAGGTTGGGTTAGGAGTTGATTAGTGTTAGTGGTTAGTATGAATTAAAAACCCTAAACTAATCCTAAGTCCTAACATGCATCCTACACTACTATCCTAAGTGGATTTTTAAATTACAAAAAAAAGGGAAAATAAACCTAAGGCTAAACTAAGACCTAGGTTGATCACTTTATGCAACCTAAACTAATCCTAATCTAAAAGGGCGCGTAGACCCTTGGAAAGAGAGGATAAGGATGAAGGAAGGGCATTCATTGGCATTTAATAAACAGTCCATACGTGGACAGCGCCAGTTTTGGCGGGGCAGGTAGGAAATAGAGGCATCTATTTGGAGATAGAGCCAAATTCGGTTTTGCATGGGGAAATTTGAAAATCGAGTTCGCCAACTCAAGTGGCGGTGGCGTGGGAAGCTAGGAGAAAGGCAGAGCCTTAATTGCATTAATTGTTCTCGGTCCTCGCGACCAGTTCGCCTTGGAAAGTGTATGAGGGAATTTTGATTTTCATTTGGTCGATTCGAGCCTTTGTAAAGTTGCTCTGCATTTGGTTTTTCCGCTGGTTCACAGAACCACTTCGTGGAATTTGACACTGTTTTGGAAATTTTTAAGGCTGCTTCTAAGCTCAAGAAGAAAGGAGTCTTTGGGAAGTTTGTCTTTGTCGCTTTGAGGGAAATAACGCGGCAAACGGATCCTTCTTCGAGTTTTGGAAAAGAGATTTCAGGCATGTTAAGCCCTTCTCTTTAAAAATTCTTGCTTTGTTTAAGTGTCTCATTAAAACAACCCTGCTCTTGGGTTTGGATTCTGTGATTGTTGTTGGGTCGATTTGATTTGGATTTCATCGATTCTTGCATCTTTTTTTTGGAAAATGATATGAAGAATCGTTTCTGGTTGCTCGGCTTTGATCTGCTTTTGCACGAATCAAGTTGGAAATAGATATTCTTTTTCTCTGTTCGTGTGGTGTGGAATTGGGACAGGCTGTGTAATTGTTTTCTTCTTGTGTAATCTTTTCCTTCGTTGCTGTGTTTGGGCTGTACTTTCATAAAAAAAGAGAAGAGGAAATACAGTCGTGTTATGTTGCTATGAATGGATTTCGTTGGCTCTTGTTGTCATTTTTGGAAATAATAAGAAACACTAATTTTCTCTTTCCGAGTTTAACTGTCTTCGTATTTATCGAATGGGATACCTTCCTGTGTACTGGTTGTTGACGTTAAATGAAAGTTAGAAAGGGGTTCTTCTCTGTAAAATGCTTAATGTGAATCGAAAGCGGCAGTGTGACTTATTTTATTACTGTGTGATTTTTTTTCACATGAACTTTTGGGATAAGATGGTAAAGGTTGTGTGAACGGCTTGATGTCGTTTTTGTACCGAGGTTTTCTTGCTGAAAGAAATAATTTTTCCTTCCGAAATTATAGTATAATATATTGTTTTTCTTGCTGAAAAAGGGTATGATGAACTGTTGTGTTTATTTGATGACCGCTCAATCCTCTAGTTAGGACTGTCTTGTGAGTGTGAACTTGACTTTGAATTGCTGTGCGAAAGAAGGGATGCATGGGAACTCTGTCATATTGTGTGGGTTTGTCTTAAATGTATCTGACTTATGCATTTAACACCCTACGCGGGTTTGCCTTTATAGAGGTATTGAAATATGAATATTATATTTGAGTCCTGTATCTTATTAAGAAAATGGAGAATGTTGTTTTTGGGATTAACGGTTGATCGAGATAGAACTCGAAATGGATATTCATTGTTGTGGTATATTTTATTGAAACTGTACAGGCTATGTGAGTTGCTTTTCAATAATAACGATTGTTTCGTTATCTTTATAAGTTGAGCTGTCATGCTAAGATAAACACGATTTGGGTGTTTTTATTTCATTCTGAACAAAATGATTGTTTCTTAATGAAATTATAGGGAAATGAATTCTTCTTCTGCCTGCTGTTCTGACTTGGTGAGATTCATAGTCATGTGATTATTGGATTTGCGGTAGGTAACAACAATGAATAATATGTTATTTTGAACGGGATACGTTCATAGAATTTGGAAATCATGTGATTAATAGACTGCATGATTGTATAACTGTTATCTGTTTATCATACAGTGAAAGAAATATGGTTTCTTGAAGTATGGTAAATATATGGTCTGCATCCTTATATTGTTTGACCTAGGATGAACATAATGTTGTACTAACCTGTTTCGGATTTTCATATGAGTCTGATTCAAATGAAATAAGAATATGGATGATGAATTCTTCCCTGTTTTCAATTAAAGCGGATTATAAATGAAACTACTCTACTGCTGGAAAGTGAATTCTGAATGGATTTTGTAAGTTTCACTCTGAACTGTTATCTTGATTTGTGTTTCGTTTGGATTCCATTTTTAGAACAGCCATCTGGAAAGAAATTGGGTCATGGATGAATGACTTGGAAAATGATCTTTTCTTCTTTCATTCAGTTGGAAATCTGTAATTCGTGAATAATGAATTTGTAGTGCTTAGATAGGAGCATTTATATGCATTGCTGTTCGCTTTCTTGTCTGTGCTTGATTGCTTGGATTCTAATATGATGCAAGAACTGAAAGGAAAGTAAAGAGGTTTACATTTCAGTTGGTTTCATCCTTGCATTTATTATTAATGAAAGGCGTGGAAAAGATAACAGTGTGTTATATCAGCAGTAAGCTATTTATATTTTTAACTGTGCAAATATTGTGAATTAAGATTTGTAACGGTTAAGTGGAAACGGGACAGCAGTTCTTTGGCTGATTGTGATGATATTTTGATTGTTCAGTTGTTATGCTGATATTTATTTTGTGCCTATTTCATGATTGATGTTTAACTGTCGTTTCATAAAAGCAGGGTTCTTTTATTGAGACAGTTAGTTGAAGCACCTTATTTTAAGGATAAGTGCTTAATATGCTCAGTTCATTGAACTGACCCGTGCAATTCATTTTGCAGATGGAATTTGATTAGAATGAAGACTTGGTTGTTTTCTGATGCTTCTTGATTTGTTGATGATGTATTGTAATTGTCGCTTTTATTCCTCTTCGAGGAATTGTGAAAAGAAGAAAGTATATTCTTCTATCTATGAGTTGTATGGATGATTTATGTAAACCATGCCCAATCAGCTGGATTGGCAAATGTACGGATTAGGACATGAAATATTGAATACAATTACATGTGTGATATTTTAATGTTTATATCAGTTTGAATTGTTGTCTAAATTGGAAATATAATGTTATTTCTTGATTGGATTTGTTTAATTGTCCTTGGATGGATGTTAAATGGAAACTGATATCTATTCTTACCTAAATGCAACTTTTAAGTTGAAAAATGCAATTAATTCATACTTGGGTAAAGATGAATTTTTAATTGACATTAAAAGGATTAGGAAGAATATGATTCCATAATTGGAAGGTATTCAGGATTAGCTTAGGAGCTAAGGAATACCAATTAAACTTCGGAGTAATCGAACTTCGCTTTCGAGCTCCATTAATGATCTCGTATGCTGAATTCAGAATAAAGGATATAGGATAAGTATATCCACAACTAATGGACCTTAACTATATAACGTTAAGGAGAACAAATGAATACATTTCTCGGAATTTAGACCTCGTACGAATGACGCCTAATAAGCTAGAATTAAATTTAGTCATAGCTTGGGAAAATCTTGGCTAAGTTTAATAGGTTAAACTTATCACGTCCGTCGGTACGGATCGCTTAATCCGATGATTAAGAAGAGAACCAAGTAGGGAAATGTAGCCCTTCGACATGAAGGAGAAGATGCATTGCAAGTTAATGGATGGATTTAGTCCCTCTTAGCTATATGCAACTGCAACGGAAACGAGGATCAAGGGATCAACACGAATGCTGAAAGTTGATTTTAATTATTAAATCGTATCCAAATCACTTAAGCAGGATGTGTATTCTCGATGGGAGAATTTCAGACACATTGGCATACGCCAGCCTACAAAGAAGGTGTCTCTATGAAGACAGGGTCTTCATGACAACACACCGTGCAGGTGACATATTGCAATGCCCTCCCGAATTAAAACATCAAGAATACATAGGTTGAATGTGTAATTGTGGACAGGGGATAGGAGTATGATCTGGTATACGGAGTGAATCCAGAATACTAAAGATAACTAGACACACAGGGTCGTGGGAAAACGACACCGTATGTCTGCGTATCTTTAGCTACACGGAGTGCCTTCCTATATTCGCTTCATATTACTAACTGTAATTAGAAGTTTAAAACTGACCTTAAATGAAGAGGACTGGTAGGAACCAGGAAAGACCATTCTAGATAACAGGTGAAGTGAAGTGAAGGACGTATTCCGTTGATGTGTATAACATCCAGGAATATGATCATGCAAAGCATGTGAAAATCTTTGGCCAAAGTATCGCAATTGCTGGTCATATTGTCCTTATCACTTAATTTAAGATGCAGATGTCGATGAATATCGAATGAGATATTCGGATAGGCTTCTTAAATGGATCACTTCGATAACCGGAAACGGTTATGAGAACAATGTATATATAATATACTATGCATAAACAAACATGAAGGATCGGTTGTTGCGAGTCATGAAATGAAGGATCGGTTGTTGCCGAGTCATGAAATGAAGGATCGTTGAAACTCCGAGCCATGAAAATGGGAGATCGGCAGTTCCTCGAGTCATTTACAGCAGCATATAGAATCTGTTATAAGATTGAATGGCATTGAATGTGTGTTCCATATTATAAATATGCGGACAGGGAACATTCGTTTTAAAAAGAAATTGTGTGATCCAAATTGTGTTGTTTGGGCAGAGAACAATTGTTAAAACTTGAACGTGTGTTTGAATTTTATAATTCATAACAGAGAACGTTATATAAAAAAAAATTTCCCTTGTTCTGGTATTTTAAAATGGGGATGTTACAGATCTAGTTCTTTTCTCATACGGATCATCCATAATTGATGCATATGCATTTACGTCCTAAAATTTAACACCCACTATAACACCATACGTTTTGTCTCAACCCATATTCATTTCCTTAACCTCTTTGGCTCACAACTTCATCTCCTCACAAAATAAGGTTACATTAACCCCTTGAAGCACTCTATGAGTGTCAATGCGTTTTAAATATGTCAAGGTCTTATGGGACATGCTTGATTCAACAAACACCGATGCTAACTTACGAGGCTTAAATTCATTGTGGATCTCATCCATAACAATTGATCAATTTTTTCTAGCAATTTATCAAAGTGCACAATCACGTATTCCATTGCTAAAGTTTTCATCATAATTCTTACTTATGTAGTACCCAATTGCACTAATAATGTCATTTTTATCCACATCATCATGTGGATTTCCCAAAGAACCATGACCCTATATCCCTAAATAATTCCATTCCCTCCACCATTTTATGATAATGCCATCCTGAGCCTTTCTTTAGGTTCATAAATCCTTTCCTTGATCATCCATTTTTTTACCTTCTATTCTCTTGAGTCTTATATCCTTCAGTTGCAGCAAGTACATTTTGTTCATCACTTCCAACATTGGATTCACCACCTTCAATTGTTGCATCTAAATGTGCACCAATTTTATCTTTGTCCTCATCTTGTCTAAAAACATTAGCAACTAACTTGTTGTAGAGGAAGTTTGATGGATTTCCATGTTCAAAGTGAGTTTGATGACCTGCCATGAGAGGAGAGTTTGATAGCCTATCATGGAGGGAGTATGATAACTTATCATGTGGAATGTATTTTGATTTCATACATTAAGAAGGGATGTTAATGGTCTACCATGTTGAATAGAATTTGATTTCCTGTCATGAAGGGAGGTTGATGACCTACCATGTTGAATGGAGTTTGATGTCCTACCATGAAGGAAGGCTTGTGGCATGCCATGTTGAGTGGATTTTGATGGCATGCCATGTTAAAAATATTTTTATGACCTTCCATAAAGTGGCTTGCCATGTTGAATACAATTTTATTCCCCACCATGAAAGGAGCTTGAAATAGAGTATGAGGTAGGTTGTTCCTTAATATGCATTTTTACTTTTATTAGTACTTCACTACAGGGAAGAGGTTGTAGTGTTTTCTCTCGAAATGGTTGAGTGTAATTCATATCAATTGGATTTAAAGGTTTCCTTCCATTGGAGTGTTGAGAATCACTACCAACCATTATATTGGAATTTGTTGATGTAATTGCAGCTTCTTTTTACTATATATTCAATGTATGGTTGAATATTTCTTTGTGGAAATAAGGGAATATGAAACATTTAATTTTAATTTTGAGGTCATCATCTTCTTTGCAAAGTGTTGTCATGTGTTTTTGCAAGGGAAAAATTCAAGTTGAAAACATGACAACTTTACCTCAATGTCAAAAATTTTACTCAGTAAACCCTCCCGAGCACTCCTCTTGATCAATTACCCATTTTTGTCGGCCTATTTGAATCCTCCAAGTTCTCATATGTGCTGTAATAACCTTTCCTATGTTTTGGAAATATGAAAATAAATTCACATTTCTTCCGATACAATACTTCTCAAGGCGCTTTAGTCGGTGAACCTAGAAAGGCTATTTTTAGCCTTTCCATGACAAAGCGTGAACCCTCCAAGATATAATTGAAGGCCTAACTTCATTGATCAGTGGTATTGAGGAGAAAATATCATATTTCAAGTGATTTAGGAAATTTTAGGGAATTTTTAAAGGTTTAGGGATAAGTACAGTGAAAGCGGGGTTTTGAAGGTGAAGGAGTCGCGAGCTTCAAAATAGTACTTGAGATTTGGAAGATGATTTTGGGAAATTTATAAAGAGTTATAGGTAAAAAAATATACCATTGGAAATTTGATTCAATTCTATAAATGATGGTGCTTTCATATTTTTCACAAGACCAAAGCACTTCTTTCCACAATCTATTTTGGAAGGCACACCATTTGGTTCCGAGAAAAAGCTATTTTTAGGGCGTTTCAGGAAAATTAGATCATGGGACCCATCCCATTCTTCTAAAAAGTATGTTTGGAGTCAATTTCATATAGATAAGTTCCCAAAAATTCCACCCAGAGCTCTGAAACTTCATCTTCAAGGCTCTCCTCAAGGTAAGATTTCGAGACTTAATCATTTTCAAAGGTGGACACATGTCACTCCCGTGAGGCGCACTTTTCTATCCCATATTTCTCATCTTCTTGGGACATTTAGGACAAAAAAGGTTCCCCATGCTCATGTTAGCCCTTGATTCATCATGTGACCCTGGGAAGGCTCCATAGGCCATTTTTCACCCCCTCTCCTCTTAGTCTCACCAAATCACCTTTTGCCACTTGTCACTCCCAAATGATGGCAAAAATTTTCCCCCTCCCCTTGGTATAGTTGGGACACAAAAATTCACCCGTGCTCGGAGACATTTCCCGGTTCCTCATGTGACCTGGCCCACCTGTGTGTTTTTCACTTACTTTTTCTCTCTCCTTCGCCATGTAATCATCATGTGACACTTGTCATGCTTATGTGAATGCAAATTTTATACTCCATATGTCCCATCACTTTGGGAAATTTGGGAAAAAAATTGTGCTCACTCTTAATAAGATTTAAAAACCAAAAAGTGTAAAATTTTCTAGTTGTTGTGCTTCTTCCTTCTATGTGCGTGCGTGAGGGGTACTGTAGGAAAAATTTAAGAAACCATTGAAATTGTTCTCCACTCCATTTTTAATCTATTCCCTCATGATCATAGCAGTAAAATAACCAAGAAAATTTTGTTTTTTCTAGACACCATACCCAATTTTTATGAGAATGACTCCATGACCAAAAACGAGAAAAACTCATATCTCTCAATCCAATGATCGAAATCAAACGAAAATTTCAAATTTCCTCTTTCCCATGTGCCTTAAAGAAGTAAGTGAAACTAAATTCATAGGTGCCAAAATTTTAATGAAAGAAAACCTAGTTTTCTTCCTAAGTTACGTTTTTCTATTTATCATTTTTCCGACTTGATGACGATTACTAAAAAATTGAATACGAGTCTAGATGGAAAACCTATTCTCGTGAAGTTTTTTTGTCGCAATTAAAGGTGGGGAAGGACACTTTATAAAAATAGTAAGTCTCTTCTGCCATCACTTACTACAAATGGAAATTTTTCCAAAATAGCAAATCCTTTCAAGACGATGAACTTAGAAAACAAAAAAGATGACAAACTAGGCATTTCAAACCAAAAACACAAACACTATCTTTATAAAAATAGAAAGTGTCCAAATATGGAAAAGAAACATCTGTGAAAGTGTGCCTAACATGTTAGGGGTTCCACAAAATTAAGTCCGAGCTGAAAAAAAAGAGCAATATTTCCAAAAAAAAAGCTCCCAACCCCAACTACTAAAAATAGAAAGTTCATGTTTTGAGTGCAAAAATTTGTTATTGTCTCTATTTTGGATCATATTGTTGCTTTTCACAAACATGAAGTTTAAATTTTCTTGTCTTGATCCTGCTTTGACTCTTGTCATCGAAATATTCAGGATTGGGTGATATTGATGTTACCCATATGGATTTGGAGGACCTCAAGAATAGAATGTTAGGTGTGCCCATGGAACATGTGGAAGAGAAATCCCATGCAAGCGGGTTCTATGCAGTGGGTGGTCATCATGTGTTCATTCAAAGCACAGAGTTGGTGTTGGCATGTCCCATCATTATGAGCTAGATACCCGAACCATAAGAGTTGATGATACCTCGGTTTTGGCGGTACTCACTCCCAAGGTAATCTCCCAATATATGCAAATTCCCATCTGGAGCAATATGGTCATCATTACAAAAGAATTTTTATCGGGTGAATGGTCCAAGCAGATTCCTACTTTTAAGGCCTTGCACTCGGTTCGTGGTTGAAACAAGGTAGAAATCCATCTCGTATGCCAAAATCCCTCTCTCGAAGTGAATTTCATGAGGGCTTCTCAGATGTGATCATCCTCTTAAGCCGGGTAATGGGAGAAGAAACGATAAAATATGTTGAGTTGTGGAGCTCAATTACTTCATTTTAGCATGCAATTGGAACTTGTTGGAAAAACAAGAATGGCGACATCGCTTAAGGCGGATCGACATCGGTCAAGGAAGACCGACATTGGTCAAGGTCAAGTAGGAACCGATGACGGATAGTAGTAGAACTGCGTCGATTCTTGTGCGACAAAGTTTTAATTAACTCAAGGAATTATATCTATTTTTAGCATTAAAATAGATTTATTAATTGTAATTGCATGGCTAAGTGCCCTAAGTCTATAAACGACTATATATAAGCACAAAAGCTAGGGTTTAGAAGTAATGATCAACAAGAATTAGAAAGAACTTGAAAAAGGTTGGTGAGAGAGAATTCTTGGTGGTAGAGTAAAAGCTTGAAGGAAGAAAGTACTGAACATCTAAAAGGCGCGGAAGATTGTAAATCTTCATTATATATCTTCTCAAAGCTTTGGATAATAGATTGGCTTGTTTCTTGGTGGACGTAGCCCACACTGGGTGAACCATGTTAAATCTGGTGTTGATTTATGTATCTTGTTTTGTATATTTTTCTGGTAGAATATCCACTTTTATTTGCATATATGCTTAGATATGATATATTGTTTGTACAATCGGTGTGCTAACCCCAACAACTGGTATTAGAGCTTTGTTTGAGGGTTTTGTGTGTTGACATATTTACTCACAAGAGGGTTTTCTAATTGAGTGGGAGCTACAACAATGGCGAAGATAATAAATACAAGGTAGAGAAATTTGACGGTCAAAATTATCAATTATGGAAGATGCAGATTGAGGATTATCTATATCAAAGAGATTTGTACTTACCGTTGGATGATAAGTCTAGACCTATGAAGATGACTGATGAAGAATGGAAGATTCTTGACAGAAAGGCTTTGGGATCTATAAGATTGAGCCTGATAGCATCCGTGGCTTCCAATATTACAGAAGCGGCTTCTACAGTAGAGTTAATGAAATCTCTTGCTAATTTATATGAAAAACCTAGTGCTTCAAATAAATTTTATTTGATGAAGAAACTATTTAGTTCTAAGATGCATGAAGGTGAATCTGCCTCTAGTCATTTGAATGATTTCCGATCTATAGTAAATCAATTAAAATCGGTTGCTATACCATTTGATGATGAAGTAAAAGCACTTTTATTCTTATATTCTTTGCTTGATAGTTGGGATAACTTGGTAATGGTTGTTAGTAATAAAACATTTTCTAATAATATTTTGAAGTTTGGTGATGTGGTTAGTATAATATTGAATGAAGAAATTCGCAGGAAGAGTACATAGGAAACATCATATGGAAATGCTTTGAATGTAGAAAATAGGGGTAGGCGCAGGAGATATCCAAGCGTAAGAGTAATGGGAAATCAAAGTCAAGGGATAACAAATTTAAATCCGTAAAGGGAATTACTTGTTGGAAATGTGGAAAGAAAGGACATGCAAAGAAAGATTGTTGGTTAAAGGATAAAGAGAATCAACAACCAGACAAAGGTAAAGAGATGAATCTTGCTTCATCAGAGGTAATGTAAGATGATCTTATTCTTTCTTTGGACAATATAATTTAATCATGGGTTTTAGATTCAGGAGCTTCTTTCCATGCAACCCCTAATAAGGGTTATTTCAAAACTATGTCCAGGGAAATTTTGGGCATGTTTATTTAGGTGATGATGAACCTTACAAAAGATATTCTTTGTAAAGGGAAAGTTCATCTAAAATTACGAATGGAAATACATGGGTATTGAAAGATGTGAGACATGTGTCAAGCCTCGGGAGGAATCTTATTTCTGCATGGCAACTAGGTGAATCGGTTTGCATGGTTACTTTTACAGGAGACTCTTGGAAGGTCACCAAGGGTGCTTTTGTTGTGGAAAGAGGTAGGAAGCTAGGAACGTTATATTTATTTACCTCGTAATATTGATTCCTTTTCTACATTATCTACTTTTGATTCAGATGTATGCATGTGGCATAATCGGTTGGGTCATATGAGTCAAAAAGGAATGCAAATCTTAAAGGCTAAGGGTAAGTTATCAGATTTGAAAGATATAGATCTTGATTTCTGTGAGCATTATATCTTTGGAAAGCAAAAGAGAGTGAGATTTCTCAAACTTGGGGCAACTAAGAAGAAGCGAAATTGGAGCTTGTACACTCGGATGTGTGGGGACCAGCTCGTGTAGCTTCTCATGGAGGATCCCAGATTCATGTTACTTTCATCGATGATGCTACAAGAAAGGTATGGGTTTATTGTATTAAACGTAAATATGATGTTTTTGAGACTTTTAAAAGATGGAAAACCCTTATTGAGAATGAATCAAATTCTAAGTTAAAGTGCCTTAGATTTGACAATGCTGGTGAATACTGTAGCAAGAATTTCAATGATTAATGTTCAGTAAATGAGATACGTAGAGAAAGAACATTTCCAAGAACACCACAAGAGAATGGTGTTGTAGAAAGAATGAACAGGACAATCATGGAATGTGCTAGAAGTATGATGATACATTTTGGATTGCCCTTGTAGTTTTGGGAAGAAGCAGTTGATACAACGATTTATTTGATTAACTATGGCCCTTTAAGTTCACTAGATGGAGGAATACCAGAGGAAGCTTAGATCGGAAAAGAGGTAGATCTTTCTTTTCTTAAAGTTTTTGGTTCAGAAGCTTTTGTGCATGTTGATAAGGAAAATAGAAAAAAGTTGGATGTAAAATCCAAGAGGTGCACTTTCATTGGTTATGGATTTGGTGATTTCGGTTTCCGTTTTTGGGATTTAGAGAATTTTAAAATTATTAGGATTTGTGATGTTGAATGGAATGAAAAAGAATGTACACGGATCAAATTTTGGTACCCAAGGATGAGCTCATTGAGAATTTTATTGATGAAAATGAACTCTCGGGTTTGAAAGAAACACCTACGAAATACATAGTAATCATGGTCGGTTAGTCCATGACCGGCATCGGTCGGATGAAACGCCGGCAGTTGAAGGATCGAATCGACATCGGTTAGTAGAATCGACGTCGATTAGAGGTGACCGACATCGGTCACTGTCAGAAGTGGATTTTAATGTTTAGGAGGCCCAAATTGAGCCTTCGTTACCCCAAACTCTTATGAGAAGGTCACAAATGGTAAGTAAACTTCCAAAAATATTTACACCTTCTATATTTTATTTATTATTGACTGATAGTGGTGAACTAGAGAGTTTTGAAGAAGCAAAGCAGGATAAGACTCACGTTCAGTGGGAGCATGGCATGGATGAGGAGATGGACTCCTTGGAACAGAACCAAACTTGAGATTTGGTTAAGTTATCAGTATGTAAGAGAACATTGCAGAACGCGTGGGTTTACAAGATTAAGGAAGAAGATGGTGGACATAAAAGGTACAAGGCAAGGCTTGTAGTAAAGGGATTTGCATAGAAAATAGGTATTGACTTTGGTGAAATATTTTCTCTGTTAAGTTGACTTCTTTTAAATCTTGTATTGAGTTTAGTTTTAATGGAAGATTTGCATTTAGAGCGACTAGATGTGAAGACAACTTTTCTTCATGGTGATTTGGATGAAAAATTTATATGCAGCAATCGCTTGGGTATGAAGTCAAGGGTAAGGAGAAACTAGTGTGCAGGTTGAAAAAGAGCCTATATGGGCTCAAACAAGCTCCAAGGCAATGGTACATGAGATTTGATAGTTTTATGCATGAGCATGGTTACTTGAGATGTGAATCTGACCATTGTGTTTATTTCAAGAAGCTTGAAAATGGGAGCTATATTATTTTGTTATTGTATGTGGATGATATGCTTATTGTAGGATCTAGTATGCAGGACATTGGTGAGCTTAAGAGAAAGCTAGCTCACACATTTGCTATGAAGGATTTGGGAGCTGCAAAAAGAATCCTTGGCATGTAAATACATAGAGACAGGAAAAACAAGAAATTGTATGTCTTAGGAGGATTATATCTACAAGGTGTTAGAAAGGTTCAATATGCAAAATGCAAAACTCATTAGCACACATGTGGTTGGACACTTTAAATTGAGAAAAGATCGTGTCCTTCATCACATGAGGAAGTAAAATACATGACACGAGTGCCATATGTTTTAGTAGTTGGAAGTCTCATGTACGCTATGGTTTATACAAGACCGCACAATGCATATGCGGTGGGAGTTGTGAGTAGATATATGGCTAATCCAGGTAAAGAGCATTGGAAAACAGTCCAATGGATACTTAGGTATTTGAAAGGGACATCTAGCATGTAGTTATGCTATGGAGGTTTAGATATTTCATTATGTGGCTATGTTGATTCGGATATGGCTGGAGATCTGGATGGTAGGAGCACTACTGGATATATTTTCACAGTAGGTGGAACAGCAGTTAGCTGGATTTTGAGATTGTAAAAGGTTGTGGCTTTTTCTACTACAGAGGCAGTATGTTGTAGCTACAGAGGCTAGCAAGGAGATGATATGGATGAGTAGGTTCATGGAAGAGTTGGGAAAGGAGCAAAGTGATTGTAAATTGTTCAGTGACAGTCAGAGTGCAATTCATTTGGCAAATAACTCAACGTTTCATTCGAGAACGAAACACATTCAGTTGAGGTATCACTTCATACGGCAGGTATTAGAGGATGGACAGTTGAATATGGAAAAGATTCATACGAGCAAGAACCTTGCGGATATGCTAATGAAGCCATTAGCAATGAGAAGTTGGAGTTACACTCCACTTCTGTTGGTCTTCAAGTTTGAGACTTGAAGAGGAAGAAACAAAGCTATGGAAGAATCCAAGAATGACGTTGTGCGGTATGGTGCGGTAATTAAACTCCAAGTGGGAGATTGTTGAGTTGTGGAGCTCAATTACTTCATTTTAGCATGCAATGGAACTTGCTTTGAAAAACACATAACCAACATCGGTTAAGGAAGGCCCGACATCGGTAAGGGAAGACCATCATCGGTCAAGGGCAAGTAGGAACCGAGCGGTTAGGTAGAATCGACGTCGATTACATGTCGTGCAACGAAGTTTTAATTAACTCTCAAGAATTATATCTTTTTAGCATTAAAATAGTTTTATTAATTGTAATTGCATGGCTAAGTGCCCTAAGTCTATAAATGACTATATATAAGCACAAAAGCTAGGGTTTAGAAGCAATGATCAACAAGAATTAGAAAGAACTTGAAAAATGTTGGTGAGAGAGAATTCTTGGTGGTAGTGCAAAAGCTTGAAGGAAGAAAGTATTGACCATCTTGTCAAAGCTTTGGATAATAGATTGGCTTGTTTCTTGGTGGACGTAGCCCACCGGGTGAACCACGTTAAATCTGGTGTTGATTTATGTCTCTTGTTTTGTATCTTTCTTCCGGTAGAATATCCACTTTTTACATATATGCTTAGATCTGGTATATTGTCTGTAAAACCGGTGTGCTAACCCCAATAAAATATTTCAATGATTGAATGGCCTTGTTCATACTCACCATCATCAAGGGCAGACACATGATAGATTGGGGGAAAATAATTAGTGACAACTTACATCACCAATTGCTTCTAAAGTCAATCTCCAAGAAATATTCAATGGCTTCATACTTGGTCTATGCCCTTGCAAGCACGAGACCATTCAGGGGTTTGACACTCACCCAAAACATTTTTCAAAAAGATCCTACATATAAAAATATCCGTGAATCGATCTTGAAAGAAAGCAACCAACATTTTGCAAGAGTGAACGATGTGTTCACAATGTTTGTCATCAGATTGTTGGAAGGAAACCCTCACTCAAGATTGTCTCCACAAGCTACTTCCTAATAAAAAGTTATGGATATTTCTTCATACAATTTTCAAACTTTTCCTACATCTGAGTGTTTGGTTTCGATCTTTCGCCATGGAAGTTTCCGCAATATCTCAAATGGCAGACAGGATAATATTGTTTGAGTTGTGTAGGCGGTTTGTTCATGTTGATGGTAAGCTAAAGCATCGAAGGAAGAAAACTATTTCTTTCCCCATATCTCTTGGGATCTTCTCTTGTAAAAGCAATCATGAGGATGCTAACGTGGAAGTTGTCTTCTCTCCCATGAACCTGTATTCATACACCTCAAGATCAGACCTTGATATTCTGAGTCATCCGGAGTCATTTCACCTCCCTAACTTGCATCATGTTCCACAAATCGAAGACTATTGGGTGAATTGTGTAGATGATTTTGAAGTCAGATAACGAGACCACATAAAGATGAAAATCGGGAAAATAAGGATATTCAAGTTTGATTGGTATGAAGATGGCATGGCAGATGATTGGATAGAGATGTATGACCCAGAATATCAGGAAATAAAAGCATCACCCCTTCTATAAGTGTCTTGGAGCATCCGTAAATCAAGGGACATGAATGAGAGGACCAAAGCATTCATCATAAGATCAAAAGAGTGGTTTAAAAAGAAGAGAACCTCCCTCATGGCATCAGGGAAACTTTCCAACTCTTCAAAGGAAAACATCTCATCATTCCTCCTCAAAGGTCAATGAGAAAGCTTCTATCTCAGCTCATTCGGGAGAACGCTCAAAGCGAAAGGTAGTGGAATTGGAAGCTCCTCACTACAAAATGTTGCACAAGAAGGTAAGGACAATAGAATACCCTGTGGTAGATTTGGAGCAAGGGAAAATTGATCAGGTTCATCCTTCAGTTCCAAAGCTTCTCATCCTCCATCGATGCAATCGACCTCTCCTACGCAAGATGTTCCTTCTCGCTTCGAGCATGAGCAAGAAATCATGTCAAATGTCGAGTGAGACGAATGAGGTTTTTATATGGGTTCATGAAATGATCACGAAGGAAGCCTGCACAACTCAATAGGTGGAAGTCCTTGACTTCTCAGCTATAGCCTCAATGGTCAAAGGAAAGAAGTGAAAGTTAGCTCAATCAACTCCACGCTTATTCGGTGATGCTTTGGGAGACTAATATGTAGAAGTAGTCCAGCTAAAGGTGATTAAGCCCATTGAAGAAATGACCCCAACTGACTATGATATGAAGACCATTCCCCTAGGCCCAACAACTCATTTGGGAGATACAAATTTGTTTGGAGAGTCTTACACTCGCCTTCTCACGAGCAATCGAGAGTACAAGGAGAGAATTGATCAATTGGAAGATCTTATGTGAACACTCACCTCATATGTTCAAAATTTCATGGATCTGAATTCTATTTCATCTCTTCCAATCAAAGAAGTTACTCCTATTAGTAGCTTCAATCCAAATTCCATTTGGAAGACACAAGGCTTCACCCTGTAAGGGAGAGAAAACAATAAATGGGTGAACAAGATCATGGAAAAGGGAAAGTGCTACTCTCGGAGATGATTTCATCGTTCAAGTATATGTGTGTAACAACCACCAAGGTCCACATGATAAGGGATGAAATCGAGAAATAAAAGGAACACTGGGATCTAGTGTTTCAACAGGTGATGGAGATGGGGAGAGCGCATTCTCACGTGTTGGTGGACCGAAGGGTATTCGATTCTCCATCCAATAATTTGTCACATCTATGGGCTATAACTCTTGTCACTCGGTATGAGATTTTGAACTATGCTCTAGATGAGTTAGATTTAAATGAGGAACATGATTCTAAGATGCAAGATGATGTCAACACTAAGATACAAAAGCTTGGAGTGCTCGCAATCAATGAGAACACCTCAACAGATGATTTGTTGAATCCATTTGAGGAACTTGTCAAGAAAGAAGCCGGGGACCCCTTTTCCTTCAACAAGGACACATTAGAGTCTCTCGTCGAGATAAGAGCTACAATATCAAGCACCACAAAGAAACATCACTTTATTCACTAAATGTAAAAAAATCAATGTCATCTCGTATAGTTGGCCCAAGTCCTTGAATTGTATCCATATTTCTCAAGCCGAGAGAGTTGCACTGCAGCCGCTTGATATAACAGAGAATTCGAAGGAGTGGAGGTCTTCCCGTGAGGTACTCGGTACATGTCATTTAGAGAGTGAAGCAGAATCAACAAGGGTAGTGTCTTCATTGGAGTAGTTATCTCTCATCTTTCCTCTCACTTCCCTCCCCTTTCCTCTCTTCCTCCATGTTCTATTTTTTTCATTAGGGGTTGCACTCTTCATTTTCTCTTATTCATTTTCCCTTCTTCATTTAAATGTGACTATAATTGACATTGTAATAAGTCACCCTCAATTAATAAAAAGGAGACTTAACTTCATTCCTAGGAATACAAAGAGTTCATGAGTAGACTTTTTACAGGTATTAGAAATGTAAAGTTCATTTAGAGGATCCTTTAACCATAATATATAAAAAAATCAATTAAAACATGCACAAATATAATATAAATCATAGAGATAACTTTTCATATTTAGAAGCGTGATTTACATGAACAACCTCTACACCAAAGAGGCCACTAAAGAAAATTTGGGATTACAATGGAACAATACTATCAACTAATAATCTCACTTAGTTAATTCATCTTAATAATTATGGAGAAGATGAAGACCTAACATGGGATAGTGATAGTCCATAAATGCAACTTCTCCATGCTTTGAGTGTAGATATTTGTACTTTGAAATCTCTCATTCAACAAAATTAAACTCTATAGGACATGAAAAGAACATTTCTCTCTTTCTCCATATGCATTACATGTCTTACATATGCATTGACCTACATTGCATAATATTATCCTACATTGAAATATTATCCCACAGTGTCATGTATTACATGTCTTACATATGCATTGACCTCTTGGATAATATTTATGCACGCATATGTATTCACCTACTTTTGGCGAACATCCTTTTTCTCCAAGGAAGAGACATGACCGTGTATGTATTCACCTATGAGCTAACATTTATGTTCCATATGTATTCATCTAGCAATGAACATACTTTTTCTCTAAGGAGCGAGACATGACTACGTATGTATTCGCCTATCAGCTAACATTTATGTTCGCATATGTATTCACCTACCATAGAACATACTTTTTTTTTATTTTTCTATTTGGGATTATTGTTAATCATATAATTTAACCAAAAACTCAAAAATGTGATAAGTATACTATTTTTTAAAAGAGAGTTTTGCAACATTTACTAGACAATATCTCGACACACATAAAGAAGTGAGGGGCACTTTTAATTGATTGAAGATCTCATTTATTTGTGTAAAGTGACCGAATGAAACAATAAGCTAGATAACATGAAATGAAATTAAATTGATTATAAATATACTTATTTTCAAATAAAATTGAAAATTGTAATTTACCCGTGATGTAAGGCCTATCAAGGATCACAAAACAAGTCAAAAAACTAGCAAAAACAACTCTCAAAATTTGTCCTTTCACCTTGTAAGGATCATTAAAGCTGAATGGGCTCTCAAGCATACAATTTTTATTATTAGAAATATTTATTGAGTTGTGAACTTCAAGTTCCTTATTTACATGTTCTTCTCATGCAATAACAACAATCAAACTAATTGTAAATAAAAGGAACCTTCATCTTTCTTCAACTCCTATTAAATTGCCATGTTTTCTTCTTAAGACCATTAACACCCAAAGGTTGTGGTTGGGAACAAACTAGCAAGACCCTAAACAAAGTGAAAATTGTTTTGAATACCCTTTTGGGCTCCCAAGCTTCATGCAAAATTTTTAGAACTAAATTCACAAGGCATCTCCTTATTTCACTTCTTGTCTTATACCACCAATTTTTCTTCCTCGTAGCCCTGTCACAAGGGTTTTCCAAGCATATCTTTTGATTTAGGAAGTTTATAAACAAACTAAATGACTTTTTAGATACCCATTTCCTGTTTCATGTGTCTAAGATTTTTCATAGCTCAATTCCCATCCTAAAACCTTATTTCGGTAATTTGTTATCTTGCAATTATGTCCCTTAAAGGACAACCCTCCTAAACATTTAAGCGTCAAAATTTATAGCAAATGGGGACATGTTGAGCAATAAAAACTTCATATTATGTGAGAAGACATGCCTAGTATGATAGCTTGCAAATTTTAGCCACTAATTCAACTTCTAAATCCCTCAAACAAGGAATCTCACTTAAACCCTAACTAGGGTTTTACCACACCCGATAGGAATAACAACACAAATTTTAATGTAATTTTAAGTTTCAAGCTTTGAAATATTGGGAAATTTTTTTGTGTCGGGCTTAGGAACCTACATGAATAATATCAAGTATTATAACTTTACTTTGGGACATGCTAAATAGAAAGAACACAGTCCACCGAGTTAGATTTATTTGCTTACACAATCATATGCCTTATGTTGGTTTGCTTTCCTTCCTTCTCAATAACATAAATGGAGTCCAAACATATATAACACAACACTTACAGGATCTATAAACCATTCATGTTCAAATAACATAGCTTTCATGCTTGAAACAATCTTCTTCTTTCATTATATGGAGTCCAATGCCTTGTTACAATCCTAACAGTCCTTTATTTCTTCATGAACATTTCCTTTTTCTTCTCCACAAACCTAGGACATCTCTCTCCTCATCTTCCACTTCCCTCCATTCAAATCATGCCCTTATTCATTACTACTTCTAATTAGTTATTAACTTTTCTAGACCTTAAAAGACTATAACTCAAGTTACACACTTGAGTCAAGAGCTTACAATGGAGTTAACATATCCAAACACCTAAAACAAAATCTTATGACCCAAAAGAAGGGTTTATACATTACATATGCACTTTTAAAACATCATAGACCCCTTCCTAAACACTTATCAAGCCAAAAATAGACAAAAATGTGAAAATTCCCCCTAAGAAATTCAAATTGAGTTTTGGAGGGAAAACTCATATAAGCCATCATTTGAATTTCTAAGCACTCTAATGACCCTTAGTCACATCAACTAACCTATCTTGATCCTCCAAACATTTTTGACTCGAGAAGCATTCTAAGGTGATGCTCTTGCACCAACCTACCATATGTTCAATTTAATTTTTTAAAGGAACTAATATCATGAAAGTATGGGGTAAATATCATGTATGGGGTAAATATCATGTAAGTATTAGGTTTGGTGAGTGTATATCAAAAATAATGAATCGACGCTACATTCACAATCTTGATTTAAGTATATTACAAACTCAATGAGTGTTTGCCAAGTGGATATTATGATTTATAAAATTATTTTTTTAATATTAAGATTTATGATTTTGAAGTAAAATTATATAGGTTTCGGCTAGTAAACTCAACCTTAACTCACCTCTAACCCAAAAATTTAAATTTTTCTCATAGATTTGTCTTATTTAAGACAAAAATGTCTCATTCAATAAAAAATCCACGTGGAAAATGTATCAACCAATAAAAACTAATGGAAGAAGGAATTGACCAATTAAAAAAAATCTAATTTGCAAATGCATATGAGAGGTGTTACTCTTGGCTAGTTTGTTATGAAGAGAACAATCTCCTAAAACCTCTTAATTGTTCTTGATTTTCCCTAACTTTTATTAATAGGATACAAACTCGTTAAAAATCTTAGTTCTCAATTTTCTCACTCGACAACCAACACCTATATTATGTGATTTGAAAACTAAATCCCTACACTTTCTCAACTATTTTGGGGATGCAAGATTGCCATCTACGATGAGATGCTCTTGCATTAGACACCATGGAAAAATTGTTATCTCCTGATCACAAGGACCAAGTGAGTGGTAGAACCACTTTTTTTATCACCGAGCCTTGTGACCAAGGCTTCCATTTCCAATGAGCCAAATACCTCTGCATGCTCTAGGTTTTCTTTTTTTTTTACATTTCTTTACAGGTCTTTGAAACTTTCTCAAGCTAACAAGATCCCCACCTTGTAGCCTTAAAGTTAGTGCAACAGATATCAATGTAAAAAATATATTATTTATTGCTCTTCAAGCCTTAAAGGGGCATTACAAAAATGACACAACCTCAAAGGGCTTACCAATCACTATGTGCAAACTCTTCACTTTCTAATGTGCTCAAATATAGTTTTTCTTCTCTCCCTAAAATCTTTTTTCTTCTCTCCCTAAAACCTTCACTCCTACAATGAATTCTTGTGTACTTATAGAATTTATGTTATTCTACTAAAGGAAAAATGTTGCAACTTCTATTAATAGGAGAACAAACTCCTAAAATCTCTCAACTATTCTCGACTTTCTCGTAGCTTCATTGATAAGAGAACAAACTCCTAAAATCTCTTAATTGTTCTCGACTTTTTCTAACTTCCATCAATAGGAGAACAAACTCGTTAAAACTCTCAATTGTTCTCAACTTTCTCACTCAACAACCAACACCTATATTCTTTGATATGAAAAGTAAATGCCTACATTTCTCAACTATTTTTAGGGTTGCAAGATTGCTTTCAAGGTTGAGATGCTCTTGCATCAAACATCATGGAAATTTGTGATCTCACAATCATAAGGAAAGAGTGAGTGGTAGAACCAACTTTTTGATCACAAAGGCTTGTGACCAAGGCTTCCCTTTCCAACGAGCCAAATACCTCTGCATGCTCCAAATTATCTTTCTTCTTTATCAACTCTTTGTAGGTCTCTAAACTTTTATCTCCTTCACTTTATATCTCTTTCTCCATTTCTTGGTCCTTGCTTGGGCATAAATGGGTTCACTCTTACTCATTAATCTCTATGTTGTGAGCTTTATCCAATTACAATTCTTCCAAATATCTATGTTCTTCTCTTCCCATCTTCTTGTGGGCTTAAACCCACCTTCGTCTAACCACCTCCACCAATATATTTTTTTGCATCTCACTTTCTCTTGTGGGCTTGTACCCACTACCATCCAACCACCTCCTCCTAAAGCCTTATAGGCTTTGTTCAATCACTATTCAATCATTGTTGAATTTTGCAACGCCTCTATTCTCATATGGTTGCCAACTCTCTCTTTTATCGTTGTCCTCGTTGCTACTTCAAACAAATCCTCAATCTCTACTACAACACCATCTTCTTCATTATTTACATCCTTTAATCTTTAAAAGGGCCATCTCCTTGTAGAGCATTCTCCCAAGTAAGATCTCATCATCCTCTTTATCTTCTTCACCATGTGCTTCTAAGGCTTGTAGAAGCATCTCCTCCATCCCATCATCTTCAAACTACATCTCTACTACAACCTTATACTTTTCATCACATGTTTGGGCTGATAACAAACTTAATTGCTCCATCTCATCCTTGTCTTCTTCTATGCTCAAACTCTTTACATCAACCATGTGTTGATTGCAATCTTCTTTCTTCACCTCATCCATGCCATGTGCAAAGAACCTTGCACTCTCCTTGTCCATATGAGAACAATGCATACCTTGACTCGTAAGAGTTTCTTCACCAATACCTATATGGACTACTCCTACATGTGCACATCACTTGCATCTTTCAAACTTGTTGGTAGATACATGTCCACCATCTCTATCTTCTTGTTTTCTTCTATGCCCCATGAAGGAACTTATTTACCTTGTCAATCTCTTCTGATTGCCCTTGTGAGAGTCTTCTTTCCCACCTCTAACTGTTGCAATGGACTCCCTCTTGTATTTCATCTTGAGAACATTCTCGTCCCATCAATTTTCACTCTCTTGTCTCTATGATGAATTGCGAGACAATCTTCTATTGCCACATCCTTATTAATTAGCTCTTCGACTATTGTTGCAACCTTACCTTCTTGTTCTACCTCTTCACTTTGCTTCTCATACATATGAGCATGTTGGACTAAACCACACTTTTTCCTTTTCTTTGCATTTTTTACCTTTGTTGGACTGCACATTGAACAAACACATTAAGGGAATCAAGAGTTCCCACAAACACTTTTTCCAACTCTTCATCACGCCTCATAGACATGTTGTCCAACTCTTCTCCATTGCTTACATTCTTCTCACAACTTGTGCTCACATGATGGACTCCAAAAGGCCCATTCTCAACAACCTCCATGGTTGTTCTTTCCTCATTCTTCTTTCTATTTTCTTCCTCTTCATATGCATGGTCTTCAACCACACTCAACTCGTGCACTTTAGCCACCTCCATTGTTTCCTTCATGGAAACCTGAAACTCTTCTTTGCTATCCTCGATCATTCTTCCCTACAAAAGAGAAATATGAAATTCTTTATCTTTTAATGAAAATTCAATCTCTTCCCACTTATGGGATTCCACAAACTCTTTCCCATCAATCAAATAATGGGTCTCCTCTTTCCAGTTCACAATCTATCACCTCTACATCCTCATTCATGAAGATCTCTTCTTCTATGGGCTGCTCGCAAACCTCTCTCTTTGTTGTTTTGAAAATCAGATTTGGGCTCCTCACATAGAAACCTCACTCTCTTGTTGTCTTTCAAGACAACCTTCTTCTCCTCACTCATATCCTTCTCCTTGTTATTTCTTGGAATAGCTTTGAGCTTCTCACATGGCAACTTCTCTCTCCTATTACCTTTCACAACAATCTTCTTCCTTCCTCGATCAAACCTCAAAACATGAAACATCTTCAACCACTCGCCTTGCATTTTTGATGCCATCGATTTGGAAACCATATGTTCCTAATTTTTCACCTTCTTTCCATTTCTTTGTCTCCTCTTTTGGAGATCTCTCTAGTAAATAAACCCTTGCAACTCCATATAGCCTTTCACATGCATCCAATATCCTTTTGGGTTCTTCAATATTTTCCTCGTTAAACAAAACTTCTAACTCCACCATCCATCTCATGAGCTCATTTGGGCTCTCTTTACCACTAAACAAAACAACATTGCAAGTGGGTTTACCTCTTTCCTTCACCTTGACCTTTGTTGGTCTCTTTGCTTTGCTAGCTTGTCCTCTCTCCAAGACATCCAACTATGCTTGTACAAATAACATTTTCTTCTTCACTTATTGTTGCAACATTTTATGCATCTTCCATCATGTCCAAGTCTTTTTGCCTCCAACATCTCAACCAAGTTGCAACATCTTCATTTTGTGCATCTTCCATCATGTCCAATCTTTTTGCCTCTAACATCTCAACCAAGTCTTCTACTCGTGGTTCTCCCTTCTTGTGTGCCATATCTTCAACAAACAAACTTCTCTTTCACAACGTACGATAAACACATACAAGTCTTTTTTTACTCTACACGTGTAGGACTTCTTTCACACCTACAACAAACCAATCCTTTTTCCGTGCAAGCTTTTTTCACAACAAGAATCAACACAAGACAACATTATTTCTTTATCTTCAAACCTCAAAGGGCATTCATGACAACTTCAAGACAACACTTATTAATGTGCTCAAATACGGCCTCTTATTTTCCAATTGCCCGTGTTTAATATTTCCAAGTTATTTTCAACAAATCCATTTTGTTCATATGCTGCACCATCATAGCAAATCCAATAGACCACATTTCTTTGATGCATTGTGTCAAACACTCAAAAGCTTTGAAGGGCATACTTCATGTATACTTGTTGTACCTTATGTATACTTCATATTTTGCGCACATATCTAGTAGGGCAATCCTAACTTTAGCTTTACACATGTCAAATGCATGTACATAAAAGCTTTGAAGGCCTTTTCAACACAACCCTACTCCGTACATGTTTTGTAACCATTGAATTCTATAAGATGACATTTCTCAAAAGGCATTTTGTTCGAGTTCACATGCTTTTTGTGTACTTCCACATTATACATACATATCAAACATTAAACAAAAACGAATTTCAAGGTAAACAAATTGACTCTCTCATCATTGTTACACAGACAATTTGCCCTCATCCCAGGCCGAAGCTTATGACTCTACGTAAGTCATTGAATCTACATAAGCCAATGGGTAGTAACGAGTAGTAATGTGAACGCAAAAGGAGCTTTTCAATAAATCTGAGAGCTTTAAAAATGGGAAAATTAGGTGAATTCTCCATAAACTTCTTTAATTAATTTGGTATTCCCAGAGGTTAAAAATGTTCCCACTCATGTTTACAGTTTGACTATAAACAGAAATAAAGATCCATTAAGTGATAATCTGATATACAAATGCCAATGAAAATCATCTGTAAAGCACACAAATATATCAGTAAAAGTTCAACATTAATCAACATAGGAACCCCAAGCAAACACTAAATGCTATAGTACTTCTTTCACACAGTCTATGTATAAATACGCTTAGAACCTAAACAGCATATATAACAAAATGCATATCTATGCCACTGCAGCTGCTGTTCCCTTTTATTTTTGCTGTTTTACTTGTTGCAGGGCCAAAATCATCCTCACACTCTGCACATATCATACGGAATTTAAGATTAGAATTTTAAAAATAAGATTCTTGCCACTCAATTTTGCTTTTTGAGCCATAGAAATTTTCATTTTTCAAAAGATTATGTGTGGATGTTTCTTACAATTAAGAGGCTGCAGCTTCCATTTCTGATTGCTCTGTTTCTTCCAGCTGAAGAGAATGAGCTCATTTCCATCACGGATTCCACCATCCTCACCATCGGCTGCTTTTGCATCCACATTGAGATGGATATTGTTTACAGGCCTGAGGCATTGGTAACCATTACCAACATCTGCACTTAGGGTCCAGAGAAGCGAATCATCCAGCTTGTTGTGGTTGTAATCAGCCAAGTATATCTGCTCAATGCCATCCACAAACACTTCAAAACGTGGATTACGCAAAGACAAGAACCCACTCACAATAAAATTACACCAATTACAAGAAATATCAAACGCACAATAACTAAAACCCTGCTGACTGAGGGTTGGGTTTACACAACAGGGTGGGTAAGTCAGGATCATTGTCAAACAGAAACACCATATTAACAAATGCAGAAACCAGAAAAGAAATGGACTAGTTTTCACCTGATCCCACTCTTTATCCCCATGTCTGAGAGCCTGATTAGTAGCCTTATTAACCAATGCAAAAGATGGGAAACCAGCTTCGTCCTTTACTTTAAGACCCCAGGAATCCACTTTGATCCATTGCTGTCACAAAAGAGATATTGATGTACAAATTGATGGAAACAAAACCAAATAAGCAATCAATCAATCAACCACATTCATTCAGGTGGTTTCAGAAGTCATAGAAATATAAGCTACCTGGTGGGGATCGTGTGGGCTACCAAGAGCAAGCACTGCCAGATGACCCCGGGCAGCGAGGAAAAATTCTGGATTTGCTTCACAGTAAATGCTCACAACATGTCCCTGAGGCTCTTCCTCATTGAGATGTTCATACAATGAACGGTGCCCGGACGCCCCTCCTTGGGATGAGCCCACTACTCACATTTCAAACAAAAAATACTGGTTTAATGTAGGGAGAAATAAAAAATCAACAAACCAAACAAATACAACATTCAGAAGAAAAATATATGAACATAATCGTGGGTTCTGTAATCTAGGTTTTGGAACAAAGTCCCTCTTATCAGGCCCTTTGTAGGCTTAAAACCCCATGCCAGGATCACATTCAGGAAAAACAGAGCACCAAAAATTCACATTAAAATATAAAAACCCCATTTGGGTTTGGGCTTAAAACTTCATGCTTTGGCTTAAACCTCCTTGCTAGCGTCACATTGAGAGGTCACAGAAAATCAGACATTCACATGAAAATATAACCCCATTTGGGATTTGGTTTGAATGATGCCATTAAAGCACCACCTTAATCATCACATTCTAGATTCACATTCAGGAAGATCGGTTATCAGATATACATGGGAATGTAAACCCGATTAGGGTTAAGGGATGAATAATCAGACGATCATAAGGTAAAAGACTCAAAACTCCATTAAACCATCGCATTCATGAGCACACATCCAGTCGATACATGTCGAAACATGAACATACGTAACATCAGAAATGAGAAAACAGGAGAATCATCCGTGACTATTGTCAGATCAAAAATAAAAAATAAAATCAGGGTTTTCGGAAAACAGTTTCATTAATATGCATTGTATGCGTGTAGTCACCACATTTATAGTCTGGATTTTAGAATAATATAAATGTATCAACCCACTGGAACCTCAAAACTCTAAAATATCAGAGTTATGAATGTGGCAGAGATTCAAACTGCACAGATTTTGAATTGAAGTTTCCGGAGTCACTTAATAGTATATATAAAAAAGTAAATCGATTACTAGAAAGCAGGTAACACAAGAACTTACAGATGGGAGAAATCTTCCATTTCTGGCTCTCCTTCTTGTTCCATTTGGACAATACAATCTCTGCCCCTTCACGGAGGCTAGGATGATGTTTGTCACCTTCAACTACGTCATCTAGATTGAGGTGAATGTTATTCACAGGCCTAATGCATTGATACCCTTTACCCACATCAGCACTCTGGGTGAAAAGAACAGCCTCGTTCAAATCATCTGAGTGGTATGGTCCCAAAGCAATCTGCACCATCCAGTGTGAACAAATTCAATTCCATACCTCAAAAGCCTGTTTACAGTTCTAAACAGGATGCTAAACAAGGATATTAAAAGAACCACTAACCTTTTCACTTTCTACATGCCCATGCCTCAGAGCCTGCCCTGTACCCTTATTGATCAGGGAAAAAGTAGGGAATCCTGCTTCATCTTGAACCTTCACACCCCATGAAGTGTCCATAATCTATTGTTGTAAAATCCATGCATAGAATCCAATCAGACACCATGGAAATGGCATTCCCCCATACACCTACAAACTAATGTCAAATACCCATGACCGATTAATGGATAATGTCAACTGCCCAAGGCCTACTAATGGATAATGTCAACTACCCATAACCGATTACTAATAAACCCTAGCATTAAGTCCAGTCGATTGTACCTTGTAAAACGCTATCACCATAACACCCACATCCCCACACACCTCAAAAACCACTATTATATAATCAGAAGTTCACAATCCATTCCTGTTATACTCGATAATATTTCATTACCCTACAAAGTACACTCCATTATCTGATGTTATACAACCAACCTGATTTGGGTCAGACTCGTTATCAGGTACCATGACAACATGGCCATTAATGTTGGCCAGATGGTAGTCGGGATTGGCTTCACAGTAGATCTTCACGGTGTCCCCTTGCACAGAAGCTGGAGGATAAGGACGACCTCCATAAGGGGCTTGAGCTGGCTGCTGCTGATCATGCTTGTTGTGGTGTCCAAACATCTTGACGATCCTGCGAACCCCAAAAACATTATACCCACATTAGATGATATAGAAAACAATCACATTCATCCATGAAAACAAAACAATGGATTTCAATACAAAACATGAGTCTTTATCCATACCCAACCCGAAATAGATAAACAAATCCTTTGAAACAATGAATGTCAACCCACCAACAGGACAAAACAACATAATATCTTGGTAAACTACCTGAAAACTAAACCAAAAACAGTATGCAGTAATAACAAGCAGGCCTTCGTCTGTGGCGAGCAACAAGCAGAGCAGGTCAGTGTTGAGATTTTAACCGCTATGGGTTGGTATATATAGATAAAATGGGGAAGAAGATGAAGAGGAATAGGCCCCCGCCCATGGTCCCATGAAGGTCGGGGTAAGGCTTCAATGGGGGTTGGGAGTCGTGTACACGTGTGAGTTATCTTCGTTTTCAACGTTCCTTTCACTCTTCCTTCTAAATTTCCTGAACCGACTTACGTCTGTGCGTTTGAATGGTACGTGGTTTGCCAGTAGAGGGCCTCGAAATGTGTATTGCGTTTGCAGGAGAGAACAGACATTTTGATGCATATCCTGAATGTGTTTCAGTGGACCCATCTTGCCGGTTATGAGATTGGAATGCTTAGCTGCCCCTGATTAAATTTGAAGGGTTAGTCTAAATTTTATTGTGAAGGGCATATATTCTAGTAGGTAGTGTTTCCATGATGAAAAGTAGTATAAATACTTAACATGTAATATGAATAAATTAATTATACGCGCCGAATCTATTTATTGGAAAAGTTTTTAAAAATGTGTGACAAAAAAAAAAAGATGTTTTGTATGAAAGAGATTCAATGTTCTCATTTTTTAAATGGAAAAGACACTAGAATAGGGTTGTGATTTCTTATGACTTTTTCCATGCCATGATAAGGATAAGCCTTGTCATCACATTGGAAAGAGGCATGCTTGTTTTATGTCTTGATATTTCAATTTAGTTTTTAGCATTGAAGTCTACATAACACTTTGGACCTAATTTGGTATTAGGACTCTCCATTTCCACATCCTCTCTTATTGTCTTCAATGGACCACCTTTGTCTCGCTCACTCCATTCTTAGTGCAAGCCAATTCCACGTACCTTACATAATTTAAAAAAACCAAAACTCCTCATTCAAAAGAAATGGAAAAAAGATTTAGTTAATATTATTTAGTTGTAGACAAAATTTTATGCTTTAGATTTTGGGAGTAATTTTACAATCAACTATTACATCTAGAAAATCTTCTAATTATTGTAGGGAACTTGATTTATAAAGAAATTTATAAGATATAGATGTTTATTAACTAAATGTACTCAATGTTTACGACATTTATTTGTGGTAACTTAAATTATTATTCAGTGTTCCTTAGGTAAATGCAATTTTATTGGCACAAGACACAAACTCTAGAGGATTTTTAGACAACATTCTCCTTTGAACTACACACTTTATAGGCAATTGCTCTTACATTTTGTAATTTATAATTTTATACACATCGTAATATGGAAGTCATACCTTGAATTTCGATTCTTTTCCTTATACTAAATTTTTTCTCATTTAATGATTATTCTCTAGACTCTAATTAGCCACCAATGCTCAAAAGTTGAAGGAAAAAATGAAATGAGAAAAGAACAAAAAAATATCTTCTAGTTATCTATAAACATTATTTTCAATCACTAGCTTATCTTCATGTTGCAAACTACATATAAAGAAATTGTTATAGTTAGAAAGTTAAATGTGTAATGTGATCATTGACGAGTTCTCATTTTTACTATAAACAAATAAATTTAAAAAATGAACTTTACGCCTTTATTGACATGGTGCTCTAGAGTTTGAAGTTTGGGATCATTTCTAATAATGTTGTTATTTGCACGCACTCCAAGATGATTTGTATCCAACATTGGTGAAGTGTTGCACTCCACACAAATATATGCATCTCCTTGTAACCCTAGGTTAGATTTTGATTTGTGACCCAATTTCTTATCCTTTTTGGCAAGTTGTTATCATTTAGAGACATAATCCCATGGTAAAGACCAAGATTCCCTTGTTTATTCTTCTACCCAAACTTCCTTGTGGCCTATCCCCATATTGAGCTTGAGATATGGAACTAGCATTATACGAATGAGACCCCTATCATCCTTAGACATCCTGGTCAAAGTTGGATGTTCTAGGTGTGGGCTCTCTTGATAGATTTATAGAATACATATTTGCATATTGAAAGTTAGAGTGGTCAGGGACAAAGATTAGTAATTCATTTGTGATTTCCATATATATCATTGAGTAGAAATTATAATGATTGAAGCTCGATTATCTTTGAGTAAGATGGGGAGCGGAATGAAGAGGATATATATTTGCACGTGTCAAATTCTTAAGCCTCGAGTAAGAGATGGAAGACCACTGGACCTTGCGATGCCGAAGCAAAAATACATGTGGTGAGATGACTAGTATATTGGTATTTAAGACATTGTGTATTTAAATGTAGTTTATAAGATAAACAGTAAATAAGTGAAAAGAAGAAAAAGCAATGAATAAATCAATACATAAAACATTGGACTTTAGATGATTTATGGTGAAAAATACTCAATAATTCTAGCATGTCGGCGTCGACTGGGTTTGAGTTGCAACTTGCAATTAAATATATTTTTGGTATTTACAAATTGAATTGACAGTGGTTGACAACCATTTCCCAACAAAGCCCTTCTTTTGACAATTTGAATAAAAACTTACATTTCACTTTTGTCAAATGATTTTTAAGTTTTAATTTATTTTTTACGGGAAAATTTTGAACTACTCTTTTCCTCGACGGAGTTCACGGCGCTCGGACGGGCTATGGCAGGGGGCAATTTTGAAGGTTGCACCCTCCACCACGCCCTCACCATCCATAAATAAAAGCAATAATTATTTATATTACTTAAAATATTTTTAATATATTGAAAGTGTTGTAGTTTGATGAATGAAAAAATGAATGATTTTAATAACTTCGAGATTAAGTAGTTTATGTGATTCAAAGTTGCAGATTGGAGTGTACTGAAGTCATTTCAAGAGTAGCCCTACTGATTATGCATAGAATCCATTATCTTATAGATGTTGTATTTTTGTGGATCTTGACCAAGGGATTTGCAATTTGGGTAAGCCTTTTTCTCCAAACAAGACCGATAGATTATTTACCTTGAAAGTGTCCTCACACTTGATATGAATGTCATTATGTTGTGCACTCCATGATATAGTGCCATTCGATTTTTACTACCCCTTTGTAGCAAAATAAACATGTTCTTTCTTCCCACTCTTCTTTAGGAGATGTCCATCTCTTAGTTTCATATCTAGGATAGTGTGAACAAGTCTTTAATTAGGCCATTGTAAAGTCCCTCCGAATCGGTGATAATTGCATTCGGATGACAACATGGTTTGATTATAATTTTTAAAATAATAAAATGATTAAATAAATTAAAATGAGTACAAAAGTAATGAATAAATAAATGAATTTTTAAAATGGAGGGGAATATTAAATTGAATGCGATTTTGGAGGTTGGTGGTGGATGTATGGAGTTGGTGGATTTGATAGGACATGTGTACAAAGGGGGATTAAGGCCTAGACAAACAGGCAATTGCCTAAGGCGTTAACATTTAGGGGGCACTAATTTATTTTATTTTACTATAATTTTTATGAAGAATATATTACTTTATTAGTTCCATATATACTAGTAGCAGTTAGTGTCCAACCTTACATACCAATTCAAGTCAATCAAAATAAAATTAAAATTACATAATTGTATTAAAATATGAAATTTAGGAGGCCTCTAATATGTATGCAAGTGCCTTTGTTGTAGGAATCTTAAATTTAATTCACACTCATATATTTTAACTACTTTGTATTGTTTTGAGGTCTTAAAAGTTTTTTTGCACAAAGATCAAGAAATGTGAATATCTAAAGAACATGGGAAGCAATAGTTGGGAAATATAAGGGAAAAGAGGATTATAATAGATTGTATGTTAGAGAACTAATAGGGGATTTTAGGCACTAGTAGCTACAAAAAAATATCAAGAAGTTTTTCTCAAATAGGCATAACATGTACGTTATACGATATTTAGTCAAGTTAATTATTTTTTCTTCTATAGATTTTATTTATTTATAGAAAACATTAACTCTAAAATTACCTAGAACATGCATAACCCTTAATTCGGCCTTATCTCTAAACCATGTTTTTTGAACTATAAACCACTCCTTTGTACACTCTTGTTTGTTTGGGCCTTTTTTTAATGGTGAAATGATACTTTTGGGAAAAAACATAAATCAATGGTCATAGATACACAATAATTTATTTGTTATGAGAATAAAAGTTATCTAGTTTTATTATTAATTTATATATATATATTTAATTAACCATTTTTAAAAACCTTCAATTCATAAATTCAAATTTTGAAGAGATGTAACTGTAAACGTGCACTGAAAGAGTCCCAAAAACGGTTAAAAGCCCAATAAATATGAATAAAGACATTTCAACGAACACATTACTTACTTCACGCTCCACTCCACTCAAAGTTTGAGACAGACAGAATCCGAGGACGCGGAAAAGTGTACACGTAAATTATAAAACATTGGAATTGATGCGATTCCCTAACTCCACGACATTTAATACTTTTCGTGATCTTCTAGCTTATCTACTTGAAAGGAAATTTTTTAATTTGTGGGGTAGTGAGTGGGCCGAAGAAATTATATATTATAATTTAAGAGAGTTTCTATTAGTCTTGGTAAACTTTAACTTGGCATGAGGAAGGGACTACCAGGTTCTCAAGTTTCATACCGCTTTCGTATAATTGGCACACATTCAGGGGATGCTGGTCGGACTATTCCAACAGTACCGTTGTACAAGCCTGTCATGCATTCGGGGACATCGGTCGAGTAATTGTCTTGCGAGTGGGCATGGCAATGGGGGTTGAATCATGGACTTCCTCTTAGTAAATGCCCAACCTTTACCACTCAACGAAGACCCCATTTGGTTTCCTCTTAATTATATACTTAGTTTGGTTTTGTGTTTTTGGTAGCCTAGTGATTGTTCAAATATTTTTTTGGTTCTTTTTCTATTGGTGGCGTTTCAACGCCCACATAGGAATAAATAGATTTAGGCGTGTGTCATCACTAAGATCGACTTTGGTCATTGGTGTTTGGAGCTACATGCACTTATATACTAGGCCGAGTTAATCTCGTGCTACTCATCTATCTCTCTCCCACATTGGTGGTGTTTCAACACCCATACATGAATAAATAGACCTAGGGTGTGTGCCATCACTAAGACTGGCTTCGGGTCTTTTGTGTTTGGAGCTACATGCACATATATACTAGGCCGCATTAATCTCGTGCTACCCATCTATCTATATATGTGTATGTGTGTATATGTAATTAGTAAACACTCAATATAGTTATATGTGTGTACGAGTGTTTATTATATGTGTATGTGTGTGTATACATAACTAGTAAACATTTAATAAGTTATAGAATTAATTTTTTATGGATTAGGCAATAGTTATGGTATTAGTGTGTTTGCCTATTTAGTAATTATTTTATTGATAAGAGATATGCTATTGTAATAATGTTTTTGTTTATTAATTATTTTTAATGTTGGTATGATATTAGTTTATTGTTATGGTATTACTTTTGTATTTATATGTTTTTACTATTGGTATGTGATTAGTCAATGTTATAATATTAATGTTTTTATGTGTGCTTATTAATTATTAAATTGTTATAGAAGAAATTAATAATTAATTATTAGTCAATAAATATTATATTACAAATTTGTATTTTAATAATTATTGTATGATATTTTATTAATTATTATTGTTGTGCCAATTTAGGCATTCTTCAACGGCAACAAGGGGAGGCAACTAATGGTGTGACAGTGTAAACTTTTATTCTTTGCACTAAATTTGACGTTCATTTGACTCTCATTTGAGAGGATTTTTTTATTTTAAGAAGTCAATACAAAAAATATCTTAACTATATGGTTTGTGGCCCTTTCTTTTTCTAAAAATATTATTTTCTCACGAGCAAACGGAACTATGAATAGAATACATTAAAATTAATAATCAATCGAGATATGCAAAAATTCTAAGATAAGATCCTTGAGATTGGTATCTATTCGTATTTTTCAAATAAATTTATCTAAGATATTTGTACCGGTATTAGTTGATTTGTAGTCGATGTGATGGATATGAAAGGTGACTACTTTGTAATTATGAAACTCATTCGATCTTTGTGTTACAACTATAGTGGAATAGAAAAATATTTGCCTCCATCGACACACGATTAAAGTAAAAAGTGAGATAAATGTTATTTATAACTAAAATAAAATATGTCTTATTCACAACCATTCTCCCAAACATTAGAGTACGCAAATAATGTGATTTGATTGGATACAAAATACAAGATTAATTGAAAGTTGAAGGCTATGTACCTTCCTTTGGAATGATAGAAAAACATACAAGAGGGGTGAAAAGGGGATAAAACATCTATCACAATCTAGTGAAGTTGATATTTTTGTTTCACTCGTAATTGTTGAGTAGAGTAATGACTTTATTTATGTTTTTGAAGTCGTAGTTGAAGAAATAAGTCTCAAGGTAAACTTTAAGAGAAAGTCGTGCCAACAACTCTTAAGGAGGCCAACTCGCATTGGGTCATATTTTTGGCGAATAAAGCTACACATCTTTAATCACTATAATAAATCATATCTTATATAGAGAGCTTTGATTATCTTTGAAGAGATAATAAAACTTACATTGTGGATCTCATAATACACTTGACACTTAAATACAAAATGTTGCTCTTATTCTAGTTCATTATTACACAATTTACACGTATTGACACGAAAGAATAAAGTGTTCTAACTCCATGCAAATATGATGAGAGCATACCCATAATTTTTCCAAAGGAAATCTCAAACCAAAAGAGATCCTTAATAAGATCAAAGATCTAAGATTGTAGGAATAAGCTACATAGAAATAACTTACAATAAAATACTAACACTCAACTTAAGTTCTATTCATAAGTTAACTTGGTAGGATATTTATATAAGAATTGATTTTATATGATTTACAATATACTCTCTATCTTATCCCACTTATTCCTCTACCAAATTTAATCTATGTGGCGTTGTTGCAACTTATTCACCAACCCACCTATAATTAAATATAATATACTTAATAAATTATACATACTCTAACTATAGGTGACAATATATCCTAATGCATTCCCCGCATTATTACATATAATGTAAATATTGGGAATGAATCACCTTAGTATGTGAACTAGAACACATTTGTAGTCCGTACTCTTACAAACATTAGAGGGAAATACCTCACTACACTTACTAACAACTATTGAACAATGACAAACCCATATTGAGAAACACTAAATCAGTATGAACTAGGACACACACAATAGTTCATACCGACACACATGTGAAAAAGGTCATACACTATGATTTACACTAAAAATGAATTTGCACAAATGCGAACACACATACGTATTATTACATGTACATATATGCTTAATCAAATACAACTATATAAATCGGTGTGCAACTAGGAGGATCCTTCTTTTAGAAAGAGACACTTAATGTCATGAAATTGGTTTGGGAGTAATTCAAAGTTGAACGTCTACTCTTGGAAGGTTTATGATCTGTTTAAGACTTTTGTGTAATGATCTCTAAGGTGTCGTATGTGATGAGACATAAAAATGACCTTAGGGTTCATTTGTATATATACGAGACTTCATTAATTTTCCGCACACGTAAGTGCGTCAACTGGGGGCGAAAAGGAGGTCTTAAGTGGACTCATTTTTCGAAGAAAAAAATTCAACTTTATGAGTTTTTCGAAATAGTTACACTCAAAATTGGACGATGCTATAGAAATATTAATCGTAGCATTTTGAGTCTACTTTCTAAGCTACTAAATTTTATTGAAAACGGATAATTTTAAGTGGGTCAAACACCTAAAATACCAACAGATGCTCCTGTTTTTGTTAAAAAATATAATAGAGTGACTTTCGTGCCCCCCACCATTTTTGAGTTCCATTTAGTATTTTTGAAAACCCTTTGGTAGAAAGATAGCTAGGAGCATCTAGTTTGGGCTCCATTTTTTTTTTTTTTAAATTGTGAATATTTTTTTATTTATGATTTTTCTAGTACAAAAATTTTATGTTTTGAAAAATAATGGAGCTCCGACCATGCCCCCTAACTACCTCAAAAAATATTGAAAATTAGATTTTTTTTTAATATGTATAGAATTATGCCTAGTTTGGGCTAGTATAATTTTTTTTTAATTTCGATCGCCCAAAAAAAAGATACACCATGAAAGATAGACATATTTACACTTCAAAAAATAACTATAAAAAGGCATTGTTAGAAAATAAATAATATGGATACCTTATATTAGTCAAAAAAATTGGAAAATTATATTTTAGGAAAGAAGAGACTCTGCTCTATGTCGTGGTATAATTTTTTAAAAATGGATCAATTGTTTTATTTTGATTTATCATAGAGGAAGTGTCATTTTTACATTTTCTTGTAAAAACTTGTTGTTTGTTGTGTTTGCACAGGTCCATGCCTCAAGCTTGGGGATCCAAACCGGATCCCAAGCCTTGAGGCATGGCTTGGGAAAAGAGAAAACAAAAACATGTACACGTTACATAACACATACGCGTTTTGCTTTGTTTTATATCTTGTGGCCCCCCAACGTCCCTTTCATCTCTTTCACGAAATTCTGCAAACATTCATTTTGTCTGCAATATTCTCTACATTCTTGCACGATTTTTTAGTATTTCATTTTGTCCCCTACCCCACTAGTTGATTTTTTGTAATCATGGGCAATAAATGTCGAGCTAAGGACAAGAGGAAAGTCAAGAGTAAGATTGTAAGCTAGGAAAAATACACTACTAACAAGGAAGTAAAATACCAATAATCATACCTCCTCCTTCACGTTCCGTAGCAAACCTCGAAATGGGCTAGGAAACTTGGATTGAGCCCTGATTGTGTGATATGTAGGTGTTTTTCTTCAAGACGGAGCAAGACCTTCCTGCAACAACGATCCTCTTACTTTGCACCAGATGGGAAAAAGATTATGAGGCTATTTGGGCATTAGGACGAGGCAAAATGATGTTCTTTTCTCAAAGGATGCAATAACTTAGATATGGCATTCAAGCTTATTCTCCGTGTCCTTAGAGGGGAGGGGTAAGGTTGTATTTATAGCCTATGGGAGTGATTAACTTAAAGTAATTTAAGTAATCATGGTTTGAAAATGTTGGCAAGATTAAGTGAGTGGTTTGAAAATGTGGGCAAGATTAAGTGAGTGGTTTGAAAATGTGGGCAAGATTAGATGAGTGGGGGCCACGAAGAATGGGTGTGGATTTGAATTATATTTTTATTCATAAGTGGAGGATTTTACGTGAGTGGGGACCACGAAGGGTGGGTGAGGATTTGAATTTGATTTTTAATTCAATAGTAGAAAAACATGGAGAATAATGACATGTGGTGAGGATTGGGTTATTTTTTGGATTTTGAAATGACTAATTAATCAAATTATGTTTGATTAATTCAAGTGTATTTTTGCCGATGGGGTGGGAGTGGTGCGGTCAAGTCACATGGTTGTGTGCTTGCCCACCCGGTTTCAAATCCCCCCGAGGCACAATCCTCCTCGGAGGTGGTTTCGCCGCTAGAGGCGGCATCTCTGCTCGTGCTGACACTGGTGTTTACTCCTCACTGCTGACGCTGGTGGCTGCTCCTCTCGTTGTCGACGCTGGTGGCTCCTTCTCCTCTCGCTGCTGACGCTGGTGGCTGCTCCGCTCACGGTTGTTGCTCCTCTCGCTGCGGTCGTGGTGCTCTCTCTCGCCGACACTTGACACTTGTGGATGCTCCGCTGCTAACTGCCGAGCATCGTGGCATGCTCCTCTCGCTACCGATCTTTGGTAGGCTGTTCTAAGTTGTCCCACTCATTCTGTGTGTCGATGCAGTCTTCACTCTTCGGTTTCATGGTTGCTTGAATTGGGTTCCTAATAAGCGGTCCCCTTCATTGTCAGAACTGTGTGGATCCTCTCTAAAATCCTCATGTGTACAGGATGTGGGTCCTTTCAAACACCCTCAATTTACCCTCAATCCAAAAAAAAAAATTGAAGTGTATTTTTGTGGGAAATGAGGAAGGGGAATTAATTGATTTAGGACAGATGTAAATTAGGGTGTCTACATTTGCCTCTCTTTGGAAGGATACTATGAAAGTAATGTCCTTTCAAAGAAAGTAGACGATGATACGGGGAAGAATTCAATCTACTTTTTTTAAGCAAAAGGTAGAGCGAATGTTTGTTGGGGAGAATAGAAAGTGGTGAGTGACAGATGTCATAATATCCTCTAAGACAAAAATGTCATGAGAAGATGTGATTATGGATAGATGTGGTGGTGCCCCCTCAAGAGGACTCGACGAGAATGAAATATACTGACGAACTCTCGAAAAGAAGAGAAATCAATTTTACGGAGAATAGGACAATAATGGAGTGGAAGAGACTAGAATGACTGCACGACGCAAATGGAGAAAGGATTCAATCAGCCTTGAATGCTAGGTGTGAGGGTGTGTGGGAAAGAGAAAAGGGAATGGATAAGATTGGGGGTTGATTACGAGAAGAGTAAGGGAGATAGGGGAGGGGAAAAAATGATTGAAAGAGGTAGAAATAAGAGAGAGAGAGGATGATAGGGGAAGAAGGGAATGATGAAAGAAAAACGAGGCGAACACATGAAAATGACATAGTAGAGGGTGAAGGGATAAAATAGAGAGATGTGTAAAATGAAGGAAGCAACAGAGATAGTAAAGAGGGATGCGTGAAAGTGAAAGAAATGATAGAGCTGAGAAAAGTAGGAAATAGGAAAGGATAAATAAGAAGGAGAAAATGAGGTGGGAGTAGTGGGTGAAATGGATGAAAATGGAAAGAGGACGAAAGAAGAAGTAGAAACAGTGAAAAAAAAAAGAAACTATGAGGGGCGAGGAAAGTGTGAAAAAGAAAAGAGAAAATAAGAGAAACATATACAGAATGAATGAAAAGGTAGGGGTGGTAGATAAAAGGAGAAGTGGTTAGAAGAAACATGAAAATTAGGGGAGAGGAAAGGAAGATAGAGCGAATACAGGGAGAAGATTGAAGGAATCGTGTCATTGCGAGGAAGACCAAGGTAAATAATATGGAACAAGACCGTATGGAGATGCATGTGGAGGGTGGTATGATAAAAAAAAGATAGGACAACGCTGAAGAGCCAGGTTATCGATGGGGAAGTAAGGAGGAAATGTGATGAAAAAAGGGGAAGAAGACGATATAGGGGAAGGGAAATAAGATGAGGGGTGGGAGAGAGAAGAGGATAACAAAGAAAATGATGTAGAAGGAAGGGAATATAGAAAGGGGGTAATAAGTGGAAAGGGAACAATATAAGGAATGTTCAGAGAAGAAAGAGGGGAGGAATGACATCGATTGGAAAAGATGCGAGAGATGCATGAAATGAGGATACTAGGATGACGAGAAAATAGAAAAAGGATGTATGATGAAGACAATAAAGATATTGAAGAGGGCGAAGAGAAGATGGAGAGATGGGTAAGAAGCGACAAGAAAGGGTGGGATTGAGGGAAAAGAATAGGAGAGAAAAGAGAATGGGGGATAGAAGAGGCAATGCCAATGAGGGGACGTTAGGGAAATCCCCCTTACAATGAGTGGTGGGGAAGGGTGAGAGAAAAAATTAAGAAAAGGAGAAAGCTAATGAGGATTGGAAAGGGTAACGCCAACAAAGGGATGTTAGGGAAAACCCTTTTACAATGAGTGGTGGGCTTAGAGGAGGGAAGGAATGAAGGGAAACTCTAGAAGGTTTAAGGGAGTGAATGAGGTCGTGCGGAATGAGGATTGATGATTTTTAGGGAAAGCCCATTTACAATTATTAGCGCGGGAATAGAAGATGATGATGAAAGAATGATAGAGGAATGTTAACAATAATGGTGAATGTGTGTGTGGGTAGAAATGTGGGGGATTTGAGAAGATGAAGTGGAAAGAGTAAAGAAAATGGGAGGGATGAGTTGGGACTAGGTGAAAGCGAGGAGAGGATGCGGGTGATGAGGATGAACGAGGTGAGGATGAAGAACCAAGACATGAAAAGAATGGGAAGAAACAGTATGAAGGATGATGGATCAAGAAGGGGAAAATGGGGAAAATAATGTGATTGTAGGCGGAAGAGATTAGATGTATGTTGTAAGAGGATATGTGGAGAAAGGATAATAGTAGGAGGAAAAAGTGGGTAGTAGGAGATACCAGGTGGAAGAAGCGATCAACAAAGTGAACGAAGAATGAGGCGGGGGAGAAGTTCACGATGACAAGTTAAGTGTAGGGAGGACCCTGACATAAGATTGTCATGTGACGGAAGTGGTTAAGTAAGATTGCCAAGTGAGCGAAATTGGAGATGACAAGTGGTCAAGCGAGAAGTGGTGTTTGCGAGAATCGAAAAGGAGGTGAAAGGATGTGATAATGGGGAATGCTGAGAAAAAGTGAAGGGTGAAGGGTGTGTAGTGATGGGGAAAGGCAAGGAGATAGATCATCCTTAAGAGGGACTCTTAAGTGAGATCGCCATGCCGGGTGAGTGGTTAAGTAAGATTGCAAGCTAGAGGAGGGTGATAGTGGTGGTAAAAGATGTGATGATGGGGAATGAAGAGGAAAGATGGATGGTGAGATTGTAGAGTGATGGGCGAGTGTAAGATGACATGTCATGCTTAAGAGAATCTCTTAAGTAAGATCGTCATGTTCGGAGAGGTTTCGTAAGATCACCTAACCGACAGGGATGATATGCAAGGAGAAAGACAAAATGATATTGGGGACAGGGGGAATGGTAGGTTAAAGAAGATGATTGTGACGAGAGGCGGGAGAAATAAGATGGGGCAAGTATGATGGGATGGGGGAAGGCCATAGGGTAGATCAAACTTAAGTGGAAGTCTTAAGTAAGATTGCCATGCAACCAGAATTAGTTAAGTAAGATCACCAGTGCCGGAGAAGAAGAATGATGATAATAGAGTTGGTGGGAATAGGGTATGACAAAATGGACTAAAGGGGAACCCTCAAGTGAATTTTCCATACTACGAGAGCATGTAAGTAGGATGACCAGACATAAGATAGATTTGGGGAAGGATGAGAAAAGAGTGAGTGAGGTATGCCTGAGTGGTATATGATATGAGATGAGGTGATAACAAGAAAGAAAGGAAACAAATGAGTGTAACATGAATGGATGAAGGAATATATGTAGTGGAGGGCGGAGAGTGTGAGGGGAATCCTTAATTGGGATGCCCACGTGGTGAGAGTAATGATGCGAGAATGAGAAGCAGAAGAGGTGGAATGGGAAGATGTGTTTGGTGGTGATTGTTGTTTGATGTGAGGGGAGGTGGTGAAGAAGCTTCTACAGTGGGAAGATCTTAGGGAGAAGTAAATCTCCACCGAATCCCACATAGAAGGGGTTATTAAGTAAGATTGTCAAGCGGGAAGCAGAAGGGGGAAAGGAAAGAATACAAATGGGTGAGAGGGGACAAGAATGGTGAGAAGGGTAATATGGGTATAAGTGGCGGAGGAGTAAAAATGAGGAGTGAGGATGAATGGATCAAATACATGGTGATCATGGTGGGGGAGAAGGAGTTCTTTGGATAGTGAATGCTACTTGAGAAATATCGTCAAGTAGGATTCGCAAACTGCAACTGATCAAGTAGGATTCCCAAACTAGGGAATGTATTAGTATGAGTGAATGGATGGGGTGCAAAGTAAGATGTTGATCATGCAGGAAGATACTCACGTGACAAAAATATCTTAATTTTAATATAGCACATAACAGATGCATCGTGATATAAAAGATCAGGATGACTAGACTGTAATATGCGTGATAGCATAGACAGGGGCCATCAAAAAGATTTGATGCCCCAATATGATATGCAAATAGACAAGAGAGCATAGACAGAGGCCATCAAGAAAGTATGATGCCCCAAGATTTGACGACATGTAATCGAGATAACATAAGAATATTGGAGAGAACACCAGGATACATAAAATCAAGATGCCCCCTGTAATATATCAAGATACAAGAAAGCAATTAATAATTTATAACAAATAATGCAACACAAGAACCAATAAACATATCCCTAACGTGTTCCACAGTGAGGATTGATCGGATGTGCCCCCAGGGGTACGAGGACATAGTAAAATATTGGGTCATTGTCCTCAAACAAGGAAGCAATGAGAGCGGATTTGCCCCAAGCGAGGATTCACGCGAGGAGAAGTGGTTTGAATTTGGTAGTCATAAGGTGATTGGATCATTCGTTGGGGATAATAGTTCAAAGGTTGAATTGTGTTGGTTATTTTAGAGTTTTTGCGATTTTGTGGAGTTTACAATATTTTTATTTTTGTTTATTATATATATATATATATATATATTTTCTAATGTTTTTGGATTTTTGACGATTTTTTCTAATGTTTTTGGATTTTTGATGATTTCTTTCTAATGTTTTTAGATTTTTGGATTTTTACATTATTTTTGGATTTTTGACGATTTTCAAATGTTTTTAGATTTTTGATGATTTTTTTCTAATGTTTTTAGATTTTTAGATTTTTACACTTGTTTTTAGATTTTTGACGATTTTTGGAGTTGTTTTTAGATTTTTACAATGTTATTGGCAATTTATGGACCAAAGTGCAGACTTATTTTTGAGAGATGATAAACCAGGATATTATCCGTATGTACCGTGTTTTGTGTGGTAACTTATGCTCAGAATAACACAAATTCTCTTTCCATTGGCAGGATATGGTGGTGATGATATGATGAAAAGAAGTCCAGCTCCATTCTTGACTCCACACAACTAGTAAGATGCGTGGGCTCGTCACCGAGAATTAAGAAGGACATAGGAGGTAGATAATGAATATAGAGACAAATGCTAACAACAATCCCTTTGGGAAATTGTGACTCCATTCTTCATAACGGTACTGAACCAGTTTCAAAAATGGCTTTCACTTTATGAGTCGCATGCTTTAGACTTAGACAGGTTATGTGGCTCTTGATTGGTAAGATATGAGGTTAAGGGATAGTTCTCTCTTCACTTAGACATCTAAATTACTTCTTCGGGGATTCTATAATTTGTAAGTACTATAAGATTTTGTAGTTTTGAAATGAATCCCTATGCCTTGCCCCATGCTACTAGTGAGAAGCAAGGGCTCATCACCAAAGGTAAAATATAGGCGAGTGAATTCCCTTTTTGTCTTTTTTTTTTTTGTTTTTTTGAATATTTTACAATATTTTTATGCTTTTATGAGAATGACCCTCTATGCTTTGCCCCATGCCACTTGTAAGAGGCAAGGGTTTATCACCGAAGACAAGACGTAGATGAGTAAGGGCACCTTCCTCCATTCCCAGTCTCACACTACCAGGAAGAAGTGTGGGCTCAACACCAAAGACTATGAAGGACGAAAGATGTGACGATGAATTATTCATAAGTTATTGAATTGATGGATTTTTTTATAATAGTGCTTTGTATTTAGGAAGAAACATCTGCCCCCAATCTCAGCCCCACACGACTAGTAGGACGCGAGGTTTAACACCGAAGACTGAGATGGACGACCAAACGAACTGGGTAAAGAAGTTTAGAGATTTGTTATAAAAGAGAGAATGTCTTTGAAGGGAATATATTACCATCAATAAGCTTCTAGGTATGACCATAGATGAAAGCGACTAAAAATGGAAGAAGTATGACACTCACAAACTTAATAGGATTTATATTAACACTTGTCTCATGATGATAAATATGAAGATGTGATTTTGATAAAGAAAATATCTACCAATGGAAATGAATAAATTTATTCAGAGATAAGCAAGACAGAAGGAACAATGTACACGTTGTTTACCGAATAGTGAACATCTCAAGGATAAAATTTCTTTAAATGAACTGCATTCATTGGTTCATCAAGATCTTGACCATCTTCAGTGGCCAATTTATAGGCTCCAGAGCCAAATTTAGTTATGATTACATAGGGTCCTAACCAATTAGGCTCAAATTTTCTTTGTTTTTCTCGTTCTTTAGTGGTATTCTTTTGATTTTCTTTTAAAACGAGGTCACCAATTTTGAATTCTTTGGGTCTTACCTTTTTATGATAACTACGTTGCAGTCGGTTTTGATAGACTTGAAGATGATTGAGAGCATTAAGTTGTTTTTCATCGAGAAGCTCAAGCTCTTGAAGCCGTGACTGTCAGTATTCATCCTCATTAATTACATCTTTAAGGGAGATCCTCAAGGATGGGAGTTCTATCTCAATAGATAAAATGGCTTCACAACCATAAATAAGGGAAAATGGGGTGGCTCCGTAGGCGTGTGGTAAGATGTATGGTAAGCCCAAAGAGCGGGGTAAATTTGAGTATGCCAATTACGTCCATGGGTGTTGACAATCTTTTCCATGATGGATTTTAAGGTCTTATTGGTTGCTTCCACTTGACCGTTGCCCTGAGGGTAGTATGGAGTGGACCATTTAAGTTTGATGTGAAAACGTTTGGCTAGGTCTTTTACATCCTGGTTTTTAAATGATTTTCCATTATCTGCAACCAGAGCGGATGGAATACCAAATCGACAGATGAGATTATTAAAAATGAATTTCGATATTTGGCTACCGGTAACATAAGTGAGAGGCATAGCTTCTACCCATTTAGTGAAGTAATCGGTAGCGGTAATGATGAACTTATGTCCATCGAAGATGTTGGTCTGATTTTACCAATGAGGTCAAGTCCCCATTGAGAGAAGGGCCATGGTGTGGTTATCAATTGTAATGCCTAGGAAGGTGCGTGGATAATATTTCCATGCTTTTGACATGCTTGACAACATTTGACAAAATGACATGCGTCACTTTCCATGGTGGGCCAATAATATCCAACTCGCAGGATTTTCTTGGCTAAGGCGATACCATTCGTGTGTGCTCCATAGATACCAGAATGGACTTTAGCTAAGACACTCGAGGATTCTTCCTGATTAAGACATCGGAGCAGGTGCCATCATATCCTCATTTATAAAGAGTTTCTGCTAAAATGGTGTAACGAGAAGCACGTTGTGCTAAAGCACGTTTATGCATTGGTTTCATGTCGGCAGGAAATGTTTTATCACAAATGAAGGTATAAAGATCGTGGTACCAAGGGTTATTCGACCCACGATTTCACATACCATAGTGTTTTTAGGAAGATCATAGGCAAGACATTAAGAGATGTTCGACGAGAAAATGTGCCTGGGGTTGACTAGATGTGATTTCTAATAGGGATCCGATGGTTGCCATAGCGTCGATAGATTTATTACGAATTTTGGGAATTTGATCAAAGCTAATTAATCGAAAATAGCTTCGAAGACTATCCACCATGCATTTATATGGGATAAGTTTTTCATCCTTGACCTGGTATTCATCAGTAACTTGCTTGATGATAAGTAAAGAATCACCAAATACAACTAATTCTGTAAGATTCCAAGATATAGCCAGTTTTAATCCTGCGATGAGAGCTTCATATTCTGTGATATTGTTGGTACATGGGAATGCTAAGTGAAATGATTTGGGGATAACGTGTCTGCTAGGTGTGATAAGAAAAATACTAGCCCCTGAGCCATGGAGATTACAAGATCCAAAAAAATAAAGTCCAAGCTGGCGTGATGTCTATGTGTAGAATATCTTCATCAGGAAAAGAGAACTGAAGTGGTTCTGTGCCAGGAAGGGGTGCCTTGGCAAGTTGGTCTGCAAGGGCTTGTCCTTTAATTGCTTTTTGCGGAACAAATTTGACATCAAATTCACTAAGTAATACAACCCAACTAGACATTCTTCCCGTGAGAATGGGTCTGGACAACAAATACTTGAGAGGATCAATTTTGGCAATCAACTTAGTTGTGTGATTGAGCAAGTAATGACGTAACTTATGGAATGCAAAGGCAACTACTAAGCATACTTTTTCGATTTGGGAATAACGTACTTCGTGCTCAATAAGTGTTCAACTAAGGTAATATACAACCTATTCTTTTGCTTGATTGTTATGTTGTGCTAGTAGAGCTCCTATGGCATGTTCAGTGGCAGATGTATAAAGCAACATGGGTTTATCGAAACTCTGGTGACATAAGAATAGGTGGACTAGAGAGGTATTATTTTAACTTAGCAAAAGAGTCTTGGCAATTGTGGTTCCAATGAAAGTGTGCATCTTTCTTGAGTAACTGATTAAAGTGATGGCACTTGTCAGCCAACTGTGATATGAAACGCCGAATAGATTGTATCTTTCCCCGAAGACTAGGTAATTGTTTTAGGTTTTGAGGAGGTGGCATTTCCATAATGGCTTTGACTTTGGTAGGATCCACTTCTATGCCTCTTCATGAGATAATAAACCCTAATAATTTACCATAGGTTACTCTCGAACACACATTTCTTTGGGTTAAGACAAACCTTATACTCGCATAATCTATCGAAAATATGTCTCAACACACTTGGATGCCCTATTCGTGTTTTGGATTTTGCTAATATATCATCAACATAATCTTCCATGATATCATGTAACATGTCATGGAAGATGACAATCATCTCATGATAGGTGGCACCAACATTTTTCAAGCCGAAAGGCATGACCTTATAACAGAAGGTGCCCCATGGTGTAGTAAATGTCGTTTTATGTTGATCCCCTTCAACAATACATATTTGATTGTAACCAGAGAATCCATCCATTAAGGAGAGCATTTCATGACCTGCTGTAGAATCAACAATCATGTCTATATTTGGCAAGGGAAAGTCATCTTTGGGACAAGCCTTGTTGATGTCGTGGAAGTCTATGCATATTTTGATGCCAAGAGTTTTCTTGGCGACGAGGAACTATGTTAGATATCCATGTTGAATAATCAATAGGTTTGATAAAGTCAGCTTCCAAGAGTTTCTCGAGTTCGGCTTTGACAAGCAATGTAACTTGGGGATGCATTTTGCGTAGTTTTTACTTTACAGGTTTTGCATCCGGATGTACCACAAGATGGTGTACTACAAGAGATGGGTCCAGGCCTGGCATGTCCTTATATGTCCATGCAAATATATCTTGGAATTCAATAAGGAGTGTTGTGAATTCCATGCATTCTTGGTCAGACAGACTAATGCCAAGTTGTAAAATTTTTGGTTGTTCGGTGGTGCCAATGTTTATGTCTTTTGTTTCTTCTACAAGCATTTTAGATGTATCCTTTTTGGAGAACGATGCTAATGGTTGATGTAGGTCATCAGTGTCGGGTGTTTGTTGGAACTTTTTGTTGACATGTTTGTTGGATAGGGTGGCGGTGAGGTTTTGACTATGGGAAATCCTCTGTTTGCACTTTTGATCCAAATTTTCTGAGGGTGAAGGATCTGAATATTTTATCTCTTCGCCAAAATAGGCTGATTCATTTAGATTGATTTCAAATCCTTTTCTATGGTCGGAAGTAGGGATTTGGTCACGAGTTCCAAGGAATTATTCAATGGCTTCATCATTTTGGAACATGTCCATGGCCGCATGATGTGGTTGGCCATGGTCTATGAGACTTGGATGTGTAGGCTCAAAATTGATGACATTAATAGATAAATGTTCAAAGGAAAGATGTGTTTCAGCGAGGTCCTCAAAAAGACTACATGGAGACCTGATGTCATTATCAGAACTGGTGTCATCATTGTCACTTGAAATTATTATGGGAGCAACATCAAACACCTTGAAACCTAGACCATGTTTACCATGATGTTGTGTGTAATTTATCGGGTCTAAATGACCTTGTTCATTTGGACCAAGTCCTTTACCCTTCCATCGCATGTTTTTCATTATTCGGTGAGCTTTGGTAAATTGAGGGGACTCATAACATGGAGCAAAGTTGTCATTATATAACCAAGATCCTGAAGAACTTGGAATATGTTCGTTGTCAAGATAACCAAATTTTTCCAAACTGACTGTCCCATTTGGTAAGTGGGATGGATTCTCAGATGTGGAGCGTTAGGTTTGCCATAGCTATGTGGGGATTTGGTGATATAAAAAGAGTCTGCCATCTTTTGAAATTGATATTCACCGCATCCCGTGTCAATGATTTTAAATGTGTGAGATGGGGGACCAATAGGTACCTCATGTGGTGGGGAAGTTAGTTTGGTAGTCTTAAAAGATGAAGAGAATGGGTTATAAGAAGAAGGGGGTGGATTGAAGGATGAAGGTTGGTTATTCACAGGAGGAGGTATCTTAATAGAGGAGGTGTGGTTGGATGAAGAAGATTGGCTAGGTGAAGAAGAAGATGGTGTGGTGGAAGAATAATTGTTGCTGGAAGAAGAAGCTTGATTAGTGGAAGAAGATGATTGATTAGTGGGAGGAGGACTGGTGGAAGGTGGTTGACTAGTGGATGATAATGGATTGGAAAATGTGTTTTGGTTATGAGATGATGGTTTTGGATTATTGTTAGGGAGTGTATCAGGATCAATGCGTGTTTCATTAGGGATTATACGAGGTGGAGCATATTTATCTGTTGATGGACAATAGTAATCATGTCGATACCGTCCTTCGAGGAATCTACAATACTCAAAAGGTTGGGGATCTACACGTAATGTAAATTCCTTGTCCAAATGAGGAAACTTAATGCATTGGTGGAATGTTGATGGGACATCTTTCATGGCATGAATCCATGGTTGACCAACGAGAATGTTATATGCAACTTCTACATCTACCACATGGCAGACCGTGTCTAAGGTGATGGGTCCAACTTGGAGAGGCAACATGATTGTGCCTTTAGACTTTCTTTCACTATTATCATACCCACGAATGGTTATGATATTGTTTTGTAAATCATTTTCAGTGTAACCTAGACAACGTAAAAGTTTCATGGAACAAATATTTAATGTTGATCCATTGTTGATTAAGATGCGCTTGATTTTATGATGAGCTACATAACCCTCGACGTATAAAGAATGATTATTAGCGATGTTGGGATTAAGCATGTCAGCGAGACCAAAAGATAAAATATGATTGAGGACTGTAAGATGTGTAATTAAATCCTGGAATTGTTGTGAATTGATGTCCTCAGGGACATGAGCGTTATTCAATGTTTGCATAAGGATGCGTTGTAATGTAGGAGAAGAATTAAGTAATTCCATGATTGAAATTTGTGCGGTAGTTTCTAATTGTTTGACAATATTAAATGATGGCGTAGGTTGTGGAGAGGAATTGGCGGCAGAATTAGATGGCGGATTAGGAGGTGATGCCAGGGACGAAGTGGCAGATTTTTTTGTTGTAGGGACCCACATTTTTTTCTATCTAGTGGTGATCACACAGTCAATTTTGATCTTTATAGTTACCACTAAGTCTTGGTCATAATCTATGGTTGAGATGACTAAGTCATACTCGACATTGCTTGATGATTGACCCTTATCTTTTGAATTGTTATCATGGTTAGGGAAGGGATTTTTGAACATGTGAAGTTTTTCATTAGGTGTTTTTGTCTCAGAAGTATTTTCAACTTCTATGTCTCCACATTCAATCAGGTCTTGGATGTAATGGCGGAGTTACATGCATCGATATGTGGAGTTCCCTTTTATGCGATGGTAATCACAATATTCATTGTCTTTATACCAATTTGGTTTGGGTTGTCCTTCTTCGAAGGGTCTAACAATGGGATATGTAATCATATTAGCATTTGCCAAATGATGAAAGACACTAGATAGACTTTCTCCGAGAGGAGTGAACTCTCTTCGTCGATCCCGAGAAGGAACTTCCTTTCTAGGGATAATGATTGGTTGTTTAGATTTTAATGTGTTGGTGGGATGGTTTTGGACATTTCGGACATGGCGGGAATCAGTAATGCCATCGTTGACGATATTTCGATTCCGGTTAAAGAATTTAGATTTGTCCTGGTTCTGAGGAGTGTCTCGATAAGGTTGGTCTCTAAAGGGTGCTTTAAGTAAGCCCTTAGAAATGAGGGCTTTTTTATTTGTGTCCCCTTTTCGATGATTTTTTCAAAACTATTCAGACAATGCATTTGCATGTGGAATGATAATTCAACGATTGAGATTAGGGACAAAAATGCTAACTAGTTGTCTCTCGGGTACTAAGCAGGGAAATCGGCTTGCAATTCCGCGCCATCGTTGTAAAAAGGAGGCAAAATTTTCGTTTGGCCTTTGCCTAGTGTTGCAGAGATCAAGCATGGTTATTTTTGAGTCTAGGTTATAGGAAAAATGTTTGACAAATTTCTCCGATAAGTCTACAAATGTCGTGACCGACCCTTTGGGTAGATGGAAAAACCAGTCTAAAGCCTGTCCTCCTAAACTTTGGGGGAATAATTGTAAAAGGTACGTGTCTTGATAGGTAACTTCCTGACATTGCATGTAAAATTCCTTGACATGTTCACGGGGTCGCCTTTGCTTTTGTATTTATCAAACTTAGGGATTTTGAAGGATGACGGAAATGGTAATCGTGATATCTCTGTATCAAATGGATAAGGACACAATTCTTCAAAGTTGAATTGTTTTGATTGTTTTTGTAGTCCCTGAATGGTGTCTTTCATAAGTTTCCATTCTTGTGCGAATGGAGAAGCGGGGACGGTTTATCAAACATGTCGTGAGTATTGGAATCTAGATTGAGGTCTTTTAATCTTTTAGCTCTAGTCGTTGCTTCCTCAAGTTTCTTTGTTAAGTCTTGGATTTTAGTGAATAACTCTTTGATCAAAGAACCATTTAGATTGTTTGGTATTTCGTTGTGATAACTTGATTCACTGTTATCGATGAGTTTGTTTAAATTTTCCGTCCCAAAGTCAGGGGGTAGTTTTTCCCCATGGCTAGGATGTGTAACAAATATTCATTTTTGTTTTGTTCTATCACCCTATTGACTTGTTCTTATTCTTCATTGGTGAGTTATGGTTATGCGACTTCTTCATCGTCATTTTCATGATTGTGACTGCGAGTGAATACCATGATAAAATGTGTTTGATTAAGTCTGAAAAGTGGGTAGGAATTTCAATGTGTGTGAGGAAATGAGAACTCGATTATTTTGGATTTAGCTCGAATAAGATCATGATGATTGATAAGGAGAGTAACTCAAACAAGTTATCTCAATATGATGATGATGTAACTCGAGATGAGTTATTAGAGGATTTGTTGCACGTTGTGTAGATTTGGCTTAAACAAGCTTTGGACTATTGACGGGGAGAGTAACCTGAACAGGTTAATCATGATATGGTTGTGATATAACTCAAAATGAGTTATGAAAGGATTTGTGTTGGTTGTGATTTGGATAAACGCGATGGTGGACAGAATAATGAGTGAACTCAAACAAGTCACCCAATATTAGTTTGATATAGCTGGAAACAAGCTATGAAGGATGTTTTGACAATTGATATGGGGAGTGAATGTTAGTCACTCAATATTAGTTGGATATAGCCAAAGACAAGCTATGACAAATGTATTGTTAGATGAAGCAAACTAATGAAATTGGTGCGATGTTTTGGTCTGTGTTTTTGGATTGTTTGGATGTTTTCGCTTGGTATTGAATTGGTCAAGAACTGATTTTTTTGTGGAACACAACTAGGGTTTGAACTTTTACAATGAACACATTGATATCAACCAAGTTTTATGATAAAACAATGCTAAACTATTTTGTTTTCAAACAACAAGCAATCATGTGGATCCAATTGTTTTGGCTTATGAGGTAAATTCTTCAGGAATGATCATTGTTTCATGCAATCATACAAGTATGTTGTGGACTGATGGATGCAGCTCTTATTACTCCAAAAAGATGCGTCCTCCGATATACCCTAGTCCTGATATACCTAATTATACAGGATAGAATTGGTACAGGAGCCCTTAGAGCACTAGAGGAGACTCACCAATTCTTACTTGCCTGTTTTGGAGTGAATCACCACGTCCAGAACAAGTTTTGTGAAAAGGTGGAAGGTGATGGAGGGATGAATGTGTATGGTGTCCTTATAACTCCCCAAAGATTTACAGGGATGATGCCCAGGCTTCATTGTTATAGCTATTTAGGCGTGACTCGCATGCGCTACATGACAACATTACCTGTAAGTGAAGAGCAGGGGCGAGGTAAATACCGAACGTTGTGATGAGACTAGGTCTCAAAGTGCAATGCAGATGCAAATGTTGTTGGTGCGTGGTAGTCAAGTCCACGTCACCGGTGTAGCTTTGGTGGTGATGAAATCCACCTCGTCTACATGTAAAAATAAAATGATAAAGTGATTAAACGCAGGTTCTTTCCAACTTGAAATAAATCACTAACAAAAAATAATTACGTACCTAAGCGTACTTTTTTTTTTTTTCAAAGCAATTTTCTTTGAATGGTGGTATTTTTGCGGGATTTTTGTTTTTTTTTGTTTTTATTTTTGACAATATTCCAACAACGCGGTTCTACAAAAAACAAATTAGTAGTTATCCTGCAAACGAAATGTTAGAAAAATGATCGTGGTTGTTTTTTATTTTTCAGATCGCTTGAAGGCGCAGGAAAAGAGCATACACAACCAACGACCAAACAAATATTAATAATATGACAAAGGAAAATAATGATTGAAATGACAGTTGGAAAACAAAGCTAGAGGATCCTGTAATGTTAGAACAAGAAACTAAAAAATTGTGACCGTTTCTGATTTTCCAGATCGCTTGAAGGCACAAGAAAAGAGCATACGCAAATACAATTGGAATAGATTTTTTAATTTTTCAAATGTTAATAATTATTGCAATTAATCATGATTGCGAAATAACAATAAAGATTATTTTCACAAAAAAGAAAAACGATGAAAAAGAGTGAAAACGTTACCTAGAAGTGTTGTCGTGGAAAATTGAAATGTAAGGCAATTTTTTTAAAAAAAAAATGTTTTGCAGAGCCCGGTGGCCTCACGTTTCTGATTTCCAAGATCACTTTTGAAGTGCGAGGAAAGAGCATACGTGTGAGGTTGTTACGTGAAATAAAATTAAAAATTAAAAAAAACTATAATTTTGTTGTTTTTTGTTAAAAAGACAGGTGTTAGAAGAAATGAAACCAAAAAAATTCTGTAAGTCTAAATCAAAAAATTATTTTTCCATTGCATAGATATTTTTGATACCTTTTTGTTAAAAAAATGAAGTCATTCCGAGTTCAGGAGAAAAAGTTATGGCTTCCGGAAGATGGGCTACGGTAGCACTTTGAATGAAAATTTTAAACGTGAGGAAAACGTCCCGAGAGCTAGTTTTTTTATTTTCGACTTCGTACTTCACCGATGAGCTAAAATTTTGACAAAGAAGGTTAAAAAAGAACAATAAACAACAATAAAGAATTAGATCACAAAATGATTGACTAAAATAAAAGATAAAAAATGATTAACTTCCTAAAAGAAGTTATTGTAGCAAAAGTAAATAAATAAATGCATTTTCCAGATTGGTTGTCCCATGACAATAAGATGATAAACTAATGACTAGTTCATGTGTTTCTATAGATTACGAGTAAATAGAAAAATCGAATCGAGAACTAAACACCAAGCACCGAGGAGACCAAAGACATGATGAGCGTCATAGTTTCATTGTTGTTATAACCTGCAGATACACCACAAGATACCACACAACAAAAACACTACCCAAAGCGTGAAAGTTAACCAAAGAAGGCCATAAGGAACATAAAAGGAAATAATAACAAACAATAATAAACAAAGTACAGATAAAACCACTAATTGATAAATTAATGGTAACAAATCGAAAGTAACCAGGCGTGCCAGAATGTAAGCTAGGAAAAATACACTACTAACAAGGAAGTAAAATACCAATAATCATACCTCCTCCTTCACGTTCCGTAGCAAACCTCAGAATGGGCTAGGAAACTTGGATTGAGCCCGATTGTGTGATATGTATGTGCTTTTCTTCAAGACGGAGCAAGACCTTCCCGCAATAATGATCCTCTTACTTTGCACTGATGAGAAAAATGATTATGAGGCTATTTGGGCATTAGGGCGAGACAAAATGATGTTCTTTTCTCAAAGGATGCAAGAACTTAGCTATGTCATTCAAGCTTATTCTCTGTGTCCTTAGAGGGGAGGGGTAAGGTTGTATTTATAGCATGGGGGAGTGATTAACTTAGAGTAATTTAAGTAATCATGATTTGAAAATGTGGGTAAGATTAAGTGAGTGGTTTGAAAATACGGGCAAGATTAAGTGAGTGGTTTGAAAATGTGGGCAAGATTAGGTGAGTGGTTTGAAAATGTGGGCAAGATTAAATGAGTGGGGGCCACGAAGAATGGGTGAGGATTTGAATTATATTTTTAATTCATAAGTGGAGGATTTTAGGTGAGTGGGGACCACGAAGGGTGGGTGAGGATTTGAATTTAAATTTTTAATTCAATAGTAGAAAAACATGGAGAATAATGACATGTGGTGAGGATTGGGTTATTTTTTGGATTTTGAAATGGATAATTAATCAAATTATATTTGATTAATTCGAAGTGTATTTTTGTGGGAAATGAGGAAGGGGAATTAATTGATTTAGGACAGATGTGAAATTAGGGTGTCTACAAAGACACTGGAGCAATTGGAAGAGAAGAGAATAAAGAAATTGAAGAGAATGCAAAAACTTTGAGCAGGGCAAGGTACATCCGCTATATCAAATGTAGCTAATGTATTAGAAAATTGGGATGAAATACATAATGAAAATGTAGAGAATAATGATTTTGCAATGAATAATGATATTGAATTGAATGATAATGTTGGCATGGATGAAGAAATTGATATGAATCTAATTGTTGAACCCTTACTTGAGAATCCAAATGTTAACCCCGAAATTTGTATGAAAATACCGAATGAAGAAAGTAACCTTGTAAATGAATCTTTAACTCTTAGAACACCTCCTTCCATTTTGCGAAGAAAATCAATTCACTTAATTGAAATTGATGAAAACAATTAAGATGAGACCTATAATGAAGACCCTGGGGTTAAGAACATCTAATGTTGTTGATCAAAATACGTCAATTGTTGAAAACATACATAAAGCATACCAAGCTGTAGGTGGCAAAAGACGCACCAAAGATAGTAATGTTACACGACGTGCACTAACTAATTGTATAGTAAGTAATAAAACAGTTAATAAATGCTTGATTAGAAAAACAAGTAGTGCTTTGAAGCTAAATAGAAAAACACTAATGAAAGCAATAGAGGAGGTAAACGTCTTGAGTAAGTGAACAACATTGACTATTGAGCTTTCTCTAGCGAGACTTCCATGAAAAGACAAGAATACATCTGATATCCTAAAAGAATTAATTTTAAAATTTTGGAATGAGAACACAAGGGTGTCATTGAATATAAGAGATACATAAAAAGAAGAATAGGTTCTCATAATCGTGAATCGTGTGCAAAATATTTCTTAGATATGACTCAAACAAAAATGTTCTCTAATTTTAAAAATGAAAATCCACAAATTAATATTAGCGAAAGATTCTTTGAAATGAAGACCCTTTTATGTGAAAATCAATCACTCACGTACCACTTGTTGTTGCAGGCATCATGTTAAATTTTCAATGCATTATGATGTTTTTTTGTCAAATACGTAGTGTTTTTCATACTAACTTCCCGTCACATGTTGCGAGAGTGTGGAATAAATGTCCCATAAAGATTTCAAGGGAATTTATTCGACAATATTTTGTGAAAAATCAACAAGACAATTTTTTTATAACAAAGCATGTTTGGATGGAATGTGCAATGTATGCGGTGGCTTGCCAAATCTGAAAAGTTGTATCCACGAGGAGAGTACATATTCAATAGAAAAAGAATTGGTTGATTTCACCAAATATAAATTGGTGGCATATCAATTAAAAGATGGAAAATAATCTAAGAGGTGTGAGCTTGTTATAAAACAATTACTTGTATAAGAATATATGGTCAAATTCAGAGAGAAATTTTTGTATAAGTATGCAAGGCACACACATAGAGCTCGATGGTTGGATGAAAAATTCAAGTTAAGTAAGGACACATTCCTATTTGGTTCTATTGTTTCGAGTAGTTGACTTTGCAGAGAATTACACATTGCGACCCAAATGGAGGTTCGAGTCTCAATATTATAAATCGGTACAAGTTTATATTTTCGTGCATATAACATTCATGCACTCTCCCGAAAGCACCGAGCAAGATCAAAAATTATTGAGAGAGTATCATTTCTACATCGGTGATGATCGACACATTCTACGAATATGTACAAGGGTGTTTCCAGGTGTTTTATGCGAACTTGAATGAGAGGAACATTAGTTTTGATCAACATTACATTTGGTCGGACAATTACGCATCACAATTCAAGAATGCACGAGATGTTTTATTGGCTAATCAGGATGCACAAAGAAACAAATGTACAACATATTTGAGTTTTACCGAGGTAGGGTATGGAAAATGAGAGCATGATGGTGCGGGAGTATGTGTGAAAAGAGCACTTGCAAGAGAAGAGTTAAAGTTCTAGGATGGTGCTAAATTTACGGATGCAAAAAATATTATTGATTGGTGTGTCAAGAATATGGGCCATAAATCTCAAGAGAGATCAATAGTTCATAGATATTTTTGATTGATAAATCATCAACATCGACAAAATTTGAAGATTTTATGACGATTGTAGGATCAAGTGATATGCACTCATTCCATAGTTCATATGTAAATGCTATGACTATTTATACTAGGTGCATGACATGTTTTTGTATATCATGCATTGATTTTGTGTGGAATGAATGTGAGACACATAGTGGGTGGATGAGTGAACTTACAAACCTCTAATTCCACTCGACACACATCAAGTTCCACGAGCATTACAACTTGCAGGGTCTTCAAGATCAAATGACAACATCACCGGACTTTGACCAAGTCTCGATTTAGTGCAACAAGGTACATACATATATGTACATGCCATGTTTTAGATTTATAAATTATTTAATGGTCAACTCTTAATGTATTTATAAATTGACAGAACAATTTTTTTGTTATACATAGGGCACGTTTTTGCAGTTATTGCGATGAAATTTAATGAAGAGGGAACAAACTACTTCTTATCTCGTTGTGTAGAGGGGAAAAAAATTTGACTTCCACAGTCATTGATGGTAAAGACCTTGAGTATCCCACTGGATCAGTGGTAGTCACTGGAACTTGGCTTCGATATCCTATCAAAAAATCAAACATTTGGTTGTTTGAAGACTATGAAGTACATCGGAGGATACTTCACTATTCACATTTGGTCCTTGCAACAAATATTAAATTGATCAAATATCGAGGTCGGCCATCAAACAAAAATCATGGAAGGTTCGTGATTAGATCATGAAGCAATTCTTGCTCACGAGAATAGAGTTGATCCTTGTGGTTCATTGGATTGAATTTGCAAATATGTTCTTCATGAATTTAATTTGAATATTTACTTAAATGATTTTGTTTAAATTTTGTATGATTTAAAATTCTATTTAATTACTTACTAACATGTTTATGTAGGTTAGTGGTGCCAAAAACTTCCACCTTTACGTGGTTAGCATTGTCGAGAGAAGTTATTATTCTCGAAGCTAAGTGAAGTTAAGAAAAATTAAATATTAGAAAGAAACAACAAACATAAATTCTCATTTCACCATGTATATTGTAAAAATATCTTATTAAAATTCTCATTTCACCACCTATATTGTATGAAACACCTATATTATTTAGGTGATTGGCAATGGACAACCTTACACTGACTCGGTCTCGAATGGAGATGGAGAAAACCGCAAAGAGGCTTTCGTAGCTCAGAGACGAGGTAGCCCAAAGCAAGGAAGCATAGGGAACCAAAACAAAGCCTCCACTAGCGTTCACGAGGCCACCCTAATGTGTTGGCATAGTTTTTTCGGTCCCATGAACTTCCATTTGCAAAATACAACATCTGGTAGCCTTACACTCGACTTAGACTGCACTATTTCGTGAGTTTACAAACAATAGCACAACGAGAGAACCGAAAGGAGACAGAGAAAACCACGAGATAATTTTGTAGATGGCCCCGACGTGGAGCTCTCGGATCGACGAGACATCTCTAGGTGCCACAGAGTATGAGAAATCACATGTCGAAGATATGGCGTGTTTGGGCCTCAGGGCTCTTAAGCGACTACGCCCGAAAGAGGTACCAAAGTACGGGGAGCGTAGGGAACCAAAATGAAGCCTCCACTAGTGTTCACCAGGCCACCTTTACGTGTTGGTATAGTTGGTTTGGTCCCACGAACTCTTGTTTGCAAAATACAACCTTTGGCTGACCTTATAATGACTCGGTTACGCACTATTTCACGCGTTTACAAACAACATGACAGCGAGAGAACCGAATAGAGACGAAGAAAACCACAAAATAATTTCATAGAGGGCCCCAACATGGAGCTCTTGGATCTGATAAGACGTCACTAGGTGCCACGGAGTCCGAGAAATCATATGTCGAAGATATGGCGTGTTTGGGCCTCAGGGCTCTTAAGCGACTATGCCCGGACGGGGTAGCCCGAAAGCACGGAGAGCATAGGGAACCAAAACGAAGCCTCCACTAGTGTTCACCAGCCACCCCTGATGTGTTGGTGTAGTTGGTTTGGTCCCATGAACTTCCGTTTTGCAAAAATACAACATCTTGCGGCGTTACACGACTGACTCAAATTGCACTATTTCACGCATTTACAAACAATAGGACAATGAGAGAACCGAATGGAGATGGAGAAAATTGCAGAGGCTTTCGTAGGGCCCGACATGGAGCTCTTGGATCTAATGAGACATTTCTAGGTGCCACGAAGTCGATAAATCACATGTCAAAGACATGGCGTGTTTGGGCCTCAAGGCTCTTAAGCGACTACGCACATTTGAGGTAGCTCAAAAGCACGGGAGCATAGGGAACAAAAACAAAGCCTCCAATAACATTCACCAGGCCACTCGACGTGTTGGCATAGTTTTTTTGGTCCCATGAGCTTTTGTTTGCAAACTATAGCCTCTGCGACCCTCTGTGACTTCAGTTGCACTATTTCTCGCATTTGCAAACAATAGCACAATGAGAGAACCAGATAGAGAGAGAAAACTGCGAGAGGATTTCGTAGAGGACCCTAACATGGAGCTCTTGGATCTGATGAGACGTCTCTAGGTGCCACGGAGTCTGAGAAATCACATGTCAAAGATATGGCATGTTTGGGCCTCAGGGCTCTTAAGTGACTACGCCCGGACGGGGTAGCCCGAAAGCACGAGGAGCATAGGGAACAAAAACGAAGCCTCCACTAGCATTCACCAGGCCACTCCAACGTGTTAGCGTAGTTGGTTCAGTCACACAAACTTCCATTTGCAAAATACATCCCCTATGACCCTACAGCTCGACTCAGACGCACTATTTTGCGCGTTTACAAACAATAGGACAGCGAGAGAACCAGATGGATACAAATAAAATCACGAGAGAATTTCACAGAGGGCCCCAACATGGAGATCTCAGATCGGCGAGATGTCTCTAGGTGCCACGAGTCCGAGATATCACATGTCGAAGATATGGCGAGTTTGGGCCTCGGGGCTCTTAAACGACTACATTGACTTAGATCTTTGTATTTTGCAAACGAAAGGTCATGGGACCAAACCAACTACACAAAAACATTGACGTGGCTTGGTGAACACTAATGGAGGATTTTTTTGGTTCCCTACACTCCCCATGCTTTCGGGCTACCCCGTCCGGGCGTAGTCGCTTAAGAGCCCTAAGGCCCAAACACGCCATATCTTCGACATGTGATTTCTCGGACTTCGTGGCACATAGAGACATCTCATCATATCCAATAGCTCCATGTCAGGGCTCTCTACAAAATTCTCTCAGATTTTCTTCATCTCCATCCGGTTCTCTCGCTATCATATTGTTTGTAAACACGCGAAATAGTGCAGTCTAGTGTAGGGCTACCAAAGGCTATAGTTTGCAAACGGAAGCTCGTGGGACCAAACCAACTACGCCAACACGTCGGGGTGGCCTGGTGAACACTAGTGGAGGCTTCATTTTGGTTCCCTACACTCCCCGTGCTTTCGGGCTACCTCGTTCGGCGTAGTCATTTAAGAGCCCTGAGGCCCAAACACACCATATCTTCGACATGTGATTTCTTGACTCCGTGGCACCTAGAGACATCTCGTCAGATCCAACGAGATCCATGTTAAGGCCCTCTACAAAATCCTCTCACGGTTTTCTCTGTCTCCATCCAGTTCTCTTGTTGTCCTATTGTTTATAAACGTGCAAATAGTGCAGTCTAAGTCAGTGTAGGGCTGCCAGAGGTTGTAGTTTGCAAACAAAAGCTCGTGGGACCGAACCAACTACGCCAACACATTGGGTGTCCTGGTGAATGCTATTGGAGGCTTCTTTTTGGTTCCCTACGCTCCTCGTGCTTTTGGGCTACCCCGTTCCGGCGTAGTCGCTTAAGAGCCCTAAGGCCCAAACATGCCATATCTTCGACGTGTGATTTCTTGGACTTCGTGGCACCTAGAGATGTCTCGCTAGATCTGAGAGCTCCATGTCGGGGCCTCTACGAAAGACTTTCACGATTTTCTCTGTCTCCATTCGGTTCTCTCGCTGTCCTATTGTTTGTAAACACGTGAAATAGTGCGTGCGAGTCGAGTGTAAAAAGGCTCGCCATATGTCAGTATTTTGCAAGAAAAAGTTTGTGGGACCAAACCAACTAAGCCAACACGTTAAGGTGGCCTCTTGAATGCAGTGGAGGATTCCTTTTGGTTCCCTATGCTCCCCGTGCTTTGGTTACCCCGTCAGGCGTAGTCGCTTAAGAGCCCTGAGGCCCAAACATGCCATATCTTCGACACATGATTTCTTGGACTTCGAGGAACCTAGAGATGTCTTGTTAGATCCAAGAGCTCCACATCGGGCCCTCTACGAAATATTCTCACGGTTTTCTCCATCTCCATCCAGTTACGCGCTGTCCTATTGTTTGTAAACGCGTAAAATAGTGCGGTTTGAGTCATTGTAAAGGCTCACAGACGCCGTATTTTGCAAATGGAAGTTCGTAGGACCAAACCAACTATGCCAACATGTTAGGGTGGCCTGGTGAATGTTATTGGAGGCTTCATTTTGGTTCCCTACGCTCCCGTGCTTTCGGGCTACCTCGTCAGGCATAGTCGCTTAAGAGCCATGAGGCCCAAACACACCATATCTTCTTGATTTCTTAGACTCCGTGGCACCTAGAGATGTCTCATTAGATCCGATAGCTCCATGTCGGGGCCCTCTACAAAATCCTCTCACGGTTTTCTCCGTCTCCATCCGGTTCTCTCATTGTCCTATTATTTGTAAACACACAAAGAATAGTGTAGTCTAAGTCAGTGTAAGGCTGCTAGATGTTGTATTTTGCAAATGAAAGTTCATGGGACCGAACCAACTATGCCAACATGTCAAGGTGGCCTAGTGAATGCTAGTGAAGGATTCATTTTGGTTCCCTACACTCCCGTGCTTTCGGGCTACCCCGTCTGGCGCGGTCGCTTAAGAGCCCTTAGGCCCAAACACGCCATATCTTCGACATGTGATTTTTCAGACTTCGTGGCACCTAGAGATGTCTCGTCAGATCCAAGAGCTCTATGTCGGGGTCCTCTACAAAATTCTCTCATGATTTTCTCCTTCTTCATCTGGTTCTCTCGTTGCCCTATTGTTTGTAAACGCGTGAAATAATGTAGTCTAAGTCAGTGTAAAGGTGATAGATCTTGTGTATTTTACAAACGAAAGTTTGTGGGACCGAACCAAATATGTCAACACATTAGGGTGGCCTTGTGAACCCTAGTGGATGATTCATTTTGGTTCCCTACGTTCCCCGTGCTTTCGGGCTACCTTGTCCGGGCATAGTCGCTTAAGAGCCCTGAGGCCCAAACACGACATATCTTCAACATGCGATTTCTTGGACTTCGTGGCACCTAGAGACATCTCATCAGATTCAAGAGCTCCATGTTGGGGCCCTATATGAAATCCTATTGCGGTTTTCTCCGTATCCATCTGGTTCTCTCGTTGTCCTATTGTTTGTAAATGCGCAAAATAGTGTAGTCTAAGTCAGTGTAAGGCTACCAGATGCTGTATTTTGCAAACAAAAGTTCATGGGACCGAACCAACTATGACAACACATCGGGGTGGCCTGGTGAACACTAATGGAGGATTTTTTTGGTTCCCTACATTCCCCGTGCTTTTGGGCTACCCCGTTCAGCGTAGTCGCTTAAGAGCCCTAAGGCCCAAACATGCCATATCTTCGACAGGTGATTTCTCAGACTCTGTGGAACCTAGAGATGTCTCATCAAATCCAAGAGCTCCATGTCGGATCCCTCTACGAAATCCTCTCACGGTTTTCTCCGTATCCATCCGGTTCTCTCGTTGTCCTATTGTTTGTAAACGCGTGAAATAGTGTAGTCTAAGTTAGTGTAAGGCTACCGAGATCTTTGTATTTTACAAACGAAAGTTCGTGGGACTGAACCAACTACACCAACACATTAGGGTGGCTTGGTGAACACTAGTGGAGGCTTCATTTTGGTTTCCTACACTCCCCGTGCTTTCGGGCTACCCCCGGGCATAGTCGCTTAAGAGCCCTGAGGCCCAAACACGTCATATTTTCGACATGTGATTTCTTGGACTCTATGGCACCTAGAGACATCTCATCGATCTGAGAGCTCCACGTTGGGGCCCTCTGTGAAAGCCTCTTGTAGTTTTCTCTATCTCCATCCGGTTCTCTCACACTGTCATATTGTCCGTAAATGCACGAAATAGTGCGATGAGTCGAGTGTAGGGCTACCCTGTCCGAGCGTATTCCCTTAAGAGCCCTGAATGACTAGATTAGATTAAGAATGAATTTGATAGGGGTATGTCTAAGAACACATGGGAGTTATCAATCGCCTAGTAGATCTTTCTTGTTTAGTTCCGGATGGGAGTCAACTGGCCTACGACTTAGTGACCTTCCATTCATTGATAATTTATATTATGATAAACCCATGGATCTTTTTAGAAGCGTCTTAAAAGATTATGGGTAGTCATCAAGTTTAGTGAAGGGTGTGATGTGATTTCCAAATAACTTGAAATGCCTACAGATTTAAAGGTAGTAACACGAATTGGGCGAGATTAGACAATCAAGAATCATTGAGTGTCGAATCGAGAATGTCATTGCATCTGGAGACATTATCAAGCATTGGAGTAATGTATATGGAGAGACGTTCTCAAAATATCAACGGATGAAAGGCATCAAATTGTGATGACTGCCGGGTGTTTTAATAGGGGAGAAGACTACAAAGCATATAAGAATGTAGTAAGTGCATGATAAGATAGGAACCAGATGAAAGAGACCATGAGCAAGAAGAAGCACAAGTAAGGTAAATACACATATACACATTGATAAATTGAATGAATAATTACTCGATTAGGTAACTCTTTATATACATACATTATATAAATATTAATTTCTAAATTTTGATGCATATTATACATTGAAAATGCTAGTACATGTACATCACCAATAAATGAAAAAATAATTCATAATGTCTTAAATATTGTCAAGTGCACATCATATTAGATTCATGCGAAAATAATCTACGAAATGTAAGGTCTCATACAAAATTATCAAGTTCCAAATAGTATTTTAATTTGTAAAATAAATACAAAAATGCCCAAATAGGTCATATACCATCAAGTTCAAATGCCATATAGGCTTACATACAATGCCATGCACATAGGCATATAAAAACAATGTCATGTAAGACATATATATTTCCTACTCATCAAAATCTATCCCTCTCTTGGCCTTGCTTGAAGAAGGCCCTCCCTTAGGCAAAGATGGAGATCCATGAGATGACTTTGGATCGTCCGAGCCCATGCTTCGAGTCCTCTTCCGCTGAATACTCACTTGTAGATGAGCCTATAAATGCAAACAATGTTTTTTTGTCAAAACTTAATTTATATATGTTTTCAACATGTATTTAAGACCATGCTAGAATGAAAGTATTTACATAAATACACAAACTTACCGCAAGTTGTCGATCATGCCGAATTTGTATCTCACGCTCAGATGAGTCATCGGGAGCTCCTGCAGTACAAACGGGGGTACGAAGACGATGAGATGGAGGAGTCCATGCCCTCGAAGTCAAAATGGAGGGGGTTGAAGTTCCCTACATACACATAAGATCAAAAAATCTAACATCAGAATTAGCGAAAATAGAGCTAAGTACATGTATCTACATAATGACAATATTTTAACTAATTTTATCAATACGAAACTATTGTTTTTACCCCGCCACGCCTGTGAATCAAATGAATAGGGCTGCGCCTATCGCGAGTAACTCCTGCATACACACAATGAAGGACGTTATTAACATAATTTAATAATTCTACAATGAAATACATTACTAACATGTAATTTAACATAATCCGAATTACGAGAAATTTAACAAAATTTACGTGTTGTTTGAATACCTTAGTGAGTTCTTTGCAAATGAAATCACGCAGAGGCAACACCTTTATCTACTTGTTGCAGAGATGGTGGGGTGTCTAGTGAAGTCAACATCTTTATCAAACATGTATATCACGTGAGCTAGATGGACATATAAGAATATACATATATTTGACTTGAAAACTAATATATATATATATATATATATATATATATATATATATATATATATATATATATATATATACACACACACACACACACATGCAAATACACACACACACACATGTATGTGAAAATTTTACATAATTAACATTCTAAATTACCTCTGTGAATGTTCATGTATGCATGGTGCTCGCCGCCTGTGGTCGGGATGAAGATGCGCCTCCCGCGCGCTATAATATCAATGCATGTACATGTACAAATATAATTATTTTAAAAATTTAACATATATAAGTAAATCAGGTACTCCAAAAATTTTGTAACACACATAACAAAACATAACAAATTTACCTGCGAAGGTGACACCGATGAATGTAGTCCAAACGTCTCACTCAAAAGGACATTTGACATAGTGACATTATCGTGTTCATCCCTAGCACCAAGTGCACCAAAATCAGTATGCATGAAAGTATCATCCTCCTCGGGCCCCAAACATATGCTACCACATGACGAGAAAAGATTTGGCCTCATGCTAGTACTCCCTGAGGGAATACTTTGTGTACCTCTGCAAGCATTTGGCTCAGAAATCTCCCTCATATGTCGAACAAGGGTCGCAGATAGCCCCTGAAGCGCGTGGAGTGTATCAATCTCTACTATCTCCTTCACTGCTTGAGGGACAATCTCAAGGTGAGGGGGCTTCTGTGCGAGGAATCTACCTTGCTGAATAGGTGCATGTTATGCACCTGGTCGATCCTGCAAATCCTTTTCCTCGGCCCTAGAAATCTCGAAATCAAAATAATTTGGGATCTCGTTGAGGATAAACTCGCAATAGAGTTTCCTCAGAAAGTATAATGGCACCTCGTTGTTATTACAAGGTGGAAAATCAAACACCATCCACCATCGGTCCCAAAAATTATTTCTAATCAAATTATTATTGCACCAATGGATGGGAAATTGTTTACATGTCAACGGAAAATTAAGATTAGTGCGGGGGTCCATAAATAAGGTGCATATGAATTCTTTTGAAATTTCTTTTTTCTTTACATCCACATATGACAATTTGTTGGAATAATAAACCCTACAACCCTCTCTGTAAGTTGTCCAATGATCAATTTTCCCCATTGCCGCATCAATTTGAACAAGTAATGCCTCCAATGTGTTTGCAAGAGAGGCACGGTGGGGGTTTGTACATTGTGCATCCCTCGTTGTTTTGATTAAAATTTCAATTTCAATTTTGTTTTCAACTATTTGGGTTGCTAAATCTTCTTGACTACCCGAGGGATGTTGAGCAATTGTGGGAGTGTCGGGAGGGATGTCAGGAATAACAGGGTTTGGTTGTGGTTGATTCCCTCGACCTCTAATTGTAACAATAAAAAATATGTACTCAATTCAAATTTTAATCTATAATTATCATATTTCAATGCAATTTTGAGAAAAGAAATGTGCTTACCTCTTCTCTATGGCACCATTGTTGATTCAGATCTTCCCGGTGATCCAGAAACGATCCTTTGAGCTTGAGATCCAACTGAATGGAAAACATGAGGGCACGAACAAGCTCTGAAACTCACGTTTGAGGGAGGAAAAATGATAGAGGCTCGGGCCTCTTTTTTTGTTTATAGTCAACATAACACATACGCGTTATGCTTTGGTGATTCCTGAGCCAAACAAACTAAAACATGAGTGTGTTTTAACAAAACACGTACGCGTTTTGCTTTTTTTCACATTCTTGTCCACTTTTTGGCCCCCCAATTTTGTGCACTTACCCACACGGTGATCTCGTATAGGTCGACCTAATGAAAGTGCCCAATTTGAAAAAGTAAATATTATAAAGGATAAAGGCATATCATTGGAAACATATAGGTTCGAGTGTCGAAGCTTGTGTATTAATGCTCAAAATTGACTCTTAGCTCAAAATACAAAGGTTTAGAAATGGATAAATATCTACATAGGGTTAATGTGACTCATGAGCAAACACAAATTGATCTTAAGTGTGTAAGAATAGTAAATGAGGTGATCAAGTAGACATGAAGGTGATCGGAAGGGGGATATGTAAAAAGGAGTCAAATATATATAATTAATCCAAATTTCTAGGAAAGTATCAAAATTGTTATTGCAAAGTGCATCAAACCAACTTTAGGTGATCATAGATGTCCTAGCTTTAATATAGCGTTGAAAACCTTGTATTAAAAGTATAATTGAAAAATAAAATATATACCTATGATAACCGTTGAGGTTCTAAATTGTTGTAGCTAGAATGTTCCACTTTCTTGTGTGAATACCTATTACGAGATACCTAAAATATCGCATTTCACATTCTAAAACTCCAAAATCATCCTATAATTACTTCAAGGATTACGACTACTTTCACCATTTTTACAACATTTGATATATTTCGCCATTTTATTACCTCTAACGACATTCTACAACATTGTCTTGAATAAACTTCTATCATTCATGCACTTTCCTAATCATTCATATCACTCACACATGGTCTTCAATTATTTAATATTCACACTATAGACCCTATTACATTCATATCTCATTCCTAGGATTAATTAATTAATCTTATCATTATTATTATTCACCCCTATCCCATTAGTTAATTTTATTAGCTAATATCATATCAAAATAATTAAATAAACCCTACACATTATCCACCTCAAAGTTAACTAAAGCAAAAGAAATCAATTAAAGATCAAATAATTAAATATATGTAAGAGGACAAATTAGATTAAGTCAAACATGCATTTAACTTAGCTAAACACATCTCCCACAAAACATGGCATTGTAAAAATAAAGAAAATAAATGTAAAGGCTAAAACTCACGTCACTTTTTTGGGTGAATAAAACAAAAGACATGGAATTAATATTTCAATGCAAAAGCTAAAAATAAACAAAAGCATGTGCCACCTTTGTCAAACTCAAAAATAACTCATCGATGCAAGCTCAAATCAATGGTTCAACTCCTCAAATAGATTGAAAACTCAATTAAATAATTCAATCTTGCTTTAGTTAACTTTAAATTAGACAAGCTAATTATACAAATCAAGAACTCATCCTTCATCTATAAATCATCACTCATTCTTCTCCAATTATCATCTTTGGAAGATTTGAGAATTGCATCATCATTGTGTTGGATTATCATTCAATCTCACACACCGTTATATTGTCCAAATGATAGCAAATCTACTATCAAATCAATCATTCAATCAATTTTCTCGTATCTAATCTACTTCTATTCAGAACACCTTTCGAGTATCCACAAATAAATTTAATCAAGAGATTCAACAAACTCGGTGCTTCATTCCAAGATTTGGTTGATCTCATCCGAGGTTGCGGAGATACAAAGAAGGAAATTGTTTGCTTTTATTTTCTTTGTTTATTCTTATGTAGTTTTTCTTTGTATACATTTCTAGCATGCATGGTAGGACAAACCCACATATTTCTCATTTCTTCATTGTTTTTGTGAAATTAATCTTGTTTTTGTGTTCTTCATACTATTTTAGAATCATTGACCAATTTTTCAAGGCTTATCATGGAGTAATCTAAGAACGGTCTCAAAAAAACCAGTCAAATTGGAATAGTTTTTGCTTTTTTTTTCATCTACAAGGTACTTGTGCTATTATAAAACTACTTGCGCTAGCATAACACATAATTTGTGTTACTATTAAATTCACGCGCTACTATTGCATTATGTGTGCTACCATAACCTATCTTTTATAGGCCATAAATTTTGATCTCGAACTTGAAACGACTCCATTTAGTTTTGCGGCAAAGGTCTCAAGACAAACTACACAATGAACATATAAGTTTTAGATTTAACCTTATAGAAAATTCACATTTTCATTTCTCCTAAAACTTGTCATTTTCTTTGCACGTTAGATTCATTTTTTTGGTCCAAGTTACTAAATCTTTTGCATGGGTTCCATATTCGCTTGTCAAAGACAAATTTCTCAAAATAGTGCTAAAATTTGAAATTTTTGTTAGATTTCCATTCATTTTGTTTGATCAAAGCCATGTATGCTCTTCTCTCGTGCTATTGAGTGATCTTGAGAATAAAAAATGACCATGATTGTTTGCATTGGTGTTTTTCTAATATTATGGTTGTATGGAAAATTTCTAATCATTTGTGTGTAGGACCATTGCAAAATTGGAAAATATCTTACAAAATAAAGAAAAAAATTACTAACACCTTGCTTGTTTGGATCCCTTGGCCAAAGACAAATCTAACATTCTTAAATTTTAATAAATATAAAACTTTTACATTGCAGTAAGTACGGATAAGGGTTTAAACCCGTCCGCTTAATTGTGGGAAATACTTGGACATAGTCCTAAAACTCATTGTGAGGAGTACCACAGGAACCCCAAAGTAGTTGGCACATTAAGGGAATCGACTAATGAAACAGTAGCGCCCTACCTACTTGAATAGTTATACCCATGAGGAATACCAAAAGTTGTTTTTGGTGATATGGCCCCATTCTTAATTGATCATGGGGGCATAGTCTATAGTCGAATTTTCTTATGCATTTACTTGTTAAGAAAAGTATTGGTGAGATCAATACGATTTTGAAAATCCGAAAAAAAAAAATCCTATTTTCCTTTATTGTTTTTATTGTTCATTCAAAACCTTTTTGAAAATCCATTCCAAAAATATTATTTTTCGTTGTTGTCTAATTGCTAGTTTACAACAATTTTGAAAACTAGTTCTAAAAAAATCACCTTTTATTCTTGTTTATAATGTTGATTTAAATAGTTTGTGTTCCACAACTCATTTTATCCACATTCAATCCAATTTGAAAATTAAAAAAATGATTTCTATTCTTTCCAATTCCAAACCCAAATCAAAATTTATCCAAATCCATCAAAGCTTGATCAATCAAAATCATCCTATTAATTTATCAAAATATGAATACAAATATTATATTTCAAATTCACTTTGTCCAAATTTAATCCTATCATACTCTATCAATTAAAGCCTTATCTTTTAAACATTCAATTTGTCCAAATTTAAGCTTATCATATCAATCGAGAAAAGGAGCTACTACGTCTAAGATTCAAATACATGAATTACTAGGGGAATAAAAGAGTATTGGTTAAGGAAGGGAGAAGGAAGTAAGGACAAGCACCTCCAAGGAGTAATAACAACATGTCAAGATATGACAAGAAACCGAAGGATGAAGAAGGGAAGTATAATGTTGATGGTATCCTATTCTAACCTATCATGCCTACTTAAGTAAGTGGGGCAGCTAATACATGATAACAAGTACTAATTGACGAGTGCCATATAACATAGACACCAACATGAGTGTAAGGAAAAACATCAACATAGTAGGTTGATGTGAATAAACTTTCAACTACTAGTGGAAGTGGGAGCGGAAATATCTGTTGAGTATGGAGCTAAATTACTCATGTTTTAGCATGCAAATAGAACTTGCTTTAGAAGTTGTGATGAACTCGGCATTGGTTAGAGTGTGACCGGCATCGGTCAGGGCAAGTTGGAACCGGCGATGGTTGGGCAAAACCGATGACGGTTGGGCAGAACCGACATCGGTTACTTATGCGATGAAGTTTTAATTAACTCTCGGATTTATTTCTATTTTTAGCATTGGAATAGATTTAATGAATGTAATTGCATGGCTAAGTGCCCTAAAGTCTTAAACGACTATTTAAAGCATAAAGCTAGGGTTTAGAATGAGAGGATTGATCATAATTACAAGATAATTATGTGAGAGAGAATTCTTGGTGAAGAATCAAAAAGATTGAAGGAAGAAAGTACTGAACATCTGAGAAGTGTAGAAGATTGTAAATCTTCATTGTATATCTTGTCAAAGCTTTGGATAATAGATTGGCTTGTTTCTTGGTGGACGTAGCCCACACTGGGTGAACCACGTTAAATTTGGTGTTGATTTATGTCTCTTGTTTTGTATAATTCTTCTGGTAGAATATCCACTTTTATTTGCATGTATGCTTAGATCTGATATATTGTCTATACAACTGGTGTGCTAACCCCAACAACTGGTATCAGAGCTTTGTTTGAGGGTTTTGTGTGTTGACAGATTTACTCACAGAGGGTTTTTTGATTGAGTGGGAGCTACAACAATGATAAAAGATAATAAATACAAGGTAGAGAAGTTTGATGGCCAAAATTATCAATTATGGAAGATGCAGATTGAGGATTATCTATATCAGAGAGATTTGTACTTACCATTGGATGAGAAGTCTAGACCTACGAAGATGACTGATGAAGAATGGAATATTCTTGACAGAAAGGCTTTGGGATCTATAAGATTGAGCCTGGCAGCATCCGTGGCTTCCAATATTACAGAAGCGACTTCTACGGTAGACTTAATGAAATCTCTTGCTAATTTATATGAAAAACCTAGTGCTTCAAATAAAGTTTATTTGATGAAGAAAATTTTTAGTTCTAAGATGCATGAAGGTGAATCTGCCTCTAGTCATTTGAATGATTTCCGATCTATTGTAAATCAGTTAAAATCAGTTTCAATACCGTTTGATGATGAAGTAAAAGCACTTTTATTCTTATGTTCTTTGCCTGATAGTTGGGACAACTTGGTAATGGCTGTTAGTAATACAACATCTGCTAATAATATTTTGAATTTTGATGATGTGGTTAGTATAATCTTGAATGAAGAAATTTACAGGAAAAGTACAGAGGAAACATCAACTGGAAATGCTTTGAATGTAGAAAGTAAAGGGGCGCGAATGAGAGATCCAAGAGTAAGAGTAATGGGAAATCAAAGTCAAAGGATAGTAGATCTAAATCTAGAAGTAAGGGAATTACTTGTTGGAAATGTGGAAAGAAAGGACATGTAAAGAAAGATTGTTGGTCAAAGAATAAAGAGAACCAACAACTAGACAAAGGTAAAGAGGTGAATCTTGCTACATTAGAGGTAATGCAAGATGCTCTTATTCTTTCTTTAGATAGTAGAATTGAATCATGGGTTTTAGATTCAAGAGATTCTTTCCATGCAACCCCTAATAAGGGTTATTTTAGAAATTATGTCCAGGTAATTTTGGGCATGTCTATTTGGGTGATGATGAACCTTGCAGTATTACTGGTAAAGGGGAAGTTCATCTAAAATTGTAGAATGGAAATACATGGGTATTGAAAGATGTGAGGCATGTGCCAAGCCTCAGGAGGAATCTTATTTTTGCAGGGCAACTAGGTGAATCTGGTTGCATGGTTACTTTTACAGGAGACTCTTGGAAAGTCACCAAGGGTGCTTTTGTTGTGGCAAGAGGTAAGAAGGTAGGAACGTTATATTTATCTACCTATGATTATTGATTCTTTTTCTGCATTATCTACTTCAGATTCAAATGCATACATGTGGCATAATCGGTTGGGTCATATGAGTCAAAAAGGAATGCAGATCTTAAAGGCTAAGGGTAAGTTATCAGATTTGAAAGATTTAGATCTTGATTTCTGTGAGCATTGTATCTTTGGAAAGTAAAAGAGAGTGAGATTTCTCAAAGTTAGGGCAACTAAGAAGGAGCAGAAATTAGAGTTTGTACACTCAGATGTGTGGGGACCAGCTCAGGTAGCTTCTCATGGTGGATCCTAGTATTATGTTACTTTCATTGATGATGCTACAAGAAAGGTATGGGTTTATTGTATTAAACGCAAATCTAATGTTTTTGAAACTTTTAAAAGATGGAAAGCCCTTGTTGAGAATGAATCAAATTCTAAGTTAAAGTGCCTTAGATCTGACAATGGTGGTGAATATTGTAGCAAGGCTTTCAATGATTATTGTTCAATGAATGGATACGTAGAGAAAGAATGGTTCCAAGAACACCACAGGAGAATGGTGTTGCAGAGAGAATGAACATGACAATCATGGAACATGCTAGAAGTATGAGGATACATTCTAGATTGCCCTTACAGTTTTGGGCAGAAGCAATTGATACAATAGTTTATTTGATTAACCATGGCCCTTCAAGTTCACTAGATGGAGGAATACCAGAGGAAGCATGGACCGGAAAAGAGGTAGATATTTCTTTTCTTAAAGTTTTTGGTTCAGAAGCTTTTGTGCATGTTGATAGAGAAAATAGAAAAAAGTTGGATGCAAAATCTAAGAGGTGCACTTTCATTGGTTATGGATCTGGTGATTTCGGTTTTCATTTTTGGAATTTAGAGAATTCTAAAATTGTTAGGAGTCATGATGTTGAATGGAATGAAAAGAGAATGTACAGGATCAAATTTTGGTACCCAAGGATGAGAAAATTGAGAAGTTTATTGATGAAAATGAACTCTCGGGTTTTAAAGAAACACCTTCAGAAATACACAGTAACCGTGGTTGGTTAGGCCCTAACTGGCATCGGTCAGATGAACTACCAACGGTTATAGAGGATCAGAACCGGCATCGGTTAGCTGAACCGATGTCATTTAGAGGTGACCGGCGTCGGTCACTGTTAAGTTGATACTAATGTCCAGGAGGTCTAGATTGAGCCTCCGGTACCCCAAACTCCTGTGAGAAGGTCACAAAGGGTAAGTAAACTTCCAGAAAGATTTTCACCTTCTCTATTTTATCTATTATTGACTGATAGTGGTGAACTAGAAAGCTTTGAAGAAGTAATGTAGGATAAAACTCACGTTCAGTGGGAGCATGGCATGGATGAGGAGATGAACTCTTTGGAACAGAACCAGACTTGGGATTTGGTTAAATTGCCAGCAAGAAAGAGAACATTGCAGAACAAGTGGGTTTACAGAATTAAGGAAGAAGAGGGTGGATAGAAAAGGTACAAGGCAAGGCTTGTAGTAAAGGGATTTACACAAAAGGTAGGTATTGACTTTGGTGAAATATTTTCTCCTGTTGTTAAGATGAATTCTATTCGTATTGTATTGAGTTTAGTTGTAGTAGAAGATTTACATTTAGAGCAACTAGATGTGAAGACGGCTTTCCTTCATGGTGATTTGGATGAAGAGATTTATATGCAACAACCACTTGGGTATGAAGTCAAGGGTAAGGAGAAATTAGTGTGCAGGTTGAAAAAGAGCTTATATGGGCTCAAGCAAGCTCCAAGACAATGGTACATGAGGTTTGATAGTTTTATGCATGAGCATGGTTACTTGAGATGTGAATCGACCATTGTGTTTATTTCAAGAAGCTTGAAAATGGGAGCTATATTATTTTGTTACTTGTATGTGGATGATATGCTTATTGCAGGATCTAGTATGCAGGACATTGGTGAGCTTAAGAGAAAGCTAGCTCACACATTTGCAATGAAGGATTTGGGAGCTACAAAAAGAATTCTTGGCATGCAAATACATAGAGACAGAAAAACAAGAAATTGTATTTGTCTCAGGAGGATTATATCTACAAGGTGTTAGAAAGGTTCAACATGTAGAATGCAAAACCTGTTAGCACACCTATGGCTGGACACTTCAAATTGAGTAAAGATCAGTGTCCTTCATCACAAGAGGAGGTCAAATACATGACACGAGTGTCATATGCTTCAGCAGTTGGAAGTCTCATGTATGCTATGGTTTGTACAAGACCAGACATTGCACAGGCAAGTGGGAGTTGTGAGTAGATATATGGCTAATCTAGGTAAAGAGCATTGGAAAGTAGTCCAATGGATACTCAGGTATTTGAAAGGGACATCTAGCATGTAGTTATGCTATGGAGGTTCGGATATTTCATTACATGGCTATGTTGATTCGGATATGGCTGGAGATCTGGATGGTAGGAGGAGCACTACTGGATATATTTTCACAGTAGGTGGAACGACAGTTAGCTAGATTTCGAGATTGTAAAAGGTTATGGCTTTGTCTACTATAGAGGTAGAGTATGTTGCAGCTACAGAGGCTAGCAAGGAGATGATATGGATGAGTAGGTTCATGAAAGAGTTGGGAAAGGAGCAAAGTAATTGTAAACTGTTCAATAATAGTCAGAGTGCAATTCATTTGGCAAAGAACTCAGCATTTCATTCGAGAACGAAACACATTCAATTGAGATATCACTTCATACGACAGGTATTGGAGGATGGACAATTGAATCTGGAAAAGATTCATACAAGCAAGAACCCTGTGGATATGCTAACAAAGCCATTAACAAAGGAGAAGTTGGAGCTACACTCCACTTCTTTTGGTCTTTGAGTTTGAAACTTGAAGAGGAAGAAACAAAGCTTAGGAGGATCAACAATGGCGTTGTACATGTATAGTGCAGAATTAATCTCCAAGTGGGAGATTGTTGAGTATGGACCTAAATTACTCATGTTTTAGCATGAAAATAGAACTTGCTGGAAGTTGACAGTAATCGGCATCGGTTAGAGTGTGACCGGCATTGGTTAGGGCAAGTTGGAACCGGCGACGGTTGGGCGAATCGACATCGGTTACTGTGCGATGAAGTTTTAATTAACTCTCGGATTTATTTCTATTTTTAGCATTGGAATAGATTTAAAGAATGCAATTGCATGGTTAAGTGCCCTAAAGTCTTAAACGACTATTTAAAGCATATAGTTAGGGTTTAGAATGATAGGATTGATCATAATTACAAGATAATTATGTGAGAGAGAATTCTTGATGAAGAATAAAAAGCTTGAAAGAAGAAAGTACTTGAACATCGAGAAGTGTAGAAGGTTGTAAATCTTCATTGTATATCTTGTCAAAGATTTGGATAATAAATTGGCTTGTTTCTTGGTGGACGTAGCCCACACTATGTGAACCACGTTAAATTTGGTGTTGATATATGTCTCTTATTTTTATATAATTCTTCCGGCAGAATATCCACTTTTATTTGCATGTATGCTTACATCTAATATATTGTCTATAAACCGGTGTGCTAACCCCAACAATATCATCCCAACAACTAATGCTACACTCCAAGGCGGTTGTGAATACCGTGCAATAGGTAGCAATGCATAATATATTTTACGAGATTTCATTACACTTACCAAAATTCCATGGTATCAAAAACATCATGCGGAACATGTTCACAAATGTGAACTTATTTGTACGTAGAGGGGATAAATGCATTCTAACGTAAAATGATATAGTTTGCGATGAAATTTCTTGATAACACAAATATGTGGTATAGAAAACATGATCCATCGCAAGATGTGGTGGATTATGATCAGTTGAAGGATACATTCATAAAAGAGTTTGATATCCCAAAGTTTTAACAACAAATTATTTTATGCCTCAAGGAGATCAAACAATAACTCACAAAGAGTGTACAGGTTATGATGTGCACTTTAAAACACTCACTTTCAAACTTTTGTATGAGTTACATCCCACACAGAACACACAATGGTTCATAGGGGGACTTCTAATTTCATTTAGATGTGCACTCTCACATATGATCTTTACAAACCCTAGGGAATCCCTAAAAGCAACATTGCATGCCAAAGTAGTTGGTAGAATTAAAAGAAGCGTAAAACCATTTATAGAAGTAAAAATCGCATCCATGACAACCCAGTTGGATAAATTGGCCACAAACACCACTAGAAAAACACATAGTGGAATATGGTGTAGCGATTATGTAGTATAAGTCCACACCAAAAATGCATGTCCATGCAAAATTAAAAAAGCCATGATTTTAGCTTGTGAAATATGTGAAGGAGGTCATGATGCACGTAATTTACCATTGTTACATCACACCAAGAAAGAAAAATTAGCTACTTATTGTAAAATATGTGATGCACATACACATGACACCACAAACTATTGAGTAATTGATCACATACATTAAGCCGATCGTTGGGGCTTCAATATGCTACTATGGACTATGTTATCTTGAAGGATGCAAAGGATATGGGTGGGGATGAAATGGTCAAGGTTGAGGTGGAAGATTTCCATCATAGACCCATTATAAGAGTGGATCACTAGATCACTATCAACATGAGTACCCAACATTTATGGTATGCACACATTGTCAAAAAGAGCATAAGGTAGAAGATTGTCTAGATTTGTATGTGCTCATGAAGGAAAAAAGTGAGAAAGGGATAAGAATGATCAAAATTACATGGAATATGGTGAAATAAATTAATCCTAAAACCATGCCAAGGAACCTTCCTCTAAGGTAAAAATAAGAACACGAGATGTTACCTATGCACAAGACCTTTGAATTAAATGATGCTTTGACAAAGATCAATCTTGAAAGACCATAAATAGATGGGAGGAAATTGAAGGAAATTATTCGAGAGGTAGAAGACTTGGTTAGAGATATTTAAGGGGAGATAGAATTCCTTATAGAAGAAGCAAGGTTACAAAATGAAAGTAGTGCAAATTGTAGTGGTAAATCATCGTTAATTCACGAATATTTGGGTTTTTAAATATGGCTTTGGATAATTTTGAAGTGTTAGGTCACTTGTTATTTTGCCTAAATTTTATGGGTATAAGTTAAATTTTTGTGTGGAATATCATAGTGTTTAACGTAATAGCCAATTTTTTATATTCAAATTACCTCTACCAAGTGCATAAAAGAGAAATTTACTACTGGTTGATAACATTATGCTACTGATCACTAGTATTATGTTTTTTTGGATTAGGGTAAACTAGGGGTGTCGGAAGGACCCACTTCCTTGTACATATGAGGATTTTCTTGAGAGGATCCACAACCTTGGTTACAATGAAGGGGACCACCATTATGAACCCAATTGAAGCAACCATGAAACCATATTGAAGATGCAACGACCAACGAAAATGACCGTAGTGAGTGAAGCAACAATAAATGAAGACAACGAGTGAAACAAGAACCAATGATAACATTGAGAGAAACAAAAATTAGTGAGTGAAGCAACAACCTGTGATAACAACGAGAGAAGTAGTGACCAACGATAACGGATGTGAAGCGAACTAGAGTGATCTAGAACCGAAATGCTACCAACTGTGGCGAGTGAAGAAACCAACATGTTGTGACAACAATGAGAAAAGATGCCACATCTAGTGATGAAACCACTTCCGAGGAGGATTGTGTCTCTAGGGGATTTGAACATGGGTGGGTAAGCACACAACCATGTGACTTAACTACACCACCGCCACCCCATCGATGACCACTAGTATTATGTTACCATTGTTAGCATTATAATATTGGCCAACAACATTATGTTGTCAACTAGTAGCATAATGTTATCGACCAAGAGCATAATGTTTTCAGCCAATAACATTATGCTACCGAATCGATAGTTACTTGACACGTCTTCTTGGATGACAACATTTCCTTTCAATTCATGTATATTGCAAATATTTCAAAGTCATTTTCAGAAATTCACCATGTAATAGCTATGATTTTTTTAGGGAGGTCTTAAAAATTACCTTGAATGAAAGACTTCAAGATTATGAGAAATATAGGGTCCGTAAGAACGAGCTTTAGGAGGTCAATAGATTGTTACATATAGAAGGGATATTGTCGCTACTAAGCCAATGGTTATTTCATAAATTATGAAAGATGGCATTAGGAAATAAATTGGGACAAACACAAAAGCGTAATGTGAAATTAACAAAAATGGAGTGATTTGAGAGAGAAATATTAGTTGATGTTTGTATATATGGATGAAACATAAATGACATATTTGTGGATACTAGTGCGGAAGTTAATATTCTTACTATGGATGCTTGGAATAAAATGGGGTGACCAACATTGCATCCATCTCCACATGTCTTTTCATGGAAAAAAACACATGTGGTACCTATTGGGGACTAAATAATTCCATCATTATTATAATGGGAGCAAAGTCCCATGGAGATTTTGAAGTATAATTTTCCATTACTACTAGGAAGGCATTGGTGTTATGCGAATAATGTTGAATTATGCTTCAAGAAAAGGTATGTTAGCCTTGAATATGGAACCCAACGCATAATATTCCCAATGGATCTGTTGGCCTGTAAAATGTCCCCACATTTTACAAGACAACCCTATTGAAATTTTTACCTTTTTCAGTCAAATTTGTCAAAACTAGTCCAAATTGTGAAAATTGGCTCTTTCAAAAGGTCAATTTCTAGGAAAGATTTTAGGAGCCTCGGAGCATTTTTGGAGCCCATATTACGATCAACGGAAAGGTCTTATATTTTTTTATGACAATTTGGTTTAAAAGATATTATGTAAGCTTTGGAATGGTCTTGGGAAAGCTTTCTCTCCAGTAAGGTTTTGGGGAAAATGAGTGTGTCTACTTTATTGAAGCATCAACTTTTGGCAAATGTTTCAGAATTACAGGTGGTGTTAGGAGATAAAATCCTAGTCATAAAAATATTACAAAGTCAACCACACATTGAACGGTTAAGATTTTTTTTTTTGGAGAATTACAATGTGAAACCTTTCCAACACTAAAGCACGGTGTCCTTTCTAGAAAAGAAATTTGCACTGAGGGTTTAGTGTACCTATAAAAGAGTTAGTATACTAACAAAAGTTCAAATGGAAGAACATTTAACACCATTCATGACCAAAGTGATGGTTTAATTCATACTTGTTACAAACTCCTCCGATAACTTAGCTCACTAGAGCACCTTCCTAGACAAAAATTCACAAAGAACTCATTTTTCAAAGTTTTAAAATGTTATCTTTGGATTATTTGGCCATTTCCATGCAAAATAATATATTATACAACTTGAAATAGTTAAGTTTGGACCTCAAAGTAGAAAGGACAATTTGTGTTCTAAGATGATGTCATTAAGTGTGTCGGATGCACTTTGAGAGGTTGGTGGCCTTTTCGAGGTGCAATTCACTTTGCACATCCATTTGCAAAAGTGTTGCCCCTCCGATTGGTCAACTAAAAATTAAGAAAAAACATGGAGAAAAAGTAAAATGAGGATTTTTTTGCATGTGGGCCCCAAAAACTCCACCAAGGGCACAATTGTGTTTCCCATCTACCCTTGGAACACTTTCGAGGTGTAACCGCACCCCAAAAGTGCACCCCATGTTGGTGGAAACACATTCTTGGCATGTGTTTTGCAAAATGGGTGGAAAATTCACTTTGCATTTGCAAAGTGCATTCTCCACCACCAAATGCACTTGTCTTTCAAACTTCCACTTCCCTCCAAAAGAAAAAAAAAGACATGAAAACATAAAGTGCAGCCATGAAACCATTTTTCAAGCTGGTTTTTCCACCTTCCATGCTCCTCAAAACCACTGTTGTGTCTTAGGTCCTCCAAAAGTTGTTATTCGATAACTTGTGATTCATATGATTTGGTATTTTATTTTTTATAATCACAAGAAATATTCATTGTTGCAAGTTTGTTTTACCCAAACCACCAAAATTTGTTTTAAGGATTGCTCAAAATCTACATGAAGTGTTAGGAATTCAATGGTTAGTACTCACATAGTTATTAATAATTTACGTGTGGTAAATTATTATATTGTAATTGATAACCCACATAAATAGGGTTATGTGAGTTATAAGAATCCACATAGATAGGTTGTGGGAGAAATTTATGGCGAGAATAGTTAGAGACACCTCTTTGTTTATAGGAGAAGCTTAAAATATGCGTATAAAGTAAGAGAAATATAATATTATTTGTGTGAGTAACAAGTTTTATAATGTGAATCGGGTCTATAGCGTTCATCCCAGGTATCGATCATGGTCTACTTAGTTATGTTTATTATGGTAGTTTAAATGTTGTGCGGGGGACACCCATATTTTTCCATTGTCCTTGTGAATGGAGACGTTATGCTGCGAAAAATAACCACTTAACAAACTTTAAGATAATTTTAATTAGACTAAGGACTTCATACTATTTCCGGGAGGATTTTTTGGTTTTAATGAGGTGTGCAATTCTATACTGACATGCATGTATGTTGGAAAACATGGAAACTATAGATCTTCTCTAGTTCATTCAAAATTTCTGGCACCGTCTTATCACCAAGGCGAGAAATGTGGCGTAAATGTGCCATTTCATTGTATGACAAGGTCATAGATCTAGTTTTTAGAGGCCCATAATTTTGTTTCAGTTTGTTCTAATCTAGATTGCATTGGTGCTTGAAGCATTACATTTCACTTAACAACTATGTTCATCTAATATGGTTTCAATAACGTGCTTCCTTGTTTGGAGACCGTGGTTTCAACTAGTGTCTTGTTTCTAAACTCACTTCAAGCTCCACTCAGCATGGGCATTTAAGATATGGAAAAACCTCTTGAAGAGAAGCCATTATAATATGCATCTTCTATAAGGGTACAATTTCATCAGGTTTCCCACACCGATCGATTCAATCAAAGCCGTGTCATATTAAGCCATTCCTCGGACATGTTCAAATGTATTCTCAAACACGCGTTTATCCCTTCCAAGTGTAAAATCTTATGCCTATCATGTTGGAGCTCTCAGTATGTTCTTTTGGCTTTACGTGTTCCAACCGTATGTTCTTATTCTTCTTCTTTGTTTGTCGTATCATTATCATCCTCTTAAGTAAACTTCGTGTTTATATACCGGTAATCCTTATATCATCTTAAAATCAAAGTCTTGTTTAGTTTGTCATTCAAAAATTTTAGTTATGTTTTAATCTATTTCATTTCTAATTGTAGTTTTTAACTATACTAGCAATCACATGTGTCCAATGCAATGTGAATGCCGAATGGTATATGTTATTAGATTTAGAAACACAATTATTACTTTTTTAGTTGATGTTGATAAGGGGTGTGATTGACAATACTGATTTTCTATTAAAGCCAAAACAAATGTTGCAAAATACATTAGAAGGGATGTTAGATAACAGTTAGTTGTGTAATAATTGAATACAAATGCAAGTGAGACATGTAAGTTTGCTAATAGTCACTCTCAAGAATGTTGTGAATGTGAAGTGTTGTTGTCAAAGTAGATTGAGTGTCATTGATGTCATGTGGGCTTGAGCCAAATTCGAGGCAATATTTTTGAAAGGCTTGTATAAAAGGAGTTTTGACCAACAAAAAAGGTCATATGACGTTGAATCTTGAGTTGGGACCTCCACAAATCTCAGGTAGACCTGAACAATTGCTTTAGTCGACCCACGATTTCCATTTATTTCCTTTACGGTTCCCGCCGTAGCTCCGGTCTCGAGCAACTTTGAATAAGTGGTAGGTGTTCCATGGTTGCAGGGAAAACTCTATATGCATCCAAGAAAGTGGTTGTTTCTTGTACATCGGCGTCACTTTCAACAACACGTCTCAAGTTTTTTTGCCAACATTTAATGATACAAACGAACAATTTGCACATAACAAGTGGCAATTTTTGCAGCATGTGGCATGTTTCTTGTGTGCTTATGTCATGTTCAACAATGCTCTCTATGAGCATTTTGCATGATCACAATGTGTGTTGTGAATCTGCATCAACATCTCTTGAAAATATGGATAGCATTTGGTGATAGGTTTCTGAACGTTGCTCTGCTTTTGAAGCATATTTTGCAATATACTTCAGAACTGCATGATGGGAAAGTATCGGTTGGCAATCGACATTTTCTCTCCATATGGATATCATAGTTTGATTGTGTATGTTTAGTCTATCATCGTTTCTCGAAGGGAGGTACTTAATTTTCCCATCACTTTCAATGAGCAGGGATGAAGTAGGTTGTGTGGCCCATGGTGCATTGTACCTGCACTGCAGTTGTGATTGCTTTCTACACAGGCATGTTTGTTCTGAACATTTTGTGTGGCGTTGAACATGATCAAGCTTCCAAGGCTTTACATCTTCCTGATTTTTGTTAAATTGACATATCAGCTGCATAAACATTGCCTAAAAATTGTTATGATTAAGAAAAAATAGAACACATATGGCCTAACAAAATACTTTTCTATGATAAGAATATTATAGACAAACACACAGACACAAAGATATATACAAGAGAGGTCCAGAAGAGCTGAGAATCAAGATCAGTTACTCAATGTTTTCTCGCATAGGCAAATTCATTGATAGGACTACAAAATCTTCTACTTGGCTTCTAACCCACACCACTTTATTAATTATGCCTATGATGACCAACTAATTCAAATTGCATAAGCTGCGTAACCAAAAAACTTGCCATGAATATAACCAACCAAATAATATCACTGAAAACACAAAATAGAATACACTTAAAATAATAAAACAAAAAATAATGATCTTACGGTATTTGCTAACTATGTGAAACACTGATGTGGTATTCTGGAAGAGCTCAGGAATTTCAAGACGGTTGGGAGTCCGTTTCCTAACGAGTTTTTTTTGAGAGCTCATCTGTAATTGTCGAGTTGAGTTGTAAGAGGTGAGTCCATCAATCACTTGCAGTGAGCTCTGGCACAAATGGAGCTCGAGGAGATATAAGAGACGAATGAGTCAAGAACTCGTATAGTGGCGAGCCATGGTCGAAGAAAGGTATGAGACCAACGTTGAGGAGCCATGAGGAGACGATTAAGCCATAATCCAAATGAGCCAACCATGAAATTGAACATGGACTCACGTAAAGGAAGGTCGTGGCCAACTTGACCACTAAGCAAAACAGTAAGCTTGAAGGGCTTAAACATGCCCAGTGCATCGAAGATGATAGTGAGCTCATGCAAAATGACGAGTTCATGACTGGCTCGACGAGCCAAATTCGCATAGGGCAAGGGAAATGAACTAAGCATTGCAGCATGGGATGAAGATGGGCTCGCAGGTGTGGATCATGAGGAAGACTGGGTTGATAACTAAAGAGCTCGTGGAGATTATCGGCCTGTTGGAGAAATAACACAAGGAGGATGGTTTTAATTCAAATCTGAGCAAAGTCCCTATCAGACGACGTCCCTAATAACTTGGGCAACAAAATCTATATCACTGGTGTTGACCTGTTAAAGCCTTTAAGCAATTAGCACAGGTTTAAAGAAATTAAACTTACCTTGATTCAGAAGACTACTGTAGATGGGAAGAATCTGCACAAATGACCCCAACTTCTATCGCTTAGACAACAATTTAGTACTAAATTGTTAGAAAACAATCTTGAGAACAATATTCCTACAGACACACACACACACACACACACACACACACACACACACACACACACACACACACACACACACACACACACACACACACACACACACACACACAACATTCACCATGTAATTGTTAAAAATGAAAAAACTAAAAATATCTTTTAAAAAATAAAAAAATAAAAATGTCAAAACCTTCACATTAAAAGTAAAGTCAAAGCAACATGCAAAATCAGAAAAGTAAAATTGTTAGAAAAGTAAAAAGTAAAATTGTTAAAAATAGCAAAAGCAAAGGTTAATGTATGCAAAAGCTATAAAATAAAATTTAAAAATAAAAGCAAAATTGTTAGAAAAGCAAAAAACAAAATTGTTAAAAATAGCAAAAGTAAAATTGTTAAAAATAGCAAAACCATCATTTAGGCCATCAAATTTGACACAGTCCCATGAATGTCCGCAAAGCCTTTTCCCACTGGCAACGCCTTCGCAAGAAATTAAAGTTGTCAATTGTAATAATTATTGATTCAATACATTAGTAGTATTTGTTTTGTATTTAAAGTCCACAGAGGCATTGAAGTTATGTAAAGTTCTTTAAATTTTTATAGTTTTATCCTCGTATATCACTTCAATGCAAAAGTGTCAAATTAAGAATTTATTTTTAGTTAAAAAGTAATCTCATTTTATTAATTTTTAAATTTCTAGTCGAGTCTTCGTATTGTCAAATAGTGTTTCGAGTCATTATCGAAAGAGTCGTTTGTGTTCATCATTTTCATCTAATAAATGATTCAAAATAAATATGCCGATTCAAAATTGTCGATTTGGTGCAAGTGTCATTGTCAAAAGTTGTGAAAATAAAAAAATTGCCTTACTGGACACTTTTCAAAGTGGAATTCGACGCTCAATTGAGGTGTGTAAAATTGAGAGCTCCATGATCAAATCTAGCTAAGTTAGCACCAAATTGACCGGAGGACGAATGCACAAGAGAATGGAGGTCAATCAATGACCTCTCGTCAATCACCAATGATGGGGCCACACAAAGCATAGGTGATGTGTTTTTTCAGTTGTGTGCTTTATTTTTAGAGTTCCTGTTTCCAGTTGTTTGGAGTGTGTTTCTTTTTAGAGTTGTAGTTTGATGAATAAATAAAAATTTCACATTGTGGGGGGAACACAACACCAATGTTTCATTTCCATTCAATACTATATCAACTACACTCAATGAGATGTAATGTGAAACTAGTTTTTTCAAGTTTGTAATAAGTGAGCTGATTCCTATGTAATCCCTTAAAGGAAAAATATAGTGGACAAATGAAAGCACAATGAAAAGCAACATCATGATATTTGGGTTGTTGGTTGTCCTAAAAAAACCATCCTTGTTGAGGTTGTTAGTTGTCCTTAAAAACCATCCTTGTTGGTTAGTGGTTTTGAATAAAACCATCCTTGAAGGTTGTTGGCTGCCTTGAAAAACCATCCAAATCACAAGAATGCAGAGGCGATAAGTCGTGAAGGAAGTGCAATTACTTTTCTACCATGTTCACACTAAGGGGGAATGTTAGGAATTCAATGGTTAGTACTCACATGGTGATTGATAATTTATGTGTGGTAAATTATTTTTGTAATTAGTAAAATTTAGTTTGTGTGGGTGAGTTGTTAATAACCCACGTAAATAGGGTTGTGTGAGCTATAACAACCCACGTAGATAGGTTGTGGGAGAAATTTATGGGGTGAATAGTTAGAGCTACCTCCTTGTTTATAGGAGAATCTTAAGCTATAAATATATAACCAACATCTCATATGAAATAGGGGAAATATAATATTATTTATGTGATTAACAACGAGTTTTATTGTGTGGTTCTCGGTCCATAGCATTCATTAAGCTTCTCAAAGTTTTCCAACAAGTTCTTCTCACCAAAACCTCTATTTTGAGTTGTTGAGCATGTGATACAATGAAGGATTTCTTGAGTTGTGAATAAAACCACTATCCACCTCCAAAACCACTCAAGAACTCCATATACACTAAAAATTATTTTGGCTTTTTTCTCCCAAACCCCGCGAGATAATTTCACGAGAATATGGAGCATATATTTTCCTTCGATTACCTTCTTAACGAATAAAAAACACTTCATTTGGATGATAATTTATCCCAAAATGAAAGATTGAGTTTTTACACATCCTCCATTAAAACTATTGTTTAAGCTTTTCCCTCTGCTAGTTTTTTTTCTATTTCCTATTGGTTTCGATGAGGTATTTCCACCAAATTCGGAGTATCTCCTCATCTTGGGAATATATTTCCAACGAATCAAGTCATGTTTAATTTGGATTTCATTTTCTCCCGTTTTGGTAAAAATGTAGATTCAGCTTCCCGTAGCATTAAAATCCATTCAAAGTTTTAAATTTAAGGAAACCTTTGCAAAATATCATTTCACTTGCATGATTCAATCCTTAAATTATTCTAAGGCCTATGAAACCATAAAATTACATGATGAAGTTCCAATACTATGGATATGAGCCTTTTGCATATCCGGTGTCTAAGTACCTAGACATACATGGAGACAATAACATAGAACATATAGACTTCAATGATTTGAGGCAAAGAATGGAAGAAGGAACTTGCACTCTTCTAGTTGAAAAGGTCTTTCACAAAGGAATCTACTGAGCCAAAAGGTTCCTCTCGGTGTTCAAGTTACTGACTTCATTCTCTCTTATGCCAAAAATTATGAAGTGAAAGTTAGAGCATCACTATTGATGATGACTACATCATCATCTTGTTATCCCCTCGAAGGAATATCAAGATGCCTTTGCATTTAGAGATTGGAAAAAACTTTCATCCTAAGCAAGGATGACACATTTCTTAGTGGGAAAGAAAGGAGTCATGTTTGTAACAAATAATGATTATAAACTAGATGAAGACGACACACAATCTTTCTTGCTTGCAAAGTATCTTTCTTAGTTTGAGTTCATATAAGATATCTTTGATTTCATTGTGCTCCTCGATGACTCATGGGAGAACTTTCCACGAAGGAGTTAAACCCATGGATGTCCTAATTCATACCGATAGACACTGAGGGATCCCATAAAATAGATTGGATTCAAATTTTCCGTCATAATTTGCACTCTCAATTGATCAATCTCAAAGGGATAAATAAATTCACCATGGCTTCCTATTTGGTATATGTCATCAGAGCACCGCAAAATGGCTAGGGTTAACTTCGAGAGGAATATTCTCAAGGGCTCATTTGTGTACCAAAACTACTCATAGTTCACCTTAAGGGAGTATAAGAGGCATTAAGTTAGGGTTAACAAAGTCTTCATAATGCATTTGATTAGGAATATGGAGGGTGACACCAATAGTTAGTTCTCAAAGTGGAAGATTTCATGTTTATAAGTAAATACATGGGAGTTATTTCTCATAATTCAATACCTTCTCCTATATTCATGTTGGAGGGTTTGACAAAGCCCCACTAAGACTCCCAAGATATCCAAGTAACAAATTGCTGCTCATTGAGCTATGCCGACAAATGTCCAGGGTTCACGTGAAATTTCGTGAAATAAAGAGGAAAGGAGTGACATTCAAAATTTAGTTGGGAATTTACTCTTGTGGGAACTCGACAAATGTGAGCAATATTAAAGCTTCCTAGGGTCCTTCAATATGTATTCCTATTCAATCAAAATATATTTTGATATAAGAAGAAATGCATGGGGTGAGAACATACGTACTTTGACATGTTCCATCAACATGAGCTCGAAGACTATGGGGAAGACTATGTAAACGAGACCGAGGTCGAAAGATATTATTCAAGGTTAACGGTAGCAACACATGAAATATTTTTGAATGTAATGGATCAGTATAGATATTGAAGAATATGGAAGTGAAATATTCAAGTTTGAGTACATGGAGAACATTCATTTAATACCATCCCTCTTGTGGACTGGTTGGTAGTGGATCCTATTAACATCCCGACTTGTACATGAACCATTCTCTAAAGGACAAAATAGTGGTACAACAAAAAGGTTCATGAGATTATCCAAAATTCTTCATCCTCCTATAGGAAATTAGATAAATTAGGAAGGTGTGTGTTAGGGAAGTAAGAGGCCCGAAGAATGACGATGTTCCTCAAACTATGTAAGTTCTTCCATGAACATAACCAAATCCTTCATCCGAGTCCTCCCATAGGAATTGTCATTGAAAAGAATTTACTCATGTAATCTCAAACCAATGGAGTTCATTGTTTTTCATACAATAAATATGTCAATGTCTCTTGATTTATCCATGCATTCATCTCAAAGGTCCATCATGCTTCTAACATAACTTCATGTGGGTAATGAACATAGGTCTTCTCCAAAGTGCAGAATCAAGCGGTGATTACAATTTCTCTTATAGGTAGCCTTGTGGTACATGTTTCATTGTCATCTCCTAGTCACATGTTTTCATGGGTTCAAGACATCATAATTGATTTTCAACGCACCATGGCCAAGGTAAAGGCTCCAATAGTCGAGATATATCCCAAACTCTAGAAGCTTATTCCTACTCCTTAAAAATCCAAGATGACCTCTTGGATCGTGATAGATGCTTTACGGTCGTAGTTCATTGAGTTCACTCAACTAGGAGTGGATAAATACGAATCTAAGATGGAGATAGATGACTATGAAATGACTTGATATCCCCTCGTAGAACACGGTCCCGAGGGATACATTCATAATTTTGAGAAAACTACTTTCTTGCCAAACTTGTTTCAAAAACGAGGAAAGTGAAGCAACCAAAGGGTAATTGTAGAGCCAAGTGCATACTTTGAATTTATATGTAGAAACCTTTATGGACCAAGAAGGTCCTCCTCTTACCCTTGTCTAAGTCAATTAATCCTCTAAGTAAGATTTTCCCTCATGCAAATAAGAATTCAAGTGGCTTGGAAAAGTAGGGAAGATGAATGAATCTTTAGTTAAATCCATCATACACAATGCAAAATACTTCCAGGATCATCAGATATTCAATATTTTTGCCTTGTCAACTTAGAACGTACAAGATGTTATCTCCACAAGAAGAAAAGAAGCAGATCATTGGAATGATATCCTATCACCATTCGTGAGATGAGCAATGTGGATCCAAGGTCATTACTTGACAAGAAGGTGTGCCCGATCCTAGATGAAAATTGTTCTCACATGTGGATAAGGAAAATTGTGTGGAAGATGAGAGCCCTTACCGAGGCTACTGATGATTGTCCACATCTTTAAAACTCGAGGACGAGAGATCAAAGAAAAAATAAATGATCATTTGAGTATGATGAGGTGTCCTCCATTGCATTCTAAGTCCCTTTCACTTGATGAACCCCGAGAGAACTTCATGATAATTGTAAGAGGTGAATTATCTTATCCAATACTTTATAGAGATGAGCTCATGGACATGTTATCTCAGATAAAATCAAAAATATCAAATGAATTTCATAATATTCCAAAGTGGATGAAGCATTGTAAGGTAATCCAAGGTACAAATGATCATTCACTGGACATCATAACTAACACTACCATCCCCTGAGTAAAGATTTTTAAAATTTGTATTCAGTACAATGCAATGGTGGAAAGTTAAAGGATTTCTTTGATAAGGTGTGTCAAAGGATCCTCTTCTTCATGTGCTCCTTCTATTGACTGATGTCTTATCTTTCTTCTCTCTTCCTATGAAGCAATCATATTTTCAAAAAAGCAACTTAAAATTTTTATAATTCTCGCATTGGGAAAATAATTTTTCAAAAGGCAACACAATTGTTTTCTAATTCTTCGTTGGGAAAAGAAATTTTTCAAAAGTAACTTAAGTCACTTCCTTTCCACTTTTGTAAAGGTATTTTTCTTAAAATAATGAAAAGTGTCTTATTTTGGAAAGGAAGGTGAACAATCATGCAAGAATGAGAAGAGTCACAGGTTTTGGGCTATATATTCAGGCCTTCTATCTATTATCATCATCAATTTTTTACTCCTCCTATACAAATTGTATTTATTCTATTTCTTTCTTAATGTATTCCTCTCTTTCTCAACTCCTACTCCAATAGAGATTTATAACCCCACACAACCAAGGAAAGAACAAATATTTTGATGAATATGATCCAGTTAAAATTTGTGTTAATTATGTTTTTCATCTTACTCTTCATATTGGTGTCTTATCGTTGAATTTAGACATACTTATAGTTTTGTGGTTAATGAACTCATAATTTCATTTTATTACCCAAAACCCATTTCTAGATTTCCCTTCTCTTGCTCACACCTCTCACTCTTTTCCTCCCTATATTGTTGCCATAAATTCTATGGAGTGTTCCCGTGATCTTCAATCTTCAACCACCCATAGAATATCATTAGTGTAAAATATTTCTATTTTTCAATAAATGGGAACCTCCCCATTCCTAAGAGGATGGACTTAGTCCCAAATTGTTGGTAAACTCCAAATTTTATCCTTGAAAAAAATCACCAATAGTTTTTATCACCCACTGTGGGGCAGATTTTTCCGTTCATCACCCAATATGAACCAAAAAATCCATAAAAATTATAAAATACAAAACCCAAAAAGATATGAAATTCATCGCTTAAAAAATTACTTTGCCGATTTTTGTAAGAAACCCTTTATATTTTGTTGTGTTACTTTGTATTCATTGTTGTAAATTTTCATACTCTTCATTGAAAAATCCTTTACAAGTTGGTGAAAAGAAGATACATTAGAGCAGATTGAGCAAGTGTCCTTATCGATCATGTGTTTGAAGAACAACAACAAGTAGATTTTAGAATCCCTTTTATTCTGGACAACAAGACATGTTAAGAAAGAGTTATTCTCTAAGTTTAACCCTAAATTTCTTCTTGAAGATCCTCTTGAAGGCCTAGCTACACCAATACTAGATCGTATTCCTCCAAGAGCAGAAGAAGAAGAAGAAGAAGAAGAAGAAGAAATGGCTACATTTATACCATGGGGACAAAACACATGCACATTGGCTCCTCCTCCACTTCACGAATTTCCTAGAGGATTGAGGAAGAAATTCCTTAAGTTCAAAGGGGATGGAAAATAATACCCAAATGAACACATAACTACATTTATCACATATTGTGGTCTCATTGGGAGTGGAACATGAGAATGTGCCAGTCCATTTTTTGTGGAATCAAAGGCAATATGACGATGTGGATTGGTTATATCATCTACCTAAAAGATCAATCACCGATTCAATAAAATCTGATTATTTTATTAAAATATAAATGTATATAACTGTTCACAGTAAATGAAATACACTGAAATAAGAATGCTAGACAATTTATTTAATTTTATTAAAGAAGTGAAATAGGAGGGATAAGGTACTTACCTTAATTTTTATTACCTCGCAATGATATGGGACTGAGTAGTGTGATGAAACAAGAGAAGATCATTGCAAAAACCATAGAAAAGTGCAAAAGAGGTGCAACCAACTGGATGGGGCATGTAGAGAGGGATGGGGGCGCCTGGGTGCTCTCGTCCGGTTTGTGGGTGCCTTGGTTTTCCGAAAAGGTCAAAACTTGGTTTTGATATGGTTTCTAAGGTTTCACACTTATTCACATTTTGTCACATGTATGTCGCACTTGGATTGACAATGTACCTATAAAATTGCAATGAAGAAAACACATGTAAAACCCTCAAATACACATCAAATCCTAAAAAGAAAGATGCAAAATGAGGGGTCAAACTATCCTTAGCCGCCACAATGATGGACTTACAATTGAGCATTGCACTACATCTCAGACCCAATGTAGTTCTATGTGCTTGTGTGTGTAGTAGTGCTCTTAGGTTACCCTTGCGCCAACGATGCCAAGATATCGCACAATAGCTATATAAAAATGCAAATGTGTGGATGGAATATAATGAAATCCCCTTCCTATGCAATGTGTATGCAGAGTAATGACCCAAATGCAGTCCCTTGCTCTATGTAGATAGCTAGCCCTTGATAAGAATAGTCTACCCATATAATGGTATGTATGTTGTATTTATATAGGGATCTCTTGTTCAAATTTCAATACTAATGACCCGACATGATGACTAATACCTCGGGAGGTGAGAGGGAAAATTGAAAAGACCGACCTCAAATGTCAAAAATAAGATGAAACATAAAGAAGACAGGGGCACCCAGGATGGACAAGAGTGCCTAACGCTTTTACTGTCCACCCTTTTCCCTAGTGTCTAGAGACAAGTGATGAAAATGAGTGAGACCTGACAGATAAAGATCCTTGAGACTCCGACTCACAATCCGTGTGTATGAGTGAAAAGTGAGAAATATAAAAAATAGTAAAGGCTAAAAAGATAGGTGGATGGAATATGAAATGGGCCATTAGTGAATACTTTTCTTACACAAGATCCATATATAAAACAACATACTTGACTGGTATAATAATAGTAGTAAGTGTGTGATTTTGTGTCTACATTTTCCCCCACTTTATGTTGGTGAGTGAAAGCTCGGTAACATAAAGTAGATAGAGATGCATACCTAAAAAGTCCGGAGAAGCCCATGTCTCTAAAGTATGCAAAGAATGTAGTAGAAGTGTGTGCCGAGTGAGAACATATAACACAGTGAACCATGGATCATTGTGTTGATCCATGCAATGTGACGAGGGATGTGGGACCATTATGAGAAACAATAAGAGAAATAAACGACGCGATAGTGAGTCATTGGAGATTGTATGATTTTGTCACCGAAGATGATGTGATGGGGAAGGGAGTGATTAATTCCCAACCAGATTGTGCGTGTGTATGTGAGAAAAACTAAGGATTTGGGTGTCTCTCTAACTTTAACTACATCCTCAAAATATCTAACCATTGCAGATGGAGACAAATTAAATTTTGTTGATTTTGGATCCTATTTTTAATCAAATGTGATAACCCATATAGGAGCAGTATAGGAAAGGAAATGACATCTCATTGCCCCCACTCCATGGGTGTTTCCGAAATGTGTATGTATTGGCTTCCATGTTAGGTCATCTAGAAGCACTCACGAAATATAGAATAACTTCCCATGTTAGGTCATCTAGCAAAGTGGTGATATGATTTCTGAAAATTTTAATGTATGTGATTTACTAGTTGGTTACTCATTGAGACATTTTACGCTTGTTTCCCCCAGATTAGGTCATTAGGGGGAATTGTTAAAGGTGATGTGAAATTCCACGTAGTGTATGAGAAAATGTTTGATAAAGGCATGTTAGCAATATAGATTGATCGAATAATGGTGTAATGGAAATTATAGGATGAACCCAATTATATACCTCCCTTTCGATGAAAGGGGGAGTGATGATGAGAATGAACGTCGAGTTGAAAGTAATTGCGTAATGAGTATATGATCGATATCGCAAAAGGTTGTTTATATTGAGTGGAAACGATGATGAGGGGGAATATAATGTGTGTGAAATGTGTATGATACGATATTAGGTGGAATTCTTAATAAAATTCGTAAACGAGACAAAAATCGAGTAGGTATGTCAAGATATGATCGAAACCATGCGATGTAATTAGTTGAGAAAATGTGTGCGGAAAGTGACTATAGTAAAGTTTGTAATGGAAAGTTACTATAAATAGTAATGTGATAAATTGATTTGGCAACTCATTTTTCTTTTGCACGAGTCCGACAGTGAGCTCTCGAATGCGATGGTGTAAGTTAGAGCACCACGACCGAGTCAATTCGAGATGGTGGCGGCGGTCGTGGCGTCGCGTACGACAACAAAGTTGGTAAACGTGATTTTTTTTCAAAAAATGTGTTAGTATTAGTCACTTTTATAATTGTTTGTTTTTAAATTTATTGGAATTTTGGACCTATAAAAGAGTGGTGAATGCATTAATGACCTTTAGGACAAGAGGACCCGCACATGGGTGCTAATGTCCCGCTTTTGAGCACACGTGTCCTCGAAAGCGTGAGTTGAGTGTAGAGTAATGTAAATGTGAAAGTTGATGTGTATTGATGTTGTAGATGAGTAGGTTTTTATATGTATGATGTTATAATGTTGTGTTTGTTGTTTTTTGTGTGCAAGAGGGACATCCATTCGAGAGAGTTTTGTGGTGGCCACCATTTGAGTACAATTCTCATATTAGGGTTATCGACTATGAGTGGGATGTTTCGAACCATACCAGCTTACAGGCACATAACGAGGATGGGGATGTGCCCCATAATATGCATATGCTTACAATTTTGTGTGAGAGGTGGTGTGTAGATACTTGCACCTTTTGGTTGCCTACAAGTGAGATGACAATCACACTAGAGGATGTGTATCACATACTATGATTACCTATTGTTGGTGAGAGGGTACATGTTATGGTTGTGGATGATATGCAGAGACATATGAGGGCCACAAGGTGGTATTTTTGGGGACTCGAGTTCCTACCAAGGCCCAAATTAGTCTAGATGTTATTTTGAGATCGGGGTTTCGTAATTACGGAAGTTTATTACCATGGTGATAGCATCGCGATTGTAATGGAGGGTGGTGGTGTAGGCATATTATATAAGATACATGATATCTATTGCTTTGGATAGAGGAGGAGAGCACTAGGTATGCTTGCAATGATGTGTGTTGGCCCACATGTATAGGGATCTATACAAATTTACACATGAGGAGCATGGTGGTGGCATTAGAGCTACAACATTATTGCATGTATGGGCCTATGAGCATATTGCAGTACTAAGGCTAGTTGGTGGACCATGAGGAGAGTGGGTGAGACTAGACATATTTTTTGGGAGATGGGTAGGTGTGCGTGGGAGGAAGATGGATACAGACACCTATAGAGTGATGATAGATCGATGGGGCCAGAGGCCGTGATATGGAGGCCATACCGAGACTACAGAGGATGGCCAAAGGATGTAGGGAATCTATGGTGCATATGAAAGAAAATTTTGTTAGAGGATTAGTTTCCAGGTGTGGTCGAGTTATTTCAGGTTGAGTGGCTATCACGAAAATTTTCTATGGCCTAGGATGTGCCCTTAAAGCCATATATATGGTTGAGAGCTATTAAGGCACCGAGGAGGGTTGGAGTGAGACCAAGGCCCACAAGAGAGTAGCTAGTACCTCTTAGGACATACGAGGCCGATGCGGTGATAAAGACGATAGATGTGGATGATGAAGGGTACACCGAGGAATATCGATCATGGTGGGCCTCATATCGGTGGGTGTTTTTGTTTCCAATATTGTCGTGTGCGATGGGATTACCACCAGGAGCAAGAATGAAGGGGCAACATACGGCTCGATAGTGTATCGGCGGTGATAACAGAGTGTGAGTATTTGTATGTCAGTTGTTTTATGATTTATTACATGGTTGGGTAATTGTTATTGTTGTCTAATATATGAATATATGGATGTAGGTGATGCATATTGGTTATTGATTGTGGACACATCCATCTACACATCGACACGGAATGTTCCCACCAACATAATTACGGGTGGAGGCATGCTAGAGCGTGTATATGAAATTGTAAGTGAGCATGCCCATTTGTTTGAGCCAATGGCGATAACAACGATGATGCGTACTCTGCTACTTAATGAGTGAGATGAGGCAAAAGAGGAGACATGAGAGGAGACACGATGAGCTAAAAAGGCAAAGCTGTTGGTGGAGGTACTTTAGATTAGGATGTATTCATGTAGATTATGGAGTTATAGATTCAATTTGTAGAGCGATCATGGAGAACACACTATTGTGTAGGTAGGTAGAGAGATATGGGGTTCGTGACCAATGACGTAGATCGAGTGGTGAGGATTCTAGCTCTAGGGATCTTACAACCATCGATAGCGATATCGGTGACGAGATATGACATGTATGCATGTATTGATGTAGGGAGTTTCCCCGTGATGAAATGTTTTGTATTGTGAATGATACATATATAGATGGACTTATTGGCGTATGATCATTGTATTTGATGTTTATTGATGTGTTGATGTGATGATGATGTATGATTCATTGATTATTATTGCTATATGTGATGCTTGATGTGTTGAATATTGTTTGTATTTGTTGAATTGATTTGCAATGGGTAAATGTTAATATGGAATAATGTGATTATAGATAGATAAATAGTGATGTAATGTATATGATGATAAATAATGCATGTAGTGTGATTGCGAAAAATTTCATTGTATGGATGAATAAAGTTGTGATGAATGATAACTTGAAGATGAATAATGTTTAAGAGTAGGTGATGGTCGTAATAGTGTAGTGAAGCACATGTTAGTATGATGAATATGGGGGAGAATAGTGATGCCCCCGTGTATAGATGATAAGGTTCATTTATATAAGACCCCTCAAGTCAAGAATGAACCGTAAAGTAAGAGTGTGTCATCGGAAATGATTCGATAATGTGTACTAGATGAATCGAGAAAGCACGTGAAGAGAGGTTCTTATTGTAATAGATCCCTCAATAGTCATGTAAGAACTGTAAGAACATGAGTGTGTCATCGGGGGGTAAGGTGATAGAAATCACCTACCAAAGACCAAGCCGACATGAAGCGATGGAAGCATGTGGAATGAAAGAAGCATGAGTGTATGAGCCAAACTGAATGTCATGTGGAGTGGTGCCAATGATGGGTGAAGCGGTGGTGGGAAGTGCAAATTTTGAGGGCTATGGAAGCCAATGTGTAACATGAGCATGATGATATGGTGCAGCAATGGATGCATGAGATGGAGAGAGCACATGAGTAACTACCTACATCGATGGATGAGAAATGACCTTAGAACTAGATGAAGGAGATAACTCAACCAAAGTAACAACATGCATACAAGGGAGTGGAGAGATAGGCCTCTCACGAGAGTGAGAACCAAAGGAAATGACCCCCTTATCTTCTAATTATTTCAAGCGATCATGGAGGGTGTAACAATCATTGTCCCTATGGCCATTGATATGATGATAGTTGCAATAGGGTCTATTACGCTAGCATTGCAATAGATGTGGTGGATGGTGCTAATTAGAAGTTAAGTTGATTTAACGCTTGTCAAGTAAGGCACATAACACATCATGAGGTCTAGCGTGATTCAAAAATGTAGTGATCCACACAAAATAGATGTAGGAATATGAGGTGTGGCTTGATGTAGAGTAGGAGATGAATGACGTTTATGCAATGGAGTAGATTGAACTTGTTTGTGAGGTGGAGGAGGTAGAGACTCAGTGTAGGACACTCAACAAATGGAAGTGGAGAAGAACTAGATAATGTAGCAATAATAATAATAGGAGGAGGATCTATAACATGTGTTGTAATGAGGTCTTGTTCTTGATCAATGACCATATATCATAAAAGCATGGATGATTCACATGTGTCATATTGGAATCGTTGTTTTAAGATAGGAATAAAACCATGATAGAAAGTAAATTGCTTCTCTAAGTCAATAGGCTGAAATACTAGATGTAAGTATTGAATCATAAAATGTAATCCCGACAAGTTCTACCTTGCCCTAATGTAAGCTAAGTAAATGATCATATGTGACTCTACACCGTTGTTTACTATGAATCTATAAAGAAAAGCTTCTTCAATCTCACAATAGGGACTAATAAATCCAAAGGGTAGATGTGTGTACCATTGGAGAGTGTCATTTGTGAGACTATGAAAAAAGGCTTTAAGTAACATTCAATCTTTAGAATGTGAAGCTATAGCCATACAAAGAATGCTTGAGATGAAAGTATGGATTTCCAGTACCATCAAAACATGAAAATGTGGGCATAAAAAAATCCTTAGGAAATGTTGAGTTGTGAATATTTTTGGGAATAGGATTTCCATGAAATGAGTTATTAGCAATGGAAGTGTACTAACCCTTACTTTCTAATGTGAGAGATTGGAACCGAGGCTATAAGTGTCCAACAAAAATGTATGAGAGACAAGGATATCCTATGAAGGAATATTAGAGGATAGCAACAACATGTTAAACAATTTGCAATTTTCTATTATGAGTAATCATAGGATTATCAAGAGGAGACATAAGAGATTCCGATTCTAAGGGCATAATATATGTTGGCTCTGAAGAAGTAATAGGTGGAAAAGGACATGGAACATCCATAGAAGTAGTAGGACTAGCATCGGAAACATCCCTAGGAGATGAAATGATAGATGGAGATGATGTGATAGGAGGATATGAACTAATAGATGAAGATGAAGTGATAGGAGGAGATGAACTAATATATGGAGATGAATTGATATGAGGAGATGAACTAATAAATGAAGATGAATCATGTATGGTATTAGATACAATCTTAGAAGAAGATAACAAAGTGGAGCAGAGATTCGCATTCACTAGTATGCAAAGAAGTAAAATCTTGACTATCAAATGTTTCATCGAAATCAAACAAAGATTCAGATAGAAGGATATCATTAAGCGTATCATCAACATAAAATGAAGGAGTAGGAGAACTAGTATGTGATGCATTATGAGAAGCATTTTCAGAAATAGAAGAAGTATGAGATGCAGCTAGAGTATCATCGTGACTAGTATGAGAATCATCATGAACATGTTTATTATCATCAAGACCAAGCATGAAATTGATAATAACATCATCTAAGTTTTCATTATAAATTTCAGGAGGAGTGTGGCTAACCGTATAACAAGGTGTGCAATGAGTAAAGCTCATAGGGCCAAAAACAATGCCAATGGAAGAATGCTCAAAGCTAGTAGGTATATTGCATTAGTTAGCTAAGAGTTATTGTTGAGTATCATCTAGATTTAGTAACATTACGATATTAGGTAAAGCAAGCTCAGTTATGGTTGATTTATCATAGATGGGATTGATACTCACATGAGGCATGATTAACCAAGAAGGAAAAGAGCTATCCTTAGCCATTAGGGTTTTAGTGGATCCTAGGAAAATAGTTCTAAGCTATGGGTTCACCAAAATGATTCAATAAAATTTGATTATTTTATTAAAATCTCAAACTACAGAACTGTTGTAAATGAAATACATTGAAATATGAATGCTAAACAATTTATTTAATTTTATTAATGAAAGGAAATAAGAGGGATAAGGTACTTACCTTGATTTTTCTTACCTCATAGTGATTTGGGACTGAGCAGTGTGATGAAATAGAAGAGAAAACCATCACAACGAACCACAAAAAAGTGCAACAAAGGTGGAACCAACTAGACTGGGGTGCCTGGAGAGGGATGGAGGCGTATGGGGCACTCTGGTTTGGTTTTTGGGTGCCTTGGTTTGCCAAAAATGTCGAAACCTAGTTTTGATATGGTCACTAGGGTTTTGTACTTGTTCATCTTTTGTCGCGTGTATGTCGCACTTGGATCGCCGAGGTACTTGTAAACTTGCAATGAAGAAAACACCTACAAAACCCTCAAATAGACATCAAATCCTAAAAAATGCAAAATGAGGGGTCAGATTGTCCTCAGCCACCATAATGGTGGACTTACAATTGAACACCGGAGTGCATTCCACTCCAATGTAGTTTTGTGTGCTTGTGTGTGCAATAGTGCTCCTAGGTCTCCTTGCGCCAACGACTACAATATAACGGGAAATAGCTAGATAAAAATGAAAATGTGTGGATGTAATATAATGAAATCCCCTTCCTATGTAGTGTGTATGTAGAGTAATAGCCCAAATGCAGTCCCTTTCTCTATGTAGATAGCTAGCCCTTGATAAGAATAGTCCACCCATATAATGGTATGTATGTTGTGTTTATATAGGGATCTCTTGTTCGAATTTCAACACTAATGACCCGACATGCCGACTAGTACCTCGGAGATGAGAGGGAAAATGAAAAGACCGACCTCAAATGTCAAAAATAAGATCAAACATAAAGAGGATAGGGGTGCCTGGATGGGCAAGAGCGCCTGATGCTACTATCCATCCCTAGGCGCTAGTGTCCAGAGACAAGTGACGACAAATGAGTGAGCCCTAACATACATGGATCATTGAGACTGACCGAAATTGTGTGTATGAGTGATAAGTGTGAAAGATAAAAGCAATAAAGACTAACAAGACATGTGGATGGAATATGGAATAGGTCATTAGTGAATAATTTTCTTATGCAAGATCCATATATAAAATAACATACTTGACAAAGATAATAATAGTAGTAAGTACGTGAATTTGTGTCTAAAATCACTAACTTGACATAGATGAAGACTAAATTTGAGGATAAATTCAAAACAAATGAATATGATCAAGCTTTTCTCACATAATGGTCTCGATTGAAGAAGGAACCAAACGAGGATATGAGGGATTTTATATCCAAATTCAACAGTTGGTTTATGAAATTCTCGAAGCTACAAGGCCTACTAAAGGTAATCAATTGAGGTGTTTTACAAATGCCCGATTACCGAAAGTTGAATTCATTCTTAGGAGATATCAATCTAATACCCTAGATGAGGCCCAAGAACTTACAATGGATATAGAATATGAGCTCATCGTGCGAAAAAAATTAGGAAAGGTTCAAACATGTTGGTTGGATATTTTGTCGGGGAAAAAATATGAAGTTCAACCATAGTACATGGGACAAAGTCCCTCCTCAAATAAAGGGGAGGTGCCCTATTTATGACTATTATAAAAGCACAAATAATATTTATATTATTTACACTAGTCTTATCATTTGGGGTTGGGATCTCATCCCAAGATATTTATTTAATTTATAGAAAGGAATAAATAAAGGAAGGAAGAGACTAGAGGTGAATATTAAGAACAAGAAGTTCAAGAAGAGAGTAAAGGAAGCGTGCTCTTTCCTGGAAAATGTAGATCTGGAGATAGTAACACGTGAGATAAAATAGTAATCAAATGATGAAGATACAATATACCATATACTTGAACTTAAAGAATCATATAATGCATTGAATGTAAGAACAATACCTTAAAATAAGAAAATAATACCACAACACAAAGTTTGTAATATATTTCTTATATTCTTCAATGTAAAGATTGAAAACACAAATTTTTTCTCTCTTTTCAACTCCAAGATCTATGATATTATTGCAAAAATATCCAACCCTTAATAATGCCACAACATTTTACATTTATAGAGAAGGGGAGGAGAGAAACAGGAAACAATTTGGATTGCATGCTAAAAATAACAAATACATATTAATAGTCCATTTTATTGGTTCTCAAAAATGACCCAATCAACTTGAAAACCTAAAAGATGTTTCAACATTACAAAAATGACATGTTCGATGAAAAATTAAATGACGTAATCAAGCCATCAATCAGATTTGTCTTTTTCTTCCTCGACTCAAATTGCTTTTAGGAAATTCTTAGAACTTCTTAATCATCTCTTGCGTTTCTCTCTCATCTAACCCACATGAGTATCGATTCGAACATTGCAAGTCTCAAACACGTTTCCCATCTTTCCCGGAAGCTTATGATATGTTTGTATAAATTTGGACAAGCTACTTAGAGCGTTTTCACTAAAATTAACTTGTCAATAGCTCCCATGCAGAAAAATTCTTCAACTGATAACTCTGTTGTTAGAAGAACAATGGACCTGGGGGTGAATCAGTTCTACAAATAATTAAATTCATTTCACATCACATACATTCATTATTTCATTCATCCATTTACCATTCATAACCATATATACACATTAGGTGTATATTAAGCATTCACAACAACATGAAACAAAGAAGAAGACACATGAACACCATATATAAGTGGGAAGCCCTCTTGGGAAATAAAACCCATAGATCCTTTTCTGATATTACTCATAACAAATAAATTTAGTGAATCACCAAATTCCCAAGGAGCAACAACCCATAGTTTAGTAGAGTACTAACCCTACAAGGAGCACCAACACCTAATTTAGTGAAACACCCACTCCATAAGGAGGATAAAACCCCCTAAGATAACTAAGCACCAACTCAGCCACTTGATGATGATTATATCTAAATTTTGTTTCTGCCACAACTAATGGAGATCTCTAATTCAACTCATAACTTCACTTTCAATCCCTCATCCCTCTAGCTCATTTTTTCTTCCTATTTCACACCTTGTCTTAGCTTTAAAATATTGCTCACATGCTCTCTTTCCTTACTCAAAGTGTATAAAACTTCTCCAACCTTTAGATCATGCATTCATACCTACTCACTCACACTAGGGTCACACTTTTCCCTCCAAGAGCACTAGTTCAAAAATGAACTCAACCTTTTCTTTTATATGTTTTTCTTCTTCCAAACACAAGATAGGTCGGTCTTATACCTTTATATTGAACAATAAAAATTAAAATCATCCCAAAAAAATCATTAAAATGATCACATATAACCCATATAGGTCGGTAATGCCCAAAACTACTCATTTTGTACAAAACAGGCTCAAAACCCCATCACTAGGATGAGTAAAATCCACTAACACCAAAACCATGATTATTCAAGCTCCAAAATTCATAAAACATGAGTAATATGAATTATAAGCATAATACATGGTTGAAAAATTTCTTGGACCAATCAAATAATTCATAACATAAGCCAAAAGGCTCATATCTTTCATCAAACAATTGTTTCCAACACACTGTCTTCACTTTTGAGCATCAAGCACACTCCAAATAAACTAGACTATGGCATGTATGAATTTTTATAATCCTAAGAAAATGTACATAAAATCCATGTAAGTTATATCTCATGGAACATCCACGTGTTCAATCCACAACTACTTTCCTCTTCTCCAAATCATGTTTCCTAGAAACCTGTTTTGCAAAATCAACTGGTTTGCACCATTTCTACCACTTCCAATACCTTAAAATGACTTCAATATGAAAAAATTCATCCCTATTCAATCTCCAGGTGATAACAAACATCAAATTAATCATCTCATGCATCATTCACTTCATTCTTTTAGCTTGAGAAATCCCGTCCGAAAATTCATCTATCTTCTTCATAAATAGACCGAAAAAAGAAATCATACCAAATCATCAAGACAATAAATAAATCATTAGAAATACCTATGAATCCTATTTATATAACATATTATAACTCCTTCCAAATCAAAGTGTAAGGTCTTCAACTAGATTCATCTTTGCAAACCGCTTCTTAAGCCGTCTAGGACTCAAAACGGCTTTGAGCTCAACTTGCTCCATCACTCCAAAATCACTTCCACACTTGAAAAAATAATGGAACACAATTAGACATGAATTTTAAGCACTCAAAACCTTCACTAAGAAATAAAAATCATAATCATCACTTTGTACCTCATGAAGCCATTCAACACCCTACTAGATCAAACATCCTCCATATTTGACCCTCAAATAACAAGTCATAACTTATGCATACCATATCAAAAAAAAAAATTGATATACCATTGGAAATATATTTGAACCAGAATCACAAAAAAACTTGAATGGAGTCCTAACTCCTCTTAGTAGCTCTTACAATGTCAATTTTACCACAGATTTCTCCAAATTGCCCCAAAAACCAGTCTTCATAAATATGGCACATTTTTTAATTTAGAAGCATAACCATGGCCTGAAACCTTTATAAAAATATAGAAAAATCAGGGTATAAAAATGTCAATTTATTCATCACTTTCTTTGGAGAACTTTTCCACAAACCAAAATTCTTCAGAAACAAGCCATTTCAGATGGGGTGCACATACTTTATTACATGCTTTAATATACATTTCTAGAAATCTAGAGGAGTCCTATACAACATCCAATCATCATTTTGTATAACCAATAAAAACTAGGTTGGTATACTCAATCTTCTCAAGGTCACTCTTAGCTAGGGTTTCAAACCACTTTACCTTGTTAACGATCATTCATAAAAATGTGATGATCAAACCACCGATTAGTTTTTTTAAACCTTCATAAATAAAATAATAAGATATGCCAAATATATTAGGTCCCCATGAAAATAATACAATCCACAACGAGAATCAGAAGGTCCACTTTTTCTTCAAAATCACACTATAACTTACCCAATTTTTCCAAAACTTGCATATCTTCCAAAATCTTCTTCAGAATGACCTGAAGTTTGTCATGAAGCATCATGACAACATTTTGTAGCTTTCTATGCTCACCATATAGACTAAATATTCCTAGAACTCTCTAACCAATCTCATTTTCCCATGCTTACCTACATGTTTCTCACTGTTTGCTTCCCAAGGACCCCATATAAGCACTGAATCACTTAATACCAACCTAAAACTCACCATACACCTCAGGAACATTGCCACCATGTTTCTACCATGCTCTAACACGAGTGATTGGGTCCAAATCTCACACCCCCATTTCATTCTACATGCTCCACAAACTAAGAGTAGGCTTGGAATGACCCAACTCAACACTAACAAACCATGGATTGACCATGATGACCTCATTAAAAACCTTAGACACTCTTGACATAGCATACATGTTAACCCTTTACGTTACCTTTAACGGAAGGATAGTTTTAAAAAATTTCTAGCTTTCCATGAATTTTTCTTGCCTAAATGTTTTCAAGAAATTCAAATTTTTCTAAACTCCAAAATTCGACTTTAGATTTAGTAGGTTCTCTCATTTTAGGTTTCCTATCGAGTGCAAAATGAAAATTTGTTTGAAGTTTCGAACTCGAAAGACCGAAGTTCAAATTTTAGAACTTCAAAGCTTTCGGGTTTTGGAGTTTTTCCTAGTATTTTCATTTATTTTCACTTTCGCTTTCAAACTCAAAGACCGAAGTTCCCTAATTTTGGAACTTCAGCTTTCAGTTTCAAAGTCTCACTTCACACCTCGAGCTAGTTTCATCCTCGAGTTCTCAAGTTCTGAAACACCAAAGTTCTGAAATTTCATAACTTCGGTCTTTTGGGTTTTGGACTTTCGAGGTGGAAATTTCGACCCTCTTTGAACGCGTTGAATTTCCAACTACTCGCACGTGTCGGCTTCCGGGCATTAATTTCAGGGTTACCTATATAAACTTGAATTTTCACCTGTCATTTTCACCTAGATTTCACTCTGACACCTTGATTTTACCGCACTATATCCTACTTTTTAGGCATCACTTTCGAGGTAAATTTTGGGTTGATTTATTCTTTTCGTTGTTTGTTTTCGTTTCTTTTCTATATGTTCTTGTCTTACATAAAGCTCCTACCATCCACTATTTGTTTTTAATCTCTTTAATTATGTCATTTGTTTATTTTTTCAATACTACAAGCTTCAATTTATGCAAGCATCTAGTCTGCTTAAATCCAAGGATTTTACAAAAGTCTCCTTTTCGATCTTCTAATGCTTAATCTTCGAGTTAGCAAGTTTTTAGAAATTTTAGCTTTCGACTTTCGAGGTCTCACGTTTTGGAACCGTGCCTTTCGATTTTTAAAAGTGTGATTTTTGGGTTTTCGTGAGGTCTAATTTTTGGAACTGTAGGGAGTTCGAATTTCGTAGATTTGTATTTCGAGTTGAAGCATTTTCAAAGTTTTTTTTTCGACTTTCTGGACTTGGGTATTTTGAAGTCTTTAAGGGTATTCCATAAAATTTTCAAATATCAATCGATTCTCAACCCCGAATTCATGTCAACTTCTTCATCAAAAGGTAAGGGAAAAGTGAAGTATACATTCTTAGGGGTTGCTCCTCACTCATGCTTGTCTTTGGATTTGGGAAACATTGGAGACATTGATCTGCGAGAGGGTGGATATGCCAGTGCACTCGGGAAAGGTTAAAGGCCCCTAATAAGAAATCTTGGATGCAAGCCATATTTGACAGTGGGCTTGCTCTCGATGCCAGTTTTCCTTCATCCATTCATTACCTTGAGTTTGTCTTGGCTATATTAGATCACTTTGATAAGGCTTCTAAATCAGTAAAATATGTTGATGACAAGGTCGTGATTAGACTGGACACTATTTTTTCAAATATTTATTCAAACTTCCAAATGTTGAAGAATATGCAATCTAGAGGCTATAATTGAACATTGGGATAAGGAAACTGAACTATGCACAAAGATCATGACGAAGAGTTATTTAGCCAAGAATGTTACAAAGCTTCCCAAAACATTGTTCCACTCAGACTTTATCCAGGAAGTCAATGACCTTATTGTGCTTTTGAGTAGAGTTTCGGTCTCGCTTTGGTGAAATAATTTCAAGAATGGATGTTCCTTTACATTGCTACTATCAAGAAGAATAAGGAGTTCATACGATGGGGAGAACATATCAACAGTTCAATTTGTTTTCAATTGGGAAATGTCTTGACTTCAAAAAACTTATTCATGAATTCCTTCCTTGTCTATGTGGCAGCTACCATGGGAGAATTCAATGGGTTGAATACAAAGGGTGTTAGAAGTGTTTCACAAATTTATGAGTTTTATCCTCAACTTACAATGGAAGAAGGAAATAAAAATTTCCGTAGAGTTAATGATGCCTTTTTGTTGTCCTCCTTTATTGTTTTGATAAGAATTTGTATAATCGAAGAATTTTTGATGAAGCTTTCAAAGAGGTAAGGGAATGGGGATCCATCTATCTTCAATTCCCAACATTCACATACATCAGGGTTCCAGGTTTCCTCGGTTCCCCTAATAAATTACCAAGATGTCCTACTGATAAACAGGTCTTGTTAGAATTGGTTCAAAAATTATTAGATTATCATAACATTTAAAATAAATGATATAAGGTGGGAGTCCAGCCATATTTCAATTGGAAGATATACTTATGATAGTATTTACAAGGAAAATAATATGGATGGAGAAATGTCTGAAGTTACCTTGCAAACTTTCCATCCCAAAACTAACTTTGATTACTGGGGTAAGTTCAATGAGACAGGATTGGCTAATTCTCACGTTCCTCAGTTGGAAGATATTTGGATTCATTGTCGAGATGAGGTTATCATTAGACAATGAGAATATGAAAGGTTGACCTTGGATGAAGTTAAATAGTTTGGTATCGCAGATGTTCCGGAAGGAATGGAGGATGACGATGAAGTGTTGGATCCAATTTACAAGAACAATAATGTTGCTAATCAACCTTTTCCATGGATTGATTGGTACCAAGAGGAATGTTGTAATACTAAGGAAAGGGCGGGGCCCATTTTACAAAGGACATATGATTGGTTAGCTACCTTGGGAATCTCACCCAAAGGGTCAGATCAACCTATAAGAATAGAATCCCAACCAACACTAAGTCTCCCTACACCTCCAAAAGGTAAGAGGTCTACCCATAAGGCCACTACAACTCCAAGGAAGATCTCATTTGTTGTTGGAAGTTCCTCTCTTGCAAAAGTCCCTACTACCAAGGTTGTGTCCTTTACAACACAAGTATCTGAAGTTGTTGAAGTTAGTGATTCTCTAGTTGTATCACAAGGTTTACCACCCCTTCTTCACTACCATTGTCACCATCTTTAGCTCCACTTCCTCCATCATTATCTACTTCCCCTCCGCTCATCTCTGCTTTTCTATCTCCATCTATGCCCCAAGTTTTTTCATCCCTTCTTGTTCTCACAATAGGAGAAATGATTGGGTCTCCCTGCTTCCACTCCACTTTCACAAAGAACTCCCATTTCCTTCCATTTCCATTTCCAGCCCCATTTCATCTACTCCTAAAGCTATTCTAACTCCTACGCCATCTATCATTACCACCTCCATTTCATTTTCAATCACACCACCAGCCTGCTTTTTATCCAAGACTTCAAATTCAGCTATAATCATGCCACTTTCATCCGCATATGATATATCCGATTGCCTATATCACCAAACCCCAATGTAAAAAAATAAGGTGCCCCTCGTAGATGTGATTGATTTGAGCGTGCTGGAACCTACTTAGAAGAGACATGCCAAATGGCCTAGAATTGTCTCTAACTTATTAGTAAGCCATCAGGAGAAAGGTTTATGGAGATAGCCACCGCACTTGGTGAAGGAAAAACCAAAGAGACCATTACTACAAAAAATAATAAAATGTATAGGTTTTCATTGGGAAAGGCAACACATGAGGGTACAATACAAGATGTTCAAACGGCCCTTGGGAATTTGTTAGAAAGGTATGACAAAGATAAAGCCTCGTATGATAGAAAAGTGACAGCGAGCATAAAAATCGACAAGTAACCTTTCTCTGTACCCGACCTCCCGAGGTCGTACCGAGACATCCGGTGGTTTGAAATGTGGGTGACTTAGATGATAGTCACACCTAGGATGATGGCTAATTTTTTATGATAGAAAAGTGACAGGCGAGGATGAGAATCGACAAGTAACTTTCCTCCGCACCCGACCTCCCAAGGTCATGTCGAGACAACCGGTTGTTTGAAATGTGTATGGCTAACTATAGGAGGATCAATGACTAAGATCTGGTAGTGTGATCTCCTGGTAGCTGAATTGACAAAGGGGAGATTTAGAGGCTATGAACGGGTAGCGTAAATTCCCTATGGTTTGTTCTCCTAACTTGGATCTTAATATTAATCTAGTTTGAAGTTTCTGAATTAACTTAAACTGAAAATAGCAATCTATGTTGTTGCTGACAGGGAAACTAATCTAAACAAAACAAAAGATTGAAACATTACAATCACAAACAACATTTACAATATTTCTATACTAAAACTAAACAAGCGAAATAACCTGACGTGATTATTCACTTGTGCAAATGTGTGAATCTAGATGAAAAAACAACTAATTAATTCAATTGAAAACCTTGAATTTTACCTCTAAGTGAGGAACAAATCGTAGCTTCTCATAAACTATCATTCCCCATGATTCCTTAGAAATATTGAAGGTGAGATTTAATTGAAATGAAATGATTCACTACTCTATTTGATATGATGTAATTACAACTTCGACAATTCAAACTTGGAATTTACATAAGAGGAAAATCCAATTGTATTGTAGTTTGTCCCCTCACAGTGATCTCTTTGTTCCTACGTGTTCTTGTGAATCCATAAAAGTGGGAATGTAACAATGGCAGTAGGAGAAGGTATTCGAACAATGCGCACTTGGATGTAAACTGAACGGAATGCAAGTAGGAGAGGGATAACGCAAGAGAACATATCTTGGCTATGTAATTCCCAACAGGATTATTGCAGGGATACAACACAAACACACCAAAAACTCTAGGATCTATACTTCTTGTGGCAAGACAGTGATCTAAAAATCTAAGGAGAATCAAGGTTCTCAACTGAACTAAATTTGAACTTAGAACTAAAATGTTTTATACTAAACTAGATGTTTGAGAAAAACAATGGAATAAGCTGAAACAAGAGAGATCAAGTGATCTCTAAATCGAAAGAAGGAGAGGAGACTTTAAATGAGAGGCTAAGAACTGAATTCTTTGAGACAAGAATCTAGATATTAAGAACTCGAGGGACTTTCGGACACACTAAATGATAAATCATAGAGAGAGAGGGGATGGCAGTAGTACTTCAAACAATGGACAATAACAACTTCAAAGAAACACAACGAATTACAAGTAGGAGAGGGATGACGCAAGTGAACTAAGCTTGGCCTATGCAATTCCTAAAGATGATCGTTGTAGGTATACAATAAGGTGTAATTGAAATTTCAAGGTTCTAGTCTATGCTAGCAGGATTATTCTATGAAACTAGGACCTTTTCAATTAAATTACTCGAATGTATAATAATGAAGTGATTCATAAAAAATATGGGGAGAGACAAGAAAAGAAATCCTCGTTGAAAGGCCTCCTAGACTTAAGTGCAAACATGATATTTATAGCATTTGCAATCACTAGAAGACAAGTTTGAATTGAAATCTTCTACCATTTAAAAATGGAGAATTACTATTACAAAGTGGCTGGAAACTTTAAACAAAGTAGAAGCGGTTGAGAGTTGCAAGTGCAACTTGATTTTTCACGTCGACGAGTGTGTCGGAAGGTTCTGGAAAATGCGGGTAGGATCACTTTTAGCGCGCGGCGGTGGTTTCAGACCGCTACCCCGTCTCCGGTGGCGGTCCTAACACTAAAGACCAAAATGCCAGGAAAAGAGGAAAGAAGTTAGAACAAAGCATGCAAAGGATGGATAAGGTATTTTCGATGCAAATGTATACTCGGTGCACTTTTTGGATTCCGAACACCTTGCGAAGAGATATGAATCATCATTGGGGTTTTTGTAACCTCTTTAATAGTGTAGTACATACAATTTTGGGTATGTACATATTGCCCCCTTGGAGAAACATTTTAGCCATGAAGGGGCATAAAATGGTGGATCTGAGTATGGTGTTCCCAAAATGGGGAGTTAGAAGCTATACCTGATACACCCGTGTGTCGAAATGTTATCATCTCTGGACTCCCGCTATCTGCAAAACGAAAAGAGGACTCAAGTGCAGATAGATATAGAAAACTGGAAAATAAGTATTTAACTGTGAAATGACAAAAGGACTTACCATTTACGCTAGGATAAGAACTTACCTCCGTCGCTCTCAACTCGTGAAACTATTCATTTACACATATTGATTTGATGATTTTTGAGCTTTGGGGCCCACAAAGACCATTTTCGACGAGAGTGTAGCCAAACATTCGTTGCGAGATCGTGATCATGCCTCCGAGAGTGGGAGATCGACCCGTGAAGTCTCGGGTTAGCTTTTCTCAATCATTTATTTTTAAACCTAAAATATAAAAATGTTGAAATATTTGTCTAAGAGGGGTTATTTTTGAAAATGTTTGTGTTAAATGAGTCTCCTGGGGGCATAGGGTAGGCTTTTGTTTTCTCAAAAATAGGGTTTTTATTTTTTTTCTTGATCTTTTTAGGGATTTAGATCCGTACGCCGATTCAAAGACAGGACCGTCACCCCGCACAAAGCGGCGGTCATGGGACCGCCACCCAATGATGGCGGTGGTTGCAGACCGCGCCCCGATCGGAGTGGCGGTCACGATGAATCGCGCCCAACAGGGACGGCGGTTCGGACTGAAAGTAAAAGATAGTCATAATAGTTAATTTTTTTGCATTTTTAGTATTTTGCTATGTTTTTGATGAGCTTGTTTATTGGATTGTGTTACTAACTTGCTCTTTTTCTTTGTTTTGGGTGGATGCAGAAGAAGGAGGAGTATATATGGTGGAGTAGAGAGAGGGAGTGTGATTAGCTCCCACCAAAGTGTTAGACATATTGACCGAGGCAGAGCAAGATACTCTTCAGAGGGCCGGTATCTTGAGAATTTCATGGGTTCCTCATGTTACTCCTTTTAGTCACATATTATGTAAGTTATTCTCCTATTGGGATGCAGACCGGAACACTTTCCGATTACCAAGTGTTACGGGTGAGTGGACTATCACCCTGGAGGATGTTTATCATATATTAGGGGTTCTGATTCTTGGGAGGTAGCTTTCTCTTAAGACAACAGGATCCAGGTCTTAGATGATTTAGTGGGCTACCTATATGGGGATGTTGTTGTCTCCTTTGGCTCGAAGAAGGGGGTGAAGGTCCGATCCATTGTTGCTTTGCTCCTATCCCCACCATCCGTAAGGCCATCATGGGTATCCTGGCCTCACGGTTGATTGGGGATAAGGGAGGAGACACTCTGTTATATTTGTTGGGCTCCCGTGATTACATAGATTGATGCCCATGGCCGTATTTATGCTTGGGGAGTTCATATTCTTGGGACCACATACCATGATCTCATGCACAGGTGGTTAGATTATAGGGCGATCTTTGAGTCACCCTACTCTGGTTATGAGTTGGGTGTATGCGCGTATCGTCCCCTACGGGAGGGGTGTGCTAACAGAGGATCTAGAGGCTATTAGGGTAGTGAAGTGGATGGGGATGTCAGTACTTAGGACACCACATCAGCCAGTGGCTTCACTGACTACTGCAGATATGGAGGCTACTCCTTATTAGGCCATGATAGGATTATGGGGGTAGGAGGTGCTTACATTGGTTCCCTTCTCTACCAAAATTCATTTGGTGGACAAGATAGGGAGAGTGGAGATCTACCCATTTGATCGAGTCCCTCAGCAGTTTGGCCTCCCTTATATTTATATGCTTCCTCTAGTGGGGTTTGTGTACATGACTATTCGTGAGGCCCGAGGAGGTCCTAGAGGAGATTGATGTTAGACCACGGTTACTCCCGGAGTACCTATCGCAGCTTAGGCGAGTGGTTCGTGCATGAGGGCAACTAGTGCTCCTCAAGCACCCTTACTTCAGATTAGGGCCACTCCTGCTCACTATGGAGAGGAGATGAGCCCATTGATGTGGACTCAGACTCTGAGGAGTTCATGAGAGGAGATTGAGGAGGAGATGATGGGAGAGGGGATTGAGGTGAGGCCGGTGGGGTGGCCCAGGGGAACGAAAGTGATTTTGAGTGGCATGACACTCAGGATATCTTGAGGGCGGAGAGGGTGGAGGCGAGTGTAGAGAAGGAGACCTTGGTCTCGGATTCTTGGGATATTGAGGGAGGTGACTAGTCCATGGTAGGACATCATTTTGTCCCAGGTTTTGGGGAGGTTCCGCATCAAGAACAATGTCGTGGCAGTGGCCGACCCCTAGAGACCCTACCTGGATGCCCGAAGATCCGAGTGAGTTAGCACTCTTCTCTCGACCTTGTTATCTAGAGATGTTAGTTGATATTTATTTTTGTTCTTTTTTGTTTTTGACTTGTTTTTGGTGATTTTCTAACTTGTCGTTTTCCTTTCTAATTGCAACGATCACATAAGATCTAATTTGTTGGGTGTGTGCAGACATCCTGTTGATCCCTTTAGGGAAGACTTAGGCTTAACTCACTGAGCACGTAGGAGAGCCTTGAGCAAGATTGGTAGACACACTGATGTGTTTGCACCTGTCTAGAAGGTGACAGAGGCATGGGTAGCTCTTCGTACCCAAGTTGCAAGGTATGAGGCTGCCAAGAGAGTGATGAGGCAGAGCCATTCTCATAGTGAGACCATGCCCATGGTGGTTGCCACCATGATCAATCCCACCATTCAATGCATTCTCGAACCGTAGCCACAACATGAGTCCTAGGTGCGATTGTGTGCCATTTTTGAGGGGTCCCACATGGACCGAAAGGCCATTTGGTCCTTTGTAGTGATTTTACCGTATATTTATATGAGTTGTTTTGTATTTTTGGGCTCATTGAGCATTTTTACCATGCCTAGTGCATGATGGCATTGTATGTAAAACATGATTACTACACACACACACGCACGCGCGCGCGCATATATGTATCTCTCTCTTTTGGATTCATATCTTCTTTGTATCCAGAGTTTTGTGGTTTGTTTCTCATGTGTACACTAGATGCTTTAGAATATTTGGTTTTATATGCTTTTCGAGAATGTATGCAATGGATGACAAGTGATAACAAATGCTTGAACAAAATGTTTTCTTTTTGTTTGTTTTTGTAATGCTTGATATGTGATAATGTAAACATATTGTGTTACTAAACCTTTGACTTCTTTTAGCAATGTTCGTTGCTTATTCTTATTTTGGCAAAATGTGATGATAATGAGATGAAATTTCCCCATTCCTAACTCCACGCAACTAGTAAGATGCAATGCAGGGCTCAACACCAAAAGCTAGAAAGGGTGTAAGTTGTATGAATTTATTGAATGGTGAGTGATGAGAAAAAGATAAAGTTTTGACGGAAACCAAATTTGAGCCTATGCACTTACCTTACTCAAACCTACTACATAGTTTAGCATGCAACTTACTTTCTAGTTTATATAGACTTAGATCTTATAGATGGAAATTTGGTCGACAAAATTTGGTTTTGAGGATTTGATCTCTTTGGAACTTGGATGCTTAATTTCACTTTTCACAATACACTTTGTTTTGAACTTAAAATACTAAGATTCATTAATTTGCATGAATGGACCCCCTACGCCCGCCCCATGCTACTAGTAAGAAGTATGGGTTTATCACCGAAGGCAAGACATAGGTGAGTAAGGGGCACTTCTTTCCTTTCCCAACCTTACACCACTAGTAAGAGATGCAGGCTCATCACCGAAGGTTGGTAGGGAAAGAAGTGTGTAAAATAAAATATTTTGTTTGTTTAGTATTTTTTATTCAATTTGACTTGACATTTCTGATTTGTGATTTTGGAGTATCCTTGTTTCAAGAGATATAAGAGGGATATATGTGACACCAAGAAGCTTCTAGAACAGATTGTAGGTAAGAACAACTTTAACTTAGTAAAAGAAAATGAGTATGACCAAGTATGCAAGCCTTGGTATGGTTTTTGTCAAGATTTTGCCTGTTGTATTGATGAGATGATTTCGAAACCATTTGATGATATTATCAAAATTGAAGAGATATGATTTGAATGTTTTGCCAATATTTTCAAAAGCTTGTAATAAATTTCTTAAGAATAAATTCCTTGACCACAAAATTTATGAAATGAGTGAACAGAATGAACTAAATGGGAGGTAAATGCAATGCAGATGAACATATTATACAAATGGTGGTGCTGATAACCTATGCATAAAACCATTTAAGATGCAAGGAATTGACAGTTTCATTGAATTCCTCACCTTCTAGTGTACACAAGAGATACACATTGTTTCCATAGTCCTTCATGACTCGGTATGGGCCCAACCACTTGGGCTGAAATTTCCTTCCTTCGCTGGTCTTCTTGTCAATCCGGCTATCTAGTCTCAAAACTAGATCTCCCTCGTATATTTCTCGTTCGTAGACCTTTTTGTTATACTTTGCAAATACATCCGGTTAGCATAGGCTCTATGCCGTTGTTCGGCATTTAACCTGGCCTCATCAAGGCTTTCTAGTTGAGAGAGTTGTGATTCTCTATAGGATTCTTCTCCTAAGATCCCTTGTAATGAATTAGAGACTAGGTATTTCAACCTCTATTAGTAGAACTGTACGCTTTAAATACCAATGAGAAAGGGGTTACACCTGTTGGTGTTCTTATTGATGTTCGATAGGCCCACAAGGTTGGGTATAATTTTAAATGCCAATTCCATTTGTTATCCTTAACCATTTTGAGGAAAATGGTTTTTAATGTTTTGTTTGTGGCCTCACTGTCCATTGGCTTGGGTGTAATAAAGAGAGGTCGTGTGATGGTTTATCTTGAATTTGTTGCATAACTCACAAACTCATCGTTCTTGAAGGATGTGCCATTGTTTGAGATAATGACTTGTGGGACACCATACCTGCAAATGATTTGATTTAGAATGAACTTACCAATTACGGAACCTGGTACGGTGGTAAGAGGCATAGCCTCTACCCATTTAGTAAAGTATTATGTGGCCGTGATTATAAAGTTATGGCCATATGTTGACAAGGGAGAGAATTTCCCTTTCAAGTCTAGACCCCATGTGGAAAAGGGCCATGGGGTTGTGATTGGTTGATGACCCTATGCCAACATGTTAATCTCATGGGAGAATTCTTGGCATTTATGGCATTTTCACACAAACTCTACTACGTCATGTTTTAGAGTGGGCCGAAGTAGCCCATTTGATGTATTTTGCAAGCGGTGGCATGGCCACCAAAGTGGCCTCCACATATCCCGTTATGGGATCCGTAAATAATCCTTTCAGATTCTTCGTGTTAACACATCTTAAAAGCATTTCGTCAAAGGCTCTACGATAGAGCACCTGTTCTAAAATAATGTATTTAGAAGCAATAATGCTTAACCACCTTCTTTGTTGTGATGTTTCCCCTTCTGGGTATGTGTGGTCTATGATGAAATTGACAATGTTAGTGTACCAAGGGCATACAGAGATAGGGGGCCTAGTTTCAAAAAAGTACACACACTCATTGGGAAAGTATAGATCTACTAGATCACCCCCATTCAATGGATTGTCAGCCAACCAGTCTGCAATGATTTGTCCCTTAACAGATTTCTGGTTTACAAATGTTAGTTCAAACTCTCCCATTAAGGTTATGAAACATCCGACCTTTTAAACAAAGATCCTTACGTGAGGAATGTCCACAAGTGATCTATCTTGACAATAACCCTTGTTTCTTGATTCAACATATAATGTCGTAAACGCTTTGTTGCAAAGACTATGGCAAGGCATTCCTTTTCTGCCTGTGTGTAACATGTCTCATAATCAAGCAATGTCCGACTAATGAAATAAATTACACATTCTCGTTTATCGTCATCTTCTTGAGACAACATGCAGGCTAGTGAAACATAAATAGCTTGTGAATACAAGATCAAAGGGTGATCTGATCTAGGCGGCATTAGTGTGGGATGATACGACAAGAATCGTTTAATCGCTTTAAAGGCCTTGTTGCATTCCTCCATCCAATCAATGCTATGATTCTTTTCCAATAAATTGTTGATTGGATGAACAACAAAGCTTAAGTTAGGGATGAACCTTAAGATTGCAACGAGTTTCCCAAGAAGAGATCCGGTACTAGAATCGTCGATGGTGGAATCATTTCAAGCACAAATGGATTTTACCGGGTCAACATCAATCCCTTGTGAAGATATAATATAACCTGACTTGCCTCTGTTACACCGAATACACATTTCTCTAGATTCAATGTGACGTCGTACTCAATTAAATATGAAAGAATGATACAGAGCACCTCTGGGTGATCGCAGTGCTTCCTAGCCTTGGTCAATAGGTCATCTATGTAGGATTCCATGATCTTATGAATAAGGTCATGGAATATGTATGTCATTACTCGTTGGTATGTGGTGCCAAAGCATTCTTAAGACCGAATGGCATGACAACATAATAGTAGGTTCCCCAAGGAGTTATAAACGTAGTTTTGGCTTGATCCTCTTTGGATATTTTGATTTGATTATATCCTAAAACCCATCCATGAGAGACAACAATTCAAATCCAGATTGTTGCATCAACAATAACATCGATGGATGGTAATGGGAAATCATCTTTGGGGCAAGCTTTGTTAATGTCCCAGAAGTCTATGCAAATACGGATATTTCCATTCTTTTTGAGAATGGGGATGATATTAGATACCCATTGTGAATAATCGACTGGCTTGATGAATCCCACCTGGAGAAGTTTCATTACTTCTTCTTTCACCATGAGGGCCACTTTTGGCTTCATGGGTCTCAACTTTTTCTTAATCGGTTTTGCATCCGGTTTGGTGACAAGATTGTGCACCACGATATGTGGTGTAATTCCCATCATTTCTTTGTAACTAAATGCGAAAGCGTTTTGATGTTCCTTGAGGATCTAGGTATGTATTTCTACCTCCTCTGGAGTTAATGAGGATCCCAGCTTCAAAATCTTTAATTCTTCCTTTGTTCCGATATTTCTATCAAGCATTCCCTCGATTAAGGAGGCATTACCCTCCTCAAACTCGGAGGGGTGGAGGTAGTTCCAAATTCCCTTCATTCTCTACCTCATAGATTTTGAGATTCTTTTTGGGGGAGATTCTATCATGGGATTTCCAAAATAGGAAGAGGAATATGGGATCAGGGAGAAATCAACCATGTGATGAGCGAGATGCAACTCTACATAGGCATTTAGATATTCAAGAGTCTCCCTATCACTGTCAGAGTGATCTAGGATGGTAAACTCATTCTCACTTCTACATGTGTCAATATTGGGTTTATTTGTACTTTATGAACCAAAGGTTTAGCACGAATTGACACCATGAAATATGTATCTTCTAACTTTCTGCTTGGAGTGAACCGTGAAGGTGAGGTTGCTACTTGAATCAACGAGGAGGTTTTTTTCTCACGCTGCACTTGCTTCGATTGATATGAAGTCAAATCCCATTGTTAGTTTTAGTCTTGTCGCTTTATAGAGTTGCAAGTGCTCGGCTCTAGTTTCATATACCTCGAGATAGTTGGTTTACAACTAATTATGAGTCTCTGAGCACTCTAATATTACCAACACCCATTTTTTTGTCTATGATAAAGCCAAGAAGGAGGGCTTCGTATTCAGCCCCATTATTTATGCATTCAAAGTTTAATTTGAAGGCAAAAGGTAGGACCTTTCCTTCAGAGAAGTAAGGATCACACCCGCCTAGCACCAAAATGACATCTTGCTCCATCAAAATGGAGAATCCAACAATAACTTGGAAAAATGGATGTTGGGATATTGTTTGTATCCTCTTCTTTTATCTCAGTGACCTCTACCATACAAACTTCATATGCAGGAATGGAACCAATTCCTAGGGTATGTCCTATACCCATAGAATCAAATGGCAGGAGAATAGGTAGATCTTTCTCCAGTAATTCAACAATTTTTCCGGTGGTTCCTAGTGAAACTGCTTTTCTATGACGATGGTCTCATCTTTGATTCTTTGGGACACCTTCGATTAAGTTCATGACTTCTAGTTCTATTGTAGGCACCAACTTTTCTTTTGGGTTTGGATTGATTGGTTTGTTGAGCTGATTTGTTGGGAGCTCGAATTCGAGTGGACGCTTGGTCTTTTCTTCAAATCTACTAGGTGTATGTTGAAAGATTTTGGGTCACCTTGCGCCATAAAGAATTTTCCCAGGTGTAAAAATCTTACTTCCTGGAATAACGTGGAAGGGATTTCCTTCATGCGATGTATCCATGGGCGACCGAGAATCATATTATAGTTGGTTTCCCGATCTATAATATAAAATTTGGTGAGGATTGTTTTGGGTCCTAAAGTGACCGGTAGTACTATAGTCCCGATTGAAGTTGCCTTAAGGTCGCTTTAATGTCCACTTAGGGTATTTCGTGTTGAGGAACAATTTGTTTCTCCATATCCTAGCTTTTGAAGAAAAGTGAAGGGGACTATGTTAACTGCTGCCCCATCATCAATCATTGCATGCTTAACATAATTGTTATAAATCCATACCTACAAATGCAAGGTTGGATCACCCCTACGTGTAATTTCAACGTCTCTGTTGGCATTTTTCTTATATCAAAGATAAACTCGGATCCCTATCTGGGTCTGCCCACAGGAGGATAGACGTCAAAGTCTACATGGTTTACTTGCGTTTCAGGAGGAGGAGTGATGTTGATCAAATGACCAAGACCTAGTGCTTCTAAGAGAGCAGCCCTACGAGTGGGAGAGTTCTTGATAAATCCAAAAGGAAATGTGAGAGAAGTTCTTTGTTAAGTTGTTAATCAAGTCGTAGGTGCCTACCGGTTTGCTAGTGTTTGTTGAATGTTGTCGGGTATTGATGGATAGGTTGGAATTGGATGAGAAGAGTAGTCATGTGTTCTTGTTATGGTTTCTACTTACAACTCGCTTTCTAACTCTACCACCCAACTATCTTCGTTTGTAGTCGAGTTCCTAATCGGGGTGTGCGGCCATGGATTTGATGAAGTCGAAGCTTTATGATTGTTATTTCTGTTATGACACCTTTGTTTGTCCGTTTGGATCTAACTGTTATTATTAAAACGATTCGAGAGAGGATCGTTGAAAATATTGAGAGGTGCATTTTGAGGGGAAACCGATCTCGTGTAGGTATTTGGCATGGTTGATGTAGAATTTTCCCATAAACATATCTATAAAGAGTTGTTTTTGATCTTCTGGTAAACGTTCCAAGAATTTGCTGTAATCGCGGAAAGTCCTAGTATCATGACCTCGGATTTTGTGGAAGCCACAATATAGATTGGGATTATAGTTCCATGGTTGTTGGTTTGAATCTGTTGTGGCCCAAAATTCTGATTGGGCTGTTGGTTGTTATAGTTGAAATTTTGAGGTTGTTGCCTTTGGTTTTGGTTTTGATATCCATCCGGGCCTTGGGAAGGGCCTTGTGACTGGATTTTTCATTGTTGTTGTTGTTGTGATGGAGGATGGTTAAAATCCACCGTATTGATTATTGGAGTAAAGTTATTATTACATTGATTGTTAGCGGGTACCAGGGTGTTCACAAGATTTGGTCTTTTGGGTTGATCAGTGACTCCATCTGTTGTAACCCCATAGTTTTTGTTAAGGATCTTGGGTCCTTGATTGGTTCTCTGAATATTGGGATAAGTCGTAGTGTTTTGATTGGGAAAGATTAATCTCCCGTTTGTTCTATATGTCTTACGACCGTTGTTTATTGTTGCTTGATTGATTCCGAGGGTGCTCTCAAGTACTTCATCGTAAGTCCTTAGTGGGAACTTATGGACTTCTTCCTTTATCTCTCGCCGAGAGAATGAAGGAATAAGTCGCATAGTTCCATCTAATCCATGTTTAGAGAACTTGCTAAAGAATATAGCAATCGTACGCCATCTTTGAATGAAGTGATTAGCATATTCATTATGCTCTTGTTCAATGTGCAAGAATTCCCGATCCCTGTTCTTAAAAATTTGTTCATATTAAAAGCCTTGATAAATTCTCACACAAGTTGTTTTAATGAGTGCATCGAAGTTTGGGGTATTCTATAATACCAATAAAGGGAAATACCTTCTAAGGTTTTGGGGAAAATCTTGGCAACGCGCATCCTAAGGGAGCAATTCTCAAATGGTCGTGGCAGAGGGCCTTGATATGTGCATTTGGATCTCCCTCCCCCTTGAGGTTAGGAAAATCAAGTAGGGGTATTGGAAGCATGACGCTTCGTATGGCAAAATCTAGAGGCTCTTTTAAATATTCTAAGTAAGTACCTACCGCATAGGTTTCAACCATTGATGGTGCCTCGCCGAGGAGGTGGAGGTGGGACGGGTTGTTGATATGGCATAACGTATACTTTTGTAGGGGCATAAGGAAACCCCTACGGTTGAGTGAACGTCTCGGAAAAGAGAACATGTCTCCCTGTGGTGATTTTGAATACATGTTTAGATAGGGAGGAACATTGCTCTGATATGGGTTGTTTGGTACTAAACCGGGAGGTATCATGTTTTCAACTGGAACAACATTTGAAAACACAGTTCTAGTTGGTGTTTGTTATGGATATTCATACAAATGTTGGGAGGCATGCCTAATGTGCTTGTTCCTTTGAGGAGGTCGACCTGACTAGGATGATGTGGAGGGGTGGGAGTTCCTGCTTGCCTAGAATGTGAAGCTTGGTTTGCTTGAGCAAGTTCTATCCCTCTAACCCTCTCAACCAAAGTCGAGATGACCTCGATTGGTGATGACATAATGTTCTCCCTGGTGGCTGTTGTTGTACCCCTTGAGGTTATAGAGGGGTACGATACCCTGCTATGAATTTTTCATTACTCTGCCAAACTTCACCAAGAGTATTTTCCATTGGTGGAGGAATGGGGTATTTTCTTGAAGCAGGGTGTCGGGTTGTGTTTGCAAACTTCCTAGAGGTGGGTACATGTTTTGGAAGTGTTGCTCGCTTCTGGCGTAGCGTGCTAAATACTCCTCATCCAAGAATGGGAGTGGATCTGATTGCCTACTGATTTGTGGTCTAAACAAAACTCGAGGAGATGAACTAGATTTTCAAGTAAATGTCATGTTGTTAGAGCTTGAGAACTCAAGTTGTTGTGCTTGTGTGAGTTGGTCTAGATCCTTAATTCGGATTGAAGAACTAGTATTAGTTCTTTGAGGAGTTTGTGATGAAATGTAGTTACTTGAGTAGTTGTCATCCCATGCGAAAGTGAGTGTGGTGTTGTCTACTCGACTAACCATAATATGCTTCGAGACCTGAGAGATTTCTACCATATGCATCGTATCCCAACATATTCGGGGGTATATAAATACCCACATAATAATGGGAAGGAGAGAAGATGGATGAAAGAAATGGAAACGAAGAAGGAGCATTTGTTCCATTTCATGTCAAGTTCTCCAATTTTGTACGATAGAAAAAAGACAGCGACCATGAAAATCGACAAGTAGCCTTTCTCTGTACCTAACCTCCCGAGGTCGTCTTTGAGACAACCTGGTGGTTTGAAATGTAGGTGACTTAGATGATAGTCACACTTGGGATGATGGCCAATTTTGTATGATAAAAAAGCAACAAGCGAGGATGAGAATCGATAAGTAACTTTCCTTCGCACCCGACCTCTTGAGGTCATGCCGAGATAGCCATTATTTGAAATGTGTATGGCTAACTATAAGAGGATCGATGACTAAGATCCGCAGTAGTGTGATCTCCCAGTAGTTTGAATTGACAAAGGGAGATTTAGAGGCTATGAACAGGTAGCGTAAATTACCTATGGTTTGTTCTCCTAACATGGATCTAAATATTAATCTAGTTTGAAGTCTCGAATTAACTTAAACTGAAAATAAAAATCTATGCTCTGCCGGCAGGAAACTAATCTAAACAAAACAAAATATTAAAACATTACAATCACAAACAACATTTAAAATATTTCTATACTAAAACTAAACAAGCGAGATAACCGGTGTGGTTATTCACTTGTGCAAATTTGTGAATCTAGATGAAAAAAACTAATTAATTCAATTGAAAACCTTCAATCTTACCTCAGAAGTGAGGAACAAATCATAGCTTCTCAGAAACTATCATTCCCCACAGCTTCCTTGGAAATATTGAAAGTGAGCTTTAACTAAAATGAAATGATTCACTACTCTATTTGATATGATGTAATTACAACTTTGACAATTTAAACCTAGAATTTACAGAGCAGAGGCAAATCCAGTTGTATTGTAGCTTGTCCCCTCGGTGTAATCTCTTCGTTCCTTTGTGTTCTTGTGAATCCGAAAAAGTGGGAATATAACGGTGGCAGCATGAGAAGGTATTCGAACAAAGGGCATCTTAGACGTAAAATGAACGGAATGCAAGTAGGAGAGAGATAGCACAAGAGAACAGAGCTTGGCTATGCAATTCCCAGCAGGATTGTTGCAGGGATACAACACAAACACACCGAAAACTCTAGGACCTATACTTCCTGTGGCAAGAAAACGATCTAAAAATCTAGGTAGAATCAAGATTCTCAACTAAATTGAATTTGAACTTAGAACTAAAATATTTTTATACTAAACTAGGTGTTTGAGAACAACAATGGACCAAGATGAAACAAGAGAGATCAAGTGATCTCTAAATCAGAAAGAAGGAGAGGAGCCTTGAAATGAGAGGTTGAGAACCGACTTCTTTGAGACAAGAATCTAGATATTAAGAACCGAGGGACTTTCAAACACACTAAATGATAAATCAGAGAGAGAGAGGGGTGGTAGCAGGTACTTCAAACAATGGACAATAACAACTTTAGAGAAACATAACGAAGTACAAGTAGGAGAGGGACGACACAAGTGAACTAAGCTTGGCCTATGTGATTCCTAGCAAGATCGTTGTAGGTATACATTGAGTCGTAACTAAAAGTTCAGGGTTCTAGTCTATGCTAGTGGGATTATTCTATGCAACTAGGACCTTTTCAACTAAATTACTCTCAACAGGTAATAATGAAGCGATTCATAAACAAATGCGGGAGAGACAAGAAAAGAAATCTTCAGATCAAAAGGCCTCCTAGACTTAAGTGCAAGCATGCTATTTATAGCATTTGCAATCACCAGAAGACAAGTTCGAATTGAACTCTTCTACCATTTAAAAATGGAGAATTACTATTACAAAGTGGTGGAAACTTTAAACAAAGTAGAAGCGGTTGAGATTTGCAAGTGCAACTTGATTTTCACGTCAATGAGTGTGTTATAAGGTTACGTAAAACACGGGCATGACTGTCTCCCGGTGCGGGGTGACGTTTTGGACTGCGCATACCTGTCAGTGGGCAACGCAGGTCTTGACACTAAAGACCAAAATGTAAGGAAAAAGAGGAAAGGAGTTAGAACAAAGCATGCAAATTTGATAAGGTATTTTAGGATGCAAATGTATACTTGGCGTGCTTTCTAGATTCCGAACACCTTGCGAAGAGATCTAAATCATCATTGGGGTTTCCGTAACCTCTTTCCGACAATGTAGTACATACAATTTTGGGTATGTACAACCTCCAAAGATGAACTGAAATCAAAGGTTGAGCGGATCAACTGCTCTTTTGAGGAAAGTAACACAACCCACTCCAACTACCGATCCTTCAACTAGCAATTGCTCTAACAATTTCTTTTGTTTTGGATGATATTTCATATCATGAAATTGAGAAGATAGGTTAGAATGGAAGATCAGTAGAAGGATGGATATAATGCATGCTCCAGGAGGCTAACCCCTTAATCGAACAATTGTTAAATTGTATAATGATTTACTGATTGGAAAGAGCTTCCATTCAAAGGATAGATGAAGTCTTCTATGAAGATAGTAATAATTTGAATCTTAATTTGACCACATGGGAGGAAATTAGCGATATCAACCCAAATATACTTGTCCAGGAGGGAGTAATTGATGATGCCTCTAAATTGTTTCAGTTTCAAAAGGCCATGGAATTTAGATCTCAGGTGTTGCAGGATTTGATCAAGAAATTGGATGACAAACGTGTTGAAATAATGGATGGCCTAAATGACATTTCAGAAGAATTTGATAACATCAACTGCAAATTCTTCAATGAGAATATTGATGCTCTTCCAGTTGACTAGATTAAATCAAATTTCAAAATTTTAGTTAAGAAGAATGATGAAGTAACTAAGACTTTCAATATTCATAAGCAGATTGATGAAGGTTGTGAACAAATTGAAAATACTTTTAGCCAAAGTTGCAAGAGAGATTGATACAACATATGTGGTAAATCATTATGCATGCAGACTAAAGGAGGAAGAGGTACAAGGAATCATCAAACGTTTCGTTGATTACAAGCACCATATGGCTATGTGGAAAAAGATCAAGATAAACCTGAACAAGAGACATATGCTGCATGTCCAAGCTAAGCCCGACGGCCATTGTTGGGACAGCTCCAAAGCTCCAAGTCAGTAAAAAAGTTGTAGGGTTGACTTGGTCAAACACTATGCAACAACTTTTTTATTTTTATGGGAGCATGTTCCCTTGAACTTAATTACACTCTATTTTTAGTAATTAGTTAGTTAAAGGTTCAACTGTAATGGCTCAACCTCTTGAACTTATAAATAGTTAGATGCATTAAGTTTTAAAGAGACTTTTAGATCATTTGGGAAGTTACTCTTCAAGCTTGGAAGAGTGCTTTAAATACTTTGAGCCTTTCAGTTATATTCAAAACAATATTTTTCCGTGAAATATCTGATTTATTGTGTTAATTATTGATCAATTCATAGCTTGTGAATGTTTAGTTCCTTGATGTGATTGGTTAATCTACCTTTATCTCAGTTATCTTATTTTAATCTATGTGAAAAATGATATAGTTACTTTGAATATCAGTTGTGGAAAAGTTATTTCCTTTCATTATAAAGTTGCATTATTATTCACAATCATAGATGGAGAAAGATTGCAAGACATGTGCATATCATATATTGTTATGAGGTGTTGATTGTGCATTTAAGTAGGTTTATTTGTTAAATATACTTGGTGTTTAACAAGGGAACGCATACTCCGTAGTCTGTGGTATCTTGTTTACCCTTTCTAAGTTACAGTAGGTGAAGTTGGATTGTGGTGTTTATTTTTACCATTTCCAAATCAACCCTTCTCAGTTTGAAGATCAGAAAATTGTCTAATAATACCTTTTCTTGGTGCATCACCTTATTTTTCTTTTGTTTATCTCTAACCTTAAACCCCATGAACTGAATAGATTAGAATTATTTTCAAGTGCTTTAGCCTTGCATATTGATCTTAAATCAAGTGCTCCAAGTTTCAAAGGAAGTCGACCTTCTCCTGGAGGTTCATCCCAAGGTGATAAGGTCCCACACCTTGGGGGTGTTCCAATGTTACACATGATCACTCAGAGATTCAACGGGTGTATGATCCATGTGACAACAATACCAACTATGTTTGACCTCATGAAACACTTCAAATCACTAGGGAGGACTCAAACCATGACTATGCAAGCTAGAACCATGCCAAGACAACATGATAACTCACCAAATCTTGACACTACCAATAAACCTTCATGCTTGACATCTGATTGACACCTCATGGAGACTCACATGACCTCATGACACCCTTTACCATCAATGACAACACAAACACACAATGGTAAAAAATATCTCCCTTTGTCATTGATGGCAACCACCTTCAGAAACATTGATGATAACCAACAATTTCAAACAACTACTTGACTCGTTTTTATGTTTTGATGCTTCTCTCCCCCTTTGACATCTATCACAAATACTACAATGACACTACTACTGAGACAAAACGACTCGAATCAAGGGAATTACGAGTGGAATCCCTTGGTTAAAGACAACACACAATGAAAAAAAATGTATAATGAAATATATGTAGAATGTTTTAGGTTTTTAATATATTTTAAGTATAATCAAAGTGTTTAAGGTGATGAAGAATTTATTAATTTTTTTTTGGAAGACACGTGAAGGATGGATATGATATTTAAAGAGTTTTGTATAAAATATGAAATGATTTTCATATTAAAAAAATGAAATCTGGTTTTTCAATAAATTGTGTGAAGATATTTTATCAACATATTTAGAATCATCACCCGGAAACCATCATAAAAAAATCATCACAAATGATGATTCAAACATGTCGGTTAAGAATGTTTACACAATTTATTTAGAAATCATATTTCAATCTCACAACTTGTAAAAACATAAAAATTTTAATGTGAAAACTTTGTTACAAACTAATACCATTAAACAACACCTTTACAAAACAATCGACTTAAATACAAGATAAAGTGTCAACTAATATTACTACCACCTTTTAAAACAATTGACTTACATAGCGATTACCGACAAAAATGCAAATGAGTCAATGGATTTTAGGTAAATACATCCAAATATAGATTCACAAATATTGAGACAATTTACCAACTCTAAAACAATCCGATTCCCGAATACATCGAGACAAAATGTGACTAACTCTCCATCAATCCAAATATAAATAGACAAAAATGCGACCAAGTTCATCTAAAACAAAACCTACGTTTAGATTTGTTCAAACACTCTCAAAATCATATACTAAATATTTGTCACTATTATATAGTGAAATATGTAACTAAATTAGTATTGCTTATGATTGCTTTTTAACAAATTGGAAGAAGACTTTTGTTTGGAGTGTTTGTAGTTTCATTTGTGTTTTATGAGTGTGAAGTTTGGATCAATAATATATTTAATTTAACATAAAAATTAATTGAGAGAATTTAGAAACATTTAATCTAAAATAATTTCAAGATTCAAATATTTATATGAAATATTTGGGGAAAAAATATGTATTTTTAAATAGAAACAATAATCATGACACATTTTCTAGGTTATATCAACAAAGTAGAGAACAAGGAGGATAGGTACCACAAACATCAATGAAAGAAGAGTTAACAAAAGAAACAAAGACATAACTGAAATAAAACAAACTATGGATGAATAAAAAGGGTATCAACCTACATGAATGTCTAACCACCAATCAAGAGATGAAAATTTACATGAGCATAAAGTTTTAACTATGTACATGAAAAAAAAGTAATTGAGGAAAAACAATACCACACGATCCACTATAACCCCGCCCATGAACATAACAAAAGAACATGAAGGTACTCATTACCCAATTGAAAACTATAACACACCACTTAGATGCAATATGGATGGGTGGAAGACCAAAAGAAGAAGAAGGAATAGAGAATGTCTTTTACTGCAACAGAGGAATGGTTGACACAAAGTGACACTATATCATGGAATGCTCCACTCTTGACCAAATTTGAGTTAGATACTTGGACAACTTGCATGGGGTGTCTATGTCCACCTTATTCAAAGGAGAGAAGATTGGAAAAAATGAGAAATTTTGACCCAAATCCACAGATGAGAAGAACGAACCTTCGAAATAAAACAATAGCAAAATTTTAAACTAAGACCCAATCACACAAATCTTCTTTTTCCTACAATTTCTTCATCCTTTAGTTTTGATTTTCACTATTGGAGTTTCATTGATTGCTTTTGGTCTCATGAACATTATATATAATTTCTATCTATATATATACACGTTCAAAGTATGTAACATCTACATATTATGAAATAAACAACCATTTAACCGATTTTGGTTGTAACTACATGATTTAGGCAATAACAAGCACAAAGAGCTCCCTAATGCAAAAGAGATTTTCTTCTTAAAGCGACAACAAATCTAAACTTCAAACATTTGGTTATATTGTCTATAAACTTATTTTAATAGTAAATTGATTTCATAATGGTTAAGCAAGTTATACAAATGTAATTGTAGTTTCAACTTGATTATCAAGACAACAAAAGAGAGCATTCATAGTATCCATTCGTAAAAACTAATATAACATATAAATGTATATCAGAAAGCTCTTAACATTAATCAACCCACTACATGTTCATACAATCCCCGTGCCTTCACTACAATGATATATTGCCTTCTCAATCTTTGGATCGCTCACATTGTGTGTCACACACTGTCTATGCATAAATATATGCCTTTGAAGCTAAACAATAAATATAACAAAATGCGAGATCCAAGAGACTGCGCAATCAAGTACTCTCCTTTATTTATTTTGCTTTTACATTTGCATAGCCAAAATCATCCTTGCACTCTACATACGTATATAATAATTGTAGATAAATTAGAAGAAAAACGCTATGAATTTCGATAACGATCTTCAAATTCAAATTCAAAAGAGATCTCAAAATCTACACCCAAATTCAAGACAATATTCCAAAAATAGTCCAATATTCTTATATTTTTAAAGACAATATTCCAAAAAATACAACTACGACGTCACACTCCATCTTAGATTTGTGTTGATGTATTTATTTCTAAAATCTGAATAGTTTAATGTTTTGATCCTTAATTAATTTTAGTAGTGTTTTCATTTTTGCCAAAAACACATTTATTTTTTTCTACGTAATTTTTATCTGCTCATCTAAATTTCAATACAATAACATCGACATAATCTATTCTCCACTCTACACACTTTCATAAAAGAAATTATGTTTTGATTATTTTCTCAAAATTAGGGGGTGTACACGTGTTTATTTCTTTTTTGAGGATATGTCCACTTTGAAAATTAGTAAAAAATAATATATTCATTGAAAAATAGGAAAAAATAGTTGGACCTAATACACAATCTTAGCTAACTTTCTACTAAAGGGATTTGTAAAAATTTTACTGGAACTCAATAAATGGGGCACACACATGTGACACTATGTTATATTTTTGACATAAAAACAAGATTACTTTGTGTGTGCACCACATTTGACTCTCTTAATCTCCACCATTTAAAAAAATAGTAGTTTAAAAATTAAAATCTAAGGACGATGGTTCTTGTTCTTATCAAATTGTCAAATTTTGAGCATAGGCATGTCAAATTACTTGTTGAAGTTCAAATTTTTTTGATTTGAGTAAAAAAGTGGCCACTATTAAACCCCTTTTGGTCCCCCATTTATATGCACATGCTCGATTGAAGGCCTCATTGAATAAAGAGGACTTATGCTCTATCCCAGATAACATGGGGCACATGGAATTCCTAGTGAATCATCAAGTACCACTTATACGAGGCTAAATAATCAAGTGTGACCGATAGTGGAGTAATAGAGTGAAAAACCCCTAACGAGGGTTGAAATAGAATATGAAATCGTAAGTATATTATTAACATGAAATTACATGGATTCTCACTTACTATATTAAACATTATAAGTGATTAATTATATCAAATAAAATTTATAGTTTTGGTCCTTTCAAAGTATTTCATAGTGAGTCCTCTTTTGCTTTTAAGCATTAATTTTCCGTTTAAAACATCCCTTGTTCCTAGATCTAAGATCCTAGCATTAAATGGCATTTTGTCTAAATGACGAAGTAAGTGAACATCTCATTAAGTATTTCTCTAGTGATTACCTTTGGCTTTGGTTTGTCAAATAAGCTCTAATTTCATATCTTATGATTTGAAAAGTAGTATCATAAGTCCACTTTTGAAGATTTCATTTTCACAACTATATCTTTCACATTGTATATAAGGTATTAACATTTTTCCTAAAGAAAGTTATGCTTCGCCTCTTCTACCGCAGCGATTCATCCACCACAATTTGTCCCCTCTTTACATATTGCCCTTGATGAACTCAAGGTTTTTGATGCAAATAAGTATTGCCATTAGATTGTTAATATAGAATCAAACACGTTCCTATGGTGTTTTGAAAAATGGAATAATCAATATACTAGATTATTCCTCCTTGTGATTGGTTTTTATATTGCCCCCTTTTTCGTAAAGAAAGTTATTCTTCGCCTACTTGCAATGATTCTATCCACCACAATTTGTCCCCTCTTTACATATTCCCTTGATGAACTCAAGATTTTCGATGCAAATAAGTATTACCATTAGATTGCTAATATAGAATCAATCATGTTCCTATGGTGTTTTGAACAATGGAAGAATCAATATACTAGATTATTCTCCCTTGTGATTGGTTTTTATATTGCCCCCATTTTTACGAATTAGGTTGGAAAATCGTGGAAGATCCATATGATGTTTGGTAAGTTCATGAAAGATACATGTAATGTTTTTCAAATTTTTGTTATATTTTAAGTATAATTGAAGTGTTTAAGGTGATGAATAAATTATTAATTTTTTTATTGATTTTTTTTTGGAAGACATGTGGAGGACGAATGTGATATTAAAAGAGTTTATATATAAAATATGAAATAAATTTCATATTAAATGAGGTAAAAAAATTTGAAATCTAGTTTCTACATAAATTATGTGAAGATTTTTATCGACATATTTAAAATCATTTCGGTGATTCATCATTAACTAATACCATCACAAATGATGATTCAAAATATATCAATTAAGAATCTTTACACAATTTATTCGTAAAACTAAGTGTCAATCTCATAAATTATAAAAATATAAAAATTCTAACTTAAAACTTTGTTACAAGCTAATACTTTAAAACAACACCTTTACAAAACAATTGATATAAATACAATTACCCGGATAAAATTTCAACTAATATTACTACCTTCTTTACAAAATAATTGATATAGATACAATTACCCACATAAAATTTCAACTAATATTTCTACCTTGTAACCTACCTTTAAAAACAATTGACATACATAGCTATTACCGACAAAAATATAAAATGAGTCAATGGATTTTAGGTATACATCCAAATATAGATTCACAAAATATTGAGACAATTTACCAACTCTAAAACAATCCAAATATATTCAAACAAAATTGCGACTAACTCTCCATCAATCCAAATATAAATAGACAAAAGTGCGACCAAGTTTACCTAAAACAAAACCTACGTTTAGATTTGTTTAAACACTCTCTAAATCATATACTAATTATTGTCACTATTATATAGTGAAATATGTAAGGAAGTTAGTATTAGCTTATCATCCTTTTTTAACAAATTGTTTTGTTTGGACTGTTATGAGTGTGAAGTTTGGGTTAATAATATATTGAGTTTAACATGGAAGTTAATTGAAATAAATTAGAAACATTTAATCTTAAACAATTTCAAGATTAAAATATATATATGAGATACTTCAGACAAAAATAGGTATTTTTAATAAAAACAGTAGGCATGATACATTTTCTAGATTACATCAAGAAAGTAGAGAACAAGAAGGATAGATACAAAGACACTAATAAAAGAAGAGTTGAACAAAAGAAACAAGATATAGCTGAAATAAAACAGACTATGGACAGATAAAAGGGTATCAACCTACATAAATGTCTAACCACCAATCAAGAGATAAAAACTTAAGTGAGCATAAAGTTTTAGCTATGTACATGGAAAAAGTAACTGAGGAAAAAACAATACTACACAACCCATTGTAACCCCGCCCATGAACATGACAAAGAAACATGAAGATACTCATTACTCAATTGAAAACTATAACACACCAGCTTAGATGTGAGATGGATGGGTGGAAGAACCAAAAAAGAAGTAAGAATAGAGAATGTCTTTTCTGCACATTAGGAATGGTTGATACAAAGTGGCACTATATCATGGAATGCTCTACTCCTGACCAAATTTGAGTAAGATATTTGGACAGCTTGAATGGGGTGTCTATGTCCACCTTATTCGAAGGAGAGAATATTGGAAAAAATGAAAACTTTTGACCCAAATCCACAGTAGAAGAATGAACCTTCAGAAATATAACAAATAGTAAAATTTTGAACTAAGACCCAATTACACAAATCTTCTTTTTCCTACAATTTCTTCAGTCCTTCAGTTATGATTTTTACTCTTGGAGTCTACATGTTCAAAGTATGTAACATATGCATATTACAAAATAAACAACCAATTAACTGATTTTGGTTAGCAGCTATGTGATTTAAGCAATGCCAAGCACAAAGAGCTCCCTAATGCAGAAGAGATTTTCTTCTTAAGGCAGAGAAAAAATCTAAACTTCAAATATTTGGTTATATTGTCTATTAACTTCTTATGATAGTAAATTGATTTCATAATGGTTAAGCAAGTTATACAAATGTATTCGTAGTTTCGACTTGATTATCAAGACAACAAAAGAGAGCATTCATAGCATCCATTCAAAAAAACTGATATAACATATAAATGTATATCAGGAAAGCTCTTAACATTAATCAACCCACTACATGTTCATACAATCCCTGTGCTACACTACAATGATATACTGCCTTCTCAATCTCTGGATCCCTCACATTGTGTGTCACACACTGTCTATGCATAAATATATGCCTCTGAAGCTAAACAACAAATATAACAAAATGCAGATCCAAAAGATTGCAACTGCTACTCCTTTATTTATTTTGCTTTTACATTTGCATAGCCAAAATCATCCTTGCACTCTGCATACATATAGAATAATTGCAGATACGTTAGAAGAAAAACGTTATGAATTTCGATAACGATCTTCAAATTGAAATTCAAAAAGAGATCTCAAAATCTACACCCAAATTCAATTTTCATTTTGTAGAAGATCAGATAATTTGTGTTTCTTACAGTTAAGAAGTTGCAGCTTCCATTTCTGATTGCTCTGCTTATTCCACTGGAAGAGAATGAGCTCATTTCCTTCATGGATTCCACCAACCGCACCATCGGCTGCTTTTGCATCCATATTAAGACGGATGTTGTTCACAGGCCTGAGGCATTGGTAACCATTTCCAACATCTCCACTCAGGGTCCAGAGAAATGATTTATCCAGCTTCATGTGGTTGTAGTCTCCCAAGTATATCTACTCAATGCCATTCCCAAATAGTGAGAAAATAATACCATTCACAAAACTCAACACAAGACCTACTATAGTTCTTATGCCACTTTGATTTTGAACTGACATGAAGGACAAGAAAACCCCAATATCCTAAAATCACAAGAGAAATCTATAGTAAAAGTACAATAGTCTAACCTCTGCTGAGGGAGGGGTTGGATTACCCAACTGGGTAGGTAGTCAGCCATGGATTTACGTTGAGCACAATAGTCTAACCTCTACTGAGTGAGGGGTTGGATTACCCAACTGGATGGGTAGTCAGCCATGGATTTACCGATTGACCTGCAGTTTGTGGGTCTTGTAGAAGAGGTAATGATACAGTGTGTTGTTATCCCTTTGTACTGCACATTGACTGCAGGTCAACGGACTGCCCCAGTTGCAAACTCACATGATGGTTACACCCTTCCCCAGCCATAGACAAGAAAACAAGAAAACAAGAAAACAAATAGTCTTTACCTGGTCCCATGCTTTATCCCTATGTCTGAGAGCCTGTTTGGTAGCCTTATTCACCAATGCAAAGGCTGGGAACCCAACTGAATCCTTTTCTTTAAGACCCCAAGAATCTACTTTGATCCATTGCTGTCACAAAGAGATATTATTGATGTAAAAATTTGATGAAAATATAACCAAATGAGTTATCAATCAATCTAAACATATTTGTTCAAGCTGTTTCAGAAGCTATAATTTGAAATTACCTTGTAGGGATCGTGTGGGCTACCAAGAGTAAGCACTGCAAGTTGACCCTGGGCAGTAAGGAAAAAGTCTGGATTGGCTTCACAGTAAACCCTAACAGGATGTCCCTGAGGCTCCTCATTAAGTGTAGGGTATAACGGACCATACTCCGACGATGTCCCTCTTTGAGATAAGCTCACTAATCACATTTCAAACAAGAAAGACTGGTTTAATAGATGAAGAATCACAAAATCATTTTGCCAAATACACATAACATTCACAAGAAAATATAATCCAAATTCGGGGTTTTGGGGTAGGGTCCTAGTTATCAGGTCCTTTGTAGGCTTAAAACTCCATACAAACATCACATTCATGTGAATCAGATATTCACAGTTGAATATAAATTCCATTGGGTTAAGGAAAGATATCTCCATGATCAGACCATGATAAGGACAAGACTCCACTGAAACAGCACATTCATGAAGAACAGAGAGATTCAATGGCAATCGATGCAACTCAAAACATGTAGCATATGAATAATCAAATATAAGAAGAATCTGATTTCTTGGATAAGAACTCCACTATCAGACCATTGTAAGCCCAGAACTATCACCACCTTCGTAAATAATGGAGACTTAATTAAGAGTTTTATGAGTGAAGACCCACTGTCTTATGGGACCACAATTTGTTACAGTGATGTAGGATAAATATAGTCTCTACTAATCTAGTTTTTAGGATAAATATAAAATCTTATAATGAAGAATTTGATCTAGGTTAAGTATAAAGTCTCAACTAATCTAGGTCTTAGGATAAATACAGAGTCAACATTATCAGGCCGTTGGGACCTCAAAAATCTATGGAAACATGACACTTGCAGAAGCTCCTCAAAACTCTATGGAAGCATTGCATTTATGAATGTCAAAGACGAACAACCTGGTTTTTGGAAAATTCATATTTACAATGTAACAGAGAATAGGTCATTCTACATCAAAGTTAAAGCAGGTAAACACACAACTTACATATGGGAGAGATCTTCCATTTCTGACTCTCCTTCTTCTTGTTCCATTTGGACAAGACAACTTCAGCCCCTTCGAGGAGTCTATGACCATGTTTATCACCTTCAACTCTGGCATCCAGACTGACATGAATGTTGTTCACAGGCTTGATGCACTGATACCCTCTACCCATATCAGCACTCTGGGTGAAAAGAACAGCGTCATTCAAATCATCAGGGTGGTATGGACCCAATAAAATCTGCACCATTCAACATAAACAAATTCAATCCCATGCATTAGAAGCTTACATGTTCAGTTACTAAATCACGATGCTAAACCAAAAGCTAAATAAAGCAAAAACCTTTTCATTCTCGGCACGTCCATGCCTCAGAGCCTGCCCTGTAACCTTGTTTATCAAGGCAAAAGCAGGGTATCCTGCTTCATCTTTAGCCTTCACACCCCATGAAGTGTCCATGATCCATTGCTGTAAAACTCAAACATAATACACAATCAATCAGACACCTTGAAAATTGCATCAAATACCAATGACAGATTAAAGATAATGTCAACTACCCATAACTGATTATTGAAAAATTCTAGCATCATGCCCAATCGATCAAACCTTGCGAAGTGCTTTCCCTATAAAACCCACATACCCACACACCTCAAAAGCCACCATTATACAATCACAGAATCAGAATCAATTATCTTGCAAAATGCTTTCACTATAATACCCACATCCGCTCACACCTCAAAAGTCACCATTACATAATCACAGATTCACATTTCATTGCTGTTAAATCATATTCAATGATGTTGCATTCTCTACAAAGTACACAACCCTCAGGCTTCATTATCTAATTTTATATAACCAACCTGATTTGGATCAGACTCATTAGTAGGTGCCATGGCAACATTCCCATTAATGTTGGCCAGATAGAAGTCAGGATTGGCTTCACAGTAGATCTTCACAACGTCCCCTTGTAAAGGGGCTGGAAGATACGGAGGAGGACCACCTGCATAGGGGGCTGGAGGAGGAGGAGTAGGACCACCCCCATAAGGGGCTGGAGGATAAGGACTAGGACCACCTCCATGAGGGGCAGGAGATGGAGCTGGTTGTTGTTGATCATGGTGGTGGTGGTGTCCAAACATTCTGGAGATTCTGCAAACACCAAAAACATTACATCCACATCAGATGATATACAAAACATTCCCACAACAATGAAATTCAATATGAAACATAAGTCATTATCCATACCCTTTTTTAAGAAAAACCTTTGAAACAGTTAACTGTCAACCCACCAACAGGGCAATTTTTTCATAAAGTAAACATCAAGAAAACAAGCATTAACAAGCAATCACCTCTTGTAACAGATCAGTAAACTACCTGAAGATGAATTAAAAACAGTATGCAATAACTACAAGCAGGCCTTCCTTCGTAATGCAAGCAGCCGGCGAAACAGGTCAACTCGATGTGCATTAACGACCATGGGGTTGGTTTATATAGAGAAAATGGGAGGAAGATGATGAGGATTAGGTCCCTGCTTATGGTTACATGTAGGTTTCAAATATGCTTTACTGACCCAGTTCCATTAAAATACGTAGATTACCACAAAAAAATATTATTCAAAGATGCAGGCAATAGATCACCACCCAAAAAATATTTTTCAAAGATATAGGTAATAGATTCCCAGTTCAGCACTGGATTGTACGTCACACATTTATATGTATTATATATAAAATTTCTAGATCTCCACAATGAAAATCTAAACGTCGGAGATTTCCATGTCTATGCATATTGCAGGGAAATTCGTCTTTAAGGGTGAGTATCAGAGGAAAAAAATTCCAAGTAATCGACAAAACCGCAACAAAAATTATTACTCATGTAATTCTGCTGGTGCAATTTATGTTTTTGAATTCATATATGCAATAAAATTAGGCATTGAACTGAAAATGGGAAAAATGGAAACTAGATTATGATAACTGGATAATACCAGAAGAAAACAATGTTAGTCATAATATATGACATGAGAAAAACTTACATGTATTCACAATATTTTAATTAAATATAATTTTGTTGGGAAAATTAACTTTCCGACAATTTAATTAAATCTTATTATGAAAGAATTAAAATATCAAATTTTTAAAAAATGAGCTTGCTTAGATGAAAACCTTAATCTTGTAAAAATTTAATTAAATCTTATTAAATATCAAACGAAGGAAAAATGAGGTTGGTTAGAAGAAAGTATGACAGATAAAAAACATTGAAGAACTAGTATGTGAGTTGGAGAGTGCACTCCTTCATTGTGAGAGAATAATATCCACAAAAATAAATTACTAAACACGCATCTAAAACTTAATAAAGTTTTAAACAAATTTAAATTAAAACTCTGATGTAATGTTGTCATCATCAACTTGAGAAATCAAGGGCAGCAAGCTCATTGTTATGTGTAATTTGGTAGGCGATATAAAATATAGCAATTAACCATGTTTATTTTTATAGATAGTTGATTCCATATGCATATTAGATTTACAATTAGCAATTACACGTAAGAAGTATAATTGAAACACCATTAGGAAGCGTTGAAGAACTTAAACTTGAAGGAGTGAAACATCGAAGGACGATGATCGAGGATTAGTGAAGAAGGGGATTGAGGAAGGTTAATTCGAGGGGTGGGGAAAATGTTTGGGGAATGTATGCAAAACTCTTCTTTGTATTGAGAAGACACATATAAACCACATATCAGTGATGTCAATCGTTTGAAGGAGAAGTGAGGTGTGTTAAAGTCAACAAATATTATCATTATAGTCTAAGAAGATTCTATAAAAGTTCCTGCAAAGAAACCTATTTGAATATGATCACTCTAGTATTATGAATTGTATGAAATTTTCATGAGGGTTGTGGCTATTCATGAGACCTATTATCTTTCATATTTTAAATAAGACAACCACATATTTGATGATACAATATTTAAGAATTCACGCCATATATTATATTTCTAACGAAGACTCTCACATGTGAAACGAAGTGCTAACAATACAAGTGGAATCAAAATTGATCCAATAGATTAAGTCAACAAAGATGATAAGCTGAGTTGAGATCCCTTAACTACTTATATCTCTCCACCATATTTCAAGACCACATACACACATAACCTCCAAGAGGATACATTATCGTGTAAACATATAGATGGGAGATTAAGTCACAAACACATAAAAGTAAAAGGGGTTATTGATAATAATTTATTGTATGTGTCAACAAACCAAAGAAGCAACTAAATTTTTTTTTGCTGAAAACAATTTATGTAATTGGTAATAACATTTCATAATTTTAATTATTAGGCCTATATTATCGAGAACGAGAATATTTTTGGCTTCATGGGCTATGCGAGATCACAACAAACTTTGAGACTCGTCTTTGGGGTCACACAATTTTTTTGAGTCCAACAAAGAAAGAAGCGACAAATTTTCAAGGCATTACACATTGGGTTGCCACAAATCCATTGACGTAATGCTTAAGAATTCACTCCTTAGATTATATCTCTAAGGAAGCCTCTCAAGATCATGCATCTAGCATAGTCAATCCTCCTCTTTTATCATAATTTGAAAATATGGGGAAGAGTCATTTTGGAGATTTGGAAAGAGAAAGAAGAAGATATACACATGTCACGAAGGCTACGATCTAGGTACAAAGAAAATGATACACATGTCTAGCTAAATAAAAGAGAGATGTTGCAATTGAAATTCCTTATGTTTTTGAAATTTCAATACAAGGAACATACATGGTAAGTGCATGGCAATGGGGGGCCAAAAGGGGGTAAAAAGGGACACCTTTTTCCTGAGATCAGCAAAACCTGAACTTCATCAAATAATTCGGCATGCATATGCTCAAAATTTGACAAAGTGATAATAATGAGTACGGTAGATCTCAAAATCTAGTTTCTAAACTACTAATTTTTTTTTGAAAATGGTGGAGATTAAGAGGGTCAAATGTGGTGTGCACACAAAGTATGTCTATTTTTGTGTCAAAAGATAAGAACCTATTGTGTGTGCACCCCATTTTTGAATTTATAAATTATTTTTCAAATCCCTTCGATAGAAAGTTAGGTAATTCCATCTACGAGGTCCCACTAATTTTTCATAATTTTTGGATGAATATATTATTTTTTAATTAATTTTCAAAGTGCACACATCTCGAAAAATAAAATATTTGTGTGTACACCCCATAACTTTGAGAAAAAAGCCATTTTTTTTTTTTTTAATGCGTGTAGAATGGAGTTTTGAAGAGGATTTTTTTTTGAAATTCGGATGAAAAAATCATAAATTGTGCACCAAAACGTATGCATAGGTTTTCGCAAGAAAAGAAGGCACTAATAAAAGAAATTACAAATGAAAATGTTAAATTGATCGAATTTTAGAAAGAAGCATATCGTCACAAAGGTAAAATCGAGCTTGACATCGTAGTATAATTTTTTTGGAATATTATGTTATAACACATTTTTATCGGGGTGTACACGTGACATTTTGTTGTTTTTTTGTAAATCACGGATTTATTCACGGATTACACAGTCCAAGCCATAGGGTAGGATATCCAAGGCAAATCCAAGCCTATGGATTGGGATTCCCAAACCCATTGAAGGTGAAATGGGTGTGCGTTATAACGCGAACACATTTTAGTGCTCGCGTTATGTCTTGAACTAAAACGCCAAAAGTACAAAAAAACAAAAGGAATTTTCAAATTAGGTCCCACTGGTCACGGGTTGTCTGAAAATTGCTCCATATTTTTGTACTTTTTTATTCTTATTGACAATTGTGATTATTTTGTCTTATATAGAGATTGTTTTGTGAATTATTTAAGCATTTTTGAGATATGAGTGTGTTTGTATTGTTTTTTATATCCTAACATGTAATTTCATTTTTTTGTCAATTGTCTTGTGGTGATAAAGATATTTGAGAATTATGGGGAGGAAACCACGAAAGCAAACGCTCAAGGAATTGGAAAAACAAAGAAAATAGATGAAAAAGGGTGTGAAAAAAGAAATTGAACATGTCTTTACCAGAGATTGAAGATGATTCTAAAGGTAATATATCATCCTACAAATCCAAGAAAGAAGATAAAAAAGGAAAACAAGGGAGCGAGTACAAAAAATCCGTGAAAAAAGAAATCAACGTATGGAGATGAAGGTATGTCATCTCTTCCAAATGAAATTGATGGTGCAAGATATCTTGAAACACCAATTGAATCAATAAATAATGAATGACATAGATGTTACACTAGATGACCAACCTATTGACAACACACAGTCTTTACTTGAATTATGAATATGAACGACAAATAGAAAATGAACAATGTTTAGACGATATTCAACAATCATTTCCATTGAAATCACCGATTAAAATTTTATGGAAAACACCCAAACTTTTACTTGAGATTGATGAAAATATTTTAAATCCAATGCCTAATAAGATTTGTCAACGCACTTGTAGAAGAAAAGCTAATTAGATATGGAAAACATATTTTAATGACTTAAATGAAACATGTAGATGTCAATTATTTGTTGAAATGATGAAAAATATTAATTATAGACCTATAATGAAAGCCCTTGGTCTAAGAACATCTAAGACCGACAGTGAAAAATCTATTGTAAAAAATCTAATGAATGCATACCAATCAATAGGTTCAACCTCACATACCAAAGATAGTAATGTTACTCGACGTGTTATTACATCAAATATAGTAAGTAAAGCAACAAAAAAATCTCGTTTAATTAGAAAAACAAGTAGTTCACTAAAAATAAATAGGAAAACACTATACAAATGCTCTCGAGCGTCGTGAAAGAATTGAAGATACAAATAACAATGAATTTGGGCATTCTTTGGTAGACTACCATGAAAAGACAAAGACATAGTTGAGTTAAAAAAAAAATTTAGAAATTTAGATAAATAATACAAGGGTTTCACCTAATGAAAAATATGTTTTAGAAAGAAGAATTGGTTCTAGAAACTGTGAATCACATCCTAAACATTTTTTGGACATGACACAAACACAATTTTTTAATAAGTTTAAAGAGACTCATCACGAAATACAAATCCGTCAAAGGTATTTTGAAATGTCAAAACCTTTTTATGTTAAAATAAATCACTCATGGACTACTTGTTGTTGTGGATCCATATTGAATTTGCTATGCATTATGATATTTTCTAGCATATATGTGTTAATTTGCATACTTGAGAATATTTTGTAGGAGTGTATGATAAATTTTCAACCTAAATCAGCAAGAGAGTTCATCTCAGTGTTTTTTGTACAAGAGAAGGAAAATTGTTTTATAGAAATCATGTTTAGAAGGAATTTGTGATAATTTTGGTGGTTCGTAATGTTTGCAAAGATGTATACACATAAAGAATACTCATTTAATTAGAAATGAACTAGTTAGTTTTGGAAAATACAAGTCAATGACATACACTTCAAAAGATGGTAATGAAGCCAAGAGGTGTGAATTAGTGAGTAAAGAAATAAGTGTATCAAATTTTATCACTATATTTCGAGAGAAGCTAGTGTATGAGTATGCATGACATACACATAGAGCTCGATGGTTAGATGAGAAATTCAGGTTATGCAAGGACACATTTCCTCTTGGTACCATTATTTCAATTGTTGATTTTGTAGAGAACTATATTCTACAACCACAAAAATAAAAGTGCAATCACAATACTACAACTCTATTCAGGTTTCCATATTTGTACATATAGTATTCACTCATGCTCTTGACAAGTACAAGGAAGAGAGAAAGATTTTGAGGGAGTACCATTTCTATATTAGTGATGATTGTGGACATTCATCAAAGTTCGTGTAAGGTTGTTTCAAGATCTTCTATGGAAATTTGAATAACAAAAACATCATATTTGATAAACACATCATATGGTCAGATAATTGTACATCACAATTCAAGAATGCGTGAATGTTCTATTGGTTGAGCATGATGCATAGGATAAGAAATGTTCAACATTTTTGGAATTTCACTGAGGCTAGACATGGAAAAGGAGAATATGATGGTGCAGGAGCATGTGTTAAAATAGCCCTAGCAAGAGAAGAATTGAAGTACAAAGATGGTGCCAAGTTGATTGATACAAAATCCATCATGGAATGGTGTAACTCAACAATAGGTCTAGGGAATGAGGGTAATTCTACAGTTCGTAGGTTTTTTTGGTTGGTAGAAGAATCTAATTTTGTAAAATATGAATATTGTTGTACACTAATGGGATCTAGTGAGTTGCACTCTTTTAGAAGTTCAAATGCAAATTCACAAACTATTTATATAAGGAAAATGGAAAGCTTTTTCTCTTCATGTATACGTATTCATTTTGGGATGAATGTGAGTCAAAAGAGTGTGTTGATGAATGGTGTTACACACAATTATATCCACTCGAAACCTATCAACCTCCACGAGCTCTATAACTCATAGTAAGAGAAGCATCAATTGAATTTGACCATATATCAGATCTAGTGCAACCAGGTAAATTATATATCTGCATTATTTTGTAAAAATTATAGTTTTTCTCATGGTATGGAACTTATTAATGAATCAATTATTAAAACTAATGATTTTGTGTATAATGTGATGTAGGTCATGTTTTTATGCGGTTGTTGTAGAAGAAAATAATAAAGAAGGAACATCTTATTATTTGTGTCGTTGTGTTGAGGCAAAAAATAAATTGATATCCCTAATCATAGATGGAAAAGGCCTAGAATATCCTATGGGGTCTGTGGTTATTATTGGAACATGGCTAAGAAGATACCCAATGAAGAACTCCAATGTGTGGTTGTTTGAGGACTTTAAAACTCATAGAAAGATTCTTCATTATTCTCACCTAGTTGTTGCATCTAATGTTCAATTGATTAAATATGGAGGTAGACCACGCAATAAGGTCTTGTAGAAAGTTCATGAATCGACCATGAAGCAATACTTGACACCCTAAAAATTAGATCGGACCCATATGGTTCATTGGATTGAATTTGTACAAATGAAGATACACAAAAAACTGCCCTTAAGCCTGCCAAGTGACTTATTTCTCAAGTAAAAGTATGTTCAATTAAGATTAGATATGTACATCTACATGAATTTAATTTGAATATTTACTTTAATTATTTTGTTTTTAAATTGTGTAGGTTATAAAATTCTATTTAATTGTTTACTAACATGTTTATGTAGGTTAGTGGTGCCAAAAAAACTTCCACCTTCACGTGGTTGACACTGTTAGTAGAGAATTTATTATTCTCGAAGCTAAGGAAAATTAAATATTGAAAATGAAAAACAAGAAGAAATTCTCATTTCACCACCTATATTGTATGAAAAATGTCTTCTTCAAATTCTCATTTCACAACCTATATCAAGTATGAACAATCTCTTCTTAACATGTTTCCTAGTACTTGTTTTCGAATCGAAGGATTTTGTGCACTGAAATGAATCCTTGCCTAGCGTTGACCAGGCCACCCCGATGCAATGACACACTGAGGGTGGTGTTAGGAACATGTGTTTACAAAATATTGTGTTAGACAACCTTACACTCGACTCAATCGAATATTTGGCACTTTCAAAAACAATAGGAAAACGAAAGGACCAAATGGAGATGGAGAAAACTGAGATAGGATTTTGTAGAGGGTCTCGACACGGAGGTGTAGGATTAGATGATACCTCTCTAGGTTCCATGGAGACCGAGAAATCACCAATTGAAGTTATAGTCTTTTTTGGTTTCAGGGCTCTTAAGGGACTACGCCCGGACGAACTAGCCCGGAAGCAACGATAGCATCCGACACCAAAATGAAGTATCCACTATCGTTTACTAGGCCACTTGGATGTGTTGGAGCATCGGTTTGGTGCCATGAGATTTTGTTTGCAAAATATTAAATTTAACACCTTACACTTTTGACTCAAATGGTAGTATTTTACGCTTTTGTAAACAAGTAGGACATCGAGAGGATCGAATATGTAGTAGTGTGAAATTTACTTTAGAGTGTGAAGAAATTGACATTCAAGAGTGCAAGTATATGTGGGGACGAATAGGTTTGGCAGAGATGTGTAATATACATTGCAAGGCACAAGGTAGATGCCTATCCATTTAGTTACTTGTACCACCTCTCATAAATATGGTAGATGTATAAGTAGAATCAATGAGGGTTCGAGGAACGAGACTAGAAAATACGGTCCTAATATTGATATTCCAAAAGATGAAATCACTCATGAGACCTACCGAAATATATGAGGTTTGTCGATCCTTGTAGTGCAGAAGATCAAGAGCAACTTTCACTTTGTAATCACTATTGTAGATTAGAGGAGCATGACAACTCCTTGGATGGAGGGATTCCTATTCAAAAATAGTGAGAACTTTGTGAAAGATCCTTAGCCACAAGGACGATTTAGAAACCCATAAACCCAACCCATTCAATGGTGGTATGAAGAATGGAGAATAAGAGAGAGGAAGCTTTTGGAGCCAAGGAAATTACAGATAAGTTGTTGATGGCATGTGATGTGGGAGGAAGCTACAAGTTCACCCAGAAGTGCGTACAAGTTGTACCCTTCCCTCAAGGGATTGTCACCCATGATAAATTCCATTGAGGTGCACCTTGTTGCTCATTCTAAACTCTCTTCAGGCCTCATCGACTGGTATGCCATCTTACAGGTAACCTCCTCCTCTGATTCTTCTCTCATTAAGAAATAGTATAGAAAAATAGCCTTGTTATTGCATCCTGATAAAAAAAGTTCCCAGGAGCCGAGGGAGCTTTTAAACTTATCACACAAGCATGGGGAGTTCTCTCCGATAATACTAGAAAGGCTAGCTATGACGCCATGATAAAAAACCAACAAGGGCATAACCCCACCTTCCTCCAACCAAATTCCACAGGCATTGCCATGCTTATTTTAAACACTTCAGAAGTTCTCACAAATTTTATATCCATTCCAGAGTGAAAGAGATTTCTCTTTCTCTAGAGAGAGAGAAACTATAGGAATTCGGTTATGATCCTAGTCTCTCTGCATTGGTATATTCTTTATGTTTCTTCCATTTCCTTTGAGATTAATTTTTGTGTTGCGATGGTGGCCATAAAATATGTATATAGGGAGCTCTTGAAGGACCTATTTAATTAGGATGACTCTAACTTGCTAATGATAACTAAAGAGGTCAGTCCACTGGTTGGTTCTTGCATTCATAACAATGTTGTGCCTTAATAGTTTCTAGGATAGGATGATCTTTGAAATTTAATTAAATAGCTTCTTTCCTTGGCCTATTGTGATGATCCCAAATAATTACCTCAAATGTTATTGATATCCTTTGAATATTTTCTCTTCAATAAAAAACAAGGATCATTTATATAGTTTGGACTCCAATGTTGAACATCTATGTGGCAATGACCATATCTGTCATAAGAAATGTGAAGTTTCTGGAGTATGTGTAATCCTTACCAAGATAGTGAGACAAACCAGACATTTTCAAGGAAGAAGAGGTTCTTGTGAATATGAACATGTATTAGAACAAAATGGCTTGCGCAGAGATTGTTGTGTTCAAACTGAATCATGAAGGTCCACATTTGCACACCAAGAAGGCAGAGACTATACACTACTATGACACAAGGTGTCAAACATGTGGTTTTTTTCTAGCTTCCAATGGGTCATCTTGGATTGCATAATACCATACATGCAAATATGAGAAACGTGAAATTTGTTTCAGAGAGGAAAAGAGAATGAGAGGGAGAGAGAGTGAGAGGTTTCCCAATCCATTATTTTACAAACGGTAGCTTGTCACACTCGAACCAAATGCACCAACATGTTTGGGTGGCTAGGTAAACACTTATGAATGATTCGTTTCAATTCTAGACGATGTCGTTGCTTCAGTGCTACTTCATCCTGGCGTAGTCCCTCAAGAGCCTTGAGACCAAAAAAGGCTATAACTTCGATGGGTGATTTCTCAATCTTCGTGGAACCTAGAGATGTATCTTATGATCCTACATCTCCGTGTCGAGACCCTATATACAAAATATTATCTTTGTTTTCTCCATCTCCATTTGGTTCTCTCATTGTCCTATTGTTTGCAAAAGCACAAAATATTGTAGTTTGAGTCAGTGTAAGGCTATCAAATGCAATATTTTATAAGCAAGCTCGTGGCACCGAGATGACTATGCCAACACGTCCTTGTGGCTTGGTAAATGATTTTGGCATCCTTTTTTTTAGGTGTCGACGATGTCGTTAGTTCCAAGCTACTTCGTCCGGGCATAGTCCCTTAAGAGCCTTGAGACCAAAAAAGGCTATAACTTTGACGGGTGATTTCTTGGTCTTTGTGGAACCTAGAGATGTATTGTCTAATCCTACACCTCCATGTTGGGACCCTCTACAAAATCTTGTCTTGGTTCTTTCCATCTCCATTCGGTTCTCTCGTTGTCCTATTGTTTGTAAAAGCACAAAAATTTGTATTTTGAGTTAGTGTAAGGCTATCAAATGCAATATTTTGCAAACGAAAGCTCATGGCACTAAACTAACTACACCAACATGTTTGTGTGGCTTGGTAAATGATTTTGGATGCCTCGTTTCATTGTGTCGATGGTGTTTTTTGCTTCTGGATACTTCGTTCGAGCGTAGTCCCTTAAGAGCCCTGAGACCAAAAAAGGTTATAAGTTCAACGGGTGATTTCTCGGTCTCCATGGCACCTGGAGAGGTATCTTATGATCCTACACCTCTGCATTAGGACCCTCTATAAAATTATATCTTAGTTTTCTCTATCTCCATTTTGTTCTCTCGTTGTCATATTGTTTTGCAAAAGCGTAAAATATTGTAGTTTGAGTCAGTGTAAGGTTGTCAAACATAATATTTTACAAACGGAAGCTCATGGCACTAAAATGATTGCACCAACACATCTGAGTGGCCTAGTAAACACTTTTGGAGGCTATTTTTTGCCAAACAAAGGATGCTGCATTGCTTCCAGTACTTCGTCAGCGTAGTCCCTTAAGAACCTTGAGACCAAAAAAGGCTATATCTTTGACGGCTGATTTATCAGTCTCCGTGGCACTTGGAGATGTCTCATCTAATCCTACACCTCTGTGCCGAGACACTCTACAAAATTATGTCTCGGTTTTCTTCATCTCCATTTGGTTCTCTCGTTGTCCTATTGTTTACAAAAGCACAAAATACTGCAGTTTGAGTCAGTATAAGGCTGTCAAATGCAACATTTTGCAAACGGAAGCTCATGGCATCAAACCGACTATGCCAACACATCCGAGTGGTTTGGTAAACACTTGTGGAGGACTCATTTTGGTGCTAGACATCGTCGTTTTTTTGGGCTACTTCGTCCAGGCGTAGTCCCTTAAGAGCCCTGAGACCAAAAAAATGTTATAACTTCGACGGGTGATTTCTCAATCTCAGGCACTGAAAACATCTCATTTGATCCTACACCTCCATGTCGGGACCATCTACAAAATTCTGTCTCTATTTTCTCCATCTCCATTTGGTTCTCTCGTTGTCATATTGTTTGTAAAAGCATAAAATATTGTAGTTTGAGTCAGTGTAAGGTTGTCAAATGCAATATTTTGTAAACGGAAGATCGTGGCACAAAACCAAATGGGCCAACACATCTAGGTGGCCTGTAAACACTTGTGGAATCCTTGTTTCGATGACGGATGGTATTTTTCTTCCGAGATACTTTGTCCAGGCGTAGTCCCTTAAGAGCCCTAAGACCAAAAAAGGCTATAACTTCAACGGGTGATTTCTCGGTCTCGGCACCTGGAGAGGTCTCGTCTGATCCTATACCTCCGTGTCAGGACCCTCTATAAAATTTTATCTTGATTTTATTCATCTCCATTTGGTTCTCTTGTTGTCCTATTGTTTGCAAAAGCGTAAAATATTGCAGTTTGAGTCAATGTAAGGCTATCAAACGCAATATTTTACAAACAAAGCTTGTGGCACTGAACCGCTACGCCAACACATCTGGGTGGACTGGTAAATGCTTTTGGAGGCTTCGCTTTGGTGCCAAATGATTTCATTGCTTCCAAGATACTTCGTCCTAGTCCCTTAAGAGCCCGGAGACCAAAAAAGGTTATAACTTTGATAGGTGATTTCTCTATCTCTTTCTTTCTGTCATTCTCACACACACACACTCTCTCTCTCTCTCTCATGCACTATATTTTTTCACACACACACACACACACACCCACTCTCTCTCTCACTCTCTCTCTCACTCTCACTCTCAATCTCCCATTCTCTCACACTCTCTCTTTTCCTTTCTTTTTCTCTCGCTCTCGCATTCTCTCATACCTAGGGCTTGTGGGTACATACCCACATAGTCAATATTGCTAATAGGCTCTGAAGGGTCAAGAGAGATGAAAAGGACTTCATTTGGTTGACTTAATATTTGGGGGATTTATTTTTATCTTCATGTGTCCTTATTCTTTAGTCAATTTGGAAGGCATGGGAACAAGTGAAGCACTTGGTGGTTTTGTAGCCTATCTTCTCTTCATTTGACATTAGGTGCCAAGCCTACAAATTGATTTCATCGAATTAGAAATATAATGACAATATCCTTGCCTTGACAAGAGGTTGTTCTACCCTCTTTTGGTTTGAGAAAGGAATTAAAATATTTCATGACTTGTACAAATTTGGGAAGTGATGGAATGAATAGAGCTTAAATCTTTCTATAAGCTACCTCAATCTTAGTTTAGAATGTATAAAATGGTCAGAAATTCTTTCACAACTCCCTCTACTGGACTAATTATGGAGGATGAGAATGAATTTTGGGATATTATGAGGTGCTCAAAGGCCCCCTCTCCAAGAGGCTACTTCCAAACAACTCTTTGAAAATTTTTCCTTCTCCCCAAACCTTTCATTGGGCCTTAACAATAAGTGGAATGTTTGTGAGACCATTAGTAGATGGACTCATTGTGTTCTTCTTCTATTTAGTCAAAGAAATCTTGCTTTAGATGGCTTCTAATTCATAATAAGCTTGTTATTGGCTTCTAATATTTTATAGGTTGTTGAGACTATAAGCTTGTTGTTTTCTTTAAATTTTTATATATATTTATATTTCTTTAAAGTGGATGGCATTGACATTGACATTATATTATTATAATTGATGGCATTGAATGATTATAGTACAATGGAAAATTTGTAAATTCCTTACACATATATTTTAATTCCCATGTTAAAAACATAAAAAAATAACACTAATAATACATATTAACATAACATACATATGATATCATATTAATCTGGACTTAGATACATGTATAAAGCATTTTTCATCAACTATACAAGTTTTATGACAATTTTTTTCTTATATATTATATTGATTCAAAAATCCTCGATAACATACAAAATTTGATCAAAATCAATGTCTTAACAAAGCCATGTAGGCATATACAATGATATACATCAACAAAATATAAATCTATGCCAATATGCCATGAAGGCAGACAACAAAATATGTATACATCTAAGCTATGGGGCATCATCAAATAATCTAGTTCTCTTCGCCCGTCGGGAAGAGGACTCAGGCACATCAGTGGAACGTCCCATATTGCGTGTGTACCTCCTACACTCAAAGGATTCATGTAGATCCATATGTCAATACAAATAAACAACATACCCATTAGTATACAATTAGTAACATATAAAATGACACTACTTAAAAATAAATACTTACTGCAATCTGATGATCACTATCAATCATCCTCTGCCTCTCAAGATCATCAACAACATCAGTATGAGGTGCATACACTTGGTGTAGTCAACTCCTCATGTTGGCAATCATGATGATAAAAATTAGAATATGCATGAATGTTATTTAGTTATACTAAATGATGTTATTTAATACAATCTCTTCATTATGAAAATTAATTTACTAGCGCATACCTGTGTAAGAGGCATGACAGAAGCTATGCCCATCGCAACTCCAATATCTAAAGAGCGTCAAATCTCATCAAGAGACTGCAATGACGTCATCAACTAAAATAATAATAAAATTCACATTAGTAAATTCATAGGTTAACTATAGTACATTCTCTTCATGTATATATGATGAATAAAAACAATGAGGTCATCAACTAAAATAATAATAAAATTCACATTAGTAAATTCATAGGTTAACTATAGTACATTCTCTTCACGTATATATGATGAATAAAAACAATGAGGTCATCAACTAAAATAATAATAAAATTCACATTAGTAAATTCATAGGTTAACTATAGTACATTCTCTTCATGTATATATGATGAATAAAAATAATTATAAAACACACATTAGTGAATTCACCAACATGCGAGCTCATACCAACATTCACCTGTTCAACATCAAAATGTAATTTTAGGATCTAACATCTCTATACATGGAAAACAAAATAACACAATAAATTTAGTAATTTATTACCAATTTATACTTGCGGGGATGCACGCTTTCATAAACAATTGTGAAGTTGTGGAATGTGATACAGAGATGAATAGTTTGACCCTATAATTTTATAAAAACACACATGATTAATTTTCATTCACAATTAATTAACATTCTAAATTATAATATTTTGTAATATATATATATATATATATATATATATATATATATATATATATATATATATATATATATATATATATATATATATATATATAACTCTCGTTTCATGTAAAATTACCTGTGGTCAATACCAAATGCCGCATCCAATATATCATTTGTGATGATGATATTCTCCAACACTGAATCACGATGAGCCTCCTCTAGTTGGACACTTTGCTCATCCCGTGGAGCCGCTTGCGAGGTGTGAAGCTTCCACATCAACATATTTAAATTCTAAAAAGGAAAAGAAACATATTTAAATTCTAACTATTCCATTGATTATAGAATATGCATATATACTTCAACCTTTCCTATAAGGTTGCATGTAGTGTATATCTTCTACTAGTCGATAGCATGTGGTTTGGATATGTAAACAAGAAGACATAACAAATAACATGATGTTTAATAGTTTACATCTAGCTCATCCATGATTACATACTTAAATTACATTTGGATTGGTCTTAGGTAAAATGGCCTCTAGAAACAAGAAGATAGATTAATTAAAAAGGAAAAACAACATATTTAATTATTTCAGCTAGCCAAAAAATCACACACACAACTTGCATCCACTTCAAACATAGGTAAGAGATTGTTTTTAATGCATTTGTTAGTTTAATTTAAAGTTTCAAGATCACAATCAAACCCTTGTCATTTTTGAATGCAGAAACCCCAATTGATAATTGTATTCCACATGAAACAATTAATCAAAATAACATGTCACCACACTCACCACATGGAATAGTTAATCATAATAACATGTCAACACATGAAGATATTATTGATGATGACATGTCAAAGCTGGAAGATAATCCTCATTATAAAATGCCTCCAATGGAAGACATTCTTAATGATGAGATTCAACTAGTATAATATATTTCCAATTCTCAATCTCATGAAACAAAGACTCAAGTTGAAAATTCTAAACAAAAATATGTGCAAAGGAAGAAAACTAGTTGGACAATTGGGAGGTCATTTAAGGTAGACTGACAACTAAATATTCATTCATTGAACCTATAGAGCCATAGAATGGTAGTGATACTCCAAAAAAATGTAAATGTACAATATGTAGTTGGAAACTAAAAATACCATAGATTACAACTGAAGTTGGACACAATTGAGAAACATTGTGGAAAATTATATATGACAATCACGAAAAAAGATGGAAAAAATAAAGACACATAAATGGAAAATTGCAAAAGATTACTTGCATGTAATATATGCAATCGAGTATGAAAATGAACAGAAATATCAACATCAACTTTTTGAGAAAGGGGGAACAATTAATGCACAATTTCAAAAATTATGAATACCAATCTACATGCGAAAAATGTATAGTTCTCTACTATATTCCACATTCTTAAAAATGACAGACCAATTTCAGATTTTGCAGATTATAAGGTTTTGTTTCAATATAATGGGTTTCTCAACATTCCACAATCACATTGGTCAGAGAGAAGTGCTTGGGAAATGGAAAAATGTCTAGCAATAATTGAAATGGAAGATTTGAAAGAAAAAGTAAAAAAGAAATGTTTATCTCATTGTCCATCGATGAGGTCACAACAATTGACAACACATCGTGGGTTTGCATGCACGTCTACACTTTTGAGAATCATTCAAGGAAAAATCATTTGTTAGCTATTAATAAAATGGTTGAAAATTGTAATGTTGAAAACCTTTGTGAATTGGTTATTTCTAATTTGAGGAATTTAGCTGGGATGGATGACTATGTAATTGCTACTAAGTTGGTGTGTGTTGGTACTGATGGTGCATCAGTAATGTAGGGTCATAAAAGTGGACTTTGTGTTCACCTACAAACAAAAATTTCCCCATATATGATTCCAATTCATTGCATGGCTCATAGAATGAACCTTACATACAAAATTGTTAGCACATTTGAAAATGTTGCTAAAGTGGAAGATCTCATCCGTGACTTGCATGCTTACATGGTGAGTAGTCCAAAAATATTTTTAGAGTTTCATAAATTTGCAATTGGAGTTACTGATGGTAAAAGATCCTTAAATATGTTGATACAAGATGGATTTCCATGTATGAGCCTACATGCAGTATTTTTGAAGAATATCCATCTTTAGTAGGTTTCATGTTTAAATACATAGGGAAGTTGACAAAGTGAAAGATTTTTTGTACCATTTAAAATATTTGGAAACATTATTGACACTATGTGGTATTCTCCCTATGTTGAAGGAAATAAATTTCTTAATTAAACATGCTCAAGAAAGATCCATATATATTTCTGACTTCATAAGGTTGAGAAAACATGTATGTCTATCTCTTGATATGTTATACAACTCTGAAGAAAGTTTTAAAGGACCAATTTTCAGTAGTTGGAAAACTTTAACATATATAAAGGATCCGAAAATCTATTTGAAATTCAATATCAATGACCATCTTTGTATCATTGTTAATGGGATGGAGATTTCAATGCACACTTTCCAAAAAAGTAGATATATCATAGTAACAAATCTTGAAGAAGTACATGTAACATGTAATTTATACGAAAAGGTTATATATGACACAAGACTAAAATTAAGATTTTTTTTAGAAATCTTATCCTATAAGACTAGAGAACATTTTAAAATGGATGACCTGTTTGAGGCCATGACAATGGTGTATCCTAATTTTGGAATCTTGATAGAGGTAAAGAAGGCATAAGAAATTTATTTTACAAATTTATGGAAACTCTCATTAAGCATTTCAAGAATCTGTAGAGTTCCAAGGAGTTGAAATTAAAGGTCTTCTCGCATAAGCAATTACCGACGTCTCAATCATTTTATTTCACGCTCACAATGATTGATTATAATAATTGTCTAATTAAACCAATAGAAAAGGTGTTATTACACGACTATTGAAAAATTTATATCTTGGTAGCATTCTCGTAAGAAATTATTAGTGAATATTTCCGATTATATGAATAATTACTTGTATTTGCTTTAAAAATTTATGTTAAGTGTATCCTTGCATAATTTAGGACTACTGTATTTTCATATTTATTATTTCAAATTATATTTTTACGTTGGAGGCATTCCCTATTGTGGTACTAATTGCTAGAAAGTGTCAAGCTTTTTCGAAAGGAAAAAAAACCAAGCAACTCACGTTAGTAGAAATTCTAGGCAGGTAACTAACATTAGTAGAAATTTTAGGTAGGCTACCTCAGAAAATCTCTTATCGGAAAATTATTTCCATCATATCTCGCAATGTCCCAAGTGATGTAATAAATCAATTCACAAAAGTGATATTTTTAATAATGTTTAGATCAAATATCTATAGGTGGAGACAACCTACCATCGTTGCCCTTAGATTAATTTTCACAACTACTACGAATCACTTCCACCGTAAAGGTTCCTCATATCTGTTAGGAAATTATAATATTAGTGCTCCATTAAGTTTATTTGTGACAGGTGGAAAATAATATCTGGAGAATATTATTGTTGTGAGTTGTTTTAACAACTCACGTACATAGTAGTTTGTGGAGAGAATAGTGGGGAGAGTTGTTGGAGAAAATCCATGAAAATGTAATGCCCCCCCCGGACACCGGAAGATCCCAATAAGTCGCCAATTTTTTTTTTTGAAGTGAATACTTAAAATACAAATCGGATCTCCATTATTATTCATTTTAAACTAGATTGATTTCCTGATTTCTAAATCACTAACCCCAAATTATTTTATTTATTTAATTTCTATTAAGTTACTAGAGACACCCTGAAGGAGTCTACACCTTTTTATATTAATTAGTTTTCCCCTTTTATTTTGTTTACCCACACACACAACCTAATATTTTATTTTTCATTCCCATTAAAACTACCCATGACTCAAGGGCGGTAGGGTTAATTTTTGACCCTAGGATCAAAAGGATCTCAACCTTAGATCTAAGTTTTGCCCTAAACTTTCCTTAGCACATCTTTATCTCCTCTCTCTCATTTGATTTTCATTTTGTTTCTCTTCCTTTCTTGTTAGAGCATACCAGGTAGTTTTATTTTCTTCTTTTATTGTTTCAGCTTTGCCCTTTGGATGTGCAGGTTTTGGAGGGATTGGACATGGATTTTCTTTATCGTGCATTTGCCTTTCAAAACCGGTTGGGCCAATGGATTTAAAATTGCAAAGTGTATATAATATATATATAGATATATTTTTAGGGTTTTTAGGGAGTGAAAAGAAGGCGTTTAGATCTCATTGTGAATTTGGAAGATGAGGCGATTCGAAGAGGGGTCAGTGTGAGATGGGGCGACAGGAGAGTGGCCGCGGCGAAGGGTGGAGGTGACGTAGGGATCGGGGGAGATAAGCACGGGGACAGGGGAGGGATAGGCGCGGGGACAGGGAGGATAGGGTGCGCGAAGGAGCCGCGCCGGTCGGCCGAGGCGAGGGTGTCAAAAGGGGGGGGCGCAGGGAAAGGGGGGAGGGGTTCGGCCTCCCCAACCCTTCTTCTTTCTTTTTTTTTTTTAATTTATTTATATTTTTAAAAAAACAAGATCTAAAATTATATGTATTATATTATATAGTTACCTATATAATATAATATATTTATATTACAATATGTAGATTTAAAAATCACAGTTATAGGATACAATGGACATTATATTATATTTGATACACAATCATAATACATTTATATTATTTTATATAATATATACTAAATTCATCTAGACTAAAATCTACAAGTTATAATACATTTTGTGATGAAAACACAATTGAAAACAAGTAACTGCTACTGTAATAATGAACAGAACAACATGTTTATATTCTAATTTTGTCATGGTCAGATTTATAAAAGTCAACTCTATTTTATACACAGGTAATTTTTTTTTTTTTCTATTAATCTAGATGTAAATGATTCACATACATGATAACAAAAACTATCCAAAGCTGCATTCACTCAAGATAAGATTAGGCATTGATATGTGGTATGAAAACACCAACTTCTTTCCAATGTATACATTTTATTTGCAGAACAACCTAGATGTATTTTATTCACTAAATTGCAAAATATATAAAGAGTGATGTATTTCAAAATGGTACTTTACTTTTAAATAAAATAAATTTACAATTGAACAAGAAGGAGATCAACAATATTCCTGATTTATCAACTTTCCTTCAAGGAAATTACAACAAGTTCATATTATATAAAAAGAACATTTATTACTACATTTCATTTTCACGAAGCTTAACTAACTATGCTATATATTTCCAAGGAATAATTCAACTCAAGGAATCCCATTACAAGTTTCTTTACCAGGTAAGATCTACTTCATGAAGGAAAACTTTTCATTTTATCAAAGAATTACTAATCACCCATTTCACATTTAAAAGGCTGAAATCTAAAACTATATTTTCTTTTCAAACAACCATGACGGCATCACTTCTTAATCCAACAAGACTCATCCGCTTATGGAAAGTAACAAGTTTTACAAAGACATTCAACTTTCAACCATATTCAAGAGTGGAATAAATACAACTTTGAGAACACATGTGCTTCCATGAACTATACATATATTCCACATGGAAGACTTGCAAAAGAGCTCACTGCAATATTTTACAAGGAACATAAGTTTATCAAGAGCTACAAATTTCTAAACAAGAGAGGGTCATAAAGGACCATGCCACCAAAGATACTCCAGCACACCTCAAGGACAAGGCTCCAACTTCGAATGCTTTACAAGGATTCAACTTCAAGAGAACGAGGCTTGTTTAACCTCCCAACCTTCAGGCATCATTACATGCCTTTCCAAGGGTTGGAAGACATGCTAGCCTCCCCCAAGCCCATGGGAGAGAGAGCTAGCTTCCACAACTTTGAGCACAAGATTTTAGGGAGACAAACACCACAATACACTCACAAACAAGACCAAACCATGCACGAAGGAAAAATACAACATTGAGCAATAAAAGAAAAGAGGAGAAACCATATTCATCCTCTAAATTTGGGGAAGAGTAGATGAGATACCCGAAAGTGACATAAGGTGTGATCTAACAAAAGAATGCACACATCAAACTTCCTTCTCCACCTTATTTCTCCGAAGTCAACAAGATCCTCCTTATTACTCCACCCATTCACCCAAAACCTTCTTGGGAGGATTTTCAAACCCTTGGGTTTCCTCTCCAAGAATGGGAAAGGGGTTCAAACCAAATGAACCCCTTTACCCACCTCAAACCATATGAGGGGAGTAAAGAAACCGACATGGCTTGCCCATCAAGCCATGAGGTTTGAGAGGGAAAATCCCTCTCTCTTCCCCCCAAATAACTCAAACATCCATCAAACCATATGATGGATGGAGTAAAAAGCAATACAACGAATATACTCAAGCAACAAACCATACAAGCAACTAAACAAATAAATCAACTATGAGCAAGCTAAGATTTAGTAAAGAAACATACCACATAAATGAGCTCAAGAGGTTACCTCTAATAGCTCTCCAAAACAAGATTTTGCAACTTTCTTCCTCAAGCAATCCTCAAGCTCCAAATTTCTCAAGCACCAAGCCAAAGCTCCAAAAAAAAAAAAAAAAAAAAAAACCAAGAAAAAGTCCCTCTCTTTTCCCATGGATGGGAATTTGAAGAGGAGCAAGCAAGCATCCTCACAAATGAGGGGGTGACATGTGTCACCCTCTCTTTCTTCAAGGTCAAAGATGCCAAAACATAAGAGAGAGGGTAAATTTGTCTTTTGCCCTCTTCTCCCAAAATTCCCTAAATGTTAGCAAGACAAAATTAGTGAAACTTTTAATAAGCACTCCAATCCACACCCCTTACAAGGATGTGACCAATCAAGAGGTAAAAAGGAAGGGAAAACTCCCTCTAGCCTTGAAAATAAGCCCCCCTACCCATTAGGTAGGGTCCAAGGGCTCTTTTTTATGTTAGGGGAACTCCCAAGCTAAAAAGGGGTCCCCAAAAATGCCCAAAATATCCTAATTTCGGGTTTTGCATTTTTGGCACAAGGGTAGAGGGGGGTGGGGACCACCCAAGGTCTCACATGTGACCCTAAACCCTTGAGATTAAGTGTCTTATAAAACAAAATCAATAATTTAATGAAAGTGGGATTATTAACTCCCAAAACTAGTTTTACAACATAACTAATTACCCAAAACAAAATTAATAAATCAAGGCACAATACATTACAAAAATTGGGGTCACTCATGGTGCCCAAAATAATAATCTCCTACACTAAGGCTTCACACAATGAACATGGCTAGGACTCAGCCTGTGGGCTGCTTGTGCAAGATTGTGTAGCTGGCCTGAATCCCACGTTCTCCTATGACCTGTCACCTGCACACTCATTGCACACATTAACCACATCTATCCAATACAAGAGTAAACTAGCTGCTCACTAAGCGAACAGATTCAAACATGTAAATTAATGATATCACCATCATCAATGTGGAATGCACAATCTCACACAATTCGTCGTATGTTAGGTATTACAATACATATCATGTCATATCACCATGTCATCATGTATCCTTATCAGCAAAACGAATACATTACAAAATCAAGGTATGTGACTAACTAATTATCCAACATGTATCAATTTGACCTAAATCACATAGAAAAGTGTTAGTGTCCACAATATCAAATAAAAGGTGCCAACCTACTAATCTAGTTAAATTAGTGCTACGCGCCGCAAATCACCATGCGTGTTCATGAAGGCAAACCAACATATCCAAAATCCATAACTGTGGTTTAAGAATTCAGCAGATCATAGAGGCTAGAAAAAGGTGGGCACTACATCCCCCTCTCCTAAAATTAGACTTCCTCCGGGAAGTCACTGGAAGAGCTAGGGATAAGATTTTACTGGATATCACATCGTAGTGTGAGTACTACATTAAGGTCATTTTTAAAGGAACTAACATATTTTGTTCTGTCTTAATGACATGTCTTTTTAATTGTAACAAGGTCCAAGAACAAGTATTTCTCAAATAAGAGAATGTTAACCAAGGAGAACTGTATAAACCGAATTCATTTTCCTCATCATCTATGTTTCCTATTAGGGTCCAAATAAGAGGATATACAACATAAGGTCCAACATGATGGATGAGCGAAGGGAGCATAAATGTTGTTTTAAAATGAATTCGCAAGTTTTTAAATATTAATTGCATACTAGAACACTTAAGGAAACTATCCAAGGTGTCACAAATACCACACAATGAGAGAGAAAAAGTTCCAAGTTCCGTGTGGTTTCATCTCCTAACTCATCATTACTCTAACTTTTTGAAAAAGGAAGGTTCACGCGTCTTTTTAACATAGTTCAATAATCAACATTATTCACTAAGGTCAAGGAAGAATATTCCCATACTACCAAACATAGTTAAAGGAGTTGTCTTAATTTGGTCATTATTTATTTGTTTATTTATTTATTTTTGTTTGCTAAATGATTGTAAGAAAAATAAAATAAAATTTGTGGGTGGAATATATATAGTCCACTACTAGGTTAGGATTAGCTTTCTAATTTGTTTTCCAAAGTTTCATAGCATGTACCGTTTTATAAAACATTTCCATTCCGAGACAAGATGATTTATAAGTCTCATAAATGAAAATTTATTTTATTATTGTTTGTAAGTTGGTTTATATGAGTTCTCATTATGACAAAGCAATTTTAGAACTTTCTATGCCCCAAACAAGACATAACTCCTTAATGAAACAACAATCCACAAATTTCCAGTTCAATAAAAAGTTTTACTTTAATTTTATCATTTCTTAATTATTATAATCAAAAGAAAACAAGAATGAGTTACGCAAAAACAAAATCCATTTAAAGAGAGTGTTTCCCAAATCATATCAACATACTTATCAAAATTTACAAAATACCAACATGATGGGATGCAAAAACTTTTCCGTCCATACTTTCCTCAAGCGAACAAGAGATAAACACTCATTTTCCTTTAATGAAAGGTAAGGTCTAATTCTTCTCAAGATCTCTGACTTACGTTAACTTTTACTTAACAATTATTTGGTCGAAATTTGGCCCATTAGGTCGCAAAATAATTACACTTATTAACAAGGGTGGAATTCATATTACACAAAGAAATTTGAATTACGCCACCCTATTTGAGTGGTGATAGAAATTAGAACCGTGTTTTGAAGAGGGCCCCAAAATAATTTCAATATATATATATATATATATATATATATTTTTTTTAAAACCCAGTGCTTATATTGATTACAAAGGACGGCTCTACCTACGGTAGGTGGAAAGGCTAGTAAGTCATTTTTGTTAGTCCTCGCAATAAAGTCTTACATCATTTACATTATAATTACATACTAAGAGTTCTTCTATGTGGATGAAATCTTATAAAGGAGTTTTCCAAAAAGTCTAATAGTCAGAGCATAACGGATTTGCGAGATCATCGCAACCATTCTATCAATCGTGTTAACTCTCTCACCTAAATATTTAGGGAGACAAAACAATACCTAAGTTTCTTACAGGATTCCCAACATTAATTGTGTAAACCATATGAACATCACAAGACAAAGATTAGTAACCAACGCCTATCACAACTAAAGCAATAATTTTAGGATCGCCACAAATTTAGCTTTTTGAGGGGTAACAATGATTAACATTGTTTATCCAACCAACGTTGTTTAATTATATATATAACGAGTTTTCCAAGATACAAATAATTACAATATTCCATTATTGTTTATAAGGTAAGTGCACACAATTGTGCTTTTAGATTTATAAATAAATATATATTTTTGTGGATTTTGAAACATTACTTTCACCCATAAAGGACCACATTACTTGCTCTTTCACAGTCAACACCATCATCGATACAACATAGTGCCTAACCAAGAAAGTGTTCAACACTAATTCATTTCATTTTATTTTCTTTCCAAGAGGGATACAATATCGTTGTTTATATTTATTATATAATTTTTTTATTTTTATTTTTTTGCATGACCATTGTTCTTCTAAGTCCGCGAATAGAGGTTAGAAGAGGGTGGTTCCTTATTCCTATAAGTAAAGCGGTAAAAACATGATCACTCATAACATTTTAAACCAACTTGAGGAGAGTTAAAATCATATGTGTAATCACTAAGGTAATAAGGTTTTAACCATGTTGCCATGCAACAAAACTTAATAAGAGGTAATGGTATAGAGATAGGCTTATCAAGCTCCAAAAGGATTAAGAAAATTAACTAGATCATTTCCGAAGTTAACTCTAAAATTTATACCAATAGCTTCGATAATAATTTGGAGTTCGTGAAGACTAGATTCATTTTAATATCACACTGCATTCCTACGTTACGTGAAGAGGATAAACTAGCTAAGAGATATCACTTCAAGCAACACCATCTTATAAAGAAAGATGCTAACTTTCCTTTCCTTTATCATTTATTGTTTAGAGAAAAGTTAACAAATTATTTCCATCCAATTCTACTTAATTTTAAATCATAATTTAGAAAAAAAATAATAACAAGAACATAAGATCTTCTGGTAAAACTTCCTTATAAAAGGGTTATAAAACTAAGATTAGAACATATATCAAAGGAGTACAAATTATTTCAAATTTCATAGTAGTGAAATATCAAGACGTGGAAGACTATTATATCACCTTGGATGGTTTTATACAAGATACAATTATTTAGTTTACAACTATTTAGTTTACACCCATACCGAAAGGGTCTGATTCGATCTAAAGAGGCGCTTCTAACATGGCGGTTGCAATTCCTAAGAAACAAAGGATCACTAGACAAGAAACAACCAACCAAACATCATAACAAATTTTCTATATCAAGGTAACAATTCCACATTCTTATCTCGACCTACTTATTATTTTCGAAACCAACAACTAGACCTTTGGTGACCAGAATTACATATCTAACCAAGGTCGCTAGCAAAATAAAATGACTTGTTGTACAAAGTTTATTTTGGGTCCTAGCATTCAACCTAGAACACGTAGCTTAAAACAATAACCATATTGTAACATGTTTCACTCCCAAAGGTGTCCTAAGAAACCTATTTGTTTATTAAGACCTAATTTTCTTGTTCCACAAACTAGAGAAAAAGGCTACAAAGGGATCCTGCCAAGACATGTACCCAACACCCACATGGTGAAACAAAGCTTTCATTCAATTCTCTATTATACAGAGAGTCAGACAAGACGTACATTTCTAATTACTGGTGAATAGGTTTCAAATTGGAAGCACTATCTCGAAGCCAACTATTACAGTTTTACTATTGTATACCAGCAGATTTATAGTGACAAATGGCTACAAAAGGGTCTTGAAAATAAGTAATCCCAATTCAAAAATGAGTTCTAACAGCTTGACTCTATTCTTCTATAAATAGAGAACCCGACGCAACTCACAAAATGAAAAACTGATGATCGAAACTCTAGATATGGCATACTTTCCGAGGCTAAATAATGTTATTTACAAGTTTGTATTTTGAACAAATCATCTAGAGGCCTCCTAAACACACTTGGCAAACTAATTATCTATTCCTTTTTCTCGAATCTAATCATTGCAACCACTCGACATGGAGAAATACTACAAGTTAGAAGCCATAAGTTTTTTTTTTTTTTTCTACTAACGCTCTCCACTTTACAAGTCCACATCGAAACGATTTTACTCCAATTTTAAGATGTTGTCCCAACAATATGCGATTAAAAGAGCTCAAAAATGATTTTATCTATATGATCAAATGATTTTAAAAAAAAGTTGATGCGGCTTCCCATGACGCCAGGGAACAAGATCATCCAAACCATTACTAATATGGAGACCAAGAAGACATTTTGCATGTCATCTAAACATGACATTTTTCTTAAGTTTTACTGATTGTTTTAAACAAATTAAGTGATCAAAATGTGCCTACCATCTATTGTCTTAGCAAACATTTTATTCTAAGCGGTTACTCGAGAGATAAATTTACCCATGGAATACTTTAGCGGAAACGATTTTAATTGTTTTACTTTTAATATTATGAAAACATTTATAACTAGTTAAAAGTTCTACCCAGAGCGTCCGTGTGTGCGAACCTCGCTCTGATACCAAATGTAATGCCCCACCCCGGGACACCGGAAGACAGTCCAATAAGTCGCCAATTTTTTTTTTTTTTTGAAGTGAATACTTAAAATACAAATCGGATCTCCATTATTATTCATTTTAAACTAGATTAATTTCCCTGATTTCTAAATCACTAACCCCAAATTATTTTATTTATTTAATTTATATTAAGTTACTAGAGACACCCTAGAAGGAGTCTACACCTTTTTATATTAATTAGTTTTCCCCCTTTTATTTTGTTTACCCACACACACAACCTAATATTTTATTTCCCATTCCCATTAAAACTACCCATGACTCAAGGGCTATAGGGTTAATTTTTGACCCTAGGATCAAAAGGATCTCAACCTTAGATCTAAGTTTTGCCCTAAACTTTCCTTAGCACATCTTTATCTCCTCTCTCTCCATTTGATTTTCATTTTGTTTCTCTTCCTTTCTTGTTTGAGCATACCAGTAGTTTTATTTTCTTCTTTTATTGTTTGACTTTGCCCTTTGGATGTGCGGAGTGTTTGGAGGGTTGGACATGGATTTTCTTCATTGCATTTGCCCCTTTCAAAACTGGTTGGGCCGGATTTAAAATTGTAAGTGTATATAATATATATATATATATATATATATATATATATATATATATATATAGGGTTTTAGGGAGTGAAAAGAAGGCGTTTAGATTTGTTGTGAAGGTGGAAGATGAGGCAGATTCGAAGAGGGGCTGTGTGAGATGGGGCGATAGGAGAGTGGCCGCGGCGAAGGGTGGAGGTGACGTAGGGATCGGGGGAGATAGGCGCGGGGACGGGGAGGATAGGGTGCGCAGAGAGGCGGCGCCGAGCCGTGCGAGGGGCATGTGCGGGTGGTCCGCAGACAAGGGGCCACGGGGAATGGGGAGGGGGTTCGGCCCTCCCCCGAACCCTTCTTTCTTTCGCTTTTTTAAATTTATTTATATTTAAAAAAACAACAGAAGATCTAAAATTATATGTATTATATTATATAGTTACCTATATAATATAATATATTTATATTACAATATGTAGATTTAAGAATCACGGTTATATAATACAATGGACATTATATTATATTTGATACACAATCATAATACATTTATATTATTTTATATTATATATACTAAATTCATCTAGACTAAAATCTACCGGTTATAATACATTTTGTGATGAAAACACAATTGAAAACAAGTAATTGCTTCTATAATAATGAACGAACAACATGTTTATATTCTAATTTTGTCATGGATGATTTATAAAAGTCATTTTCTATTTTATACACAGTAATTTTTTTTTTTTTCTATTAATCTAGATGTAAAAGGTTCACATACATGATAACGAAAACTATCCCAAGCTACATTCACTTAAGATAAGATTAGGCATTGATATGTGGTATGAGAACACCAACTTCTTTCCAATGTATACATTATATTTGAAGAACAACCTAGATGTATTTTATTCACTAAATTGCATAATATATAAAGAGTGATGTATTTCAAAATGGTACTTTACTTTTAAATAAAATAAATTTACAATTTGAACAAGGAGATCAACAATATTCCCGATTTATCAACTTTCCTTCAAGGAAATTACAACAAGTTCATATTATATAAAAAGAATATTTATTACTACATTTCATTTTCACGAAGCTTAACTAACTATGCCATATATTTCCAAGGAATAATTCAACTCAAGGAATCCCATTACAAGTTTCTTTACCAGGTAAGATCTACTTCATGAAGGAAAACTTTTCATTTTATCAAAGAATTACTAATCACCCATTTCACATTTAAAAGGCTGAAATCTAAAACTATATTTTCTTTTCAAACAACCATGACGGCATCACTTCTTAATCCAACAAGACTCATCCGCTTATGGAAAGTAACAAGTTTTACAAAGACATTCAACTTTCAACCATATTCAAGAGTGGAATAAATACAACTTTGAGAACACACGTGCTTCCACGAACTATACATATATTCCACATGGAAGACTTGCAAAAGAGCTCACTGCAATATTTTACAAGGAACATAAGTTTATCAAGAGCTACAAATTTCTAAACAAGAGAGGGTCATAAAGGACCATGCCACCAAAGATACTCCAGCACACCTCAAGGACAAGGCTCCAACTTCGAATGCTTTACAAGGATTCAACTTCAAGAGAACGAGGCTTGTTTAACCTCCCAACCTTCAGGCATCATTACATGCCTTTCCAAGGGTTGGAAGACATGCTAGCCTCCCCCAAGCCCATGGGAGAGAGAGCTAGCTTCCACAACTTTGAGCACAAGATTTTTAGGGAGACAAACACCACAATACACTCACAAACAAGACCAAACCATGCACGAAGGAAAAATACAATATTGAGCAATAAAAGAAAAGAGGAGAAACCATATTCATCCTCTAAATTTGGGGAAGAGCAGATGAGATACCCGAAAGTGACATAAGGTGTGATCTAACAAAAAATGCACACATCAAACTTCCTTCTCCACCTTATTTCTCCGAAGTCAACAAGATCCTCCTTATTACTCCACCCATTCACCAAAATCCTTCTTGGGAGGATTTTCAAACCCCTTGGGTTTCCTCTCCAAGAATGGGAAAGGGGTTCAAACCAAATGAACCCCTTTACCCACCTCAAACCATATGAGGGGAGTAAAGAAACCGACATGGCTTGCCCATCAAGCCATGAGGTTTGAGAGGGAAAATCCCTCTCTCTTCCCCCAAATAACTCAAACATCCATCAAACCATATGATGGATGGAGTAAAAAGCAATACAACGAATATACTTAAGCAACAAACCATACAAGAAACTAAACAAATAAATCAACTATGAGCAAGCTAAGATTTAGTAAAGAAACATACCACATAAATGAGCTCAAGAGGTTACCTCTAATAGCTCTCCAAAACAAGATTTTGCAACTTTCTTCCTCAAGCAATCCTCAAGCTCCAAATTTCTCAAGCACCAAGCCAAAGCTCCAAAAAAAAGAAACCAAGAAAAAGTCCCTCTCTTTTCCCATGGATGGGAATTTGAAGAGGAGCAAGCAAGCATCCTCACAAATGAGGGGGTGACATGTGTCACCCCTCTTCTTCTTCAAGGTCAAAGATGCCAAAACAAAAGAGAGAGGGTAAATTTGTCTTTTTGCCCTCTTCTCCCAAATTCCCCTAAATGTTAGCAAGACAAAATTAGTGAAACTTTTAATAAGCACTCCAATCCACACCCCTTACAAGGATGTGACCAATCAAGAGGTAAAAAGGGAGGGAAAACTCCCTCTAGCCTTGAAAATAAGCCCCCCTACCCATTAGGTAGGGTCCAAGGGCTCATTTTTATGTTAGGGGAACTCCCAAGCTAAAAAGGGGTCCCCAAAAATGCCCAAAATATCCTAATTTCGGGTTTTGCATTTTTGGCACAAGGGTAGAGGGTGTGGGGACCACCCAAGGGTCTCACATGTGACCCTAAACCCTTGAGATTAAGTGTCTCATAAAACAAAATCAAAAATTTAATGAAAGTGGGATTATTAACTCCCAAAACTAGTTTTACAACATAACTAATTACCCAAAACAAAATTAATAAATCAAGGCACAATACATTACAAAAATTGGGGTCACTCATGGTGCCCAAAATAATAATCTCCTACACTAAGGCTTCACACAATGAACATGGCTAGGACTCAGCCCGTGGGCTGCTTGTGCAAGATTGTGTAGCTGGCCTGAATCCCACGTTCTCCTATGACCTGTCACCTGCACACTCATTGCACACATTAACCGCATCTGTCCAATACAAGAGTAAACTAGCTTCTCACTAAGCGAACAGATTCAAACATGTAAATTAATGATATCACCATCATCTATGTGGAATGCACAATCTCACACAATTCGTCGTATGTTAGGTATTATAATACATATCATGTGATATAACCATGTCATCATGTATCCTTATCAGCAAAAACGAATACGTTACAAAATCAAGGTATGTGACTAAATAATTATCCAACATGTATCAATTTGACCTAAATCACATAGAAAAGTGTTAGTGTCCACAATATCAAATAAAAGGTGCCAACCTACTAATCTAATTAAATTAGTGCTACGCGCCCAAATCACCATGCGTGTTCATGAAGGCAAACCAAAATATCCAAAATCCATAACTCGTGGGTTTAAGAATTCAGTAGATCATAGAGGCTAGAAAAAGTGGGCACTACGAAAAATAGGAGTTTGTCTCTCCTATATATGTGTACCCGATTTTAATATGAATAATAAGAAGATTTGTTTAGTGTTCGGTTGATCCTGCTCTCACATTTGCTATCGAGCATGTTTTCTATTGTATAATGAACTCCAAGGATTGATAGGGATAGGCATTTAGTCTTTTTTCCTGTACATGAGAAAGAAATCAATATAGAAAGAGCATGTATTATGGTTTAAAATAGTTATGATATTTAAGTTTTCGATTGTAATCGCTTTTGCCGATTTTGGCGATTATTGCTGCGTTTTTGACCTACGCTGGATCTAAATACATCGATTAAGATCTTTTCAACTCCCCGGCGGATCATACTCTAATCTCCTTGGTAACAACGAATTTTCTTTATACTATCCATCTCGAGAGGTGCCCAGTTTTGTTTGAATTCCTTTGCTTGGCATCATTATTTCTCTTTGTGGCATACTGTAGACTTTCCACCCGTATTGACTGTGGAAAGTGTCTTCTCCTTGTCACGACTCAATGCAAATTCTGCCTCAACTAAACATTGAATTCCTCGGTCAAATCTTATTCATCTAGATCCGATAATTTTGCATTGGATGGATCGTAGTTTTCTTCCTTACCTGCAGGTTACGAGTTTACTTTACATAGAAATCTAATATGCCCTTTTATTATTGACATTGTCAATGTGTCTTATCTCTCGTAAAACATTGCGTCGAGTTTATTCCACCTTGGATTCGAGCCATTCCACGTACGGCGCCTTGAGAATTATGCAGAGATTTTGGTGCACTCTATGATCGTTCTGAATATTTTTATGCTCATATGTTCCTACCCTCTATCTACAGGCATCTCAATTACCATCGACTTGGCTGAGTTTGAATTCTTCACAATGAATTATAGTGTCGCCCATCACAGTTGCAATTATATCTCCAAATTCTCTTCTCATCGCTTGATTTCTTGCCTATGTGAAGATCTAAATGAGGCGTTCAAACCAAGGAGAATTTCATGAAGCACCAAGTGGAGAATGGTGTATTTTTCCTGTGATCTAGAAAATTGCCGGCTGAATTGGTTCAATGAATGCATGGGATTCTAATAAAAAGGTGTGGTTTCTTTTGAATTACAAAAGCCACGGATCTTAGAATAAGATTATTTGTAATTTATTAGTCAAGGGATTAAATCTCGTAGTGTGTCAATAGTAGTGGGTGGTCTATAATTTGTAATCATGTGTCTTTTAGTTTAATTTGTGTATCAAAATATTTAAATATAGAAAGTAATTAAATATTACTTTCTGAGTTTAAGTCTTTAGTAAATATCCATGTAAAATTTAAAAAGTAATTTGTTTTTATTACTTTTTAAATATAGTGTAAATTGGGAGCAATATCGGTTGAAGCCGACTCCCCTAAGAGTGCATTTTCGGTTGAAACCGACGCTCTAAGATATAATGGACATTCCACTAGAAAAATTCAATGGTCTCAATTTTCACACATGGAAAGTCAAGATCCAGATGCAGTTGATGAACAAAAATCTTTGGAGGATAGTAGATGGAAAAGAACCAACGACCTTCAAATCCGACCAGATTGCGTAATGGGAAACACGGGATGATAAAGCCAAAGCCATTATTGGCCTTGCCCTTTCGGACTCTGAATTACATTATGTTGATCTAGATAAAAACTCGAAGGACATCTGGGATAATCTGAGCAAATTATTTGGTTCAAAAGTAGTCAATGCAAAGTTTTCTCTAAAACTTCAACTTGTTCAAGCTCAAAATGAGTGATGGAGATACAATGTCTAGTCACATCAACAATTTACGATCTCTTCTGAGACAACTTGCAAAAGTAAAAGCTCTAGTAGACGACAAGGATGAAAAAGCTATTCTGCTGAATAGTTTACCACCCAAATACAGTAATGTTGTTTTCACTCTTGGTCAGATACCTTCTAACCGTAACACTCTGATTTTGTATGTTAACTTGGTGAATGTTTCCATACTATTATAGCTGCTGAAATGAAGGCAACCATGTTAAGATAAGTTCTGATCTTAAGTGAATGAGTTGCTAACTTGGATTCTTGTATGCTATGATTTATTGCATGGGATAGCAAATATTGTACTTGTGTGTTTGCTGATGTGACGACAAATTGTCGTATACTTGCTAAACTCTCTTTGCTTTCGATAAGATACCTTGAATCAATTTCATTGATCCAAGTATGCTGAGGTCCTCTTGTGATTTCTGTGTCGATTCACACTTGAACCGAACCCGAGATTGTTATGAACGTGCAGCGCCTGATTGCAGGTGTGAACAAAGCACGTAGATGCCAACGACGAGGGTTCGATTCTTGAACCTATATCTTTGTCGAACTAGGGACCTCGTGAGGCAAGAAATGCCTGGACACGGGTGGCCTTGGCACGCGATCCAAAGGACGGAACGTCCTGCTCTGCATTAACGTGAATGTTAGTAGGGAGGCTGGATGGAAGTTGTTAGTGTTAGTGGTTAGTAGGAGTTAAAACCTAAACTAATCCTAAATCCTAACATGCACCCTACACTACTACCCTAAGTGGATTTTTAAATTAAAAAAAAAAAAGGGGAAAATAAACCTAAGTTCTAAAACCTAAGGCTAAACTAAGACCTAGGTTGAATACTATATGCAACCTAAACTAATCCTAATCTAAGGGGTGCGCAGACCCTTGGGAGGAAAGGGATAAGGATGAAGGAAGGGCATTCATTGGCATTTAATAAAACAGTCCATACGTGGACAGCGCCAGTTTTGGCGGGGCAGGTAGGAATTAGAGGCATCTATTTAGAAATAGAGCCAAATTTAGTTTGCATGGAAATTTGAAATTTAAAAGCTCGCCAACTCAAGTGGCGGTGGCGTGGGAAGTAAGGAAAAAGGCAGAGCCTTTAATGCATTGATTGTTTTCGGTCCTCGCGACCAGCTCGCCTTGGAAAGTGTATGAGGGAATTTGATTTTCATTGTTTCGGTTTGGTTTTTGGCAAAGTTGCTCTGCATTTGGTTTTTCTGGTCTGGTTCAGTCGAACCAGCTCTTGGCATTTGACATTTTCTTGGAGATTTCGAGGCTGTTGCTAAGCCTGAAGAAGAAGGAAGTGTTGGAGAGTTTGTGCTGTCGCTGTGGAAGGAAAAACGCGGCAAACAAAGTTTTCTTCGAGTTCAGGAAAAGGGATTTCAGGCATGTTAAGCCCTTCTCTTTAAAAATCTTTGCTTTGATTAAGTGTTTCATTAAAACAACCCTGCTCTTGGGTTTGGATTGTATGATTGCTGTTGAATCGATTTGATTTGGATTTTGTTGGTTCTTGCTTTCTTTTCTTTGGGAAATGATAAGAAAAATGGCTTCTGGTTGCTCGGCCTTGATGCGTTTTTGCACGAATCGAGTTAAAATGTGAATTACTATAGTGATTGTAGAGCAGTGTTGTGGAATGAAATAGACAATCTCTTTCTCTCGTACATGTTGTGTGGAAATTAGAATAGGTTGTGTGATCGCTCCTTTTACGTGGAATCGTCTCCATGTTCTTGTGTTGGAACTGTCTTGCATGTAAATGGAAGTAGAATACAGTTGAGAAGTGTTGCTGTGAGTTGGGTTCGTCGACCCTTGCTGATATTTTTGGAATAATAGGAAAATTGTTCCCTGTGCAGGTAGTATTGGTCATCTTATTGCTGTATGATTGTCTTTGTCACATGAACTTTGGTGATAAGATAGTGAATGTTGTGTGCGCGGCTTGATGTCATTTTTGTGTTAAAACTTCATTGAGGAAATAAGATCTTTTGTTGTTTACTATCTGCTGTCTCGGGATTTAAAGGCATGGCATTTCCTTTCGAATTCTAAGGAATGATTACTTCACTGTTTATGTATTACATAAGGATCTGGTAGACAGTGTGGGTTGTTTTCACTCTTTGTGTGAATGTTCTTTGTTATATGGGTTTTCGTGATATGGTGGTACGGGATGTATGAGATGTTTAAGGTCGTTCTATCTTTGAAACTTCTTTTGGAAAGGAAATAGTTCCTTTTTCTCTCTCTTTGTGTTGATTATTATGAATACAACATTGTTTTCTTTATGAGTATACGAATGGCCTTGGGGAAAGAAAAGATAACACGTTTTGGTCATTTCTTTCCTTTCTTGCTTAAAAGAGATAAGACTTCTCTCTTCCTTTCTTGCTTTCGGGATTATGATGAAATGGTATTTTATATTTTAAAGGAATGGACATTAAAATTTTATATGAACGTCGTGAGAGTTGGAAAAAGGGAATAGTTTTTCCTTCGAACTCATAGAGAAACATACTTTGCTTTTCTTTAGAAGGTATGATGATTAGTTGTGTTTATTAATGCTGATCGGTCCTTTATGATCGAATTGTTTTGGTGATTATGTCTTAATCTTGGATTGTTGTACAAAGAATAAATGCATAGAAAGTTAGTCTTGCTGTGTGGGATGTCTTGACTGTACTAGATTCGTGTAATGACACCCTGTACGGTTTACCTTGCTAAAGGTAATGACATCTGATTTTGCATTCTGGAGTTTTGCATACTATTACGATCTTGGAAAATGGATTGGGTAGAATCATTTGTTGGAAGGGAATCCTTCTTCTGCCTGCTGTTCTAACTTGGTGAAATTCATAGTCATGTGAATATTGGACTTGCTGTAGGTAACAGCAATGAATAAATGTTATTCTGAACGGGATACGTTCATAGAATTAGGAAATCATGTGATTAATTGACTGCATGATTGAAATATTGTTTGTCTGTTTAGCATACAGTGAAAGAAATATAGTTTCTTTTAGTATGATAAAAATATGGTTTGCATCCTTGTATCGTTTAATCTTGGATGAACATAATGTTGTACTAACCTGTTTCGGATTTTCATATGAGTCTGATTCAAATGAAGTATGGATATGGATGATGAATTCTTCCCTGTTTTCATTTTAAGCGGATTATAAATGAAATTATTCTTGCTGCCGGAAAGTGAATTCCGAATGGATTTTGTAAGTTTCACTCTGAACTGTTATCTTGAATTGTCTTTCGTTTGGATTTCACTGTTAGGACAGACATGTGGAAAGAAATAGAGATATGAATGAATGACTTGGAAAAATGATCTTTTCTTCTTTCATTCAGTTGGAAATCTGGAATTCGTGATTAATGAATTTTTATAGTGCTTAGATGGGAGCAACTATATGCATTGTTGTTCGCTTTCTTGTCTGTACTTGATTGCTTTGAATTTAATACACGAACTGAAAGGAAAGTAATGAATTACATTTCAGTTAGTTTCATCCTTTGCATTTATTATTAATGAAAGGCGTGGAAAGGATAACAGTATGTTTAAAATTATGTGGAAACAGGACAGCAGTCTTATTGCTGATTGTGATAATATTTTGATAGTTCAGTTGTTATGCTGATCTTTCTTTTGTGCCTATTTTGTGATTGATGTTTAACTGTCGTTTCATAAAAGCAGGGTTCTTTTATTGAGACAGTTAGTTGAAGCACCTTATTTTAAGGATAAGTGCTTAATATGCTCAGTTCATTGAACTGACCCGTGCAAATCATTTTGCAGATGGAATTTGATTAGAATGAAGACATGGTTGTTTTCTGATGCTTCTTGATTAATAAAGGATGAATTGTAATTGTTGCTTTATTTCCTCTTCGAGGAATTGTGAAAAGAAGAAAATATATTCTTCTGTCCATGAGTTGTATGGATGTTTTGTATAAACTATGCCCAATCAGCTGGATTGGCAAATGTACAGATTATGACTTGAAATATTGAATACAATTACAAGTGTGATATTTTCAATAGTTATATCAGTTTGATTTTGTGGTCTAATCTGGAAATATAATGTTATTTCTTGATTTGGAATTGTTATTTGTCCTTGGATGGATGCTAAATGGAAATTGATATCTATTCTTACCTAAACGCAACTTTTAAGTTGAAAAATGCAATTAGTTCATACTTGGGTAAAGATGAATTTTTAATTGACATTAAAAAGGATTAAGAAGAATATGATTCCATAATCGGAAGGTATTCATGATTAGCTTAGGAGCTAAGGAATATCAATCAACTCCGGAGTAATCGAACTTCACTTTCGAACTCCATTAATGATCCCGTTTGGTAAATTCAGAATAATGGATATAGGATAAGTATATCCGTAACTAATGGACCTTAACCAAATAACGTTAAGGAGAACAAATGAATACTGTTCTTGGGAATTAGACCTCGTTTAAATGACGTCTAATAAGTTAAAATTCTGAATTTAGTTGCAGTTGAGAAAATCTTGGTTAAGTTTAATAGGTTAAACTTATCACGTCCGTCAGAACGGACTGCTTAATCCAATGATTAAGAAGTGAACCAAGTAAGGAAATGCAGCCCTTCGACACAAAGGAAAAGATGCATTGCAAGACAATGGACGGATTTAGTCCCTCTTAGCCCTATATCAATCGTAACGGAAATGAGGATCAAGAGATCAGCGTGGATGCTGAAAGTTGATTTTAATTATTAAAAATCGTATCCAAATCACTTGAGCAGGATGTGTATTCTCGATGGGAGAATTCCGTGAGGACATTGGCATACGCCAGCCTATAAACACAAGTGTCTCCACGAAGACGGGGCCTTCATGACGACACAATGTCAGCGGCCCGACATATTGCAATGCCCTCCTGAATTAAAACATCAAGAATACATAGGCTGAAGGTGTAATTGTGGACAGGGGATAGGAGTATGATCTGGTATACGGAGTGACTCCGGAATACTAAAGATAACTAGACACACGGGGTCGTGGGGAAACGACACTGTATGTCTGCGTATCTTTAGTTACCGGGAGTGCCTTCCTATACTCGTTCATATTACTAACTGTAATTGGGAGTTTAAACTAACCTTAAACGAAGAGGACTGGTAGGAACCAGGAAAGACCATTCTAGATAACAGGTGAAGTGAAGTGAAGGACGTATTCCGTTGATGTGTATAACATCCAGGAATATGATCATGCAAAGCATGTGAAAATCTTTGGCCAAAGTATCGCAATTGCTGGTTGCGTTGTCCTTATCACTTAATTTAAGATGCAGGATGTCAGATGAATATCAGTAATAGATATTCAGATAGGCTTCTTAAATGGATCACTTCGATAACCGGAATTGGTTATGAGAACAGGTATATAGAATATACCATGCATAAACAAACATGAAGGATCGGTTCTTTGCTTGAGTCATGAAATGAAGGATCGTTGAAACTCCGAGCCATGAAAATGGAAGATCGGCGCTCATCGAGTCATTTACTGACAACATATAGAATCTATTATAAGATTGAATGGCATTGAATGTGTGTTCCATATTGTAAATATGCGAATAGGGAACATTCGTTTTAAAAGGAAATTGTGTGATCCAAACTGTGTTGTTTGGGCGGAGAACAATTATTAAAACTTGAACGTCTGTTTGAATTTTATAATTCATAACAAAGAACGTTATCAAAAAAAAAAAAAAAAAAAAAATTCCCTTGTTACGGTATTTTGAAATGAGGATGTTACACTAACTCATTGGAAGATATGATGTCGCTCTTCTAAATGAGGAAAAGCAGAGACCAAAGAAGATGTAGAAGAAGAAACAACAATGTATGTAAAAGGAAGTACAATTTTTTTCTAAATATAAAGAGGAAAGAGAATGTTTCTACTTTAAGAAAAAGGGGCATACACTTCATTTTGTAGAGCTCGAGCTCAAGATATACTTAGTGGAAAACTCAAAGGAATTGAGGCCAACTTCATTATCAAGAAAGATCGAGAATGAGGAAGAACAAGTAAATGAAGATAGTGGTTCTGAATACTTCTTGTTCCGAGCATGAAACTGAGGTAAGCGACCATTGGAGGTTGGAGGTCATTCAGCGACCTCTCATCACTCACCAACGACGGGGCCGCACAGATGGTTTGGTGACATTTTTGTGGTGTATTTTCTTTCACTTGTGTGTCGTGTGCTTGTCATGTTTTTTTCGAGTTCCAATATCAATGTTCTGTTTGCAGTGTTCGTGATTGAATAAGTGGAAATTTCACATTGAGGGGGGGAACATGATCCAATGTTCCATTTCCATTATGTCAGTTTTTCCTATGTATGTATGAGCAGATTTCAACAAATTTTCCTATGTTATTCCCTACAATGAGATGTGATGAGGGCTAAGAATAGTACTTTGCATATCATGATGTGGTTGTAGGTAAACCACTTGAAAACCTTCATTTGTGGTTTGTGGTAAACCAATAGCAAAACCACCATTCTTGGTTGTTGGTAATCCATTTGCAAAACCATCACTTTGTGGTTTGTGGTAAACCAATTGCAAAACCACCATTCTCGGTTTGTGGTCAACCGTTTGCAAAACCATCCTTGAGGTTTGTGATCATCCTGTGAAAATCACCAGATCATGAGCAGGTGCAAGTATAAAGGCAAGTTTTCCCCATGTTCGCACTAAGGGGGGGAATGTTAGGAAATTATAATATTAGTGCTCCATTAAGTTTATTTGTGATAGGTGGAAAATAATATCTGGAGAATATTATTGTTGTGAGTTGTTTTAACAACTCACGTACATAGTAGTTTGTGGAGAGAATAGTGGGGAGAGTTGTTGGACAAACTCCATGAAAATAGGAGTTGTCTCTCCTATATATGTGTACTTGATTTTAATATGAATAATAAGAAGATTTGTTTAGTGTTCGGTTGATCCTGCTCTCACATATCACCATACAACACCTATATATTAAAATTGAGTAGTGCTCAAAGTACCCAACTTTGGAATGGATAGAGAACTTTGATTTTTAAGTTTATATTTACACCGCACCTAGCTTATCCATGCTCTAACTCATTTTACCTTTGTCTTAATGTTGTTTATGGCTATTTATCTTGAACTCAACACCCAATGCATTTTTGACTCTCGTGTAGGATCCATATTTATTTGCACCCGATCATTTCATCTTGGCTTCACTCAAAAATGCTCCTTCACATTATTTGAGTGAATGGTTATTGCATGCCTCTCAAGATTGCATTTGGATCAATGAATTTGGTGCCTCTATGTTATTCAACTATATTCAATTTCTATGAGTTTGGTCAATGGATTCATTCTCATGGTCGATATTAGCTTGATTTCCTCATTTTCATTCCTCATTGGGCTTGGTCTCTTGATTTGAAAGGTCAAAGTATTTGAGATATATGTTAGTATTTTACCATATACCATTTATGGTATGTTCCCATGTTTGGTGACACTTTGTTCTCCCTAATTTTGAACTCTCGAAATTTTTTGATGTTGGAAGCACAATGAATGGGGGTGAATCATTCCTTTAAAATATTTTACTTTAGTTGTGTTTAACTTGCATACATTCAACATTCATTAACAAGTGTGAGCTTATTATGTGTGAAAAAACCATCCACAAGAACATGAAATAAGATAGTACACATGAAAACAAGATATAAAGTGAGAAAACCTCAAGGGGAATAAAACCCACTAGATCTCTCATGAATATTACACATCACAAGAGATTTGTTTAGTGAGGCACCAACCCTACAAAGAGCACCAACCCCTAGTTTACTAAGGCACCAACCCTACAAAGAGCACCGACCCTAGTTTAGTAGAGAACCAACTCTACAAGGATTACCCAACCCCTAGATGACCAAGCACCCACTCACCACCTAAAATTAATATCACTTAAATTCCTTGTTGCTTACACAACTTATTGTGATCAATTTTTCAGCTCTCTTCTCTCAAAATCCTTCAAACAATTCTCTCTCCCCTTCTTCTCTCAAACTTGCACCAACATGTGTTAATTAGGTCAAGTGAACTTGTAGCTCTAATTCCCTACTATTCTCACCTTCTCATTCTCTTCTCTTCTTTGTTTTTGACCCCTTACAACACTCTCCACACTCTCCACTTTCTTGCTCACATCTCTATTATCGCCACTATCTCAAATGAGAAAATACAACACACCTTTATACATGACTCTTACTACAAGCCACCTTAGGTCGGAAAAGACCGTTAAGGTCAGTCATAAAAAACACATTAGGACTCATGAAAACATAATCAAATTACACTTTAGGTCGGCATAGACCTTACACACATAAACTTGCTCAAAGCTTCTCAATTGGGCCTAAAATACAAGACATCTTTCCAATAGTCACAAATTTGAATCTCAAGGCATATGGCAGCTTTAACAAAGAACCAATAACTCAGCACACTTCAGAACATTCTCTCACAACCATATACAAGCTTCATCAAACACCACTTCATTTGGCAAGCTCATTAACTAGGTCTTTAAACACCTAAAAATCACTCTCCAAAAGTGAACCACTTCATACACCAAAACAATTCATCAAGGTTCAAATGACACATCAAAATAAATATCTTGATGTCAAATAACTCATGCAACTTCTAAAATTCACCAAATTAGGGCACACGACCCCGAACACCTCCATCTCTGAAACATCTCAAACTTGGTTTTAGGACTCAAGAACTAGTCTTGAGGAATCTGAACTCCAACACCTCAAACATAACTTACGAACACTTCCAACACTTCAGAACACATCCCCTGGGACTCCACCAACATGTTCATGTAATTAAATTCATATGCCACACCTGCAATTTCACACAAACATATATGTTCTTATCACCTTCTTGGAAAGCCTAATAGGGTTTATTAGGCCATCTAGGTTTCAACACGACACCAACTATTCTGATCAACCTAAGAGCTCACACACCTCATATTATATGTGTATCAAATATCCAAGCTCAAATTTTACTACCATGTCATGCAAAACATCTCACACACCGTTGGTCCTCTAAGATGGGTTTTGACCACATTATTCCGTTAGTGGTAGGTCAACTTAGAAGAGATATTTCATCTATTTTCTCTACATAACTTGTCCAAATCACTTCATGAGAACTTAGCACATATCCCCAACAAGCTGCCAATTTTTTTCACACCATGAAACATACAACCCAACTCTGTAACAACAAATATCCATAAAACAAGGATGTTTTTGCACCTTACCAACACACTGAACAAGAAACCACCACCAAAATGAGCTTTGATGAATTCTCTACAACCTTGAATCATCATATTAGATTTCCCATGCCATTTGGACACCATACACTTCATTTATTTCTTATGACTTTGCTTAAAGGGCTTTACAAGGGTTTCGACCTAGTTGACTTCTTAACGATTAATGACAGGGGGAATCATTTAACTTCATTCCAATCAGTAAACAATATTATCTCCATGACTCAAATATGATGAATGGATTAGTTCCCCATCATGCAAATATTTCATGTGCGAGTGAGCACTCCAAACTTGACCTTCGAGCTAGGAATGAGTGTTTTGAGAGCTCGAGAGCTCAAAACCACTTTTCTTGCTTTTTTGATTGACTCTGGCCCGAAAATTTGCTCACACCTTTGGATGACCTCCTTCATATTCTTCAATGCCAATCTAATCCTGCTCACACCTTAAACTCTCCATGTACCATGGTTTTCCCATGTCTACTAGCCTTATCTTCATGTGCTTCCTTCAATATGATCTTGAACATGCATCATACACCTGAATTATGACCTTTGACATGTTCCACACATACCATGTAACCTCAAAACATATTTCACATGCTCACACTAACTTACCTTGGCCTAATCCACTCCATACTTCATGTTATGCATACACTAGGTCTAGGACTAGGCCTAAAATGACTTCCTTCAACCCTTACCATATTGAAACTGACTTGTTCTTCACCTTTTGGACACTCACACACTTCTACCACAACTCTTTGACCCTGCTTTAGACACTATATAATCCTTTGGAGTTCACCACAAGACCACATAACCCTTTTTTTGCTTGAACCATGCACCAAGAACATGCATACACACCTAAACACCGTGCATCTTCACCACACTACCAATCAACCTTCATCTTATTTTATAAATGACACCTCATACTTGAATCCTATCCCATATGGACACCCTTTTCCATCAATGTATCTTGACATCAATGACAACACCAACGACACCATGTCCAACATTTGAGTCCACCTCAAAAATTTGTCCCAATCAAATAATTTCCATTTAAATTGCTCAAGTGTGTTGAAATCCTTATAAATAAAAAATCAAACTTTTGAAAAAATTGCAAGTTGTATTTCAACTCCCGAAATCCAAATCCAATGTAAATTGAACATTCGACCTTGTGCAACAAAGCAAAAATTTTGATCAATGAAAATCAAACTTTCGACTTTGTTTGACAAGGCCAAAGTTCAATTAGTGTAAATAAGACTTTTGACCTTATTCAATAAGGCCAAAAGTTCAATCAACGAAAATAAGACTTTTGACCTTGTTTGTGAAGGCCAAAATTCTTATCCATGTAAATTAGAATTTTGACCTTGTCTGACAAGGCCAAAAGTCCAATAAGTGTATATCGAATTTCAACCTTATCTAACAAGGCGAAAAGTTTGATGAATGAAAATATGACTTCCAAAATTTTCTGGAAAGTCCAAAAGTTTGATTAATAAATTAGACTATCAACCTTGTTTGACGAGGCCAAAATTCCTATCAATAAAAATCAGACTTTAGACCTTATTCGATAAGGCCAAAAATCGATTAGTGTAAATCATACTTTTGACCTTATCCAACAAGGCCAAAAGTATAATCAATGTAAGTTAGATTGTTGACCTTATTTGACAAGGCCAAAATTCTAGTAAGTGTAAATTAGACTTTCAACTTATCGATAAGGCAAAAGTCTAACCATGACTTAGTAGACTTTTCACATGAAAATATAAGTCAAAATCCCATAAACGTGTTTGAGCAAGAAGTTTGTCTCACAATGAAACTTTTTGCATGCAAATCACTCTTCAAACTATGAATCTCAAAATTCCAAATTTTGGCACGAAGATGTAGAAAATAAAAGTTTTTTTAAGGCCGCAAGAAGCTCAAATCATGCCTAGATTCGAGGACACTTCCCCAGCACCCCCACTTCCGAAACAAAAACAAAAAATATAATCATTTTAGGGGGTTTGTGTTGGTACAAAGGGTCACAAATTTGGAGGGAAGGATCCCGATAGCAAAAGAGAACATTGTTGATATGAATGAAGGTTAAGGGGAATAGTTGCGAATGGAAGAATCGTTATTTACAATAAGTTAGATCAAGTTGAATGTGTAGTTCCAATATATTGTATTTTTATGATTTAAACTTTAACATTCCATTTTACAAGTCAGTGCAAATTGAATTTTTCAATTTACGAGTCCTATGAGATTCAAATCTTATGTCTATGGATGCGTAAATGGAAATTGTCAAAGTGTAAGTTTCTATTTTTAGGAAACTTGATTCTTTCTTGCATGTATGTTGTTATAAGGTAGGGAGATTTTCCCTATAAATATTTGTTATCAAATCATTGTAGAAAAACTTTTTCCAACTAGAGATTTTTACTTGGAGAGGTAATTTGGGATACTTTCATAGGATATTTCTTTATGGATATGTGAAGAGACTTTGTGTTGTTCTGATTATTATAAAAAAAATGTTTTTATCATTTCTAAAGGGGATTCGAATTGCTAGAGTCTTGGAAGGATTTTTGGCTAGATTTTGTGTTGCCCATAATTTTGTATAAGATCTCATATGAGAGGAAAAGTGTATGAGACTTTGTGTTCATCTTCATGAAGAAATAAAAGAGATTTACTAAACTTTTTATCATGATTTCTTTGGTAATAAGCACTTGTTCCTATGTCATGTGTTTATCCTTCTTCACTCCTTTCATGCATGTAGAATTTCAAGTAGAAATGTTTCTTATATCAAGTAATCCACTTGCAAATTAGAATGAGATATGTGTTTGCTTATTTAAAATGCAATTTCCCCATTTCTTTCTTCCTTTCTAAGTTCTCCACTCTTTTTCCCACTCATTCTAGTTTATATTCCTTTCACCGGGAGTAAAATCCCATCCATACAAGTTAGTTAGTACAAATAGAGTATATATTCCTTCTTGCTCATTATGGATTTCAATAAAAGGTGTCTCCCCTCATAATAGAGAAGGAACTCAATCTCATTCATATTATTGCTAAAACCCACCATTTTTCCCTTGCAAAATCATTTACCAATCATCCTATATTACCTCGGAAATTGTGTTGTATGTTATTAAGAGAACATCTCGCACTACCTTAGTTTTCATATCTAGATTACTTGTTTATCACATATATAATTTGGTTTCTCTATGCTTTCAAAAATTAGATCATTATTTCATCCAAAATGACGTTGGAAAGGCTAATGATTTGACTATACCCTCTACTACCCACATTAAATTATGGTCATGTAGACTCCCATTTATGGAAAAATTCCATCCACCTTGAATATTGATACTCAAAGAACAACATCACACATTAGAAAATAAATCTAATTTCCAACAATTTTACTTCACTAATCAGAATCGATAATTAAAACCTCGTGCACTAACATAATTACCTCACTAATACTTTGATAATTAAATTATACTTGTTGTAGCTAAATCACACGAAATTGTTGTCATTTTAATTAGATAAGGCAATAACAAATATTGGTTAAAGTGAATGTGAGGGGTTAACTTATATTTTAGTCTTGCATGTGCACTCGTTACTAGATTTACATGTATCCTCGACATTTGTATTTGAGTGATTTATGCACGTGTTCAAAGCTTTACATGTATTTGCAAGTATGAACAAAAAGACACACTTACATTCAAAATTCATTCCTCCACAACTTAAAAACTTGTAACTACATGAATACATTGACCTTTCTATCATTTTGGCATCCAATAATGTATTCACGCCTTGTACTCTTATCAACATTCATAAAACCCTTTGCGTATATACAAACAAATGGTGTTACTACCCTAAAAATTTTGTACCCTTGATATATATAATAGACCTAATCCATCAAACATTATATTTACGCCGAAAGGTGTTTTCCAAATGGGCTTCGCATCTCATGCCGCTGACATGCGTCAGATGAACCGACAATTGTGATTTTAATGTGCATCGTTGTCACATGGACACATCCTCGCCTCGATTTTGTAGAAGCGGTTTTGAAGGGTTCTTCACCCCCATTTTTGTAGAAGTGGTTTTTCAATGTTTTGTACGTGGTTTTGCAGGGTTTTGTATTGTTGTAAATTAATAAACATAATGTTTCAAGGAACTGTGGTAAACGGAGCTCTCGCTAATAGCCATCCTAAAAATCAGTGCCAGTATGGGTAAAATTAGGCCTGCACACAGATAAATATGTAACCCTCATATCTCCTCATTTTACTATATACAAATTAATTGATCTGGATTTGTATTTGTATCTGAAGCGGGTTCAATTGTCTCTGAGAGGAAACTACTGCCTGTCACTGTTTTGATTGTTGTATGTAGAAGAAGAAGAAAATTGAGGATTAGGAGATGCTTCATTCGGGCGCAAGGTCTAGTGTATTGATTTTGCTTCTTCTACTTCTGAGCACTTGTCCTACGTGCACTGTAACCTTTGCAACACCATGAATGCGGGATAAAAGTCTCAGTAACAAATAAAATAAAACATGGCCCATGGCCAAGTGGAGGGAGGTCGGTCGGGGAAAATTAGACCACCCGGGCCTATCGGCTAGGGAGGAGAGAAGACTCCACGTGGCAACATTTATTGGTTAGTTTTTCCACCTTTTATTCATGCATGAGGGTGCTTTGCTTGGTCATTGGTTTGATACTTGGCACATAGATAATTACACCGGCAGACATTTTCCAAAAGGGATTGACACCTCTTGTCGGCACTGGCATGCGTCAAAGCAATAGACAACTACGCATTTAACGTACGTCGTCGTCGCACGGATGCATCTTCACCGTCATTTTTGTAGAAGCGGTTTTGATGTGAATGACTCGGAGAGGACTTTCTACTAGCTCCTTAATTAATAAATTTGAAAATAAAATTTCTTGTAATGTTATTTGACAAAGACTGTAAAACATACAAATGTTCAAATTTCACTTTACTTTTGAAATTTGTATACAATTCTTAAATGCTTGAGGAAAACGAAACATAAACTTGAAAGCTTTAAATTTAATCTTTTGTGATACTGTAACATTTCGATCTTCACAGATTTAAATGAATAGATCACTAAAAACTAAGAAAAATTGATAATTGTTGATAATGAGCTTTTCATTTATAATGATTAAAAACTTTGGGGTGGAATCATTTTGAAGGATACAAAGTTCCACAAACAATCAATGTAGAGAAAAGCAATTTAACTTCAAAAGGCGGAGAGAGGAATTATAGTATTTTGTCGCAACATTTCCAAGTTCGGTTTTTGGTATGGAGAAGAAAATATGAATAAATAAGTGAAGGTCACTGGATCAAACTTTGATATCGTCGTCGGTTAATAAATGTAAAGAACCAGTAGACCAAAACAAAATAATCACCATGTGAAGAGGGAGTGTGTTAGACAAGCCCTTGAAATGGTTTTTGTAAGCATGTGAGGTCGAGGCAAACAAATGATCTTATTCTTTATAGATTTCCTCATATTTTTGTGTTGGAATTGCAGGTGTAAATCAACTCAACAAGTTGTAGACGAAGTTGATACAAAGATCAAAGTTTGTAGGTAAACTCTCTATGAGAATCTGCCTGGACTTCCTGTAATTATCTTAAATCTCAAGGGCATTATAGCTGCATCGATTTCAAAACAAAGGATGAAAATACATTGGGGTTTTTATCCCTGATGTTGACATATATATCGAAAAAAATGATAGGAATATTTTTGGTTGTGCGACACCTATTTAAAGTGTCCTCAAAAATTTTTGGAATCACCAAACCAATTTAACCCTCCATGACAATACTAAGACAACAAATTGTAACCATAGTTGAAGGCTACTTTAGTTACAATAGAATATATTTTATTACACCGAAAGGCATTTTCGAAAAGGGTTTGGGACCTCTTTCCACTGACATGGGTTGGAGCAATCATCAGCTACGACTACTTGAGGGTTGCGTGACTTGCACAGGGCTTGCATGGAGTCAAGAATGTGACACCCACGAAGGTAGAGACATTCATGTTTGCATTTACAGGGGGAGAAGCACTCAGACATGACATCCAGAACATGCAACAATATGAGCGTGTCCACCTTATTCACAAGGTATGACAGAGCCCACAACATTTCTGTCTTCGACTGTGGACAACCATCCACCACTACCACCACCTTCTTCCTCATCTCATTCATGACTTCACACTCCCATTCCCATTCCCACTCCCACTCTCGCTCCCATTCCCACCGCCACTCCCATGCGAGGCATTACATACAAAAATGAATCCTACATGAGAATGTAAAGGCCCTCAAGTTTGCATTTACGGGGAAAGGCGCTCCAACTTGGTGTCCAGAACATGCAACAATATGAGTGTGTCCACCTTATTCACAAGGTATGACAGAGGCCATAACATTGTTGTCTTCAACTGTGGAGAGCCACCCACCGCTAGCACCACCTTCTTTCTCATCTCATTCATGACTTCACACTCCCATTCCCGCCGCCACTCCCATGCGAGGCATTGCATATGAAAATGAAGCCTACCCTCGTTGGGCTTGAATATGCCCAAGAAAACACTCATACTTTGGCTTAATTGGCTTAGGGGAAGCTGTGTACAAACAAATATAGTCTTGTTTATGTGTTAATGTCGAGTGCCTAGATGAAATTGGGATGACATTGCAGGTCGATGTAGCATTGGTATTTAAAGTGCGTAATTCCAACAGAAGATTGCGTGTGGGATAGTTGGCATGCATTTCAAACATCTTATGCATGTAAAGCATTTCACGGAGAGTGACATAGTTTGCAATTCAAAAACATAACTAACATGTGCCAAGTCAATATTTATTTGAAGCTTTTCCTATATATCTATGATCTAATTATGGAGGCTCACACTGAACCAACATATATAGGTATCTAGAAGGCCTTGTTGAGGAAAACCGTAATCGGGAAAGGAACAAATTCCGTGTGTATATTTCATTTTCGACTCTCATCTAAGAAATACAAAAATCATTTCCAAAATTTGACTAAATTTTGTCTTTTTACATTGAAAGGTATTTTACAAATGGAAAGCTTGCTTGCCCCCTGATAGAGTCAAGTTGCATGAGAAAATGCAGGTTGTAGATGTGGAGGAGTGTATCAATGTCATCTGACGAATCTTAACTGTCAATTAGAGTCCATCAAAATGTGATGTCATGGAAATTGTGTGGTTGGTTATCAATTGACTATAAGCGGCTTGGGACGTTGACCACACCCGGCGTGGAGTCCGAAGGCCCCCACAAACGAGCCAAAAACTTGAAGAAATGTGCTCCCAAAGGTGCCCTCTAAGAACTAGTACACACTACTGCAACAATACTTGTGGTGGACACTGTTGGAAAAGTCAAGGTCGGAGCCAACAAATGTGTCAGACATGAACAACTAAGCTTCTGTTGACTTTGAAAATGACGACAAAGACGTCCACGTGCATCCGTTGTCCTAAAATTTCTCGGCCGAAAAAACGATCTCCACCCACAAAACAATAGCATTTATTTTTTTAATTTGTATTTGGTTTTCAATAGTTATATCTAATTGAATAATTCATATCCATTACGGAAACATTTTACTATGTGTTCAGAGTTATAACAAAGGATGTTGTTGGTATCAATGTGGATTCTTCATAATTAGATGTATATGTTCTTTGTTATTGTCCATATAAACATTATATACATACGAGTACATATTTATTGAATTTTGTATATATGTACATTTACATATCTATTAAATTTCAATGTTTTGTAGATAAATTTTGATGTTTTGTTAAATTATTTTTTATTTTTACAAGAGTTATAGTTTAATAGTTAGGATGATGGTTTGTTAAGCTATTCACCAAAGTACAAGTCCCTCTAGATATTTAAGATGGAGAGTCAAAACGGATAGGGTTGAGATCGTTAGAATGATAGTTGGAGATAAACACAACCCTTAATTTTGCATGAAATCGCCACCTTAGCGTTCTAAGTAAAATCTGTGTCTCCTGTCCCTGACGTGTCTAGTGAAACATGCATTCAAATTCCTCTTACATTTACATTTTTCCTAACTACCCATTAAAGTCAAGATCTACAAATTCAAACAAGTATTGGCTACTTGCATTTTCGATATCTCCCTCTACGGTGTCATCGTCATCTTCCACAACACGAGTTTTTTCCATCATTTAATTGACATAGAAGTAATGCAGTTCGTAGACAATATAGTTTCACAGTGGATCCATGTTTCCTCATTCATTTCCCTTTCACTTCTCCACCCTCGAATGTCATTTTCTACAATCCTCTTCCTTTCCCTTTGTTCCTCTTGATCCAGTTTCTCTTCTTCATGCTTTCATCGTTCACATCATACATTTGACGTACTATTGCTAGTTGCATCCCTTTCGACAAATCTTGCACCTCAAATGGAATGGCTAGTACAAAGTATGTGTGGAAAATGAGCATTAGAGTCTAATGACGGTGGACTTCTTTTTGACGGTCCATAATACTAAGATATTTGATAAGCTTAGCCTTTTACGCAACTTATACGCGGATTCCTTCCGAACGTTCCACGTGCCCGCCAGACTTCGACTTTAATATTAAATGCTTCTCTTCAATCTTCACTATAAATTACCCTGCAAAATTCTTCTTAGCAATATACTTCATCTCCCTCATTGATTCAGCCGCTTTGACGAATAAACAAGCCAAAGCTTTACCAGAGGTATGTATGCCATTGATCGAAATAATTGCTTCAGGTTTCTGTCTTACTGATTAACCATCCTATTTTTTGCATTTTACTGTGGTACGTTTATGCTAATTAAAGGATCTACTGTGTTCTATGCCTTTCAGTGTAAATAATGAACATTGCGGATGATTTTTGATTCTGACATTTTTACAAACACTTCGCGTGTATTACCGGTTATTCCCGAAAATTTACATCGTTATGCCTTCTTCTTTTTTGAAAACAATATCAGAAACTTTCTTAACTGTTTTCCTTAAGATTTGCTGCAATTTTTTTCCAATTTTTAGTTTACAGCCTTGTTGCGCGACGATTTTGTTTTTACCTTTTCAGTGCTGTATTCGCGGCGTGTCGCGCGGATCGGCTTTTAAAGAAGTTAAATATAAGGCATTTTGTAATGATTGTTTTTTTCTCCGTTAAATTTATTATGTTATACCTAATTCTGGTTAAATCTGCTACATCTGCACATAATTCTGGGTAAATCTGCTAAAGCTGTACTTAATTCTAGTTAAATCTGCAGTATTACTTTTAGTTTCTTAAGTACTGTAGCTTATTTTTGTTTTTGTTATATATGCTATAATCTGCTCAAGTTTGGTTGAATATGCTATACTATTCTTGATTCTGATTAAATCTGACCTGCTACATTTTTCGTGGATATATTTTACAGTCTTTTTTTTTCAGTGCCCGATTTTTCCTTTCAGCTGTTTTTGTGCTGTAATTGTGGCGTGTTGAGTAGATCGAGTTTTAAATTAAGTTAAGGGCATGATATATTGTATTTAATTGCAGTTTTTGTTTTTTAATTTTTGTTGAGTTTGCTATGTTATAGGCCTATAAGCAATTTTGGTTAAACCTGCTAAAGCTATACTTAATTCTGGTTGAATCTGCTAGTTTCTAGCTAAATCTGGTTAATTTTGCTAGTTTCTCCTCAAGTTTGGTTAGATATGTTGTTATACATGATTTTGGTTTAATCTGCTACGCAAAGGTCTGATAGATTATTATTTTGAGCTCTTTTTGTGCCGTATTTTGGCCTGAAAATTCTGCTCTTCTATTTAATTTCAGTGTGATGTTTTTCTTCTGATTAAAGCTGCTGTAATTATACTTAAATCTCGTTGGATATGCTATATTAGACTTAATTTTGGTTAAATGTGCTATATTCTACTTGTTTTCTCTGTTATATATGCTAAATTCTACTTGATTTTGGCTATATCTGTGATATTACACCTAAGGAAGGATCTGCTGCATTTTCTTCATTTGGTTTGCTGCCTTTTTGGGCTAGATTTTGTTTAAATTTGTTTTTGTGTTGCATATTTGGTTGTGCTGCTGCCTTGTGTTTGGTTTACATTTGACTCTATGCATGACACTGGAGTCAATTTTGGTTAAATCCTCCATATTCTTCTTAATTTTAGTTAAATCTGCTAATTAGCGGTGGTTTAAAGCTTGCTTGGTTGAGAACATTCCATTTGCCCATTTTCTAGGATTTGAACTTGGATTAATAGCTTGCTTGGTGTAGAACATACCATTTGCCCATTTTTTAGGATTTGACCTTGGATTAATGGAATTGTAAATGTAAATCCGTACCTAAATGTAAATCCACACCAAACTGGGGTGCTTGTTAAGGCACTTACAATTCATGATTTATTCCAGCCTCTCTCAAGTGGAGGTTTTAAGCTTGCTTGGCATAGAACATGCCATTTTCCCATTTATGGGATTTGAACTTGGATCAACTAACTTGTAAATGTAAATCCACACCGAACCGGCATGCTTGGTAAGGCATTACAGTTTTTTAGATAAATTGATGAAAGTGTGTTGGAAATTTGAAATTCGACTCATAGTCTGAATCTTAACGAGTCTTCTAGAACCTATCTTCATCATTATAGCTCCTAGAGATCTAAAACCGCTCTCAAACATCTTGCACATTCATTTTTATAAAATAAACTTAAGTATAAGATTATAAAATGTAAAGGTAAGCCCTTGGTCCCCACCGGTCTTACTATCTTATTAAAAAGCAAAGCAAGGTTACTCAGGTGATTTTTGGGCAAGGACTTGGAGATTTCTAGGCCAAAATTTTGCAAGCGAGTCATGGAAGAGTTGCTCGCCTCCCTTTCTGACACAAGTTCTCCTTTCTCTGTCTCAGAACCACTTTCTCTGTTTGAAAGTAACTTCATTCAAGTCTCAAAGACACTATCTATATTTGAGAGTAACTCCATTCCTGTTGCAGAGCCACTGTCTATGTTTGGATGTAATACTCTGATGTAATGTTTTGATCCAATTTTTGATTTCACAGAGAGATTGCCAAATGTGTTTTTTTCCCCTGTGGGGATAGATCACTGGTGTATAGGACTTGAGAGGCACTACGTTAAATTTAAATGCTCTTAATTTCTTCCGGATGAAACTCTCACAATTCTATTTGTTTTTGTGTTTGATTTTAATGGGCCAATCTGAAGATGAATGCATCCATAAAATGTTGAATTAAAAGAGAAGGGATTCCAGAGTACCCTGATTGTGTTAAATTAATATATCTGCTCTTACTGTCCACTCTTTCCCAGTTGAGAGTTGATATATGCATTTCTAAAGTTGTGAAGTGGATCAAATGTTGTATCCAGTATGTTGAATTTAGTTAGTCTTGGTGAGACAAACCGGGTATTTAGTGGCAAAAAGCTTCGATGTTGGTCGTTTCTATAAGAGATTGGTATCATTTTAACATGCACAATAGAATCCTGTTCCACGAGGGATGTTGTCCCTGGGGAAAGATGGCCCTTTTATGAGCTACATTGATGAATTCAAGAATTCCTCCTTGAGAAATTTAGCTTTCTTAAATGTCACTATGCTGATAAATTGCCGATTAATCATTTTGAATTCTGATTTGTCACTCTGCTGATCACGCACTGGTAGTTTTAATTAAAGACATGAAATGACGCAACAAAACTTTTGAAATAAACTACACAGCAGATTTTTAATCAATGTTTCAGATCACACTCCTTGATCCTAGTTTTAATTAAAGACATGAAATGACAAAACAAAACTTTTGAAATAAACTACTCGGCAGATTTTTAATCAATATTGTAGATCACACTCCTTGATCCATCACTGGGATGATAAGGCAGTGGTTCCATGGAGCAGCTTCACTTGAAATATCTTAGCTGCGGTTGCTGAGAATTTCCGGAGCTATTGGCAGCCAAATGGTCTCCCAAAAAAACAGTTTTTACCCCCTTAAACCAAATTTTCAGGATTCTGTTTTAAAGGTTAAGTGTCTGACAAAAACTCACCACATAGAAGATGTCATTTGGCAACATAGCTCTCTGCAAACTCTCATCAGGCGCTGCAAACTTCTGACCACTCTTCGTAAGCACCCACTGAAAGTTTCCTGCTATAAACATGGCTGTTCCACATTTCATGGAAAAGATACATTTAATTCCTCTTTCACATTTCCAATTCATGAGACCACCTACACAAGATAAATAGGCTCTGTTGCCCCTTCCATGGGACAGCATCCTAAGATAAGGAGAGATAAAAATTAATTAATGAACTAGCCTAATCATTTATAAATAGTTTCAACCACCAATCCACTGATATTAAATGGTAGTTTTTCCTTATTTATAAATCGATAACCCTGCTGTTGCTTTCCAGATTGAACAAAATGTTTGACAACCGTGAGAAGGTTGCTGCTCCAGGGGAAACTGTCAGGATCTATTGTGAAGCTAACCCAGAATACTACTTAACCACAAGAGAATATGATGATGTGGTTCTTGCACCTCGTGATGAATCTAATCCTCACCAGGTAAATTATCTTACCTTTGCAATCCTGCCACGAAGTCTCTTTTTGCAGACATTTTATAGGATCAATTGGTTGAGGAATTCGATGGATACAAGTATGGGGTTGCAGTAACTTCAAAAGCTTTTCTTGATCTCTGCAGCAATGGATCATGGATGCTTCCTGGGGAGTAACGGTGAAGGATGAAGCCGGTTTCCCAGCATTTGCCCTTGTAAACAAGGCTACTTGTCAAGCTCTTAGGCATGGCATTGAAGAGCATGAGAAGGTTTGCATGACGATTTTAAGGATTTATGTTTTGTAATTTATTAAACTGTTACAGATCCATTTATGCTCTAGTTGTGCAATGCCCACATAAATACCCATCTAGTTGTGCAATGCCCACATAAATACCCATCCTTAGAATGCTTTTTATTTGGATTTCCTTATTATTGTTTTTGATTGAAGGATAAACACCCAATCTGGATCTTTGCGGCTTGTACACCTTGGGTACATGAATAATCGACCTTCTTCAGTTTAATGCGAAGGACTGAGGGGTATTCATTTATGTTCTATAACTTATTAAACTCTTACGAGTCATTTTATGCTCTAGTTATGTGATGCCCACATAAATACCCATCCGTAGAATGTGTTCTATCTGAATTTATAGGAAATACTAGTTAGTCCTAAAAAAGTGACTTCGATTTGTAGGTTCTAAAAAGAAAATAGGACTGAAACAACAAAATAACTATTATGTTATAGCTCTAAGGCATGGCATTGAAGAGAATGAAAAGGTTTGCATGATGACTTTTAAGGATTTATGTTTTATAATTAAATAAACTCTTACAGAGTCATTTATGCTCTAGTTGTGCGAAGCCCACACAAATACCCATCCTTAGAATGCTTTTTATCTGGCTTTATAGGAAATACTGGTTAGTCCGGAAAACATTTGACTTAAGTTTGTAGGTTTTTAAAAGAAAATATGACTGGAATAACACAGTGATGATGACACTACACGTCAAGCTCGTACACATGGTATTGAAGAGAATGAGAAGGTTTGCATGATGACTTTAAGGATTATGTTTAATAATTTATTAAATTCTTACATTGTCGTTTACTCTCTAGTTGTGCAAAGCCTGCATAAATACCCATCCTTCAAATGCTTTTATATGGATTTATAAGAAATAAGAAATCCTGGTTAGTCCTAAATAATTTTGACTTTGATTTGTAGGGTTTTAAAAGAAAATAGAACTGAAATAACAAAATGACAATTACACTACTGGTCAAGGTCATAGGCATGGTATTGAAGAGAATGACAAGGTTTGCATGATAACTTTAAGGATTTGTGTTTTTATAATTTATTAAACGCGCATTTAGTCATTTACAGTCTAGTTGTGTGATACCTGCATCCTTATAATGCTTTCTATCTGAAGGTATGGGAAATTCTGGTTAGTCCTCAAAAGTTTTGACTTCTGTCTGCAGGGTTTTCAAGAAAATAGGACTGTAATAGCAAAATGACAATGTCTATTTCTAAGTTCTAACTGAACCCAATTTGAGTCTTGACTTCCTGGTTGATTGTTAAAGAATGATTTAAATCTAATTTCTGGATTAGCATGCTAATTCATTTCTTACATTTTTGAACCAGGTTCACACGTGCCCGTACTCAAAGGAAGAACTAAATGAAGCTGTTCTTTGGACTCAAAGTGATGATGTTGGCAATGGCTACAAGTGTATTCGTCCTGTGGATAACACAAACCTTAATTTGGATGCAAATCACGGTGATCAGGAAAGTGGAGGCATACAAGAAGGAACAGATCTTATTCTTTTCAAGTGGAAAAAACAAGAAAACCAAAAGTGGAAGATCACGCCTATTTGTAAGTAAATATTTCAAGGCAATAGGGTCTTTTGGTCACTATTCTTTGAAATTGGAAAATTGTTTGTTTACGGCTGGTGTCTACCCTACTATAGCTGCCAATGTCACTTGTGATACCATACATCTTGTTTGTTATAATTTCATTTATGCTGAAGGTCGACTCTTGGCTCATGAGATTGTTTCACAGTAGTGGCTTTCTTGTAGTCTGGGATGTGTCCCCTACATTTCGTGTATCTTAAGAACATGGGGATGCATCCCAGATGTCCCCAAAACACATGGGACACATTTAGGACATCTGGGAGACCTTGTCCTGCGGATAAGGGATGTCCAAGTGCCTGCCCCACTTGAAGCAAGGACAAAACTGATTTCTGTTGTTTCTGACCTCTACCTTGCAGAAAATTTAGTCATATATCCTCAGTTCTACTGTATAAATCTGAAACTTTGGTTTCATTTCGCTGCTACAATAGGGGTCATTTTCTATCTGGTTTTATGTTGTAGTTCTTACTTGTTCGCCGTTTCTTTGCTGTTAGAAAATTGGAATTAGATTTGTTACTGAAATATGATTGATATTTATTTGAGACAATAGATCCTTCTTTTCTTGGATCAGAAATATTTGTAACCTAAATGTATGTATGATTGATGCAGATTTTGAATGAGTATAAAATGATAAATCTGATTTATTTTAAATTAATAAAGTTTAGATTTATAAATTATTTAAATAATTTTCCTCTTATCAAAAATTGTTAGTGGGATTTTGCATCGTGATTGCCTAATTTGTTTAACTTATATCTATTTATTTAATATGCATCCTTGGATTTATTTCGACACGTAAGAACATATTTTCTTTTCTGTATAAACATGATACTTTTATATGATTGAACTGCATCATCTGAAATCGAAGAGGTCTCTCCAGACGGCCTGGAAACAGTTCCCCTTGTTTTCAGGGCCGTGTAATTTCATGAAACTTTATTAGTTGCCTTTATTTGTCTGCTAAGAGTTGTGTTTTGCTTGTGATTATGTAGTGAATCCAGTTTCTCAAGCTGAAGAATATGGAGAAGGTACCACAAATTATGGTGGTGCACCATATGGAGAAACAAAATATGGAATTGGTGCCACAAACTATGGAGGTGCACCATATGGAGATGCAGGCTATGAAGAAGGCACAGACTATCAAGAAGGTCCAGCACATGTTATTAAAACACATCATGGAGGTGCGGGCTATGAAGAAGGCACAGACTATCAAGAAGGTCCAGCACATGGTATAGACACATATCGTCACAATGATTTCCCAGAACGTACAAATTATCAAGAAGGTCCAGCATATGCTGTGCACAGTCATCATGACAATGATTTCCCAGAGCAAGTACCTGAAGGCCAAGTTGTCAGGATTTACTGTGAACAAAGTCCAGACCATTTCTTGACTGTTCGTCACGGGAAGTTGTTCTTGCATTTAGCGATGCAGATGACATATCTCAGGTACCCAATGTCCCTAACAATTGTAAACTTCTAGCATATACGTACTTGCATACATCTTCACTTTTTTAACTGCTGTTCGGCATTGGAGTTGCTTTAATGCATGTGAATTCACTTTTGAGTCCTTGACTTGCAGCACTGGATCAAGGTTGATGAATGGGGAAATAAGATACGGGACGAGGCAGGTTTCCCAGCATTTGCATTGGTTAGCAAGGCCAATTTGAAGGCTTTAAAACATGGCAGCCAAGAATGGGACAGAGTAAGTTTAAAATCTTTAAGTTTTTTTTTTTTTTATGGTTTGTGGCATTCCTCATGTCCTCTTTAACGTAATGATCTTGTGGATCATATCTATTTCATAGTCAGAATACATTTCCTCTGTTAATTCTGTTATTCTGAGTTACATAAGAAATTCAGCTCCTAGAAGCCACTGGAAGAAGTGCTTAATGTGAGGGTATGTGTGTCACATTCCTAGTGTTTCAGACTTGTCATGTGAGGATATGTGCGTCACATTCCTTGTGTTTCAGACTTGTCTTCAATTTCTCTTTTGGTTAAGGCCCATATCCACAAGTGCGAAGTTATAAGCATGTAGAACTCCAACATCCTTACCCTAAGCATTAATTAGGAAGATTTACTTGTCTTAAATTTGTATACTTTACACAAGTCTAAGATTGTATCTTCCTGGGCATAGGTTGAGCTATCATATTACAACGCAAATGATTTGGACGAATCTATTCTTTGGACGCTAAGTGCAGATGTTGGACATGGATATCAGTGTATCCGTCCTGTTGGCAACATCAATTTGAATCTGGACGCAAAGCTTGCCGATGGCAAGTATGGAAATGTTGATGATGGCAATGAGTTGATACTGTTCGGGTGGAAGAAACAGAAGAACCAGAAGTGGAAAATGCTTCCAGTTGATTGTAAGTGATCATTGAGATTTCATTGCCATTTCTTGTTCAGAAGTATGGTAGTTAGACCATCAAAGTCTTAATATGTTGCTGATCAGAGGGACTAATGTAATCTGTTTTGGATGTCTGATGCTTGGCAGAGTTGGATCAGAGCGGGTATACGTGTTTTGAGCTATTCTATATCACGTTGTGTTTCTTTTCAGTTCATTCATGTCCAATGCTATAAAAATAAGATAAGGCTTTATCAGCTATTTAAGTGGTATTAAGGATTAGCTTTGCTAGCTATGCAAAGGGAATCGACACAACATTTATAGATGTGCTATGTTTGTATATCATGTACTCAGATTGTGCAGTTAATGGAAGATGGAGAATAATTCCTCCTGCTTGTGAAATAAGATATGCTTTATTTGGATCTGCTCTCATGATAGGATTTGAGACGGTGAGTGGAAACTGCTGACACATTTGCATGAACAATTGAACTGGTAAAGTAAGATTTTATGCATTACAAACAAATATTCTCTATTACAATTAACTAATTAAGGGTGCCAACTACAAGCCTTTTTTCCTTTTCATAAAGTTCATGTCACAGCATTAACTTTTGAAGTTAAAACAACTTTGTCAATATTTATAGTAGATGACGATGACGATAATTTTTAATGTCTTGTAGACCAAAATGGTCTGTTGGAACTGTAATCATTCTGATATATATTCTGTCTTGTATTTGGCATTATTGTGCAATATATCATTTGTAGATACCATTGATGTCATTGTCATTTTGTTGCCTTTATTGTGTTCATGAATTCATCAAGAGTGCCGTTTATGAAAAGCTATTCTTGAAATTTTCATTGATGTTCTCTTTCCTTTAAAATCCGCATATGAATGTTGATTATGAAACTGGGTAGTTTCCGTTCATCAATTTATGGACAGAATAGAAATGAGGAGATATTCTTTATAATATCACTTCCATAAATTTGAACAAAGCGGAAACGAAGATACTCTATACGTTTTTTTATTCGTGTCACTAAGAGGTCTTAGAGAGTAGTTGAGTTATAAAACTGGGTGAAGTTAGGCAATTAACAGATTATTCATATCATTTAAAAGATTATTCAAAATCTGGAAATTGAAGAGGCAAAAATTTAATGTAGAAGTCTAATCAGGTGTAGAAAGAGCAAGGCATAACTAAATCACTAGAGCATTATGGTAACAAGTCAGAAGGGATTCTGAAATCGATGCATGCAAGTACTCCTGGATAAATGTTTGATAAATGCATGGTACATGTTAGAAAGGATTGAACAAGATGTAATTTACAAAGCAAGATGGAAACAGTTACGATAAGATGCATGTCTTGAAGGACCCCTTTTTGAAGCATGTCTTTAAGGACCCTTTTTGAAAAAATTGTTGTGGAAACAATCATGTGTGCAGAATCGAGTACGATGGTTGTTGGTAAAAGAGGTCAAGTGCTGATCAAGAAGTTTATTGAAACGTCACTTAGTAGAAGTTTCTTGCGATGTTGTCTTGTGTTTCCTCGGTGGGTGTCTATTTTTTTAAATGTTCATTGATACCTCAACAATCCTTTAGCTATACCATAAGCTCCGATTTGGTCTTTTGGTGTGAGTTTCTCCTTTGAGGGAGTGGATGTGTAGAACGTCAACTTGAAAGAAGCTAAAATAATAAAGTCAGATGAAAGTAGGTGTTCTAATTATCTTACACCTAATGAACTAAAGCAATCCGAACTTTCCACAATTCCGATATTGTTTTAATTGATTTAATTTGAACAACTAAAAGAGATAATACCTACATGAAATGGCCCTACCCATGGGAGAGAGGAATTGTTAGAAGATTAGAGGAGACTCAAAAAGTTGTGCAAAAGGGCTCTCTCAAATTTGGTGAGATTTATGTGTAAGATGGATAATCATGAGCGAATAAGAAGTCAAAACAATAGAAAATGCGCTAAAAGGATTCAATGACAAAACTTGTACTAAAATTAGGTATCTACGTAATGTCCCCCTTCCCTCTTTAATATGGTGTGTACATGATAATAAAGGGAAAAACATAAGGTATGTACCTTTATTTACTTGAGTCGTTGCCAAAGAGACGTGTCCTCGTGGACAATCCAATGTCCCAAAGATGTCATGTGTGTACATGCAAGCAGGGGTGAATGTATACTTGATAGATCAATGCCTCGATAGATACTACTATAACTAAATGAAAAGTTGGAATAATGAAATGGTTGAAAGGAACGAATACCTTTGGTGGTATGTGAATCATGTTGTTGCCTTAGAAATTGTCGCCGTTGATTGGAGAAGAAATGTCATAGGGTACAATTGACCCTACTAATGGAGAAATACCAATGCTTTGAAATATCTACTTTTTCTTAGTGTAGACACAAAATCACACACTTTGGGTAATTATCTAGTCTTGATTGCATACTACTATTTACATGGTTCCTAAGTAAAAAAAAAGTACTATTAACCCATGTCTTTGGCCATCTTTTGTTACTTTCTATTGCTACTTTCGGTCTTGCACCTTTACTAGCCTAGTTTGTCTTTTCACACTTTAGTTTTACTCTTTCTAGACTGGAGCCCTCGGGCGTCGGCCAGTGTCCTCGTCCCTTCTAGGCGCCCGAGTGCTCTTTGCACTTTTCTCACACTTTTTGGGTCCTTTCTAGATGTTTGAGTATCTTATCTTTTTGGTAGTTGGCCTTTTTGGGGTTAATTACGAAATTCAAGTGAAGGAATCATATAAATATAATGTTATGTGATCATAATAAGGGACCAAACACTAAGCATTAACTATCACAACCTAAGGTTGCATCTATCAAGACATATAGAGCTCCATTTGCATCCATCTAGCTCCATCACAAATGACAAATATTGGTTATTTTGCATCACACTTCATAGGAGGGGAGTCTATTCTATTCCATGCACACATTATTTACATTCTACATCTAGTTATTTGCTCACTACTTCAAGTGTGACATGCACAAGAGCAACCTAGGGCACAATTCTATACACAGAGGGAACTATATTATGTCCGAGATGTAGTGCAACACTCGATGGTAAGTCCACCATTATGGCGGCCGAGGACAGATTCGACCCCTTCATTTGCATCTTTCTTTTTAGGGTTTGATGTTTTGTTTGGGGTTTTACAGTGGTTCATTCATTCTAGATCTGCAACGACATTCGGCGACATACATGCGATAAGCGGCGAGGGTTTCACATCATCTAACGACCACCGTGAATTTGGCTTCCGAAACTCCCGCATAGACCAAGGTGCCAAGAATTAGGCTCGAGCGCCTCAGCACCCCCATCCCTTCTCCAAGCGCCCATCCCTTTTTTAGGGTTTGATGTTTTGTTTAGAGTTTTGTAGGTGATTCATTCATTCTAGATTCGCAATGACATTCAACGAAATTCGATGACATACATGCGACGACAAGTAGCAAGGGTTTCACATCATTTGGCGACCCCGTGAAATTGGCTTCCTGACCTCCCGCACAAACCAAGGTGCCCAAAATCGTGCTCAAAGCGCCCTGTGCACCCCCATCCCTTCTCCATCCATTAAATGAAATAATATGACCGGTTCAAGTAAATTGAAACCATGGTTGATATTTAAGTGTTATTTTATTCATGTATGGTGCATGAAGGAGCTTTAATAAAAATAGTTTTGGAAAGAGTAGATTTTTTCTCATTCTAGTGATAAGGTTTTGAGGATTTTTGGTGCATGGATGAAGGTTTTTGGCATGACCGACCTATATGGGTCATATGTGACCATTGTAATGAATGTAATTGAATGTTATAATGTTTTATGGGTCGAATTTATCATGAGGGACCGACCTCCTTTGGGTTAGAGAGAAGAATTGCATATAAAAGTGAAGTTTGAGCTCCATTTGAGAGCTAGTCTTGCATGGGGGAAAGTGCGACCTAGAGGAGAGTGTTTTGCAGGTATGAAGACATGATTTAAAGGTTGATCAGATGTGTTTCAAGTTTGAGGAATTTTTGACAGCATGTGTGCAAGATTTTAGAGGCAAGAAAAGTTGAGAAGGAAGAAGATTGTGCAAGATTGAAGACCTAAGGTTTGTGAGTTAAATAAGTGATCTCCATCAGTTGTGGCAATAGAAAAATCAAAAATAAAATATCTTCAGGTGGCTGAGTTGGTGTTTTGTCATCCTAGGGGGTTATAGCCTCCTTATGGAGTTGGTGCTTCACTAAATTAAGGGTTGGTGCTCTACTAAACTAGGGGTTGGTGCTCCTTGTGAAGTTGGTGATTCACTAAATCTCTTTGCTTTGTGTAATATAAGTAGATTTTCAGTGGGTTTTCTTCCCCATGAGGGTTTCCCACTTACATATGGTGTTCTTGTGTTGTGTACTTTGTTTCATGCTCTTGTGATTGATGTTGTATATCTTAATAAGCACACATGGTTATGGATGTTGAATGGACAATCTAATTGATGAATGTATGGTTTGGTAATTGAAGTAAAAATCATTATAGGACTGATTCACCCCTCTCAGTCCATTGTGCTTCCCACAAGCTATAAATTGAGCTCTCCTCCATGAGAGCTAGTTAGAAGAAGCTAGCAAGTCCATAACAAATCTCTCCATTTTTATCAATCAATCCATCATCCCTTTTCAATCAATCCATCATTCATCTTCATCAATCAAGCAATCCAAGGCACAATCAAGGGGAGGTGTTGCCCAAGTGACTCCACCAAAATCTGAAGCTATCAACACCAATCCAAGAGAAAATCCAACACAACAAAGGAGGAGCATTGCATCTTCTTGAAAAGTGCAAACTATTGATTCTCTCCCCTTTCTATCCATTTATCAATCTAGGTTATTGTTGAGAAGATTAGCATGGGAAGACAATTTCTTTGTTTTCTCATATTCACAACTAATCTTTTCTAACACTACATTTTTGGTGCCCACCATGGGGCTTACCCCCACTTCTTTATTGTTTTCAACTCTATTTTATCCCTAAAGCAAGTCATTAAACTTTCAAGAATTTTCACTTTTGTTTACACCTTCAAAATTTGAAATTTCGTGGTCAAATTTCGTTCCTAAAGCACGAAACAATGCCTTTGACTCGTATTGGTGCATATGTTTTGCATGAATGGCACATATGCCCTAAAGTGGTGCATATTCCCTATTTCAAAGCCTATGCCATACTTTGTTGCTTATGATGTCTGTTTCAACGCCTTTGTTTTAGCCTTTGAAACTTAAAATTGCATTTTTGCCAATTGTTTTACTGTTTCAATATTTTGTCATACATCAACACCTATGTTGCATAGAATGGCGCCTTATCCCTAAAGTGGTGCATATGCCATGTTTCGTGGAATTTGCATTACTTTGGCGCCTATGACTCGACAATCAATGGCTTTCTGAATCACAATTTTTGCTTCGCAACTAATAGCTTAACTTTGTTTTCAAGTGTTTTGGTGACTTTTTACAAGTTCCAACATTCTATTTTATAGGATTATTGCAGAGACAAGGGGATATTCTGTCCATTTTGATATTTAACTTGTCTCATCTAACCTTTTGTAATTGTAGGATCTTGCTAAACTACCAACCCTTTGTTTGTGGCATGATCGGTCCAAGACATTTGGGGTTATAATCAAACTACTAGTCTTTTTTTTTTACAGGCCTCCTCTTGAAGACCCCATCACATAATTTTCAATCATTTAGTTTTACCTTGCATCCATTTGCTTGCATTTATCATCCTTTTTGTGTTTTACTTTATTGCTTGTTTATCCCGAAGGCAAAACCATATATGTTCTCCTCTCGCATCCTAGGACAATCTTGAGGATCAAAAGCGGATAGCCTTCCCCTTTTTATTTTATAGGGGAAACGTGACGTGGAAGTGACATCCACGCACTTGTCATAGTCCTAGGGGTCTCGTGACCGTGGGCTTCATCTCCATGCACGTAGACACACCTCATGTTCCGACGGGGTATACAAATTCTTGGACAACTATCGTTATTGGCTAAACACTTGCTTGTTTTAAGAGCGGCGTGAAGTGAGGGGCTTCCAGTCCCAATACCCAGGCCTTAGACAACATCCTTATAACATGGACTTGGGCCCTATGTACCTGAAGGTATATCAGGGACGCCCCTAATGAGCCTATATATCCTAGCTTAGGCAACCTCTTGGCCACATATCAAGCTATAGTGCAAGGAGGCCACACTCCCCAAGATCACTCGCTAGTTGAACCCATATTGACACATAGGTGGAGAGTCAATTGTGGTACCATCGTCGGTGTGTGGTATTGAAAGTGGGCTATAGCTTGATTGCAATCCCACTTGACTAGTTAGGGTGTGTGTTGCATGTTTGTTGCTTGCTTGTGAACACCCTTAACCATCTTATCACCTTAAAATTTTAATCAATCAAACATCATCATAATCAACCATGTTTAATCACACAATCCCAATCCAAATCCCATCACCAGCTTTAATCAACCAAGCTAATCCAAATCTAATCCTTCACACATCTTATCAAACCATGGCATTTTATACTCAATCCCCATCCTCTCCAAACCAACATCCAAATCCCTACCTCTTTTATAAATCTATCAACCAAACTATCCCATTATCCCCCACCCATCAAAGTCAACCATCTCACTTTGATCATGAAATACCACATACTATCTAACACCTTAATAAACAAATCTTAAATCTCACATCCTACCTCAACGATTCCCATCCTCGTCATCCGAATCAACCATCCCATGTTGATCCTAACATCCTAAAAACCATCCAACAAATCAATCAACAAATATCCAATCTTAAATCATGTATCAACCAATCACCTCCTAAACCATCTCCCAACCAACCCCATCCACAATTTCCCTTCCTAAGATCCCTACCTCTCACCCCATTGACTTCCTCTTTGAGGAACCCAAATCATCTCAATCCACACCCCGACCTAATCAACATAAACTACTATCCCCACAAGCCAATTACATCGACTTTGACCACCTCACTAACTTTGACATAGACCAAGAGGACCTCCTTTAGTCCTTTCTAATCCAAGCACCAACCCCAAGCCCACACAACATCCCAAATTCGAACCTCTAAATCCTCTATTAATCATCATGACTTGCACCTTCTTCCCATTAAAAATTATGCGAGATAATCCACCACCATCCCAAATCTCACTCCTAAATCCAATCATCGGAAAACCTATAATCGAGTCTCATTCACATATCCACAACAATCCCAACAACTTAACCTAAAATTATTATCACCCACATCTCATCTTAGTCCTCCATCGTCGTCATCTTCGTCATCACAATATAATCCTACGAAATTTCTCCTAGATAGTCCCAAATCCCCTAATCCACCATCAAATTCAGCCTCTAAGCCTATTTCATCCCCTCCATCACCTAAGCCTAATCATGTCAAAACTATCTTATCCATCGTGACTCCTAAGTCACCCTCATCCCCTTCTACCCCCAACCCTAAACCATCTAATGTGGCTCTTACGCCACCCTCATCCTCTTCATCTACACCTAATACTATCTTAACATCTTATTGACTAGATTTTCTGCATAGCACAAAACCTAGGCAATCATGAGATAAATCTCCCTCATTTACCGGTGAGGCTCTTTTGTTAGATTTGTCAATTAAAGTATGCCAATATCTATATGGGGTTTTACTTTAATTGTTGCTCAAATGATGAACCATAGTTATGCAGATTAGCTTCGGCAAGTAAGCAGCTATTTAAGAAAGAAAATATTTATAGAAGAAGGGAATTATATAAACACGAGAGAAGAAATGGGGAAGATGTGCATTCCAATCAATAAATAACAGAGTTGATTGCATGCACATAGAAGAAACCAATAGATATAAACATAGAATTATAAGCAAAGGTAGCTCTAGATCTAGATCGAAATAACACAGATTTATTAAAAATCTAAGATAGAAAGCTAGAAACAAAATACACCATGACACAAAGTTCTCAGAAATCTGCTCTGTATATTCATTTGCTTTAAGTGGATCTCAAGGGTTTTAGCACAAAGTCTGGGAACACAAGGATGCTTTGCTTCTACAATTCCAATCCTTAACCCGGAGGTTCTTCTTCTACTTATAGAATGTAGAAGGGAAAGTACAAATGGGAAACTCAACTAAACTGAAACATAAACAAGTAAAGATGACATTTGGCAATCATCCTCCACTAACTTCTCTTTAAGTGACACATGCATCACTTAACTAATAGAATTATTCCACATAACTTTAAGTAATGGTTTCAAAACCAATAACTTTAAAGTTTTACAATTTCATTCGGGAACGTGGAAAATAGAAGAAGAAAGAATAAAAGAAGAAGTCAAGCCAGCTGTAACATTTATGTCTTTTTTTTATATACTGGATATACTTGTCGAACATGTAATTCAACATCTTCCCATCTGTTTTTAGCCATCGCTTCCTTTTATGTCAAGAACTGTAGCAATCCTTCGTTCAACACCTTGATACATGCTTCCACATCCTCCAATCTCAGCCCGAAGCTCGCAATATCCGCCTACAGTGCCACCAGTCTGCTAATGGAATTCATCGTGAAAGGCTTAGTAGCTCCATCAATTCTTCCTTGTACCATCAGAAGAGACCCTTCTAGGTAATTAGGCACTCTGCTAGGAATGATTTGTACGTATGAAGTAATATTTCCGACCACTTCCTCCTCGGTGGCAATGATATTATCTCAGTAAGGACGATGTCTTACTCTCGAGTGCCTGAACCTCTTGATAAACTCTGCAGATCTCCAAACGGAAAGGTACCGCAAACTCCAGCTTGTTTCCCCTTCTCAACCGATCATCCGTCTCACATAACTGCTCTCGCAACCAACATTTCTCTCGGTAGCTTATTGATTTCGCCAAAGTACTCGGTTACTCTCAAAGAATCGTGTTCATATATACTATGCTCATCACCATCCGCTTGCACTGATTTGTTGCATCATTCATAACATTCAGTGGTGGCATCTCCAAGTTGTACAGAAGCTTGACGAATAATTAGATTCTTCCATTCATCAATAGATTTCACCTGATTGTTTGCATCCTCCATCTCCTACATAAGATGATCACTCACCGCTCTGAAATGGGCCGAGTGGAAGATTTAGCAACCTTGGCTATGATCTCGCACAACTGAGATACCTACTTCTGAAGCTCATCTTTCTCCGCCTTTTCTCTAGTCAAGCCTAAGGAATAGAGCATCTATCAATGTCTATGTATCTTGCTTCATCCTTCCGTGGTGGCTTGACCGTGATGGGTACTCACTGCCATTCTTGTTACATCTTCTATTGTGAGCTCATCCTCCTCCTTTCCTTTCGCACGAACCGACATCTCAAAGCAAACACGCCTGACTCCTTAATGATCAAACTGAAGTTACCTTAGCAACTTTAGGTCTTCTATATTTTTCGCCTAGACTCGAGAGCATCTGCAAGTCGTGTTCCTCCAAGTTCATTTCCACTCTAGCTTCGGAACCACCGGTGCGAAGCCAACCATTCTCGAGAAGTTACTTCTCGAGAATGAGAAGTTCTTGAGTGCACTACTATCTTCCGCTATGTTTCCTCTCCATCAGAAACTGCTACAGTGTTATGGCTGCCATCTTCTGAATCATCCAAGGACAAAGCTCTTTCGAACTCTGCCATCTGCAGCTTCAACGTCTCTTCTAGAATAGGTGTTGAATGGAGTGGCTGAGGAGAAAAGATGAATGTTTTTGGATTCAGTGGAGGCATGGAAGTGTCTGTTTGAGGTGCTGTGATCGGTGAAGTACTAGATGCTTTAGAGAAGCTTTAACTAAAGTCATAGCCATGGAAGTGATCTTCTCCTTTGATTGATATCTTCTGTGCACTTTCATCTTCTCGGACCTTCTGCTACTTTCTCCTCTGTGCTTCCTCTTGAGGGAATCTCCTATGCCGAAGTTTCCCGTGACTTGATTCATCAATGCTTCATCAAGGCAAGATCCTTCACAAGAACCGGTTTGAAGTATTCACCGAGCAGCTATGCCAAACCTTTCTTGATCGTATAGCAGCCCCTACATTATCCTAAAGTATGGCTCTATCTCCACCCATTTGATGGTAAGTGTCAAGTAACACATTTCCATCATCTCTAAGATCCGCAAGTATTCATGCTAGTCCAAAGTCGAACATTTGTCATGCTAATAGCTTCTTTGAAATCATTTTTTAACCTCGTACTCACTTTTGCACTTCATCTAGAAATCCTCTAATGAAGGCACATGTGCGTACTCCTGGGAGATCGTCTTCTTGGCTACTCCAAATGGATCGAAGTTCAGCCATCTTTGAAGAACTCCTACTTATACTCGGATAAAATTTCCGCTTCTAATCCTCGGGCTTTATGAATGCTCTAGTAGCTATAGTGTTCCATAGTGATCGGGAAGAAGCTCGTAGACTTGTGCCATTTCGACTGAAGGTCGTGTATCTCCACAAGTTGTTTGCTCAGCTCCATGGTGATCAATCTATCATTCGGATATCTGGGTAGCTTAACCGGTTCTCCAGAAAAGCCAATAACCCTGAGGTATGTGAAATCTGCAAACTGAATGAATAGACTGCCAATTCTGGACACAGCTTCCCACGCTTCCTTGCTCACCCTATTGGCCTTTAGGTCCCTATCTAGCCTGCAAATGAATTCGTAGAAGAATCCATCATTGACCACTTTGAAATCTTTCTTACACGCAGGTACAATAAGCTGTGGGTAGCACTCGAAAATAGGGTCCTTAGAAAGAACTCCACATCTATCCATCTTAGAGAAGATGCCTTGTGAAACTATGCATATACCAAATAAGAAGTCATTTTGAAGCTGAAAGTACACTTCACGTTTTGGAGTTGCTCACCAATGTTGTCGCTAATGATTTCTGACCAATTGATTATGGAATCAACCTTGTTGACTTCATGGTCCCGATGAAAGCATACATCCATACACGGAAAGTGTGAGCATTCACCTCGCCATTTATCCCGCATAAAAATTTGGCAATATCATTGTTAGGAAATTCTATTCATTCCCCAACTAGGTGATTTTAGGGAGTTTTGAAAAGATGTTATCTTCGATGTCAAATTAGTCCGGTATTGGGAAGGGCTATTCGCTTGGCCTTCCCGGGAGTTTTGAAAAGATGTTATCTTCGGATTCAACCCCTGGAGTGGAAAATAAGGGCCAAATTAAACATGGACATGAATTGAATACATTAGAACATCATGGAAATTATTTTGGAAGGATTTGGGAAGTTTTGAAATACTTGGAGCAGTTTGAGAGAAAAACAAGGTTCTCAAGCCTAGGCGGTACACAGGCCTAAAACAACTATTGGGATTCAGAAGAAGATTCCGGGAGCTCCGGATGGAGTTGGAAGTAAAAAAACATATTCAAAAGAGGATTCCAAGACCTACATGATGGTGAAATAATATTTTTCACAACACCTTGGCGCATATGATTGGAAGGCAGTTTTCTCAAGCACAAGTGGAGTCCCAGATCAAAAATCTAATTTTTAGGGATCATATGGTCGAATTAAGACATGAGACCCACATAATTGGATTAAAAATTCCATTTCCAGTTAGGATCATATAAAATTTCACCAATAAATTCCATCGGGAGCTCAAGTTATCTTCATTCCAAGTTACCCTCTCAAAGGCAATTCAGGACTTAGTCATTTTTCGAGAGGACACGTGTCAGCACCAGGAGCTTGGCGGGATTTCATGCCCCCGACGTCCCTGAGGTCAGGTACATCAGCCCTTGGAAAATGCCCAGCCCTCATGTGACCTCTAGGACCCTCATATGACCTCCAGACTTGACAGTTCAGCCCCCGGGTGCTTATTTGGAGCATGCATTCCCTGCCGTCGGATCGGGCGCCACGTGTCAGCTCCAGACCACCGTGGAATTTGATGTCCCTTATGCACCTGAGGTGGGGGACATCAGACCTTGAAAAATGTGCCCCATCCCCTATGGGGAGTCTTCTAGACACCCACGTGACCGCAGTTCAGCCCCCAGGTGCATTTTTGGAGCATCCATTCCCTGCCGTTGGATCGGGCGCCACGTGTCACCTCCAGACCACCGTGGAAACTGATGTCCCTTATGCACCTAAGGTGGGGGACATCAGACATGGAAAAATGTGCCCAGCCCCTATGAGGAGTCATTTGGACACCCACGTGACCGAGTTTCAGCCCCCAGGTGCATTTTTCAAGCAAATCCCCTGTCGTCGGATCGAGGACACATGGCATCGCCTTGACCACCATGGAAATTGATGTCCCTCACGTCCCTGAGGTCAGGGACATCAGGGACATAAAATTGTGCCCAGCCCATCCATGTGCATGTTTTGAAAGTTTAAATCCAACACTTAGCCATTTTCTTCCTCTCATTTCTCCTTCAGAACTCCTCACCTTGCCATGGCTCCGTGCGTGATTGTCCAGACACCCGGTCCACCATTGTTGCTCCAAACCAGCTCCACCATGGCCACATAAACTCTTCAAACCATGAATGCACAAGAAATATTCAGGCCTCATAGAAAAATGGAGTGAAATGACGAAGAACGAAGAGAAAAATGGAGATTTTTGCCAGATAACCATGAAGTCACCCGATCGAAAAATCCTCATATCTTGCAAGATACAAGTCGGATCGAGATGCATCTTTTTTGCAAAATTCCTCATTTTTCAAGGTGATCAAGATCCAACAAAACAAGAGGTCAAATGGTGTCCATAATCATTTTCTCCAACAAAACCCTCACTTCGTGCACCGACTCACATTCGTCGAATTTCCCATCATTCCGGCAATGGAAACGAGCTAAAAACTTGCACATGAGTTCCAAATGAAAAACCTATCAATGGAGTTGTTTTCATTGCAAATGGAGACAAAAACCAGACCTGCAAATTTTGAGCTCCATTAATGGCCACCATGACAACTCTGTGCCCGAAAGCCACTGCCAGGTCAAAATTTCAAAATTTATTTCCAGGCATTCTAGTGGGCAAAACTATGTGAAATTCGGAGGGTGTGATCGTAACGACAAGAAGAGTCCAAAAAGTATGTTCCATCGCAAATCGAGCACTAGAAACACACTTTCTAAAAATAGTAAGTTTTCCTATACATGCTTGCTATTTTTGGCAAGTCTTCATCAAAAGTGGCTATGGAAAGAGCAGTGTGCACTGAAGATCTCCAAAAGGCTAGAATGATTATCCGGAGCAGAAAATAGTGGAAATGACCATTTACTAAAAATAGTAAGTCACACTCAAAGGGTAGTTTTGGCACAATGGGACATTCAAAACTTCATTGCATTTGGAGCTTTCCATCAACGAGGATCAACAGACTTCATCGGGAGACATATCCTCTTCTTCTTCTCTCTCTCTCTCTCTCTCTCTCCCCCTTCCCCCAACTTTCTCTCACTTTCAAATTTTCTAATTCTTCGTTGGGGTTTGCACTTTTTGATATACCTTTAAGTCACTTAAAAGTGACTTTAGAAACATAATGTAAATTAAGTCGCCTTGCTATTATAAAAGGGACTTAAATATTTAAAGTGGAATATGAATAGTCTTAAGTCATATTAAGGTATTCGAAAGGTCATGAGGAAGATGAAGAGTCATATTCTATTCTATAAATTGTAAAGCCATTCCCATTTCAAAGGGTTGGTAATTGATCTTGTAGACTCAAGAGTGCATTGTACCTAGAGAAAGCAAAGGAGATAGCCATTTTCTTCTACTCTCTTCCCCTCTCAAATTTCTTCCATTCCCACATTATGTACAACTTTGATTTGAGCAATCAATACAAGAAGAAGGAGTTTCTAGCTTTCTTTGACTAAGGGGTTTCTTGATACTTGGTGATCGGTGAATTCTATTTGGTCTTGTTGCTATTCGCAGAGTTGTTTCTTCCGATAAATGCATGTGTTGAAGTTTCTAACTAGTGTGTGTGCAGGAATCTGATTTTCTACTGCTGACATTAGTTCTCCTACCTCTTTTCTCACTCCCTTTCCCTCTACAGATGAAGACTTCCCTAGCAAGAGATTGCTAGCTTTTCCGCAGGGTCAGTGGAGTGCCCTGTTGGATCCCGGTCGAAAGACCACCACAGAAATCCACACTTTCTCATGCATGCATACGCATATACAGCACCGGTTAAGTAGAGGGACTTAGATTCCCAGAGCATTGGCAAGAAATCCACAAGTTTGTCCACCCGAAAATTTCTCACCAACAGTTTTTGGCACCCACCATGGGGCAGATTTAGCAACATCTGCACCCAAATACGACCATAAGGTCCCAAAATTCAAAAAAAAAAATCAAATATTGAAAAAATAAAAAAGAGAGTTCATGAAAGTCCATTGCTTGAAAGATACACTTTGCTGATTTTTGCACAGTGACTTTTCACATTTCCACAGTGTGCCTTTCATTTTCCACTACAAAAGTTTCAAAAGTGGTGAAGAAGATACACCAAGGTTGAGCGGTCGAGAGGTGTTGATGATTCAATTTTGAAGCTTTGAAAAATCAGCAAGAATGAATTAGAGATAATCCATACTTCTTCTCTCAAGCCTCCTCTCCATCCGGCACTTCACGAGTAGTTCTCCTGGAATCCTATCAAAAATCCTTGGAAACTCCTTCAAATTCTCCAATTTTTCAACCATCATTGAACATCGAGTTCGTGGAAGAAGAAGAATTTGAAGAAGAATTCAGAAGCTGAAATAGAAGTAGAAGAAATGAATGGCGGATGAAGAAGAAAGACCTCAACCCATTGTTCCATGGGGAAGGAATACATGCCCGCTTGCTCTTGAACCCCCTCTTCACGATCTACCAATGGGTTCCCACAAGAACTTTCCAAAGTTCAAAGGTGACAACACACAACATCCTGAAGAACACATTGCTTGCTTTCACGACATCATGTGGAATTCTTGGTGTCCAACATGAAGATGTTGTTGTAAGATTGTTCGTGGAGTCCCTCCAAGAAAAAAGCAGAAAATGGTTCTACCTCCTACCTTCCCGATCCATCACTGGTTGGGATGACATCAAGGCTGCCTTCGAGGAAAGATTTAAATCAACTGAAGATTGTCAAGACCTCTTGGTGCAGTTGGCTCAAATGAGGAAAGGAGAAAGTGAAACGATGAGAGACTTCGTGGCTCATTTTGAAACGGTTGCTTCATAGGATACCGGAAGAAGATTCACCCTCTCAAAACAATATCAAAAGATTCTTCATAAATGCTCAATCACCGGAGGTAGGATTTCTCCTACGAAGAGTTCAACCAAGGAACATTGTAGAAGCACAAAGGAGGGCCATTGAATTGGATGATGATCTCATCCTCTCTGAAAGATCAAGAATCCATCAAAGGGCAAGGCCCAACATCCTGAAGATGAGAGAACTAATCCATTGCTGCAAAAGTTGGTGAATGAGATGGCCTCTTTGAAGAGGGAATTATTTGAACGAGTTTCTTCTCAAAGAAGCAACAAAAATCAGATTGTAGGAGCACCCCAAAGACTTGCCTTGGAGGCCCCACCCATGAATGTAAATTGCAGATTTCAAGAAAGTGAAGAAGAGTTTGAACAAGAAAGTGAAGGTGGTGATTTCCTAGAAAGTGATGAGTTTGAGAATGATACACAAATCAGATTTTGTGAGTATTCTGGAGGTTATGAAGAAGATGCACCCAGTTTCTCATGCGCGGTATTCACTCATTCTCGTCCAAGAAAAGAGCATCTCCCTCCACTTGCTGCAAAAAAGAAAAGAAGGTGTATGATCCTCCTGTGGTGACTCCAAAAATAAAATAATCAGTCGAGGATCTTCACTTCCATCCTCCATGAAGTCTGCATTGTTGATCTTGATCCCGTAGCAAGTAAGAAGACTCCCATAATCCCAAGTAAGTCTTCTGATGTCTCTTCCAAGCCTAAATCTAAATCTGCTCCTGTAAAATCTAATACCTTGAAAGCTTCTAGTGTACCTTTCAAAATACCCTCCATTCCCCAAAAATCTACTCTTGCTTCCAAACCTATCCTAAATCCAAAATCACTCCCTTCACCCCCTTTGTCCACATCTGCTCCCTTTGACTTCATAGAATATGCAAACAAAGCCAAAGTGCAGATTACTGAAACTAAATATTTGCGGACTCATCCTGAACAATTTGAGAGGTTTGTCCGATATATCAAGAGTGGTAGTCTAACACCCAATGTTGTAACTTCTAGTTCCAAAGGCATGCTGCCAAACTCACCTACACCTCCCTCACAAAACATGCTTTCTCTGAGTGCATCAAAGATTGATAAAGTTGAACCTTTCTACGTCTCCCTTCTTGTTGGAGAATATGTACTGAAAAATTGCATAATAGATTCTGGTGCCTCAGATAACGTGATGCCTTTGAAGGTCGCTAAAGCTCTCAAACTCACCATGGCTCCACCTAGTGGCTCTTGTTACTCTTTGGAGTCGAAAAAGGTCCCACTTGTAGGGAAGGTCGAAGATGCACAAGTGTCTCTCGCCAAATTTCCAGAAAAGAAAATTTCAGCGATGATTTTGGTAGCCGATGTCCCGCCTCATTCGGAATGTTGTTGAGTAGAAGTTTTTGTCGAGACTTGGGAGGTAAAATTCAGATGAATTGGTCATCCGCAACCATACCAGTGAAGGGAGACATGGAGAAATTGCTTCCCGAGAAGAAGATGAGGTACACTGTGCAAAAGAATTCCGGAAGCCCAGAAGCTAACATTTTGTACCAAAATACCAGGTGGATGAATCACTTGGTGACAACAGAGGAGGGAGAGGATATCCCCATTTTGATAGGGCCAGACATGCCTTCCCAGAGAGATTTGGATTTTGAAGAAGCATTGAGGAGATTCGAGTTACAAGAGGGCAGCCCCAAATTACCGGATGATGCAAACCATGAAGAAGAGGAAATGGTTCTTGATGATTTTCAAGAAGAAAAATCAGCTTATATGCTTTTCTAAGATGAGGAGTTATTCTCATTCCCATTTGGGGATGAAGATGATCTCAGTCAAGCCATCTATGGAGAGACAAAATCAGCTTGTGATGAGCCCATGAAAGGTTTGAAAGAAATGTCTATACAAGAAATGCTTAAGCCGCTGGAAGAAACAGAAGACCCTGAGATCAGTCTCGAGCTCTTGATGCAAGCCACAAATCTGCAAGACAAGCGTGAAGCTAATTTGGAAGCCTTAACCAATGTGAAGGTTGGCCATATTGAAAAATATGATGGTACTCTGGAGCTAATGGTTGATGGATGCAATAACGAAATGGAGATATTTTCTTTCCCTTTTGAGGATGAAGATTCTTTCCATGATGAAGAAATCAAAGCAAGGAGTCTCGAAGCCTCTGAAGATGAAGCTCTTTTTGATGAAGGATCGATAGAGTGCAGTGATTCCCAAGATGATGGGGTAATCCCTCCAGATAGTTTCCTTGAGCTGCATTCCTCAAATGTGTACAAAGATGAGTTGCAGGAAACAATGAAGCATAACTCCGTGAAAGAAATTTTTGATGCAGTAGAATTTGCAGAAGATCCCGAGCTGATTCTTGATCTCTTCACTCATGCCATGGACATGCAAGACAAGTATGAGTTTTCCTCTGATCCTCCCATCAGGACTCAAACCTCACAGGGGAATAAAGATAAGGGATGATTCAAATGTTTCTCATGAAGAAGATGTCAATGAGCATAGACCCGGAAAGAAATTAACTCAGAAGATTCAAGGAATTGGAATGAAAATCAGCATTGGGGCAGCGATGAGATGCTCTATGGAGAATCAGCTATATTTATAAACATGGAAGGCAACTGGCACGATGAAACCGATTTCAAAGAGCATGAAGGCAGTGGAATTTCCAAGCAAGGACCTGAGCATCAAGAAGATCACATGGACTCACTCCTACCAAGTACACAGACAATTGTGAAAGCACCTAGCTTTCATAAGCAATTGAGGAGGGGAGGATACTTTCTGGAACCCATCAACGGCTTCGCAGAACATCATCATTCGGTGTTGCCTCTTCAGGGGTAACTTTTGAGAAATAAAAAGTACTTCAGTGAAAGTGGGTTGTCCCTCACTTTGTACCATAGGTGATTGATAGGTGTTTTTCCCTTTCCATTGTGTGTGTTTCCCTTCTGTGTGTGTGTGTGTGTTTTCCTTTCTTTGTCATTTTGTGTGTGTGTGTTTCCTTCTTCTAATCTTCCTTTCTAGAAGATGTGCATGACTCCGCAGGGCCCAATGGATAAGGCACTGGTCAACAAATTATATGGTCTAAAATTGAGATTCTGATTCCCATGTCATGTCTTCACTGCGCTCAGTCCATGTCATGTCCCCAAGCTAGAGCCAGTTGTTGTCGTGAAAATGTGCAACAGGGAAATTGACAATTTCCGAGCACGACAACTATACCCATATGTCAAAATTTTCATGTTTTATCATTCCCAGAACCCCAAGCCAAATCCATTAGTCTTTTCACCCTATTTGATGTCAAATTGGTCCCTAGGTGATTTAGGAAATTCTATTCATTCCCCCTAGGTGATTTTAGGGAGTTTTGAAAAGATGTTATCTTTTGGCAGTATTGGGAAGGGCTATCGCTGGCCTTCCCAGGACTGGATTCAACCCCCTGGAGCGGAACATAAGGGCCAAATTAAACATGGACATGAATTGAATACATTATAACATCATGGAAATTATTTTGGAAGGCTTTGGGAAGTTTTGAAATACTTGGAGCAGTTTGAGAGAAAAACAAGGTTCTCAAGCCTAGGCGGTACACAGGCCTAAAACAACTGCTGGGATTCAGAAGAAGATTCCGGGAGCTCGGATGGAGTTGGAAGTAAAAAAAAACATCTTCGGAAAGAGGATTCCAAGACCTACATGATGGTGAAATAATATTTTTCACAACACCTTGGCGCATATGATTGGAAGGCAGTTTTTCTCAGGCACAAGTGGAGTCCCAGATCAAAAATCCAATTTTTCAGGGATCATATGGTCGAATTAAGACATGAGACCCACATAATTGGATTAAAAATTCCATTTCCAGTCAGGATCATATAAAATTTCACCAATAAATTCCACCGGGAGCTCAAGTTATCTTCATTCCAAGTTACCCTCTCAAAGGCAGTTCAGACTTAGTCATTTTTTCGAGAGGACACGTGTCAACACTAGGAGCCTGGCGGGATTTCATGCCCCCACATCCCTAGGTCAGGTACATCAGCCCTTGGAAAATGCACCCAGCCCTCATGTGACCTCTGGGACCCTCATATGACCTCCAGACTTGACAGTTCAGCCCCGGGTGCTTATTTGGAGCATGCATTCCCTGCCGTCGGATCGGGCGCCACGTGTCAGCTCCAGGACCACCGTGGAATTTGATGTCCCTTATGCACCTGAGGTGGGGGACATCAAACCTTGAAAAATGTTCCCATCCCCTATGGGGAGTCTTCTGGACACCCACGTGACCGCAGTTCAGCCCCTAGGTGCATTTTTGGAGCATCCATTCCTTGTCGTTGGATCGGGCGCCACGTGTCACCTCCAGGACCACTGTGGAAATTGATGTCCCTTATGCACCTGAGGTGGGGGACATCAGACATGGAAAAATGTGCCCATCCCCTATGAGGAGTCATTTGGACACCCACGTGACCGAGTTTTAGCCCCCAGGTGCATTTTTCAAGCAAATCCCCTGTTGTCGGATCGAGGACACATGGCATCGCCTTGACCACCATGGAAATTGATGTCCCTCACGTCCCTGAGGTCAGGGACATCAGGGACATAAAATTTCACCCAGCCCATCCATGTGCATGTTTTGAAAGTTTAAATCCAACACTTAGCCATTTTCTTCCTCTCATTTCTCCTTCAGAACTCCTCACCTTGCCATGGCTCCGTGCGTGATTGTCCAGACACCGGTCCACCATTGTTGCTCCAACCAGCTCCACCATGGCCACATAAACTCTTCAAACCATGAATGCATAGAAATATTCAGGCCTCATAGAAAAATGGAGTGAAATGACGAAGAACGAAGAGAAAAATGGAGATTTTTTTGCCAGATAACCGTGAAGTCACCCGATCGAAAAATCCTCATATCTTGCAAGATACAAGTCGATCGAGATGCCATATTTTGCAGAATTCCTCATTTTTCAAGGTGATCAAGATCCAACAAACAAGAGGTCAAATGGTGTCCAGAATCATTTGCTCCAACAAAACCCTCACTTCGTGCACCGGCTCACATTCGTCGAATTTCCCATCATTCCGGCAATGGAAACGAGCTAAAAACTTGCACATGAGTTCCAAATGAAAAACCTATCACAATGGAGTTGTTTTCATTGCAAATGGAGACAAAAACTAGACCTGCAAATTTTGAGCTCCATTAATGGCCGCCATGACAACTCTTGCTCAAAGCCACTGCCAGGTCAAAATTTCAAAATTTATTTCCAGGCATTCTAGTGGGCAAAACTATGTGAAATTCGGAGGGTGTGATCATAATGAAAAAGAAGAGTCCAAAAAGTATGTTCCATCACAAATCAAGCACTTTGGAAACACACTTTCTAAAAATAGTAAGTTTTCCTATACATGCTTGCTATTTTTGGCAAGTCTTCATCAAAAGTGGCTATGGAAAGAGCAGTGTGCACTGAAGATCTCCAAAAGGCTAGAATGATTATCCGGAGCAAAAAATAGTGGAAATGACCATTTACTAAAAATAGTAAGTCACACTCAAAGGGCAGTTTTGGCACAATGGGACATTCAGAACTTCATTGCATTTGGAGCTTTCCATCAACGAGGATCAACAGACTTCATCGGGAGACATATCCTCTTCTTCTTCTCTCTCTCTTTCTCTCTCCTCTTCCCCCCAACTTTCTCTCACTTTCAAATTTTCTAATTCTTCGTTGGGGTTTGCACTTTTTGATATACCTTTAAGTCACTTAAAAGTGACTTTAGAAACATAATGTAAATTAAGTCACCTTGCTATTATAAAAGGGACTTAAATATTTAAAGTGGAATATGAACAGTCTTAAGTCATATTAAGGTATTCGAAAGGTCATGAGGAAGATGAAGAGTCATATTCTATTCTATAAATTGTAAAGCCATTCCCATTTCAAAGGGTTGGTAATTGATCTTGTAGACTCAAGAGTGCATTGTACCTAGAGAAAGCAAAGGAGATAGCCATTTTCTTCTACTCTCTTCCCCTCTCAAATTTCTTCCATTCCCACATTATGTACAACTTTGATTTGAGCAATCAATACAAGAAGAAGGAGTTTCTAGCTTTCTTTGACTAAGGGGTTTCTTGATACTTGGTGATCGGTGAATTCTATTTGGTCTTGTTGTTATTCGCAGAGTTGTTTCTTCTCGATAAATGCATGTGTTGAAGTTTCTAACTAGTGTGTGTGTGCAGGAATATGATTTTCTACCTGCAACATTAGTTCTCCTACCTCTTTTCTCACTCCCCTTTCCCTCTCTATAGACGAAGACTTCCCTAGCAAGAGATTGCTAGCATAAAAATCTGCATAATTCAAGCCTTTTGCCCCCCAAAATTTGATGTTTTATTTACATGCAAAGCAAGCATGAATTTTATCAACTTCACTGAGCACTGTGCCACTTATGCAAACAATTATCCGGACACAAATCAACTTCCTTGACACGTGCGCCAAAATTGGAAGCTTTTAGCATTAATTTCACCTTCTTTTGAGCAAAAATCCTCTTCAAATGGGGCACACTTTTCCTCTGGGCTGCACTTCTTTACCCGTGAATTAATTAATTCATCCTTATGCAACCCCTACACTTATATAATCCTTGTGATTCTATAATTAATTAATGTCTTTGCTATTACTGACAATTAATTAATTAATTAATAAGCTTCACTCTTCAAATGGGGCGCCTATTTTGTGCATGCTTATGGCTGCCATTAAATAAATTAAATTTATTTAATTTTAGACTTCTGCTTCCAGTTAACTCAAGCCTCACAATATGCTTTGACCTTAGCCACTGAAAATAGGAATTAATTTAATCATTTAATACTTTAAAAGTATTATTTCTCTCCCAAAAGGGGCGCACTTTTTGGCATAAAGGGGCTGCATTAAATAAATATTATTTATTTAATTTTAGAACAGTCTATTTTCAACCACCTTTTGTCCTTTAACCTCTGTTGACTTTTCCACAAGCCTGGGTGCCAAAATTGGGTGAATAATTAATTAAATTAATCAATTTAAAGGTTCTCTTTACTTCTCCAAAGGGGGCGCACTTTTTGGCATAAAGAATTCTATTTTTAAGAAACACATGACAATGAGATTATTTACCCTGTAAGGCAGCCCTGAAAATCTCATGATTCACTTAAGTCGTTTGACTTTCATAATGGGATTATTTACCTGCAAGGCGAGCAATAAAATCCATGATTTATTTAAGTGATTTTCTTTTATTCCACAATGGGAATTTTTATCCTCTGGCGGGTAAGAAATTCCCCCTATCTCTTTGCCTCTAATTTTCCCATTGTCACTTAAGTGGCATTACTTCTATGGGAAAAGTACCTGCTAGCGGTACAAAATTCCCACCGCTGTTGCTTCTAATTTTCCCATTGTCCACTTCAATTCTTCTTTTTCCAAAAATGCGGCCAGCCCAGAAGAGGCTTTTTGGTTCACGACTTCATCTTTTCCCAGGTGGAACTGGACCTCCGATGGCAACTTCCTTATGGCTTAACATCGTATATCATCTCTAGCTACTCCAGGCCAAGAATCAAGCCAAACTGGCAAAGGAATTGATCGAGAGAAATTTCACAGAAAACAAAACAAGAAAACACAAAACGTTGCCAGAAGTCACAAATAAAGTCCAGAATGCATTCCTGGTTAAAACCCTACTGGTATATGGGAATAACAATATGTACGATCACAACAGAGTTAAATCGGAGCACAAATTGCCTCAAACGGGGCTCAAAATAATTAAATACAAATTTCCTGCAGACAAATCCCGACGACAAAATATAACAATTTTGGGCATCTGGGTATTTGGCGAAAATGGCTAATATGGCTCTTTGGGAATATCGACCGACAATCAAGAACTTTCTGGCAATAAAAACACAAAACGACCCATTATTTTAAAAGTACGAATTTTTTTCGGATAGGGTAGTCTCAGATTTCAGGATGAAATCTAGGGACACCACATCTTCATTACCTAAACTGACACCATCTTATCCTCTAATCCTATTTCAAATCCACCATCCCCCAATCCTAAAACATCTAACATGACTACTAAGTCACCATCTCCTAAGCCTAACAAATCCAATCCCAATCCTCCCCCTCCCCATCTCCTACCCAATCTAATGAGGCTCATATGCCACCTTCATCTACTTCATCTCCTAAATCGACCAAATCTAATGTGGCTCCTACACCACACGCATCTCCCAAATCTCCTTCATCCCCAACATCACCCAAATCTAATGTGACCCCCATATCACACCCATCCCCTTCATCTAAATCTACCCCATCCCCTTCATCTACATCTACTAATCCTAAATAATCTAATCCTACGCCAAAACCATCTACCTCAAAAACATGTGATCTAATCAATCCAAAATCAACCAAATCTACTTTGGTCTCCAAGTCCAAACCATCCACTTCACCCCCGTGCGTAATCCATCCCCTTCACCTTCTAAGCCACAACAATCTAATCAAACTCACAAATTCAAATCAACCAAAACATCTCATAATCCACCCAATCCCGTGCCTTTACTTCCTACTCCCTTAAACCATTTAACTCAAACCACTTCACTCCTTTAGGAGAATCCTTGACCATCATCTTTCATTGTCTAAAACCTTGACATGATCATCCATCCCCTAATCAAATCACACGATCAAAACCTTCCCAAACCATCTTGGTATCGGGAACACTATTATTGTGACTTCCATTGTACCCATGGACATTCGACCAATTGTTGCATGCAATTTAGGTCTTATGTCCAAAACCTCATTAACCAAAGGATTATTATCCTTGTACCTCTTTATCCACCACCTTTCCATCCCAATCCTCTCCCTAACCATCATCCACCATCCAAATCCCACTTGACATCCAAACATCATTAGCCATCCAAATCTCATCGTACATCCAAACATCCCTCACCGATAAAAACCAAAACAAATCTCACCTCCCATCCTTTGTTAAGTCTAGCCTCTTAGCGGATGACAAAACCACAACCCCCCATTCTCATGATAACCACATGACATCGTCTTCCCCATCCCCTTCATATCCCATAGCCAAAAATATGTTCGCTAATATGAAACATCAAGGAAAATGCTTAGGCATCCATGAACAAGGCATTCACAAACCCATCTCTCTTCATCAAAATCCAAGTCATTCAGGCTTAGGTTATAAACATAACACTAACAACATCCCTCCTACTACTCCATCACAACCCATTTCTACCACTCCTCTTATTGATCCTACCATCCCAACCACTCAACCCAATCACAAATCATTTAATCCCCATATAAATACCGAACACCTAAAAATGGATTGAACACATAATTCATTGCTTGTGCACGAATGTTCTTTCCTTACCACTCACCCTCCTTCCATCCAACAATCAAATCCCTTTACATCTAATCCATTTTTATCATCACATCCATTCATATCCTCTTCTAATCCATTCATTTGAACACTTGATCATCTTGCTCCCACATGTTGTAAGTCAATAGTGCCTACTACAACCATGTGACCTTGGTCTATCATTACCCCCAACATTCAAGCACAATTGTCCTCCTAGAGATCCACACACTTTAACACACTTAATCAACTTATAGCGAAGACCCTTGGGTGTGTCTTTTGGCACTCTAGCCAATTTCACCTCCACACTCATTTCCATCTCCCCATCGAGCGACTAGTGATTCTTAACCCCTTGAGAGTTCTCAAGAGAGTGGAACTTCTTTATACAAAAAATATCCAAATATCAAAAAGCAAAAAAATCATATCAAAATTTAAAAATATCAAATAAAATCCAACTCAAAACTGTCTCTAGGGATGTTTCCAACATCTCTATTGGGGCTATGGACACCTAGCTAGTAGTAGAGCAATGTTGTGACAAGAATCAAATGCATCTCCATCGGGGCTATGGATGTCGGCTAGCAGGGGAGCAATGCATGGCTTAGCCTTCCATTCACACTCCATCCACCTATTTGACTTAATCACTCCATATACATTGGATAGTTTGTCTTCACATACAACCCATTAAGTCTTCACTTCAAGAGGTAATTATCCATCGAATCACACACACTTTGATCTCGCAGAGACATAGGGCTCACATGTTGCCAAGTATTGTTTAGACCTTGGTCACACTTTTGTTTTAGTCCAACTCTTTCCTTACAACATGTGTCATTAGGCTCATCTTTTGTTCATCACTGATGTTATTTTCCTTCCATCCATCACATCCACATCCTTTTTACTTAGATCGAACATCTGTGGGCATACGATGATCCTTTCCTTTTCATTCATCCTCCTCATGTCCCTTTTGAACTGTCATCATCATGACTGGGAAACCTTACTACCATTTGTTGGGGGCATCATCCATTTTAGATACTCCTCACTTCCCATCCTACCCTAGACACAGACGAAAATCAAATCCATTCATCCATCCACATAGGCCACCCTACTTTACACTTGGGGGCACACCACATCTATCCCTCGATCCATCCCCTATAGTGGGGCATATATTCTTATCTTCCATATCCCCCATCTTATCATATACCACATCCGTATCTATTTATATCCCATCCCACATCCCATCTAATCCCAACCTATCAACCAATCCCTATCCTATCTAACCTATCCAATTTCCCTCAATCCTTCCCTTTCATCCTACCCAAACACACTTTGGGACTTATAGGATAAAGTCACATCCCACCTTACATCCCTTCCCATCCCCCATGAGCTATCCCATCATGAATCCTTTCATCTTACCTAATCTCAACCATTCCCCCATCCCAAATCCAAAATCTTCACATCCAACATCAAATAATCTAAACATCCAAACCCAAAATCTAAAAATAAAAAAATTACACCAACAAAAAAATACAAAAATGCAATATATTTGTTTTTACTCGTGTGTGTTTGCTTGCTTGTCTGCATTTACATTTTGGCCATGATATGAGGCCCCTTTTATTTCTTTTTCTTTTGCATGTTCCAATGATATGAGGACCATCTTTTTGCATTAATATGTCCAATGATATGAGGACAAGGGCATTAGGAAATTCAATCATCATGGTCTTTATACCTTGGTGCATTTTTCTCTATTCCACATCAATCGTATATGCTAATGATGATAACATTGGGCACTTTATAGTAGCACACCCCCTTCTATCATCATCTTTTAGCCTTATCATCATCCATTCTTAATCTTCTCTCATCTATCTAACCTCCTCATCCTCCCATCCAATCAATCCTTTATCAATCAATCAATATCCACATCCTAAATCCTCACCCCTTGGTGAGGCATCCTCTCAAACTTGAACATTCTTTCTCATCACTTCATCAATCATAATCTCAATCCTCTCCTCATAGATGTCCAAAACCAATCCTTACTCTCTCATCCAAACATCCTCAACCTTTTAATCCTCAAAATCCAACATCCTATACCTTATCCTCTTATCCAATCAATCAAACCACAAATGTAAATCCCACGTCATATTCTAACATCTTCAAATCCAACATCCTCAAATCTAAATCCCAAATCCTCAAAACCTAACCCCTTGACTAGGGCATCCTCTAATCCACCAATCCTAAATCTTCACCCTTGTCATACATCATTGATAGGGCATCCTCTACTCCAAAATCCAATATCTCCTAATCACCCTCTCTCCTCTCCCCTAATCCTCTCTCCTCTGTTTCCTCTCTTTTAATCTTCTAATCTTTTAATGTTCTAATCCTCTCTCCTACTCTAATCTTCTCATCCTCTAAATCCTCAATCTTCTCATCCTCTAATTCTCTCTCCTCTCATCTAATCCTCTCTCATCTCCTATAATCCTCAACCTTCTCATCCTCTAATCCTCCCTCATCTACTAGCTTATCACTCCCCTCTTTTCGCATGGTTACTCGACTTGTTCCTCCCTACCTAACCCCTTGAGGGGCATCCTACCACCATCCTAACACATTCTATTCTTTTTCTTTGAACGGTCATTCTTATGCAATAACCATTCAAAGAGGGGGCAAAATGTAGACATCTAAAATGTCGACATAATTAATTACGATTAATTTGTCCCAAATATCCTAACATCATCACTATCTAAATCCCTATAATAATTAATCACAAGATTAATTATTATTAATCCCTTTTATCACATATACCCTTTATCATTTATCTAATATCCTATCATTTTATCATTAATCCCTTTAATTCATTATTATATCATATTATCCTATTTTAATCTTTATTAACATTTTCTAGGAATTTAATATTCCTACACCCACCTACCCACCTACTCTACACCTACCTATACCTAGCCTTTCCATGTAATCACACCCCTAATCATATTTATTTAACCTAATCTAATCCTAAAGCTAATCACATTCTTCACCTCCAAATATAGAGGCCTCTATTTCTAGAAGCCTCTCTAAACTTCTCCTTTAATTCAATGGAAGCTTCTTCCCTCCATGGATTTTGAATTCAAACTCTAGAATTCTTCATTCTAGAATCCCCAACCCTCTCATCAATTTCCAACCATTGATCCTCATCCTACTTGGATGGATCTTCACCCTCTATTTTCTCTCCCACAAGCTATAAATTGAGCTCTCCTCCTCCGGGAGAGTTGGCTAGAAAAGCTAGCAAGTCCATAACAAATCTCTGCGTTTTATCAATCAATTCATCATCCATTTCCAATCAATCCATCATTCATCTACAATCAATTCATCTTCATCAATCAAACAATCCAAAGCAAAATCAAGGGGAGGTGCTACCCAAGTGTCTCCACCAAAATCTAAAACAATCAACACCAATCCAAGAGCAAATCCAACTCAACAAAGGAGGAGCATTGCATCTTCTTGGTAAGTGCAAGTATTGATTCTCTCCCCTTTCTATCCATTGCTCAATTTGAGGTATTGTTGAGAAGATTAACATATGAAGCCAATTTCTTTGTTTTCTCATATTCACAACTAATCTTTTCTAACACTACAATTGTAGAAAAAAATCTGTACGCTATTTATTTTTTCCATTTGAAAAGGTAAGTCTCAAACCATTATATGTGACAAATACAATAATACAATTTTAGAAAGAAAATAGAATCATGGCCAACGAAAAATAATTAAAAATGTATTATGGTTTAAAATAAAGTCTTCATAAGATATAAATCGAACAATCTCATTATTTTTTAATTTTTTTTTTTATTATCTCTCCTTCCTCCCACTCTTAAAGAAAATGCACTCATTCAAATATCTTAATCCGTTGGAATCAAGTCTCTTTCCAAATTTCCTTCCAAGTGTGGACTGTAAACAAGCTTGTAGAAAAACATACAATATAATTCTTCTAATATTTATAGTAGCTACAAATTCTTCATGGCGGCCGCAGTCTGCAAAAACAGCCACACCCGGGCCTATCGCGGCTCCATTATCCACAGCACAGGAAATCCCTCAGAAGTAGGCATCGATGCCTCCTACCAGTACTTCCCAGACGGCCTCCTCGTTGTCCACAACGGTAAAATCCAAGCCCTAGGCCACGCACACGATCTTTTACCCTCCTACGCCCAAACCCTAGAAATCTTCCACTACAAAGACGCACTGATAACCCCAGGCTTCATCGATACGCACATTCATTTTCCCCAACTGGAAATGGTTGCTTCCTATGGAGAGCAGCTGCTCGACTGGCTCGAAAAATATGTCTTTCCTGCGGAGGCGCGCTTCGCAGACCGTGGCCACGCCGAGGACGTGGCCCGGCGCTTCCTGGCGGAGCTCTTGCGCAACGGCACCACGACGGCGCTCGTGTTTGGGAGCGTGCACAAGGAGTCTGTGGATGCGTTGTTCGAGGCGGCGGCGGAGCTTGGATTGCGCATCATTGCTGGGAAAGCGCTCATGGACCGCAATGCTCCCGAGGACCTTAGGTACTGGCATTGCTTACCACTGTGTTTAATTTTTCTCTCATTATGACCTGAAAATGTTGGAAAAATGCCGTAACCGAAATATAATATATAGTCTATAAAAAATGTTCGAGTTCGATAGAGTTGTTAGCGAGCTCACAAACACGCACATCGGAGGTTCTTAGTTAGCCGGTCAATGAAAATAAAAATGGCGCCAGTGCCAGACCGTGCATGAAAATAACATAGTAGCAGGGTTAGAATAACGGTCCTGAGCGCGAAAATGTGGTTTAAGGTGGTTTTTTTGATTAAAAGAACCACATCCTAATCGATAAAACCCTAGAAAAGCCCTAGGTTCGAGTCCTTGCTGATCCATGAAAAATGAGAGAAACGATAGTTAAAAGCTTTCCAGACTGTTTATTTTGAAATAATTTTACTTATACAATGGACGGTGAAGGAATTGGATCAATAAAAAAATAGTTAAGTTTTCAGACATTCCAGTAATTTGATTAAGGTAGACTTTTTAGGTTAAAGTAAAAGTAGCTTTTTTAAAATAAATGAAAAATGAAAAATAACATGGTATCACAGCCAGACCAGGAGTCCTGAAAGGGAGGGTTTTAAAAATAGAGCCATAACAAAGAGCCTACCCAAAAACTCTCAAATTTGAGTCCTACTGGTCCATGAAAAACAACGGATAAAAACTTTACACCTTCAAAAATAATTTTACTTTTAAGACTGTGAAAGACTTAGAAAGTTAGATCATTAAAATAAAGGTAGATTGTTTTTCAGTTTGTCCTGCAATTTGATGAAGGTGGTCATTTAGGTGAAAGTAAAGATAGTTTTAATTTTTAAAGTAAAACTATCTAGATTTATTTAGGTTAACTGAAACACCAACTTCTTGTATGAGATTTCCTTTGTCAAAGCTTGCATGGGATTGTGTTAGAATTTTCAGGTAAGATAAAGCCAACTTTTTACAGTAAAGGCAACTTTTAAGACTGAAATACCAATTTGTTGTATGAAACGTCCTTTGTAGAAGCTTACATAGAGTTACGTTTCCGTCATCTTATATATTGTTCAGAAAATGTTTTTGCCTTACCCCAATTTCTTTGAGTATCTGTTTTGATCAAAAATTTCCTGCCTTATTTTATTCCTAGCTTTCAATGTAGTTTCAATATAGACTCAACCTCCAAGGTGTCAACAAATTTGGTCTCTGTGTATCAATTTTGATCAAGAAGCTTTCCCTCCCATTCTTTTACCCTTACCCTTTAAAATAGTTTGGACATAGATTCAACCTCTAAGCATACTTGATGCCTCTTTGTGCATCAATTTGGATAAAAAAATACCCTAGCTTTTTTCAGTCTCGACTTTTAAAATAGTTTACTATTTTGGTTTCAGTCTCGTAATGGTGTTCATACCATTGAACTGAATTCTGATAAAAAACCACTTGTTTTTTTACTTTTCAATTAGACTATTCCCCTTTCCTACATAATCTTTCTAAAAGTGTTCATACATTGAGTTAAACTTATAATCTGAAAAAAAATTACAAGGTGTCAGTCTCGACTTCACTGTGAAGTTGTAGATCATGACAAAGTACCTTAGGATTACTTTGATACAGAGCAATTAAAAAAATTAAAATCTTCCTCTTAAAATGCTAAAACAATACAAATAAAGATAGATTTATATATTTGAAAGTATATTAATTCAATAATATATTTAATAATATGATATTATGTTTTATTTTAAAACTATTAACCAAAATATGAAAAAATTACAGTTTTGATACCAACAATTACTGATAAAAGTAAGAGTATATACAAATTAGAATATAAAAATCAATTAACTCTGGGTTTAAAATAAGTAATTAATATGACGTGAACAAATTACTCTGGTATTTTGAGTCACATATAAAATACTGTGAAAATGGGAATAATGTTGCAACACTGCCACATTTGTTAACTTAGGAATAATTTTGTCAGTAAGTTAATAATAAATGTTTACTTAACTGTGAAAGCATTTTCTATAGTAAAATAATAAATTGAATATTGCGTTAAAGATTAGAAGTTACCAATTTTAAATCAGAAAAGCATTGGCACTATAAGGACCTGGTCCAGGGTACTTTTCAGGGACTATTTTTTTGATAAATTTTCCAAATTTATTATTTGCCAATTGATGTACTATTTGTCAAATTTCTAATTAAATGTAGAAAAGTTGCTAAATTCACCAAAATATACATATATTAATAGCAAATTTTATTCTTTCCTTCGAATTCTCCTACCATTATTATTTTTCCTTGTAAAAACCTCATTCCTTAAAAAATACCCTGACCTGGTCCCATGGAGAGGGTTCAATTTTCTCAACAAATGCTACAGAGGGAATTCAAGATCCAATTATAGAAAGAGTTTATAGAATGGGATATTCACAAGAAGGGGGTTTGAGCAGTTTACTCAATGAGTGCTTCAGAGGGAATTCAAGAGCCAATTATAGAAATAGGCTAGACTGCCCGGAAACGCCAAGTACCCCCGTACCAGGCCTGATACGTACCTGGTACAGGTACGGGTACGTTGTGGGTAAATCCATACCCAGGATGTACCCGGGGCCTGTGTGTACGTACCCACATGATTTTTTTTTAAATGCAAAAAAAAAAATTTGAGGGCTTTGACTGGAATTGAACCTTGGAAAGTTTGTGTGAGATTCAATATTGCCAATAGGCTCCGAAGGGTCAAGAGAGATGAAAAGGACTTCATTTGGTTGACTTACTATTTGGGGGCTTTCTTGTTGCTTCTCACGGGTCCTTTATTCTTCAGTCAATTTGGAAGGCATGGGAACAAGTGAAGCACTTGGTGGTTGGGCAGCCTATCTTCTCTTCCTTTGACACTAGGTGCCAAGCCTACAAATCGATTTTGTCGAATCTGAAATATAATGACAAGATCCTTGCCTTGACAAGAGGCTGCTCTGCCCTCCTTTGGTTTGAGAAAGGAATTAAAATATTTCATGACTTGTACAGATTTGGGAAGTGGATGGAATGGACAGACCTTAAAGCTTTCTATAAGCTTCCTCAATCTCAGTTCAGAATGTATACAATGCTCAGAAATGCTTTCACAGCTCCCTCTACTGGACTAATTATGGAGGATGAGAATGACTTTTGGGATACTATGAGGTGGCTCAAAGGGCCCCCTCTCCAAGAGGCTACCTCCAAACAACTCTATGAAAAGATTGCCTTCTCCCCAAACCTTTCCTTGGGCCTTAACAATAAGTGGAATGTTTGTGAGCCCATTAGTAGATGGACTCATAGATTTAATGTTTTGTGGTCTTCTTGTATTCAGTCAAAGAAATCTTGCTTTAGATGGCTTCTAATTCATAATAAGCTTGTTGTTGGCTTCTAATATTTTATAGGTTGCTGAGACTATAAGCTTGTTGTTTTCTTTAAATTTTTATATATATTTATATTTTTACTTTTTAAAAATATATTGTACGAATGTACCCACTGCATACTGTACCCGAGGTTTTTTTAAAATCTGCCGTTTCAGCGTACCGTACCCGTACCTGTACCAAAACAGTCTAGGAAATATGGTTTATAGAACTTGATATTTTGTATCCATGATAAAAACTCATTTCATTTTTTTAAATTAAAAAGAAAATGACATTAATGGATGTGACTGTGATTATAGTGTAATAGTTAGTTGAATGTGTTCATATTATATATATGAATAACTCACTCAGGTTCTAATCCTACTTCAGTTAGTTGACTTAAAATCTGTGTGATGTGGTGCAGCAACATGACTTTTTTAAGTTAAAAAAATGATTATACCTGCTCAATAAAACAGCCCCCTCCATGGACCTATCATTGCTCTGGATTTGTAGGTTTCTTTGCCTTCCACAGCAAACTGACAGTCTACAAGTGTTGGTGAAGCAGGGTCTGATGAAGCTTTTTCTAGCTTGTGCGCTGTTTAACATATCCATGTACTCTAATCAACTCAATAGGCTTTGAGTTGAAGTTTTAAAAATTAAAATTATAATATACAAATGAAATGAAATTCAATGTTCAATGTTTTTCATGATTTAGTCCGTATCTAAATTGTCAATTTGGGAAATAATATTATGACAAAATTGTAGTTGTTTTTGCAATTCTATTGTTTTTATGATAAAATTTCCATAAAATTATGTGGCCTGCAAGGAGCAAATTCTTAAACTCAGATCTTGAAATCGGTACATTGTACCTAGAATACTATATTAAATTAACTGTAAATAAATAAAAATACTGTTTCATATCCTTTATTTGGGATCGTGATCCTCTGTCTGTTAAGTTGTAGAGTAGGCTGAATTTTTCTGAAAAGGGGCTATACAATATTTTGCAAAATAGCTGTGAAATTTCATGCCAGAGGATCAAGCAATTTCAACATTTTTGAAGTGAAACTCGAAAAACCTTCAAATTGGGAAAAATTTATATTTTAAAACTATACAAGAGCTTGTTCCTTTTTTATCGTATTTACAATAACACTTGTATATAAAGTTATAAACTGTTAAAACTCATTCTTTAAAAAAATCAGATTCCAAATTTTGGGATAATATACCTGATATGTTATATACTAAACATGTGATGCGTAAATCTTTTTATTATTGACTTTGTTTTCTTAGTTTATGGCGGCTTCTTTGGAAGGCATTGTGCTGCTAATTTCAATGGTTAGATTAAATGCTTTTTGTATTATATTATTATGTAAAAATTTCGCTTGCACCAAGCATTTTAGTATTTAATAAGATGTTCTAGGGTAGAAGTTCTTTCACAGATGGTATGTTGATATTCTCCACAATAATATTGCTTAGATGTTTAAGTTGTGAATGTGTCACATAATATTATGCTATGAAAAATAAATCTAGGTAAGAAACTTTAATATTTAATACAATTCAAAGCTGAAATTATTATTTATAAACAGTAAATCTATGTTATATAACTTTAATATTTACTATTACCTGTACTGAAAAAGGTGCAACGGAATTGCCGATAGGCAAGTTTCTGGCAAAAGTTTCCTGGTAGAAGTTTCCGATAGCGTTTTCTGATATTGTGAAGTGGTTTCCGGTAGTTCACTAGCAGTGGTTTCCGACAGCATGAGGTGGTTTCTGGCAATTCACCAACAGTGGTTTCCAGCAGCACGAAGTAGTTTCCGATGGGATGAAGTCTGTTTACAGGTGTGAGACAGGTATGGTGGCAGTTTTGTGGACATAAAAGTCCATGGTAAAAAGCCTATGGGCTAAATATTACACAGTTAAAATTTTAAAATATTGTATAGCTAAAATGGTCAAGAAATCTTAATAATGAATTACACTAGCAATTATTACTTATAAATCTTCTTTTTATGGTCTGCTTACATGCTTGTTGTTTCAATTTCTTTGAAGGAGTCGAAGTTTCCCTTGAATTATTTGCTTTACTCCATTAGCATTTGCATGGTCAAACTAAAAGATTACTTAACATCTACTTAAAGGCCTATTAGCTGTAAATTTGACAATTGTATCCCCTTGTTTACAGGGACACCGTTGAGTCGGGTTATAATGACAGTGTGGAGCTCATACGACGTTGGCATGGAAAGCACCGCTTGAGCTATGCAGTCACACCACGCTTTGCCATCACGTGTAGCAACAAACAGTTGGAAAGTGCAGGACGCTTATTGGCAGAGCACCCCAGTGTCTACTTGCACACACACCTCTCTGAAAACAAGGCAGAGTGTGACTATGTGGCACAACTTTTCCCGGAGCGCAAGGGCTACCTAGATGTCTATGATCACTATGGTTTAGTAGGCCCGAGGTCTGTGTTTGCACATGGAATTCACCTTACCGAGCTTGAATGTGCTCGCCTTGGGCAGACTGGTGCCGCTGTGGCATTTTGCCCGACATCAAATCTATTCTTGGGCAGTGGGTTGCTTGACCTGCCCAAGTTAGATAAGCATAAGGTCAATGTTGGGTTGGGCACTGATGTTGGGGGAGGCACCAGTTTTCATTGTTGCAAACTATCAATGAGGCGTATAAGGTGGCACAACTCCAGGGGCACAAACTAGATCCATTGAAGGCCTTGTATTTGGCTACACTGGGTGGAGCTAGAGCATTAAAGGTGGATGATAAGGTTGGCAGCTTTAGGGTGGGCAATGAGGCAGACTTTGTGGTGCTTGATTATAAGGCCACACCATTGCTCGAGTATAGACTGTGCGGGGCTCACAAGATAGAGGATAAGTTGTTCATACTAATGATGTTGGGGGATGATCGTTGCGTGAAAGAGACTTTTGCTGCAGGGAGGTCTATATATAAACGATAATTATTTTTCTTCTATTCTATATTTGAATGCAAATAATTTTTTAAGTTGTTGTTTGGGCAATTTAATTACGCTGAAGGTATTTGTCTAAGTTAGGCAGAGCCTCCCACTTCTAACATGCAACAGACACTTCACGGCTGGGATTTATTTGGTCATTGAAGCATGACCTTATCCCAGCCGTCCACATGGCAGCTCATTTGTCAGTACTTCACTAATCCAAATGTACAGTCAGTGCGAGAGCTTTTGATTGGTTTGAATGTCACTGTTAGGAATATTGCCTCCTCTGTGTGGTGTTCATTCCATCGACAGTTTCCTTTGCCTTTTGATTGCATCATGTTGGAGAATCCTCCATTTTTTGCTCTGATAAATTATGCTCTATTTTTGTTCGAAAAATATGAATGAATACCTAAGAATATTTTACCTAGACAAAAGAGTGCTCTTGTTAATGCAATTCTACTGTGTATATACTTCATATCTTCAATGTATATACTACTAAAACACTTGGTCGTGAAAAACACTCGCTATATATATATTAGTCTTTGTTCCAAGATTCTACACTGTTCCTTTCTGCCTGTGATATATATCCTACGAATACTGTATGTGCTTATCCAGCAGATATCGTGTGTATAAATCCTATTAACCGTTGCTATGTAAGGAATCTTTTTCAGACCTGGACATTACACGTTACAGGAGAACCAATATAAAAAGGTACAGTTATGGATCCCCTTTCATCTTTTCTGTTACGACACCCAATGGGGAGTGCATGGAATCTGCTCGATTTTTGGTTGATTTAGAGCGGTTTGTTGAAAACCACTGGCCAGGCTTAAGCATGACTCCCCTTTGACACGATGAAGATGAATGGATGAAATTTGTTGGGGAATTCTGTATGAAAAATATAGACTGCAGCTTCACTAAGAGTGGTATTTGGCTGGACAATGTTAAGATTCAACCCAAGCATCGAGGTTAGGAGTTCTATTTGGCTGATTTTCATTTTCATGATTCATTTCCTACCCTGTAAACTTAGTGTGATACTTTCATCTTTCATTTGTGATGAAATAGATGCAGGGTTTGAACCACCAACCTCAAACCCAGATTATGAGAGGCTTGTTTCATTTTGTCTTGTAAGAATTAAGAGTTTGTTTTCTACCTTACATAATGCAATTACAGTATATACCGTGTGCTTGTACGGGACAGATGCATACAAGTCTTTAAAATTTTCTACTGTTTTATAATCCCAAGTCCTTCCAATACTTCCCAATTTGTTTTTACTGTAATATTTTCTCCTCACTTAAACTGTGGTTGGAGTGATACAAGAATGGCTACTGTTAATTATTATTACTATTACCTGGTGTGGTGAAACTTGCACAGCACAATCAATGAGTATGTGGCGAAACTTGCTCGGCACAATCAATGAGTATGTCCTCTCGAACGCATAGGATTTTCAAGTAAAATAAAACAAATAGCATCTTTTTCTGACGTTTCTCTTTTGAATTGCATTTTGTTTGGTAAGTAAGAGAGAGGAGCGGTGCACCCAAACTTTACGAGTGCACATAGAAACTTAAACATCATATAACTGAAAACAAAAATACCCTTTATTAGATTATGCTCTCCCCATTATAAATACTTCGTTTTAAAAAATTATGTGGAAGAGACTTCTCATTATTATTTAAATTTGGTAATTTGAAATACAAATAAATTCAAGTTGCAACATTACTTGAGAGTTAAAGTCATACATTTTTTCTACTTATTTGTCAACATTTGATTGGTTAATTGGTTTGATATGACTTGATGTGACATATTCTGGAGGGTGCATTTTTTCAAAATTTAAGTAGTAAAGTGACATGTACCACCTAGCTCCTTTATTTTCATGTACCCTTACATGGATTGGTCCATGCCCAAGGATTGGCCCCTCTCCTTAGTTGCAAACAAATATTGTTTATCACAACATACTTAATTTTCTTGATTTATAGTTTTTAAGTCACTTGAAAACCATATGGCGCAATGGGGAGGTTGACCATTAAAAGATGATACTATTTTCTTAATTGATCTTATCCGCTTTTAACTTTTTACATCTTATATGAGACAAAAAAATACTACTTATTTTTTCTTATAAACTAAATTGTGGTGGTTGGGGTCCCCGAATGATCCGCGCAACACAACATCATGGGGCTCCCGCCACCACTCCCTGCCTCTTGCGCAATGGGATGGATGGGATTCTGGCAAAGTCCCCTGGTTGGCTCTTGCCATACCTCTTAATCAGCAGGATGACAAAGAAGAAGTTGGTTTCCGCTGGCCGCCCTTTTTAGATGGAAATGATATTCCGGGTAGTAACTTGGAGGATAAAGGGCCTCCACCGTCGCCCCTTGCCTCTATGTTTGTTGCAGCGGCTTAGTTTGTTTTCCTTTTGTTTTTTGGGCGGTGTTGCCTTGTGCCTACTATTTTTGTCTCCTAGCCTTCGGCTAGTTGATTGTAAGGGTGCCCTTTACCACCCATATTTTTTGTGGATAGACTGTAATATTTTATATAGTAATATAGATGTTTTATCAAAAAAATTAAATTAAATAAAATAATACAATTTTTCGTTTTCGAGCAAGTTTGAGAAATAGGGCTAGTTTGTAGGCCTAGTTAAAGTGGTGGTTTGAAAGTTTGGAGGAATAATAATGTATATGGTAAATTATAAAATGCGGGGTATTATTCATATATATATATATATATATATATAAATATAAACAATTAAGTGCATATATATATATATATATATATATATATAATATATATAATTCAAAAAAATATAAGTATTTTACAGATTATAAATACACTCAAAATTTCAAATGGTAGTCAAATGTCTAGTGTTGCGATTGGACACTTCTAACTGGAATTTATGTCTTGTCTATATGGGGAAATTCCAACGACAAGGAACTATAGGCTTGGTTGGAGAAGGTTGCCTTACCAACCAGCAACAATGAACTAATGAGAGTGGCAAGCGATAAGTGTTGAGTGAATGGGTTTCTAGTTCATGGGCAAGCGAGACGAATCATGGGTGAATAGGCAAACGAAACTCTACCACTCCTATACATGTATCATATCTATTCGGGAGGGCAACTCTCGCTTATCGATCGATACCCAACCCACATAGATCTGTATCCAAGGTCAATGGGTTTTTGGTGAGGGCTCGACCGCCTCCGAGAGAGAGTTGGGGGAGGGGAAGTAGTAGGCCGCACTCAACCAAATGTCTTTGAATTATGGATGGATATGGGGTTGTCTCTATTTACCCATATAGATTGATAGATATATAGATAGTGGACAATAAGTGATATGTTGTCAAAGCATGTCTTATTATAATCACATTTCATTGTAAGTGGTGGTTTGAGAAACAAAAACAGTTTATTGCATTACAAACTAAAGCTGGAGAAATAATAATGTATATGGTAAATTAAAAAATACATAGTATTTTTCATATATTACTTTTTTAAATATAAAAAAGTAAGTAACTTATATATATGTAGATATATGTATGTATATATAGGAAGATGATTAATTCAAAAAAGTAGAAGTATTTTATAGTCATAAACACACTCAAAATTTTAAATGGCAGTCAAATGTATGCCTTATTTTGGACAATAAGTGATATGTTGTCAAAGCACGTCTTATTACAATCACATGTCATTGTCACATGCACTTGATAATAAATATAATAACCATCTTCTAGATTTGAAATTTACAACATCAATATTTAATATTATACTTGTTTTGTTTGGTGTTGTGTAGCATGCCTTATTTTAAACAAATTAACAATATAGAGGTTGTTTTCAATACCATGCCACCACTTTTATGCACTTTTATGGCTTTCTAGTGAGCCATTATATACTAGGTATATTGTAATTAATCAAATCTTGAAATTTTGATAAGGGGCAAGATGTTCATTGCATCTCAATTCTCCTTTTGAGTTAAGAGGGAGAGGAAAAATTATGATTGTGTTGATGTGCCACCAATCCTTACCAACAACAACATAATCTTCATTCCGGTAAGAATTAAGACAGTTTCATTTTTACTTCTCTCTAGCCACAAGGGGACACATTAGTTCAATGGGGCAACACACGGATGTTCCACACTTGAAAATTTTATTGTGTGTGTTTCAATCAAGGGTTTAGAAAGGTGTGAAAATGGCAAAAACACCATGGGAAAAAACACCATGGGAAAAAACACCTTTTTAATCATTATCCAATTTCGATTAACGTGATGTATTAAAGAAGACATTAATGAATGACTTTGTCGTAATCTAAAGACTGTATTGAAATCTATAGGTGTTCTCTAGTTATCACTTATGAGCGTTGATTAATATATGGAACGTATTACATGTTTTTAATTATAAGGGTTTTCCATCATAATAGATCTTTGGAAACATCAAGAATGTTGTAGTAGCCTTTAGGTAAGTGATTTTGTGGCTTTGTCCATATGAAGTGCATGATGAATAAGGGTGAAGGATTGAATGTTAAGGTATTAAAATGTTTGTAATTCTTAGCTACTTCAATTTTTGGCATATTTCCACAACTCATGTGCAATTTCTAGAGTACATACTTCATATCTTCAATGTATGTATTGCAAAAACACTTGTTCTTTGGAAAAACAACTGCTATATATACTAGACTTTGTTTTGAGATTCTACACTTTGTTCCTTTGATTCCATGATATATATCGTATGAATACTCTACGTGCTTATCCATCGGATAGTGTATAAATCATATAAACCATCACTATGTAAGGAATCTTTTTCATCGCGAACATTACATGGTACATTTTGATGGTTTTATTGGTAAAAATACCTCCTTGTAAATCAAAGAGTAATTGGCACTCAAGAATGTAAGAAATTGTATGGAGTCTCGGTCTTAAACTTTCACTTAACACATAATCTAGTTGTCGCTCATATGAGTAATCGGTAGAAGGCCTTGATTATCAACGATTGTTTGCACAACACTTATTTTTTTGCAATTACTCAAGCTTAAAACTAAAAGGGGGCTACAAAGTGCTACAAGAAGCAAGCATCTTCATGCTTCCTCGGCCAACATTTCCTGTAATTTACCAAGTGTGTCTCCTTATTACTTTGAGCTTGGGTCATGTTTAGGCTTTCAAGTTTTTCTTGTGGGCTTGTTTTTCACCTCTTTAAGCTCGAATGCACTCATGTCAATAATGCAAGCGAGATCGAGATACTAAAGTGGAGAATAAATAACATATATTATTTGGGTAGGAACAATATGAGCCATGGAATAGGTGTGGGACATGTAAGTATTTAATTTCCACATTTTTATTTATAACTTTCCATTCGTAACTTCATCTTATCTCAAAAATAAAATGTCATCGAATCAAATATCTTAACCTCATTAAAAAAGCAAAGCCTTGGTGTTCTATACTATGAAATCGAGGAAAGGGTTTAGGAATGGGAATGGAATACCACGACCTTGCATCACGCTCTTATACAATTTGGATTTATGCTTCATCCTTTTTCTTTGTATTTTCTTGCAAAATTTGATTGCCTTTCATTTCCATATCTACTTTTCATCGTATATATTTACTTGGAGTGCTCTAAGTTTACAAGGGAGAGGATTGCAAAGATGGTTTAAATGGGGGAAATACTATTCACGACTTGCATCATAGTTGATGATTCGACATCCTTATCTCTACCAACCATTTAATGTTCATAATCGGACACTATTTCCTAAAGAGAAAACCTCGATGGCGAGTTTGATATAACCGGACACCATTGTAGGTAGAGTTCGTTATAACTATGGGCAAGTTGCACTCTGCCATTACGCACAAGACTCCATGTCTCAATTTCCCTTCTTAATTGATGAATGATGTCATCAAGACTGGCGATGAGGGAAACCTTGATTGCCACCTTAATTGCTAAAGAGAAATCATTATCCAATTTTATCCCCCACAAAATTCACTAACTTTAGAAATTTGGACTTGGGCAATTTCATGGGATCTTGGTGATGAATCTAAAAAATCAGGTATTTTCATGTTTTGGGCACTTGAGATTATTTTGGGGCACATCTCCAATTTTCCCTTACTCCTCAATTCCATACTTGGCCAACACTTAGAAAATTTGGAGAAAGTTGAAAAAAATTGGGCTATGTAGTGTATTGTGGGTCTTGGAGGTACGGATGGGCTGGTTCCCTAATCAAGGTTCCTTGCAATGGCTTTGGATCCACAAGACAAAGGGGTTAGACCATTGCGGAAATGCAGATTGGAGGAGGAACTCGTGAACCGGTTCCCCAGGGGCACTGAGTGTTCTCCGCATGGGTCTTGGAGGCAAAAAGCAAAGGGCCAAGTGTATTACGGGTTCGGGGAGTTTCTGAGTACAATGATGGCGTCGGGTGGAACAGTTCTAGGAGAACAATGGTTACCCGCATGGCCTTTGGACTCTGCAAGACAAAGAAAACAATGTATTACAAACCGGGAGTGTTTTGCGGGAACTTGAGGGTCAGAGAGAACAAGTTCCGCATGAACTTAAGTTCCTCGCACTTGGGTTCAACTCGCGGGTTGAAGGAGATAGAGGATTGTGGAGATGCGGCGTATAGAGGAACGCCATAACAAGTTCTGTCGGGTTGTGAGTTCCCTGCAATGCTGATTGGGTTGCAAAACAAAGGGAGGCAATGATAGTGTAATGCGTAGAGGCTGTGAGGTGCGAGAGGAACGAGGTGCGGGTGGAACAGTTCCACGTGCGAGTCAATAACTCAATCAACAAACAAACCCAAGACCAATATGGATATATCAGGCAAAAACGACACAAATGGAAAAGTTCCCCTATTCCTCGAGTTCCCAGAAAACCCAAAATACCCGCAACGAAGGAGAAAAAGGGAAAAATGACGTTTAACTACGGACTGTAGCATTGTATAGGGAACCTTTGTTCCTCTTTGACCCCTTAGATCCGCATGGGCATAACTTTCACCCAGGTTCTCCAAATTTGATGAACTTTATATCGTTGGAAAGCTCTCAGCTTCCTCTATACCACCAAAACTGGATTTCTTAAGTTAGATGGGGTAGGTTGGTGATATAGAGGAAAATGTCTCCAACGTTAAAAGATGTAGTCCTAGGTTGCTCAACCATCAAAAATGATGAGGTATGGTGCCCATTTCTTCTCCCACAAGCAAAGCGAGATGGGGAGTGGTTTTAGCGGGGTGTCTATGTTTGTTTTCAAACATTTAATGAATCCTATTGGTGGGTGAAGGAAAAATTTCGAGTTTCCCTCTATTTCCCCCCCATTTCTCTTTCTCATTTCTATATATTGTAGAAGAGGCTCATTTGTAGTGGTTGGACATTCTTATAATGCTTTGGTACATCCTTATTTAAGTGTTGCATTTTGTATTGTGAGTTGTATGCCTCATATTTGGACATCTTGCATGGTGATCCTTGCCTCTTCTCCTTCAATGTAATGGATTGTGCATATTTGAAGCAATAAAATACTTGTTTTGTGGCTATTGATCATCCTAGCTTGTGTTCTATTGCATTTTCTTTCCTTTCATTGCATTTGCAGGTATTTTGTGCATCTTTTACTCTCCTTGCAGGGTTTGAATCTGTTGTGCTCCATGAAAATGGTAGTTTGAATGATGTTTTGGACTGTGGTTCTCATGTCTACCCTCTCCTTTCTCATTTTTCTTCCATTTTCCCTCATTTGAGAGTGTCTTTCCACCCTCTTTACTCGTGCTATCACCTCTCTTTAGCTTCGGATTTCCTTTTATGCATCTCCTTCTCTCCCCGGTCCTCTTGGAATAATAGATTAGTGCTAGGTAGTTACATTTCCCTTCCTAGGAAAGGTTTAACATTAGGAATAGGTAGAGGAACCAACCTTCTCTCGAAGGTCTATCTCGCCTCGAGTCCCACAACTTGGAGACAGGTCCCATGTTGCCTCAAAATCCGTGGTCAGGTTGTCTATGACTCGGGGCATGCTGCGAATTTTGAGCTCCAACAAAACCCTAATAACAAATGTGCATTAAATTAGTGATAGAAGAAATCCTAAACATAAAGTTTCCATAACTAACATATATACACTTCGAGTTCAAACATGCGTAAGTTTCCCTTTCTACAGTGTGGTGGCGAAGGCGACTCTTTCTTGCATCAATACAACCCGCTTCTCTACGCAATACACCAATGTATACCACTTAGAGTATGATTAGTGTTTTCCTCTATTTTTTGGCTTACTAACATGTTGATTGCTATAAGATTAGTGTCAAAGTTACATTTTCAAGCCTTCCCGACAAATTCTAACAATGATGAATTTAGTAAAAGAGTGAAAACATTTGCTGATATAGATACATGTCACATTGCTTCACTTTTAATGAGTGTTAAGAACATGGAATGTTGAGGTGGCAATGTCATCTACAAATCCAAAAGCAAAATTCTTGCTTCCCATAACTGTTGTTTCTTGGGTAAGCGTGGAGAATGTCCTAAGATAATGGTCTCTAAAGATGGTGCAAAATTGCCTTGTTGACCATAATTTGTGGTTATCAAATTCATCTACTACTTTGACTTCACATGGGATGCTTTGATTCCACTCCCCATGTCCCTATCGCTAATGTGTCTCAAGACATGCGCAAGTGAATTCTCGCTTAAATTAATGTGTGTTCTAACTACCCACAAATCACAAGGAATGACATTGCAAATAACAACTATTGACACGATAGTATTTTTGGCCATACTTGGCTTTAATATGCTATATTTTCAAAGTATGTTTCCTCACCGACCTCTACACGCACCCCTTTCTTCAAACAATTGAAAATATTGGCACATGGTTCATGTGCTCCGGTCCTAACAAAAAGAGTTTGACATTATTTCCCCCAAACTTACACTTCTCCTCCCTCAAACTCCTCCTTCACCACCCCTCTTCCTCTTGTAATGTTTTCTTCCCTCAAATTTAACTTCATTAATGCATCCCCTTTAAGGCGTCTCCATTGCACAAGTCACGTGCGATTGCTAGTTTTAACTTCAAATTGGTCTTTTTATTGATCTATTTCTTTTGAATCTAGTCTCTAATATGATTGTTGGTCACTCCAATTTATTGTGATTAACAAGAGTTAACATGATTTTTGATGACCTATAAAAATATACTAGTTGACGGTGTACGTTAGTAATGTGTTTAAATACTTCCGCATAGAAACACATTAAGGAGATGAACTCGGTCTTTGTGCACCCAAAGCTTAAGGGTGCACATAGAAAACAAAACATCATATAATTCTTGAGAAAAATACCCTTTAATAGGTTATGTTCTCCTATTATATATATTTCATTTTAAATATTAAAATAATGTGGAAGGGACATTTTTAAATATTTAAATTTGGTTATTTTAAATATAAATAAATTTAAAGGTGAACCATTACTTGTGAATTAAGTCACATATTTGTTTCTACCTATTTGTCATCATTTGATTGGCTAATTGGGGTGAAATGACTTGATGTGACTTATTCTATTGGAACTTTTATTCAAAATATAAGTGGTAAAGTGACATGTACTAGCTCCCTAATTTCCATGTACCCTCACAAGTATTGGTCCATGCTCAATAATTGGCTGCCTCCCTTAATGTGTTCGAATAGTGGATGATTTTTAATATGTTTGTATCATCAAGACTCAAGAGTTGCATAATTTTATAACACCTATTGACGTTTCTTTACAATTAAACAAACTTTCCCTTAACTCGTACACAACAGTTCAATCAATGATTCTATATTTTTCTATCATTTTATTTACTTGTTTTCTAGTTTTGAATGACCATGGAGTTTATCTTATCCATTCACAACATCAAATTTTTACGATAGCAAATTTGAATAGTTTTTCGTGTTTTTGAAAGATGCTTCATATATATACAAAGATTTATTTATAGTTGTTCCCATGTTGAGTTCAAACTCGTGTTTCTATGTTAATACCAACATGATCACCTTTACGCCTACCAATTGACCACACATCCATGAACAACATATTTGAATAATTATGTAGTAGTGATTTTTGAAATTAAAAATGAGTATATTATCAAAGCTATCACTTTAAATCATTAAATGTTGAAAGTGGAGACCATACTTTTACATTGAGCCCAAACCCTTTCATGGAAGAACTACAATGGTGCATGTTTTCTTGTTCAACCGTAGTTTCGCATTGTTTCGTGTGTCTCGAATATCCGTATAGAGTTCTCACTTATTCAATTCTTCATTCTCGTTGTGCATCTCTTCTTTCAAATGTGGAAGGTAGTGTAGAAGACACATTTTGGGCACCGACAAGATGGGTTGGGATGCGGTGCCATGAGATCCATTTGAGTCATGGTTGAGGACTTTTTGCATAGACTTCATGTTGGTAGAGGTGTTGTGGATGTAGATTACACTTGGAAGGATTCATGCTCCCGCCATTGCAGAGAGAATTGTGAGGAGATGGAAAAGAACATAGTTCGATGGGGAGGATAGGGGGTGTGGGGATGGGGATTTAAGAGCCCGGGTTTGGGGACAATGGGGGAAGGGGGTACAATTGAAAAATTAGTTATAAAAATGCATAAATACATTGCATTGAACAATAAAAATGCCGAAAAATCAAGATATTAATATTTATATTTAAAATGATGATTACATCCAAATTTCAAATATAATTGGCTTGATGAATGCGTTGAAACTTGAATGATTGATCATTGAAGTCTTGACATTTGCTTTTCAAGCTCTTGTTGTTGCTCCTCCTTTTGCTAATGCTATCAACTTCTCACTCTTGCACCTTACTCGCTCTTAGTCTTGCACTTGCAATCCCGCTCAAATGTTTTCAAACATTGATCTAGTGATTTGGAGTGAGGGTGTGCGTTTCATTTATACTTTTTTCAAGTGCTTAATGTGTGGGTGTGACTCCATATTATTAGGATTAGGGTTGGGGTGTAATGTCCCATTTTCAGAATTAATTGATTTTGGATACCCGAAGCCTATTCTTTTTATTTTCTGTAGGTTAAGGGGAATACAAAAGGAAAATAAATAAATTTAAGTGGTCCAAGGGTATTTTCATATTTTATTTGGAAAAATGACACTTAATTATATTTTAATCCAAAAGCAAAAGTGGAATAAAATAATGATAAAATAAAGTACGTTTATTTTTAGGGGTGCGAAAGATAGAATAATAATTAAATAAAACATTGAATTATGGGGTGCCAAAGATAGAATGGGCTGCATGAACATCAAGATCTTATTTTTAGGAGGAGAGAGGATAAAACAATTTGATATTGTTTATTCCTATTTTTAGGATGGAGTACCAACATGAGAGAGATGATAAAATAATTTTATATTTTTTTAGGTGGGGGCGTCGACTTCGGAGAGGGCCTTAGAAGTTATAAAGGTAGATTTGGGGTTTATTATTCAATCTTGGAAATTTATCAACTACTTCTTTGTTTGCAAGTAGATTTTTCTTCTACACAGATTTTGCATCAACAATAAAGGATGAAATCCCTCGTTTGCATACGATTTGAGGACAAAATCCCTTACATCCGATCTTGCAATTTCATCCAGAGTGTGTAATGGTCATTCAAGGTATAAGTGTTCATTCAAAGGCAACTAGGAAACACTTTTCAGGCTTAATTCTACATCCAAAACAATAAGTACAACTAGGGCTTTAGTTTCTGGGGGCAGATTTTAGTCAAATCGCCTACATGCTCTTCTCTTCCATCTATCTTTCCATTTAGACCATCGATTGTGAGGAAATAATTGTCTTCAGACACTTTAGTATTTCTTTTACTGTAGCTGATTGAAATTGATAAATAAAGGTTTTTTTGGGCACCTTGAGGCTCTTTGTTTTTTTAATTTAAAAATATGATTGTCGTTCTGTCATAAAAGACAATTTTTAGACTAATGTCCTAGGGTTTTGACATAAATATCTAGATTTATTTAAAATAATTTTCGGAATATTATAGTGGTACTAGAGAAAATTTCCTCCTAGTCCTGTGAAAGTGAAATATATATTTTTAAAAAAATTGCAGCATTGAACTTCATGTAGGGTAGTGACAGAGAAGTCGTGGGACTAGTAAAGGGAGAAAAAAGATTTAGAAATTAAGGCAACAAGATTCATAGGTTGTTTTTGAGGAAAAGACGAACACTATTCTCACAAACTTGTGGATCAAATAGAGAAGGAATCCATGACAAGGTTTATTCAAGCACAATTCTTACAATGAGAAGAAAATATAGATCGCATTCAAAAGATGTTGATAACAATAGAAAGTGCAAACTTGAGGTCCCTAGAATCCTTGACGAGTATTAAGGGATCCCCGATTATCTTAAATATGGAATTTTCTTTGATGATTACTTGGAGTTACCCAAAATGAGGAATCCAAATAAAACATGGTTGTGTGAATACATAAGAGGGTTGAAGAAGAAAGAAGAAAGAAGAAAGAAGAAAGAAGAACAATCAAGTCTTTGCAATAAATTGAGAGGAAACAACCCATGAAGAAATCCACCATACAAGAGGAAGTTGAAAAATGTCCTGTTTAAGAAGCACCCCACCAATCTCCCAAAGATTGTGTTCGTGTCATATGAAGGGGATTTGCGAATAGTTGTAAAAATAAAAGCGAGGAAGTCGGGGGGAAAGGACATCACTTGTTGGATGCAATGAGCTCAAGATGGAAGAAGATGCACCAAATCATGAATGATCCTTCAAACTTCCAAAGGGTAAGCCATTGATTGATTTTCAGAGTAGCATTATGGATGGATATGCATTGGAGGAGAACATTTTGATTAACACTAATTTAGGAGTCTTGAGTCCCAAAGATGGAGGTGTTGAGGGTATCTCAACAATTCCTATTCCGACACAGGAAGGTGAGCACTTTGATTACAACCTAAGGTATAAGAATATTTTAGATATGTTGCTCCCTATTATGTCATTTCAAGATAGGGTGAAGGATACAACTTGTAGCATAAAGCATGCACCTAAGGAAAATGACTCAATAGATACTAATGTTGGCATTGAGCTTGTTGAAAATTTCAGATCAACAACTAATGATAAGCAGTTTGGACAATAGTTTTTTGGACAACGGTAGTTTGCACAATCATTTATGCCGGCATCACATGAAGCATTGAGGGTTGGGAATTGCAAATTCCCAAGGTGGATTTGGGATCCCGACTTGCAATTGCTTGAGGGCAAACAATTTTGGGAAGGGCAGACTGTAATGTCCCCTTTTCGAATTAATTGATTTTGGATACCCAAAGCCTATTCTTTTTATTTTCCGTAGGCTAAGGGGAATTAAAAAGGAAAATAAATTAATTCAAGTGGTCCAAGGGTATTTTTATATTTTATTTGGAAAAAGACACTTGAATTATATTTTAATCCAAAAAGCAAAAGTGGAATAAAATAATAATAAAATAAAGAACTTTTATTTTTGGGGGCGCCAAAGATAGAATAATAATTAAATAAAACATTCTATTATGGGGCACCAAAGATAGAATGGGCTGCATGAGCATCAAGATCCTATTTTTAGGATGGAGAGAGGATAAAACAATTTATATTGTTTATTCCTATTTTTAGGATGGGGTGCCAACATGGGAGAGAGGATAAAGCAATTTTATATTGTTATTCCTATTTTTAGGAGGGGGTGCCAACTTTGGAGAGGGCCTTAGAAGTTATAAAGGCAGATTTGGGGTTTATTATTCATTCATCTTGGAAATTTATCAACTACTTCTTTGTTTGCGAAGAAGCTTTTGCACGCATCAAAAATAAAGGACGAAATCCCTCATTTACACATATATTTGAGGATGAAATCCCTCACTTCGAGCTTGGCGATTTCATCCAATAGTTGCACTCTTTTCAAGTTTAATTCTACATCCAAAACAACAAGTACAACTAAAGTTTCAGTGTCTAGAAACAAATTTTAGTCAAATCAATCTGCATGCTCTTCTTTTCCATCTATCTTTCCATTTAGAATATAGATTACAAAATTTATCCCAATTCACCACCAAAATTTGTAACCTATGCAATGGAAACTACTATATTCCATGTTTGCAAAGCTACTTCATTTTTTAAAGATTCATTTCTCTTACATTTTAATTTAGTTTGAGCATGGTAAATGTGACTACTATGGCTGCTCATGCTAAAAACAAATTAATATGCCCATTGCAACCTCAAGGCTATTACTAGTGTTGTAGATCAACCAACATGATTGCTACTGCTTCTTAACCATTTAAGGTTCAAATTTCAACAAATACTTAAACATGAATTTTGATAGTGTGTCAAGCCTTTGATATTATGTATAAGGGTTAAATACTTTAAATTTTTGTATTCTTATTTTTACACCGAAGGTGTCCACTTTGAGGATGCCCTTGCTGAAAACGTCAAATTCGGCAGCTACTTTCCTGGCAAAATGCAATAACGCGTTTGCGGGAAGGTGTATACAATTTTCTGGACTACCTTCAATTTGTAGTATTTGAGGGCTGGGATGTGGTGAACCTTGGGGCACTTATTGATGGAGATCATTCATGCCATGGGGTTTCGAAATTGCATGTCGCGCGTATTGAATGGAAACAATTCAATACGCAACTAAAAAAGTATTGTAATTTGGATATTTAAATCCATTGTAGAATACATTAACCCGCTTCGATTGATTTTAGTGTCTCGCCATGTGTAGTGCCCACATTTTTATAGCTCCAGTTATCTGTTGGTTCCTTTACTTCTAGACATGTTTTGATTGAGACTCTGATAGACTTTGGACATTTTACTATGATATTTTATCCTCATGGACATTATGGCATTTTGGGCGCGTAGCGCCAATTGGATTAGATTCATATACTGATATATTTCGTATGATGTGATGACACTAACAGGGTTATATGATAGACTTATCGGTTAGATGTTAGTCTCTTGTGGTTAATTTGATTGATGATATAGTGTTTTGGATTTAATGATGGTGATTTTCATGCTAACCTAAGTATATGTCGTTGCAATTTTAATTGTGGATGATTCATGGCAAACTATGTGGATAATTGTATGCATTGCACTATCAATTGTAAATTATGTTCGGACATTATAAGTTTGATTGAGATTGTGATGTGTAGATGATGTTTATTATATTGGACAGGTGCGGTTAATGTGTGCAATGAGTGTGCGCAGTGACAGGTATAGGAGAGCATGGGTTTCGTGGCAGCTACGCAATTGTGCACAAGCGCCCACGGCCGAGTCCTAACCATGCTAAATGTTTGAGGCCTTAGATTAGATGTATTTAATTGGGCACCATGGGTGAACCCTCATTTTGTAATGTAATCATGTCTTGTAAAATTAATTAGGTTTAGGATGTGTTTTAGCTTAGGGGTTAATAATCTTATCTTAAGTTAAGTGTTGGTTTTGGGAAGTGTGTGTGTGTTGGTAGAAGGGATTGGGGACCACATGTGAACCTTGGGTGAACCCCACACCCTCTACCCTTGTGCCCAAGCATGCCAAACCCGAAATTGGGTTATTTTGGGTAATTTTTGGGACCCCTTTTGAGTTTGGGGTTCCTTAGCATAAAAATGGGCCCTTGGACCCTACCTAATAGGTAGGGGGCCTATTTCAAGGTTTAGAAGGGATTTCCTCCCATTTAGCCCTCTTTAGTCACCATCCATGTAAGATGGTTGGATTGTGTGGAAGTGTTAAAAGTTGCTCCACTTTGTTTTATTTTAGTTTTTAGTATTTTGGGTGAAAAGGGATAAAAGGTGAGTTTACTCTTACTTATTTTGTTTTTGGAATCTTTGACTCTTGAGAGGAGAGGGGGTGACACTTGTCACTCTCCCATTGGTGAGGAAACTTTTGGGCTCCTCTTTTTATTCTTTCTCATGTGGGAAGAATGGGTCTTCTTGGTTCATTTTTTTGGAGCACTTGGAGAATTTTGGGAGCTTGGAAGGGAGCTTGGACAAAGGGGAAAAGCTTAGAGTTTTGGAAAGCTTATTAGAGGTAGGGTTCTTATCATTTTTCCTTCTTAGTTTTGTTATCTTGTAAACTATGCTTGATAAATAAAATAGTGTGTGAAATGTTGTATGGTGAATGTGGTTGTTTGCTTGTCTTGTTATTTCCTTTGTTTTCTCTCCACCATCATGTGGAATGATGGTTTTTGGAGAATGTAGGGGAAGAGAGAGGGATTTCCCTCTCTAACCTCATGGTTGTTGGTCAAGCCATGAAGGTCTCTTCTCATCCCCTCATATGGTTTGAGGTGGGAGAAAGGCTCATATGGCTTGAACCTTTCCCCATTCTTGGTGAGGAAACCCTTTTGGGTTTGAAAATCCTCCCAAGAAGGATTTCTATAGCATAAGGAGGAATAAGGAGGATGTGTGATTAGGAGGATGAAGGAGTTTTTATATATATATGTATTTATTGGTGATCCTATGGTTGGACACCTTGATTTGGGCATCCTTCTTCCTCTCTTCCCCCTTGTGAGGTTGACCTTGTTCTCCTCATGTTGTGGTTTTCATTGTGTAGTAGGTCTAAGTGGATGATTGATCTTATGTTTTTTCTTGTTGTGTGTGTGTAAATCCCCTTTACTTGTGCACATTGTGGAAGCTAGTTCCTCTCTCCCATGGGCTTGGGGGAGGCTAGCATGACTTCCAACCATGGAAAGGCATGTGATGATGCCTATTGGTTGGGTGGTAAACAAGCCATATTCTCTTGTAGTTGGAGCTCAAGTTGGAGATAGTAGAGCCTCTTGCCATCTTGGCCTTTCTCATCCTTGGAGGACATTGCCATCACTTTGTAAATGAATGTGACTTGTCAAGTCTATACACTTGTAAATAACTATTATTGTAATTATTGTTTTTTGTAAACATTGGTTGTTACTAAGAGAGTTGTTATTTTATTGTTGCTAAAATCTTGTAATGTTATCACTTGAGATCATAATGAAACTATGAACTTTTTACTTCAATGTCTCTTGTTGGAAGGTGTTGTTTGGTTTAGAAATCTACTCAATATATATAGTTATGCAATATACACTTGAAAACTTGAAATATTTAGTTGTGCATTGCATATAAAATCAAAAAAAAATAGTGTGCTTGCATTTTATTTCACAAAAAATATGGCATTACACCATGGCCAAAACATCCCAAGATATAGTTTAGTTTTCTATCGTTATTATAGACGTGTACTCCACTAGAAATAACATCATGTTCGCGGAGGGATATCCATATGCAATGCAAATCCACAATGCATGGCCTCATATTTATATGATTGGATATTTAATATTGAAAATTGCATTCTTTGCAAAGAGTTTTAAAGCAATCCAGTCTAAATTCCTGCATAACCACTTATGGGCATAAGTATACTGATGCTTGTAGGATTTTACAAGTATGGGTTTTATCTTCACTTTGTTATGTAGTTAAAATTTGGGCTGCAAATGAGTATATTTGTATGCGTGAATATGTTTCACATCTATGTAAATACATATGTGATGCCATAGGTATGTGTGTATATATAACTATATTTCTTCAAAAATGGGAATATAGATGTATATACACATATATAGTTGTATGTATGCATTTTAATATGTGCATAGAGTATTTTGGGGTTTTACAATGTTGTTTTTCTAGAAACCCTGCTATCTTGGATGCATTATATGTGGAAAAGAATAAGGAAATTGTTTTCTTGGATGACATGATATGTTGATTTCTATTGGTTGAATAATATCGTGGCTCGCTCTCTTTCTCTCTCTGATCCTTATTGTTTTGATATGTTATAAGAGAATCATATTATAATAGTGTTTCACCAAATGCAACAAACGGATATTCAACCCAATTAGCTCACCTTCTCTAGCATACTCATAAGTCATAGCAAAATAAGAGCTTACCAACATTGTGTGGACATCCAACGAGTAATAATAGGAAGTATTTTTTTTGACTGTTGTAGTTGAAACAATTTATGATAACACATATTACACTGCAAATTACAACTCTAACAAATTTAACATTCTTATCCTCTCCTGTAATTTGCAACTCATGTGCAATTGCTAGTTATATTGCTAAATGTTAATATGGTACCTTAACGTGCGCTAATAGGTTTTGGGGAAATAATGATACAAATAGTATATTATTTTTTCATTTTTGTTAACAAATTTGATGTACGTCACTATTATAAAATAATAATGATGTTAATTATATTATGCAAAGACTAACTAAAAATAGACATGGAAAGGCCACTAAATTTGGTGGTGGTGCTTACATGATACATGGTTCGTCAACACGAGGGTTAAAGATGTGATGCATATTGGACTTAGTAGTTGACATCCTAAACCTCCCTTAAGTGTGTTTTTAATTATTATTTTTATATAGCTTGTTGAGTAAAATCTATATTTTCATTTCAAATCCGTTGACAATTTAAATTATAGTTTACGTCTAATTACATTTTTGAATTTAAAATAAAATTAATATTTAATTCCATCAATCAATATATAATTTAATTTATTAATATCATTAATTTGCAAATAATTCTATAATTTTTATCAATACATTTTTATATTTATATGTAGTTTTGAGTACAAAACTATATCTATAATTAGAAAATCTTCTTGATATTCCACACACATAATTAAATATAAAAATATACATTTAAAAAATTCTAAGGTGGTGTTATTTTGGTCGATATCAAAGGTGTAACAAAAATATTTCTCTACCAACATATCAAAACTTACATTTAATGTAAAAGATTTTAAAAATTCTACTTTAGCCTCCTTCATTTCTTTGTTAGATTTCATGTTTGAAATTTCTAAGTGATGTTACAATTCCTAATTTTGGAGGTGTTAAAAACACAAATTCTCATGCGTGCGTGGAGAACAAATAATACTAATATCATTTGCATGAAATATTTTATATTAAAATTAGAAAATATATATTTGATTATGTAATAAACATGTACTCTAATAACTTCCATCATCACACATATGTCAACAAAATGACGAGAATAATTTCAATTGTGATTGCATATAGGCCCATAAATATGTAGTGTGCTTCAAGAATTCACACTAGCACATGAATAGTACCATTTTGACCTCTTCATGATATAGGTTGTTTTGAGGCTCAATATTGAACCATTAACTAGTAACTAATAATACCATTTTGACCCCTTCAGTGGCATAAGTTGCTTTGAGGCTAAATATTGAACCATTAACTAGGAACTATAATTGGTCAATATTATGATAATTAATTATATTTTGTAATTGACCTCAATCACACCTATGGCTGAATTGGGATACATAGGCCCTTATTGTTTTTATGGATCACACTTAGCCAAACCATACATTATAAAACAAATATTGTTTTCTTTGTTATCACTTAGCCTCAATTAATTACCAAAATAAAAGGTATTATTTTTCTTTTCCATTCTCAAGTTCTCGAAAATGTGAACATCATTCACTCATTCATTTAGAATGTAACGACTTTTCTTTGTATTCGAAATTACATACAAATTAAGATGTATGTTTTGAAGAAAGAGGTATTTGTAAGCCACATGATAACATAACTCAAGTTGGTTTTCTAACATATTGTAACATAAAGTAAGAAATTGAAATCCCACACAAACACATACATCTACATGTGTGTTTTACCCCATATTCGAAAGAGTGCAAGCTCAAAATAATCAATTCAATATAAATCTCTATCAAAATATTACATATTTATAAATACTCTTAACATTCAACCACTTAAACCCATAACACTAATTTAGGATGGTTCTAACAACCTAGATTCACTCCCAACAACTAACCACACCCTAAAAACTCTCACACCCTATTTTTGTTCTCTATAATTCCCATTTGAGTTGTTATCACAACTCACTTACATTATTTGAATAAACCTCTCCACATATTAAATATACACACCCTAATTAATATTTAATAATGTGGACAACTAATCTAAACTCAAAAATACACCCATGTAATTCCTAACACTATGATGTTCATAAATAACAAACGATTAACTTCACAATGAAAGTTATTCTCAACCTCCTCTTCTATAATTAATCCAACCACATGGTTCTCATTGAAATATCAATCTAACTATGAGGTTCGATTTAGAGGCAACTTTGTACTTGGTGCAAATGAATGTACCCCACAAGAACCGTAGTAAATATCTATATTGTCCTCTTTTAGAATCTCATTAGTATTTTGTCTCAATGTATATTTCTTGGATAAAGTCCCCTCAACATTTTGGTAGCAATTACAAAAATTAACTAAAGCCATGATACTTGTTTTTGCATTCCAAATACCATTAGAAAATGAAACTTCAAGATATAGACTAAGATTGTAATAAATGAAAAAGGGAGCGCCTATTTCGTAAGGGTGGATTGCACCTACAAATCCAACTGTAAGAAAGTCTTTCACACAATGGTGGTTATCTCTTGCATTGAATTGAGTGTAAAAGATACATTCCTTAGGATTTCCCCATTTTGTATTCAACCATTAGAAACCTTAATTAACTCATGGCTTAACCCTTAACTAACACTAGGCACCAAAAATCTAATATAATAAAAATAAAACTAACCAAACACATAAATATATGTTGTGTTTAAGTACATAACAATCTCCAAATTCTAATAAAAAGTACCAAGATTAACATGGATTACAAAAACTGCGACTTACACATCGCAACAATTTCATATAAAAATAAAAACTTGACCAACAAACCTAAAACCATGATTTGTGAAAATCCAAGCATGATTGTTAGTAATGAGACCATATGAAACCATATTCCAACACATGATGTCCATTAATGAAACCATATCCTATTTTCTATTTGTGACATATATAACATAAAAGCTAAAAATCAAGTATACAGTGCGATCCAATGAAGGGGATTCTCCTCCTACATGTATGCAACTACTAGTCATATGATTTTTCTTCAAATATATTATATGAACAAAATGAATCTTTCCCTATAAAATAGGAGTCCTAAATTCTTTGCTCGTTGATTTCTATATGTTGCTTAAGAGGTACAACTGGAAGTTTCCACAAAATTTTAGGATTTTTTTGCACGTGGCACCCTAACATTACATTATATGGATTCCACCGAATACTTTTGTGTAAATTTGGAGGGAAATTTCTTATTTGTGCGCTTAACTTTTCTTAGATGTGTTCCTCAAAATATTTATGGAGCCTATAAGACAACTGCATGGAAAGGGCTCCCAAATATTCAAAGTTATACCCTCTAATTTTTTAAAATAGACCCTTCCATAAGGTTGTTGCCTAATTGTGTTAATTAATGACTTTACACTACCCAACCAAATTATCATGATAATACACCCTCCCCTAAAATTATTCAAAGCACAAACAAAGAACATTATTTTTTAAAAGCAAGTACTCAAGTCATACCCATAACCTTTTTTTTGGGTTAAACATATTGAAAAGCCAAATAAGAATTAAACTCTATCACGTACATACAAAAATGATAAGCAATCAATTTTTTAGATAATATAAAATTTAGAGATACACAAAAAGAATTAATAATGATTATAATAAGAGATGTAGATGATGGTCTAGTGTTGTCAGATTGTTTATCAAGGTATACATCTTAAGAGATACAAAAGAGATGAAGTTGACTTCGAATGCCAAAAAAAATGATGAAATAATGACCATTCATATGTCAAATACCAATATAAACATAAATACTATTTATATACAAAAATTGAAATATATATTCTTCATTAAAAATAATAAAAATTAAATAAAAATATCTTTATTGATTTTATGAAAGGTAATGCTTCACATTTATGTTTGCCATTTCAAAAATATTTGGACTTGATAATGAAATTGTATATTATTGGTTCAGAAGTGAGGGTCTATTTAATTTTATGTTTATCCCATTTAAAAGGTTTTTAAATTTTTTTCCGAGGTGAGTGGAAGTGCAAATTTTTAAACAATGCATGTACACAATGTTAATGGGTTGAGTCCTTAATGTTTATTATATATTTCATGTGTTTTGAGGTATATTAAACATATTGTTTTTATATTAAAATTTGTTCAATGTTAAGAATTGAGGGTTTCACCATCTATAATATTAAATATGGATATTTAGATAAAATTGTTTAGTTTTTTTAATGATATTGATGATAAATATTACTAGAACTTTATTCAAAATTCTTTTTATTATTTAATAATTGTAAATGTTTAGAGTACATGATTATAGATATAATTAAATGCATGATTTTTAGATTAACGTTTGAATCACTCTTAGTGATCCATCATTATGATAAGAACATGATAAGTATTGATTATAAACTTAGGTTGTTATATATAGTAAACGTTGTCGTTAGATCTCCAAGTATGTTATCCATACTTATTATGTTCTCATCGAGATGATGGATCAATGAGGGTGTTTTGAAACGTGGATGTGAAAATCATGCACACAATTGCATCTAGAAGCATCTTCTCTAAACCTTACAGATTGTGGAAACAATAGCTCTCTTAATTGCAAATGTGTTTAAGAGCATTATAACTAACACCAAAAGAGTAATGGAAGAAAAAATGATGAACGCTAATATACAATAATTATATTTTTCTAAATGAAATTGTTAAAAACATCCAATAATAAAATATATAACCTTTACCATAATTTACAAGTTTGAGAGACTCTATTTGTGATGTAAGTGTTGGATGTAAAGTTCTAAATAGAAACAATTATAATTTCCTAATGGTTCAACAAAACTATCTTAACAAATTGGCAACATACAAATTATTTAACAAAATACAAAATGTGAATACCTTAATGAGATATTTTCATGAAATGTGAAAGTATAAATGGATTGGAAAATAAATGATTGTAGAAAAAGCATAACAAATGGAATTCTTTACTTTGTGATTTATTTTGATAAAAAAATTGTTTATAAAAATTCCTTTTATTTTCCTTTTCAAAGCTTATCTTATCATTTGAATTTTTTAAAACTAGTGGTTCAATTTCTTATTATTTATTCTTTTGTACATAAGGTATACATACTAAAATATTACAAATATTTAATATGAGCATAAATGTTATGAAAAATATGGTGACATTACAATGTTTTTTGATTTTCATTGTTATATTATTTTTCTAGTTTATAATATGTCATAATATGAAACATAAAGTGTTTTGAGATTCCTTGAGTTACTATCATTTGATTTCACTTTCTATAAATTCGTTTGAACCTTTTTTTCCTTAAGTGTTTTTTACTTGTCTATATTTGTTTTAGAAATATAAAATACAAATTTTTACATTCATCTCATATACGTGAATAAAAATAGAGGCACGTGTTCGTTTATTTATACATGTTGTCTTGATGTGATTAACAATATATATGGATAATCTCTAGACAACCATGTGTTTGTTATTGTTGTATCAAAATGGGGCAATGAGAAACCCATTTCCCACTTGTGTATGAGGCATATTGCCTTTTTACCTTGGAATGCAAATCAATTTGACAGATCCAATCAACATCATACTTCTTGAGAGTTTTCATAATTGAGGCTCAAACATTGTTTGTTGCTGCTATGACATGCTTATCTAGGGAAACATGGGGGCAAAAAGTGTGTTCTTGTGCAAGTTACTCCCTCCTCTATTTGTATGTACTACGAACTATAACAATGTTAACTAGTTAAGATTGTCTATGACGTGAGATTGTTAAAGTACATGTTTTTAATACAAGTTTGATGTGATTCAATATTCAAATATGATGTTGTTTATAACTTGATTTCCTCATTGCATGATTTATTTTTTTAATTTGAAAAAAACCTTATAATGACCTCAATGTGCTTATGTGCTTGTTATGTTGTTATTGCTCTTATATACAATTTAATGTGATTATGTGTCTACTATGTTACTTATATCATGTCCATTATGCTCTTGTAATTTTTTTCTTATCATGATCTACCACGCAACCCTTATGCTTCATCATCTCTGCATGATCCATCATGCAATCCTTTTGATTTGTTATATTTCCATGATCCATATCATGAAAATGTTTTTTTGCTATGTTTCCATGATTATTATCATGTGCATGTATAAGGGAAAAATCATTTTCCTTTTTCATGATTTTTGGTTCTATATCATTATGGAATAATGAATCAATGTTTTAACATAATATATCCAATGATTGATGTGATATAGTTGTTATATATTAAGACTGTGTAGGGAAATATATGTTGCTTGTAACATGTTCTCAAATGCTACATTTTGTATACCATGTTATTCGGTGATGCATTTTCCTTGAATAACACATTAAATTTCATTTCAAATATTCTTTTCGCATATTCAATCCAACTTTGAATAGGGGGTACATATATGCTAGTCATTGTATTTTATAGAGTCATGTTTTATTCAACAATGTAATGGACCCAAGGACTACTAATGCATATTGGGAACAAATTGATATGTATGTTATCATATTCAACATTAAAAAAGTGGACACATGTCACTTGACAACAACATGGTTCTAACTCAAGAAACCCATCTTACCCAATGGTTGAATTACATGTATTCTTATTTAATGAGGAAGAACGCTGCTTGAAAACACATACAAATCCAACTCCACTCCATATTTCTATCTCCTTTAACGGTATGACGAACCCATAAAACTTCTGCTACATATCGGGACAAAGGAGGTATTTTAATATTAACTAATTTCAAATTCAACATATATTTTTGGTTCACTTTCCCATGTTTGTACAAGAAAGACAAGTCGTTTTACATGTCCCAAGCCTCATCAAATCAATGTTAGAGATGAAGTTATACAAAATATTTTTTTATTCTTATTGTGTTTTTATATTGAAGTGTGTGCTTATGCAACTTACTTTGTAGCAAAGTGTACACCTCAAATTGGGTCATTATGTACATAATTAGAAATGGTCCATTAATATTTTTTTAGTGACATTTATTGAGTGTTAGCACATTTTTCTATGTCTTGGTCTATATTAGGTGTTATTCATCCATTTTTGACTTTTGTTCCCGATACTACTTTTCATGATTCCCATATTACTCGTGCTTTTTTGAGTTTCCATTTCCAATGCCAAGACTAACCATACAATCCTGGAGATTTTTTATTTTCTCTACTTTTAGCTAAATGGGACCATTTGCCCCTTTTCACCTTTCCCGTTTTAGTTGGAAGTTTACATACATATAAATGTCGCCAAAGTTTAAATTCAAGTAATCTATAAATATATACGAGTGATTATGTTCATTTGCCAATGAATAATTATGAAAATATTTTTTTATTTCTTGCCACCGTTCTATTTTGGAGCACTTTTAATGTACATACTAGAGTTACTTTATTTCTATCATGTAACTTCTACATATCACAATCTTTCTAATCTAAGAGGTCTCACTATTAGAGGACTAGTTAGTTCACGCTAGCCATCCAAACCCTAATATAGACCTTTGAAATTTTTTGTGCTTAACACTATAGGCATGCAGATTTAGCTCATACCACTTGGAAGTAGGGCAAGAATGTGAAAGAACAAAAGTGTATGAAAAGACCCAGAAGATCAACTTCTAGGTTAGGGTCATCTATTACGAGCGTTTAAGCGATTTTGATAGCATGTCATACACATTTATACAATCTTAATAACTTACCATGTATGTTTGTATAATCATAGTATCTTATTATATCCATTTCTATATTTTAATGTGACATATGTCACAACTTTAAGTACACATTTCCAAATTCAAATCATGAAAACAAATTTACAACAACACATAAACAAAATAAAAACCTTTTATTTCCTATCTCCTACCTATTTGATTGAACATTCAATTAAACATTATTATTTTAACTACATCACTTTTACTTTAATTTTAGTACTAATTTAAGTTGGTGCTTCGACATAATTGTCTTGAAAGGTGAAGTTTGCATATATTTACGCTGAAGTAGGTGGTCTTATGATTTACCTTGAAGAAATGTCTTATGCCTATCTTAACCTAACATTGAAAATGCCCTATGCCTATTCTTAACCTAACAATGAAAATGCCCACCGACCATATTTGCTTTCACTATGTTTGAGAGTTGTTTTTCGTATATTAACAAGTTAAAAACATGCATAGGGTGTTATAAAGTAAGTAGCTCAAATGTGGAAGTGAGAAATATATAAAAGAAACCATGCTCATATTAAGGTTAGAAAATTTGTAAACTTATGAAGACTCCTGAAAAACTTATGAAGACTCTTGAAAAACTATATACATATATTTACACCGCTAAACTTAAACCCTTATCTGATAATCCGGAAGCTTAGAAGATTGCACAAGTTTTTCTCGTATCTAACTACTATTGTGCTTGGTGGGGAAAAATTAGGTAGTCACTATATTTTTAAGGTTGTATAATCGTGTAATAAATTTATGGATGAAATTAAAAATTAAACTTCATCATAGTCTTTATTTTGGGCTGCTCATTATATTGTAAACAATTTAGATCATTGTAAAAATATTATCAGTTTGTTAAGGTTAATTGTAAATTATTGTGAAAACACTCTTGATATTATTATGAATGTCTTTGTGCTCTTGTTTTGGTTGGGTTTTTTTTTTTTTTTTTTGGGAAGTCTTTCAAACTATTTTTTTATTTCTTTTAAGTTAATGAGATGCACATGAGTTGGATAAGAGGGTTGAATGAGTTCCAACCTATCTAAGTTCAAATTTCATAATGCATTTGGTGATAATTGTTTGAATTGTGAGTCTGAAATAGGCCAATCATACTAGCAAAGTGGTTGCCAAAAACTTACATTTAATTGATTAAAATAACGTCCAAAGGTGTCCGTCCTCTTATTCGTGTGAAAAATGCTAGCCCTAATTTCTTCCAATTGTCTTTCCAAACCTTAAAGTCATGTTCGCCACAAAAACACCAATGTATTAATTGTGATTATTTGTAGTTATCCAAACAATACTTGGGTATAAACCGAGCTTATTTCTGATTAAACGAGGAAGGATATATTAATCTCTCTATATTTGGATAACATGTTGTTTAGTAGCATGGTTTGAGTCGTTACGAATATGAGGAAAGATATGCTAATCCTTTTATGTATGTATTGCATGCTCTTTAGAAGCATTGTTTGGACCTTTACACACACAATATCGTGTTGTAATATTAACACGGGAATATTTTGTCATTAAGATGTTTGTTGAAGATTCACTAAAGCAAAGTGTCCCATTTTTGTAGTTTGAATACATCAACAAAACATAAATTTAAATGTCTAAAATTGAACACACACGTGCGCGCGTGCACACACACATACATGCATGCACACACACACACACATACACCCACATGCACACACACGGACACGTACACACACACGCACACACGTACACACACAAACACACATGTACACACATGCACACACTCATAGGCACACACACACATAGGCACACACACACATAGGCACACACATACATGTGCACACGCACACACGCACACATATATGGACATGCACACACATGTGTGCATACACATGCACACACACACATACACACACACACACACACACACACACACACACACACACACACACACACACACACACACAAACACACACATGCGCACACTTACACACATACTCACACACAAACATAGACACACACACACATACACACGTACACACACAAAGAGACACTCGCACACACGTACACACACATGTGCACACACACACATGCACACCTACCCACACACATATACACTCGATGCCGTATGTGGAAAATATGCTTATTGTAGGATCTAGTATGCAGGACATTGGTGAGCTTAAAGAAAAATTAGCTCACACATTTGCAATGAAGGATTTAGGAGTTACAAAGAAAATCCTTGGCATGTAAATTCATAGAGACATGAAGAACAAGAAATTATATTTGTCTCAAGAAGATTATATCAATAAGGTGTTGGAAAGGTTTAATATGCAAAATTCAAAACCTATAAGTACACCTATGGCTGGAAACTTTAAATTGAGCAAAGATCAGTGTCCTACATCACATGAGGAGGTTGAGTACATGGCATGAGTTCCATATGCTTTAGTAGTTGGAATTCTTATGTATGTTATGGTTTGTACCAGACCAGACATTGCACAAGTAGTGGGAGTTGTGATCAGATTTATGGCTAATCCAGGTAAAGAGCATTGGAAAGCAACCCAATGGGTTCTTAGGTATTTGAGAGGGACATCCAACATGCAGTTATGCTATGGAGGGTCAAATATTTCTTTATGCGGCTATGTTGATTCAGATATGGCTAGAGATTTGGATGGTAGGAGAAGCACCACTAGATATATTTTCATAGTAGGTGGGATGATAATTAGCTAGATTTCAAGATTGCAAAAGGTTGTGGCATTGTCTACTACAAAGGCCGAGTTTGTTGCGAGCTTAAAAGGATAACAAAGAGATGATATAAATGAGAAGGTTCATGGGAGATTTGGGAAAGGAGCAAGAGGATTGTAGATTGTACAATGATAGTAAAAGTGTGATTCATCTAGAAAAGAACTTAATGTTTCATTTAAGAAAGAAACACATTCAGTTGAGATATCACTTCATACGATAGGTGTTGGAAGATGGGCAACTTAAATTAGAGAAAATTCATACAAAGAAGAACCTTGCGGATATGCTAACAAAGCCATTGGCAAAGGAGAAGTAGGAGCTTTACTTCACTACTATTGGTCTTCGAGTTTGAGACTTGAAGAGGGATAAACGAGCCAAGGAAAGGATCCAAGAATGGAGTTGTACAATATAGTGCAACAATTTATCTCCAAGTGGGAGATTGTTGAGTTGTGGAGCTTAATTGCTTCACATTAGCATGCTTTATTAACTTTCTGGAATACACATTAATGAATTGATGTTGGTCACTTAGGGACCGATATCGACCAAGGCAAGGAGTAACTGACATCGGTTAGGTAACCGTGCCGATTACTGTGCGTGATTATTTTATTTAACTCACGGGAATTAGATCTAACCTTTGATATAAAGTTGATCTAATGGTTGTAATAGCATAACTAAGTTGCCCTAAGTTTGTATATGGTTATATAAGCTAGAAAACTAGGGTTAGATGATAATAAGGAGAATTATAAGAAGAAATTCTTAGAGAGAGAGAAAAAGAGAAGCTTGTGAGGAAGAAAGTACTATACATCCAGGAGGTGTGGAAGATTGTAGATCTTCATTGTATATTCTCTACAAAGCTTTGACTAATAAGATTGGTTGTTTCTTGGTGGATGTAGCCCACACTGGGTGAACCATGTTATATCTTGTGTATTGTTCTTCTGGTTTATTTCCACTTTTATTGTTTGTATGCTTAGATCTGAATAATATATCTGTACAACTGGTGTGATTAACCCCAACACACTAGTATTCCACAACGCACAGGTACTCTAGCCATTCTCACACCCTTGTCTTGCTTATGCTTATTACTCAAGTGTTCATAGAAGTCCAAACATTCTTCATAGTTGTGATTCTTTTTACAAAAAAACAAACAATTTTCTCGAGGGAATTCACCCTTGTAATGATCAGGGGATCCACATGTATAACATGTTCCTCTTGGAAATTCACTTCTTCCACCATCGTGACCTCGACCTCTGAATCCTCCATGGTATCCTTGACCTCTACCATGGCCTCCATCAAAGTTGCCTTCATTGTGATATTGATCATAATACTCACCTTTTTCCTTTGAATTATTTGCAACACTAGTCTGAATTACACCAGTATCAATGACATCATGAATATGATCAATCAACCTATAATTCTTAATATCATGAGTGGTAGACATGCAAATATTGAAATAACAAGACACATTCTTCCTTATCACGCGTTGCATAAGAACAGCACCTGCTTGAATCATGATCCAAGTGAAAAATCTTGCAATCCACCAACATGGTGCACACCAATTTATGAGGACAACTATCCTTAGTATGACATTATATTTCACAATTTGTGCACAAAATTCCACTGTGAGTCTCATGCGTGAGCTAGGTGACAATTTCTCTAAATGTTTAGCCATATCTCGTAAGTGGGCCTTAAAAATGGACTTACTTATGTATCCACACTCCCAACTACCTCAACACACAGAGCTACTTCAAGCACCTTGTGTGGATTTGTATAAGTCTTATGTGAGAGCGCCCTTTTGAATGGTGTGATCAGTCCTCCAATGAACCATTGAGCATGCTGACTCGGTTGAATGTCATAAGATAACTTTTATAAAAGGGTTTTGATATGTGCATCATACTCCCGAATACTCTCACTTTTATCTTGTTTGATGTCCTTCATCGCCCTAATGCTCTTTTGATCAAATTCGGTATATAAAACTCTTTCAAGAAAGCATCACGTAACACGATATAATCTACACAAGTCTGGTCTAGATCAAATTTCCTGTACCAACTATGCGCACGCCATTGTAGTATAGTTGCAAAATGACTTGCCTTATGATTAGGAGCTGTAATCCACTTTGCGCGCCATAGTATATCACACATATGCACGTGTTCACTATATCTTCTATCCCTCTATATTCTGGAAGACAAGGAGACATCTCCATATAAATATTGTGGGGTTGGTGCGGAAGTGCCCACCGGATCCGAACCTATATTTCCTCTTGTGTTTTCTCCATCCCTAGAAGCATTAGATCCCAAGTAACTTGATCCTCTTAAAGTAGGTATCAAACTAGAGGATTCACTACCTCGTGCTCCAATAGTTGTGCTAAACTAGAATCCCACAGTTTGTGAAGTTGTGCTACTTCTAGAAATTATGCTAACGTTCTACGCTCCCAAGTTCTGTGTTGATGATGTGCCAGAAAACATACCTCCAATTGGACCTCCAAATAACATAGATGATGATTATGCCACCATAGATGAATAAGCTACATGATTAACTCTTGAACTTGATGTAAATCAACTCTATATGTTTCTAATCTACTTCCCACACTAGTTTGCTTACTGATAATTGTTGTTGAAACTGGAAAACCAAGCACAAGGGCTAGGTCATGAGGAGGGAAAAATGCTTGCTGCGGTCCATTTAGCTTGCATTGATGCACTCTCATATGAGGTCGAAGAGGGTTCTCTACCGTGCTTTCCCAAATGGGGTTGTTGCAGATGCTATGGCTCCACGTCCTCTGCGCGAGCTCCAAATCTTTCATGAGCCATCTCTCTCCACAATGCCATTCATTCTGCAACTTCACACTTTGCTTCTCTAAATCCCTCTTGCACGCCTCATTAAAATTAAGCCACATTTATTCTCTCTCGTATTTATTTCTCTAGATCTGCCATATTTCACCTCACTTGCTCCTGCCCCACGCGTGGTGGGGTTTAGCTAGCCATAGATTTCTCTTCCAAATCTAGGTTCACGATCGATCTTAATTGCCAAAGGAATATCGCGCAAATAAGATCCTTTAGGTTTGCGCATGAAATGAAACTAAACCACCTCTGGACAAGAGTAAGTAAAAACTGCATACTGCAAATATAGTTATTTAGAATGCCACAAAACTAATGATCTACATCCTGTGCGCACGTCAAATCTGCATCATACTGAAGGCCCGAAATTCTTCCCGTGTCCAAACAAGTATACAAACCTCCAATTTCTCTTTGATGCGTAAGAAACCAACCAATCATACAAATATATAGGAAATATGGAGAAGAACATATCGTATAGCTCGTAATACAGATTCTTTTCAACCCACATGCATGTATTAAAATTTGGTCCAATGCTAAATTTGTGAGCATATTCTTCCTCCAAATCATCTAACCACTCTTCAACACTGGCCAAGGTAAACCAATATGTCTTCATTATGCAACATCCTGCCAAACAAATGAAAAAGATGTCCCGACAACGGAACTAAAATGTAGCTTAGTTGTTACCACTAAAATCCCAAGGCACACCGACACATCAATCACCTAAACCAATGCTCAACTAAAGCATGCAAGGGTACTAGGTTCCTCTTTTATGTCAAGTTGTTCAAGGAGTTAGCATGCTTAACTAGATATTCCTTATCCATAACAAATAATAAAGTATATTGAATAACATAAACTAGATCTAGATCTTAACCATATGCAAGAACAATTAAACAAGAACCAAGATAAACTTTACCATGCAAGATCCATTCACAGATGTGTCTACAATCAATATCCAGCCACAAAGATCCATTATATTAATTTTTGTAAAACATAGAAGCTTCATACATACGTAATAAAGTCACCATGAGTCATGCACGAGTACAAATCAACAACATAACTCTACAAAACATGGAACTTCGAACTCTCTAAACCGTGAAAATCAATACATATTTATAGGGGTGGGGACTTGCCCTTCACCGCCCATGTACCTTTTAAAAATAGACTACATGCTAATAATAGTCATGTGCCTTTACATAATAAATATGAGAGCATGCAAGCTCACTAATAATAGATTATCTAATAATATAACAATATAATCCTATTATTAGCTCCAAAACTCTACATGGCGCTTGATCTTATACTCATCCAAAATAACATTTTCGTGCTCCTTAAGTCTTCTACAAAATGTGCACTACACTCCATGTCTATAATTAGCCTCAATCTACAAAATGACTAAGTCCTGATTTCAAACCTTCCTAGGTGTGCCCTATTCCATTATAGTTAAGCGTGCTCACACACCCTATGCTGCGCGCACCAATCCTTCTCGCGCCTTCATAATTATGCTATATTCCATCATCCCAACAATACAAGGTGTACATAGGAGTATTAAATATGGTGGGAAAAACATCGATGTGTACTCTTGTTTACATTGTTCGCAGATGTATCGGGGTTACCGCAAGGAGGAGGAGGAGAGGGGAAGCCCATGCCCTCGATAATGTAGCAGTAGTTGTAGCTGAGTGTAAGTATTTGTATAGTTTTTGTTTACTTTGTTGTTTGCCTATGTTATAACAATGGTTATCTAATTCGTTGTGTTATTTGTTTTGTAGGTGATGTGTATTGGTCCTTGATAGTAGACACATCCATCCACACATTGACGTAGAATGTGTTGACCGATGTATTTGGTGGAGGGATACTTGAGTGTGTGAACAACATCATGGGAGAGCATGCCCATTTATTTGAGCTAGTGGCCATGACAACGATGACTGTATTATGTTGCTATGCAAGAGGGACGAAGCACGTGAGGAGACTCGATGAGCCAGAGAGGTGGTGGGTGGTGGTCCCTTGACGCAGGATGTGTTTGCACATTATGTCGAGATGCAATGTTGGTTTTCATAGCACTCTACTAAGGTTTCCTTATTACGAGACAAGTTGAGAGGTATCGGGGCTGCGAACAACGACACGAGTTAGTGGCGAGGCATCTAGTTCTAGGGCTCTCGTAGTACCCGAGAGTGATAGTGATGATGAGATTTGATTTTTATTATTGTATATGATGTAGGGGAGTTTCCCCCAATGATGAGACATTTTTGTAATGATGATTGTATTCAATATATATATGGATAGATGTTATTGATATATGATGAGTTTGTTATCGATGTCACAATATGACTCAATGTTTTTTGTTGTTAATGTGTTGTATATCATTCTTACGTATTGATGTAGACTCGCACTATAATGTTGATAATGATAGAAAAAATGTGTAATGTGAATGATGATAGATAACATATGTAATTTGATTGATGAGTTATATGAAATGTTTGTTAAATGGAATTTGTAATGTGTGGTTAGTGTTAGTGCAAAATCACAACACCCCCAAATGAGTCGTTAGATCTGATTTTCTAAGGTAGATTCATTTGGTGTGATTCGCATAACATTGAGTTTTCCCCAAAGTGTGGGACTTCACAAGTGGGAAAAAAACTCTCCAGATTAAGGCTGGTTCCTACTCCTCTATTTAGGTGTATGCATGAAATTGCAGAGGATCTATCCTAAATCCTACTCTAATTTGCCAAGGAGACAAAGTTAAAGGGGAATGCAAAGCAAATAAAACTTAAGCTACCAGGTGATACACCAAAGGAGTGATGAACAATTGTTTTGTTGGTAGACACAAACCAGAAGAATGCAACACAAAACATGCACAAATAACCAAAGTTGTAATGAAAGATCAAAAGACAACAATTAACACAGAAAGGGATGAAGATCACCCACAGAACATGTATTATTGCTCTCACGGCTTGATACGATGCATTACAATAGTACAAGGCAAATTTGTGTTTACAGTCTATATGGGAGGTCTGAAAACTCCACGAATTCACTTGCCAAGGGGAAGAGGGGAGCCTGCAAAACAAAAGAATATCCAACCCTTTACAATGAGTCCCGACCCTGTATTTATAGACTCAATCGAGAGAAGTGGGAAAAACAAGTCGAAGCTCAACCACTGTTGTTAATGCCTCCTACAAAATCTACCCCCAAATCTGTCTTGACTATATCAATCTCTGGTTCGATGCCTCAAAGAAGGAGGAAATGACGGAGTAGATCGAATCTGATTTGGTTGTTGAGGTAGATAGATCCTGCATTAATGGCCCTGAAGATGTTTTCTCCATTTTTCTTTACCTAACCTCTCTAAACTTAAAGTTTTAGATCTCCATGGTGTGGGCGAGGCCGAGATCTTTCCAATGGTGTCAGATTTGCAATATTTCGAGCCCTGAGTCGAAAGATATGCCCCTTTGAAGTTTGTATTGGGTCCATACAAAAGGGTGGGAAAACCAGTTTGAAAAATGGGCCATCTTTTTGATATGGGACATGTGGAGGGCTAGCGCTTGTCTGAAGGCAACCTCTATATTTTTCTCTTGGAATGGTGTGGGGCTGACACGTGGCTTCCTCCGCCAGCCTGCTCAATTTCTTTATTTATTGGCTAAGTCCTTGCTTGGTGGGGTCATATTTCTTGACCGGGACACACAACATTTTGGTGCTTGTTTAAGAACCCTCTCTCTATTCGATCCTTGAGTTAGTGCCGTTTGGACACTTGCACTCTCCATCGGCCTGCCACTATGCATTGACTATTCAACCTGACTTTGTTCCCTTCGAAGAGACTGGACGTGTGGAGGCTCCGCTTGTTTGAAAGCCCAATCAAGATTTTTCCTTTGAAGGAGCATTGGGTTGACACTTGGAAGCCTCCATGGGTCTTTGGACTTCTCAACGATCTTTACCTTACCTTTTTGGACCCTGGGCTACGTGGTGAACTGGCACTTGTTTGAGCCTCCGCATTTGGATTCAACTTTGGAGATGCGTTGCTTGGACACTTGGCACTCCCCACCAGTACTTCTATACTTAGCCCCTTTTTGAGGCCCTCCTTGTTTACCTTTTGACCTCTGTTGACCATTTTCTACGTGGAGGGTTGGCACGAGTTTGAGTCTTCGCCTTGGGCTTCCATCTTGGATTTGCGCCGAGCCGACACCTAGCACCTTCTGTCTAGTCAAATAATTTTCAACGACCACACAACTTTTGGGGATCTGGATGCGTGGAAGCTTGGCACTCATTTGAAATTCCTTTCTTGGATTCACCCTTGGAGAAGTGTCGTTCCAACACGTGGCTCTTTCCGCAACATCCTCCATACTTAGCTGATTTTTGGACTCATTCTGAACTGTTTTGAGCCCGAGGACTTCGTATCTTTGCCATTTCTTCCTTTTCTTGCTCCTAGCTCCTCGGTGATCTTTGTTGTTCTATTTTTCAAGCCTACCTATAACCTGAAGAATGGATTTGAGGCCTGAGCTCACTCAACAGAGCCGTTTTCTGAATTTCTCCTACACGTTGTTGTTTGATCTTCGCAGCCCCGCCACTTCCATTGTAGAGTCCCTCTGTAATCTGTTTGCAAGATCTGAACATGATTTCTCAGGTTCTTTCAGTGTGGGGTCGCTCTGATCCAATATTTTGCTCGAGGGAAAAATATGGATAATAGTTAGTGTAATAGATAATGTATGATCACAAAACTAACATGTCGTGATGAATGATAATGCAATGGGATAATAATATGTTAGTGATTAAACTAGGAGGGGGGAATTGGCGATGCACCCTCGGCATGTGAATGAGTAGGCTCATTTAGGCTCACTAAAATGATTATCTAAAATGTGGAATAATAGTATTTAATCTAACTAGGAATAACAGTAAATAATCGTAAATAAAAGCGGTAAATAAATATAGAAAGTGACCCAAGAAACTAGGCTTATGAAAATAGAAATCCTAATATGCCAAGAAGGGTTGGAAGGATCTTAGTTGATCCAGAGGTTGATTTGGACCGTGTCATAAAGTAAACTAAATATTTTGGAAGCGAAACGAACATGAAGAGGTCATGAAAAGGACATATCTCGAGTTGTTTGGTTGGATTGGGGCACCCGAGAGAGGATCGAGGTTCTGTGGGAGATCTAGTCGAGTTATGGGCATCCCGGTCTACGTAGGATGTCCAAAACCAAACTTGCGAGTCACTAGCTGATTTGAATCCTTCGGTGTCTATCACACTAACTTTGTTGTACTCAACCGTATGTCTTTGGTAGTTAATGATGAAGAGGAGACATGAAAAATCCCAAAACAAGCATCAAACCCTAAAAAAATAAAAATTCATATGAAGGGGCCAGTTTTCCTCATCTCGCCATAATGGTGGACTTACTAATCGGCGCTCCACTACATCTCAGACCCAATGTAGTTCTATGTTCTTGTGTGTGCAATCATGCCCTAGCTGACCTTGTGCAAGTCGCACTTTGTGAAAGTAGCGAGTAATAACTATGTGTAGAAAATGTAATAGAATGAGGGATAGAATAGAATAAACTTCCTTCCTATGCTTGTGTGATCCAGATGAACCAACCTCATGCATTGTGATGGAGCTAGATGGATGCAAATGAACTCTAGATGCCTTAGATGGATGTAATTCTATGTTGATGATAGTAGTGACTAGTGCTCGATCCCTCATCATGGTTTCATAAATTTATATTTATATGGTTCTCTTGTTGTAATTTCGTAATTAACTCTGAAAAGTCGACCACAAGAAATATGAAATGTTCAAACGGATAGAAAGTTCCCAATAAGTGATGGGAAATTGAGAAAAGGATCAAGGTGCCCTTATTGGGACTAAGGTGCTCAGTGGGAGCCCCAGTACAAGCCTGGGCACCCGGTCATAGCTAAAATAATGCAACATGACGAAAATAGACTAGGAAAGTATGTGCTTTGAAGATCGACAACAATGACAAAAATAAAAGTAAAATGACCAAAAGACGGGGTTAATTAGTAATTTCTTCACTCAAAACCATATGAATAGTTGTATGAGATCGGGACTAAGTAATGTCTAAAGTGCATGATTTTTTGTCTACACTAGCATGCCTTGGGAAACTTTCATAACCAAAATTACAAAGTAAAGGATTTAAGCGAGATGTAAAATGTTTTCTTCACATCTGGATAAAGGAATTGAACGTAAAAAATAATTAAGTGTAGCTTCCCGATAATTCTCTAAGAAGTGTGTATGTTTTGCAATTGATAGTCGGTCTTTAAAATATAAGAATTTTCTAGAAAGGGTTCAAAATTTCATTTGTGTTTTTGGTTATTGAATCCTTTATAAAAGGGAAAGATGAAGACTATACCAAATCCCACATCAATGAATTATTGTGTAACATACTTGCTTCCATTCAATAATGGATACCAATTTATATGGGTCGATTTAACAGAGTTCAAATTGAGACTAAAGGCCCCAAGTAGAAATGACAAGATGAGGCTAATTTATGAGAGTGGTTTTTCTTTAATCTGTTTCATTTCCCTCTTCAACATTATCCTTTGAAATGGTTTGGAAATGTTCCCAAAATAATAATCTTCCATCCTGGGAGGTTAGGGATAGAAGTGGTGCGTTGGTGTTATCTCTAGCAACTATGTTAATTGATAAAATGTTAGGGCTTTAAGACTTAACCCATGTGGTCAACATCAATGTCAAAGAAGGGGAATAATATTGGGCCCAAAATTTTGGTGACTTGTTGAAAATTGTAAATGAGCAGTGGTTGCTAAAACCTAAGGCATCACTCACCGATTCCTAAGAAGATATCTCAAATAAAATTCAAAGAGGAATTTGGGGATTGTATAACTTTAACGAACCTCACGGTTGGAAATGAATCTGCCTATTCTTCCAAGAATGGATTTGCATGCTTATATTACTCATATTTTCACCACAAACATCTATCCATTAGGGGACTTAATTAGTGATTCCATCCATAACCAAATGATGCAATTAGGTAGTGTAGCCATGGGAGAATCAATTGATGTCCCATTATTTTACATGACCTCTTACCTGGTATATAATATAGCATCCCACAGGCCATTCCCAGGGTTAAGGTGTGAATAGGATCCCAAAATTCATAGAATAGATGATGTATATCCCCAACTAAATTTATAAAATTATAGAGCACACTTTAGGAGAGTAATTGATGCCTTCTTTACTCTAGTAATATGTTTGTTCTTCTCTACATAGAAATATGAGAGAATGACTCGTGACGCCAATCAAAGCATAATAGGATGGGGATGTTAGTTCATCCAATTCCCAAATTTCTCTTACATAAGGGTGAGTTTCACTTTGGAGCCCCATTTACGCTACACTGGGCATATGGATGACAAGTGGGTGTTATTTAAGTTGGTCAGAAATTTTTTATATGTTCATAGAATTTTGGCAGGAAAGCACAAGCCCAACATTAAGTTTCCAAACACCATTGGTAGATACACATGCCTAACTTTGATCAAGGAAAAATTGGTTGAAGCAAAGATGAAAAGTTACACTATGTAACAGTTTTCTCCAAGGGTAAATTATGATATCAAGTGGCTACTACACCAAGTAGGGGGATCCTCCCTAGACCATGAGTATCATTATGAAGATTATTGGATGGATTGTAAAGGAGAGGAGGATGTCAGGTTAATAGATCATTCCCGAATGTATTTAACCCAAAACATTTACTATAAGATAACAATTTTCCTAGAAGGGATTGTGGATAATGAGGACACACCTAGTCCTAGATATGATCATATTGATATTACGCAATCACCTCTCCCCCTATAAATTGGGTGACTCAATATATTAATTCTTTACATCATAAACAACAGTGTTATGAAGAGAACCCTCATTTGGTTGTTTAATAAAAAAGTGGACCTTAGTCAATAAAGCACCATTGTTCTAAATGAATACAGGGTTAGTGGTATAATTGAAGATGTATTACCACCTTTTAGAAAGGGCACATGAACAGCTTAAGGAAACTCCCAAATCTCTTTCGGATCCCCACTTACCACCCAAACCAGAGATGAGTTAAGTTCCTATGTAAGTAAAATTGGAACATCTGTCTCACAATTGGCATAAAGGGTTGAGGACCTCATGAGAAGAATGACCCCTCTTATTGTCACCCCTATCCAAGTTTTCTCAAAATCTAATTTTATAATGCCTAAAGTATATTCTTCTAAGGGGTAAGGTAATATTCCAAGCACGGGTTAGACATCGAGCACATATATTGAGAAGAAAAAGGATAAGGTATATGGCCCTTCAAGTGAGTTTATCCAAGGAATTACAATTGAAGAGCCAAATATTTCTGATGAAGTCCCTCTTATAAGGGGAATAAGGCCAAGAAATTTAACTCGGTGGTACTGAAAGGCACTCCTCAAGTTATAAATTTGGAAAATATAAAAGAGAAGGAAACAATGTAAGGATTTGGAATGCCTCCTATACCATTAGTTCCCCCTCATCCATAAAATTGGCCCAAACAACCAAATTTATTCTTCAAGAACATGTTATTCCACAAGTTGGCAGTGTTGGGATCCCAACACTTGAGAAAATTCTAGAAAAAGAGTATCTTGTTAAAGGAATGAGCCATGAAGAATTCAGTATGGAAAAGATAGAAGACTCCACTCCAATTGTAGCACATGAACATCACGGTATGAAAGGGGTAGAGAAGGATTCGAACATCCCATGGTTGAGTAAAGTATTGACAAATTACAAGCAAATGTTAAGAAATCCTAAGCCATTGAAGAAAACCTCGATTCTTGAGGTAGGAGGTTTAGACAAGATGGAAGTAATCGAGACAATAAAAGGAAAATAAATGTGCAAAAATCAGGTGAATCAATTGCAGAGCCAGTATCCCATAATAGGAATGAAGAAGCATAATCTCTCCACATTAAAAAAATTAACAAGTTTCTATACCTGTCACAAGTGAAGAGACCACGATCGCCCACACCCTAGGGTCGGGCATTGTGAAAATCCATGGAAAACAAGTCCAACCTACCGGTGAAGTATCACAACTCACGGTTGAAGAAAAAACAAGGGATACATCATCAACTGAAGTTGAATCAATGAATTTTGATACACAAGTGGTCACTTATATGCCTCAACCAATGGTTACGACACCAAAAAGGCCATTCATACCCGATGAGGAACTACCTCTCGGGGGATGGTTGGTAGAAGCTCTCCCACCAAGAAGAAGGTGGGGGTATAGATAAACACAAAGGCACTAATAAGTGTTGCATCTTTAGGATCATCTAGGCCACCTAAGAAGGCCAAAACCATGTCTAGGACATTGGTGGGAAATCAAGGAAATAGATACCTGGAGGTAGCTACTCCACGCATAAAGTTTTTAAGGGAGAAGGAACTCTTTCATATTACCAAGTTACTAGGATCCCTTTGGGAAAATAGTCCACAGAGGGACTAAAGCATGATATCCATGTATTTTTCCAAGATGTGGTGCATAAATTTGATAAGGAAAAATAAACTAAAGAGAAAATAAAATAAAAAGTTGAGGCTTTGTCTAATATTGTTTAAAAATTATAATTTCCTTCAACTTCACAAACACTCACCCGTGAGATCACGAGACAACGCTTTAAGGAATGTTATAGATGTCAATGCCCGGAATGCACCTACTAAAAGAGTGGAAGAGAAAATTTATTGAGAAGGGTAGTTATGCCTTAATCAAAATAAGGGCATGTTACAACTATATAAAAGAACATATTGAAGATGACACTAAGTAGATTGAAATATTTCAAGAGGAATTGGACTAATGGAAAGGAACGCTACCCAAGCTTGAAGGTATAAATACTATCAGTGAGGAAATATTGGAAAAGGAAGGGATCATCCCCCAAATGGGAAAGGAGAACACCTCTTGTGTGAAGAAGGAATCAAGCTATGAATAGAGGTATTAGAGAATGGAATACATAAAATCCGAGATGCAAGGAATAAAACACAAGATTATGTTGATGACATTGAATCCTATATAGAAAGGATGCTTCCCATCCAGGGGATGTATTCCCGTAAAAGGATAAGTGCAGACAACTGTGGTTGAAGTACTCAAGAAATTAATTATAGTAGGGATTGAATACCAAAAGGTGTTTGATTACTCCTCCATCCAAAGGCTTATGCACTTGGAAAAGTATATTGAAAATTTGACTGAAAGCATAAAGAAAAAGGAAGGAGTGTCTACATAATGCATATATGTCTTCTCTAGATAGGAAGCAATTTTCCACTTCCATACAGGCCTGGATGAGGAATTTGTGTTAGACATTTTCAAGAAATATGATGCCTTCAAGGACATGATGAAAGAACAAAAGGAAGCTGAAGTTGTTGAACTTGATCAAGCTTAGGCTTGTTCCCTATCTTTTTGTCTTCTCATTTTTCCCTTATTTTTGCCATCCAGGTTTTTGTATTTTCAAAATAGTAAATTGAAAGTAAAAACCTCAAATAATTAAGGATGAATTAGTTAAATTCAATCATGTATAAAATTCCATGCAAAATATGTATTACTTGTGTATGCAAAAAAATGGGGATTACATAGGGGCCCAAAGGTGCATGGAATTTATAGCACAATTTTTTGATATACACGTATGAAATGTTTTTGCAACTTAAGTTACATCAATTTATAACTGCAAACCCCTATCTAAAGGGGGAAGAGGGGCAAAAAGTTTATTTTTTCTGTGCTCAAACTATTTTCAGCCTTGAGCACCATAAACATATTGCACATCACCAACCAACCCCAGGACACGCCTTTAGCCATGAGATCTTTGATGTTCAATTTTGGGCCATCCATAATTTTGGTCGGTTCTATTTTTATTTCGAAAGAGAATGCCCACTCCATGAGGTTGGCCCCTCCAATAAAATATGTTTTTGTACCGTGATGAGATATAATCTTGGATGTTGATGTAAGATTGGGTGCATCAACTAAACCAATTGGGGTTTTGTCAACACTTCTTCAAGGAAGGCGGAGATGTCACGGGAACTTATTTAGAAGGGTAATTTGCAACAACTCTCTCACGAATGGTAATTATCTTTTCCATCTCAAAGAAGATGGCAAGACAATGAATCCACGTCCTTTCGGGGCTCATTAATAGATGGTGTACATTCAAACATTGGAATTTCATGATCCATTAATTTTATATAAAGCATATAGATCCATAACTAATACATCATTATGGTTGTTGTAGTAGAATGCATGATGAAGATCTAGATCTAGGAAAGAATAGGTTTAAACAATAATCATGATAGAAATAAGAACATGCACTACCCAATTACACACATGAATAACACTTAGGTTCATTCAATATCTTCCATCTCTTAATTATCACAATAACACAGAAGCTTCTTACAATACTGCAATCTATGCCGATGCGTGCGCATGGATCTGATACGGTAATCCAGAAACAAGTACATGTCTCTGTATACTTATCCCTCACACACACACACTATATTATCTATCTCTCTATATCCATCATCTCCTACTAGGTAATTCACTACATATATATAGGGTGGGGACTTTCCCTTCACCACTTATCTATTCCAAAAATAGGTCGCATGCTATTAATAGCCACACGCCATTTTCATGCATAGCCACACATGCAAGTGTGCTATCTATATACTACTGATAGTTAACTAAGGTGACAATCCTATTCTTAGACTATCTCCATGCAAAAGTGCTTTGAATCTGATCCTCCAGAAATAGACAATGTGTGGCGTGCACGTCTCTGCATCGTTGGTGTGTTCTACACACCATCTTCTAAAAATAGATCTTCATGCCCAAAAATGGCTAAGTCCTAAAACTAACTTATGTTCCGTGCATGTGTGTTCTTCCTATCCATTCATGCCTTTTGTATGACTTGCTTTCCCACGTGGAATTCTTGTGTGCTTTCTCTGATCAAGTGTTCTTTGATCAACATTACCCCACACTAATTTCATTGTCACCCCGACAATGGGTATCTCCAAAACTAAAGTAAAGAATAGAAGAATGGAAAGAATGGAAAGAATGAAAGAATGAATGAATGTATGAAAGAATGTTTTACCCTGTAGTCTCTTCTTCAACCTGAACAACTAATTTAGGATATTCTGTTTTATTTCAGCCTCCAAGGTCTACCATTCAATGAGTGCTTGTTTTTTTTTTCTGGAATGTCCACAACAATGGACTCCAATTCATCCCTCGCAATCTCCCCTTTTTCATTTTGCAAGACTAACACAATGTTGGACATTGAGGTCATTCTTCCCTCTAGAAAATCCATCTTCTGCGCAATGAGCTTCCCAAGCTCTTCCAACCGAGTCTTGTGCGGCTCTTGTGCTTGCTACTAGGGCCTCGTGCTTCTACTTAACCATTGACAATATTTCTACGCAGCCCAATGTTTCATCCTTCATTTCTCTCTAGACCTCATTGTTTTCTTCCAAGGTCTTTATGTTGATAAGCACCTCTAGAGCTATGTGTAGATGTTTAAAGCCTAGTCTTTTCTTCAATTCTTCTTGTAGCACTTACAAAAGCCCTTCATAGGATGTAATATTTCACATCACTGAAGCTTTCTCTCATTTTGCCTCTTGTTCTAGATCCCTTGGTGTTGGCATGCGCAGAGGTTCATCTTCAAGTACTAGGTCCACCAACTTTCCTACATAATGTATCACTGAGGGAAACATCTGTGGTACCTTGGTCTCCAAGTGTGGCCTAGCTCTTATGACATTGTCTCCAATCTCCTCTGTGATGTTGATAAATACAACATTCTTCTTCTTGCACTAAGTCCCTCTCTTACGTTAGGCATGTATCTCTGCATCCTTTGTCTTAATCTCCTCGCGCAACACTGCTCTTATTGTTGTAGCTTTGTCCATGTTTCACCTTGCCACCTTTGTTGAGACTTTGACCAATGCATTACTCACTTGTTCATCCAACATGACAATAGGCTTTACTGTCATGTGTCTAGCCTGAGGTGTCTTCTTCAACCTCCATGATACACATGACTCCTCACATACATCAAAATATAGCTCATCCATGTGTGTGTGCATGGACCATGACAACTGCTTCCTCATGCACATTGTGGCCATATCTTCATCCATGAGCTCCCAACCATATAAGTCTTTCTTGTGTCAACGTGTCTCTGGAAATGGGTGTGGAAAATTTTACCTGCATCCTCTGCATAGCCCATAGCTGGTGGAATGTGCTCTCCACTCGTTCTTCTAGACCATTACTACTTAGGAACTTTAGCTTCCAAATTTGGGACTTGTGTCTCCATGTCCTTGAGTAGTCTCTGTAGCTATCTCCTCTCTGTTCCCTTTTCTTCCTCTCCTCTTTCCTTCGATTCCTCATCCTTTTGTTCTTCTATGTTCTCTGGAAGTGTAGGAGAATTAGGCACACTTTCCTCTAACTCTTCCACCTCCTCATTCAACTTCATTTTCCTCCTTCTTTGCATGGTTTCCTCCTTCTATGGAGAGAGTCTGGGTGATCTACACACTTTTTTGGAGTAACACCTTGGGTCCTTGTTCTCCTGAACACCCTCTTAAATTTATGTGCTCCCCTTGGACTACATTCAAGTCCTCATCATCCCCCTCTTATGGCTGAGGTGGTGTAGTGGCGCGCTCAACTTCATCCTTATTCATAGGATGTCTTCTACCTCTATGCTCCAAACCACCACTATCTTCGTGCTCATCCTCCTCATCCTCCACTTCAATTGGCTCTGTGGGCTTAGCACGGGATGTTCTCCATTGTATGTTTTCCCTTTGGTGGTGCTGGAAGTGTGAACTCATCTTCCACATACTTGTTATTCTCCATCTTTGGCTTTAGTTGAGAGATACACCAACACTTGCTCCAATATCTCCCACCACCAAACTTATTGGTTTAATGCTCAATACATCTAAAATGAGTCTTTCAACATATGCACCCCACCCTGGATACACATATTTCTTCCTTAGTGTGTGGTAGTCGCAATCTACCTTATCCATGTTGAATGTCAGTCCGCCGCACATCTGTAAACCTATGTACTGACACCTAGAAGTACCTTCTTTGTGAATGCATATGGAAACTTACACCAAGGGCTCCATGCTCCATCTTTCATGGCAAACCATGCTATATAGAAATGTTGGTATACAACAACTAAACTACCTTTCCAACCACCAAAGGCAAGTCCTTGGGGATGTGCCATTCTTCCTCAAAAGCCACATGGAGCCTATCATACCACTTCTCAGCCCATTGCTTAACCTGCTCTGTCATGGATCCCTCACACAAGTACTTCTTGAAGCATTCTACAGGTGATTTGTGTTCCATTGGATACTCCCATACCTTCTCCTTCGGTCCATCAGGTACTCCGATCTCCATGAACACCAGTGATAACAAACAACTCCAAAGCTGATCTTTCCTCCCGCATGCTTCCTCAATGATTGTCTCTGCAATATAACATGAAATGTTGTAGACTACTCCTTCAGACATCTTTTTGGCAATGTGCAGCCACATGGTGTTCACTTGTGACCACCTTTCCTGGTCATTTAGCTTTGTAACAAGATGCGCGACCACTTGCACAACTAGATACTTCTTCAGTTTGTCGATGTCCATACCACGTGGACCCTTTGTATACCCCAACTCCTTTTTGGTCTCCAATATTGTGGTTTTGTCTATCATATCATCTCACAAATCATCTCTTGTGCCTTTCAACCCCATTACCATGGAGATGAGCACGGCTGAAATTATGACTCTACGACTTGCAAAGTAGAAAAAGTCCTCGTGCACTCTGCTCATGAGCCATTAGTACAAGGGCTCATATTTCCCATAGTAAGGGAGCTCATATAGTTGGTAAACTCCTATCTTCTCGTAAGAGCTTCTCACTAGCATCATCATACACCGACATGTCTTCCACCATGCGTTTATTTGTCTTCGTGTTCAACAACGCATCAAGCTCCTTCTTATTCTCTATGGTATGGTGATTGTACTCACTCACTTTGCTTTTTCTTATATGTGAATCCCACTCTTGGCCACTATGATGCCCTCTAGATATTTCATTTTAGAAAAATTGCTTTCTAGAGCCATCTCTTCTTCTTCCTCTACCACCTTCTTCTTTCCCTTCACTCCTGCTGCAACTTACTTTCTTGGGTGCCATTTCTACCTTACAATCCTTTGTAGATCCTTTCCACTCAAATTTTGCAAGGTGTGAAGAAACCCTAGTTCAATTCAACATGCCCTAGGTGAAATTACGTGCCCTAGCTCCTCTCTGTCACCTCGCTTCACTCAAACCCTTCACCACCAGGGACACAAGCTCCTTCTGCACACGATCTCTCTTCATCACGACTAGTTACACACCTCTCGCACCTTAAAATGATCACTCGGCTCTTCACACTTGGCTTCTTTCAAATACTCTTAATCGCAATGGTAAAAATGAACTCGCATCCCATCCTTATATAGATTTTCAAATTTTTGATACATTCATTGCTCCTTCACCTACCAAATATCCTCTCATTAATTGACCAATTCCATCCTTTCCATGTTACATCCTCGTGCCCCAGCTATAACCTTCTAGTGCACCTTCCTACCCTCTGGTCACATAATTCTCTTCAACGACGCATCCTTGCACCCGAGTACCTCATCACTGTACCTTATCCTAGTAGTTATCATGGCCTCTACTTACCTCACGTTATATTGTTCCTTCATTCATCTCCATCCTTGGTCACTTTTGAGAAGCAATGTTTTTACTTTGACAAACACCCGTAATAACTTATTCCTTTCCACCTTTCAATTCCCACAATCTTGTACTTGGATATCAACAACCACCCCACACTAAAAGGATGTGTAGTCCTCTATGCATAAACATGCTTCATGTAGTAATTAGCTTCATGCATGCAAGCACTTATTTCACAACAAAAAAAACTAAAGTGACAAAGCATATAATGAATGAAGGAAATACATTAAGGAAATACATAATGGAAACCTAATCTAAATGGCAATACTACCTTATTACAAACACCAAGAAGACTTATTTATAGTAGGGCTTTAGCCTACTCCTGTTGAAGTAACCGGTAGTCCGTGTTCCATCCAGTCTAGTGCTTCTAACTAGAAAGCACCTATTTCAAGGATGTAAGTAATAACATACGGCCCTAACCAATGTACCTTAAGTTTTCTGGATGGTGCAAGAACTTAGAGTCATAGAGAAGTACCATTTGTCCAATCTCAAACTTCTTATCCCTTATGTTTCTATCATGCCATGCTTTCTTACCTGGCCTTTTCCTACTTCTGACTCCATCGTGTTATGGCTCGTCGCTCATCCAATTGAATCATCTTCTCAATACACTCTTCTAAAGCCTTCTCATCAGCTAGACCTCCAACACGCGTGCAATGCACAAAGAAGGTAACATAAATTCTATAGGAGAATGGCTTCGTGCACAAACACCAACTGAAATGGTGTGGCTTTGTTCAATCTCTTATAAGTTGTTCTATATGCCCAAAGAATAGCTAACACTTTATCATCCCAATCCTTTCTTCCAACATCACAAATTTTTGTCAATGTCTGGCTCAAAATCTTGTTGAAAGCCTCAACAGTTCCATTTTCCTAAGAGGATGATAGGGTGTAGTCTTATGGTGTGCAACCATAAACTCATCTAATAGGATCCTGATTGTCTCATTCAAAAAGTGTGTACCCCTATCACTTGTCAAGCTTAAAGGACATCCATATCTTGTAAGAACATTCTCCCATAGAAACCTAGCTATTGTAGCCATTATACCCTTCAGTGTTCTTTTCCCCCACCTTGTGAGATAATCTATACAAGTAATGATATAGCACCTAGTCCTACGCGTGGCTAGAAAATAGGTCCTACAAAATTGATGGCCCATTTCTCAAATGGTTCGGCACTAGTAATAGGTCTCAAAGGCATCTCATCTCTTTTCCCTGGTTTACCTAGATGCTGACAATGGTCACACGCTTTGCAATACACTTTACAATCTTTATACAATGTCTCCCACCATAATCCAACAAGTAGGATCTTTCGGGTAGTTACATCACCTACATAGTGGCCACCTACAATACCACCATGTGCTTCCTCCATTATATCCTTGCGCTCATGCTCTAATACACAACAACATAATACTTCATCTCTTCCTAACTTGTAGAGGTCACCACTGATTAACATAAATGGTGTCGCACGTATAGCAAGTTGTTTCTTTTCTAATGCCTTCATTCCTTCTGGTGCCACACTAGTCCATAGAAAGACAACAATGTCTTCTAATTCTGATGGCACATGTTGTAACCTATATAACTGTGCATCGGCATGGTTTCTTCAATTGTTTGTGCTTCTTCTCCTGAGTGAATTCTAGACAAGTGGTCTGGTCCAGAGTTACTTTTCCCTGGCTTCACCACAACTGTGAAGTCAAACTCTTGAAATAGGAGTACCCATCTACATATGCACCCTTGTAAGATGGGTTTGTTCACCAAATAATTCAATGCCATGTGATCTGTATAAAACACAAATGGTGTTGCTAATAAGTACTATCGAAACTTGTGCAATGCATAGATCATTGACAAAGCTTCATGCTCTGTAGTTGTATAATTTTATTTAACAGGAGTCAGCTTCCTACTAGCAAAAAAAATTGGATGATCTATAATACCTTTGCCAGGTTGAGCTAACACAATGCACCAAATGGCCATGCCAGAGGCATCCACATGCACATGAAATGGTTTATCCCATGAGGGAAAGTGCAGAATGGGTGTGGTAGTAAGTTTCTCCTTTAATATCTCAAATGCGCATTGTTGCTGGTTCTCCCCAATAAAATGTACCTTTCCCTTTTAGTAATTCTTCCAAGGGTGCAACAACTTTGGCATACCCTTTGATGAACTTCCGATAATATCCTATGTGACCCAAAAATCCACACACCTCACTTTGACTGGTAGGTGCTTCCAAGCCTAGAATGATTGCAACCTTAGCTGGATCAACCAACAAACCTTCCTTGCAGATTATATGTCCTAACAATATTCCAAAAGGTGTAGCAAATATGCACTTCTTGATGTTCAAAGAGATACTCAATTTTCTACACCATTCAAACATTAAGCACAGATTGTCACAATGATCTTTCACAAGCCCATATATTGTCCAATCATCTAGATAAACCTGTAAAAAGTTGTGAATAAAATCTTTGAATGCCTAAAAACTATCCATGAGAATACAACAAGCACATTTTTTAGTCCAAAAGGCATGACAAGTATAGGCAAAGCTACCCCATTCAGTAGTAAATGTAGTCTTTTCCTGATCCTCCTATGCAATTCTAACTTGGTGATACCTAGAGAACCCATCTATAAAAGAATATATTTTGCACCCTGCAACTCCTTCTAGTATTTCCTCAGTAAATGGCATAGGGAATGGATCTGTTACACATGCAACATTCAGCTCCCTATAGTCCACACATATTCTAATTCATCCATCCTTCTTGATATTGATCACCATTGGACTAACCCATTTTGACTCATCAAGGGGCTTGATAATTCTATATTTCAACATGTTATCAATCTCTTCTTTGACCTTTTCACACAAATTGGGGTTCATTCTATAAGGCCTCTTTCTAACTAGGCATGCACCATCCTTAAGCTTTATCTTCATTTCCCCAAGTGATTCATGCACACCTTTAAGTTCATGATACCCTCGAGGGAATAAGTCCTGATAATCCCTGAGTAACTCAATGATCTTTTCCACTTCCGATTCTGACCAATAGTCTCCAATTATGACCTCCTTTGGCTCAACCTCCAAACCTATATTCACCTTCTTTTTCTTCATGGGTTCATGATAGGCACGCATATCCTTGTCTACACTGTCCAAGACCTCGCACACCCCTTGTGAATGTTCAATATCTAGGTTCTCAACTTCCTCATCATCCATGATGTAAACCATCTTTCCTTTCTCTTTCTCAAGGAAAGCGTGTTCAAGTAGTATGGAGTCCATTTCTTCTTCCTTTTCAAAATGCTTCTCCGGACTCTATCTCACCAAATAATTCCTGAATATGCTCTTCTTCCTTTGCACTATCTCCCATAGTTAAGCGCTTGACAAATTTTAATGCTTCTTCTACTAGAGGTTTAGTTCAAGAGTAGTCAAAGGTCTGGAGCATTCTTGCAGTCAAATTCTACCAATTCCCAAGTCTCTCGATGTAGTTCTGCATATACATACCAGTGTGCATGCATGTGCATCCTTGTAGAGTAGAGTACAATCTATGCACCTAGAGTGAAGGTGGTAATGCTTCATGTCCCACTTGTCCAGAGTCTCTCACACTGCTAAATGTGATGTTGAACAGTTGATCACCATTATAAGTGCAGATCTGCAGTAGGTGCATTACTCCTTAAAAACCTAGTAGATAGGGTGATTCCAATCTCCTCCCATTCTATAAGATTATCTCTATGGACTACCCACCAGCGCTTGTCCCCGCAAAGGTATACACTAACATATCTCTTCTCTTAATTTGATCTGTCCACTGTGCTTCCATGGCTTTCAAAAATACAAGAAGATCTTCTACCCCTATATACCAAGGTATGATGTTACCTATCCATCGAATAGAATGAAGTCCATTCTTACGCAAACTACACTTTTTACCTCGTGCCCTACTAGTTCATATGTACCATGAGCCCAATTATCACAAGAAATACTCATAGTATCACTAATAGAATGAGAATCTTCCCACTGTAGGATGCCTTCCTTTGATGGCTCATTGACCTTTGGGTCCTGAATAACATGTACATAGATTTTGTTTAAGTCCTCCTCACTTAGAGGCTCAACATATGGTGTAGACTTCCCATCTTTCAAAGGTATCACAACCCTTTCCTCCTTGTTCTCAAAGCTGATATACCCCTTATTGAATCTCAAGTCAACATTATTCGCATAACACCAAGGGCATCCAAGCAAGGCTAGAAAATTGTCTACTTCTGCAAGTGCTAATACCTCAAAATCCCCAGTGAACTTGGCCCCTTGTATGGTTATAGATGCATCCTTCAAAACTCCTATGGGAGTGGCCTTAGTCCGTTTTCCATAAACAACACATTAGATGATGGCTGCAATGGAGGCCTCCCATTTGTACCCATGCATCTAATGTAAGCACATTCACTTCCACACCTATATCAATCAATATGTTGCTCAAAGAACCATCCATCCACAACAACATTCAGAGTAATTTCCTTGTCATAGTCAATGCTATCAGGGGGAAGATTTGCATGTAGGATCTATCATCCGGTCTCAATACTTACGCATGTGAGTGTTCCCTTTTAACCAACTTCCTAATAGTGGAATGATGTTCTCCTAGCGTAACATTTTACACACTTCTCTCAGATCATCGATATCTAGTTTAGACTTGTCTCTGATGCTTTCTTCTACTCCTTTAAGTATTGTATCTCACCCTAAAGATTCCTTAGCACTTCCATGGTATCCTGATAAACCTCCTTCTGATAGGCAGGATCTGGGTACTGGGCATGAAGGACGTCATCCTTAGTGATGGTAGGTTTCTGTTGTAATGCCTCTCTTGTGTGCACCACTTCAGATCATGTAGTAATCTTCACTGTTAATGCCTCAGGTCTTGGTGCTATCTTGGGCATCCACTGATCTTCTACCATGCACTGATTCTAACCATCCCGCACCTTTGTTTTCTTTCTTATGTTGCTTACTCAAATGCTCATATAAGTCCAAGAACTCTTCATAGCTATGGTTCTTTCCATAGAAAGAACATGCAATATTCTAGGACATTCATGCCTATAGTGGTCAGGAGATCCACACGTATAACATGTTCCATGAGGGAACTCACCTCTTCCTCCACCGTGGCCTCGTCCTCCATATCCACCACGTGATCCTCCACGTCCTCTTCCATGACCTCCTTCAAAACCCCTCATTCCTATCATAGCATGTTTGATTATGATCCCGATCCTGGTGCTCATTCTTACCCTTAGAATTATCCATTACACTTGTCTGTCATACCCCAATGTCTATAGCATCCTGGATCTAACCAATCAACCGAAAATCTTTAGTATCATGGGTCATGGACTGAAAATTTTACAATAACAAGATACATTCTTCCTTATCACACGCAATGTAACAAAGGACAATGACTAGCATCATGATTCAAATGATAGATCTCACAATCCAACAAGTAATGAGCGTATAGATCTGTGAGGGCAACTATCCTTGGTGTGACCTTCCACTTCATAATCTATACACCAAATTCCCTGAGCGCATTTCATGGGCTGAATTTGTTGATAGCTTCTCTAACTATTTTTCCATAGCTGCAATCTATGCCTCTAAGAATGGACTAACGCCAGTGTCAATGCTCCCAACTACCTTAACACACAAAGTTACTTCCAGTGCTTCACGTGGATCAATGTATGTCTTATGTGATAGTTCTCTTCTGAATGGTGTAATCAATCCACCAACAAACCATTGTGCATGTTGGCTTGCATGAATATCATAAGAAAGCTTAGATAGGAGTGTTTTAAAATGGGCATCATACTCACGTACACTCTCAGTAGTGCCTTGCTTGATATCCTTGAGCACTTTATACTCTTTTGCTCAAATTCTAGGATATAGAACTCTTTCAAGAAAGCATCCTTCAACGCTACATAATCCATGCAAGTTTGATCAGGGTCAAACTTCCTATACCAGCTGTGTGCACGTCCCTGTAATGTAGTAGAAAATTGACTTGCCTTGCATGCTCAGAAGTCGTGATCCCTTTCACGTGCCACAATATTTCACACATGTGCACATGCTCAACAACATCCTCTATGCCTCTATACTCCGGAAGATGAAGATACATCTCCATATAAATATTTTGGGGTTGGTGCGAACCTTTCCCACCTGATCCGAACCTCCTTGTGTTTCCCCCCTCCAACCACCACCGATCCACCGAACTAGAACCACCTATACCTCCTGATCCTCCACCTGTAGCTGAATAGGACCTAGATGTACTCCCCTATGCTCCGACAAAGAGTACTATACTAAACCCCTACATAGTCTGTGTGGTAGTTCCACTTCCAGAGGTGAATCCAACATTCTACACGCTTACATTCTGTGCAGATGATGCACCTAAAAATGTTCCTCCAAATAACATTGAAGTCATCTGTCCTACCATTGATGTACTTGCTCTCTGACTTACTCTGGTTCTCCTATTTCCCAAATTCACTTGTTGATTACTTATCGTACTAGATACTGGAAAACCAAGTGCAAGGGCTAGGTCACCAGGTGGATTAAGATGCACGCCCACAGGCCCAGGTAGTCTCTACTGCACACTTCTATGTGAGGCAAGGGGGATCTCTGTCATGCTTTCCAAGATGGGGGAGTTCCTAATGCTCTGGATCCACGTCTTCTACGTGAGCTTCAAATCCTTCATGATCCATCTCTCTCCTCAATGCCATACTTTCTTGCAATGGTACGTTGATTCTCTATCTCCCTCTCGCATGCCTCATTATACTTAAGCCACCTTTCCTCTCTCTCGTATTTCTACCGCTAGGTCTACCATCTTTCACCAAACCTGTTCCTACCCTCATGCGTGGTGAGGTTTAGTTAGCCATCGGTTTACTCTCTAGGTTCAAAGTTACCATCAAGATCTTGATCGCCAGAGGAATGCCTTGCAGATAAGCTCCTCTTGGATATCGTAAGAACTGGAATTCAGCTACTTCTGGACATGAATACATCAAAATTGAATACTCCAAGATATAACTATTCAGGACACCATGAAACCACGTGTCCACAGCTCGAGTCCAAATCATATCAACATCATAAAGGGCCTGAAATTCTTCCTGTGTCCAGAAAAGTGCGCGATACCTCCAATTCCGCTTAGATGCATAAGCAATCAACCACTCATATAATTCTACTGGAAAGATGGCAAAAAATATCTCATATAAGCTGTCATATAGATTTTGTTCTACCCAAGTGCATGCGTTAAACTTAGATCCAATGTTGAACCACCGTGCATATTCTTCCTCCAGATCATGTATCCACTCCTCAATACTTGCTAGAGTTAACCGGTACGTCTTCATCGCGAACCATCCTAAAAACAATGAAAAAGAGGTCCCAAAGAATGGAACCAATGATGTAGCCTAGAATTCACTAGATGACACCCTAGATGCGCTGGCACATCACTCAACCTAGACTGAGTGCTCACCCGAAGTGCGCAAAGGTACCAGTCCCTCTTTAGGGTTGTAGAGTAATGTTAACATGATGAAGAATTAAAGCATATAGATCCATAACTAATACATCATTATACAGTGCATGACAGATCTAGATCTAGGAAAGAATAGGTTTAAACAATAATCATAATAGAAATAAGAACATGCACTACCCAATTACACACATGAATAACACTTAGGTTTAGTCAATATCTTCCATCTCTTAATTATCACAATAACACATAAGCTTCTTACAATACTAGCAATCTATGTCGATGCACGCATGGATCTGATACGGTAATCCAAAAACATGTACACTATGTTATCTATCTTTCCATATCCATCATCTTCTACTAGGTAATTCACTACATATCTATATGGTGGGGACTTTCCCTTCACCGCTTATCTATCCCAAAAATAGGTCGCATGCTATTAATAGCCACACACCTTTTTCAAGCATAACCACACATGCAAGTGTGTTATCTATATTCTACGAGATTTATAGAGCATTGGATTAGGGAGAAGATTGTGTAGAACGCCATGTTGATATCAATTTTGAAATTCATTTGAATGGTTGACACAAGAAAGAAGAAATAAGAGATGAGGGATGTCAATTAAAGAGAAGTCTTTTGGTTCGAGTGAAGTTTTGCACGAAGAGAATAACTTGTTCGGATGAAAATGTCACAGTCATCCAATTCCTAATGAATGTTTTCCACAAAAGGAAAATAAAAAGGTTACAACAAAGGAGAAATACTTTATGATTACACATAGCCACACAAATAACAAAACAAAAAAAGATAAAACAATTTAATGATGCATAAAAACAATATTTCATGAATATCTACGTTTACAACTAAAAATAGAATTAAGTTCATAGGAAACAAAGGGAATCTTTTAAGTTGAAAGATATTTTTTGCACTATGGAAAAGCGGGAGTTCATTGTTGTGCCTTTCTAGGATTTGTTCCAAAAGATTTTGGGAGAAAAAATCAAAATGGATTCATAATTTTTTTGTAAAAATATGAGGTTCTCCCTCATATGAAGGGGCTTTTAGTTTTATATTTGAGAAGTTAAAAGAAATTAATATAACTCTGCATGTTTCCATTTTCTTATATGGAATACATATGAACTTTGATTTTTTCAAGTTTTTGTGTCAAGGCGGCTATATCAGCACAACCATTGGCGAACATTGAGAGCATTTAATTCATGTCTCCTTATCAAGAAATCGAAAGTTTGAATGAAATATGTCTTATGATTCTAGTTTTATGTTTTGGATCTTGTATGTTGAAATTTGATTAATGAGTTATAAAGTTTTACTGTAATTTTGTGTTTATTGCTTATGTATGTAGTACACTAGATCATATTTCTAGTAAGTTGCATCTTTTTGGTCACTAAATCAATATTGCCTTGCATTTACTCTGTAATATCTGATGTGGTTATAAAACCCCATTGCAACCTCCTAGTTAATTTTTTGTCACTTTGAGTGTATCTTTGGCGTATGAGAATAGGAGCAATAAATACTACATTAGAATTCTTACATAAGATTTTATGTTAAGTATTTTAAAGATTGTCTTGAAAATATTTGTAGTAATTGAGTATCAATGAATGAAAATATTTGTATTTAAAATTTGTTACTACTTAATCATATGTTCTTTACTTTCCAAGATAACATGCTGTCATGGTAGTTGTTGATGTTTTGTTACATGAAATCAACCATCATTTACTCCTCCTTTATAAAAAAATCTATTTTACTTTCCCACACCATCACACTTCTATCTAAAGATCCATTTACCACCCTATTGTTTTGTTTCCCAACATCATTGAAGATACTTCTTCCCATTCAGATTCCCATCAAAAGTGATGCAATAACAACTAAACTTTGTTGTCTCTAGTAACTCATGTTCGATGCATTATATATATATATATATATATATATATATATGATGTTCTTGTGACAAAACTTGTGAGTGAATGTTATATTCATGGCCATAATTATCTTAGATTGACCCACATTTGAAAAAATCAAGAAAGAATTAATCACAATTTATCCTCTCTCCATTAATGTTACTTAATGGGTCCTCTCCCTCTAGTTTAAGGCAAAAATAAAAGCAACAAGATTAGGCCATCCCCTATGTACGTGTCTCTTAATCATCCCAAGAGCTTGGTTCTAAAGATAATGTCAGACCCTTCCTTGGCTACAAATGTTATGTATCGCACATTCTATCATCATCTAAGCCTTCCTACCCTCTCAAAGTGTTGTTAGACCCCAAGAGGTGTAAAATTGGGAGTGAACATGCTTCGCACCATTTTTGGGGACCCTTTACTCTAGAAACAGGTTAAGGATACTTTACTTTACAAGAAAGTTTCTATATTCTACAAATAAAGACTAATATGCTATAAATCGGTGAGATTCAAATTGTAAACATTTTTTTCAAAAAAATTATGTTTATGAGTATACTTTGAAATTTGGTTATTTCCGAATATTTTTGAGTTAATCTATATCTCTAGAGTGCAAGGCTCGTGGCGGCTCCACTTTCTAAAGAAATATGGATTATACCAATGCAATTTTTTCACCCTATCCACCTTGTTGATTAACTCTCCCATTTGCTAAAATGGAAGGACAAAGATCCTTTTTCACATATGACCCTACTAGAAGGTTACTCCTAGAATTAGAAAGTGCACATTTAAGAAGGAAAAAAATTTGGAAACCTATGGGTGGTCAAAGTTCGAGGAAGGCAAGGGTGTTCAATCCTCTAAATTTGATCCTCCTTTAATAGAAGATTACTCTAGTACATCTGATACTTCTGATACATATAGTCCTTAAGCTTATCTGCATTATTTATTTCAAAAGGGTTTAGTTCCTGTAAATAATAAGGGTATTCCTCAGCTTCCACATTTGTTTACCTAAGAGAATAGATTCTTTTTTTGAGTTCAAGTCCCCAAAATAATTTCATTGTGTGGACCATACCCCTCTGCCCCAAAGACCTCCGATTCCCCACCGTTTTAATCCTCCATTTAAAAATCCACCACCAAATAATATGGATCACCCTCCACCCAGAGCTCCTTTTGTAGTCACTACATATAGACCAATAAATTTCAATGGTATGGTGGGATATCCTAATGAAGTGCCAAATGAGATCAGAACATATTGCCTCAATTTCAAGGGAATAATGCTATTAGTGGAGACCAACATCTCAAATTTTCCAAAATATCATGGATGATTATGAAGTTGAGTTTGAAGATGTTTATGTTAAATTGTTTATACATACATTAGAGGAAGATGCTAGAGAGTGGTACAATTCATTACCTAAAAATTCAATTGATTCTTGGGCTGAAATGAAAAATGCTTTTAGACTACAATATGGTGATAAAACTGATCCCAGGTTTCTTCTATCGAATTTGAAAACATTAAGAATAATCCTAATGAGTGTGTACAAGATTTTAACACTAGGTTCAACAAAACTTTGACTAGATTACCAAATAACATAAGGCCCAATGATGAGTCTTGTTTAATTAAATACTTTGATGCTTTTGAAAAAAGGTAGCTTATTATTTGAGAGACAAGGCACATCGGACTTTGAGGTAAGATTTTCCTATGAGGATCCGATAGAGAATAATATCAAAGCAACTTGGGAAGCCTCCCAAGAGAGAAGGTGTCAAGTTGGTGAATCTAGAAAAGCCTCAAGCAAGTAAATCTATGGATTTAGAAGAGGTGGTTAAAACCTTGGTTACGGCAAGTCAAGGATATCTCATACAAAATTTCTAGAGCAGAAAAAGGGTTAACCCCGAATCCTTAAGCTCAACATCAAGCTCGTGGACATAATAGATTTGGGAATCATCCCAAAGGAGATCACCAAGTTGATGGCAGAGGAAAATGGCCTATGGGTTCAAGAAACAAACAACATGCTTTCAGAGACAACAAAGTAGTCCATGATCCTTTGATGGCAAGAGTTTCTGCAATATAAGAAGCGCACACTATTGATTGGTGTGATAAATCTCTATTACCTCACCCTCCTCAGTGAGTAGTTTGTTGAAAATGATGATGATAATGAAGGAGGTGATTTTGGTTATATATGTATGATGTAGTGTCCAAAGGATTCAATGCAAGGGGTCTTTTCTACTTGACCTACTTTGTGTTAGAACGACATAATATTTTTGGGCTTGCACTAATTAGGTATTCTCCCTCCCTTATGTAGTTAATGTTGATATTGATATGGATCAAAATTTTGAGATACCAAATCATGAATTTTAATATTTAAGAGAATTAATGATTAAAAATTATGATGGTGAAATTCCATCAGAGGAGGATATAAAGTTATTAATAAATGTTGTTGTTTCCCAAGAAAAGGAATATAATTTGTGTAGTAGATAAGTCAAAGGACCTATCCCTACTCCTAAAGAAAAAATTCCTATCTTGACTAATGTCCCAAAGGATACTCCCAAGAGAAATATACTAGACAAAGGCCATATTATTACTCCAAAGCCCAATACTTTTTCCCTAACCCAAATAATAAAGGATAATATTCCTTCAGAAAAAATTAGTCACCCTTGCCCCCAATACATCCCTACCCAAGTATACAACATGTGATATGGCCCAAATTTTAAGCCAAATAAAAATTATTGTCCCTATTATGGAATTGCTAAGAATTCCTAAACATAGAAGAAGGAAATTTGAATATTTGGGATTGAAGGAGGATGTAGTTGTAAAGGGAGAACTGCAAGTAACATGGTGACTCCTCCTACTATTGTTGAGGCTGAAATAAAAGAAGATCATGAAGACACCTGAGTTGCCTCCTGAAGTATACTTGGGAACCTCCCTTATTGAATCATAATTGGATGTAGATCCTTTCTTTACCACCCTCATTGTTAATGGAAGGCTTCTCCATAATTATATGTTTGACTCAGGATCTTCTTGTAACATTATGCCATTAGTAGTCATGAATGAGTTAGATATCAAGATAATGAATGCTTTTGGGAAATGTTTTGCTATGGATTCAAGAGAGGTACATGTTATTAGATATGTCAAAGGATTGATAGTGCATTTCACCGCTTATCCTAGAAAATATTTGACTATGAATGTGGTTATAGTTGACTTCCCTGATAAATGGGGCATGTTGTTATCTAGAAAATGGGCTACTAGTGTAGGAGGTAGTGTTCAAATGGACATGTATTTTACTTCCATACCTTTGGAAGGAAATTTATTCAAGCTACATAGAGAGGATAAGATGCCGAACCTTATTGAATACCCTCTTAATGCTTCTTATGAAGTATTATTTGTTGATACAGACTTGGGTAACTTTATAGGTTGTGTTGATTTTGAAGATCAATGTATGGATATAAATACACACCTTGAATATATCAATGTCCCATGGACTATGAATTTTGATGGAGCATGTTCTAGTATTGGAAATGGAGTTGGAGTAGTTTTGAATTCTCCAAACCATGGTTCTTTCAAGTTAAAATTTGAATGTACCAACAATATAGCTGAATATGAAGCATTGCTCCTTGGTTTGAGAGTTGCATGGAGACATGGGATTAAAGATCTCATTTTCAAAGGATATTCTGAGTTAATTGTGAAACAAGTTAGAAAAATGTATGCAACAAAAAAACTAGAGGTTGAAACAATATAAGCATGTAGTCTAGGATCTCATTGAATTATTTGATTCTTTCAATCTCCTCTACCATGAGAGAAGTTCAAATGCAAAAAATAACAAAATTTTATCCTATCCTCTCAGTATGAAAATGAAACAATGTCTCCATATTACAATTATGAGGTATAAGTGTTGGTTAGGCCCTTAATCCCTGATAAAATTTAACATTGGCAAGTTTTTGAAGATGATGCTCAAGATCCAAAGGTTCTTAAATTGCAAAAGGTGAGTTCACTAATCAAATTATTGACCTGGAACCTATGGTGGTGTTATGTGAAGGAAAGGAAACCCTCTTTGGGAAGGATGTAATTCAGTTGAAAACAAACACTATCCCTAGAGGACTTGTTAGCCTTGAATCAAATTTTGACAATGTGGACAGAGTTATGATCAAACCTATCCATGTACCTAGAGATGTTGTGGAATGAAATTTGGGAACTTCTCATAATCCAAGAAAGGTTTGGTTAGGAAGCAACATGAATGAAGAAGAAAGACAAGCTTATACCAAACTATTGAGAAAGTATCAAGATTGTCTTGCATGGTCTTATTCTGAGTTAAAGGCTTATAGGGAAGATTTGTTTCAACATGAGATACCTTTAGAACCTCATACCAAGCCATTTAGGTAGAAGTAAAGGCCTATCAACCCTATCCTTGCAACTAATATGCAAGAGGAGTTAAAAAAGTTGAGATATGGTGGGATAATCCAACCCACTAGGTACTCCTCATGGGTGGCAAACTTGGTACCAGTCGAAAAAAATGGGGATATTAGGATTTGTGTGGATTTCAAGAATTTAAATAAAGCATCACTCAAATATAATTACCCATTACCCAACATGGACAATATGCTACAAAATGTAACATGATTTGAGCTATTATCTACATTAGATGACTTCTCAAGTTATAACCGGGTAGTGATGAAAAAATAAGAATAATTCAAGACTGCTTTCACTACCCCTTAGGGAACATATGTCCATGTTAGGATTCCTTTTGCACTAATGAATGCATGAGAAAGTTTTAAAAGACCCATGGATATGGACTTCTCTATTTTTATTAATTATTTCATTCCAGTTTATCAAGATTATATAACTATCTTCTCTAAAAAAGGGGTGACCATTTGGAACACCTTGAAAAGATATTGATCAAATGTAGAGAATATGGGATCTCATTCAATACTTGAATAAATGTCATTTGGGGCATAAAGGAATTTTTTTCCGGACCTATAATGTCACAAGAGGGAGTTATGATAGACCCTGAAAGGGTGGAAGCAATTGATAAAGTCCTCATCCCCATGTCTAAGAAAGGTATCCAATCCTTCTTTGGACAAATAAATTTTGTAAGAAGGTTTATCTCTAAATTTTTGAGATCACTCTCCCCATCACAAGCATGTTAAAGAAAGATCAAGTCATCAAGTGGGGAGAAGGGGTTGTCCAAGCATTTGAAGGAATAAAGGAGGCACTCAAAACTACCCCCATATTAACTAGCCCTGATTATAAAAAGGAGTTTCAGATGTTTTCTTTTACCTCGAAAATACAATTACTTTTGTATTATTGTAGAAGGATGAAGAGGGGCATGAGAAACCCATTTCCTTTTTTAGTAAATCCTTATAGGGATTTGAGTTGAAATACTCTATTATGGAGAAACAATCTTTTGCCTTGGTAAAAGCTACTAAAATTTTCAGACCCTATATTATGAGTTCCAAAATCATAGCCTATGTGCCTCATACAATGGTAAAGGATATCCTATCCCAAATGGAGATGTCAAGCAAGAGGTGTAGGTGGGTGAACAAACTTCAAGAATATGATATGGAGATTCAAACTACAAAGCTAGTTAGAGGCTTGGGCTTAGCTAGGTTGATGGAAGAAAGAAATTTATAGATAGTTGAGATACACAATGTTGATGAGGATGAGCAATACCCTCATGAAAAAGTAAGTACCTCAACTTGGTATAAAGACATAGTACATTACCTAAGAATCCTGAATTGTCTTGCTCACCTATAAAAAAATAAAAGGACGAAACTCAAGCTAGTGTCCCAGAAATAGTTTTTGATCGATCATGGATGGCTTGAAAGAGCCTAGAAGGAGTCTTGTTGAGATGTGTTACAAAGGATGAGGCCCCCAAGATAATTACTAAGTTTCATGGAGGGTTGTTTGGCAGAATTTTTCCTAAAGAGTTAATGCCCATAAAATCTTAAGAGTAGGCTACTGGTGGCATTCCCTCTTCAAATATGTAGCTATTCTAGTTTGAAAATCTGAAATTTTCCAACGGTTATCGGGAAGGATGAAAGCTTCGGATCTCTTCCCCTACATCTTGTCTCAGTGGAGGCTCCATTCAAACAATGGGGATTAGATTTTATAGGTGAAATATCATATTCTTCTAGTCTTTGGTGTAAACACCTAAAATTTGCACCCTTCATATCATTTATCATTTATTTATCCAATTCACCATTTACACCTACAAAAACCCTTATCCTAAGTCATAATCCCTTTGTCATATTTACCTTGCGTAAATATCATTCTTACAACTTGTCAAAATCCTATCCTAACCATCTAAAACCACCTTAAAATTAAAATTAAATAAAAACAAAACACATCTTAACCATTTCATAACTCCCTTGACCATTACACCTCGTCCCCAACAAACTAACAAGTTATCTACCCGAACACAAACAAAAAAAAATCATTTGAAAGTGGTTTTAACCAAATTTTCACCCTAAATCCCGAAAAACCTGGATCACCGATGATTTAGGTAATCACCAACTATTATAAATACAAGTTTTTCAATCTCCCTTCGGGATCCTCAATTGTGAATCTCAAGCTCTTTCTTTCAATATTGTTTTCAACATCCTGCACATCACCATTTAGCACCTGGACATCAATATTATCATCAAACATCATTGTGAACAATCATCAAGCATTCTCAAGGCATCTCAGAGCCTCTGTAGATTAGATTTTACACCATTCAGCTTACAGACTGCATCAATCATCATCAAATCATCCTTAAACAAGGTTTGAGAAATATTTTAGCTTCATCTTAGTAAAAGGTACTTTCACAATCTTCATTTGTCTCTTATTAATCACATCTAGTCATTAATTAGTCTAAAACATTAATCGGAAACATCAAACACTTTTTTAACCAAACTTTCAAAGTTCTTTGAAATCGTAAGCGATTAACTTAATCACCTAGGTGATTCTGTCATATTTACTTTATCAATTCCTATCAATTTTCATCTATTTTTCATATCTATCTCTATCATATTTGTTGCTTCTAACATGTCTTTAAGCATGGCTCTCTGTTAGATGGCAATTTTTGGTTCCCGCATGAAATCACAGGCATCTAATCTCTTCCAATAGTTCAACATCCCTCTATCTGGGAGCAATACAACATCCCACACGAGATTACAATTTGTGTAATTAAATTATATCTCAACGACCAAGATATCAAAGATCATTTTAAATTCCTTCACGACATTGAACAAGAAGTAGAATATTTCGGTATGATTACTTTGAACATGTCCAGATCACATCTACCCTCGCTTGGGCCACTTTTATAGTTGCACAAGACCTTCCCTTTGATCTTGAATTCTAGTCATCCTTATCTACTATTCTTACATCTATCTATCTTGTATCAGCTTATCATTTATCACTTATCCATTACAATTCACTTTATTTTTTACACAACGAGATGACATCCTTCGAGGAAGCCCTTTGGATTCCGAATCGGCCTTTATCGATAATCTCACTTATCTATCTATCTAATCAATTTTGTTTAGTGTCTTTGAATTCAAGTTTCTTCGTAGGAAAAAATCTTGTACACTTTTCTAGACAAAGCGCAACTTTTATCAACATCAAGTATCAACATTCATCATCTACGAGTATCATTAAACCCGGTGTTTTAAAGGTCAATTTTATTTTTATTATTTCACTTTGTTAATTCAAGTAGAAAGGTAAAAATATCTCTGAATAGCTGGCCATAAATGGATATTGGTAGCCACTTGATTATTTCACCAAATGGGTTGAAGCTATCCCTACCAAGAAGGAAACTCATCAAGTGGTTATGGACTTCATCCTCAATCACATAATTTGTAGATTTGGGGTCCCCACCAAGTTGGTATCGATAATGCCATGAGTTTCAAAGAAAAACCATTGGAAACAATGTGTCATGAGTATGGCATAACCTTGGCCTATGCATCAAACTAAAATCCCTAAGGAAATGGGCAGGAAGAATCAAGCAACAAGAACCTACTCAAAATCCTCAAGAGAACATTAGAAATGAATAAAATAAAGTGGGGTGAGCAGCTCAAGTTTGCACTATGGGCAGATAGAGTTACCACTAAAATATCTACTAGTAAGATCCCTTTTGAATTAGTCTATGGGGTTTAAGTTCTTTTTCCCCTTCACTTGCAACTATCTTCTTATCAGTTCATGTAACAATTAGAGGATGGGGAAGGAGTAAATCCTTATGAAGCCAGAATCAACTAGATTATGGAGTTAGATGAAGTAAGAAGAGAATCCCATCAAAGGCATGTTAAGTTTAGGGAGAAGCTCAAGAAAATATTTGATAAAAAGGTTACTCCAAGAACTTTTCATGTTAGAGACTGGTTTTGTTATGACAGCGTGAAGACAAGGAAATCATGGAAAATTTGATGCCTTGTGGATGGGACCTTACTCCATTGACATTAGGATTGGAGAGAACACTTTCTTCTTAAGATATTTGGAGGGACGTTTTCTAGAATTGTCTATCATCGATGGTAGGAATCTAAAACACTTCTTGGACTAAATCAAACATTCATGTATGTTTTTGTTCATTGTAAATTTTGTTGTTTTGTTTTGTTATTTCCTTTTTTTGTGTTCGGTCTAAAGTGATCAAGCTTCATTTTTGTCATTGTACTTATGACTTGTTATGTTTCCATTTTAAAAAATAAGGTCGTGTGTGTTTTTCCTCATGAATCCTTACCCAATGGATTAGGTACCTAGTATCTATTTTGTGAAATTTTATTTGTGGTTCTTGTGGCACCCATGGGTGGTGCTCATCCTCGAGTTGGAGATGATGTTGGTACTCATTTTGAGCCCATATTTAAGACTAGATTGAATCTTCCAAAGTTTTCCCTTGTCTTCAAAACTCTGCTTTGCATAGGTTCATTCACCATGGAAAGTATTTCTTTAACCTAAGTTTCAAAATTAAAACAAGTTTGTACTAAATAAAGAATGCCATAGTGTTTATGTACTAACTCTTTAGGACATTCTCTAAAATTATAATGGTTTGAGAAGTTAAAAAAGTACGAGGATTGAAGCTTACGGTGAATGGTCACGGAGACGTGTGATCTTTGAAAGGCGGGCCTTTTTTCCTCTACAAAATTACATTCAATGTGTAAGTACAAAATGTAAATTAACCTCCGATGCCTAAAAGAGAGAATATTCAAGGAATATTTTATTCACCTTTCCTACTCCCTTTAAACCCCAATTGCATTGGTATATCACCTAGATTTGACTGGCACTCACCTAAGGTGCGCGCAGTGCCGAGCCCCTCCTTTATGTGAGATTTGTAAGAATGCTTCACCATTAATGGAGGAATACATGCAAACACGAAATACATGCATTCATTCTAGCACAAAAGTAAAGACACTAGATCTAAGCACAAATGCACCATGAAAAGAATATAAGAATTATTAACATCACGAAGGAATCATATATGAACCATAGGAAAAATGAAGAACACTAGGGTTTGAACCCGTAAATAGAGATATACATAACAACCCATCATATTCATTGATTCAAAACTATTTACAGTATCCAGATTACATCAAAAGGGTCATAGTAGACCAAATACATTATGAAATAACACCCTAGCTCTACAAAATGACTCTACTCAAAGGGTTCTATCCATGCTCTCTTCTATGCACCCAAAATTCCTGTGCCTTGCAACACACATCTTCTTCCTCCTACATCACCTCTCATTCCTACCTATGTCTCTATTTATCCTTACACATACACACCTATGCTTACACACATACACCCCCTTGTTTTGGACCCAAACACCTTCTTAAATAGAATTAGGATCTCTCCTCTTCCACCTCAACTTCACTCATGGGAAGGCCGCATGCCAGATGGAATCATGCTCCTCCATAATTGAGTGCCTATGCCAGCTCACCAAAACCTTGATTAGCCTCCACTAACCGTAATGATTACATCCTGGAATATTCCTTTCTGGAATATTCTTTCCTTGAGCTACAAGACTCCAAGTTATAACCTTATCCATTCATCACGTTTGCTCGCCTCCTCACGTGTTTTCCATGCAACACCATATTCCATAATGCATCTGAGTTCTAGAATGCTCTTTTTCTTCCACGAGCCAACCTATGCGCTCTCCATGTTTACTCAAGCCCTTCACCCAAACTAAATTGTTCAAAATGTTTGCGTGCACTTAGTTCTTCTTGCACACTCTTCTCCACACACCTTCTTCCTACCCTGCCTTCCACGCGTGCTCATCCTCTGCTTCCAGGACTTAGTCATTTTCTGGGATCAACATTATCGCACACTAAACGTGTTATCATGTCCTTGAAACAATCTGATCTCCAACAAAGAATAAATAATGGAAGGAAATAATAACCTGTATCTGGCTTACGCCAAAGAACAAAAGATTTTTTTTAATGTTGCACAAGGAATGGGAAAGTCTTATTCAAGGATTCCTCAGTTCATTCCAAGCATCCAACTCCTTTTGCGCTTGTGTAAATAAATCCCCTATTATTGCGTTGAATTCATCAAATGTCAATTCTTCACCCTTATCCTTCAGTGTATCAACGATATTATCCATATGCTTGTTAAGGTCGTTCGGTCGTCCATTTTATGTGTAACCTAGGTATACGGCTCCTTCACCTTATTCTTAACAAAGGCCCTTATAATCTCAATTTCCTCATACTTCTTCTCAACCTTTTCCAATATATTTTTGCATTCCACCCTATTGCCTTTATTCTTTCCTAGAACTCCTTCAGATCTGCCTCGTGTGTAGCAACCAACACACTAGCCACTCTGTCTCTATCTTCACAATTGTCATAGAAAACTTTGGCCATGTGCGTTGCGGTCTTCACTGAAGCAAGGAGCTTGGAGTACCGAGTTATGGTCTCCTCAATATTTGATTTTCCTATTCTTTTTGTCGCACCATAACTTCCTCTGACTCCAATGCAAGTGGTTGCCTCTCCATCATGATTAAGTGCGTCAAATCCTCTAGGAAGTGGAAGGATGAATCATACTTTTGCTCGGGGGGCTAAATCTAGGTGCTTCAAAATAATGGAGTCTAAATATTCTCCACTTTCTTGTAGGCCTCGCGCACCTTCCCCTTTTCTTCTCTCAACTCAGCCCTCAGCTACACAATTATTGACTCCTTCCCCTTTATCTCCTTGTCTCTCTCTATGATTTCTTTGTTCTTCTCCTCCAACTCCTCTAATGATTTGATTTTTTTATTCCTTCGAACAACCGTGCTTTGATTTCCACTAACACCTGTTCATAGTGCATTCTGCTCATCGCTTAGTCATGTTGTGAATCCACAATGGGATTTACCTCCCAAGATTTGGTATTTCTAGAAATGCCCCCGATTCCATACTTCTCCTTTTCTACTTCTCCCATGTTGTGCTCCACCTCATGCTCTACCAAGTCCTTGATGATGTCTGTCACCTCCTTCTCCATTGTGTCCTCTAATTGTTCATCGGATAGGTGTGGGGTCTCATGTGCCTTGGTCCCCACTTCTTCTTCACTTCTTTCTCCCTCATGAGCACCCTCTGAGGATTCATCCCTCTCCTCATCAGATTTATGCACATTGAATACAGGTGGGTTCTTTTCTTCCTCGTGCTCTTCATCTTCTTCCTCGTCTCATTCCCATTCATGCTCTGTCCTTTCATATTTTGAACTCTACGCTACCTTCTACTTCTTTTTCACTGGATATTCCTCTATCATTGGGTAATTTTCCTTCATGAGAGACTTCTTCCTCTGAATATAAGTGCTCATGCCCACAAACGAATCCTGTGCTCCCGTGGTCCGAACCACATGCGCTCTTAGTGCCTTGCTTGCTGGATTTTCTTCCCTCTTTCTCTTCATCCCTTTCTTACTTCTGGTAAGGTCCTTAGGGATGGAGACATCATCCTCAACGTATGCGCCCTTTTCAAAATTCATCCTTAGGTGTATGTACACCCTTTTCACCATTGTGCCTCGCAAGTTGTAGTGTTACGGGCCTTAGGATATGTATGTCATGGGAGAAATACTTCTCCACATATGTCTGCTTCTTAGGATACACCAATGTCCTGCGTAGTGTGTGGTGCTCTGATCTATTTCACTCGATCATATCTAAGTTTCTTGGCCTTCTTAAATCATTAATCTGTGATGTGAAGGAAAAAAGGTAGTTTACACCATAGACTCTTGGCACCATCTGTAAATGTGAATTAGCCAATGCACAACTGCTGGTACACTGTAAATTCAGCCTCATCCTTCACCAATGCTGGCATTTGCTCTAGAATTCTCCATTCTACTCCAAATGCATCATGCATCCGCTTGTACCACTTATCCAAGTGTGCCTTATAAGCAGATGTCATTGTTTCACAAGTGTATGTTGCAAACCTCTTATCTAGGGAGCGGTTCTCATCGGGGTACTCCCAAACGTAGTTATTCAAATTATTGAGCACTCCAATATCTGAAAATACAATGGTAAGAAGAATATTACCATACATGATCTTATCTCGATCGCGCGTGACATCTATGATATCCTCCGCAATGAAGGCCGATATGTTGTAGATGGTCCCTTCTTAAATCTTTATGCAAATGTTCAACCATCTCTTGTTCAATTGCGTCCACCGTTCTTGTCCATTTAACTTGGTGAGAAAGAGTGCGGCCATCTTCATAACTGGGTTAGTGATCTTGGCTATTAAAGTAGCACCTACCCTTTTTGTGTACATATGCCTTAGTTGTTTCGATGATAGCCTCCTTGTCACCCAAGTCATCATCCAACGACTCTCCTATGCAGATAAGCCCAGTGTACTTGGAGATCAATTGTGTAGTTATGCACATTCTCCTTCCTATGAAGTAAAAGTAATCCTCGTGCATGCACAACATCAGCCACTGGTATAACCTTTCAAGTTTTCCGAAAAATGGAAACTCATAGAGTTATAAAATCCCAACCTTGTCCAATTTCCTCTTCACAGAGTCATTGTACACTGGTTGGTCATATTTTGTTCTTTCTCCTATAGGGTAAACGAGCTCTAATGCCATCTCTTTTTCAGTTGTATATTTCCTATGGTTATAATCTCTTATATCCATCTTGCATATGTGAGATACCCATTCCTTCCCCAATGACACACCATTTGGGTATTACATCTCTGCATACCACTCTTCTTTAGCATTGGTTGATGTGACAGGTTTTCCCCCACCCTTACCCTTATTGGGTGAAAGGTTCGATCCCTTCCTTGGTGTCATATTTCCTTGTTGTGTCCTAGCTAATTCCTCCCTGTGTCTTGCTTCCTTACCACTCGATCCTTCGATTCCAATCCCTCTACGCAAATTCTTCGAACCTGTGCCATAATTTCACAAATCCTAACATAGAAACTCCCTATTCCACCAGATAGCGTAAAAACTCGTAGGAATCCTTCAACATACCACTTTTATGCATGCCCATGTACTCCATTCCAATTTGGTTTGCAAATCCGTCGAATTCTTCACTTTGCACGTAACTTTCACAGATTTCTTGCAAGGATGCCCAATTTCGCAAGCGCTCTTCCACAAATAAACGCAAGGTGAAAGATAACATACGCTCGACTTCCTATTTATAGTTTTATAATTTTTCCCATATTAATTTCCATGCCACCTACCACGAAATTCTACATTAAATCGGCTTTTTCCAACGCTTTTATACCGCACATTTTGTATGAAACTTTTTCTTCCGCGCACATACTCACATGTGGCTTCCTCAACCTTCTATTGTGCTAAAATATATTGATCATAGACCCTTACACACACTTGGTGCCAAAGTCCATCTTTCTCTACGTCTTAAACCTAGTTTTTCTGTTATTTCCTACCTCAATTTTCTCTACACGTTCATTATTGTACATCCTTTTTATAAAGCTTTCTTAACACCATTTCATATCTAACCCTTATTACCCCTTTAACACGTGTTCTTTCTCGGATATCCCGCGCTTATGTTTTTATCTCATGGGCCACCGATCATTTCTTCATCTATGTGTCACTTTTGTATTCTCCGCACTCTCCTACCCCACACTAAAAGTATGTGTGGTCCTTTGCACATGAAAACCCCTTTAGATAGTAACTAGCTACAGGCGCGCAAACACGCTTATTACACAACACCCTAAACTAAAAGAAAAATCATAACAATGATGAAAGGAAACACATATAAAGGAAAATACATTAAGGGAAACCTAAGGTATATGGCAACATTGCCTTATTTACAAACACACAAATGACTTATTTATAGTCGAGCTTCACTACTCTCGTTGAAGTAGTCGGGAAACCATGTTCCATCCAACACTTATAACTAACAAGTGCCTGAATTGAGTATATGGGTCATAACATATGATCCCAACCAATGCACTTTAAGTTTTCCAGGATGGCACAAAAACTTTGAATCGTACAGAAGAACCATCTGCCCAATCTCAAACTTCTTGTTTTTAATGTGTCGATCATGTCATGCCTTCTTCGTGGCTTTCTCCATCTTTTGACTCCACCTAGAAATGGCTCACCTTTCATCCAACTTCATAAGTTTTTCTATGTGCTCTTCAAGTGCTTGCTCATCAGCCAACCCTCTTGCATGCGTAATACATACGGATGGTAACATGAACTCAACGGATAGAAAATCCTCTGCATCAGAACACCAATTAATAATCTATGGCCTTGTTCAATATTTTATAAGTCATTCAATATGCCCATAATACTACAGAGACTTTATCATCCCAGTCTCTCCTTCGATGCCATAAATATTAGTCAATGTGTGGCTCAATATCTTGTTAAAGGCTTCAGCAGTCCCATTATCTTGAGGGTGATAGGGCATAGTTTTGTGATGGGCCACCATAAAATCTGCCAATAAGATTCTAATAGTCTCATTCAAGAAATGAGTACCCCTATCACTTGTTAAACTCAACGGCAACCATACTTGTTGATTATATTCTCCCACAAGAACCTAGTTGTTGTAGCTACATGTAATCCTTCATAGGCATCACTTTTGTCCACCTCGTAAGATAGTCTGTACAAGTGATAATATAGCGTGAACCTGTCCTACGCGGGGTGGGGAAATAGGGCCTACAAAGTCAATTACCCATTTTTCAAATGGCTTTGCACTAGAAATAGGTCTTAATGACATTTCATCTCTCTTCCCTGGCTTTCCAAGGCATTGGCAATGGTCACAGGCCTTGCAATATTCTATGTAATCCTTATAAATTATCTCCCACTAAAGGCCCGACATTAGGATTTTTGTGTAGTCGCATTCCTTGCATAGTGACCACCTCTAATGCCACCATGCACTTCTTCCATGATTGCAGTACATTCATGTTCTAGCACACACAAATATGAAAACCTAATCTCGACCTAGTTTGTATAGGTCTCCACTAACCAATATGTAAGGTGCGGTGCGTATAACCAACCGCTTATTTTCAAATCATTCATTCCTTCGGATGCCACACTAATTCGTAAGAAAACAACAATATCTTCCAATTTAGAGGGTGCACGTTGTAATTTAAACAATTGTGCATCTGGAATTGTGTCCTCAATGCTCTGCGCATGTCCTAGCCCGAGTCAATCCATGATAGATGTTCTAGTCCTAAATTGCTCTTTCACGGTTTTACAACGACTCAAAAGTCAAACTCCTGAAATATAAATATCCAACGACATATAGGTGCCCTTGCAAAACAAGATTCTTCACCAATTACTTAAGCACCATGTGATCTGTGTAAAATATAAACTAAGTATCCAACAAGTCTTGCTAAATGTATGCAGACATTAATCATCAATGATGCTTTGCGCTCCTTTTTGTGTAATTCTGCTCACCAAGTTAACTTTCTACTCATGCAAAACATAGAAGGTGATCAAAAATTCATTCCCCGGTTGTGCTAACATTTCTCCTATTGTCATACCTGCTGCATCAAGATGCACATGAAAGGGCTTGTCCCATGAGGGAAAGTGTAAAATGGGTACAATAGTAAGTTTCTCCTTTAATGTGTTAAAAGCCATCTATTACACCTCACCCCAATAAAATCTATTACTATGTTTCAACAACTCTTCTAATGGTGCAGAGATCCTGGCATAGCCTTTGATGAATTTTCTGTAGTAACCCATATGCCCTAAGAATCCATGCACTGCACTTTGACATAGTAGGCTCCTCCAACCCCAAAATAATGGCAACTTTGGCGGATCTACTAATAATCCTTATGATGTGACCTAGTAGTGTGCCAAATGGAGTAGCAAAGACACATTTCTTAATATTTAGAGAGATACTTAGCTATTTGTCTACACCTCTCAAACATCAACCTCAAATTATCACAATGATCTCTTACTAACCCATACACCATCCAATCATCTAGGTAAACTTGCAGAAATTTATGGATGAAGTCTTGAAATGCTTGCACCACAATGCACGAAAAAATACCACAGGTGCATTCTTAAGTCCAAAGGGCATAACCGTATAAGTAAAATTTACCCATTCAATTGTGAAAGTAGTCTTCTCTTGGTCCACCTTCGTAATCCTTACCTGGTGATAACCTGAGAATCCATCTGTAAAAGAATAGATCTCCCACCCTACTACACCTTCTAAGATCTCTTATGTAAACGAGGTTGGAAAAGGATCTATGACACATGTAACATTCAAATATTTGTATTCCACACATATCCTTATCCTCCCATAATTCTTGATACTAATCGCCATTGGCCTCGCCCCTTCAAATTATTTAATTGCTTTAATGATTCCGAATTCTATCATCTTATAAATATCCTCTTTAAATTTTACGCATAAATTTAGATTCATCCTATAAGGTGTGTTTCTAATTGGGCGCACACCCTCCTTCAACTTAATCTACATTTCTCCCAATGAGTGATGAACTAAAATATCCCTTGTGGGATATTTCTTAAAATGCACAAAATATATGAAAAATGCATCAAAGTAAAATACTTATTTATGCAGATTTTTACAGTAAGGACAACGAACTAAATAAAATCTATATCTCCCTAAATATTCATTCGAATTACTTGAAAACTTGAAGAGGGCTTGATATTATTATAAAGGACATAATAACACTATTTTTGGAGTTTTACATAAATTAAAATGTTGCCAGAAAAAGCACAGCATGCCCTAGACAACTGGAAACTTCAGAGGCTCGTAACTCTCCAAATACCAGAGCAAAAATTAAGGGTCTCTGAAATACGTTAACAGATACAAGAAATAATATTTCCACCTTCGATCACATGACAATCGACTTGAAAACCCCCAAATAAAGGCAACAAGTCGCCACACTTGGAAGAGGGGTCGGTAAATGATGGAGGTGCCTTGATGAGCCACCACGCCCGCCCAAATGGCTATCGTGAATCTGATCCAGAAGCCCACTAATTATCTTCCTCAAATGCCCCAAAAATCTCAAAACCCTTCCTCTGAACCCTCTAGAAATATATTTATAATACGACCTAGGAAGCAACTCCAAAATGACAGACTAGGGTAGATCTCTCACTACCGAAGAATGCCCTGCTAGCTAGGGATGGGTCTCTCACCACCAAAGCTAGGGTCCCTGTGGGATTTGACTCCACAAGCTATAGAAATGTAATGGTAGTAGCTACTTGAGAAGAGGCTAAAAGTATACGACACAAAGTGCCTTTTCTTCCATCCCCATCTCCTTATATACTTTTCATTGGAAAACAATCCCCCATAACCCTAGGTGCATTTTATTCCAAGGAGGGGCCACTAACATGAAAGTAACTATAGTTACTTTCTTCCATTTGAGCTGCCACGTCCAAAAGTGACCCCCAAACGCTAAACTAGGATATTAAAACCATGAGGCCCCTTCCCAAAAGCTTCCCGCATCCACACCCCCACAGGTATGACCACGTTTTGGACCTAACTTGGCCCTTGGGCCATTTGGTGTAGGAAAAATGGGACACTACAGTCCTCCCTTCCAAAAATTTGGTTGTCCTTAAGCAAACACAAATTAGGATGCTATAAAATCTACTCCCCCTCTAAGTAGCATCCTCCAAAAGTAGCAATCCCTTTCATCACATAAAATAATAGGTGATTACTCTGCTCCTGAGCCCCCTCTATCTCGTTTCAATAATGGCTTCCGGTTCCAGCACCAACTTCCCTTCCTCATCTAGTGGTGGTAGCTCTGTAGATGGTACAATATGTGGTCCGAGCGCCTTCTTAAGGCATGAAACATGGAAGACATTATGTATCTTACTATGCTCCGGTAGCTCTAGCTCATATGCCACTGCCCCTACTCGACGAACTACTCGGTACGGACCATAAAATCATGGTTTCAATTTCTCTACACCCTTCTACTTCAGTGAGGACTGCCTATATGGTCTGTAAACGTAGGAACACTAGATCCCCAGCCTCAAAAGACCTCTCTATCTTGTGCCAATCTGCGTATACCTTCTATTGATTATGTGCCTTCTGAAGATTCTCTCTAAGAGCCTTCAGAATATCCTGGTTCTCCTGTAACCAATCTCGAGCTTTGGGAGCTCGGCTATCTGGTAATACCAAATCTACAAATACATTGATGTTGTACCCATACAAGGCTCAGAAAGGGTTCATTCCTATGCTCATCTGGTAGGTGGTATTGTAGCAATACTCGCCCATGTGTAACCATTTAATCCATGCCTGCTGGTGTCCTATTACATAATTCCACAAGTAGCCTTCTATCCACTTATTGACTATCTTCGTCTTCCCATCTGTCTGTGAGTGGTAGTTAGTGTTAGGGGTCAACTCTGTACCTGATAGTCTGAAGATCTCCTACCAAAAGGTTCTCATGAAGATCTTGTCCATGTCACTGACGATGTTTTTAGGCAACCCATGTAGCCTAAAAATACTAGTATAGAAGATCCGGACCACATCCACTTCCTCGTGCCCCTTGGGCAGGGAAAATAAATGATCATACTTAGTTAACCGATAAACTACAACATAAATGTAGCTATTCCCATGCACCAAGGAAGCCTAGTGATAAATTCCATATATATGCTTTCCCATTTCGTTCGGGAATGGGGAGAGGCTAAAGTAATCATGTTGAGAAAGAAAGCTCGAGATTTGGTTTGCTTTGCCAAACCAGGACACTCTCTCGACATGATTAAAGACATCGTCCTTCATTCCCTTCCATGCAAATATTTACCTCGATGAACCTATATGTTTTTGAAATACACTAGATGTCCAACTAATGGTGTATCATGTATTACACGAAGGATATTCTCCTTCATTTTGGATCCTGAGTACAAGGAAAATCCTATCCTTGTAAAAATGAGATCATCCACTACTCTGTATTGGTTGTCCTGCTTGTCATCCATGATCTCACGGGCAAACTATTTTCTCGAAGTACTCGACAAGTATATGAGCCTTCCAATATGCTGAAATCTCGGACATAGAACTAAGCATAGCAACAAGGTAATGCCTCCTAGATAAAGCGTCAAGAATAATATTATTCTTACCTCTAGTGTACTCTATATAAAAGTCATAGGTTTACACCTTGTTCACTCGTCTTTCTTTGGCGATCGTTGAGCTCTTTACGTCCCAGGAAGAACCTCAAACTATTGTGATTCGTACGAATCACAATTTTCCCGCCTACAAGGTCTTGTCTGAACTTGGTCAAGGCATGCATGATGGCCAACATATCCTTGTTGTAAATTGAATACCCTCTCTCCATGGGTTTCATTTTTGACTCTCGTAGGAGATGGGATGCCTATCTGCATGAGAACTTCCCAAACACCCTCTCATGATGCATCACACTCTAGAAGGAATGGGCGGGAGAAGTCAGTAATGCGAGGACGAGACACGAACTCATCACCTACTTGAGGTGATCGAAAACTGTTGTGTTGCAACTATCCAAGCAAAAACTCCTTTCTTGGTCAAATCGGTCAAAGGAGCAGCCAACCGAGAGAAATTCTTCATGAACCTCTAGTAGTATGTGCACAACCCCACGAATGCTCTTAATTTCTTCAATGTCCTAGGTGGCATCCAATCCATGATTTCTCGTATCTTCCCTCTATCCACCTTCATTGTACCCCCACCAATTACATATCCCAAGTAAATAATTTTGGCCATGCCGAACTCGCACTTAGAGACTTTCGCATATAACAAATTATCTTCTAATATCCCCAATATCTCACCCAAAGTGCGTAATATGGTAGTCCCATGTCTTGTTGTAGACTAAAATATCATCAAAGAAAACCAATACAAACTTCCGCAAGTGGCGGTTGAACACATTATTCATGAAAGACTGGAATGTAGCTGGAGCATTAGACAATCCGAAAGGCGTCACCAAGAATTCAAAGTGACCGTAATGGCATCTGAACATTGTCTTATGCACATCCTACTCCCTGACTTTGATCTCGATGATATCCGAGCAACGCAAATCTATTTTCAAAAATGGATTGCACCATGTAGCTCGGCGTCCAACAACTCATCAATGCGGGTGCAGATACTTGTTATTTATTGTCTTCTTATTTAAGGCCCGATAGTCCATACACATCCACAGGGTCCCATCCTTCTTCTTCACCAAAACCACCGAAGAAGTAAAAGGGATGGAAATCGGTCTAATATGCCCCATATCCATGAGCTCATGTATAGTCTTCTCGATCTCATCCTTAAACCGTTTGGGGTGACGGTAAGGAGAAGTGACCACCGCTCTAACATCCTCAAGCTCAATCACATGCTCAAATCCCCTTTCTGGAGGTATGCCTAGAGGTATGTCACCAAACACTGCACTTTGTTTGTCCAATAGGCCCTATATATCCACAAGGTATTATTGTTGTCCCCCTCTGATTTCTTGGTTGAAACCAAAAAGTGTACTGCCCAATCCACCTTGTCGTGCCTATAGATCCTCTCAATCCTCTTGGCCATAACAACTCGGGGTGACCCCGAAGTTAAGCCCCTCAAGATCACATTCCTCCCTTCGACTTAAACTTCAGCTCCATCATCTGGAAGTTAGTTCAAAATTCACCAAGGGAATGGAGCCACTGTACTCCAAGCACTATGTTGGTCTCTCCAATACCAACAACGTAAAAATAATTGGTAACTATATAGTTACCCATCGTGATGCTCGAATTGGGAAACCTGTCGTGTGCATCTCATAGAATCTCCATTGGCTACAACCACATTGAAGCCCTCAAATTCCTATCTGTAACCCCCACCTCTCAACCAATGAGGCATCAATAAAGTTGTGGGTTTCCCCACTATCAATGAGTACCACCACTCGCTGTCCCTACAAAACTCCCCTAACTCTGAATGCCTTGTACCTCGGGGTACTAGACAATGTGGCAATAGTATCCTAGGGCAAAATCTCACTATCCCGCTCCACACCCGCAGCATATAATGCCTCGCCATCATCATCCTCTAATGGCTATGTGTCCAACTTCTCATCACCATCACTCTCCTCGAAGACCTCTATTGGAAATGAGGTGTCTCAACCTTGTTTGGTTTATTCATTTAATCTTTTCCTACAACCATTTCACATTGTCTAGGCTCTAAAAATAGAAATAGGAGTTGTTAAAAGATTCCCATATGATAGTATATCATGGAAGGACTATTTTTAGAGATATTATGACTGATTTTATGACATCCGTAAGGGTCAAAAATAGGGGAGAATATTGTGGATGTGGAAGCCTATTTTTAGACCGAAATCTTGTTATTTAATGCTATCCACCTCATGAGAGGTTTGGCACATGGTTTTGTAAACCATAGATGGTTTCTTGTATAATCGAAGGTCTATAAATTGAAGGCTTGGAGAAGCAATTGAAGTAGTGAGTTTTAATCCTCCTAGAATTGTTTCTGGTGATACTCCTGTAAGAAACTTGCTCTGCAAGTGTATGTAATCTTGTTATTAGATTTGAAATACATTGAGTGGGCTTTTGGAGTGTGGGGTTTTTTATCCGAAAGGATTTTCCCCACGTATATCTGGTGTTTGTGTTTTGTTATGAATATGTTGCTGATATTTCTGTAACTGTTTTACTATGTTGAAAGTTTTGCATAATATCTCTCCTCAAAGATTAGCGTAGGAAGTTGTTCCACTACTCTTAATTTCCTATCAAGTGGTATCAGAGCCTGATCACCTTTGGTTTTAGTTGTGGGTTGTTGGGTTTTTTGTGCTAATCTGGGTTTGAGTGGGAGCTTGTGTAGAGAATACTTTGTTATCTGGTTGCAAATATTTTTCAAATGGCGAGCACATCTGGGAGGATTGACGTAGAGAATTTTTCTGGCACAAACTTTGAAATGTGGAAGCTAAAGATGGAAGATCTGTTGGTTGATCGAGATCTATGGGATGCGGTGGATGAGAAGGTCTATAGGCCTACGGATCTAGTTTTGGCTGCACAATATGATGTAATGGATAGAAAAGCTAAAGGTCTTATTAGACTATGTCTTGTAGATTCTATCCTGATAAATGTCCATGAAGAATCCACTTCGGAGAAGCTTTGGAAAAAGTTGGGTGAGATATACCAAGCTAAGTCTCTAGTAAATAAGATTTTCTTGAGGAAGAAGTTGTTTTCCTTGAGAATGGAAGAAGGTGGAAAAATATCTAAGCATCTGAAACATTCAATATGTTGGTGACTTAGTTGAGCTCGGTTGGGGTTAAAATGGACGAAGAAGAAAGGTGCCAAATGTTGTTGGTTTATTGCCAGACTCATGGGACAGCCTAGTCATGGCCATTGGGAGCACTTCAGTCACTCTGAAGATGGAGGATGTTGTTGGTTCTCTACTCTCCGAAGAGATGAGAAGGAAGGTCTCTCTGAACGCCAAAGAGGCTTTGAGTGTTCAAGGAAGAACAAAAGAATGAGGAAAAGATGAGAAGAAGCGTGGCCATTCCAAGAATAAGGGGAGATCAAAATCCCCTGGTAAGTCCAAGGCGATATGCTGGAACTGTGGCAAATCTGGACACTTCCGAAGGGAATGCAAAGAAGAAAAGAAAAAGAAAAAGAAGAAGCATGATTCTGATTCTGAGTCTGAAAAAGAAGATGGAGATGCCTTTATTACAGCTTTGGCCACTCGTGCAAGTGATAATGCATGGTTGATAGACTCAGGTGCATCTTTCCACATGACTCCTAACAAAAATTGGTTTAGTAAGTATGAAAACTATGATGGTGGTAAGGTGTATTTGGGTGATAATTCTTTCCTTGAAATTGTTGGTCGTGGTAGTATTCAAGTGAAATTTTCTGATGGTAGAATTAGAAGATTTGATGGTGTCTTGCATATCCCAAGACTAGCAAGAAATTTATTATTTGTTAGCAAGCTAATAGATGCGGGTGTGCATGTACAGTTTTCTGAAGCAGGTGTGAAAATGGTGAGAGGTGCTATGGTGATAGCAAGAGGAAGTAGATTGGGTACATTGTACCAACTTGATGCATGCACGGTTGAGTGCAATAGCACTTCGGATAAAACTAAGCCAATAACTACTTCATTGAAAAAGGAGAGGGTTTCCTCCTCTGTGGATGGTCGTGGCTTCTGGGTACCCAAGGGTGCTCTGTCTACCAAATCAAAATTACCTACAGAGAAGACCATGTTATGGCACCAAAGGCTTGGCCACATTAGAGAGAAGGGTTTAAAAGCCCTGAAAAATAAGAACCTCATTGAGGGGTTGAATGATTGCAATCTGGAGTTTGATTTACTGAACATTGTATTTATGGCAAACAGAACCGCATTCAGTTTTACTCGTCTACTCATAAGTCTTCATGTATCTTGGATCTAATCCATTTGGATGTATTTGGTCCTGTTAAGGTTGCTTCTATTGCTAAATCAGTTTACTATGTTACTTTCATTGATGATTTTAGTAGGAGAACATGGGTATATTTTTTAAAAAGTAAATCTGAAGTTTTTAGTCATTTCAAGGAATTTAAGGCTATGGTTGAAACTTAAACTAGGAAGAAAATTAAGTGTTTGAGATCTGATAATGGCGGTGAGTACTGTTCTATAGACTTTGACAGATTTTGTATAGATTGCAGGATTAAAAGACAAAAGACAACTTCGTATTCTCCGAGTAGAATGGAGTTGTAGAAAGAATGAATAGAACGTTGATGGAGAAGGCTAGGAGCATGCTTATTGGAGCTGGTCTAGAAAAGAGGTTTTGGGTTGAAGCTATTACCACTACTTGCTATTTGATAAATAGATCTCCTACATCAGCGCTTGTTGATAAAATTCCAATGGAGGTATGGTCGGGAAAAAGCCTTCAATTAGACATTTGAGAGTTTTTGGCTATGAGGCATATGCACATGTGCCTAAGGAGAAGAGAACAAAGTTGGATTCTAAGGTTGTCAAATGTATCTTCATCGGATATGGCTATGGTGTGAAAGGATACAAGCTTTGGGATCCTGTTGCACAAAAAAAGTTAATATACTCTAGAAGTGTTATTTTTAGAGAGATTAAATCTTTCCTTGTTAATTTTCAGCCATAACAACATAAAGAAAATGAACAAAAAAAGGATGTGGTTCAACTTCCTTCTACACCTGAGAAAGTTGAATCGAGACCCCAAAATAGACAAGAAGTTGAGGAGAGCTCACCAAGCTCTGAATCTTTAGAAGAGGAAGAAGAAGAGGAAGAAGTGGAAGAATCTCCACCTCAGCTTGTTTGAAAGTCTACAAGGCAAAGGCAACCACCTGAAAGGTATGGGTATTCTCCTGATGATTGGAAGTGTATATTTGCTTTGAGTACTAACATTGATGAACCGAGATCTGTACAAGAGGCTTTGGGTATGAATGATGCAAAGTCCTAGAAAATAGCCATGGATGAAGAGATGGCAGCCCTTAAAAAGAATGATACATGGGACCTTGTACCATTTCCTGAAGGTCGAAACCTTGTTGGATGTAAATGGGTGTTTAAGAAAAAGATTGGTTCAGATGGAAATGTTGAAAAGTATAAAGCACGGTTGGTTACGAAGGGTTACTCTCAAGTTGAGGGTATTGATTATGGTGAGATATTCTCTCCTGTTGCTAAAATGACATCCATTCGGTTGTAGCAGAGCTTATGACCTAGAGGTTGAACAAATGGATGTGAAAACTGCTTTCCTTCATGGTGATTTGGAGGAAGAAATCTATATGACACAACCAGAGCACTACATGGTGAAAGGTAAAAGCAATATGGTTTGTAAGTTAAAGAAATCCCTATATGGCCTTAAACAAAGTCCTAGGATGTGGTACCAGAAGTTTGATTCATATGTGTTGAGTTTGGGGTTTGTGCGGTCTAAATCTGATCACTGTGTATATTTTAAATTTGATGGTGATTGTTTCCTGGTAATTACTTTATATGTTGATGACATGTTGTTTATTGGGAAAGGAAAAGATTTGATTGCAAAATTAAATCTTAGGTCTCTGCAAAATTTGAAATGAAAGATCTTGGTGCAGCAAAACACATACTTGGGATGGAGATTAAAAGAGATCGTGAGAACAGAAAGCTATGGCTTGGCCAGAGTAAGTATGTTTGTTCTGTTTTGCAAAGGTTCAACATGCAGGATTGTAAACCACTTTGTGTTCCTGTTACTTTGGGAATGAAGCTCTCCATTTCACAATGTCCATCATCCCCATCGGAGATGGAAGAAATGAGCAGAGTGCCTTACCAGAGTGCAGTTGGAAGCTTAATGTATGCTATGGTCTGTACAAGACCAGACATTGCCCAAGCAGTGGGAGTTCTTTCTTGTTTTATGTCTAATCCTGGAAGAGTGCATTGGGATGCAGTTAAGAGGGTCTTCAGATATTTGTGGGGTACATCAGAGTACTCTATATGTTTTCATGGAAGAGGAGATCAACATTCCCTACGTATTCATGGTTTTGTGGATTCAGATTGGGTGGTGATGTCGATAGCAGAAGATCCACCAGTGCATATGTGTTTACTCTTAATGGTGGTGCAATTAGTTGGATGAGCAAGCGATAGGTTGTGGTCGCTTTGTCCACTACTGAGGTAGAGTACATGGTAGCTACTCATGCCTGTAAAGAAGCCATTTGGCTAAAGCGTTTGTGTTCAGATATTGGATTAAAACAGGGTGCAATTACAATATATTGTGACAGTCAGAGCGCAATCTGCCTTGCGAAGAACCCGAATTTTCATGCCAAGACCAAACACATTGATGTTCAGTATCACTTCGTGAGAGATATGGTCGAGGATGGAAGGGTGAAGCTGGAAAAGGTAGAGACAGTTGTGAATGTTGTAGATGCATTAACTAAGCCCGTGAGCACAACAAAATTCAGGTGGTGTTCCGAGTCTATGGGCCTCTCGGCCCCTAGAAGTTGATCCATGATGGTATCTTTCCCTTGGCCCTTGCAAGGTATTCAACAAGTGGGAGATTGTTGGAAATGAGGTGTCTCAACCTTGTTTGGTTTATTCATTTAAGATTTTCCTACAACTGTTTCACATTGTCTAGGCTCTAAAAATAGAAATAGGAGTTGTCAAAAGATTCCCATATGATAGTATATCATGGAAGGACTATTTTTAGAGATATTATGATAGATTTTATGACATCTGTGAGTGTCAAAAATAGGGGAGAATATTGTGGATGTGGGAGCCTAATTTTAGACCGAAATCTTGTTGTTTAATGTTATCCACCTCATGAGAGGTTTGGCACATGGTTTTGTAAACCATAGTTTTTCGCATACAAAATTTTGTTCCGAATAGAGTTATTTCTATCTTTTCATTCTCTTGAGAAGCAGATAAGGGTTAGGGCTAGGAGGAATACCCGTTGAGTGTTGGGAAGGTGTGTGCGTACCGTAGAGAGATCAGACCGATTGTGAAGAGCTCCTTTATGTCTGGGAAGGACTACCTGTAAATAAGAATGCAAGACCACTAGATTTTCATTAAACAATAAGTGAGGGAACTGCCTTGGGCCCAAGAAATATTAGACTTCCTTTTGAAGGTGGTCATTTCCCTTTTAATACAAATTAATGCAAATGATAATAAAGAAGCTATTGCGAAATCACGATTTAGGTACCTTGTTAATAAAAGCAATAGAGACTAAACTACCAATAATAAAATGTCATGTTATTTGTTTGGTCACTGGTTATTGATACGTTCAGATCAAGTTACAAGGATAGACAAGGCTGGATATGAGATTGTTTGGAGGTAAATAGGTGAAAGGTTAGTTTTGGTATAAGTCACAGTGACCGATGCCGGTCACTAGATAACCGACCATGGTTATAAAACCGGTACTGGTAGGGGATAACCGATATCGGTAGGGGCAGTGATTTAGGGTTTTTAAATGGAGGTTGGTTATAAGGTGGTTATGGGGTTTAGAAGGTTGGTAGATGGTTGAGGGGAGTAGTAGGGTGATAGAGAAGACTCAGAGAGTGAGAAAGTTGTCTTTGGGGAAATATAGAGATGGATGAATGAAGGTTAGGTGCAGGGTGCTGCCGGGTGGTAGATCCAGGAGTGAGCTTATAATCACTATGAATCAAAAGTTCACAAAGTAGTGTCTAGAAGCATACAAGGTAATAAAAGAGACTACTTACTAGTTTCTGATGTGGATGTAGGTCCAAGGAATGCAGTGGCGAAGGCAAGGCTCAGTTGGGATGATCCGAAAATCGGAAGTGAGCTGATGAAGCTATCCTCCGACTCTCCCAATGTTTGGATGAGTGTGACCGTGATCTAGTTGCTCAGTTACAGTCTTGGGCTCAATACCCTCTTTGCAACCTCTTCTCTCTCTCTCACTTGTCTCCCTCTTGCAAAATGAATTCGGATCCTTTTGTTTTGGTTGGGGGAGGTCATTTATAGGGAACCGATGGTGGTTACCTAACCGACGCCTTGGTCACGTAGGGACCGATGTTGGTTAGGTCAAAGTTGGCTATTTTTAGTAAAATAGCCAACTTTCCCTCCTTTTCTCCCGAGGGGTCAGTTGTGGGCTTGGTCAAGTCATTATTAGGTTCATTTTGGTGCGGGTGAGGGGTGATGAGTCATGGGTGTGGGTCTGGACCAAGTTATAGGTCTTAATTAGGTTAGTTTAGGGTTAGGGCTAGGTCATGGTGAGGTGGCGAGGTGAGGTGGCAAGGTTGGAGATGTGGATTTATTAATTATAAGGTAATTAATAAATAATTAAGTGTGTAAGGTTTAGGTGGTGAGGTAGGGTTAGGTTGCGAGATGAGATGCGAGGCACGGGCATCGTAAGACCCAAATTTGGTGTCTACACATAGATGGTTTCTTGTATAACCGAAGGTCTATAAATTGAAGGCTTGGAGAAGTAATTATAGTAGTGAGTTTTAATCCTCCTAGAATTGTTTCTGTGATACTCTGTAAGAAACTTGCTCTGCAAGTGTATGTAATCTTGTTATTAGATTTGAAATACATTGAGTGGGCTTTTTTTTTTTGGAGTGTGGGGTTTTTTTATCCAAAGGATTTTCCCCACGTATATTTGGTGTTTGTGTTTTGTTATGAATATGTTGCTTGATATTTCAGAATCGTTTTACTATGTTGAAAGTTTTGCATAATATCTCTCCTCAAATATTAGCGTAGGAAGTTGTTCCACTACTTTTAATTTCCTATAAACCTCATGTACTAGGCCCTCCCTCTACCCTTACAATCATGTCCTCGGGACCCAAGGTGCGCAAAAATCGAAACATAGTTTATTTTTCCTCAATTCCTCACCGTCCCCGACTAGCTCTTAATGGTCTCCGTGTCAGTATCCTTCCTAGGTGGAGGTACCTTCACCAAGCGGACCCCGGTTCTTGTAGGGAAACCCTTAGGCTACACTCAAGGTGGAAACCTCAACTTAGGAGTGGATAACTCCAGGTCACGAGCTCTCCTAATATCCTCATGCAACGAAGAAGGCTCAAATGCCCTCAAAAATCTAGCGAGAGTGTTTTGTCAAACCTGCTATGAATAGGGAAATCAACCTCATCTCTGTAATATCAGGTACCATGACCGATAGTCTCTGAAAATCGGTGATATACTGATCCACGGAACCATCGCCTCGATGATTCAACTCTCTAAAATACTTGTCGGGGTCCCTTTTATCAAATCTTCTCACTAGCCTCTTTGTTTGTGAAGTCCACATAGGTCATGATGTATAGGTGTCCCTGTGTAATCAACCCATGATGCCACCAATCATGAGTGTCTCCCTCCGGATGTAAGATTGTAAAATTAATTGCATCTTCCCCGCATAGGATTCAAATCAAAGTATGTCTTCAACTTCGCACCCAATAATGTGCGTACACTTCTTAAAGCCATTGAAATGTGGAAATGTAAATCTATCCCAACCTCCTTTGTATCTCCGGTACTGTGCACAGTAATCTCTCCTAGGCATGCTATCAATCTTCATTTTATAATATTCTTAGAATGGCATGTTGTCACAAAATCCATCACTTAAAGTCTCGGTAGCTTTCCCAACAAGTCTCCTCATCTAAAACCTCCCATGGTTGTCATACCTGTGAAACTTTCTGGATCCTTCCGAATGAAGGTTCGTGAGACCACTGAGGCCTGATAGAAGAATGGGGGACCGCTGTCCCGAATGTCCACCCTCACCTCTTTTACCATATTGTCCCATGTTTCTATTTTCTCCTCTTTCCACATGAGTATCAGACTTGTCCTGTGCTAATCTCCCAGTGAGTTGGCTCAAATAGAGATTGGTAGTCTCCTGCTGCTTTACCATGTTGGTGAACAATTGTTTCATCGCCTCTAGACCTATATCCTCACTTTGTCTCTCGTCCCGCATCTTTCAATCCCAATAGGCTAGAGAAATAGCTGTTCTGATACCACTGAAATATCCCTTGTGGGATATTTCTTAAAAATGCACAAAATATATGAAAAATGCAACAAAGTAAAATACTTATTTATGAAGATTTTTACAGTAAGGACAACGAACTAAATAAAATCTATATCTCCCTAAATATTCATATGAATTACTTGAAAACTTGAAGAGAGCTTGATATTATTATAAAGGACATAATAACACTATTTTTGGAGTTTTACATAAATTAAAATGCTGCCAGAAAAAAAGCACAACGTGCCCTAGACATTAGAAACTTCATAGGCTTGTAACTCTCTAAATACTCGAAGGAAATTAAGGGTATCTCGGAAATACATTAACAGATACAAGAAATAATATTTCCACCTTCAAATTGGATGATGGTCAAGTGGAAAACCCCCAAATAAAGGCTGCAAGTCGCCACACTTGGAAGAGGGGTCGGTAAATGATGGAGGCACCTCCAACAAGCTGCCACGCTCTGCCCAAATGGTTGTCATGAATCTGATCCGAAGCCCACTAATTATCTTCCTCAAATGCCTTGAAAATTTCTCAAAACCCTTCCTCTCGAACCCTATGGAAATATCTCTATAGCACGGCCCAGGAAGCAGCTCCAAAATGACAGACTAGGGTAGATCTCTCACTACCGAAGAATGCCCTGCTAGCTAGAGACAGGTCTCTCACCACCGAAGCTAGGGTCCCTATGGGATTTGACTCCACAAGATGTAGAAATGCAACAACAATAGCTGCACGAGAAGAGGCTAAAAATATGTGACAAAAAGTGCCTTTTCTTCCTTCCCTGTCTCCTTATATACTTTTCATTGGCAAACGAACCCCCCATAACCCTAGGCGCATTTTATTCCATGGAGGGGCCACTAACATGAAAGTAACTATAGTTACTTTCTTCCTTTTTGAGCCGCCACATCCAAAAGTGACCCCCAAACACCAAACTAGGATATTAAAACCAAGGGGCCCCTTCCCAAAATCTTCTCAAGTCCACACCCCCACAGGTCTCGACCATGTTTTGGACCCGACTTGGCCCTTGGGCCATTTTGCGTAGGAAAAATGGGACATCACAGAAAGGGGACATTACATGAACTCTATTTAACTCATGGTGCCCACATGGAAACAAATCTTGGAAGTCATGTAGTAGCTCAATTATCTTTGATGCCTCTTATTCTGTTCTCAAGTAATCTCTAATGATAGCTTCTTTTGCTCTCGCCTCTATACCAATATTGAATTTCTTCATTTTCAAGGGTTCATGGTAAGTGCGCACTTGCTCATCTGCACTCTCCAAGACTTTGCACATACCTTCCATATGATTAGCATCCAAGTTTTTGGCTTCCTCATCATCTATCAGGTACACCAACTTTCCCTTTTACTTTTCTAGGCGACACGCTCAAATTCTACCTCTTCCGTTTCTCCTTCCTCAAAGCGCACCTCCAATCCATGTTTCCTTAGAAAATATAGGATTCGGTCTTCATCCATATCATAATATCCCAGAGTAAGGCGCTTGACTACCTGCAACACCTCATTCACCAATGGCTTAGGACTTAGATACTCAAAAGTTTGAATAATATCTGTTGTCAACTCTTGCCAATTTCTCATCTGACGACGTAGCTCCAAATGGATATACCATGCACACACACAACCCTACAAGGTGGAATAGAACTTATGCACCCATAGTGAGGGAGGTAAGGCTTATGGGAATACCATCTAGGCTCTCTCACATTCTTGGACGTGAAATGAGGTAAATTCCTTCCCATCATATTCAGATATTTTAAAGGGTGCATTTCTCTAGAGGAACATAATAGAGAACGTGATCCTCACTTCATGCCATTCTATAATATTGTTTCGATGAGTTGCCCACCAACGTGTTGTTTTTACACGTAAGATATAAATTAGCATATTTCTCTTTTCTACTAGACATGTCCACCGGATCTCCATCGCGCACGAAATACATCAAGTTTACCTTCCCGGTGTAACTTGGTAACTACCTTCCTCTCAAGTTCCTAACCGAGCGTGCTCTGGAAAATTGAGTTACAATGCCCTTTAATTGTCTTCCAACCAACTCATAAGTCCCATGCACCCAATTATCACATGCAACACTAGTCATATCAATTAAGGACTAAGAATCTTCCCACTGAATAACTCCTTCTCTTGATGGGTGAATAGCCTTGGGGTCTCTGATGGTGTGCACATAGATTCTATCTAGGTCCTCTTCTCCTAAAGGTTCTACATAAGGCGTAGACCTCCCATCAGTTAATGGAATAATAACGTGTCCCTCTTTGTTCACAAAACTTATATATCCCTTGTTAAAGTGCAAGTCAACATTATTCACATAACACCAAGGGCGTCCAAGTAATGCTGGGAAGTTATCTACCTCAAAGCAAGCTTGCCAAGACTTCAAATTCACTAGTAAACTTAGCCCCTTGAATGGTTATGAAAGCATCCCTCAAGACTCCGATGGGCATAGCCTTTTTCTTGTTCGCCATATACAACACATTTGAAGAGGGCTACAATGGAGGTCTCCCCATCTGATTCCATGCATCCAAAGTAAGGACATTGACCTCTACACCCATGTCAATTAGTATGTTACTTAGGAGCCATCCATCAACAATCGTATTCAACATAATTTCCTTGTCATAATCAAGAATGTGAGGGGGCATATTAGCATGTAAGACTTGCATCTCACGCTCATCTCCCACGTGTGGTACCTTTTCTCTTAACCACTCTCCTAATAGAGGGATAAAAAAATTTGGCACAACATCTTACACACTTCTCTGACCTCATCCATGTCCTTCTGAGGGACCTCAGCATTCTTTTCCTATCCCAACTTTCGTGAATGCTCTTTCAAACAATGAATCTACCCTTGTAGGTCTTGGTAGACATCTTTCTAATGAGTTGGATCAGGATATTTCCCATATAATGCCTCTTCTCTTGTAATGAGATGCATTTTCTTCAGCATTTCCTTGGTGTGTGCAGCCTCACTCGTGTAGTCACCAAGATAGGTTCTAATTTAGGGTTATGTGCTACCCTAGGCATCCACTATGGATCAGCTTGCTTCACACTCACCATCCCCATGCCTTTTCCTTCCTCTGGTTCTGGCTCATGTGCTCATACAACTCAGGGCACTCCTCATACTTATGATTCTTCCTGCACCATGAGCACTGTAGAAAATCTAGACACTCATGCTTGTAGTGTTCAGTAGATCCACAATTGTAACAAGTTCCACAGAAAATTCACTCCTACCTCCTTAACCACCATGACCTTTGAATCCTATACGAAAAACTATTCCTCGATTGCCTACATCTCTATGCCCTTCATACTGACAACCTTCATTCTTATAACTACTTCCAATATTGGTTTGATGCACACCAATATCAATGGTATCATGGATTTGGTCTATCAATCGGCAGTCCTTTGTATCGTGAAAAGTGGATGTACAAATCTTACAATAAGAAGACACATTCTTACAGAGTACACATTGTAACAAAGGGCATCTACTTGGATCATGATCCCCGTGACAAATTTCACAATCTAATGACATGACGTGCATTGACCTTCGAGGGAAACTATCCTTTGTGTGTCCTTCCACTTCACAATTTGTGCACCAAATTCCACTGCATGTTTCATGAGCTGAATTCACAACAAAAATTCAAGCTGCTTTGCCATGACAACAATATGTGCTTCTAAAAATGGGCTTACCCAGTGTTAATACTTCCGACAGCCTTAGTGCGCAGAGAAACCTCCAAGGCCTCGCGTGGATCTCGTGAAAGTCTTATGGGAGAGCACTTGTCTGAAAGGCATTATCAATCCTCTAACAAACCACTAAGCATGCTGCGAGGGATGGATATCGTAAGAGAGCTTTGACAAGAGTGTTTTAAAGCATGCATCATACTCCCCGCAAACTCTTTGCTATACCATGTTGAATCTTCTTGAGTGCGTTGATGCTCTTCTGCTCAAATTCAGGAATGTGGAATTCCGCCAAAAAGGCATCACGTAGCATGGTATAATCCACCATCGTCTGATGTGGGTCATACTTTTGGTACCAACTATGCGCGCCCTTGTAACGTGGTTTCAAATTGACTTTCCTTCCACTCCTGGGCAATGATACCCTTAGCGCACCATAGCAACTCATACTTGTGTACATGTTCTCACAAAGCATCCTCAACACCTTTGTAATAAGGTAAGTGCAAAGACATCTCATAAAACACTTGCTGAGGTGGTTGAGGTCCTTGTCCACCAGATCTAGGACCCTAATTTCCACCTGTGTTTCCTCCACCACTAGCTCCTAGTCCTCTGGATCCAATAGATCCTCCTCCTATATCAAGAAAAGGTCTTGAAGTAGTTCAAAAATGTGCTCCCACTATTGTGTTGAACTACATGCCAACATTGTGTGACGTTGAACCACTTCTAGTAGTGATACCAAAACTCTATGTACTCACACCTTTCCAAATGATCTACCCGACAGATTCCTCCAAACACCAGAATGTTTACGCGATCATAGATGGATGTAATGTAAAATGATATCTATCTGATGTTGTTTGCTTACCAATGCCAACTAAATTAGAAATACTTGTCTCAGAAATTAGGAAACTAAGCGTAAGGGTTTGGTCGCATGGTGGGTTTAGATGCATGCCTACGATTCTTCTCCTTCCTTCATACGATGAGATATCATCGTAACTCGAGGGGTTCCTCTCCCGTGCTTACCAAGATGAGGTAGCACAGACTACTCAGTTCCACATCCTCCACGTGAACCTCAAATCCTTCCCACAACGTTTGCCTCCATAATTCCATCGATCCTGCAACTTCACGTTGTCTTGTCAATTCCCTCTCCCATGCTTCATTATACTTGAGTCATATCTCCTCTCTCTCCACTTTTGTCGTAGGATCTGCCATCTTGCACCACACCAGCTTCCATGCCCCACGCCTAGTGGGAATTTAGCTAGCCATAGGAAATGCTTCCAAACTCAAAGTGATGATCATGATCTTGATGGCTAAGCGATAACGCATACGAAAGATCGTCTTGGATCTCACAAGAAATCGAACTCAAGCAACCTCTCGGGGCAAAAATACGTAGAAATTACATACTCCAACGTATAGCTAGTCAACACACCACTACACTAATGATCAACAACACGAGCCCAAGTCAAATCAGCATCACGGCCGATAATCTTCTTAGGTCCGAACATGAGGTCGATAATACCAACTCTCCTCAATGTATACGCCGATAACCATTGATACAGGTTCTACTATAAAACAACAAAATAACGTCTCATAAATCTCATGACACAAATGCTCCTCCACCCATTTACGTGCATCAAACTTAGGTCAAATGTTGAATCGTTGTGCAAATTCATCCTTCGTGTTCTTAAGCCAAGTCTTGACACTATCCAAGGTCAAGTGTTATGTCATCACACACCATTCTTACAACAGCTTCAAAAGAGGTCCCAAAATCAATGGAACCAAAATGTAGTCACCTTTCCCTACTCCCTTAAAACCCCAAATGTGCCAACATATCACCCAGCCTTCATTAGGAACTCACCCGAGACGTAAGTGCACTCCGAGCCCCTCCTTTATGTGAGATTTGTAAGAATACTTCACCATTAATGGAGGAATACATGTAGACACATAAATACCTGCATTCATTTTAGCACAAAAGTAAAGACACTAGAACAAGCACAGATTCACCATGAAAATAATATAAGCATTATTAACATGAAGAAGGAATCATATCTCGAACCATAGGAAAAATGAAGAATATTAGGGTTTGACCACTGTAAACATAGATATACATAACAACCCATCATATTCATTGATTCACAACTATTTACAGATATCCAGTTACATCAAAAGGGTCATAGTACACCAAATACATTATGAAATAACACCCTAGCTCTTCAAACCGACTCTACTCAAAGAGTTCTATCTATGCACCAAAAATACCCTATGACTTACAACCCACATCTTCTTCCTCCCGCATCACCTCTCATTCCTACATATGTTTCCATTTATCCTTACACATACGTACCTATGCTTACTCACCTACACCCCTTGTTTTGGACCCAAACACCTTCTTAAATAGAATCGGGATCTCTCCTCTGCCACCTCAAATTCACTCATGGGTAGGCCGTATGGCAGATGGAATCGTGCTCCTCCATAATCAAGTGCATGCCTGCACTACCGCCAAAACCCCGATTAACCTCCACTAATCGTAATGGTTACATCCTGGAGTATTCCTTTCTGGAATATTCTTTCCTTGAGATGAAAGACTCCAAGTTATAACCTTATCCATTCATCACGCATGCCCACCTCCTCACATGTTTTCCATGCAACACCATATTCCATAATGCGGTTAAGTCCCAGAATCCTCTTTTTGCTTCGCACGTCAACCTCCGCGCTCTCCATGTTTACTCAAGTCCTTCTCTCAAACTTAACTGCTCAAACTATTCATGTGCACTTAGTTCTTCTTCCGTGCTTTTCTCCACATGCCTTCTTCCTACCTTTCCTTCTGTGCACACTCATCCTCTACTCCGGGACTTAGTCATTTTAAGGCTCAACAAATATTCCAGGGAATAATAACACTTCCCGGATCTCATACAAGTATACAAATCATAAATAGCATTGCACAATGTTAATATTTTCTCAATGCCCGAAAGATGGGAGTTTCGAAACATGCTAACGATCTTGCACAAAAATATGCAACCCGGTCAGCACTCACAAAATTGTAAGTTGGACCCCATGGCCCAATGGAAGGAATATTCAAGCACTATCGGAAAGTGGGTATATTCGATCATACAACAATCTATCATGTGAAGATGTTTAATGTTACCGCATCCCCACCCCCGGTACAAAATAATAAAGACACATGGCAAGCCAACGAGTGCTCGGGAGAATGTTGCATGTAATAAATTCTATTATCATTTCAATCATGCATGGTGTTCCTTGTTCCACAAAACATGAGAAAAAGATACATGACATATAAATCAATAAATAAAGGCCCTAATGACTCGAAATATATATAGAGAAAGAATGGAAAAGGTCAGTGGTGTTTACACCATTAATGCAGCCACGAGGGCATTTATATAATTCAAATAGGGAATGTAGATTCAAATTATCAAATTGAGTAATCTCTCTAACATGTCCCAGGGAGACTTTCAAAGTAAAATTACAGGTGAAATATTTGAGCAAGCTACAAAACATTTTCTTCACATCTGGATAGAGGAGTTGAGAGTACAAAACAAGTAAGTGCATATGTCCTGATAATTCTTTGATTCATGTGTATGTTTTAAAAAAATTTCTAAAAAGGGTTCAACATTTCATTTGTGCTTTCTCGGTTATTGAATCCTTTATAAAAGGGAAAGATGAATATTATCCCAAATCCCACATCAACGACTTCTTATGTAACATCCTACTTTGATTCAATAATGGATACCAATTTATATGGGGAAGATTTAACGAGTTCAATTTGAGACTAAATGCCCCAAATAGGAACAACACGATGATTTTAATTTATGAGAGTGGTCTTGCTTTAGGTACTTATTTTCCCCCTTTGGCATTATACCCTGAATTGGTCCGGACACGTGCACTCGGAATTATAATCATGCATCCTAGGAGGTTAGGGACAAAGTGGTGCATTGGTGTTATCTCTGCAGTTGCATCAATTGATAAAATGTTAGGGCTCCCAAATTTAAACCATGTGGCCAACATCAGTGTCAAAGAAGGGGAAGAATATTGGGGCCAAAATTCTGGTGACTTGTTGAAAATTGTAAATGAGCAGTGGTTGTTAAAACCTAAGGCATCACTCACCAGATTCCCAAAGAAGGTAGCTCGAACAGAATTCAAAGAGGAATTTGGGGATTGTATAACTTTACTAAACCCCTGGTTGGAAATGAATCTACCTGTTCTTCCAAGAATGGATGTGCATGTTTATATTACTCATATTGTCACCACAAGCTCCCATCCATTGGGGGGCTTAATCAGTGATTCCATCCATGACCAGATGATGCAAGTAGGTGTTGTAGCCAAGGGAGAATCAACTGATGTCCTAGTATTTTACATGACCTCTTACTTGGTGTATAATATAGCATCCCACAGACCATTCCCAGGGTTAAGGTGTGAAAAGGATCCCAACATTCACAATAATATATGATGTATATCCCCAACTAAATTTATCAAATTATGGAGCACAATTTAGGAGAGTAATTGATGCCTTCTTTGCTCTAGTAATATGTTTGTTTTTCCCTACATGGAAATATGAGAGAATGACCCCTAAAGGCAAGTGAAGCATAACAGGATGGGGATGTTACTTCATCCAGTTCCCAAATTTCTCTTACATCAGGGTGAGTGGTTTCACTGGAGCCCCATTTCTACTACCTAGGCATATGGATGACAAGTGGGTGTTATTGAAATTGATCAAACAAATTTTATATGTTTATAGAATTTTGGCAGGAAAGGACAAGCCCAACATTAAGTTTCTAGTCACCGTTGGTAGATACGCATGCCCAAATTTGATCAAGGAAAAATTGGTTGAAGTAGAGATGAAAATTTACACTATGGAATAATTTTCTCCAAGGGGCAATTATGATATCAAGTGGCTACTACACCAAGTAGGAGGATCCTCCCTAGACCACGAGTATCATTATGAAGATTATTGGATGGATTTCAAAGGAGAGGAGGATGTTTTGGTTAAGAGATCAATCTAAAATGTCTTTAACCCAAATCATTAACTATAAGATAACAATTTTCCTAAAAGGGATTGTGGATAATAAGGATGTATGTCATAAAGACAAGTTTTTATGAAGAGAAACCGTGATGAGATATTAACATAGATTATAAAGTTATGTCCATAACATGAAGTGTGAACACATAACCATATGATAGGGATTTAATTTAAAGAATGAAATCTAATCCATAATAGGAATCAACAAATGATGATAAATTATAACACTAGAAGAATGTGTTACATGAACTATGAATTCCTTGATGACGTATTTTAGAAATTACGATCAAGCCATAAATATAAAAATACCATTTATAACTTTTATGAAGATATTACAAGCTAAGCAAGGATGATGAACACTTGTGGACATGTACGCGAAATTATAATTTTTAAAACCTATATTATTTATGAAAAGGATAATAATTGTAACTATGTTTGTTTGTTGGTTTTAACTACACGTGAAGTATTACTGAAATTTGTAACACATAAAACTTAGATACTAGTATTCAAACTATTTACATGAAAGTATAGCTCTTTTCATCACAGAAAATTTTAAGACCTCCCCCACGCCAAAAAAAAAAATCGTAGAAATTTGTTAGTGAATATGTGAAAATACTAGAAAATAACAGGATAACGACATCATAACTAGAAAATAATGCTTGAGATGCAAATATTGATAATCAGTACCATCAAAGCATGAAAATGTAGGCATTATGAAATCCTTAGGAAATGTTGAATTATGAATCTTTTTTGGAATAGGATTGTTATGTAAGGAATTATCATCTATAGAAGCATAATAGGCCTTTCTTTCAAGAGCGAGATATTGGACTTGAGATTTTAATTGGCCAACAACATACATAAGTGATAATATGCCATGTGAAGGAATGGTGGAAGATGTGAAGGAGGTGTTGAGTGGTTGAAGCTTGCCATTATGAGTGATTATAGGGATATCAATAGAAGAAGAGGAAGATACGATGCTAACGACACACTAGATGTAGGTGCTAAAGAAGTAATAGGTGGCAAAGAACATGGAGTTTCGATAGAAGCAATAGGAATAACATTGGAAGATTTATTAGGAGATGAAGTAATAGAAGGATTCAAATCAACATGCATGTTACTAGATATAATCTCAGAAGAAGATGAAAGTAGAGTAGAGAATTCACATTCAACAACATGCAAAGAAGTAGAATCATTACTAGTATGTGTATCATCAATATCAGACAAATATTCGATTCAAGGATTTCATTAAGCATATCATCAACATATAATGAAGTAGGAGGAGAGCTAGTATGATATGTATCATTACAATCATTGGAGACATTTTCAGAAATGAAAGAAGTATGAGATGCAATTGACTACTATTAGAAACAACATCATGCACATATATATTTTCATCATGTTTTTTATCTGAAGTATCATCATCAAGACTAAGCATAAAATGGATAATAACATCATCTAGAGTCTCAACAGAAATAGAAGAGGGTGGAGTATGGCTTACTGCATAGCAAGGTCTACAACCTGAAAATCTTGCGGGATCAGAAACAATGCTAACAATAGAATGATCAAAGCTAGTAGGAACATTGCATTCATTAGCCAACAATTGCCTTTGAGTATCATCTAAAAGAACAATATTGTGATAGAGAGTGCTAAGTTCAGCTATAGTTTCTTCATCATAAATAGGGTTAACACTCACATGAGGCATGGATTTCTAAGGAGAAGAGCTATTCTTAGCCATTAGGGTTTTAGTGGATCCTAGGGAAATGATTTCTAAGCTACGGGTTCACCAAAATGATTCAATAAAATATTAATTTATTTTATTAAAATCTGAAAGCAATGACTACTACAATTGATATACAATGAAATACATATGTTGGGAAATTTATTTATGAAAGCAAATACAAGAGATAGGGCACTTACCTTGATTTCTCTTATCTTGAAGTGTGTCTGGACTAGAGAATGTGATATAATAGAAACACAAATTGTCACAATTAAGCTCGAAAAATGCTTGAAACTTCTAGATGCGGGTGCTTGGATAGGAGCAGGGATCCTGCGGGTGCCCTAGACCTTTGATGAGTTTTGTAGGCTGCAAAAACTTTTGATTTAGTTTTGACATTGTCTCTAGGGTTTTGCACTTGTTCACCATCGACCGGTTGAAAGTTACACTTTGATTGTGGGAGTTCCTATGAATCTACAACACAAATATCCTCTTGCAAAACCCTAAAAAGACATCAATCCTAAAAATAAAGACGTAAAATGAGGGGTCGACTATCCTTAATCGCTAACTAGTGAACTTATGACTAAGCATTGCACTACATCTCAGACCCAATATAGTTCTATGTGATTATGTGTGCAATAGTGCTCTTAGGTTGCCTTTGCACCGATGATGGCAAGATAATAGATGATAACTAGATAGAATGTAAATGTTTGGGATGGAAAATGAACTTCCCATTCCTATACAAAGGTGTGTATGTAGAGTAATGAGCCCAAAATGCAGTCCCTTTTATATGTAGATAGATAGCCCTTGATAGAAATTGTCCACCCTTATTATGGTATGTATGTTATGTTTATATAGGGATTTCTTGCTTGAATTTCAACACTAATGACCCGACATGTCAAGTTGTACCTCGGGATATGAGTGGGAACACCAAAAATACCCACCTCTAGTGTCAAAAATAAGATAAAAAATAAAGAGGACATGGACATGAGCACCTATGTGCTAGTGTCTAGTCTTGGGTGCTAGTGTCCAAAGACAACTGATGACAAATGTGCAAAGACTAAGAGACAAGGATCCCTATGACCTAACTAGAACTAGGTGTATGAGCAACACATGTGAAAGATAAAAGAAATAGAAACAAACAATACAAGTGGATGGACTAGGGAAGTGATTCATTAGTGAATACTTTTCTTATGTAAGATCCATATATAAAACAACATACTTGGTGGTATAGTAAATAGTAGTAAGTGCGTGATTTTTTTACATACGGGTAAAAGTGTAAGCCAACAAGGTGCTATTGGAGGTATCCTACCTTTAGACCAATAGAGAAATGCTCCTTGCATTATTTCTCATGTTCCACCTACTTTTCTCTCTATGGAGGACATCCCAAGAGGAAGAGGGCATCATTAGAGCCTTTTTCACCGATAGTGGATAACAACAAAGTTGAAAGGTCTCTATTGCACTATCAATGTTCTCCTTAACTTGGTGGTTGGTGTTCTCCTCCTCTATGTTGGGAAAGGTGGGATCCTCCACCCAACACAACCAATTTTGTTGTATGGTTCTAGCTATTTCACCTTTGCGAGCACGTGTTCATGGTTAGGAGAAACCTATATATGCGAATCGAGATGGGAGTATTGCCAATACTAGTTAGGACCATGTTCCCGAGGGGAAATACCTTTCAAATGGTGGTTAGGAAAGCTAGATGATAAGGATCCACCTTTTTTTGGTTTGCTTTTTATGGTTTCCTAGTTTTTATGTAATGTTTTCTACGGTCGGTTTGTGCTATTTTTTTGTTGATTTTATATCCCATGCCTTTACTTGGCCTAACATGGTATTGACATGGTATGCTCTCATAGAACATACTTTTTAATGGATAGTGTGTAATATTTTTATAAGTAATGCAAATCTATTTCTTAATTAAAAAATCTTGAGATGCATTATTTAATGACCCCGATTGGGGTTTCTTATAAGGAGGTTTAATTTTCATGGTTTTTTAATACCAATGTTTATTTAGCATGTTAGTCATATGATCCTTTATCAATTGTAATCTATTTGAGCACATTTTGTGATTGTTATTTTCTCAACAAAGTGTTATTTATTTTTCAACATATCAATATAACAATAAACATATTTGTATAATTAGTTAAAATTTAATTTATTTATTTTAATGTGATGTAAACCATAACTTAATAATTATTTTGATTTTATTTCCATCCTATCCAATTTTGTTAACAAGTTTTCTAAGTAAAGGTATAATTATTCTAAAAAAAAAAATTATTTAAAATTGTAATCAATAAATATACTCATCTATAGGTAGATATGTGGTACATTTGACATTTTGTGAGGCTATATGGTAGTTTTTTTGTGTAGTTGAGTTGATAGAAATAGAACATGATTAAATTAGGTTCATTATCCCTCTTTCCCGTGTTTAAATATTCATGGATATCAAGCTTCTACTCCTTCAATTGTTTCCCTTAATAACTATGGATAAGATAATCATTTCCAAAATATAATGTTTTGCTATGGATGGCCCAACATAGAGCTTACTTGAGACCAATTATGGAAAAGAAGTTTCATCGACCCTTCTAAATGTATTTTGTGTTATTTGATAATTCCAATCAATCGTTTCTTCAATGCCCCTTTCAATATAGTAAATTGTTATGTAGTATTGGAGTAGTATTAAGGTAGGTGGACCTTTCAAGAATATAATAGATTGAAATTATTTCTAATTTGGAACTCAATAATAATAAGAAAAGTAATAGTATTAAAATGTGCATTGGCCCTTCACTCCTAATTTGGTTTGTATGGAAATAATGTAGTTTTCAAATTTTCAAAGAGTGGAAATAAGAATTTAGATGTTTAGAACTCATTCCTAAAAAAATTAGCAAATTCAATCACTATATGGATTTCTAACTCCTCACCGGATCATTAGATTGGCAGAACAAGATCATTTGGTTGTTTACTCTCTAAGTTTTTGAAATTCAATGCCAATTATGCAACGATGAGTGATATGGGGTGTGTGAGGTGCATGGGATTTCTTAGAAATCATATGGATGCCACTATCTTACCCTTCTCCCTCAAATTTTCATCATCTATTAATAATAATATTGTTGAGTTATAATAGTTCTACATATTTCCAATTCGTTTGAAAACTTAATTGTGGATTTAGATTCCAAGCTTGTCATAGTAGAAATCAACAAAAGGAATTGTCCCAAAATTAAAGGTACGTGCAATAATTTAAAATTATTGAACAAATTACTTAAAACAATAATTAAAGACAAATTTGATTAAATCAGCTTAATTACTACTATTTGGCAATTATTTATGGAGTTAGCGCGACTCAACTTTGAGCCCACCTCTCCCCAACAAATAATATAAATAAATGTGCAAATTGGTAACATAAAGTTTGAGAAATGATTTTCTAATCTTAGTGATCTCATAACTTTTAGTATCTCTGTCTCAATAGGATGAATAACATGTTGGGAAAAGAGGGTGAGAATCCTAAGAAAATTATTTGATGAAGACATCTATTATAGTTAGGATGTTGAATTATAGTTATTTGGTTAAAAATCAAAGGATGTTGGTGCTCATTCTGATCTCGCACCATTTTCCCTTGAAATCCCTTAGTTTGTGGCCTCTGTCACGTTTTCTATCTCCCGATTGATGCATAAAAACTTTGTCCTCCATTTTTCGAGTCTGGTGCCCCACACTTGTTTGTTGTATAAGAAAAGATGGCAGACCAAAATCCCAATATCCCGGTAGTGGAGGACATCGGATGATTCAGATCCCATATTAATGGGGAAAAAAAAGTTTTCCAGGTTTTCACCCATTAAGGTGTGTTAAGAATGATATTATATGTTTTCATGACGTGGAGGGACCACGCATGTTTAGGGACCGGCCCCTGTGTTTTATTTTTGAAGAAGCGCCAGGAGGACACTTGGAGGCTTCCGCTCACTCTGCCTTTTTACACCGAGACTTTTCAAAAGGCCAAGGGACCCTCGAATATTCTTCTCTTTTGGGGGGAAAATTGAGCGAATGAAATGTATAAATGCAATGAGAATACTCTTGCAAAAGGTCGGGAGTTCATTTTCATGAGAAAATTTTGAGAAAAGCTCATCCTCTGAGAAAACTTTCTGAGAAACCAGGTTAACTTCCTCTGTGTTAGATTTTCATTCATGTTGAGTTGGTTACAAGTGTATAGCCATCAACAAGCTCTGAGATTGTTTAAATAACTCTCCCCTGCTAATGAATCTGATAAATTTTGAGTTAATTTGTGTCAAATCTCTGCCAATTTTGTGTTTATTTCACTTTCAGAATGTCTCATGAGTAGTTTTTCTTGTTCCTATTGCAATCTTGTATCAAAATCTCTTTGAATCACACAGATCTCAATCCTTGTGATAGTTTAGTGGCATCTGCAATTTCATTTTTCAGAAGAGCTTTCATCTGGGAATGAAATAAACAATTTAAAATCACTTTTCTTTCATCTGTTGACAGAGATTGTTTGTAAGCCTCTGGGTGTACCTCAGGCGTGATTGATATTAGATTTTGATGTTTTATTGGGTCTTCTAACTCGAGCCTTTGTGCTAGAATCTCAAAGATTGTGTGAAAAAGTGCATGTCTGGCCTCCATTGATGCACACCTTCTAGTTGAAGGAATGTTTTAACTATTTTGAAGCTTTTTGTTATTGAGTTCTCCATTTGTTGTGAAGTTTCTCAAGGATTTGGAAAATTCCAATCTATCTTGTTGATCTCCCACCAAAAATTATTCAAATAACCAATCCTACCCTGAACTACCCTTGTTCTAGCTTTGTATATCCACAGAAGAACAAAATCCATTTGCTAAAGTATGCAGAATAGATCAGGATTCCAAATGTCTTCAGTAACCTTAGCCTTGTGTTGAAAATATCTCCATAATCTAGAAGTGACAACTCGTGAGAGTCAGATTTGGTGTGTTGATCATATTTTCCCAAGGTCTTCTCTATAAAATTTGTGCAAAAGAAAGGTATTTGCGTCTCCTTCAATAACAAAGGTTACAAAATAGGTTCTCTTACCTTGGTTGAAAGGCACAACCTAAAATAGTTAGGATAAGATCAAATCCTTTTAAGGTGCTATCCATCTCTCCACAAACCCGAGTAACAAAGGGTCAGTTAGATTTCATCCCTGCTACAAAACAATACACATTTATGATCTATCTTGCCTCTAAGCTCCCTGTCGAATATGTGTTGTTTCTCGGCTTGAAAAGGAGAATGAATTTGGATACCAACAGGGATGAATAACATGTTGGGAAAAAGAGGGTGAGAATCCTAAGAAAATTATTTGATGAAGACATCTATTATAGTTAGGATGTTGAATTATAGTTATTTGGTTAAAAATCAAAGGTGGTGAGTTGTCCATCTATAAATGGACTAGTTCAAATATTATAAATTATTGTAAAGAACCCCAAAATGGTTAGGAACTGGTTTCATTTAATTTTAAAGTAAAACCAATTGATTTTGTCACCCATACAAAAAATTGCTTTATAACCCCTAAAGGTATTATTTTATACAGCTTCCTACAGAGATACAATTGAAAACCTTCATAATTATCAGAAGGGACATGACAATTAATTCATAAACTATAAATATTTTAAATTAAATTTATCATGGATGATTAAAAATATTTCAACTCAATTTTTCAAAATTTGAAAAATATTTATTTTTGTATAAATTATATAAAAGAAATATAATTCACCACATGACAAAGAAAATGACCGAGAAAAAACACAATTATACTTATACGTCTCATTAATTGTACATGTAATGTATGTATACTATATTTGAGCACTTAAATACACGTTGAGACAAACTAAGCCGAAAACTCACACTTATACTTACATGTAACTAGTGAGAAGTACGCGTTTGTATTTCATAGATGATGAAAATCCTCTTTCCCATATTTTTATATTAATTTATTGAACAAGATGGTGAGAAAACATAATTATTCAAGTCTAAGATTTAATTGTTCTTGAATGATTTTTTCAATGAATACTTCTTGATTTAAAGGTACAATTTTATCATTAAAGTTAAAATTGGCAAAAAAAAGTTATTTAAACATTCCTTAGAGTGGTAATCATTATGATACATTTTGACCTCTAATTCATTTCTCTTATTTAGTGGTATTGAGATAACATTAAAATGTAAAATGTCGAAGTGTGGATCCCCTCATCAACTAAGAAACTAATTTGTTTAAGGTATTATTAATGAAATCAAAAGAATGTGAACTTTTTTGATATGTAGTGAGCCCCAAGTAATGAACAACTTGTAAAAGATTTCAGACGTGCATGTATATGAAAGAACTTGGGAAATCTTCAAAATAAAAATTGATTGATAGATTTTGAAAGTATACAATAATGTGAAAATAAAAATAGAAAAACAAACTCTTAATTATTAGTGAGAGGTGGCATTGAACGATTGTTGAGGATAAATCAAACATAAAAATAAAAATGATTTGACGCATAATACATTAATATTTTTAATATTTGAGATGAGATATCATGGTAATCATGATCCAAACAAGATGATGATATATTTGATTATTGCATTTCAATCCATCCACATTTTTCCCACTAATTGATGATTAAAATGTCCCTTCTAGCCTATAAAATATTTTAAAATTTAGATCATTACATAAGCATTCATCAAGATTTTTGGAAGTTAATTAATGATTGATTGCATCATTTTTTACTTTGATGAACATGTTTATGAAATGTAGCATAATACACATACCTGAAAATGACCTATTAGATGTGCAACATATAATGGTTTGTGTGTAGTGATCTATTCATTTCAATAAGTGGGAATGAATGTGTTGAAATATTATCTATTGCACTAATTATTGCCTAGAATAGTAAAAACCAACAAAAATTCTATAATCATTCCCGAGAGTGATAATCATTATGATATATTTTGAGTTGATTTATCTATCTCTTGTTTATTGACCTATTAACATAACATTTAAATGTAAAATGTAGGTGTATGGATCCTTGGATCAATTAAAAAAATTTATTTGTTTAGGGTATTAAATAATGAAACCAAAAGAACAGAACCTTTTTGACATTGCATTGACATGTGATAAGGCCCAAGTAAAACTTGTAAACAATTTCAAGTGTGCATATATAAGAAAGAAAGAAAAATTTAAAATAAAAATTGATAGATGGACTTAAAACTATACAATAATGTGACAACAAAATATACAAAAACAAGCTTTTATCTATTATTGAAGATTTTGTTAGGAAAACAATTTTACGGGAAGGAGAATTGTCTCAATTTTTTATATATAAAAGCATAGAAATGTGCAACAATAGATTAGCGCCAAGAAACATTATGAAGTGGCATTGAATGACTATTGGGAATTGTTGGCGAAAATTTGTCTTGTGGACAAATTGGTGGGTTTCAAGCCAACGCTATGGGAATCTAAGTCCCTCTACTTGAACGGTGCAGCTTCCGTAGGTGCATGCATAAAAGGTGGATTTCAATGGTGGCCTTTCAACCAGAGATCCAACAAGGGCACTCCACTGACCCTGTGGCAAAGCTAGCAATGTCTCACTAGAGAAGAAACTTTGTCTTGGAAAGGGGAAGGGGAGTGGAAATGGAGGTAGGAGAAAAACTAATGTTGTGAGTAGAATATCAGATGCCCACACACATTAATTAGAAATTTTATTTACATGCATTTATAGTTAGAAGAAAAATAAATCTACAGGAGAAGCTATAAGACCGAATAAAATTCATTGGTCGCAAGGTACCAATCAATCCCTCAATCAAAAAGGTGAAAATTCCTTCTTTTATTATTGAAGCTAAAGCAGAGTTTGTACAGAGCTTTGAGAATAGAGGAAATTCTAAGGAGAAGGGAAAATAGAAGAAGTATGGTGTTTTTGTCTTTTCCAGGTACAAAGCACTCTGGTCTTTTTGAAATCAATCGCCAGCCCTTGGAATGGCTCCGAGGAGCCATTATATCTCATGCCAAAATGGTTACAACTTTACAAATCATTTACGCCTCTTCAAATTCCTCCATTGCGAAGAAAACGCTCATGGCGGGTTAAAAACTAGATCTTGCAACGTGAACATTACATTTGATTTGCCAGTTTGAATACAGACTGTTTGATTTTCTCTTATAACTTTGAAATCGGGTCGTCCATGTGGTAGGAAGAGATTGGAGCGGGTATGGGGAAAGCCCTTTGTGTTTTGCGATTTTTTAGAGATTTGGCAATTTGGAACAAATTGGCCTCGCACCCCCGCTTCGACTTTTTAACTTAGGCACGTGGCATGTTTTCATTGGAAATGGGGTCGCGGCCCTTTTCTCAACATTTTAACCTTTTTGGAAAAAGGCTCAAAAACTCAAATTCCTCCGCCGACCCGCTGCTCCGATTGAACTCTTGACATGTGGCATCCTCTGATTGGAAATGGGGTCACGGCCCTTTTCTCAACATTTTACCCTTTTTGGAAAAAGACTCAAAAACTCAAATTCCTCCATCGACCCGCTGCTCCGATTAAACTCTTGACACGTGGCATCCTCTGATTGGAAATGGGGTCGCAGCCCTTTTCTCAACATTTTACCCTTTTTGGAAAAAGGCTCAAAAACTCAAATTCCTTTGCTGACCCGCTCTTCCGCTTTGACTTTTCAACGGCGGGCCCGAGACCTTGCAGCGGAGAGCATGAGCATTCTAGAACTTTGAGTTCACTTTTGGGAATTTGGTTAAATTTCTAAAAGTGCCCCGATGGCCCACTCGTCTACTTTGACTTTTCAACATCGAGCTTCACCTTTGACTTTTTCCCTGCTGGGCTTCAACTTTGATTTTTTTCCCTACGGGCTTCAACTTTGACTTTTCTCTTTATAGCCTGATCGGGGCTCAAGGGTCACTTTTTAACTTTTCGCCTTTTTTACAAAGAGGCTCAAAAACACAAATTTCTCCATCGGCCGCTTCCAATTAGGTATGTCCACGTACCTATGGATGATGGGGCCAAAATTTGATGGGGAAGAAAACGCCCATCGTTCCCGACTGTGGGAAAAATACACAAAGGAAGAGAACTTCATCATTTTGAGTCCAATTTTTGAATTTCCTTCGCGAGCCGGAGGCATGGAGGCAAAACAATGATTTGACGACCCAAGCCATAGAACAAGCGAACAATTTCGATCAAAAAGGAGATTGTAAAGAGGATATTAAGACCGGAGATGGATAATTTTTCAAAACAAGCAAAATAGAGATTTAAACAACACTAGGGCACGGATTTTGCTATTTCTTCGAACTTTCAACTTGGCTTAAATACTTTAGGAGGGTGAGAGCTCAAAATTTTGAATTTAACTTGGAAAACGAAAAGTGGTTTTCGGGAGACAACAAGAATAAATTGAAGCAATCTTAAGAAATGCATTTCATTTTAAACTTGCATCAAACTAGACAAACTTCGCTATGTCAAGGCATTCTTGCAATAGATTGAGGAAAAAATGTTTCAGGGACCGAGTAAACTAAAAAATAAAAATAGTTTGACACCTAATACGTTAATATTGTTTAGATTTGAGATGAGATAGAAATGCAGAATTGAGATGAGATATAAGGGCAATAATCACACAATAATGATCCAAATAAGACAATGTTATACAATCATTGCATTCCAATCCATCCACCCATCAACTATGAAAATGTTTTCTCTAGTTACAAAATATCTTAAAGTTTTAGATGGGTACATAGGCATTCATCACATTTTTGAAGTTAATTGATGATTAATTGAATCTTTGACTTAGATGCACATGTTTATGCAATGTAATAGAATATACATAACTAAAAATGACCTATTAGATGTGCAACATATAATGATTTGTGTTTACCGGTCTATTTATTTCAATATGTGGGAATGAATGTGTTGAGAGTTTCAATATTTGCACAATAATTAATTGTGTGGTTAACTATATATTTTTGTTGGACATGTGCCAACCGGAGATGGAAATGTCTTGGGAGCAATACAATGGATTGTATAAACTATTTATAAATATTGGAAGAGTATTTGCAAGGAAATCAAGTCCTACTACAGAGAAAAACTAGTCGGAATCAAGTCCTAGAAAATATTTCATGGTCCTTGCTTTTGCCTAATAAACTTGCTTATTCTTCTTCAATGTACTAGCCAATTAAAAATTATGTTACATTTTTGGCTATGCCTACATTCTTTTATATTTTTAGTTGATTCTATTCTATTTTAGTATAATTTGAAGCTTTGGTTGAGTCGTATAACATAACAATTTTCCACTAAATTACAAATATTTTGATTGGGATGTTCATTTTTCATCACCCAATGTAATTTAAGTTTTAATAAAGAATTTATACTTAACTCTGTCGATGATTAAAAATCTTACATATTTAATACGTTTTAAACGAAATCACCTTAATTATCATCACAAAACTAATATTAATTTCGAATCACTTATAATACTCTTTTTTTTTTATTGGAGCAAAATGCCACTCCCTCCCAATTTCCAAACAACACAACAATGCCAAAGCCACAAAGACATCTTATATCACCGTCAATTATCACTAACCTCTTCCCGTCAGTAACTACCATCACCGTCAACAGACGTTGAGTTCTCCGTTGACTAACACAGTTAGCGTCCCCAGGAAAATTAAAAATTAAAATAAAAATAAAACATAACGGAATAGCATGTCACAGGCGCGCCTTCCCTAATTCAATCTTGCCCACATAATACATTCAAACAATTTTCTTGCAAGTTTTCTAAATTCGACAAATTAAAATAAATTCCGTGATAGTTTTTTTTCTTTTTTTTCAGTTGGCAATTTTTATTTTTTTCGTGTTTCAGTGCAAGGTGGTCCTTGAAAACAATTCTGAACTACATTGCAGCAGACCCTCTCCCCTTTTGTTCGTGTTCTTTAGTCTGGAAGGCGGCAGAAAATTGAAAATTTTCTGTTTACATTCTTCTGTGATGGATCAAGACTGTACAATGGAAGGATGGCTGTATGTTATACATGCTAGTAGATTGAGGCTAAACTTTCCTCGCAAGAAATATTTTATTTTGCAGGGCAACACACTCATGTGCTTCAAATCCATGCCATCCACAGGCCAGGAGGTAAGTTCAGTATATATATATTTTATTTGCATTCATTCGAATTACTGTGGGATTTAATGAATTTTGTCTGGTTTGAATTTCAGTGAAAGTTTTGGTGTTCCAACGCATTTCATTGGCACTGTCTACAATTTGAATCATTTTTGCAGTTTTTGAATTTTTGGTTTTATGTTGTGAAATGCTCTTGTTGAGTTGTTTTCTTTTCTAGAAATAAAATCTGTGTGTCTTTTATATAGGAGGTTTCTTGGACGTTACGATGAAATCTGGATCACACTTTTCAGAGTTCCCTGTTTCTGTACACAACCCTCGTACGGTCCAATGAAATCTTTCTGATTATGAAATTTTAATTTTAATGTTTTCGGTCGATTCCTTCTTTAATTGTTTCTCGTCGTTTTTCTTTTATGTTTTAAATTGAGACTCTATTTTTATTTTTTTATTTTTTATTAGTTGTTTAATGTAGTTCTTGGAGTTTTTAATTTCTTTTTTAAGGTGTTTATTGCAGTTTTTAGTTATTTTTGTGCGGTTTTAATGTATTCGATTTACTTATTTCAGTTAATTTCTTGTTTTCGTATTATGTTATTGGGTATTTATAGATTTTGGTTTTATTTAGTGTAATTCCATTTTGTTTCCGTTTATATTCTTTTTTGGCTGTTTTTCAAATCCAGTTTGGAGTATCCATGCACCTTACATGATGCTTATTTTCGGTGTATTGCCAACCTGGTACAGGTATTTTCAATATAGTTCCTGGATTTGGATTTATTCATATATTTTTATTTCTATATATTATTTAATAACTCCTTATGAAAGGCCTTGTTTATGCGTTCAATCTTGGTGTCGGGCTGACTTTCTGGTATGATGCTGATAATTTATTATTATCTCTGAATCTTAGTTTCCAATATATTTCTCATTCCTAAATTTTCTGTAATTTCCAGAAAAAATTTCAACAGTTACTGAATTTTTCTATGCTAAAACCTTAAGTTTCCTATTGCATTTCCAAAAACTCCACTGCACTTTCCAAGATTGTTCAGAAGTTTCAAATGCCGTAGACACTGATTGGGTAAACTCATATAGGTAATGCTGGTTTTTTAATTAAGACATTTTTATTTTTTTAATAATTTCATAATACTGCCGATATTTGGAATTAAATTATGGTAATCCCTGTGACAATTGTTTCTCCTTACAATTAGGCCACAATCCTAGACAAAATATAGCAACATAGGCTTTGGTTTGACCTTATGAATGTATTTTAGCAACACCTAGGGTTAAGTTTAGATTCATGCATACCATTAGTTTGACCTTGTCAATTGGGTTTTCACTGTAATGTATCTTGCATTTTTTGTAGCACACCGCTTACAGGTGCTTGAGTAATTTGGGATGTTTCCTGTACATTGCTTAGAGGTGCTTGTGTTCTTTGTATCTCCTAGTTATTTTTTTGGTTATTTAAGAAAATTACTGCGCCTAGACCGTTTTAGACAACAACATGGTCCATCGGTTGGGTTGTGTGTTACTGTTGCCTGTTGTTATGCAAGGATTTGAACCTGAGATAGTCTCTTTATGAATACACCACTTTAGTATTACACCACAACTCCTCAAACTGTATCCCCTTGTACTTTTATGGATTTAAGGAGAAAATCCAAACTTTTAAATGGGTTTGATGTTTTTATAATTTTTGGTTTTGTTTTATGTATATGAGTATCAGTATTTAAAAATCCCTTTAACCGAGGGCACTGCCTATGGTTTCAGTGATGATATCTGAATTTGACTATTATGATTTTGAATCTTTGTTTTTATCTCTGAATTCCAGCAGTTTCCGGCATTTCCGAGTATAGTTTCCCAAATTCCTGAACTAGAGTCTAGCTTTTCAAAAAAATCCCCAAGTTTCCAGTATATTTATTAAAAGCTTCATTACCCTTTTCCAAGAGTTTGCAGAAGTTTATGCCGTTTCCAATAACAGTTCTTTCTATTCTCCCTTCCTGTCAATTTGTAATGAAGTTGGCCCAAAGTTTTCACCATACTCAAACTTGTCTATTGAAAATCCTTTTTACAAAAGAACTTGTCCTTCAACCATGGTGTTTGAGTTTGACTTTCTGGTACATTTTCACCATAGTAGGGGAAATCCTCTATACTGTAAAGAAAACAAATTTTTTTTGGATGTTCTGGACAATGGGAATAAACCATCTGTTTTTGTCGATATTTACTTCAAAAATTATATATATCCCTCTGTTTTTCAAATTTCAAACTTTTTGGCATGAATTTTCAATTTTGAACTTCTTTCTATTTTTATTTTGTAGGAACATGGTTACTATGATTTTGACTAGTCTTTTTTAATCTCTAAATTTCAGAAACTATTTTGGATAGGTTGGAAACTTGTATCTAAGTTTGTGAAATGTTCCAACAGTTTCCAGCCACTTTTCAATAGTTTCAGAAGTTTCCTTAGCTGGAACTCAGCTTCCCAAGTTCTATATATAGTTCCTAAGAGCTTCATTACCCCTTTTTTTGTGTGGAGTATTTCTGGGGTCCCTCTGTATGGATTTAAGACCCAACAATACTTCATCACAAAGACCTTGTCAAGCCTGAAAGATTAATTATTATTAACAGCAATTTCCACTAACATTTGAGGCCAGTTCTAATTTCCTGTCACATCTTTAAAAAGTCTACCCCAAAGTTTATACTGTGCCTTACCTATCCGTCCTTCTGACTTCACTTCCAAATATGGCATTTCCAAGTGTGAAAGTACCCGCTTTAGGTTCTTTGGTTCAATTTTTTTAGGTTTTTCTTTTAAATATCTTTTTAGCTAAATTAAATGGGGCTAGAACTGCTGCGCTACTATATACAAAGAATGTGAACAAGCTGCTCAACCAAAATTCTTTTGCTGAACAAGGCTTGGAAATCAACTAACTGTTATTATAAGCAATGATGCCTTCAGATAACCAGTAAACAGCAAAAGCATCAAGAGATAGTAGCCACAGATTGGACATTATTTGTCATCCTTCTGCATCTTTCCACTGTTTATCATGTTTGAAATATTTTTTTCATTTTTCGGTTGGTGTATTGTTTCTTGATTTTTCTTTTTACAAAGAAGTGCTTCATTTGATCTTTTTAGTTTTATAGTTGAATTTTACTTTTTTGCATTATGAATTGTGAAAGTTAAGTCTTGTGTTTGTGAGAATGTGAATTTGTAGAATTTTTTTTCTCAAGTTACATTTTATTATGAGGCAAAGCAAAAAGTTCTAGGCTATAATAATAAAACTGGAAATCCTGCAGCTGATATCTGCAATAAAATTTATCTTTAAACACTCCTTTCAGATCTGCAATTTTTGGAACACAAGAATGACACTAAAATTTCTAGGTTAATAGACTCCAAGAGCAATATGAATTCTGCTTTTGGTTGAAGTACTTTGTATTTCAAAGACTATCTGTACTAAACCATTCACCAATACATTCCACTTTCTCTAGTTCCTTTTTCTATACGGTGCAAATCAGGATATAGATAACCTGTCCTATTTTTAGTCTGCTGAACCATAAGTACCTCCTATCTGTCGAGTTTTGAAAAATGCAACTGTAGGACACCGAGCGATGCCACTCAATACTTCCTTTACTAAAATATCTATTCCCAAAGTAAACACCCAAATACCCTTTTCAATTCCTAAAACACATTTAAACACAAAGTTAATTGCCAGAAATACCATTGCTGTTTTGTTTCAACTGGAAATATTAACCGAGTATCATAACAGTTCACCGGTAACCTCTATGAAGTTCATATATTTCTGGTGTACTCCTTGTCTGATATGTTCAAAAGATACACCAAGCATATATAATCAGAGAGATTGCTCGGTATTGTTCTCTTCAAGAAGTGTTCATAGGCTCTGCAATACTCTGTTACTATAACATGTATTTCTATCTTTTTATAGCTCCATACTCAAAATTCTACTAGGAGCATCTCTGGATATTCCTATGTATATACTGTAACATTCTGCCATTATATTTGGTTCTTCCTTTTGAGAGGCACATATCTGTGTGAAGGCATGGAATTGCAATCTTACTTTCGAGTTACATGGTGCTTTTCTAATGAAAATGTTATTATTGATTAATTAGGTTCTTTTCAATTGGCATCTAAATGTTCCGATCCATGTTTGAGAACATTTCTTCCAGTTTTAGGTTTTGTTAGATTAAATGTAGAGATATTTGGTTGTTAATTCATTCTACATTAGGCATTGCACTATTGTTTACCGTGTTTCTAAAATATTTTAAATTTAGATGCTTTAGCATATTAAAGATCAAGACATGAAGGATTATAATGGTGCACACACATCATTATCAATGACCTTAGAAGAAGTAATGCACAAACCTCCCATATTTCATAGCTTTACTTGTTTACCTTTTCTGTTTCTTTGCAGGAGCCTGTTAAAACAGGGATTATAGACCCGTGCATAAGAGTTGCAGATAACGGAAGAGAAAGCTTTCACAGAAAAGTATGTCTGCCTTGTATGGGCTGCAAATGAGCCATTTCTGTTTCCTCTTCCAACTTTAAATGCACATATATGGTGATGTGAGACAAAAAGACAAGCTCTGTAAGTTTTAACATAATGTTTGGCATGCACCATTTGCAGGTTCTATTTGTTTTCACTCTGTACAATTCCATTAATCATGACGATAAGCTTAAGGTGATACATTTTGACTTAGGCAGTGTAGAGGGTTTTTGGTATAGATTTTTTCTTAGTTTCTTGGGGAAATCTTGCATTGTTTATATCACCATTTATACTTTGTACCTGCTAACATGTAATACTCATAATTAGTAATGTGATTTTCCTTCTTGTATAACATTAATGGATTTGGACAGGTGGGGGCAAGGAGTTCAGAAGAGGCAGCCAGGTGGATGCATCTTTTAAAGGAAGCTGCATTACAGGTCAAGAGGATAATGAACCTCAAGCAACTTTTTTTGTGTGCTTGTGCTTTGTGTCTTATTTTCCTATGAAATCTGTGAATGCACTAAATAAACTATATCTGGTTATTTAGAAGGTCGCCTAACTTAAATTCTTTTCCTGGAAAATGAAGGCCCCACCTTCTCAAGCAGTCAGCACTTTGATTTCTACTAGGAAGAAAATGTCACATTTAAGGCAAGTATATTCTGTCTTATGAATCCAAAGTCATTTACGGGCTTCTTCTAGAGCCTTTAACACTTTCTCTTTGATCTCATTATTTTTGAACAAATGCTTGAGACTTAGCTTTATAAAACCCATTTCCAGTACTTGGCTGCAATAAACGTGTCTTACATTCTAGCCAGATCAAATACCGAAGCAATAAAATTATAAATCACATTTATTTTTGCCTTTTTACACTATGTTTGGTTTGTTGGTGTAAATGGAAGACTTATGAATATAAATAGAAAGTGATATGTGTGACCAGAGAAAGTGTGTGACTGAAGTAGATATTCCATATTTCCAAACCTTATGCTTACACTTAGAGGATCTTGTTTACAGTCTGAAGCTTAGTATATAAGTGGAATCTGCACAATGTCTCTAGATGAATCTCCTTTTATTGGGGAAATGTCAACCTAAGTTATATATGTTAATGAATGCTGCAAGCAACCAAAGGCTCCAAACCTATGTGTTATTTGTTGGCAGGTGGTGCTTTGGTGGCAACCACCAAAGTAGTTCAAGATAATCAAATGAGAAAGATATTCTATGTGCGATATTTGAAGAACATTAGATGTTGCATTTACTGTTTTGTTCTATTAAGGAAAAATCTATTACACTTTCTGCCAAAATAGAGCTTGACGAGGACTTCACATGGCCTTGAGTTGAGGTGGAAGTTCAGAGAATGTAAGGAAAAATATGAACTGTGATATGATTCAATGGTGGGCACATAATCAAGATTCTGCCTTGTGTGCTGGGATTGGTAGTCTGTGGAATAAGACATTCACATCAGGATTGTAGGACTAGTGCAAGGGATACCAGATGACAGCTCTAGTAGGAGGTGGGAGAATCTTAACCAAAATTATGTTTTGAGACCCCTGATAGTAAGGAATACTCTTTCCCATACAATCAGAAGACACCCTGATAGCTTGACACAAGAAACAAGGAAATGTTGGCGAATTCACAAAGCTGTAGTTTTGCTTCATACTTTTAAGTTTTCACATTTGTTCCTCTTCTCCTGTAAATTTGAAATTTCTATAGAATCCATGAAGGTTGCACATAATAAGATGCCTTATTGCTATGATCACTTTACTTCATACGAGTTTGCATACTCATACATGGAGATACATGATATGTGCTTAGATTTGATATTTATGATTTCTTCCCATCCATGCCTTCATGGATTTTTTTCTTAGGGTAAGAATTTGTAGAATATTTTCCATCAGTGTGAGTTTCATGACATCTTCATTGGAATCGGTCTCCCTAATTTTTTTGGATTTGATGTTTTCTCTTATCTCTGCACAAAGGACGGGTGTTATGATTAAATTACATCCTCCATCTCCTATATTCACTTCCATTTCTCATCTCCTTTCATCAACCTCACTATTATGGATTTTTACCATCTTTTGTACAACTTATGTGGGATTCATTTTCCGACTTCTTTTTGGGTTTTGCTCCATTTCTTATGGATTTGCACCATCTAAATCCTATTAAACCCTTCCATAATTCACTGAAGCCTTACTTACACATGCCACCCATTACATCATAACTCATTATGCCTTATGACATTGTCTCATGGAAAAATGGTCTAAGGATGCTTACGAACTCCTGCCCTCAGTCCAGACTCTGAAAAATCAGAAGTAGGCATGTATGATATCGATGTTTCTTTTGTTAGGGAGCAAACTAGTGGATGTGTTCTAAGAGATACAAAAATCATTCTGTACGGAGGGTTTAACCCCAAATACCTATAATATGAGAAGTACTAGGATAAAATGAACCTAGATTATGAATGGAAATTAAACACAAAGCTAAGTATATGGGGTTCTGAACCTGCTTCATTCTTATTATTTAGCTCTAGAACTGTAACTGATAAGCACAAATTATAGATTGGCAAAAATGATAGTGTTGAAAGGCAATCTAATTTCTTAAAGCATGTTTTAGCTCCTCTCATCCTTTCCATTTCTATATTTTTCAATTTAATATTCTAACTTGCTTCACTACAAGTTGGCATCCTATTTTCCATGTATGTAATATATGATGCATTCGAACCAAGAGGAATAGAACCATTAAAGTTTGTTACACCCTAGTTCTTTACCCTAATTTTGAATATAAAGTAGTCTAAGGAGGTCTTACATCTAATTAGGATTGAAATCTAGAAACTATGTACATTCAGATTATAAATTACACATTCATACACAGATCTGAAAGTACAGTAAATGATTTAGGGAATCCAATTTAATTAGGGCACATATTGAATATAGAAAATTGACAAGAGGATAGTGCACTTAGTTTTTTTGTATTCTGGCGACTAATCTAGGTGTGAAATTGGATGGAACAAGATCAAAATCTTCTATATTTTCTTCGTCTCCGAAACTGGGTTTGTATCTGTTCGAGGACATGATCTACCAGCAGGATATGATCGATCAACACGACTTGTCCAAAGTTGCATGGACTTGTTTGGGTGGTTTCTACACATCTATTTCAGTTTGTGCGTTTTTGTCTCAATATGTTTTGCCCTTTCTTGCTTGCGATCACTCTAGTTGTGTGTGAATGTTCCTGTAATAACAAACCTTAGCTCTCGGGATGAGATGGGGGGAATAGGGTTAAGGTAATACTTGAGTTGAAGTGCCCCCGTGCCCCTACATAGCCCCATGTGGAACACAAACTCAAATGTAGTTCCCCTAGCTAGTGGAAGTGTAATTGTGCTCCTTTCAACCAATGTATTAAAAATCGGAACCAGCCGAGGGTTGGACCAGAATTGGACCGGTTTGAAATTTATGAACCGGTTTACTAAAAAATACATAAAATATTACAATTTTAATGAAAACAATATATTTTAAAGATTCCAATTTCCAAACCATGATTACAAACAATTAGAGACAAAATATGCAAAGTTTGCTCATGTATATACCATGTAAGGGTAAATATAGCAAAATGGCACCAAGTGCACTACATATCCGAAACAAAATACATAAACAATGAGGCTCTAAATGACCTCTAGACTCCTAGAGTCCAAAAAACAATATGCTACAAGCTACTACATGTTTGATTATGATATCAATGATCAAATCATCAATCATCAAACTAGAATAAAGCCAAGTAGAAAGTTGGTTTTAAAAAAAAGTGTTTTAAATGTCAAATTGGTGTTTATTTTGATATAGACCGGTTCATACTAGTTCAGGCTGGTTCAGACCAGTCCCCCAAGCCGGTTTTTCTACCGGTTCCTTCCATTTACTATTGAAACAGTTGAACCGGCTGGTTCTGGTTCTGGTCCCGTTCAATCAGTTTTTTAAAAACTGGCTTCAACTATATGCATGCAACTAGAATTTATCCTTAGAACACTCGATAATGCTTGCTTTGACTTGCCTTTGCTTGCTCTTAACCTAGTTTAGAGTACTTTATACTTGTATAGGGGCTGCTCCTAGTGTTTGCTCTTGAAATATGGAAGAATAGGACAACTTTGATTGATGTTTGCTAGATATTTGTAGAGGAGCTCTTGATAAGTGTAAGGTATGTGCCAAGTGAGTAAATGAGTGGGTTTGATTTGTGTTCTTGACTCCAAGGGTAATGTTTTGTATTAAGGCTGACTTGTAGGGAAAATACTGACTCATAAAAGATGCCCATTTGAAATTTTGACTATTAGCATTCCAAGGATATGATCGACCAGTAGGGACAAAATTGATCAGTTGATCCTATCCCTACTGGACAGTTCTGTTCAGTGGGACAGAAAACTTAGTTAATGGTCTGGAGAAGTCTGTATAGGAGATACAAGGTGCTTTTGACTAGCAAAGGTATTCTTGTAGGTGTTTGAGCAGTGGAATGAGGGATTGCAAGCCTTAGGATAATATAGAATAGTGCCGTTGATTTTGTTTGTGCGTGCAAGTCATGTATAAGGGATATAACCCAGAACTTGAATCATCAAATGTCAGGTATCTGCATTTGCCCTTCTTTAATCTAGTAAATGAAATTTTCTAGTTAAAGGAAATGTGTACCTAAGTTTGTAGACACACTTTGCCTTTGCTCGAATACTTGAGTGCTTGAAAGGTGTTCAAGGAAAAATTTGCAAGGCAATAATGTAGTTAATGTCCATATTATGAAAATTGAAATATGAACGCTGAAATTTGAAATCGAAAAGCGAGAGCAAGGAAGGAGTACACCTATATGTGTAGAAACAAATGGTCGCTTTGCGAAGATTGAGGCTACTTGGTGAAGCATTCGGAGAAGATTGTGCCTCTTGGTTGAAGCACATGGAGGAGAATTTTGTCGAACAAGATGGAGAATTGGGGGTCATCAAACCACAATTTGTAGAAACCAAATGCTAGCCAATGAGGTTGGAGGTGTAGTAGACCCAACACTCATGAGTTTGAGTAGGTAATGCACCACTTGAAAAGTGGGAACTACTATGGGTTTGCTAGGAATGCTGTTGAGGCCGATGGGTATCACTAGACCCAATGTACACCACCTGTTCCAACTAGACTATACTGTTGTAGACGGATCTAGGTTCTAAGTTTGCATGATCGAAAGTGGCTGAAGTTAACTCATGCCCCCTATACTTGCAATATTTGATAATTCTCGAAAAAGAACCAAAGGTATTGATACCCCCATAATTGACAATATTGAAATAGAAATATATGCCATAGAATGTTTGTAAAATGTATCTGTAAATCAAAATTAAACCATTGAATCACTATCGTGCCCCTTGCATATGTAACAAAATGCAGTGTACTATTTTGAATTCTATACCAAATGTGCTTGATTCACTGTTTGAACCATTCTGTATTCTGTAATTTTTGAATAACTTTTAAAATTGGTTGTCCAAATTGCACTAGACAAAATTGACTAATAGAGGGTAGCATTGACCAATTGATCTTGTCTAAATGTGACGGTTTTATTTGTCATTGAATGATGTATCTCGTAACTCATTTGTAATCCTATATTTGTATTTGTACCTTGTTCATTGTATTTTGTAACTTGTTCCTTGTATTTTGTAACCTATATTTTGTGATAAGCCCATTGAATGCCCCCACTTTTGATGTAAGGGAGATAAATTGTAGAACACTCGTCTCAAAATAAAGATGAGTTGTACTATGCCATTTAGAAGACGATAAAGAACGTGTGATATCATACACACATGTGGAGAGTAACCATATGTCTGCCAATTTGATATATAATCTACACACGCCGAAGGAGTGGATGATATCAATCATGGCACTAAAGTGTAGGGATGCATGATGTGGATCATGGCACCAAATGTAACTAACACAACCAACACACAAGCTCAATCATGCAAGAGTCACATAGAAGGCCAAAAGGCCACATACAAGGGACACAATTTTGTTGCACATATGAAAGACTATTGAGGCCGCAAACAAGGGACACTAATGTGTCACACACACAAACAAGGGCCAAGGGCCACACACAAAACAAACAATATTGCATAGAACAAGAGAGACTATTCCATATAAGCCATATGTGTTAGTATCAAAATTTGGTGGCAGCATAACACATTGTAAGCCATAAACATGAGCAATACGTGTTAAGAAAGATAGAAATAACTATTAATTAGCATAGAAAGGTTGTCCACAAGCAAATTATTCATCTTAGTAAGCATAGTTTTGTATCTCAGCACATTGTCATTGATTCGCCCATTGGATCCTTGATGGAGCTTGGTCATTTGTGTGTAAGAGACTTTTCACTTGACATTGATTTAAAATGTGCAAGGAATTTATTGGCCAACAAATTGAATTCCCTCACTAGTTGGAGAGGAGAGAATAGAACCATTGTACTCTATAATCCTCGATACTTCTTGGAAATAACTTAGAAGTTTACCATTGTAAGCGTAGTCTAGACAAACTATGCGGAAGGCTTGAAGACGTTGTTCAAGATCCCCTTTACATTCATAGATTGGAAGTTTAGGAGCAACAAAACCCATAGGTAACGGATAGGATGCCACCTTGGGTGCCAATGGATTATGAAGTAAGAGATGCGAATCTATGGCATGAGAAGCTCTAGACACACCCTACTCTAACCGTAACTCCTTGGTTTACATTTTAAGAATGGTCTCGATCTAGGGAATGTGCGAAGATAGGGTATGCAATGGCCCATGTGTATGCACAAAAGGTTGTGTAGTCTTAGCATGGTTTGGAATAGGCATGGAAACTTGGAGGAGGGGCATTAGGTGCCCCCATACTAACTATAGATGTAGTAACAGTGGATGTAACCATCTTCTTTTTGTCTCTAGCTATAAATAATAATGCATCAAATTGATCTGGATTATGATTAAGGTATTCTCATGAGTTCTCGCTCATCACCATATCAAACTCTTCTAAAGTAGTAGCACAAATGGTAATGTCTTGACTAACTTCCTTTTGAGAAGGTTCGGTGAGGACTACCATGATAATATCATCAAGAGGGTGTTTGGTAATAGGGATATCTACTTGAGACATGCTTGTTAATTGCTTAAACTTGAGGGCCATGATATATAACTTAATCCCACAAAAGATAAGAGTTTAACAATGAAGAAAAGCGCAATTATAAAAAACATAAAAATCCAAAACCACAGGGAGGAAAGGGTGTTGAAGGTTGTGTATGATCGAAATGTGGGTTCAACAAATGATATACCCTAATTTTGAATATAAGGTGGTCTTATATCTAATTAGGGTTGAATCTAAAAACTATGTACATTCAAATTATAAATTATACATTCACACACATAAATGAAAGTATAGTAAATGATTTAGGGCATCCAATTTTATTAGGGTAAATGTTAAATATAGAAAATTGACAAGAGGATAATGCATTTAGTTTTGTTTTCGTTCTAGCGACTAATATGGGTGTAAAACTAACAAGAATAGGCTGGAAATCTTTTATATTTGCTTTGTCTCTTAAACTAGGTCTGTATCTGTTATGAGAAAGGATCAACCAACACTTGTACAAAGATGCACAAACTTGTTAAGGTGGGTTCTGCACTTCTGTTTCAGGTTGTGTGTCTTTTTCTTAGTTTTCTATGCCCATTTCTACTTGCAATCACTCCAAATGAGTGTGAATGTTCTTGTAATAACAAACCCTAGCTCTCGGGATGAGATGGGGAATAAGGTTAAGGGAATATTTGATTTGAAACACCCTTGTGTCACCTACATAGCCCTATGTGGAATGCAAACTCAAATGGGATTCTTCTAGCCGGTGTAAGTATAATTGTGCCCCTTTTAACATGTATGCAACTAAAATTTAGCCCTTGAACACTTGATAATGCTTGTTTGGCTTGGCTTGGATTTCCCTTGACTTGGCTTTGCTTTCTCTTAGCTGGTTTAGAGTGCTTTAGAATTGTATAAGGGTTTCTCTAGTGTCTGCGCTCTTGAAATAGGGAATATGGCAACTTTGATTGTTGCTTGATATATATTTCTCGAGGATCTCTAGATAAGTTCTAGGTACATGCCAAGTGAGTAAATGAGTGGGTTTGATTTATATTTATGACTCCAAGGGTAATATTTCGCACTAAGGTCAACTTGGAGGGAAAAGATTGACTCATAAGAAGATGCCCATTTGAAATTTTGACTGTTAGAAGACCAAGGACAAGATTGACTAGTAGTGACATAATCAATTGGCTAGTGGGGTAAAGCTCTCCGGATGGTTCGGAGAAGTATGTGAGAGATATAAGGTGCTTTTGACCGACATAGGTATTCATGTAGGTGTATGAGCGGTAAATTGAGGGATTGCAAGCCGTAAGATAGTGCGTTTGAGTTACATTTGTGTGTGCAATTCATGTATAAGGGATATAAGCCAAAACTAACATTATCAAATGCCAAATGCCAAATTTGGGTGTGTACACCTAGTCAAATTTGGTCAAAACCTTCATTATAGACCACTCTCTTTCAATCAATCAATAGTTAAATGCTTTCAAATTTGATATCTCTCAAGAACTTTTTGCTTTGACTCGGTTTCTATGCAAATAAGTACTAAAGGCTATGGTTAAATAAGTAAATTATGGCAATGATTTTTCCAAGTTGTATGCAAGCCTACTCAAGCACTATGGATATATAATGTACAAATTGTAGTAATACCTACATGTATGGATCCACAATGTACATTTAAGGACATGGTAGTTTAGCCAAATTTCTCATGAGATACCAAAGGTTGCCTTCGTTCTCCCCCAATGGGGCTAATGGATTTCGTTGTGACACAACATGGTGAAAATATAGAAAGAAAGAAAGAAAGAAAATGTATTAATGTCCACAAATGACCAAAAGTAGGTCAATGGGACTAAAGGATACAACCATTAGCAATAGAAAGTTATAGGAAGAGAGAATCCTAGAAACGAACCGACGAAGCAAAGTACAAAGATAAAATAGAGCAGCGTGCCACTAACACAAGTGGCAAAGAAACCAATACAAATAGTAATGAGGGGCGAACAAAAGCCCCAAGAGCAAGTGCCAATGAAGATTGGAGGCAAATCTCATCGAATGTCACTATCTGTGCCTAAAGTGGAGGAATCATTTGAGGCATTATCGATCACTGTGAGAGATTTGATAATGTTGTCTAGTGAGTATACAAGGTCGGAGGAGCCAAGTTGGGGGATCCTAGGAGGAAGGAAGAAACTTCCTCTAGAATCTCTCCTAACATCCAAGGTCGGTGTAACTCCCGTAGTAGAAAAGAAACTTGTAATATTAGTTTGCCCCTGTGGTCTAGGGGGTAGTTGGTAAGTAGTAGATCCATGTCGTTGGAGAGGGGTAGAGCCACGCCGATGGGGTGGAGCAGAGCCATGATGTTGAGAGATAGCAGGCTTGGAGATCTGAGTAGTCTGAGTAGTAGTGATGTGTTGAGAGAAGCGTTGCCTAACTGATCTATCAGCTCTGATGTGTGATGTATCGGTGTCCAAAGGACGCTTAGTGCTACCAATCACCTGAATGGGCTGAAAGAAAGAGGTGATCAATATGGGAGCTCTAGAGCCTCTAGGCTCCTCCTGTAGAGATTTGCATCGAAGGGTGACAACCTCGCGAAGATAAAGAGCCAGGCATTGTTGGTCAATATATTTGAAGAAAGTAGCTAGAGTGTTGTTTGAGTCTCTGTAGAGGCAGTGATATCTTCCTTAGATCTCATAATAAATGGGGCATCTGAAAATGAAGTGGTCCTCGGTCTCCACCTCCTGGAGGGGGCAAAGATGACAAATCCGGTCTTGACGGAGAATGTGATGGTCTGTTTCAACTCGTAACTAGTGGGAACAAACTCTCATCTAGCCAAGGGGAAACCTCAAGTCGTGAGACCAATGTTTCGGAGATAGTGAGGGCAAAAATAGTACCATCCACCACCTGTACGAAATGAGCGGCATAGAAAGAAAGCTTTAGACTGAGTGGCTCACGAGGGGTCCGGATGGTCTGGATGTACAATCTGTAGATGTCCTCTCTGGCAGCCCTAACGATGACGTCCTTAGAGGGAAGGATTTCGAGAGGGGCGTCTAGGGAATACATGAATGTTAGGAATTCTTATATTAGTGTTCATGGAATAAAATATATATGAGTTATTGTATGAGTTGTTATAAACAACTCATATAATTAAGTTTAGTGTGTGATTTGTTCGGTGAACTAACTCATGTTATTAGAATTTGTTGGTAGAGAGATTTGTTGGTTAAAAAATTTCCATCATTATAGGAGTACATTTTCTATAAATACGTATATTGCAGGATGTATGACATATAGAGAAATATATTAGAACTTATTGTGTAAAACTGGTTCACTGCTAGCATTTGGTATCAGAGCGAGAGGGGTTCTTCTGATGGAAAACCGTGTGTGAGCTTCTTTGCTTCTATTCGTGTTATGCCCATCAACTGCTAATGGAATTGCTTGCGTCTGGTAGTTCTCATCGCTGAAAATAAGAAGAGTAGCTTCATCGACACGTTTACATTTAGAGATTGACACTGGTCATGTTCAATCAACTTGTAATCTGTTGAGGGACTCCATTTGTGTATGTTGACATGAGAGCCATAGTATTTTGATCAATCAACGTCTATTCCTATGCACTGGTTGAGAGCATTGTTTTCTGCAAAAGTTTACAAAAGAGCTAATACGTGAAAGGGTCGAGAATAAATAGGTAGGAGTGTATCAAAGCATAGTTAGTATTCTTTTATCTATTTCATCTCTAGACCGGATTCATTGTAATATGCATGCATGTGCTTCAGTTGTTGGCGATCCTTGGTTCCAAGAGCTAGTCGGGAGGAAATCTAAGATCCTATGTTTTGAGAACTTATAATGCACTACAAATGATTGATATTGGCTTAGGACAGTTCGCATTTTAAACTCAACTCTGGGCATTCAACTCGCTCCCGCCGACCATTACACTAGTGGTTTTCATTGCCTCATTCCTCACACTAGCTTGCACTTCCCATTACGATCTTTTGTATGTGCAACGTGTTCCACGAGCTCACCACATATTCGACTAGTGGCTCGGATATCTAAAGTTGGCATTCACATTGAAAGGTGTGCTAACCAAAAGCCCATTTTTCACTATAGTTTTAAGTGTGCTAGACTTTTATGGTTTTTAGGTGGTATGTCGACAAAGCCAATTGAGTATGGTAAAGGTGTAGAAGAATGTCAATAGGTGGCAAATAAAGCGTTTATTAGGTGTGAGTTTCTTTAGATAGTCAATTATAGTTATTTAGATTTTATAAGTTTCAATAGAGCTTTTATAGCATTTGTCCTTATGTTTTTGTAACATTAGTTTACAAGGGGTCTATTACATTTATGTTGTTTGTGAGTCATTATCAAAATTCCATTAAATTAATTCATATATGTCAATTGTATTAACTTTTAGGGTTATTTTTTCTAAGTCAATGATAAAGTCTAGTGTCCTTAAGATTATATTGTCTTTGTCATAGAGCCATTATCATTAAAAGTCGTCATTTATGATGTCTTGTCAAAAAGTCTGAAAAAAATCCCTTACGGATGCATTATCGCTGCAATGCGACGTCCAATATGTAAAGTGCCAAGAAAATAAAATTTGAGAAAATCGAGAAGTTGGATATGAGGCGAATGATGAACCTTAGCAAGTTTAACCTCGCAAATGTCAATGATTAACGCACGAGAATGTATCAAGCACTAGAAAATGAAATAATTCATATAACGGAGGACGGAGGCATTGGAGGTTGGAGGTCGATCAGTGACCTCTCCTCAATCGCCAACAACGGGCCGCATGAAGGTTTGGTGACATCTTTTTGAGTGTGTTTGCCTTGATATTTTCGGTGTGCTTCAAATTTCAGAGTTCTGTTTGGCTTGCCGAATAAGCGGAAATTTCACATTGTGGGGGAACATGACACCAATGTTCCATTTCCATTCAGTTTCTTTTTTAGTTTGTAATGTGTGAGCACAATTCCTGTGTAATCCCCTGATGGAAGAATGTGATGAGAGCTGATGATAATACTTTGTAGCATCATGATATTATGGTTGGTTATCCATTTTGAAAACCATCCCGAAGGTTTATTGGTTATCCTGAAAACAAAACTATCTTTTGTGGTTGGTTTACCACTTGAAAAACCATCTCGGAGGTTGTTGGCTATCCTGAAAAAAAAACCATCCAAATCATGAGCAAGCGTCAAAGCGGCACATAGCAGCACAAGGCAGGTTTTCCCCATGTTTGCACTAAGGGGGAATGTTAAGAATTCTTATATTAGTGCTCATGGAATAAAATAATTATATATGAGTTGTTATAAATAACTCATATAATTATGTTTTGTGTGAGTTGTTCGGTTGTTGAACTAACTCATGTTAATAGAATTTGTTGGTAGAGAGATTTGTTGGTTAAAAAATATCCATAACTATAGGATTACATTTCTTATAAATATGTATATTGCGGATGTACGACATATAGAGAAATATATTAAAATTTACTACGTAAAATTGGTTACTTGCCAAAGAATGAAAGGGGGTAGCTCATCAATAGAAATGAGGAGCTTCCTAGTCTCAGAGTACCAACAATGTCAATGTCTGGTGAGGACTAGAGAAGCAATCCTCTCTGAAGAGCAAAGTGCTAAGTAGGGTCTCTCACGACCGAAGCTAATTCCCCCATAGATACAAGTTTGTGGATGTAGAAAGTAAGCTTGAAGATAGTCTCAACGCGTAGTGGGTGGGAGACAAATTCAGCTCGGGTGATGCACCGAGGAACTGTTCGCGTGCAACAAATCATGCGCTACAACATGAGAGTTTGAACCCTCTCAATCTAGGCCCAATCAACGGCTCCCAGGCTAGGTTTCCAAACCTTTGAACCATACAAAATTGTTGATTGATGATAGTGTCAAATTAGCATAACTTGGAAGGGATGTCACGAAGTGGATCTGGAAACATTGACGTTCCAAAATAGAAAGAGAGGCATACCCCTTGCAAAGGCGTGGTTGAGTAGCAAACTTCATGTTAAAGCATGGACCAAAAAATTGGACCCCCAAATAAGTGTAGGTTGATGTGATCTCAAGAAGTTCCCCTTTGTAGAAAAATTGGAATCTAGACAAAGAGCATTTGGAGATATTGAAGATCATGACCTTAGTTTTACTAAGGTTGACCACAAGTTGTTGGAGTTTGCAAAAGTGAGCAAGGGCATCAAGTTGTTGTTGTAAGCCCTCTGTAGAGTGTGAGAGGAGAACAACATCATCGACAAAAAGGAGGATGGCTATAAGTACCTCATGCAAAAGACAACCATCATCCATATGGGTATGTTGTCGAAGAAACTCCTCTAACTCATCAATGTATATGTTGAAGAGGGTTGGTGAGAGAGGACATCTTTTTGACCCCAATGGTACTCTTCACAAAGTCAGACAAATCGTGAGAGGTACGAAGCTTCCCAATGACTATCTCATAAAGCTTCCAAGCTACGGTAATCAAAGAATTAGGGCTGCCAAACTCTCTTAACTTCTGAAAAGTAGGTGTCTCGGAACCGAGTCAAAGGCTTTCTTGAAGTCAACAAAACAACAAAAACTTTGGAAGACTTATGACGAGCTTCTTTAATGATAGCTTGAAGTGTAAAGATGTGACAGTAGTTTGGTAGTCCCTTCTGAAGCCCGCCTTCCTTGAGCTTTGATATTATTCCTTTCCAAGTATTCTGACAATTGCATGTCTAACACTATGGCATAAAGTTTGGAAAATGTATGCCCAATCATAATGGTCCTGTAGTTGTTAGGGATAGAGGGATCCCTAAACTTATGAATAGGGTAGATGATGTGTTGGGACCAAGACTAAGGGAAGCCTGAAGACACCACTTGATTAAAAAGTGTGGTAAAGGGAAAGGAAAGGAATCCACACCATATTTGATGAACTCAGCTTTGAGACCTTCACAATCAGTTGCTTTGTTGGTGCATAATTTCAAAATAGCTCTCTTGACAAAGGAAGTAGAGAAAACAAAGGAGGATGGTGGAAGAGTGGGGGCAATGGCAACAAGATGGGCTGGAACATCATAGAGGGAACTAGCATAGGAGACCCATGCTTTGGGTGTGATGTCGGAAATGGTGGTTTCTCTCAAGAGAAGAGTACGCCAAAAAGTCTTGGGAGAGTGGTGGAGATCAACAAGTAGTGAAAGCCATCTAGACAAGAAACTTTCGTTTCTTACGTCGAAGAAGACAACGATACTCCCTACGAAGGGTGGGTATGGAGGTAGGGTCATGGGTTAGGGAAAACCAAAGTCTCTGGTGAAGGGATTTACACTCATTATCATACCATCGGTTCATGGGGCAAGTTCCTGTGACGAGTAGGGGATCTGGAGTAATGAATAGTGTGGGGACAAGAATCAAGGGCAACATCCCAGAGGGTTTGGCGTAAAAACTCATACATGGAATCAATGGTGGGAAGAGGGAGGGAGTAAAACCCAAACATAAGAAGGGAGAGACGAGCAACATAATCAATGGTGTAATCATCATCAAAGTGGATTGTGGTGTGTCGAGTGTTGGGGGTGTGGTGGAAGGGGAAGGTGGGGAGAAGGGTTAGAACCAATATGTAGGGTGAATGTCAAGACAACATGGTCAGCAAGGGGGAGTTGAGGTGAGATAAGGAAGCCACAAATATGAGGGATGATGGATTTGCTTGGTGAGAACATAGTCCACGATGCTCGCACCACCGCCGTGGGGAAACAAGTGAATCTACTACAACGGAGAAGTGAGGAAGCCCGTTGAGGATGTGGAGGCTATGAGATTCACCCAATTGGAGGAGGTGCCTCCCACGAGTTATAATCTGTAGCATTTATGTCAGCAAAATCTCTTTATAAATCGAACTCCACAAGATCTAGCTCATGGAGGCATAACTCATTATGAGCAAGGCTCTAAATAGGTGTCTATAGGTATCTTGTACAAGCACTAAAATTGCCCAAAAGAATGATATCACCAATAGTGGAGTATTGAGAGATCTGGATAGAGGTCAAGGTACGGGTCCCCATCAACATGAATGGCGAATGAAGATGTGGTAGGGGGAAGTAGCAAACAGCTATGAAGACATCCCAAAAAGGTGGTGGATTTCTCTTGAATCGAAGCCATATGTATCTAGAGTGGACATCAGAAGCCACAAGTGAAACTCTAAACCTGACGCTGTCCCGAATGAGGTAGGCCACACCACTTGAACCACAAACACCGCTTGATTTGCATGTCTCACAACAAAAGGCCAAAACCCCCAATACCCTGTGATTGGGGGGGGCCACTCGGGGCTCTCATGGGTCTCAGTGAAGAAGATGAGATCTTGCAAAGTAATAATATCTTGGAAGGTACTTGGAGAAGACCATAACGCATGACTTTATTGTAATTCCAAGAAGTAATGGAGATGTCATCACCACCCACCGAGACCTGAGATCGTCATCATGTTGACGGTCCAGGGCATGACCACCCGGTGGGGGAGAGTCACGAATGACAGCCCTGTAGTCTCTGATAACAACCCACTTGTTCTCCTTCTGGCAACTACTACTTGAATACGAGCTTTCCGAAGCTCTTCCACCTAGAGTCGTGTGAGATCGACATCTACATATTTTTTTGTGGGAGGGAAAAGAGCTTCTTTTTTGCTTTGAGAGCTTGCAGAATGCTCTTCTATAGAAAGAATCAAAACCAAGAAGGAAACCCAAGCTTGACCTATGAAATGCAAGTTATAGTTGAATAGACTTCTAGGCTTAATATCGACTAAGACCTTCCAATAATTTTTCTTTATGAGAGAAGGTTGTTATATGAAAAGTGTAAAGGTAGAGCATGATTATTAAATATAATTTGAAACCTAAATGAAAGAGTAATAGTGTTTATTTATACACAAATTTTGGTGGGAAAACTCCAAAGGAAGGCATTTTCCTTGATCTAGGTGGTGAAAATGACATGACCGACAAGTGGTAGACATGGAAGGGACTAGTAGAGCTAGTAGGATGACTGTGGAAGAATGAGAGACCAAGAGTCCGAGACAAGTCCGATGATTTTCCTAGTCTCGGCATTGAAAATGCTAGGGAGAAGTAAAACCATAGGAGACCTAGAGAGACAGTCCAAAAGGTGGAAGGAGGGGAGAAGAGAGAAGGATACCTATGCCTTCGACAACGAGGGGTTCGCTCAAAAATAATTGGAAGGAACCTAATGGATTGGGCAACTAAGAAGTGCTAAAATTCAAATGTCTAGACCCCACCCCAATCTTGTCAATAATTGATATAGGAGGGTGAAAGCACCTTAAAAGCCCTAATCTTGAGATATGAAAAAGCATTTGGGAAATTCGATGTGTACAATGTGTAAACATTGATACTGTTTGGGTAGAAAATGTCGGTTGCTATCACAATATTATCCATCAACTTGTAGGTTGAATCAATCTAAAATGCATTCATTGGGTGTGGGGAAGAATAAATTCATATGTTGGGGACCTAAGTTGCATGGAAACAGAAACGAAAACAGATCCAAAACGTGAAAACACCTATTTTTCAAGAACCCTTTGAAATGAAATGATACAAGAACATCTATACAATAAAGTATAAAGAATACAAATAAATATAAAAAATGCATAATACTCATTTTTCAGTCCATCAAAGACAACACTTTCAAAAAATTTGTATTCGCGAATGTTCAAAACATGCAACACTTAAAATTTCACATGTTCACGAAAATATCATGTTTTATAGGTTTGAACTTCAAAATGTAAATGCAATTCTCAAATTAGCTGACTATGTGAGAATTATAAGCTAGAATAAATCATCTAGATTCTTTTCAAAATCAAAATCATTATCAGCAGCAGCAGCATGAATGTTCAATGCTTCAAAAATCACCTTGCAAATACCAAAATTAAATTAAGAATTATGTTGTACATGATGGCATCAAAGCCAACAAAAGGATTACACATAATTTCAAGAGTTCCACAGCTAAATTTAAGCTGCTAGCTCTTGCTTAACATCAAGAAATGACTTTGCAAAAATGTCTCAACAAAAAATCCTCCAACTTACCAAACGCTGATCCCCAAATAGCAATAATACTAACTTTTTCTACAGGAAACTCATCAGAAGTGTGTGTGTGTGTGCGCGTGTGTGTGTATAAAAATAAGCTTCTACAGATTTTTAACTCATTGTTGATGGCACAAGCAGTGTCTTCATTGAGATTCATCATGTTTGAGAGGGATCCTTCGATGCCAAGAATTTAATTGGAAGGGCTGTCCGAGTGAATTTTGAGGGGTTTTAGTAATTTTTGAAGTTTTTTAAAATTAAAAAATAGCTGGAAACATCGGAAGAAACGTTTCCAGGCTGTTTTCAGCATGTGCCTGGACTTTGACAGCATTTCTGTAGCATTTCAATTCCCGTTTCACTCCTGAAACATTTTTCCTGGGAAATGCCCCTAGCAATACCATTTATTGCATCCTTATTGGGGACAAATGCACGCTTTGTTTCAAATAAAAATCTGACCCCCCAAAGAACAGTTTAGTCCTCTGAATACCAGAAACTAATAAAAAGCAAATAATTGCTTCAGTCCTTGATCATAGCCGATGGGGGCTTTGCCCTGAGATGGAAGCAAGTATAGAGGTAATGGCACAACTTTACCTAACATGGTGATTTGTCTCAAGGAAAAAGCAGCTTTGGTCATTCACCTTACCCAATGAGAGGCCTCATATCTGTGAAAACAGGATTAAAATAATGACTTGAACCTACTTAACAAAGGGGCTTTGTCCTGAGAAAACATAAGCTTTGGTCCTTGACCTTACCCAACTATCAAGATGGAAGCAAAAATAAAAGAATGACCTATGGGCAATGTTATTACGTTTCTGGGTTCAACATAAAATCAAGAAATAGTATAGCAGTGGTATACTACAGAATTTGTTTTAGAGTACAATATTTGACAAGAATCAAACAGCAGACAAACAACATTCATGACAGTGCAGTGTTTATTGTAGCCAGAACATTCACTCATCATGGTACTAAGTAGTCAAGAATGTGAAATTCTTACCCTGATGATGTCACAACATTCTCTGCAATTGAATGGCACAAAAGTATAGAAGGGAAACATGATGACATAACAATGCTGGTTTTGCCTATGTGGGCAGGTTTGGATCCCTACATAGTTCCATTTTCAGTTTTGCATTAGAGATCCCTTTTCTTGATAGGAGAAAAAAATACATTAGTGATGGGGAAAATGAGGTAGCTTGGCATGCACTGATTGCTGACAGGTCAGTTACTGTCAGCAGGTTGGCTGTTCAGCATGAAAAGTTCAGAAAATAACTGTTATTTATTGGTGTTTGTACAAAAATGAGTGATGATGTCATAAATGATCCCTAATTGAGTATTTTATGAATAAGCACAATTCACCAAACAATTTTTTTGAGTAAAAATAGATAATGATTGTGACTCCAGAAATTTGTAATTATTTGTGGGAAGGAAAACAACTGAAGATCAAATTGGTCAGAACCAAAAGTTTCTAAATATCTACGTAGGAAAAACCCTAAAAATTACATTTAAAAGAAATACAACCAAACAACACAAGACATTTAATAAGGAGAAACCCTGCATCTTGGGGCAGAAAACTTTCCTGTGGAAGACATTATGACAGAGTTACATAGATATAAGTTCACTTTGGAACAATTACACGTGATTCCTCAATTACAAATATTCTAAATTGATATCTTACATAAATTGATCTCCTCCCGCTCTTGAAAATTGCCTGTGGGGATGATCTAAGATTGATTCTTCGTCGGTTTGATTTGTATATGGAAGGGTAACCCTATCTGTCGGTTACAAAAACCTCTTTTCTTCCTTGTTGTGATGCTGACGAGCTTTCCAATTTGGTGACCTCAGTTGATCCAGGTTTCTAAGCTCGTGCTGATTTGACCTTGTTTATCCTTTAAAACAAAACAATTACGAGTATCCGGCTTCCTTTTTCCTGTGAAAATTGTGTGCATTACAGAATTGACCAAAAGCACTTCTATTTGATCAATGTGTGTCTGAGTTGACAAAAAATAATGTTATTTGATCACTTTTAGTCTGCATTAGCCAATATTACTGCCGCATTGACTTGAATATTCTTCTCTTTTATTCATGGACAAGAATTTTGTAAGGTATATTGCCTATTTTACTGGTCTGTACATCTTTTCGCATTCAGGGATGAATTTTTATTGTTCTACTTTAAAATGATGATGAATTGTATGGATACGAATCAGTTATTATGTCGGAAATGTTTTACCAGTTGATGGGTATGTTACTATGATGCCTCAACCTCAGTGTGGATCCAAAACTCGTACCTTTTCTTGTCCTAAGAAGGGATATAAGACTCCTACTTCTTGTTGGATAATATATAGAATGAAGATTGATTGATTCAGACTTCATTTACTAGTATGTGATTTGTTCAAACCCTTACCTTTATTGTGTAGTTACTGCAAAACAAGTATCAAAATGAAAACAAAATCTGTTGTTCCTATAGCTGACCATAGCAAAATACTTGCAATGCAAATAGAACCTCAAACACATTAATGAGGTTGATCTTGACTGTTGAAAGTGAATGAAGCTTGTTTTTGAATGGGAAACATTTGGTAACATTGGATAATTACTTTAAGGAGATTAATATCATTTAACACAATCAGTTGGTGGGAATTTAAATGCATTTTGAAGACTTAGCGCTGAAAACAGGCTTTAGTCATTGTTATTTAGTATTTACAGTCTAAAATATACTATCTGCAGTCTTCTACGAGCAAAAGTTGTGTGCTTTGTATGGCTCGACCAAACAAGGTGTCTTTCAAGTTTGATAGCATGCTTTTGATGATCAATGAAATCATTATTCCTAAGAAAGGAACATGTGTTGTAATTATATGATCTAGATATGGTTCTAATACTGTTAAGAGTAATTTGTTTGTAGTGTATCAATTTATTGCAGTCTTTTGGGTCTCACTCCATCATTGTGGAATCACTTGAAGCCAATGCTTGAGAAAAGACATGGATAGACTATCCAATAAGTAGTCATGCGAATGAGGATTAGGAAGTTGGCTATGCCAAGGGCAAAAGGAAGGTAAAGAGAAAATAGTGGATAAATGGTGGGGAGAGGTACTCGAAGATCAATTAGTTAGTTAATCAATTGATTAATTAAAATCTATACAAATTTATTCTAAGTTTTGGATAAGTTTTTGAATTAAAGGTTTCTAGGGATGATTGAGATTCCAACCACCATCTCCATTAAGATTTCTCGGTCTTTTTCTATCTCTATAGCTTCCTCATTCTTTTGTCCAACAAATTTTTATAGCTAAAATCTTAGCATCTTTAATGTGGATCGGGAGATTAGTGTGTTCCTCATGTTCGGCTAACACTGATTGTTTACCTGGCCGTGTTTGATATCTGCATTTCTTGAATCTAGTTTGAATAGATGGACTAGTCTCTCCAATGTAGGGAATGCCACATGGGCAAGGATATCATAAACCCCTTTTTATGAGTTTTAGGGTCTCACCCGATCTTCTTTAGGGATTTTATGAGATGCTATTCTTCATCTTCAGGCGGCCAGGGTTAGAGATTCTAAGAGCTTGAGGAAATAAGATGATCACTACCTTGGCTTTCTCTGATGCATTGTGGTGAGAATCGGCTCTAATATATACATCCATGCGTCATGATGCATCTAATTTGGGTTGATTAAAAGAATTTTCTTGTAACATTAGTTATAGGATTTCTTTGACGAAAAGCGGTGAAAATCGTCTTTAATTCGTACATCTGTCTGTACTATCCAATCTTGAGTCGTAAGGTATACGGGAACATCACACATACTGAAATCCCTTTGAAAAGCAATTTTTCCGGGCGGCAAAATAGGTGGAGTATTTAGGAACTTGTTATATGATAGATATGTAGCTTGTGATAGGATATCATTACAACCAGCCTTAACCAGATTTTAAGGACAGGACGTGTACTGTGACACATAGGAAATACAAATGCAATAGGATGTTTTTCTTTGGAGTAGGTAAAGTTCATGACCTGGAACATGCCTCTAGTTGAGTTCACAAACATACAAGTCAAACGAGAAATGCAAGGTCAGTTGGATGTTTCACATCCACTCATAAGGTATTTCGCTAGAACTAAGAGCCCTTAATCTTCAAAGTTCTGAAATGAGTTAGGTTAGAGTATTTTATTGAATCTTATTTTAAAACATCAAGTACCATGATTTCAAGAGCCTCAATGAAACAATAGGAGCTGAAAATAGATTTAAGCACAAGGATTCTGACATGAAGAAAAGTGAAAACTAATAAATCTATTAATCATTGTCTGCACTAGAACTCATAAGGTTATTTACAGGATTTGTTATGCGTATATGTGGTTTCCTGTTGTATGCATGGCAAGTCAGAGGTTGAAAATTTGAATCTCTGAATATGATGATTGTAGCCTTTTGCAGATCAGATTTTAATTTCAGGTCATGAATTCCCTTTATAATCTTTGAGACCTATACTTTTGCACTTTCTCATTATTTTTGCAGGGTATTCATTCTATTACTGAAATATTGGCACAGTTTTGTTTTGACAGCTCTAGAAGCAGAAGACGGTCTTCAATTGGCAGAACCAGCTGTGGTGTGTTAAAACATAATTTTATTGATAGTTTCCAATTTTGGGTTCTTCCTTGCTAACGATGTGTGAGATTTTATTCATAGATTTTTGATGCCTTGGTATTTTATATTTATAATTTTTTTATGCCTAGGCATTTTAGTTTTGTTCATATTTTTACCAAGATAATCAAATTTCTATTATCCATCAAGTTTTTCACTAAACTTTTCTCATGCACCCTATTCTTATATTATTATATATATATAACTGAGATAGCAGTCATAGATATTGGTGATTATCTTCTTTTTTAGAACCACCTGGTTGTTCTTTCATAGATTTGGTAGTTCTTCCTCAGAATTTCTATTTATTTTTCTATTTTTCATTTTATGTAGATTTGCCAGATTGGTGGCTGTCTACAAGGCAGACAACAGCCGATGTTATTGCACCTTCACCGTGGAAAATCATTGGTTGTAAGAATGGTAATTACTTTTGTCTGTGCATTCCTTAGCTATAGCCAATTGATTTTCATCTGTTTGTGCTGACAGAGGTTTTCTCATGTAGGATTGCGATTATTCAAAGAGGCAAGTGATGGAGGATTTAGGAGCAAGGTATATGTACTTTCTTCTTGAATGATTAAGTTCAGGAAATTACTTTTCAATTTCTGAATGTGCTTAATCTACACAGCACTGGGATGATCGTCCAGCTTTGATGGCAGTGGGCGTTGTGGATGCAACCTGTGAATCCATATTTAAGACTGTTATGTCTCTTGAACCATCAAGATCAGAGTAATCTCCGACTGCCAAGTTCTTTACTTTTAGACAGTCTATTAACTGTCTATTTTAGATTTGCATATATTTATTAGGTTTGAACTTAGGTAAAACAGTGTTGCAGGTGGGATTTTTGTTATCTACATGGTCAAGTTATTGAGCACTTGGATGGTCATGCAGACATAATCCACAAACAGTTCCGAAGTAGCTGGCTGCCTTGGTATTCTCCTTCTGTATCTTATACAAAATCTAAGTACTTTCTTTGCAATTATTGAATGATATCAGAGGAGAATAGTTATCCCGCTTGAGTTGTCCTCTGAGATGCTAATCTAAAGTAGTCATATTTGTTAAGGTATAGGGGCTGACACCAAGAGATTTGCTTCTACATCGTTACTGGAGGAGAGAAGATGATGGCTCATATGGTGACTTTTTGCCTCTGTGAACAGTAAAGAATGTCATTTTTTTGTGACCTTTTAGCTTTGATCTAATGTACCTGCATTTTGGGTGCAGTAATTCTTTATCAATCTGTGACACATAGCAAGTGTCCTCCTTCTCGTGGCTCTGTGCGTGCCTGCCTGCAAAGTACAGTAATTATGCCTTTGGAAGAAAGGAATCCGGATAGAACCAACTTATAAAATTGCAGAAAAATTGTTTTAGGTTATAAAGCTTTTAGCAAAGAGAACAGTGGTAACGTCTGTATTTTTCAGGTGGAGGATATGTGATATCTCCATTGACTCATCCCCAACAACCTCCACGTGCAGTTGTCAGGCATATGCTAGCTATAGACTGGAAATATTGGGTGTCTTATTTACAACCTTCTCATGCCAGAAGCATTACCCTCCGAATGCTTGGGCGCATAGCAGGTTTTTTTTAAAAAAAACTGCTGCAATTGAGAAAAGTGCAATTGAAATAATTGCCCTGATATAAAAAAATGTTTGTCTATGTTTTTCAGCAATGAGAGAAATGTTTAAAGCCAATTCAGTTCATTATCCTTCTTCTGGGTTATTGTCTAGAGAGCTAGTAATGGGAAAGATGATGTCAAAAAGAATGAAAATATTAAAGAGAACGAAGCACTTTTCCCAGCACCAGAGCGGAGTTCTTGTGTTCCTAAAGCAGAATTTCATGGCCCATTATCTCAAGAAAAGGACTCAACATCCTCGTTCCTTCGTTTTAGTGATGCATTTGATGAATTCTTTGATGCCCCAGAACACTCAAATTGTGAATCATCTCCAATAGATTTGGATCAGTCATCGGAGCACCTCAGGGAGAGTGAAGGATCTTTGGGTGATGAACAAGCAATTGAGTCACAGGTATTAGAAATTCGGTCACCTTGCTTACAACTTCAAAAATGGATTCCAATATGATTGGCTCATTAAGTTCTTGAACATATGACAGATGTTAAGTCTTTTTGCTGATTTGTTTTAAACCAACTGCCTTGCATATGTTAGTGTAAATGATGATATGTCCTGTACATATAATGTTTAACAGGACCATGTGTAAGGGTCAACCATGTTGTGGTCAGTGCACACTGCAAATACTTTTTTACAGGGAGGAAAACTCAATTTTGAATTCACATTTAAATTTAACTCATTACTCTGAGGGATTTAGTCCTTTCATTTTGACGTAAAATCTGAACAGATATAAAGCCAAAGTAAGAAACATTTTCTGATCCAAACTGAAACGGCCTGAAGCTAAAATGAAACCAGTTCTGCTGAACTCAAAAAGGTTTCAGGCTGGAAAATCCTGCAAATCTCCATTTTCTCTATGCAAATTAAATATTTATTTATTGAGGCTTGAAGAGGTTCTTTAGGTTTTCATTACATGTCACATTCTAATTCCTCATTATAATCGGTTTAACTGTGATAACAGAGACTGAAACAGTCAAAACTGAAAAGAGTTCCATAGAAAATGGTAATTGTATACACATTAAAAATGCTTTAACTAATGCTTTGTATTGTCAAAGGCTTGTTGGCGCATTAACCTCCTAATTCCCAATTGGGGGGCCGGGCTGGAGTAATCTTGTCGTGAGAGATGTGTCATGGCCCTATACTTCACCTACGTTTTTGCTTTAGCATCACTTGCATCCCCTAGCCTCTTGGCACTCTTATCTCTCCTTGACTCTCTTCTTTTTCTTTCATTGTGTCACACTGACCATGGCTGTTATTATCAGCCTAACAGGATACAGGTTTGATATTTTGCATATGTATAAATAGTAAATACCCATAATCTAAAGCCCATTTCCAATATCGAACATGAAATATCTTCTCTGTGCTTGCATTTATAGAAGATTCCTTCATGGACACTCTAACACAACTAGAGTAAATGAGCTTCACTAAAGGAAGAGTTTTCGCAAAGACAACCAAAAGATTCAAGAAATGTGGAACACCAATGAAGTATACCAAGTCTTAAGAGTCCCCTGCTGTAATTTACTAGGTCGCTTCTCCATCTTTCTTGCCCTCACCTATGACATCTGATGTGTAGACATGACTAATATGATCAAAGAGGGAAATTAATGTGCCAATGTATTACATCAAGTAAATATCCCTTTGCCTTATCCTGTTTTCATTTTATGCATGTGTGCTGGTTGCCTTATTTGATTTATATGCTAATATGCATTGCTTTGCATATTGTCATATTTACTTTCATTGTCTTGATTAGTATCTTGCCTTATCGAGTGTGTAAGAGAGGCAGTCTACATTCACCATTATTACTGGCTTGTGTGGTAGAGTCCCTTCCGGTAATCCGTTTGTGTTTTGAAGAAGTATATTTAGATTTTGTTTTGGTCACCTGTTCATAACTCTTTGATTAATGTATTTGTGAAATTCTGTTTTGACTCATTTGGTCCAGCTCGGAGGTCAGCAAAGGATGTCAACAGCTACAGTTATTGTCAAGTGCTTGCATGATCTGGCTTCTGCAGGTATCAATGATATCTTTCACGTTAGATACACAACATTTTAGGTGCCAAATTAGAGATATGATATTTAAGTGTTAATTGGATAATTTACTTTAGATCATAGTAAAGAGCGTACTTTTTGCTTTAGGATTTCTATGGAAGTGGTTTTGAATGTGACTGATGGGAGCTGCAACTCGTTGATATATTCTAACAGCGAGTCAGAAACGATCACAAGTGGATGTTCTACTAAAGGATGATGTAGATTTTCTCAGCTATGAAGCAACACTTCCAAAAACTCTACTTGTACATTGCCAAGCAGCTGGTCCACGGCAGATCCAGCTACATTTTTAATCCGTGGCAGAAGCTATCTGAAAGATCATAAAAGGTATTACTATTGTGAGCCTATTTTTGAGATGTTGAGTAATAGTTCTTATTATTTAGAAGTGATTTTTGTCTACAATCTATTCAAAATTAATGGAGTATGGATTTATATGCATATTATATGAGAAATGTTCATTTTTTACTGTTTATCATAGAGTTGCAGACTTATATCTGCTGTATTAGTCACCATTCAAACTCCAAGTTTGTTCCCTGGAATATCCTTCTAATTTAGAGAGTTAATTATATTTCCGCTCTTCAGATTAAGGCAAAAGGTACGTTGATGCCTATGGTTGCAGCAGACTGGCTCAGATCTAACAAGCGAGAAGATAACCTTGCCGGTCGCCCTGGAAGCTTTATTCAGGTACTCGTCACTTGTGGCTTAAGATGGTCTTTTACATCAACAGCTACCTTAGGTTTTTAAGATGCAAAGTATTGTTATTATGAACGGACTAGATTAACACTGGTACTTGGCATATGAGACTCCTTTGTGGGGACAATACTTCAGGTTACATTAATATATGAATATGTATATGCATATATAATTTTGTACCTCAGCTTTTGACCATATGATGGCTGTTTTTGTTTAGATGTGAAGATTTAAGTTTCAACATCATAATTCCTTCGCAACATATCACATGCACTTAGAAAAAGTTGACATTGTAATGTTCCAACTGAAGATCTGTATAGTAGCAGTCATTGATGAAGGTTCCACTGTTCATGTCAGATAATGCCAGGCAGGCACTTTTCGTTTGTTACATATTTATCCCTGTTTTGTGGGTTAGCTTGATAATTTGTTGGGAATTGCTTTAAGATGCATTTCTATGGAAATAGAAACCATTTTCAAATCAACTTTTGAGCCTCACAAGGTCTATGAAGTATATTTTGATGAGTAATAGATTCTAGAGATGTGATATTTTGAGTTTTATATATTACAAGGAGAATATGTTATATAACAGTTGCTTACTCCTTTGCTAGTTGGCATTCGGGTAAATTTATGAAGATCATTTTTCTTTAATTTTCTCTTCCTGTGATCTTGCTGCAAGATAGAAGGGTTCTTCTTTGCAAGTTGTCTCCTGTAATCGTGGCAAATGGTCTGAATTCTTTTATACAAAGGTTGTATTTGTTGTATTAAATTATTCTGATCTTAGTACACATATATGATGGCATAACAGTAGCTGTTTCTTGTGCTAACAGAGGAAAGCAGCTGAGGGTAGCAACAATTTTTTTTTTTGTTGTAAATATTCAGGTGAGCATATCAAACATACTATAGTCACATGGTAAATGTGTTTGTGTCGGGAAACTTATGATCTCTACCATCTGTGGTCTGTGATTACTAGGTTCCTGGTGCGACAACATATAATCTTGCCTTATACTATATGATGGATTGCCCCATTGAAACTGTTCCTTCGCTAAAAAAGTTTGTTGAAGGAGATGATGCTTATCGCAATTCACGATTCAAGCTCATTCCCTATATTGCTAAGGTAGACAAATCAAGGGTGTTAGGAACCTTTTGTTTGGATTATATTTGTAAAAAAAAATCTATTCAGTGAATTAGTCCAACACCCACAATTGTTTTTTTGGTTTCAGCAGGGCTCCTGGATTGTGAAACAAAGTGTATGAAAGAATGCATGCTTGGTGTGTCAAGCGCTAGAGATAAATTATTTTGCGGGAAGCAATTATCTCGAGGTAGGTATTTGAAATTATTCCTAAGGTAGGAATTGTGGGAGAAATCCAAATAGGATTCTGAAATGCATTTTAAAGCTGCGGAACTCACCCATTAAGTGGTCCACCTTAGCACCTATAGTTTAGTGGTTACTAAAAATGCACACAAGATAGATCGATCATAAAATTTTGTAAGCATTCTTTTAGTGTATTGTATAGTTTTCACTTTTTGTACTTGACCCCTCATCTTATTTGAACATTTTCATCTCACTTGTTACAGCTTGGCATCAACGTCGGTTCCTCTTCTGTAGCCAAGGGTGTTGTTAAGCTAGTTCTAGGTTACTTAGTAAGTTGGTCATAGAATTGGCTTTTTTGATACAGGTACATATTTTGATATTGAAATGTTATTTGGAAATAAACTTGTAGTTTTCTTTAAGAGAAGTCATGAACTGTGTAACAAAAAGAACTGACTTATTGTGTAATACTTTTGGCAGGGGAACACAGAAGATGAGCTTCCAGAGTTCCTTCTAGGGACCTGTAGGCTCAATCACCTTGAAGCGTCCAAATCAGTACCAGCTGAACAGAAATATCCACAAGCCACCATATGTGAAAATCTCTAAGGCAGCCTCATTGATGTAGATTTTAACTAAATCAGATATCTACAGTGTACTTTTGTGAAATGTATATGGTACAATGGGGAAACAATATAGCAGCAGGAAGTTCCGTTCATTAAATAAGGAAGATCTAAGCATTACTGAACATTAAATCCATTTCTTCTTCCAAGGCATTTCACAAATGTCGCTCTTTACCACAGAAATTTAGACAAGGCAACAACCCCGAGTTTTCTTGGAATTATTTTAATCACATCCTAGCATTCTTTTTCTTTCTATTAGTAAAGCTGTTGAGCAATTGTCTGCTCACAAGAACTTCGTTTGTTGCATTTTTGTTCAATTTATAAGAAATATGGTCATGGAGATTTCATAAGATGCTTTGGGAAAAATTAGATGCATTAACATCTCAGAAATAAGATGATGAAGTTCTTAGTACAAAGTTATCGTTGATCCCCATACGTAAAACCATGGAGATGTGCTGATAATAACCTTGATTTTACGAATTATATTTCCTATTAACACATTCCCAAAACATTAGGGTATATTAAAAGATCGTCGATCACTTGGTGAGATGTTTACGTCCAATTAAGCCCAGGAATGTTCCATTCCTACCAAATGCAATAGTCAAGACATGAACACCTCTGACCTTATCTATGAGACGAACTAAAAGACTCCAACAAAATAACAAAAAAACATTAGGTTTGAACCTTGGTTGCATGTATACTTGCACCTTATTGCTCTATTGTAACCAAGGTTCAAAGCATCACATCAAAACTTACCATCTACAAGTGGATCACATTAACGTAATTTCTTTCTTCAACCCTTGCATTCTATTGGTCCTACGCTTCTAATAAACAAAAATAACCTCAACAACTCTAAGAAATTTAAATGACCACCTCTCCTAACAAGCATTATCACATAGTAATCAAACTTGACATCAATATCACCAAGAGGTCGTTAATGGGCATTCAATTGAGGACTCATTGCTCCTCACATTGTAGCATGTCAATATCCGACAGCTATATAGTTTCACATGGAAATTCAATTTTTGCACAAGCAATGGAGTGTGTATAACAAAACCGTGCAGCTTTTTATACTCATCCTCAATCTGTGGGCTTAGTGAAGCTTATTTACACTCTACTAGTGATACAAGCCAATTTCATGTTTTTACAAAAATCATTGAGCAACAATCTATTTTGAAGCTCGACTTATGTTGGCGCTTTAAGGACATTTTGAGGTTTGCCATAAAAAGAGTTTGTTGGCTTGAATGTCATTATGTAACGGCTTTTATGGGTTTAATTTGTTAGTTGCCTCAAAAGAACATTGGAGGTTCATAACCCCACAAAAATATTGAATGTTTATCGCCAACATATCCCAAAACATATTATGACAAGTTCCTCGACTTTGATACAATGTCAACATATTCAACATCAATAAATTAACTTCATTGCATTGACATGTTTGCATTATCTAAGAGATTGCAACTAAAGAAATTAATCTCTTATAAAATTTCTAATATTTTTTAAACATTGCAAATGCTGTATTGCCTTGTAACAGATAATCAGCAATACGAACACAGCCAGTTCAGACGTGCAACTTACTAAAGTCATAATCTGTTAATCTTAAATTCTAGGACAACTTTATTATACATAATTTTATGAACCATTAATTTTTTTATTGAAACACTTTAAGCCTCTACTTAGCCCTATATGCATGTAAAAACATTTTCTATGTATCACGCATGGTTATACTCTTTTTATAACATAACTTCAAATCTTCTCCAGATCAATGTTGTCTCTTACATTCCAACTTTTGATTTAAATTGGTGGTGTAATGAAGAAGATGTTGTAGACATAATATATGAAGAATTGGGTTATGCTTATCATCAATTGGCAGATAGGATTGTATAGAAAATTTATTGTTTTAATTTTGCAATTCCATTTCAATTTTATAAATTTATTAAAAAATTAAAAATAGTATTTTTCAAAATAAAGTTCATTTTTTTTTCTGAAACGGTATCAATCTAGCTATGTGCAAACGTCAGTATGAATGCAGCATTTAAGACCATCAAAAGAACTTGAAAAGTGAATAGGAATGCAGCATCTAAAAGCCATGAAAATAACTTGAAAAGTGAGTAGGAACGCAGCATTTAACAGCCATCAAAAGAACTTGGAAAATATCATTACATGATATACGTCAATAATAGTAATATATCTATTTGAAAACTGTTAATCATGCACTACAATAACCACCAGTGAACCATTCTTCATATATATCTATTTGAAACTTTCCACAGGCTTACTGTCAAGGTCTAAAGTAAACAATTTAATATTTGTTATGAAATGAAATTAATTTAATTATGTCACCAGATTTAAGGGTCTATGAGAAAACTGGTACAGATGTCTCAACTGTTCATAAATGAAGATATTGCATGCGAGTTGTTTCTTTTAAAGAAGATTATTCTGTGTATGCGACTCATGTCTTTGTAAGTTAGGTATTCAAGGATGAAACGTTCTTATGTTTCTACATAAAACACATATCCCTTCCTCCCATTTCTCCTTAGGAATCATCCATCTAAAAACCAATACTTTTTCATTTTTAGTGGAGGCTTACACAGAAAAATAAGTTTTGCTTTCACCAATTTTGCCTGTAATCCTTTCCACAAGCAAAACTATCTCGTATGTGAATGATTACCATTTCTGAATTGAAAGAATTATGCATTCTCAGTCAGCCCAAGAATCGTCTCCATCTTATCTTCAACTTCTTCCAATAAGCTCTACTTAAAAGATCGCACTCGTTCACACTTTGGACAGACCTTTGACCCTGCAGTAAAAGGTGTTACAATAAAAGTAATGACACATGAGCTTGTGATCGTAGGAGCTTCCCCCAACATTTTGCTTATAAGCTGTTCATTCAGGGAAAATTTGTCCACCCGACTGGCTTTCCAATACAGAATGTATTCTAGGAGGGAAAGTTCTGTACTTCTCCTTCCTACTCTCACCAACAGAATTGCAAGCAACCCATTAAAACGTAACCCAAACCATGGTTTTTATATGTAGTCCCAAGTATAGGACCTGTGGGTAAAGTACCTGCGGTTAAAGAATCTGCAGTATGCTTACTCCAACAATTACCATCTCTCCTATCCACAATCTCTACAAAAACAATTACCATGCTTTAGTGGAATCCTCACAGTGCGGTTAGAATGCCTCAAATCAGAGAATCGAAATTCACTTTGTTGGATTACTATAGCCACCCAATTCTGTAAAACTTATACAGAGGGCACATTCCTTCCTGATTGATATGAGAATGTGCTGACTTTTAACATTATTTGGTATAAAAAAATCAACAAAACTGACATATTCAATCGAACTGGACTGTTTACATGAGACACCCAATCAGGCCAAATCCTCATGTCACTTCGGTCTCCTTTGTTCTTTCTTAGATCAGGTATACTCTTTTCAAACCACAAAAGCAGCCCTCCTTCAGAAATCAGAAATATGTGGCCCTATACGCATCCTAACAGATCTGTAACTTCCCTCCTTAACATACTTATATGGGAGCTACAAGAATCTCAATCTCTATGCATGATCATCAAGAAAGTGGATTAACTAATGAGAAAACAATTACACAGTCCTGTAATATTATGTTAGTGGGAGGGCCACTTCTATTGTGGTATCACTCCCATTAACATGAAGCTCATGGTATATTTAGGTTTATATACAGCTGCAAACCAAGCCTAACAACTAACATGGGATGCATTTTTTTGAATAAATGAAGATTCTGGAATAGTAAAAACAATTCCAAGAGAAACTGAGAGGCATATCCAACTTAATGGAAGTTTTGAAGAGTATATTCAAATTTGCCAGACAAGAATAAGGGCCAAATGAATAAATTAGAGAATTAGATAAGAGTTAGAGACATAAATACACATAAGTCATATCCATACCGAGTAGTTTTTCATTTTTGATGGAGGCTTACATTCACTTCCACCAATTCTGCCTCCAATCCATTCCACAAGTGAGATTTATTGAGGCGGGGTTTACCATACTCAGATTTAGGAAGCAATAGACTTATTTGACCATCTGGCATGTGAATGACTGTCATTTCTGAATCGAAAAATTACGCTCTCTCAGCCGCTCAGGAGCCTTCTTCAACTTTCCTTCAACCTCTTCCAACATATGCCTGTAAGCTGTTCATTCAGACGGAAATTTGTCCATCCGACTAACTTTCCAATACAAATTGTATTCTTGGAGGAAAGTTCTGTACTTCTCCTTCCTACCCTCACCACATTCTGGCAGAATTAACCCATTAAAAACCAAACCATATGGTTTTTGTAAGAGATCACAAATATCTCGGATTAGTGGGTAAAGTACCTGCGATTAAAGATGCTGAAGTATCCTCACAACAACAATTACCATCTCTCCCATCCGCAATCTTTACAAGTAGCAATTGCACACGAGTGGTGTAATGGACACCCAATAACAGTGACTTGAAGAATTAAAATGTGAGGTGAAATATTGGAGGAGAAGGGGGTGATGAAGAAGGGGATTGAAGGCGAAGAAGTACACTCGTGAGAATTTTTAGAAAACTCTTCATTTTTCCAAGAAGATGCATGAACCACATTCTATTTATGTCAATCATTTAAAGAAAAAGGGGGTGTAATTATTAGAAAGCAATCCCTTGTTGATCAATAGTGGCAATGCCAATAATTTATTTTACAAAAATTTAAGGGGAATTCAATTGTTCGTGCCACACGATAGTTTAGAGGGACATGTCAAGGGGAATCAACATCCCATGTCGAGTTGATGTAGTAGTTGAATTAAATAACCATTAAATATGGCATGTCAGGTTGTTTTGGACCATCTTTACAGACCATTATCTTAGGCCATTCTCCACATTTTTTTGTTTTATTATTTTCTTGTTTCTTAGTCAAAGACTTTGATTTCTCTACTATAGTCAAGGTTTCTATCTTCCTGTAATATTTCATTCTAGAAAGCAACAAGTCGAAGACCCTTAGCCTAATTTTGTTTCCCGACGGTTAAGGAAATAAGAAATAAGGGAAACTTATCCTAATAAAGTAATTTTAGTGCCTAATAAATTTTTATAAGCACTTTAATTATTTATTAGTGATAAAGTAATAAAATAAAAAGTTACTTTATTTTTATTTCTCCCTAGTGGAAAAAGGCGACCCATATGGGGATAGAAAGCAAAGGGAAAATATTAAATAAAGTGAAGAGAGTTGATTGGTCCTTTGTGTGGCTAAAGTGCCAAGGAAAAGTTATAAAAGCAAGTCGCCATGCATGGAGAAGGCATCACTTTTTATCATATTTTCATATCTAAATTTTGGTTAAGCTAATTGCTTTCCATTTTTACCTCAAAGGACGAAAACCCTTTGAAGTGTTGCATTAGAGGACGAAAACCCTCTATTGTCAAGGATTGAAGAACAAAAACTCTTCATCCTTTATGAGAGGGAGCTCTATTCAAGGGTTTCCATTGAGTTTCAAGGATAATTATAAAGTTCTAGCAGTGTTGAAAGTCCTAATTTGCATATTTCTGTTACATCCAACTAGGGTTTGAAGAAGAAGAGTGTAGCTGATTTTTGGCATGCATTTCCGGCCAGATCTAGGGTTATCTACACCCTTGTGAGTGGAGTTTGACACATTCTAGGGTACGACTAATCTAGAACTCATCTCCATTTTCATTTTTATTTTTAGAGGTCATTTCCAACTTGTATGCATCGATTTGGGCTTTGGAAACATTTTTTCCACTTGTCGTGATTTAACAAATATGTAATTTGTAAAACCCTAATTGCAGAGTCACGTATGATAAATAAATGCTAAGCAATCGTTATAATATAGATGACACAAGCAATAAACAAATAAAGCGAAAACCCTAAGTGTAAGAGGGAGAAAGAAAGACTTAGGCTGCTTTGCACTATCCCCGAAGGTGATATGGACTGGAACAACTATTGAACAGTGCGGCGATTGTTGCAATTGACCACAAAAATCCTAAGAATCACAAATGATCCTAAACTAGGGCACCTGAACAGGGACTAGGGCGCCTAGGCACAAGGGACCTCTATTAGGTGTATGGAGTGCATGTGGGAGCTCAAAAACTAGTTTTTGTTGTGTCAAATATCCTTCATTTTTAGTCACCTATGTGTTGCTAAATGATCGCCAAATTCACTTGTAACCTACAAAGAGAAGATTACCTGCAAAACCCTCAAAATACATCAAATCCCAAAAAGAAAAGATGCAATATGGGGAGTCGATCGACCCGAGCAGGTCACCCGACAGAGTGAGCTCACAACCAAGCTTTACACTACATCCCAGACTCCATGTAGTTCTTGTGCATGTGTGATAGAATCGTGTCCTATGAAGCCATTGTGCAAGTGCATGCGATAGTGGGCGATAACTAGATGCACCAATGTAAATAGATGTGTGGATGGCAAAATAAACTTCCCCTCCAATGCATGTATGTCGAAAATGCAGTTCCTTGTCCCTTGAATGAGAGCTAGATGAATTCCTTTAATGCTTTTAGATGTCTTTGGATGCAACCTTAGGTGGTGAGAATATATGCTTAGAGCTTGGTCCCTTATTTTGGTCACATAGATTTGTATTTATGTGATTCCCTTGGTTGAATTTCACAATTAACAACTAAAAGGTCAACCCATAAGAAAACAAGATGCACATAAGATAAAAGAGGCCCAAAACGATCGAGTAAGATAGAAAGAGGTCGGAGGCACCCGGAGGGGACGAGGGCGCTGGGCGTTGACATCCCGGCTGCGTGTTGGTGTCCAAAGTCATGAAAGGTAAAGCAATAAAAGCATTGAATGGGTGTAGGTTGTAAAAGACTAGAAAAAAAAGTAGAGACAAAAGAAAATAGACCAAATATAGTTTTCAATTATTAGTTTTCTCTCTTAGGAATCATATGAATAGTAGTATGTGATTAGGACCTAGAAATGTACCCAAGTGTGTGACTTTGAGTCCACATTTCCCCCCACTTTATTTTGTTGAGTGAATACTTGATAACATAAAGTAGATAAGAGATGTGTGCCTGATAATCATATAGAGTGTGATGGTGATAGCATGTTTGAAGAGACAAGTGAAAGCGTGAAGTGATAAAAATGAAGTGTGAAAGTTAAGAAAGAGGAAGTGACCTTAGGGGTGAAGCGTATGAGTTGTGTCGTGTTGTACCTATTGCTTTATTATAGCTTGATGAAGGGTTGCTTCTTGTTGTGTATTAAGGAAGAACTGCAAAAGAAGAGTGAAAGAGTAGTCAAAGTCATGTGTTATGAAAACTCTTGCAAAAGTATGTAAATGTGTGTAAAAAGTAGTAAAATGAAAGTGTGCACTTGATCCGTGAAGAGTGAAAAGGATAGAAATTTTCTGAACTGCTATAGAAGAGTGATTTTTTTGGGTGATCTCACGCTAAGAGCGAGTTTTTTGGGCGATCTTATGCCAAGAACGAGTTTTTGCGTGATCTTAGCAATCTCACACCAAGTACGAGTTTTATGGGCAATATCACGCCACGACAAAAGAGTGTTGGGGAGAGATATCTAGTTTTACTCTCCTTCCATGTTTGCTTCTTGAATTTACACACCATTGCAGTTGGTGTGATCCGTGTTTAGTTCTATGTTCGATCCAAGTAGAAAAAATCGAGATATAGATTACATTCTAATTATTAGTGGATTGTGCTATATCTTGTGAAAATTGTTTTGTGAACTAAAAAAACTATGTTGATATGAGAAAGTAACTATAATTTCCCCCTAGTCATAGGCACCCAAGAAAGGTGAGGAGCACCCGAGGCATTGGTGTCTCGTATATGGGCACTTGGCGTCTTTGCTTAAATTGAGGACCCAAGTCAGATTTTGGGTCATTTTTGAGATCAGAACTTTGTTATGTTCATGTCTTGTGTAGGCTGTCTTGAAGCTTTAAGATGTTGTATGGGGTGACTGATTCACTTAATGTATGCCCCCTCATTGGGGCGCATTTAACACTGATAAGAGCATGTGGTCCAAAGGAGAGGACCGAAATCTAATCTGAAACGATTTCTTATAGGGGAGGGAATGTGCATGGTAGAAACCAAGGCACGTGCAAACAAAGTGGCTAAAAACATGTATTAGTAGAAAAAGTGACAAGGATGCTATAGAATACAATGTAAACAAGCAATAAAGTAGATAAAGTAGACAAAGAAAAGTGAGTTTCAAACATGGGGCATCGCTCACAATGTCACAAGACAATCAAGGGTGAAGCGGTCAAAATCATACAAGCAATGAACATACAAGACATAGGGCATGACCCGCAAAGAATGACATACAATAGAAGATAATTGCAAGCAAAGTGTAATAGACAACCATGGTGAAAAATAGTTCCTGCAAGGTAAATGTTGCACATGAAGCACCTATTAGCATGTTAGAAAGATAAAAATTATGTCAAAGTGTGTATGTTCTGATATAAAGTAGTGTGCTAGTAAGAATATGAAATAGTAAATAACAAAACAATAACACCTGTGATGTGTAAGAGTAGAAATGTAGATGCCCTAGGAGCCTCGGTGGGACTGGTAAGAGGTAAAGTGCCAAGCATCATTGTTGCGTGTAAAGATCTATAGAAAGTTTGAATTCACAACTAAAAACTAAGTGAACGCGCATGTATATATATAAAGATAATGACATAATAAGTATATGTCTAGCATGTGAAACAAAGTGTACATGTAACTAGTATAAGTAAACAAGAATATATTCAACCAAGATATGCAATATGTTGTGTATGAATGAAATGAAATGGTATGCAATTTGAATGTGATAGGAGAAGCATGTCCCCGAGTGGATGTGGATGAGAATGAGATGAGGTTCATTTATAAAAGACCCTCGACAGTCAAGAATGAACCATAGAACAAGAGTGCATCATCGGGAAATGGTTTGAAAATGTGCGTTAGATAGATAAATCAATGAAGCATAGAGCGTAAAGAGTGTGAGTGTGGTGAGGTTCATTTCATATTTAGACCCTCAACATTCAAGTATGAACCGTGGAACTAGAGCGCGTCATATGGTAGTATAATGTGTTATATTGGGATGCTAGAATGATGTATCGTGAAGTGCGGAGCGTGAAATGTGTAGTGTGTGAGGTTCATGGATGTAGTATGCCCTCAACAGTCAAGTGTGAACCTTAGCACAAGAGTGTGTCATAGGGTAATGATGATATAAGTTGTGTGTATCAATATGTGTAAGATTGATGCTTAGAAATAGGAAGTATGAAGCACGAAGCATGATAGTAGAAATGAAAGACACCTGATAATGCTAGGAGGGGAAAGAATGAGCATGATGCCCCCAAGTGTATGATGTAAAGAATAATCAAGTAACATCATCTAAGAGATCATCATTGTCATGATCGAAGCCAAATGGATAAGTTTCGAGACCTGGTAAGCAATAGTATGGGGTTGATCATATAAAGAGACATTACAGCGTAAATTGTATATTCCTATTGCATATTATTCATCAACGAAAGGTGGTAGTGGACATCCATGTGCATACCAACGAGTAAGATTTTGTGTATAGCTGAGAAATGAATCATTGCAAATAGAAACACGACCGAAAGGCATGGGAAATGTGATATCAATATGATTAGGATCTAAAGTGCCACCAATGTAGTCAAGCCAAGATCGCGCCCAAGAGTAAGTGGAGAAGTGCATGCAACAAAGACTGATAAATGGAAGACACGGAGGCCATAAGCAACAATGATGTGAACATATCCGTGATAGAGGTGAGGAGAATGATGTGGAGAGAGGAGACCATCGAGTCTAAATCTCAACCGAGTTAAACCATCATGTGTGCAAACAATATCAAAACAAGTAGGATCAAATGGAATATGTGGCCAATAAGAATTATTGATGAAAAGAGTGCATGTGAAAGGAGGAATTGCTGATGTAGAGTGCTCATGGGAAGATGAGGAAGGTGGTATGACGTCCAATGTATGGACATAACCTTGAAAAAGTACCATAACATTAGTAAAAGGAGGGGGTTTCTTGAATTGATATTCACCAAGGCCAATAGCAACGAAAGTATCATTGAAGTATGACTCATCTATCTCGATAGGATTAAAATTAAGATTGCGCAATTTATCATCAGTAAGCTCAATGGTATTAACTTTGTCATCAAAATCATCGGTGTTGGCATTATCATGTTGAATAGCAATTGTAGACACAAAAATTAGGTCACACTCCTTGGTCCTCTTTAATTAATTAACGTAACACATTTAACTAATCACGGTCCCTTCATCCCATATTAATATTCATCCTCACATTATTAATTAATTTAATTATTTTAATTAAGTTAATTTCATCCTCACACCTCCACCTCATCATTACACCTCACCTTGGACCCATTCCAGGGGCATTTAACTCATAATGACCAAGTCATCACTCTCAGTATTGAGTCATCACTCTCCGTCTTTGAGTCACCACTTGACCTAACTAACTAAGAATTCTTCCTAAACCTAACTGGACTTCTTCTAAGATCTTCATGCCTTCTCTCACGTGAACTCTACTTCCCTAAGCAGACCCAACAAGGAAAGCACGCCAAATCTGGGAAGATCGACTATTTTTGGTAAATAGGACTATTTCACCCTAACCAACGTTGGTTTATCCTTGGCCGACGTCGGTCACCTAAACCGCCATCGATTCCTTTATATAGAATTTTACAACCCTTTACCCAGGTTGGTCATTCAGTTATTAGAGCCTTATTGCATTCAAGCGTGAATCTTCAAGCCCTCTTGCATCCAGACGACAAACACACACAACCACAATGTAAGACAAGCATTCGATTCTCCTTCCAGAGTGTTGGAATACTCACGGAGCACACAGAGTTATACTGCCACGGCATTGGACTCAAGCACCTCTTCTTTAATCAACCATCAACCATCTCAACTCACATGATCTACAAAATACCAAGTAAGTATTGTGATTTTAATCATTCGTGCTTATCCCATTGTAGATCTCTTGTTCTTTTCAGGTATTTTATTTCTTCTATTACCTATACACAATATTCTTCCCACCAACCCACTATTCAACCACCCCAATCCTTTTCACCCTTCTAAACCTCCTTCTTAGTATTTCTGAGTCTTCTCAGCCATATTACAACCCAAACCACACTACCCTCACTCTTTGTGTAATCAAAGAGAGCCTAAAAACCCATTTTTAATAGTTCATTACCTATTTCCCCTATCGACGTCGGTTCCCTGACCGCCATCGGTTTAGTCCCCATACTGGCATCGGTCATTAGACCGATATCAGGTCTATGTCATTTTATATTCTCGAGACCAGTAAGCTTCCCACTCACCTAACCTAAACCAACCCGGACTGAACCAATCAGCCCCAGGACCCTTACCAAACCTTTGATAGACATGTCGACACGAACAAACCTCGATTCTAATTAGATTTAGTGTTATTTTGATATCTAGCATAAAATCTAGTGTATTGTGTGTATGTGAAAACTAAATCATTACATTGCAATATGGCCTATTTATTTCGGTTTCTCACTCACATTGAATTGTTATTAAATAGTGGGTTGACAACCTCTACAGAAGCACCACACTCCATGGATCTAGCATATCCTAGGTAGTCCACTATCATATGTTATTTAATACTATTTTGTAGTAGTGTAAGCAACATGCTAATATTTATCACACCTCTAGTCACGCCTTTTAGGTTGCATGAGACCTTTGGCCTTTCTCTCAATGGGGTTTGGATCTTGTCGGAGAGATCAACCCTCATTCTTCCCAACGCCATCAATGGATTATTACTGCTACCAAATATTACACTAAATGGGTGGAAGCCATACCTCTTATTTCTACAAAAGATGAGAAAATCCGTGAATTCATCAACCATCAATTTCCATCACATCATTTGTTACTTTGGTGTTCCTCACTACATCATAACCGATAACGGAAAACAATTAAAAAAAAAAACCCTACGAAACTCTGTGATACCTTCGACATTCAACTCAGTTTTTCTTCACCTTATTATCCTCAAACAAATGGCCAGTGGAATCAACTAAAAAAACCCTAAATAAAATTCTTATAAAGGTAGTTGATGATACTGGTAAGGATTGGCACACACACATTCCTTTTGTGTTATGAGCTTATCGCTCTAGTATTCATACCTAAACTGCTGCCACACCTTTCTCTTTGGTCTATGGTATAGAGGTTGTCTTGCCTCTCGAAGTCTAAATTCCATCTCTTCATATCTCACTCAAAGATATGCTCAACGATGATGATTTTTGCTAGGATTGTTTGACACATCTTGAGTTATTAGACGAACGTCGTCTAAATGCTCTCGATCACCTTCAAATATACCAAAAACGTATCAAACACACCTCTGATAAACGTGTCCAAGAACGAACCTTCAAGGTCGGCGACCTTGTCTGAAGGAAAATCAACATGTAACAAAAGCAAAGAAAAGTAAACGGGGCAAGTTCGCTCCTAATTGGCTTGGACCCTATATCGTTACTCATGCCTATGGATCGGTGCTTATCGTTTATCTTCACTTGAAGGTAAACTTTGAACCAGAGCCCCTCGATTCCTTGCATCTTCGACCATTCTATTATTAAATCAAGTCTTATATCACGTTCGTCTATTAAATGCTCATCCCTTGAGAAACATTCACCTTCCATCAACCTCTTTTTAAGGATCAACGACTACACCATAATTGTGTGATTATTCATCACCTTTCACCTTATCTTAAATATGAGTACCGCGACTCTACTCATGGCATGATTCTCATGGATATTTTTCATCCTTTTTCGGATGGAATCCCATGTTCTTTGTCACTTAAAACCTCTCTTTCATAGCTAACCTCTAGTGTGTTATGGTTTTGTCTTCATAAAAGAAGCCTATACTCCTTTATAGTCTTGTCCATAACCTAAAAGTCCAAAAAAATCAAAAGTAATATACGGGATTTTCAAATTCAAACTCCTTGAGTCAAACTTCTTGTAAATATATGACTCCCTCCAAAAGGACATCTATCTTTCCATCTTGCTACTATAAATAGACTGCTCCCTTAAAGGACAACTATAAAAAGCTAGCCCTATTATACATAGTCTATCACAAAAAGAAGACTATTTCTGTAAAAAATAAAATAAAAATATTCTGAAGCTTCTTGCATCGATCAGCTTAACAAGGACTGTAGTCATTTTTACCCTTAACACAAAATAAAGGAACCCCATGCGCGTCGGCCTATCACCCAGTGAAAGTTGGGCACTCACCCGAGGCACGCACGGGTGCCGAGTCTCTCTTTTATGTGAGTTTAGTGGGAAACATCATCTATGATTTGTGTTTAAAAATACCTTCAAATGGGTTTAGGACATACAAGAACCATAGGGCTCAGAATGGCCTCTAGATCCTTGCAGTCATTTCAGGTAGAGTACTTAATAGAATCTATAACGTGTATCATTTCAAAAAGAAGCATACAAGCATCCATACTTAGCATGAAAGGAAAGAGAACTCATGAGAGAGAAGTATGCATCAAAATCATTGATATTCATGTATATATATAACAGGTAACCTCATTACATCCATTGAACCATTATAGAGTGTCACAGAGAAGCAGACCGCAGTCATGCATTGCAACTGGACTTATGTAACTAAGCTACCAAAAATAAAATTACAATCCCCATGCCTAATACATCCTCTCCCACGAATACAATTACCCATTAGTAGACTCCTTGCAGTATTTCGCAAAGCTCCGCCCATATTCTTCCTCTCTCTCCTTACTTTGCAGGCACTTGTATTTATAGCTTTTTTGGACTTCTAACTCATCCTCCAGTGCCCTCAGATTTGATGCTAAGTGTTTGAATGTGGTCCTCCATGCAAGCATGCTCCTCTAGGCCTGAGATTCCCACTTTATCCCATGACGTGTTTCTAGAAGATTCTACCACAGGCATGCTCCTTCCCGACTACTGCGCCAGCCGACGCCTTATCCACACGCAGTCGGGTCATGCTTTTCACGTGTTCTACTCCGAACGTACAATTTGTTTAAGTCCCGAACCCTTGGTTCTATACGTGCGTGTCGCGTGTGCCACGGGCTTCCTTAAACCCTTTTCTAAAACCCTGCCTTGCGCACTTTTGTCCTGCGCACCTTTTGTACTTAGTTAATATTCTAGGGGCCCAACATCACCCCACACTACGCCTGTTCTCTGTCTCGTGGGAACACTTCCCTTAGTGAGAGAAAGAATACAAATAGGCTTACGCCTAGGAAAAGAATAAGAGGATGAAAGAATGGGAAAGAAGAAAGAATGGGAGAGTGAAAGAATCACTGCAATAGACTGGGAAAATCCTTTTGCAAGTCGGCCTCCAATTTATTCCAGGCATCGACTTCGTCCTACGCTCTTTGACAGAGGTCACCACTAGGGTGCTTACCTTCTCAAAATTTAGTCCATCCTCCTTGCGCGCTCATAATATCCGTGATTTTCTCCAACTTTGCATATATCCTCCAACGCATCCATTCTTTGTGTGATACGCAGATATAGCTCCTTTAACCGGTTTTTGATTGAAACCCATAAGGTTTCAATGGCCTCTGATTTCTTCTCAACCTCGGCAAGGATTTTGTCTCTTTCCACCCTATTCCCCTTGTTTTTCTCCTAGAACTCCTTGAGTTCACCTCATGAGTGGCAACTAGGGTGCCTGCCACTTTGTCTCTATCTGCGCAATTGTTGTACGCAACCTCAGCAGTCCGGGAAGCGGCCCTTACATCAGTAAGCACTTTGTTGTACTCTGCGACAAGCACTACGATTTTCAACTTATCTTCCCTCTCTAAGTGCGTGGCCACTTCCTCTGCAGATTCCAAGGTTGGCGGCTATCTTTCCATGGTGAGCACTCTTGTCAAATCCTCCAGGCATCCCAAGGCGAGATCTATACTTACGTGCGGGTGATGCCAGTCCAGATGCTTCATAAAATGGCCTCATTGATGGATTCTACCTTCTTGTACGCAACATTCACTTTGGCCTTTTCATCCTTCAATTCCCACTGCCACTGGGCACTGATTAACTTTTCCTGGCTTAAGTTCTTGGTTAATGTAGCTAGCTCTTTTTCCTTCTCCTTCAGTTCCCCTTCTAGGTCCCTGATCCTATCATTCCGCCCGAAGAGTCTAGCTTCTATCTCAATGGAGACTTTGTTAAGCGCGTTACTCAGTTGTTCATCCGAGAGTTGTTGGGTATCCACCACTGGGTTATCTTCTCCTGGTCTTGGCAATGATACTATTGCCCATAGGCTTACCTCAAACTTCAGTTCATCAAGGTGGGACTCAATTGCCCAAGAGATCATCTTCGTGTCCGCAGGTAGGCAGCCTCTTTGTTGAAAGATGACATGCATACCAGCTCCTTCACCGGAAGTGTACTCTGAACCGTGTGTGAAACACCTTCTTGGGGTCATCAATATAACCCATCTCTGGCCTCCCTCCCTCATGCGCCTTCCTCTCATGCGCATACCCTTGGGAATACTTACAGTCAAAATTGGCCCTCTAGTGCTACCATGTTCCTCTTCCGTGCTCTCCTTCTCCTTGTTTAAAACTGGCTCCACACTGCGCTCCACCTTGTCCTCCACCAAGTTCTCAATGTTCTTGGTCTCTTCTTCTGCTGCCACCTTGGCCATTTGTTTTTGTGTTGAGCTTGGCACCTCTTGTTTTGTACGCTAGCCTCTTCATCTTTTCCCATGTCCTAGGCACTTCCTCCTGCCTGGCTATCCTTGCACCGCACAAAAAGAAACCCTTGTTATTCTTCTCCAGCCTTCCTCCTCTGAATCATGTATATTAAAAACAAGCGGCCCTTGATCTTTCCCAGGGTCCTCCTCCCCACTTACTTCTTCCTCACTACCATCCTTCTCTCCCATGTACTTATCCATACTCCTAGCTTCTTTTGAGGTGGTCCCCTCTTCTACCTTCTACTTTTTCCTAACCGAGAGATTCCAGTGTAGGTGATTCTATTTCTTCTTCTAAAGACTCCTTATCTGATGGTTCTTCTGGTTCAGGAGTCTTTTCCTGATTACGGCCTTTTTCTTACACACGTACATGCTAGTTCTGGCGCTTGTCTCAGGGGAACCTATTTCCTATGTCCCCACCACACTTGGATTTTATTTTCTAGTTCTTTTTCCTCCCATTTGAGTGCGGGCCTTTTCCTTCCAGTTGGATCCTGAGGTATAGATACCTCGTTCTCTAGGTATGTGCCCTTCTTTGACTTGGGCCTTATGCGAAATGTAAACATGCACCGTGGATCCTCTTCAATGGGCAGAGTCACGGGCCTTGTCATTTGCACTTCATGAGACACGTACCGCTCTATGTACGCGCGCTTGCCAGGGTAGACCAACCCTTTGCGCAATTCCCTATGGTCTTTTTCCAAGCCACCAAGGTCCAACTTAAAATTTTTGGACTCCTTGAACCTATTTACTCCCGCTTGGAAGTACTGAGTTGTGAAGGCAAAGGGGAGCTTGCACCAAGGGCTCCATGAGTCATCTATTAACTTGAATCTACCTAGGCAGTGATGCTAATACACAACAAGTTATTCCTCTCCCTAGTGGCCACTAACAGTTGTTCAGGAATTCTCCATTCTACCCCGAACGCATTCCTTAGGTGCATGTACCACTTTTCCAAGCACGCCTTGTGCACTGTTGTCATAGTGTCACAAGTGTACTTCTCAAATATTTTGGTGGGCGAGGGGTCTTCATCAGTACTACCATAAAAATTTATCTCGATGTGTCTGCAGTACCACGATCTCTCGAGAACATGATGGTCGAAATACATTTCCAAAAAGGATCATGTCACCTTCCTTCACAAAGTTGATAATTTCATCCGTGATGAATGCGGACAAGTTATAGATGGTGCCCTCTGAAATTTTTCTACAAACGTTTAACCATGGCTTACTGACTTAAGTCCATCTTTCCTGCCATTTAGCTTTGACACTAGGTGCACGGCCATCTTCATTATTGGATCCTTGATGTCTATGACATCATAATATCTTGACCCCTTTTTGCAAGCAAGAGTGGTGATAGTTTCCTTAATCACTTCCTTGTCTGTCAAATCATCTTCCAACCCGTCTCCTTCACAGATGAGGCCTGTGAATTGTGAAATGAGCTGAGGAGTTATGCACATCTTGTGCCCCACGAAGTGGAAATAGTCCTCATGCACATGTAACATCAGCCACTGTCTGATCACTCAGGTTTCCCGAAGTAGGGCAACTCAAAGAGTTGTAGTAACCTTGCCTTCTCCAACTTGACCTTCACATCATCATTATATATGGGCAAACCTTCTGGCATCCTCTTATTTTTGTGCGCACTAACTCCAGCACCAACTCCTTTTCAATTGTACATGTTCGATGATTATAATCATTTACGAGACATATCCCTAAGATGGGACTCCCACTCCTTTCCCAACAACACTTCATCTGGGTACTGCATTTCTGCATACCATTCCTCATTTGTGCTTGCCTCAATTTCTTGTTGTTTTCCCTTGCCCTTTCCCTTGCCCTTTTTGGGTGTACTAGCTGGTTTCTTGGGTGCCATTTCCTAGGTCTTCTACCCACTTCAAATTACTTCTACTACTTTGCTCTTCCACTCTCTCCAACCCTAGATCTCGAACTTGTGAAGAAATTTACTTAACCTCGTGCCCTAGTTCTTCAAACCCTAACTAGGATACTCCCTTCACAAGACAACATCTTCTCACACTTTCTCCCACACCCGTGAAATCCCTTCCTCCTGGTTCACAAATCAACTAGCTACTTACGCTTCAATTTCTCCAAATTTTTCTTCACACGGATCAATTTTTTGGAAGCCCTAGTTTGCAAAGGTACAAAAAGTGCTTTGTTCTCTTATACGTAAAGTGAAAAATGAAGTGTCCCGACCCCCTTATTTATAGTTTTTCTCTTTTTGAGCATTAATTACTACACCTACCACTGTACTTTCTTCATTTAATGCATCTTTTTCAAATGAAGCCCGACTTGAGTGCTTTCCTTCCGCACCGAATCTACGTGAAAAACTCCTCCAACCTTCGGCGCGCATACAAACAATCCAACCTAATAGGAGACCCTTACGCGTGCAAAACCAGCGTACCAAGAAGGCACTTCTTCTCACGATTTTTGCTCTTGCCTACCTCATGTTGCTTTAGTGCGCTTTCTCCTGCTTTGTACGTGGGATTTAAAAGTAGCTTTATCTTGGCACCAATCATCCTTTTTCTCTCTTTTCTCTCCATACACCTCTTTCAATTGGGCCATTCAACATGGATTTTTAACATAAAATTCCTTGGCACTCTTAGCCATGCACTCCTTCACATTACTCCACCCCATACTTAAAACGATGCATGGTCCTCTACGCACTCACAAATTCTCCAAAAGTAGTAATAAGGTTACCGGCGCCCAAGGCACAAAACAAAACAACAACGCGAAAGGGAAACACAAGAAAAGGAATGCATAAAGGAAATTTCTAAACTAACTAGAAAAACTACCTTATTTACAAACACCAAGAAGACTTATTTATAGTAGGGCTTCAGCCTACTCCCATTGAAGTGTCCAGTAACTTCATCCCATCCAGTGCTTGTAACTGGCACGCACCCGAATCAAGGATGTACGAGATTGTGTAAGGACCCAACCAATGGACTTTCAACTTCCCAGGATGGTGCAGAAACTTAGAATCATACAGTAAAACCATCTACCCAACCTCAAACTTCTTGTTTCTAATGTGGCGATCATGCCAAGCTTTCTTTTGCTTTCTCTATTGTTTCACTCCACACGACAAGTGATTGTCTTTCATCTAATCTCATTAAATCCTCAATTCTTTCTTCCAACGCTTGCTCATCTGGCCAACCCTCCTGCGCACGTTATTCACGAGAGAAGGTAACATGAATTCAACCGCATAACACTTTCTCGCACCAAACACCAACTAAAATGATGTGGCATTGTTCAACCTTTTATACGTTGTCTTATAAGCCCACAATACTGCTCGATACTTTGTTATCCCAATCTTGTCTTCCGACATCACAAATTTTGGTCAGGGTATGACTCAGTATTTTGTTGAATGCTTCCACGCAGCCTCCATTTGCTTATGGGTGATAGGGCATAGTCTTGTGATGAGCCACCATGAACTCTGATAACAGGATCCTCACGGTCTCATTCAAGAAATGCGTACCCCTATCGTTGGTCAAACTCAATGGACATCCATACCTCGTGATAATGTTCTCCCATAAGAACCTTACCACTTTGTGGCTACTTTGTCAATCTTTAGTTGGGGCTACCTCTACCCACTTGGTCAAATAATCCATGCAAGTGATGACATAGTGTGACCTAGTCCTATGCGCCGCTGGCGCAATAGGGCCCACAAAGTCTATTGCCCACTTTTTAAAAGGTTCCGCACTAGGGATAGGGTGCAAAGGCATTTCATCCCTCCTTCCGGGTTTGCCAATGTGCTTGACAATGGTCACACACTTTACAATAGTCTTTACAATCCTTGTACAGGGTTTCCCACCACAAACTTGCCATTAATATTTTATGCGCGGTGGCATCACCTGCATAATGCCCACCCGCACTTCCTCCATGTGCTTCCTCCATGATGGCCAGGCACTCATACTCTAATACACACTGTATAAAACTTCATCCCGTCCCCAACTTATATAAGTCTCCACTGATTAACATGCAGGGTGCGACGTGTATGGCCAACTGCTTTTTCTTTAATGTCTTCATTCCTTCCGGCACCACACCTTCCTTTAAAAATATTGCAATCTCTTCCAAATATGAGGGCGCACGCCGTAACCTAAACATTTGTGTGTCTAACATTGTCTCCTCAATGCTTTGTGTGTCCTCCCTTGAATTAATTCTTGACAGATGATCGGTCCACAATTGCTTTTCCCAGGCTTCACTACAACGGTGAATTCAAATTCTTGAAACAACAAAACCCACCGACATATGCACCCTTGTAGAACAAGTTTGTTCATCAAATACTTTAATGCCATGTGGTTGGTGTAAAACACAAAGGGTGTTGCTAGTAGATACTGCCTAAACTTGAAAAGCACGTAGATCATTGATAATGCCTCGCGCTCAATTGTGGTGTAGTTATGCTCTGCTAGTGTCAACTTCCTACTCACAAAACACATAGGATGATCAACAATCCCTTCACCTGGTTGTGCAAGCACTACTCTAATAGCGGTCCCTGAGGCATCTACATGGACATGAAAGGGCTTGTCTAAGAGGGAAAATGTAATATAGGTGCAGTGACAAGCCTATCTTTTAATGTATCAAACACCCTTTCTTTGCGCCTCTCCCCAATGGAAGGCACTTTTATGTATGAGCAGTTCCTCTAAAGGTGTGGTGATCTTGGCATACCCCTTGATGACTTTCCTATAATAACCCATATGCCCAAGGAATCATGCGAATGCACTTTGGCTAGTAGGCTCCCCTAACCCCACAATAACTGCAGCTTTAGCTAGATTTACCAACAAGCCCTCCTTACATATGATATGCCCCAATAAATTCCCAAAGGGTGTAGCAAACAAACACTTCTTAATGTTGAGGGATATCCTCAACTGCCTACACATCTCAAACATTAACCTTAAATTGTCACAATGGTATTTAACTAGACCATACACTGTCCAATCATCCAAATAGACCTAAAGAAACTTATGGATGAAATCCTAGAATGCTTGCACCACTATGCGCGAGAAAACAACAGGTGCATTCTTCAACCCAAAGGGCATGACCGTGTATGTAAAACTTCCCCACTTAGTGGTGAAAGTTGTCTTCTCCTGGTCCTCCTTTGCAATCTGGACTTGGTGGTACCCTGAAAATCCATCCGTAAAGGAATAGATTTCACACCCAATGAACTCCTTCCAAAATTTCTTTCAGTGAAGGGGGTGGAAAGGGATCAATGACACAAACTGCGTTCAGCTCCCTGTAATCCACGCAGATCCTAATCTACCCATCCTTCTTGATGTTGATTACCATCGGACTTATCCACTCCGATTCCTCCACTGCCTTAATGATCCTAGAAGCTATCATCTTGTCTATCTCCTCCTTAACCTTCACGCGCAAATTGGGATTCATCTGGTAGGGCCTCTTCTTGACCGAGCGTGCACCGTCCTTCAACTTTATCTTCATCTCCCCTAAGGAATGGTGAACGCCTTTAAGCTCATGGTACCCATGCAGGAATAAATCCTCAAATTCGTGGCAAATGTATCAATGATCTTAGAAACTTCCTTCTCTCACCCAGTGAGTCCGTAATTATAGCTTCCTTAGGTTCTTCTCTGAACCGATGTTAACCTTCTTTGTCTTTAGGAGGGTTCATGGTAGGTGCATGCGTATCAACATTGTCCACTACCTCACGCGTCCCTACTGAATGGTTAACATCCAAGATTTCTGATTCCTCTCCATCAATCACATACACCAAATTTCCTTTCTCCTTTTTCAAACACGCGCGCTCAAGCTGTAACTCTTTTGTTTCCTCTACTTCTTCTTCAAAGCGCGCCTCTAATCCTAGTTCACCTAGTAATTCCAATAGCCTATCTTCTTGTCATGGCACTATCCCCCATGGTAAGGCACTTGATACCCTGCAAGGCCTTATCAACTGATGGCTTGGTACTCCGATACTCAAAGGTTTGAATAAGGTTAGCCATGAGCTCTTGCCAATTCCTTGTATGGCGGTGCATCTCTGAATAAATGTACCATGCGAGTGTAACCTTGTAGTGTAGAATACAACTTGTGCACCCAGAGGGATGGTGGCAAAGCTTTCGTGCCTTCTCTCTAGACCCGTTCACACTCCTGGATATGGAAAGAGGTAGGCTCCTTCCCATGGTAGTCCTTGATGATGGTGGGCACATTGCTCCTAGAGAATCTGATAGAGAGAGAAATTCTTACCTCATGCCACTCCAAAAGGCTCTCCTGATGTGTAGCCCACCACCGTGCCACTATGCGAGCAAGACATAACTTAACATCCCTCTCCATTCCTTCTCATCCTTCCACTGAGCTTCCACTTCCTGCAGAAAGATCTCAGGGAAGGCTCCTCCTGAATACTTGGGCAACTCTTTTCCTCTAAAGCGTCCAAACTGTGCACCTTTGTTAACTTGGTCACCAACCCTCTCAAGTGTCATCCCATCAATTCATAAGTCCCATGCACCCAATTGTCACATGCTTTAGACGGTGGTATCACTTATTGACCGAGCATCCTCAAATGGATAACTCAGTTAGTAGGATGTATTATCTCTGGGTCCCCGATTGAGCACATGTATATCATGTCCATCACTTCTTCCCACAAGGGTTCAATATAGGGTGTCGAATTTACATCATCTAGGGTATAACGACCCACTCCTCCTTGTTTTCAAAGCTGTTGTACCCTTTGTTGAACCAAAGGTCCGCATTGTTCTTATAACACCAAGGGCGTTGAAGTAGCGGCTGGGAAATTTTATGCCTCATCGAGCGCTAAGACTTCGAAGTCCCCATAAACTTAGCTCCCTAGATAGTAATGGTTACATCCTTTAAGATGCCGATGGGCATCACCCTAGTCTTGTTTTCCATATACAAAAATTCAAAGACAAGCGTAATGTGGGTCTTCTATCGATGCCATGCATCCAAAGTTAGAACATTAACCTCCATGCCAATGTTAATGATGATATTGCTAAGGAGCCATCCATCTACAAATGCATTCAACGTGATCTCCTTTTCATAGTCAAGGCTGTGAGGGGGAAGGTTTGTGTGTAAGACCTGCCTCTCACGCTCTCCTCCAGCGCGTGGTACCATCTCTCTCAACCATGATCCTAGCAAGGAAATGATATTCTCTTGCCTTATCATTTTACACACCTCCTTGACCTCATCTAGGTCATCCTTTGCGCCTCAACTCTCTTTCCTTGTTCCTCCCTCCTAGATTGCTCCTTTTAGACATTGAATTTCCCCTTGTAATCTTTGAATGACATCCATAGTGTCTTGATATACCTCCTTCTGATGCGCAGGGTCTGGATACTTTCCATGAACTAATTCTTCCCTTGAGACCAGGTTCCTCTATCTTGGTATCTCTCTTGCACGCGTGGCTTATGCTTTTGTTGTTACCAAGATAGGCTCCAAACGTGCATCTGTGTTACCCAAGGCATCCACTGGGTGTCTACCTTCTTAATACTTGACCATTGCGTGCCCTTGTCTTTCCAAGTCTTTCTTTAATTCATTTGTTTAAACAATTCCGGCACTCCTCATACTTATGCTTCTTTCCACACCACAAGCACTTTGCAGTAGGTCCGGCATTCACATTTGTAATGATCTGTAGATCCACAGTTGAAATAGGTTCCACGCAGGAACTCAGTCCTTCCTCCTCCATGGTTAACATGACCATAAAACCATCCTCAAAAACCTCTTCCACGCGTGCCTCCATTTGCGTGCTCCTCATACCAAATGCGATCATCACCCTTAGAATTACTAGCAACATTGGTGCAGCGCACCCCATGATCAATGGCCTCATGGATCTAATTGATGAGCCTACAGTCCTTAGTATCATGGGTTGTGGAGGTGTAAATCTTACAGTAATAAGATACATTCTTCCAGTTTGCACGCACTGCGTGAGGGGGGCACCTACTCGCATCATGGTCCCCATGACAAATTTCACAATCTACTACTACCATGCGCGTCTTTGTCCTTTGGGGAAATTATCCTTAACGTGCCCCTCTACTTCAAAATCTATGCACCATAAACCATTGCGAGTCTCATGAGCTGAGTTCGTGGACAACTTTTCCAACCGATTATCCATATCGCAATTTGAGCCTCTAGGAATGGGCTAACGCCGATGTCAACACTACCAATAGTCTCGACGTGCAAAATGACTTCCAATGCCTTGTGTGGGTCTGTAAAAGTTTTATGAGATAAGGCCCTTCTAAAAGGAGTGATCAACCCTCCAAAAAACCATTGAGCATGCTGTGAAGGGTGAATATCATATGATAATTTAGACAAGAGATTTTTAAAGCGCGCATCATACCCCCGCACACTCTTTGCCATTCCTTGTTGAATCTCCTTCAAAGCACTGATGCTCTTCTACTCAAACTCAGGAATATGGAATTCTACCAAGAATGCATTCTTTAAAGCAGTATAATCCACTACTATCTGGTGAGGGTCATACTTCCCATACCAGCTATGTGCGTGCCCTTGTAGCGTGGTTACAAACTGACTAGCCTTCCGTTATGGGGTTGTGATACCCTTCGCACACCATAGTAGTTCACACTTGTGAACATGTTCTACAACATCCTCAATACCTCTGTAATTGGGCAAATGTAGAGACATTTCAAAGAAAACTTGTGGGGGTGGTGGGGCCCAAATCCTCTTGAGCTAGAGCCTTGGTTTCCACCTGTGTTTCCTCCACTTCCTGATCCACTAAGTCCACCAAGTCTTGAACCGTTAGATCCACCAGGCCCACCAGGTCCTGAACCACCAGATCCACCAAACACACGAGCTCATATTCCTTCTAAACCAAGCAGACCCATCAGTCCACTGTGTCTGAACCACTCCGATCCACTGACCCACTAGGTCCTAAAGTGATCATGCCAAGGGTCTCCATAATTCCACTGAGCTGCGTGCCTATGGTCTGCGAAAATGCCCCACTTGTCAATAGTATACCTGCGCTACTCCCAGACACGAGACCAAAATCTTGTGTGTCTATACCTTGCCCGAAAAGTCCTAACACTGGGTTGGTGTTTGTAGCCATAGAAGGCCCAAATGAGAAATTATACCTCTTGGGTGTAGACCGATCATTTCCAATGTAACTAACTAGACCGGCAATAAATTCCCCGATTTGGAAAATCAATTGCTAGGGTATGGTCACTAGGGGGCTCAGATGCACGCTAATGGTTATTCTTTCCCCACGTGATGAACTCTCATCAAAAGCTGAAGGGGATTCTCTCACGTACTTGCCAAGATGGGGTCGCACAGACTGCTCAGGTCCCACGTCCTCTGCGTGAACCTTAAATCCTTCCCGCAATGTCTGCTGCCATACATCCATCACACCTATAACCTCGTGTTGTCTAACAATCTCCCTTTCACGTGCTTCACCATACTTGAGTCATCTTTCCTCCCTATCCTTCTCTGTCGCAACATCTACCATCTTCCTCCACCCTAGCTTCCTCACCCAACACTCGAGAATGGTTTAGCGGCCATTGGGAAAGCCTCTAAACTCATGGTAATCATCAAGATCTTCATATCCAAAGGGACAACACGTAGAAATGATCCTCTGGGCTCCCGCAGAAACTCAAACTCAGCAACCTCCGAGACAGAATATGTGGAAATGGCGTACTCTAGGGTGTAGCTAGCCAATACTCCTTTCCACCAATGATCCACAACACGGGTCCACATCAGATCTAGCATCCTGCAGCCTTTGGTATTCTTCTTGGGTCCACACATGCAATCCATAATGCCAACTTGATCTAGATGCATAGGTTGTGAGCCATTCATATAGCTCCACTGGGAAGCAACAAAAAAAGGTCTCATACAGATCGTGGTAGAGATTCTCTTCTACCCATCTACGTGCATTAAACTCAGGTCCAGTGTTGAATCTCTGAGTGAATTCATCCTCCGTGCTCTTAAACCATGATTCAATACTTTCCAAAGTTAACCGCTCTGTCATTACTCACTACACAGATCATGATGCATGTTATTTCCCACTACAACTTTGAAAAGAGGTCCCGGAAATGGAACCAAGATGTAGTCATTTTTACCCTTAACACAAAAGAAAGGAACCCCATGTGTGTTGGCCTATCACCCAAGTAAAAGTTGGGCACTCACCTGAGGCACGCACGGGTGCCAAGTCTCTCTTTTATGTGAGTTTAGTGGGAAACATCATCTATGATTTGTGTTTAAAAAGACCTTCAAATGGGTTCAGGACATACAAGAACCATAGGGCTCGAACAACCTCTAGATCCTTATAGTCATTTCAGGTAGAGTACTTAATAGAATCTATAATGTGTATCATTTCAAAAAGAAGCATACAAGCATCCATACTTAGCATGAAAGGAAAGATAACTCATGAGAGAGAAGTATGCATTAGAATCATTGATATTCATGTATATATATAAAAGATGACCTCATTACATCCATGGAGCCATTATAGAGTGTCATAGAGAAGCAAACTGCAGTCATGCATTGCAACTAGACTTATGTAACTAAGCTACCAAAAAGAAAATTACAATCCCCATGCCTAATACATCCTTTCCCGAATGCAATTATCCATTAACAGAGTCCTTGCAGTATTTCTATAGAGCTCCACCCATATTCTCCGTCTCTCTCCTTACTCTGCAGAACTTATATTTATAGCTTTTTGAACTTCCAACTCATCCTCCAGCGCCCTCAGATCCGATGCCAAGTGTCTAAATGTGGTCCTCCATGCGAGCATGCTCCTCCAGGCCTGAGCTTCCCACTTTATCCCATGATGTGTTTCTAGAATATTCTACTACAAGCATGCTCCTTCCTAGGCCAACCTATCGCTAGGATGGCACCTTATCCACGCATAGTCGGGTCATGCTTTTCACGTGTTCTACTCTCGAACGTCCAATTTGTCTAAGTCCTGAACCCTTGGTTCTGTACATGTGCATCACGTGTGCCATGGGCTTCCTTAAACCCTTTTCTAAAACCCTGCCTTGTGTGCTTTTGTCTTGCGTGCCTTTTGTACTTAGTTAATATTCTAGGGGCCCAAAAAGGACCTCAAGGGTATATTCTATTCATCCCACATAGACTTCCCGCATCGATCAGTCTATAAAACAAAAGCAAAAAGAAAAAGATAATTTTTTTGTCATGGACTTGCCTATTTTGGTCTTGGGTATCTTACAGAAGAGGCATGCTTTGTCTCACACCAAGGTTACGCTAAAACAACCCATTTCACCTCACTATCTTTCCTTTCTAATATTCTACTTACTCAAGGGATGTGCCACAAATGTGACATTTCATGATCATGTGACTTTCTTCACCCTTATAATCGAAATCATCATGCATGCCTTTAGGGTCTTACGTTTATAAGCCAATCTTTGATATGATAGACTCATAATGGTTCTTAATAATTAGGCAGCTTTTTGTCTCTTCTTATCATTCACCCCTTGTCTTACTTATTGATTATGTTACACATGACTAACCCTTCGACACCTATATTAAGGGAATTCCTCTCCCACATAAATTTAACCATTCCTAAATGACCTAAACTCAACCATGCCTAAATGAACTCGACTCAATCATGTCTAAAACCTACCAACCCATTCATCTACCTCATCATATTCTTCCCTAGCTTATGGGAGAACTACATCGTCTTGAGGCCCCTTTTCGTTGGGTCTATGTAGGCAACACTCTGAGGGCATGGGGCCCTTAGAGGTTAGCTCGACCACTTTTACCCCTAACCAATTTCCCCCTTTCCATTCACATTCTACCCTAGTTAGTTTCCATTTACACAAAAACTTGGAAATTAATATATCATAAAAACATACATACCTACCATTTTATCACCACAACCATATTCTACTTAAATCATTTCATATTTCCATGATATTAATTACTTGGAAATTTAAACACAACATACATACAACACATTATTTCCATAAGATCAATAACTTGGAAATTACCTAGACTCCACCATGCCTATACCTGACCAAACCATGCCTATACCTAACTCCACCATGCCTATACCTGACCAAACCATGCCTATACTTGACTCCATCATGCCTAAAAGACCTCAACTCAATCATGCCTAACTCACCTAGTTCCCATGGTACACAATAACAATGGAAATTAAAAAGAGTACATCATCCATCCAATAATAATCATCAACTATATAAATGGGAATGTATGTGTATCAATACATATATACATAGGGATAAATAATCAAAGTGTCTCAAAAACTCTCATATACAATCTCACAAAATCTTCAACACGCAGTGGGTATATATAAATCAAAAATCATCATACAAGTATCCAATGTCATGATCAATCAACCCCACCTGAGACCCTCCTCTCCACTCTCACCCATCTCCTCCTCTTGGCCCTCAATTGGGCCCGGTCTGCAAGAGTTGGTAGCCTCACCTAACCCTGTCTCTAGGGCCAATGACCCCCTATGCTACTCGAGATTTGAGTCCTGGACGTGGTCCTCTCATTAGCTATTCACTGGGCCCTATGCTCGGCATATTAGTAAACATCAATACCTGCAGGTTCTTAGATGGTCTTGGTAATAGCGGGCCTCGTTCAAGGCATCCTTGAACCTCACCATAGATATGGTCTGAGGGTGGTGCCATCGACCTAACTGCCACTTGTGAAATCTTCCCTACCAATAGAGGACCCTATCCTCGGTGTCGATGCATGTGCTATGGGACCTGTCCCAAGATTTATCTATCTGGTACGTGTGTAGCTCACTACACTGTAAGGTCGTAACTTTGTGCTGCGTGGCTATAACCTTTCCCTGTAAACTAGTAACTTGTGCCTATAACGCTACTACCTGTAACCTCCCTTACATGATCTGTACCCATTCTGTACTTGTGCCTATGAAGTAGTTAGCTGACCTTGTAATGTAGTCACATGCCTTGTCAAAGTAACTAGCTCGAGCTGTGCCGATGTCAATCGAACTCCCAACGTGGTCACCTGTCCCTATAGGGCATCCCTCGAACCATCACTGTGGCTAAGTCTCGAATGACTCGGCCGTGGTGGTGTTTCCTGTAACTTCATTGTACATCACTATCTATATGCCACATTGGTCCTTGCATCGTCTAATCTTGTATCCACTTTGGTACCTTCTCCTATCTTGTGGGGTCTGTGGGTTGAGGTGGAGACAAAGGTCTCTCCACATCATCCTTGCGGTAATGTAGGAAGGGTGGTAGCACATCCTATTGTAATCCACACTGGCGTCGACTCGGTGATCGGGATATTCTCATGCTCATCACCACATCTACCTTGTATCCACCACACTAACTGTAACTCCTGTAGCTCCTCATCCATCCCTCTAAAAGCTGGAAAACTGACATAGGGCCGCCAAACTATGTCCATCGCATACAAGCCCTCCAACTCCCGCTTTGTAGTATACTATGTCATGAGTTGCCTCCTCCACTCGAGGATGACCACCTACGGCCACCCACCTCATGTAACCTACCCTCTGTCCCCCATGGTGCCAATCTAGTACTGGTAGTCCTCATGGTTGCACTACCATAATATGCTCATACGCCCAACAATGCAATATGAACATACAACAAATGTCGTAGCGTCACATCCTCTGGTAAGCCCACAACTCCATGTATAGCTGCACTAAATATGTAGGTGCCCATGCAAAGTAGACCTCGATCCTCAATCATATCTTGTAATACTCCCATCAGCCCTTTGGGAAACCAACCACCCTCTGAATCAGGAAGTGCATAGCACCCCACCACCACCATCATCAACACTGTTAACCGCGTCTCTCTGTGGGTGTGTAACATACAAAGCCCCATAAACAAGACTAGCATTGTGCTCTGTCAGGTCACTCGCCATCTCCCTAAATACCTCAATCATCACCTTGAAGGCTCCATCTATTGATCTCAATATACTGGCTCACCAATAATAGGCAACCGCGAGAATCCTCGTATATGTCCTCCAACGTGATGGTCATCTTTCCGGTGGGTAGATGAAAGGTGTTGGTCGTTGCATCCCATCTATCGATGAGTGTGACCATGAGACTGTGATCCCATCGGATCCACCTGTAGCACCTAATGCCCACCAATCGACATCTCGCAAATGTGTCCACTTGTCCTGAGTAACGTTGGGATGCATTTTCCCTAATAATGGTGGGACACGGTCCCGCATCATCAACTGACGTCGTGGCTGTATCCATACCACTCAACAATGTCAAAAACTAAACTACTTTTCCCATTTCTTTACAACCTAATTACCCCACCTATCTATTTCCTAACTACTTCCCGGCCTATCATTTATTCTAATTTAGCTTACCAAGTTCCCATACCCATTCCATCACTGTGACCTAATCTTCATCTATTACCCACCTATGTTTACCTATATTTACCCTCACCCACCTACTTCTCTCCCTCATCCCTCTCTGTTTCCCTCATTCACTACCTATCTACCCTCCAATTTCATTTTTTTACCCCATTTTGGCCTTCTCAACTTAACCTATTCGACTAAGTCACTTTTCACAGTGACCGTCGATACCGACGTGCGGATCGACATCGATTGCGACCCGATCAACGTCGGTCTTTGGTTCAATTCCAAAGCCGACCCCCACGCCTTTATTTTCTAAAAATTTAAAAAAAAGCCTAAAACCTACCCAAAAACCACCCAACCCCACCCATTTCCATTTTACAACCTAATTAATCTACATTGCACCCGCCTCATACCCAATTTTTTCCATTTTTAACTACATTTTAAATTTTTAATTCCCCTCCATTTTATTTCATTTTTCGTATAAATTCAATAAAAAAACCATAAAAATTTTAATCCTGCGCTCTACACACCGACGCCGCCTCCTAGGGATCTCTAGTCTCGAGCTAGTGGTCCTCCCGCACTCTTGTTCTTTGCCGTCATGTTTGAATCAACCCCCGATTCTCCACCAATCGAATCATGTAAAAATATCTCGTAGGCCTCGCTTTACTGCTGCTCAATCACTCACCTCTCTCTAAATTAGCCTAGAATCTAGCCCAATCATGGTCACTCTCGTCAATGGTATGAAAATGCCTCTCTACTTGTCATTTTCACAAATGGCAAAGCACAAATGAATCCGTAATTCATAGATTTTACCTTTTTATCCCAAATATGACTTGACCGACGTCGGTTTCCATAAACTGACATCGGTGATGTGCTCTAGTACACCTCGTTTGGTTTATCTTAACTGACATCGGTTGGCCATGACCGCGGTCGGTTATCCATTTTCACCTTATTACACCATATAACACCAACTTTGCACATGATCAAACGATTTTTGCCTAACCCAAAGTTGACCCTGACCTTACACCTCACCCTCATGACCTTATTACCTATCACGCAAGCTCATAATCAATTAGGGCATGTTTTTACCCCTACCGTGGCCTTACCTACGACCTTACCTAAATCACCCAACCCAACCTCACTCATTATGACACTCAAATTTGTGTACTCACTATACATTACGATATGATACTTGTGTTGTTCAACCTAGTGACCTTACCTTTCCTAATGCCATGTTGTTTATCTCGACCTAACCTTTGGTGCCCTGGAACAAACCTATTTTCCATTCCTACGCCTTGCCTAGTGGTGTTTTAGGACCATATCCTATACCTTGGATACCTGAACCAATTCATCCTTGTTTGGATAAACCTATCGACCTTTAATGACAACCTAGAGTTTACAAACTCTTCAACCTGGTACCTAATCGATTCTATATGTGTGCGTGCATTAGAATTCCCCTACCTATTACCCGACTAAAATCACCCTTACCTATAACCAACCTACCCTCATTTTCATCACTTACCCATGTATCAAACCACTCATTGATTTCATTTCCCACCTCCTCAGTTCCTGGTTTAAGGGGATCACTTCCATCCACACTTGGGGCAACCTAACCTTCACTCATACCTGGAGCACCGACTTCATGTTTTTGTCGATGTCACCTATCAATACAAGCTACGTGATGAAAAAGGTCAAATATAGACACCAAATTTGGGTCACACTCCCCTTGGTCCCCTTTAATTAATTAACATAATGCATTTAACTAATCACCTCCCCTTTATCCCATATTAATATTCATCCTCACATTTTTAGTTAATTTAATTATTTTAATTAAGTTAATTTCATCCTCACACCTCCACCTCATCATTACACCTCACCCTGGACCCATTCCAGGGAATTTAACTCATAGTGACAAACTCATCACTCTCATCACTGAGTCATCACTCCTAGTGTTGAGTCATCACTTGACCTAACTAACTAAGAATTCTTCCTAAACCAAATTGGACTTCTTCTAAGATCTTCCTGCCTTCTCTCACGTGAACTCTACTTCCCTAAGTAGAGCCAACAAGGAAAGCATGCCAAATCTGGGAAGATCTACCTATTTTTGGTAAATAGGACTATTTAACCCTAACCGACGCCGGTTTATCCTTGATCGACATCGGTCACCTAAACCGCCATCAGTTCCTTTATATAGAATTTTACAACCCTTTACCCAGGTTTGTCATTTAGTTATTGGATCCTTATTGCATTCAAGCACGAATCTTCAAGCCCTCCTACATCTAGATGATGAACACACACAACCACAGTGTAAGACAAGTAGCCGGTTCTCCTTCTAGAGCGTTGGAATACTCATGAGAGCACACATGTTGTACTTGCCACAAAACAGACTCAAGCACCTCTTCTTCAATCAACCATCAACCATCTCAACTCATAGGATCTACAAAATACCAAGTAAGTACTTGTGATTTTAATCATTCGTGCTTATCCCATTGTAGATCTCTTGCTTCTTTTAGTATTTTATTTCTTTTGTTACCCGTACATCATCTTCTTCCCACCAACCCACTATTCAACCACCCCAATCCTTTTCACCCTTCTAAACCTCCTTCTTAGTATTTATGAGTCTTCTCAGCCATATTACAACCCAAACCACACTACCCTCACTCTTTGTGCAATCATAGAGAGCCTTTAAAAAATCCCATTTTTAATAGTTCATTACTTATTTTCCCTATTGACATTGGTTCCCGACCATCGTTGGTTTAGTCCCCATACCAAACGAACATCAGACGATCGATATCGGTCCTCTATGTCATTTTATATTCTCAGACCAGTAAGTTTCCCACTCACCCAAAACCAACCTGCACCTCAACCAATCAGCCCCAGCACCCTTATCGGTCCTTTGTGAGATATGTCCGACCTAAACAAACCTCGGTTCTAATTAGATTTAGTGTTATTTTGATATCTAACATAAAATCTAGTGTATTGTGTATGAGAAACCTAAATCATTACATTGCAACAGGACCTATTTATTTCACTTTCTTATTCACACTGAATTGTTATTAAATAGTGGATTGACAACATCTCTAGGAAGCACTACACTCCCTGGATCTAGCATACGCTAGGTAGTCCACTATCATATGTTATTTAATACTCTTTTATGGTCTTGTTTTGCATCTACAGGTAGTCCTTCCCGACATAAAAAGAGTTCTTTATGACCAACTTGGATAACATCAACAATGCGCATATTCTACCTTCCACCTTCGCCTCACAGTATTCCTCTTTAACCATTTTACCTTTTATCTGTTTCATCCTAGAAAGCGTAAAAACTTATTGGTGAAAGAGCAAGATTAAGGATATTGGTAGGAAGTGAGCTAGATGTAGGAGCGAGAGGATTCTCAATGAGCGGAGTGGTGGTGGTTATTGGAGTAGACAATGGGTGAAATGATATTAGTAGTATGAGTGGAAATGGATGGTATGCTTGTAGAGGTGGAAGAAGGTTGTGAAGCACTAGATTGACCAATATCATATGTACTAATATTTCTATATGGAATAGGTTGTGATGGAGGAATAAACATAACGATAATTTGAGATCTATGCAACATAACTTGAATGGATCAGGGTCGACAACAATGATATGTTCAAAACCATCATGTAATAATTTAACACAGTGACAACATGTATTACATGAATCCAAGGTCTACCCAACAAGAGATTAAATTAAAACAAGGCATCGATAATGAAGAATACCATAGGAATAATCTTAGGCCCAACTTGTATGAGTAACATCGATAATCATAACCATGAATGAGAGTGGAATTCTTAGTAATTCGATTATCAATGATGCCAATTTTCCCTAGAAGAGAGTGAGAAGATAGATTAATGGTGGATCCATCATCAATAAGTACACATTTGATACAAATGGTGCCGGTGGTAGTACTTGATGATAAGAAATGGTGCAAATAGATTATCAACAACAAATGGTAGTATGTCCTCATCACTAAATGATATAGCATGTGGTATATTTTTTGAGAGATTGAATGAGATGTCTCGTTGGTCATCAAATCGGACTTTATTGAGAACAACAAGAAGGGGATAGAAATTCCCTCCTATTTAATGGGAGAGGTTCCCTTATTTAAAGGCAAAAATTATTTACACATGTACAATGTATAGTTTTAATGAGGAACTCGTATATCATGAAAGAGTTGAAATAAAACAGATCATCAATATAAAAGGATAGAGGAGTTAAGTAGTGGGAAGGGGCAGAAAGGCACTCTCAAGAAATATAGATAACAAAATAATTCCTTACGCATGCCAAAATGAAATTATTTGGAATGCAAAACATTTGCATTTGAGACATAAGATGTTATTTCAAAGACACAAAGTTCTAGAAATTTCATCTACAGAGAATACAAAGCTTCTTAAAGTAACACGAGATAAATGATTTAATAACATTTAACGAGATAGTAATGAAAGAACAAGACCAAATAGACATAGAAAGAAAGATATTTTTGTATTGATTGCTTTTCACTCCTTAACACTTTCAAAAATAAACCAAGTTCCAACCCTTTAAAATGGCGTAGAGAGCCCATTATATAACTTACAAATTAGTTACACTTGGTAACTGTTTCTTTTAACTAAAATGTTTAATTAAGGAGATGCTTGACACAAAACCCTTAACTAATTACAATAAGCCCGATTTGAGAAAAAGAAGGAAGAGAGAAGCTGGAAGGGAAAACAACTGCCTATTGCTAAGGAGGGCCCACCGACTTGAGGATTCGTTTCCTGAACTTTTTTAATGCTTCCGCTATGTCTCGCTCGTGGGATGATGTGTTGGCGATATCTTGAGTCCAAGTACCTAGGAATTTCTCCATCTCCTTATCAAACTCAGTGTGTGCATGGTATTCTTTATTAGCCTCTTCAATAGCAGATTGAAGAGAGCAAATCTCCTTTATCTTCTCTTTGGTAATTGATTCTTCCTTAAACAAGTTTTCTTTAACAAATGCCTTGAATTGAGTTTTAATTTTTTGGAGAGAAAGAACACAAGTTTCGTCGTGAGATGACAAGAATATCTTTGAAAGTGGATACAACACAAGTTTTGAAGGCTTCTCCCTTCGCCAACCGTTCCTCAACTCTCCTAAAGCCTTCTCTAGAAATTTTATTTTCCATTCCATGCTGAAAACCCATGACCTTGATAAATTGTCTTTGGAATCATCAAAAACCTTGTTGGCCATCAATATATTTTCATCAGCTTGTCCCATCAGGTGAAGATCCACTATGCAACTACTCCAAAGTTTAAGTTCTTTATCCATGGTCCCAATTGCGAGGAGATATTTTGTTGTAGATTAGTCACCTTCTCATAGAGTTTGAAGGCTTCTATAATGAAATTCAAACCTACAATGATCATGTCATCCACCATGGCTTCCATAGCTCTCCCGTAGATGGAATACTTGTGTATGTTTTTAATGATTTGAAATTCATCTTGACTAAGAATCATAGGTGGCGGAAGGGTAGACAGTGGAGTAGGATCCAAAACCTTGTCCTCAGATAATAATGACTTGATGAAGCTATAAAGAATTTGAGCTTGTTCCTCCAGTTGCTCTATAGTCAGTTTACCTTTTTCTACTCTCTCAATAACTCTGGTTACTATTTCCTGGAGATTATGCACCTCACTCTCAGGGGTAGATTCTCCCATTGGAATCCTAGAGAGCTCCAGATCAGAGGCTGATAGATCTTATTCTGCTTTATCCACCTTAGGTTTTGTAATCTCTAGAAATTGTTGGCCTTGGACATCTGTCACTATCCTCGAAGTTGTTTTAGCTCTCTTTGCTGGAACAGGAGGAGTAGTGCTCAACAAGGCTACCACAACATCAAAATTTGGCCCTGTCAATCGAGAAGAAGGTTTCCTCTTCTGCTTTGTCAACCAAGGGTTGCACCCATGCAAAAGTGGAGGAAGAAGAAGGAGGAGCAAGAGATCCAAGAGCAAGAGAACTCATGGCACTTAAAGTATTTACTACTGTTTCTTCTAGTAGAGATGTGAGTGGAGTATCTGGAGCTTCTTGGGCAGAGGAATCAGTGGTACTTGGAGGTTCAGTGCTATGCACTTCCTTCTCTTTATCTATTGCAGCTTCTGAAGTTCCTGCAGGGACTGGTACTTCACTATCATCACTTTCACTGAGAACAATGATGTTCTCTGGCCCCGAAGGTAGTTCTGAATGCTTTAACAGGGGATCTTCCTCAATCAGCTCTTGTTTAACCTCTTTCACCTTCTTTTGATATACTTGAGTAGATGAAGAAGGGGTGGATGATTCAGGTTCTTTATTTGAGGGAGGAGGAGGGGTTTGTACAGGTACCTCCGAGCTAGGTGTATGTGATTCCTTCCTTGGTGTTGAAGTATCTTTGGAGGAAGATTCACCTGGATTCTTCTTAAGCTCTCGAACTTTCTATCAAACCAGACCTTGGTTCTTACAAGAACAGGGGCTAGAATCTCAGCCAAGTCATCCTTCTCCCTCTTGTACCAGTCCAAATCTTCCAAGGGAGTGTGCTTGATCAATGTCTCATATTCATAAGACCACAAGTCTTCAGTATCATCTTGAAGTCCCTCAGGAATTTGATATAGATTGAGCTCCTTTATCAACTGGAGAGAGAATCTACCATAATGTCTCCGCCTTGCTTCAAATTCCTCTGCACAATTGGCCCAGTAGTCCTCAGTATCTGATATGTGATGATAATTAATTCTGAGATTTAGCTCAATGAACTTCTTCAAATCAAAGCAGGTCTGGGCACAAGAAGTGAACAATGATGGGAGCAAGGGCCCTTTCTATGTTTTGAGCATCCAAAGTTGTTTTACATGTATAATTACCCAAGGATATGGGGAAATGCAGCCCAGATATTTTCTTGTCTCTACAGGTTCTATGCAACTTATCCAATTGCCTGCATACTTCAATCAAAGCCATCTTATCATTACAAAACATGGGGAGTTTGAGAGGTTTGTTCTCATAACCACTAACTCGATATATGAAAACCTTCAATCAATGAAGAAAGCTCCATATTTTTCTATCGGGTTCATGGCCTCATCGAGAAAATGTTCTCGCATTATCACTTTATAGAAGCCTCACAATGTACATGGTAAAATCATAATTCACCCTCCACGAAGTTATGGTTACTGGTTTCAAGGGTGAACGAGGCGTGATATGCATAAATGGGTTCATCCTTCGACCCTTGATGTATGTGAAACCAAACCATTTCCGAGACGCTATTTAGGGTAGGGTATACATAAGATAAGAAGTCATATAAAACTTCTAGGTCTGCATTGCACATTGGACAACTGTTCTATCAAATTCATGCAAATGATTTCTGCCCAATTTATGCTCTGGCTACCTTCGCAGATGATGTTGATGAGCGGGCACATCCAAAAGTGAAATTCATTGGTGGAGGGTAATCCCATGACATGAGCTAGCAAGATAATGAAATCCAACAGTTCTTCATTGAAATCAGCCTTGAATAATGCTTTGGAAAGTCAAGATGCTCCCTTTTTAGGGTTCTTCAACCAGATTTTGCTATTCTCGCTTTGTATTTATCACTGTCTTGCTTGAAAAGAGTCTGTGCTTGAGCTTAAGAGATAACAATGGAGTCTTCAACCTCGGGGATTTGTAGAGCAGCAGCAATGGCAACAACATCTAGTTTGGTGATTAGTTCCCCGTGCACATTAGATAATTCATTCGTGTCAGGGTTAAAGTGAGCCCCATAGGTGAGCACAGTGTCGGCACATTGTCGAGATCGGAAACCCGCAGCAAATGCAAGGCCACTGTCGTTGATCATTTGCGCCATGGGAGAAGGATTAGGGTTAGTTAACCTACTCTAGAAATCACCAAAATCCATGTGACAAAGCTCACCATCCCCGATATCAGGAACATAGGATTCAAGTGGTGAAACATGTTACTGACCTTGAAATTTGATCTTTATGTTGGCGGTGTACGGAGAAACAACCTTCACAAACTTGAATTTGCAATGAAAAATGTAAAGGGAATGGGAGCATGAGCAGACGGTCTTAGTTGCAAGGATTTGAACGAATGGTAGCAAGTAAGAAGTGTGTAAAATGTGTAGAGGGTAGTCCCATTAAATAGCCATTTTAGGAGAGAGAAGGTTATAAATGCACATTAAATTCATATGCACCGACTAAAAAGGAAAGCATTGGGAAGAGCGGAAAAAATTAGCTTGTATGGTCTTTGGAACATTTGGGACATGAGGTATGTGAAGATGTGATCTGGCCGATGCGACAATTGGGGTAATGTAGGCCAAAAGAGCGAGGCGATCCAGAACTTAGACACATGAGGGACACAAAGATGCGATTCGGTCGATGCGCGCGATGCGAGAAAAGTGGGGATGGAATGCACAGACACTTTTGGGACAGATAAGACAAAAGTACGTGAAGGGCTCGATGTGGCCGACGCAGGCGATCGAGGAATAGAAATCCTAGGTGAAATTAGAACATTTGGAACAAAAAGTTACTGTGACCCAAAAGTTAACAGATTTTTGGGGAAAGTGGCTGATCGGTGAATGTAGTATCCGGCGAACACAGGGACATACGAGACAAAAATGTCCAAACGGACCCGAAATCACTAAACTGACTCAAAGAACGTGAATTTTCCCTAATTCCTCAACTTTTCTCTTCGCTAGAACATCATAAAAAGGTGCTAACTCAAAATTTTAAACTTTTTGACTTTCGAAAGAGGGGAAATTTTGAGAGGACAATAATGTCTGAAGGTAACCAATGAATGATTCGTTTCGATGTGAATAGAGCGAAGGGAGACCTCTAACGTTTGACGATAATCAGGTGCACTGCAAAATAAATCATAAAGATATTTTTCCAGTGTATTCTTAAGTTGTTATATGATGTCATAACCCTTAGAAGTGGTGGTAGGAGCTACAAAAGTGATAAGTGGTGGAACAGAAATGGATTGAGTTGTAAGAGGATGAGTGCAATGAGTGGTGAATACATTGATAGTGGGATCAACCATATGAGAATTAAGCAATGAGGATGCTGAGTACAACCTTGCATAAAATCATCAACAGTGGTAACCATGCCAGAAACCTTAGTTGGGGTGAAAGAAGGATAAGAAGATTGATCCATGAATTGAGAAGAAGAAGATAGATTTTGATACATGCTCAAAAGGTAGGGTTTGAATGGATGGGTTCACCAAATGATTTAACAAATATGGAATTTGTAAAACCCTAATTACAGAGTCACGTATGATAAATAAATGTTAACCATCTTCTAAAATATATGATGACACATGCAATAAGAAAATAAAATAGAAAACCCTACGTGAAAAAGGGAGAAAGAAAGACTTAGCTGATTCACGTTATCTTGAAGGTGATCTGGGACTGAACAAATGTTGAACAGGGAGGAACAAACTATCACAATCGAAAATAGAAAATCCTGAAATTGTCAAATGATCTTGGATTAGGGCACTTGGAATGGGACTAGTGTGGCTAGGCACCGGGACCTCTTCTAGGAGCATGTGTCTATGTAGGAGCTCGAAAATTGTTTTTGCTATGTCGCACAAGTGTCACTATCCTTCACTTTTGGTCACCTATGTGTCAATGGATGATCACTAAATTTTCTTGTAACCTGCAAAGAGAAGATGCCTTGCAAAACTCTCACACTACATCAAATCCCCAAAATAAAATATGTAATATGGAGAGTGAGACTAACCCCAAACGTCACCTAACAGAGTGAGCTTACAACCAAGCGTTACACTACGTCTTAGACTCCATGTAGTTCTTGTGTATATGTGATAGAATTATGCCCTAGGAATCCCTTCTGCAAGTGCACATGATAACAGACGATAGCTAAATTTACCAATGTAAATAGATGTGTAGATTTAAAAATGAACTTCCCTATGTGTGTATGTAGAAAATACGGTCCCTTGTCCCTTGAATGAAAGCTATATGAATGACTTTGATGCTCTTATATGCCTTTGGATGGAACCTTAGGTGGTGATAATAGATGCTTACAGCTTTGGTCCCTTATTTTGGTCACATATTTTTGTATTTATATGATTCCCTCGGTTGAATTTTGTAATTGACAACTAAAAGGATGACCCATAAGAAAACAAAATTCTAAAAATATAAAAGAGTCCCAAAAAGAGTGAGTAAGATAGAAAGAGGTTGGGGGTGCCTAGAGGGGACGAGGGCACTGGGTGATGGCATCTGACCGGGCACTAGTGTCTAGAGAGTCATGAAAGGTAAAGAAATAAAAGCCTTGATTGGGCATGTAGGGTGTAAAATGCTAGAAATAAAACCAAATACAAAGAAAAGAGGCTAAAGATAGCCTTTTGATTATTAGTTTTCTTGCTTAGGAATAATATGAATAGTAATATGTGATTAGGACCTAGAAATGTACCCACGTGCATGATTTTTTGTTTACAGTCTGTAAGTTGATTTTTTGTAGACATTTATAAAATTTCCATCTCTTCTTCTTGATTTGAAAATAATATTTTTGGTGTTCTTGCATCTATAATTAATTTTGAATTGTTGAGTTGAAGATTTGGATGATTTTCAATCGGTTTTGAGTATCAATCATCTCCAAGGCAAGTCACATTTATTTGTAGAAATTCAAATCTGCATTATTTTTGTCAAGTATTGTTATTATAGATCGGATTTGCAATTATTCCATCTGGGTTTAGAAATTATCCCATTGAGGACATTACAATGGTACCCGAGTAGTGATTCTCCCAGCATGTGAAGGAGGAAATCAAATCAATTAAATCGGGAAAATTCCTATTATTTATCAAAGAAAGAATACTTTAAAGAAAGGAACAATAGACATGCATGATCAAAGAGCTCCTCCTACATATGAGATAAGATACATGGATTAGGTTATTACAAGGATCCAAAGAGAATGCAGGTAGACTATGAGGGAATCTCAAATAGAAAGCCAAAGAGAAATACAACATGAGTTGGGGGAATCTCAAAGGGAAATGCATGATGCACTGATAGGCTCAATCATGGACTTGGAAAAGGATCTACATGGGAATAATATATTAGGTAACCAAGGTGCTAAAAACAATGGTGAAGGAAGCTCATCTGGACCGGTGAAGACATCCATCAAGCCTCCACCTCAATTATTCGGAGCCAAGTTTCTTCAAAGAGAGGAACAACCAATTGAGGTAGATACTCCTAGTGATGTTGAAGACATAGAGGCATGGGGTGAAGAAATGCAACCATCGATTCTGAGGTAAGAGACATGTTGACTTTCAAGGACTTCTATCAAGCGAAGAATAACAAGGGATTAATTAAAAATATAATATTTCTACGGGAGCGATCGAAGAGACATACAACAAGAATTTAACAAGTTTAAAAAGGTAATGAGTTCATGCCCTATACTTATTGTTCCATATTTTTAAATTCCTCATGTTGTTGAATGTGATGCATCTAGAGATGGTATTATGATTTTACCTTATAGAAAACAAAGGTCGGGACCTTTGGGGCAGCCAATGGGGTCTTTTATATAGCTAAGAACTACTTCAAATAGTGAGCAAAAAGCACCAAATTTTGGGTAGCAAGGGTGACCCATTATATTGAGATAATTTCATAGGGAGAAGAAGAAGATAATGTTGATCTAGAAGAAGTTGAAGAGAAAACAAAGGAAGAGGAAAATGTTCCCATGGATGGAACACTAGTTATTTTATGTGGAGCACCTGGATACTATGCATTCTGACAAAACTAAAATGTCATGAAGGAAAAAGGAAATGGAGATCTGAAGGATACTGTAAGGAATAATAATATGTCATATTTATTTTACTCATGATTAAGTATGATAAGTTAGAGGATTAATTTTTCAATGTGGAGTATGTGGTACCCTTGATCCAAATTCATGTGTATGAGCATTATGAGAGCTATGTATTTTGGCAAGATCTCTCTCATTTGATAGGTACATGATCTAGAATCTTGGAACACCACATTATGTTTTATCTCTTGCACATGGCACTTGATCATATGAGTTGCAATTACTCGATGGAAAATGATTTGGGTAAGGGAGGATTATAATAGCCCCTTCTCGAAAGAAGCGGGTTGAAGACCCTTAGCCTAATTTTATTCCCGATGGCTAAATAAATAAGAAAAAGGGAAAATTATCCAAATAAATTAAATTTAGTGCCTAACAAATTTTTATAAGAACTTTAATTATTTATTAATGATAAGGAAATAAAATAAAATTTTACTTTAGTTTTATATCTCCATAGTGGAAAAAGGTGACCCATATAGGGTGATCGGAGGACATTTTGGGCATAAGATGTTTCCAAGTTATCCCTGAACTAGTCTAGTACAAAAGATAACTTAATTTTATTTCCAAAACGTATTGGAACACGTAAAATAAACATCATATGTGTAAGATACCATTGATACAAGATCAAAGTCTAATTGGCGATGCGGAGGGCACATGTGTCACTACCACCGAGGTATTATTCACGATTCTAAGGAATGCGTTGTGTGGCCAAAAAGTTGATGAGTGAAAAAAATACATTTTGCAAACCTATGGTATTTGGCGAGTGTAAAAGGTTGTCAACTAAGGGGCCCAAATATTGTTTTGGAAGGGGACCCAAGCACTTTGAGTTATTCAAACAATTAATTTTTCCAAGGAACTTGTTGAGTTATAGACTCGAGATGGAAGACTAAGCTAGGAGACCGAGATGGGGTAGACCAACCTTCATATCTCGTCCAATACACCTATTAGTGTGGCCGAGCCACTCAACCCACCAACCAACTCGCCACACAACTTGGTGATCCCACGGAAGGGATGAGTCCCTGAAAAAAAGTAGAGAGGGTGTGGCCAAATCCACGAGTGAATTGGGTGTGATGTGATATTTTAAGCCCTTATCCAATGACGTTCCCAATGCATGTGAGATAAACCCACATTGGTGTAAAGTGGCCCAAGGAAAAGTGATAGCACAGGCAACTCGGTCAAGTTAAGGCCATCTCGACACCCCAAAATAGATGACGTGACAGGGGTTTTGAAAACCAACCTCTTGATCCCAACGTAATGTTGGTTGGATATTTTTCAGACAAAATATGAGGTTCAACCACAGTACATGGGATTAAATCCCTCCTCAAAGACAGGTGAGGTTGTCTGTTTATTACTAATCTAAAACACAGAAGAAATAATATATACAATATCCACACTATTCTAACCATTGGGGTTGGGATACAATCCCGAAATCCATATCAACACGAAGAATTAGAAGGGAAAATATTATAGACGAAACAAAGTGGGAAGGGAATGAGAGGAACGTATTTTCTTTCAAGCAAACACAGATCAAGAAATACTTATATGAGTTTTAGATAATGAGTGTAATATTCTGAAACAATTAAAATGATCAAGAACACTAAACAAAGAATAGCTCAAGATTTTGGACATAAGAACAATCTTCTCAAGATAGATGAATCCCACAACACAAAGTTTGTAAAATAACACCTATTTCTATTCTTCAATGATTAAAAGAAAATACAAAGTTTTTCTTCTTCTTCACAATAGCTCTTAATATTCAAAAGTCTCCCCCTTTTGGAATGCACAAGCATCCCTTATTTATAATAAAAGAGTAGAGAGAAAATAGGATAAAATCCTAGAAAATAGTCATTTAATAAGAGTCCTATTTTGCTTGACTCTCACGCAGGAGAACAAGTCAAAATTTGCTTCCTATGTGACAAAATGAAAATGAAAAAGACATGTCAATTTCTGGAAGGAAATGACATGTAACATCATTTCTTATTCTGTTTCCTCATCCTTGTCTTCTTCAGATATTCCTTGCTTGTCTCGAAACTCTTGAAACTTCCAGATTATGCCTTACATTTTAGCTTCATCTGGCGCACTAGAATAATCACTTAGAACCTCACAAGTTTCCTGTGTGTCACTTGCGTTGCCAGGAAGTTTCTTCAATCTCTTATTAAGTTTTCTCAGTGATTCCAAAACATTCTCGATCTTTATAAATTTATCAATGACACTTAGATCAAAGACGGAATGGTTCTTGCTCGATCGATTCCTGAATTTGTTTATAGAAACCATCAGCAGGTAGAATGGTTGCGCCTTCATCCAATACTTTGGGAAAGATCTTGAACAACTCTTCTTTGATATCACTGGTGGCGTCAATCAACTGATCCTGGATTCTCTCAACTTGCTGCAAGCTTCACTAAGAATCTTTATCTTGAACCTAATAGCCTTGGTTAGCTGGAAGTGTTTATCCCCATGTGGAATGACTCCTTCCACTAAGACCTGAGATGGAATTTTCTTCAGTGCATTGAGGGCCTCCAAAGTTAGTTTGAGGTTTCTAGCCTCCTGTGAAAATTCATCATTCATCTTGTCACCATCCTTTTTCATTTCCTCCAAGGATTTGTATACCTCTATTGTATCATCAATGACTTTCCTTCCTTGAAGGAGTAACCTCTAAATCCATTCATCCACCGTTCTCCCCTTCTCATTGATCTTCTCAATAACAGGCACTGATGAGAAGTTGAACCTAATAGGAGTAGGAGTAGAAGATGATGGGGTTGACTAAGAGGGATTTGAGAGCTTAAGCAATACTTCTATCAACTGTTCCACTTTCTCTTTTAGCTCATCCCTGCTCACCTTTGTTTCCTTAATCTTTTGGCATAACACATTCATGGCATCTTGTGCATCTTGTTGTGCCCCTTCTATTGTTACCCTTCCCAGATCCACCCTTGTAATATGATAATTAGAAGCTACTATGTCCTCCTTGGTTTTGTCACCATGGGAGTGGCAATCTCTGCAAACTTATGCCCTGAGGCATCTACTGAAACCCTTGAAACTATTTTAGGTTTCTTGGCAGATTTGGCAGGAGAGGCCTTGAGTGAACTGAAGTTAAAGGCTGGTAGGGGAACTACCACCTTCCTCTTTCTCGGGGTCTGATCAAGTAACCATTGAGGTACAATAGAAGGAGTTGCCCCTATTGGAGGTGTTACGGTCACATCAGTAGGTGGAGGAAGATTTATCTGTGGAGTGGTGATGACAGCAAGTGTGGTGATCATGGAGATAGATTCGGGAATGAAGGTGTGGAAGGAGGAGGCATTTCAATGGCCATCGTAGGTCCAAGCAGAGAGAGGAGAGAGATTAGAGAAAATTCTGGCCATGACTGATGAGAGTGGCATTGAAATATGTGATGAGGAAGATTGGGGAGAGGGGGTAAAGACTCTAAAGCCAAATCTTGAGAAGCAAGAGCAAGGCTTACCTCCGATGAGAAATCAACAAAAGGGGAAATAAGAGGTTGACTAACCTCAATTTCTGAAAGAATTTCTTCTTGTTCCGGTGGAGGAGGAGGTGAATCCAAGATCTCAACTGTTTGTGTTGGAGTAGCAGATGATTCAGCCCCTTGCTTATCTCCTTTCCTAACAAACTTAAACTTTATTTGTCTCTTAGTAGGGCTTTTATCCTTTTCCTTTTCTCCCTTGGAGGGTCCCGCTTCTAGAGTAGCTATCTTTGAAAAGATCTTTTCTTTATAACTCATTCCCTAAGAAATGAGCCATGCCTTAGTGTGGACAAGGGTTTGAGTAGCTCTCTTAGCGATAGAATCCTTTTTAGCAACATGACCAATCGATGGCTGGGAATCCAAGTTGATCTCCATCTGACTATTCATACCTAGGTTCCAAGACACTTTCATTATCCATGGTGCCTTTTGGGATATCAGCCAGATCTAATGCTTGGATTTCTTCAAGAGTCAATCTACTATTGTCTTTTCTTTGGACAACAACCTCATCCTGAAGATCAACCCAGATGTCCTCTACATGGGGCACATGCAGATACAAGGTTCCATACGACTTAAGGACTCCTCGAATATCGAATCCCTCTCTGAACTTCATATGCTTCTTTAGTTTTTCCTGAAGTTCATGCACCACATTCTTGGCCTTCACCACTATAGAACATGTGTACCTTCCAATGGAAATTGGGAAGGAGACAGCGGCCTTGTGTCTGCTTTGTTGGAACTTGTGGAAATCCAACAGTTGTCTGACCAACTCCATAAGGATGAGTTTGTCACCTGGAAACCTGGGCAAATGGAAAGGAGTACCGTGGAACCTTACCACCTGGAGATAGGTAAACTTATTGAATTACAAGAAGATGCAGCCCCATTTTGACACCTCCACCCATGCCTCATCAAAAACTCTTCTCTTTCTCAGCTCAGGGTCCAACCTGTAAATATTTTCATAAAATAAGGCATCATTCACTCTTCTAAACTGATCTTCAGATCCTTTTATTGTCAACTGAGGGAAGTACCAATATATGTGATTAGTTGTTCGGTTCCCTTTTGCATCCAACCCTGGGTAGTTTCTCATACCGCTGCTGCATAGGTGACGTACGACATCATGTAGAACTTGCTAGTAGACAAGACCATTTTCATTTGAGAGTCTATCTCATCACTTATTAAGGTGCCCCAATCAATCCCTTGGTCATTCTTCTTTATGACGACCATGAACTGATACATCCACCCTTGGAATTATTTTGACTCTGAGAGCCCAAATAACTAGCTCAGTAGGGTGATGATATCACTGACTTCAAGTATAAAATCACTTCTGGGACCATCTTAGGAAACCTAGAAATAATTGGCTTAGCCTTGATCAAGAATTTCTTGTTCACATGCTTGATGCAGTCTTCTTGATCTTTGTCCCAGGATTTCGTGTTGACTTAAGATTTAAATCAACATATTCCATAAATTTGGGAAACTTTAGGAGTTGATCGAAGTAATCTCCATCTAATTTTACTATAGACTCTCCTGCTTGATTTCTCACTGAGCGGGAGGCTGAGTCATAGTGAGAAGCACATGCCAGAATGAATTTAGGGCATTGGGATGATACTAGAAACCCTGCTATGAGTGGGAGACTGCTTCTGGCTATTGACTTCATCCATGAATTCTAAGAAGAATCCTTGATCCTTTTCCAGAAGTCTTCCATGTCTATATTGCCGAGCTCTGTGTCCCGGATGTCATAATTGCAACTTATATAAGAAGAAGAATCCATCTTCTGATATTTGTACTTCATCTTTCTAGACTTATCTGACTTATCCTTAGATGGGCTAGGGTCCGACATGAGGAGTCTTGAAAATTCCTAAAAGAGCAATCGGGTCTGGATGTTTGTTGGACAAGTGAACAGACCCGCCCTACTATTCGGGTTTTGAAACTTGCAAGTAGCCTCGAAACCCGACAGATTGGATTGTGTGTGTGTCGGGAAATAGACTGTGTCGAACACCTTGAGAAACCCAAAATAATGGTAGAATTTGGATGATGTTGAGCAGGTGATAATATCCGACACACTGCGGAACTCGAAGAGTGTCGAACACCTGGCAAGACCCGAAACACTGGCGGAGAAAGCAAGATGCCGAGCACTCTGCAAAACCCGATACAAAGGTGGAATTTGAATACTGTCGACACTTTGAGAGATCTGACACAGAGTGGAACTTGGGGGATGTCAAGCACCGGAGAATCCTAAAACAAAGGTGGAACTCATATGATGTCGGACACCCTGTAAAACCTGAAACAAATGCAATCAGATTTCTACGATGTCAGGACATGAAAAATCCCCGCCATGTTGCTAGTTAGGAATTTTTTAACCCTTTTGAAAACTATAGGGTACCATCTATGGGAAAATAAAAAAATACCCTAAGGGTGAATTCCAAACAAGAGGTTCAATGGGAATGTAATAAAAACAAAGAAAGTAACCCAAAACCCTAAACCAAGAAGGAAGAGAAAAGAAATGGAAACTCCATTATGAACACCTCAAAAATAACCCAAAAGCATAAAAGCAGAAAGAGGAGAGAAATACCTTCAATAAACTCAAAAAATAATCGAAGACGGATCACAAAATTGATCAAGAAGCTCAATCGGGTTTGGAGGAGGAAGAAGCATGCACAGAAATCCAATGCATCAAAATCGTACAAAGTAACAAATGATGTGTAAAAAATGACTATTTATAAAACCCTAGCATTAATTACACCTCACCTGACATGTGTGCCAACTACCAGACAACTAGACATTAATGACATGTCATCATGCTTGGGGCTTCCAAAACCCGACACAAAGGATTTGGTTCATTTTGGGTTTCAAGTTTCGAAAACATGAGGCACGAAGCATGAGATGTTGAGATGCTTCCAGTTTTGAAAACTCGACACACTGGCTTTGTTTTAGGTTGCGGGTTTTGGGGAACATGGAACATGAAACATGTGATAGGCAAAGCATGTTCCGATGCTTTGAACCTCTCGAAAACCCGACACAAAGGACTTAGTCAATTTAGGTTTTAGGCTTCAGAAACATGAGACATGATGCATGTAAAGAACATGTTTTCATGCAGTGAAAGCCTAAAAACCTGAAAATCTCTCTCAAAGGGAAATTTAAGAGATTTCTCCAAAATTTTACTGTGGTTATCTCAATTTTAGCTGTTATCACTAAAATGAGATAACACATAAGTGGTCTAACCACTACGCCACCTAGCCATATGCTAATATTAGCATATAGGATATGGGTATTAACCCATATCTCGGGGCCGAATGGGGTATATAAAGGCCTCTAAGCCTCCCATCTCTACAAGAAAGACTTGGAGGTTTCAAAGGAACTCAAGCTTAACTCTAAGAAATGTTATGAGCCCGAGAAGTTTGTGAAGCTCATAAAGGAGATCCAGATGGAGACAAAAAAACTTGTGGAGTTACGAAGTACATGTTGCGCGAGGACAATGTTGGGTCATGCGAGGACTATTTCACATTTCGTCATTTTCGAGCAACTAGACGACAATTTTCAGGGACTTAAAGTAAACTAGAGATATGTTCTGAATTCTAAGATGATTCTCCGGGCCTATTAGTTTCTCATTTTAGTATTCATTTTCTGTTATTGGAAGCATTTTGCAATTGTTTTTAAGGGATAACTATGGAAAACTGACCGTGGAAGTTCTACAAGAAGGTAGAGGACATAACACGAGTCCTCTAAAGGTATGATGGTATATTTTTGTAGGTCTTTTGTTGGAGTAGGTATTTACCTTAGCTCATGTTCACCTAGGTACTTTATTTACCTTTATTGTATTTATCCTCACCCACTTATGTGTGTGGATATTTCTTTTATCTTATTTAGATATTAGGAAGATATTATCTAGTTGTTAGGTATAGTTCTTTCCTTGATCTATGGTATTGACTAGATCTTTGATGACTAGTTCTTTCCTTGATCTATGGTATTGACTAGATCTTTGATGACTAGTTCTTTCCTAAATCTATGGTCTTGACTAGTTCTTTGATGACTAGTTCTTTCCTTGATTTATGGCTTGATCTATGACCTTGACTGGTTCTTAGATTGATCTTCCTTGCCTATATAAGCAAGGCCCATTCTCATTGTACATACATGAGAGTTCCATAATAATATATGATATTATTGTTCTTTGTTTGCAAATTCTTTTGTAAAGTTATTCTGGTGAATTTCTTTCAACTTATCAAATGTGGTGTGTTATGATCATTTGAGATCTTCACGGCTTAGAATGATCTTCTTATCGTTCCTTTCAATCTGATGGTATATTTTTTGTAGGTATTTTGATTCCATTATGGTATTGTAAGTTTTTAAATTATACTTGTAATAGATTTTTAATGGATCGGTTACATTAAGTGGACCCCAAGATGTAGACATTCATTGTTGAACTCCGTTATCAATCATTTTTGCATGTGTCATGGTATTTTAATTACTTGCGTGCTATTTGATTGGTGATTCGTGGGAGTTAATTTTCAGGTTTTTTGTGGTCACAATTTAAGATATTGTTTTAAACTATTTAATATTAGGCTATCTACTACAATTTATGAATCATGGGGATATAAAGAAAAGGGAAAATATTAAATAAAGTGATGAAAAATATTAAATAAAGTGAAGAGAGCTAATTGGTCCTTTGTGTGGGTAAAGTGCCAAGGAAAAGTTATAAAAGCAAGTCGTCATACATGGAGAAGACATTAATTTTATCATATTTTCTTATCTAAAATTTGGTTTAGTGAATTGCTTTCCATTTTACCTCAAAGGATGGAAACCCTTTGAAGTGTTGTATTAGAGGACGAAAACCCTCTATTGCAAAGATTGAAGAACAAAAAATATTTATTCTTTATGAGAGGGAGCTCTATTTAGGGGTTTCCATTGAGTTTCAAGGGTAATTATGAAGTTCTAGCAGTGTTAAAGGTCCTAATTTGCATATTTCTATTACATCTAGCTAGGGTTTGAAGAAGAAAAGTGTAGTTGATTTTTACATGTATTTCCAGCCAAATCTAGGGTTATCTACACCCTTGTGAGTGGATTTTGACACATTGTAGTGTATGGTTGATCTATATCTCATCTCCATATTCACCGCCATATTTTTAGAGGTCATTTCTAGTTTGTATGCATCTTATTTGGGCTCTAGAAACATTTTTACAGCCTTTTCTATAAACTAATTTTCCATAGACTTTAATAAATTTTCTAGCTCTTCTTCTTGATCTAAAAAAATATATTTTTGGTTTTCTTGCATCTATAGTAAATTTTGAATTGTTGGGTTAAGGATTTGGATGATTTTCAATCAGTTTTGAGTATCAATCATCTCCAAAGCAAGTCACATTTCCTTGTAGAAATTCATATATACATTATGTTTTTCAAGTATTGGTGTTATAGATTGTATTTGTAGTTGTTCAGTTTGGGGTTAGAAATTATTCCATTGGGGACATCACACCTCCATATTTATCAAAATTACATGTACTAACCTTCAATTCATTAGGTGGTATTTTGTAGTAGTAGGTATATGTAATGATAAGAAGGGTAGCTAATTTCAACAACATGGACATTAAAATCGAAAAATATCTTGTTATAGTCTAAGAAGATTTTTTAACAAATCCAATGAAGAAACCAATATAAATATGATTATTCTAATATTATAAATTAGACGTATTTTTATGAGGGTTGTGGCTATTCATGAGACTTGTTTTCAAATATGACATTAGATAATGACATATTTGATGACACAAGATTTAAGAATTTGTGCCCTACATTATATTTTTAATGAAGTCTCTCACATGTAAAATGAGGTGTGCATAATGCGAGTGAAGTTAAAAGGGATCCACCATACTAATTTATGGGAGATGGTACAATTAGTTGAAAGCCCCCAACTATTCAAATCCCTCCACCATATATCGAAGACCACATACACACATAAACCTTAAGAGAATACGTTATCATGTAAACACATAAACATGATATTAAGTCACAAGCACATCAAATTAAAATAAGTATATTAATAATATAATAGTGTATGTGTCAACAAACAAACGGAAAATAAAACAAATCATATGCTGATTTTTTTCATGTAATTGGTACGAACACTACATCATCTTAATTGCTTGGCCTATAATTTCGATAAGGGGAATATTTCCTAGTTTGTTGGGGTATACGAGGACATAACGGGATCTATAAATATTCTTTGGGCTCACACAATTTTTTTGAATATGACAAAAAAACTGATAATTTTTCAAGGCATTAGACATTAGGTGGCCATAAATTCATTGACATAAGGCTTGATAATTTTCTCCTTAGATTATATATACAACTAAGCCTCTCGGGATCATGCATATGGTTTAGTCAATCCTCCTCTTTTATCATGATTTGAACATATGAGAGAGGATTAATTTTGGAAAATATTTGGAAAGAGAAAAGAGAAGACATATATGTCATTGAGGCTAAAAAATATAGAGGATCTTATCTAACTAAAAAGAAAAGGATATACATGTATGGGTAAAGAGGAAAATAATGTTACAATTGAAGTGTATTATGTTTTTAATATTTCAATACAAGGAACGTCAATAGATAACAAGATCAAAGGGTAGATCGGGAGAGTGGAGGAGGGAAGAAGAGGAGGAATGCAATGGATGACGGAAGTTGGTCACAATGACCATTAGTTCTTTAATTGGGACAGGGAGGATGAATTGGATGAAGTCGTTCCTTTTATTTTTTCCTAATTTGAACATATGTGCCAAGATTAAATTTGGAGAATATTTGGGAGGAGGAAGGAGGAAGGAGTAAGGAGGAAGGAGGAGATATATACATGTTGTGGAAACTATAAACTCTTGAGATATATGTGAGAGTAAGCCCTTGTCTTCCAGTGCAGGCATATGATAAATAGTTTCTTTGTGCAACATAAGGCCCTATGCTTTGTAAATCAACAAAGGCCATGTCATTTTGAGGGGATTTTCTTACAGGTCCCTTGAGAAACAAGGAGATAGGCATGTGATTTTTTAGACTAATACCGTCTACATGGATGATTTCGATAACAATGTATTGTTGGCTCAATGCAGTGAAGTAAGAAGAGACAAATTATTAAGGCCTTTACTAGAAGATGTGGACAAATTTGTCAACATTTTTTTAGAGAATTTATATTACCATTGATTATATTTTTAATAGAGCATCGTATATGGCACGAGGAACACAAAACTTGAGTGGATGCAAATGGGATCCAACATGTGAAGCAAAGAGATACGATCAACCCCATTGAAATGCCCCAATAACTCAAATCCCTCCCCCACGTAAACATATAATCCTTAAGAGAATACCTTAACATGTAAAAATATAAATGGGAGTTGTGGCATTGTTTAGACATACATACACTTAATAATTAAAAATAATCTTCAAAGTCCATAAGTAAAAAAATATATTTAATTTTAAATCTTTCAAACTTCACAAAAATACATGTATTTAAAAAGCAAAATCTTGAAGACACAAACACATAAAATCCAAACATGTATATTGATTTAAAAATAATGTATGCATGAAAAAACCAATAATAAAAATCAATCAAATCACAAACTTTACCAAAAATGACTTAATTCTTACTATCACTCTATCATCCAAGTCATGTTATAATAAACTTAAATATATATATTATATTTTAGTACTTATTAAATAATACACACATCGATATTTGTTAAGCGAAGTAAAGAAACACGCATTAAACAATTTAACCACAACCTAGAAAAACAAAAAAAAAAAAAAAATGAAAAAATAAAATAAAAAACATGTTTACATTATAATAGACTTAGAAAACCTCATGTCTTTATTTTCCTTTTTAACTTTTCCATCTGTTGGCGAGGAGATTTTTAGGTGGACAAACTTGTGGATTCCTTGCCAATGCTCTAGGAATCTAAGTCCCTCTACTTAACCGGTGCAGCTACCGTATATGCATGCACGAGAAAATGTGGATTTCTGTGGTGGCCTTTTGGCGGGGATCCAACAGGGGCACTCCACTGACCCTGCGGCAAAGCTTGCAGATACTTGCAAGAGAGAAATTTGTCTGAAAGTGGGAAAGGGAGTGAGAAAAGAGGTAGGAGAACTAATGTTGTAGGTAGGAAATTAGATTCCTACACACACTAGTTAGAAAATTCATCACATGCATTCATGGGAAGAAACAACCCTGCAAATGGCAACAAGACGAGATAAGATTGCGAACTCAAAGTTTCTAAAATCTCCTCATCAAAGAGGCTACAAAATCCTTCTTCTTGTATTGATGCTTAATCGAAGTTGTACATAGTGGAGAAATGGAGGAAATTGAGAAAAGGGGGGAAATGGAAGAAAAATGGCTATCTCCTTTGTTCTCTCAAAGTACAATATACTCTTGAGTTTACAAGATCAATTACCCCCGTCAATGGCGTGAAGAAGCCATTAAATCTCCTCTAAGAAACGGTTACAACTTCTTCTTTGTTAGTAAGAAATGGTTTACAATTTCTTTTTAATCATTCACGTCCGTTCAGATTCTTGATTCGTGAAGAAATGCCAATGGCGGAAAAACTAGACTTTTCATAATGCAATTAGTTACACTTGTTTTGTAACTTTGAATTTGAATCGTTCATCTTGCCTTTGAAACTTTAAATCAGAGTTGTACACGTGGGAGAAATTTACTGGAGTGGGCGCGGAGGATTCCTTTTGCATTTTGTGACTTTATAGAGATTTGGCATTTTGGAACATTTTGGCTTGCTCACCCACTTTTGATATAAGCCTGACACATGGCTTCACTTGATTGGTGAAGGAGTCGTGGGTCACTTTTATAATTTTACCTTTTTACAAAGAGGCTCAAATTCTCAAATCTCCTCGACGGCCCACTTCCCTACTTTGACTCTTTTGATGGTGGGCTCAAGATTTGACTTTTCCTTTAAGCTTGATCTGGGTTGTAGGTCACTTTTTAACTTTTCGACTTTTTTACAAAGAGGCTCAAAACCTCAAAGTTCTCTACCGACCCACTTCCAAGTAGATATGTCCATGTACCCATGGATAATGTATCCAAAATTTGACGGAAAGAAAATGCACTGTAGTTCTTGACTTTGGAAAAAATACAGAGAAGAAAACTCCACCATTTCGTGCCCAATTTTCAAATTTCTTTCGCGAGCCAAGAAATTTAAAACAATACATGGTTTGAAAATCCATGGCCATAGAAATATTAACAATTTCATTTAAATGAGATAAAAATAAAATTTTCATGCGTCCGAGACAGAAAACGAAAAATTTATCAAAACGTGCAAACCTGAGAGTTTAAACAATTTCAAAGCATGAATTTATCTATCTTTTCAGACTTCCAACTTTACTTGAACACTTCGGAGGGTGTGAGCTCAAAATCTTTGAATTTGACTTAGAAAATGAGGGGTGGATTTTGAGGGTGACAACACCATCTCAATTGATTTCTATTCCAGGTTGGCCATTCTTGGCCTCATGTGCGTACTAATATTTAGATTGAAATAAATGTCTAATTATGTCGTTACAAAATTTCATATTAATATTTACGCTTTTTTTCTGGGGTGTGGTCCCCACTTGTCAAAAAACCACTGATGTTACTTTGTATATCTGGTTTTTGAACCATCTCTTGTATTTTGGGGTATGGTCCCTTTTAAAACCGTTTACCAATAATAAAAAAACTTTCATATTAATAATTAATTTTAATGGTAATCATATTTAATACATTATTTGTTGCGTATTAAATTTATCTTAATAAAATCTAACCTAAAAAACTTTACTTTTTAGTGCCATTATAACATTTTGGATTACTACAATTACATTGGTGATGAGGTGCATTCTCTTTGAGCCCAAACCCAAATAGATGAATTATACGGGTATTTTCATCCTTAACCATAATCAAGTGGAAAAATAGTGGATAGGCCCACTTTTAGCTATTTTGGCAAAAGACGTGCTCATCATGACCAACTACTCCGGTGACAATAATAACAATTGAAGTTTAATGTATCTAAAGAAGGATAAATGGTAGTGGAATTGATTTGTGATCACATCTTTGGAAGACTCAAATTGTGTAAACCTCTTTATGAAAGTGCTAAAAGAAGCACAATAATGACCAAAAGTTATGCATCCTCTCTTCTTCCACCTATCTAGTCTTAAGGCCAAATTTAACACAATTAAAAACCTACCTGTGTGCTGTCATCACCAATCCGACTATGATAATTCTTCACCGAACTCCTCGTGCTATGATTATTTACTAATGCACAACCTTTAGTTTGGTGGACGTAATCTGAAACAAAACAACAATGAACACAATAATACCATCGACTATGATAAGATGGAATGATGACAAATTTGAAATATGAAAGTAAATTATAATATTAACATGAAATTGTTACAATCTCACCCATGAGGTACTTCAACAAGACTATGGGAGAAACTTTACAATTACACCTCTCGATGGCTTCTTCAACACACCTTTAACTGATGGCTTCCTTTGCACACTTCCTACAATATTTCTCACTACTTCTTTCTATGCTAAATGAGGGGGGTAGCCTCTCTATTTATAGAACTTCCAGGCTTATCCATCTTATCTCTAAGATAGGATAAGAAATCCACTCTGACGAATCATATTCCATACCTTAACTCTTATCTGTACATGTAGGCTTATCTGTTAAGATAAGATAAACCTTATCATTTTACATGGGTTCCACATTTTTAGACTTTTTACAAATAAAATACACAAAATATTTATGACCTCACTCCTTGTCTTTATTACCAATATAATATTTCTAATTCCTAATCATGTAGACCCTACTTCTCTAATTACCCAAACTTTGACATTTTAACATTACCGGACCACTTACGACAAATATTTACTTTTTACAACATTCCTATTGTACTTTGACTGTTACCGTACTCCACATTATTGGCGGCACCGTCTTGTGGCGCCGTTATCTTCTATCGGATGCTACTACTAATTACACTTAACAACATCCTATTCCTAATACATACATTAATGAAATAGAAATTATGGAGGAAAATTTTAGTGTCGACATCTTCCCCCTTCCTAGCTTCTACTCCGTCCTCGGAGTAGACTATTCTAAGTTGGAAAATCTTGAACTTGTCGTGGTTGACCCATTTCGTAATGGGAGTGCCATCCAATTCCTCCGGTCAGACGCACCATTTTCATGCACAGCTACTATTTTGTAGGGCCCCATCCATTTTGGAAGAAATTTTCTCTGTCTTCTTTTTTTGTATCTGGAATCATATACTAGGACCAAGTCATTCACATGAAATGGAGACCATCGGATCTTTTGATCAAAGTATTCCTTCTGCTTCATTTTCTTCTTATGGCTTGTATCCTTTGCTATTTCCCTCATTTCCTCTAGCAAATGAAGATGTACCAACCTTTCTTTTACTGAATCACTTTCATCCATCCTTTCATTTTTCATAACTCTCACAGTGGGAATATCAAACTCAATAGGAAGAACTGGATCAATGCCATAGGCCAACTGAAATGGGGAGTATCCTGTTGCTGACTTTGATGTTTCCCTATATGCCCACAATGCTTTGCATGAATCCTTTTATCCCATTTATGTACTTGCAAGGCTGCATCTTTTGCTAGAATTTGACACAACACAAAATTTGTTCGTTCCACCTGTCCATTTGTGCTTGGCTTGTATGTTGTTGCCTTCCTGTGCTTAATAGAAAACTTATTGACTAGGGCTTCTACCACCTCATTAATGAAGTGGCTTCCTTGATCTGTTACAATTTCTAATGGACAACCAAATCTGGTGACAATGCGTTCATATATGAACCTTGCCACTTCATCCATGGAAGCTGTTTTTAATGGCCTAGCTTCAACCCACTTGGTTAAATAATCATGGCAACTACAATATACTTATTTTGACGTGATGTAGTTGGAAGTGGACCTACAATGTCTATTCCCCATTTTTCAAAGGGACCAAGGGGAAGAATAGGACATAATGGAGCTGATGAAGTCTTACGGTTACCATGTGTTTGACAAATATCACATGTCTTACAATAATTATAACAATCTTTAAAAAGAGTGGGCAGGTCATAACTGCATCCAAGATCCTTCTTGGCTTGTAAGTTGTCCAGAGAAGTGCCCTCCACATGTACCATTGTGGAATTCTTTTAGCAGCTCCTTTCCTTGATCACGTCCAATTGCCCTCTTGTACTGTCCATCAGGTCCTATTCGAAATAATGCTCCATGCCAGAATAGAATATGGACGACTGGCTTGAGTAATCTTTCTCTTAGTATTTGCATTGGCACCATCGAAACTTGAATTCATTCGAGATAATTCCAAATATCTATGTATTCACTAGGGATTGTGTCGAGGGAGAACAATGTTGCATCGGGAAAATCATCATCATCACAAGATGATCCTAAACCATCATAGGCTCAAGAGAGTGCATCTGCATTGACATGCTTCTTTCCTGGCCTATCTATAATATCAAATTCAAATTCTTGTAGCAAAATTATCCATCTTGTTATCCTCCCTGATGGGTTAGGCTTATTGACAATATATTTCAGAGCCTGATGATCCGTTACAACTATAAATTTCTACCCTAGCAAGTAATTTCTAAACTTCTTTACAGCAAAAATGATAGCCAGAGCCTCTTTTTCGATTCTGATATAGTTTACCTCAAGATTTGCTCATTTATGCGCTCCCAAAGTAAATTGGATGTTCATTCCCATTTTCATCCTTTTGGCTCAAAGTACTACCTAGTGCTGCATCTGAGGCATCAGTGTACACAATGAATGGCTTGCTCCAATCTGGATTCTTCAAAATAGGTGAAGACACCAGGGCTTCCTTCAGTTGTCCAAAAGCTTCATGCGCCTTGTTTCCTGGTTCATAAGCAACATCCTTCTTCAAGAACTGGGTTAGTGGCTGTGTAATCTTTGAGAAATTCTTGATGAACCTTCTATAGTAACCCACATGGCCTAAAAATGATCTCAACTTACTTCTATTCATAGGAAATGGTAAATCTTTGATTTTTGAAACTTTATTAGGATCGTACATTACCAATACCATCTTTGGATACAACATGCCCTAACAAAACGCCTTTAGAACATCCAAAGACACACTTTGTAGGGTTTAGTGAGGCTTGTGCTTCATCTAACCTTTGAAATGCTGTCTCCATCTGGTGGAGGTGGTCTAACATGCTCCCATAGATGCAAAAATCATCCGAAATACTCGATGAAGGTCCCAATGTAGGGTTCGAACACCCTATTCATCAAACGATGGAATGTTGATGGAGCATTACACAACCCAAAAGGCATAACTCTATAAGCAAATGTTCCCAAGGAGTGGTGAATGTGGTCTTGGTGATCTTTCTCTGCTTTATCTGAACTTGGTTGTAGCCGCTATATCCATCAAAGAAAACTATAACACTCTGGCCACGGCTACTTCGCCCAAGATCTGATCTGAAAATGGAAGAGGGTAATGATCCTTCTTTGTTGCCTTATTGAGCTTCCCGTAATCAACACAAATGTGTAACTTCCCATTCTTTTTTATTGAGATCACAATGGGAGAAACCCATTCGAATTCTCCACAAAGAAATATGAATCTGCATCAAGCAACTTATCTATTTCTTCTTTTACAGTCTTGGAAAAATTAGGATTCATTCTATATGGCATTTGCTTTATGGGCTTAGCACCATCTACTAGCTCAATACAATGTTCTACCCAACTTACTTGACGGAGTTCCTTGTAACCAAAAGTGAATAGGTGTATGTACCTTCGAAAAGAGCTGGAGGTAGGATTCCTTCTCACTCTCCATCACAGCATCACCAATCTTTATTTGTTGGAGACGATCATCAACTTCTTCTTCAGATAATTTTATGGGGTCATGAGTTGGTGTGATCGGAAGGATATCCATGATCAAACATCCACCTCGCTTTCTTCATCTTCGGTGTCCACTTCACCGGTACTAGAGTAATCGAGGATGTCCAATCATCAGTTTCATCACTTGAATCCACGGTTACGCCTTATGATGTCGAGGATCACATTTATCTTCACCCTTTCTCTACCACGTCCAAGTGTCATGAAACCTTCATTCCAGGTAGTTTCTTGCATGAACTCTCCTTAGCCATGGTCTTCCCAAAGCGGCATTGGGTGCACAAAGTACCATTTTTCATCACACGAAAGTCTACCACACATACCACACCCATAATGTAGATATCGCCACATTTGAAACTACACCTTCTGGTTTAGTTTTCCTTTATTTAATGACCTTAACATAAGTGTTGAAGGGCGATCAATTTTAAACCCAACATATTCATTACGGACTCGGTCATTACATTAATCTGCAGCACCTCCATCAACTAAGACATCATGAATTGAAATACCATTACATAATACCTCGGCAGGGAGCATAGGGATCTGCGCCTGCGCCTCCAAAACAGGGACCTCAACCTCCTTCCTTCTTCGAGCATTGAGTCCACCTCGCAACTCCCGCCTCTTCTCAGAAGACATAGCCAAGAGTTGACCATATGTAATATTTGCAAGCCTTTTGGACAGATCTTCCAAGATGGAGTATGGTCCTTGCCCCTGTGAAATTAGAAAATCCTGCACACCCAACTTTCTTCTCCTATGTTTCTTACTAGTTTCTTCTTTCATCTTCTTAGGATCATTTCCATCTTGATTATCTTTTTCTTTCTTTCTTTTTGTTACAAACACATCTACTTCATTATTTCTACTCTTATCTACTACATCAAGAGAATTCACAGGTGCTTTTCCTTTATCATTATCTCTTGTACTAGATGTAGAAGCTCTATCTGGACAATTATACTTATAATGACCCTTTTTATAACAACCATAACAAACAACTTCAGAAATATTTCTTTTTGGACCTCTATCTCCTCCCTGAGAACTAAATTCCTTTCCTTGAAGAAGATTAATAGTTAACTGGCCCATCTTCCTAAGCAGATCTTCATACTCAGTAGATGTACTAGGAGAAATATTTGTGCTCACCGGGAGTGGTTGTGGATTCTGGACCAAAGGTGCTGGTGTAGGCTCTACTTTAACAACAATTTCTTTGGGCTCCTCTTCCATGCTTTCTTCTTGCCTTCTTGCAATCTCCTTTGCTTGTTGATGGTAGGCTTGGTGGTCATACTTCACTCATTGTCTGATCTCTGGCTTCATCCCAAGAATGAAGTGCTTACAGAGGAGATTATCCACGCCATTCATCAACCCATCCGCTAGTCCTTCCTTCCGGATCTGGGCATCGAGCTTCCTCCTTAGCTCTAGAACACGAGCATGATAATCCCTTATCTTCTCCTTCTCTCCTTGGGATAGCTTTGTGATCTCGATCATGAGATCTGCATATTTTTGTTGTTCACCAAATTCTTCAAGAAAACTTTCAGTTAATAAATCCCATGAATTTTTCACATTATCACCTAGTGTTTCAAACCACATAAGTGCTGAACCATCCAAAAAGGTAGGAAAAAATTCAGTCCATTGTTCCCTTCTTATAAGGCCATTACAAATACAAGATCGTTTAAACTCTTGAATGAAAGAAGAAGCATCTTCATTAGATTGAGCTGAAAAAGCAGGAATCTTTCCCATTTTCAAAAGTAACCACCGTGAAATACCAACCCACAAGTACAATTAACAAGACTTATGTGCGCAAATAATTGGTATCACTATACTAGAAAGTGACTTTACAACTTTCTACAAGAAAATAGAAATGACCACGGTAAACTATGGTAAAACTTGACTTACTACGGTAAAAACCGACTTCTTATGGTAAACACTATTCACGGTAAAAGTGAAGTTATCATGTAAATACTATTCACAAAAAAAGTGACTTTATCTGCGGTAATTACTATTCCCAGCAAAAAGGACTTTACCAGGGTAACTACTATTCATGGCAAAAATGACTTTAACATGGTAATTACTATTCACGGTAAAAATGACTTTACCATGGTAACTACTATGCACAGTAAAAACAAGGTTACCCTCCAATTAATTTTTGCCTAAGTGGGAATATCTCTCTAGAAAATCCACCAACGAGGAATGGTCCCGGCAACGGAACCAAAATGTCATCACCAATCCTAAGACTATGATAATTCTTCACCGGGAACTCCTCGTCTTATGATTATTTACTAATGCACACCTTTAGTTTGGTGGACGTAATCTGGAAACAAAACAACAACCGAACACAAGAATACCATCGACTATGATAAGACGAAATGATGAAAAATCTGAAATATCAAAGTAAATTATAATATTAACATGAAATTATTCTGATAATCTCACCCATGAGGTACTTCAACAAGACTATGGGAGAAACTTTACAACTACACCTCTCGATGGCTTCTTCAACACACCTTTAACCGATGGCTTCCTTTGCACACTTCCTACAATATTCCTCACTACTTCTTTCTATGCTAAATGAGGGGGTAGCCTCTCTATTTATAGAACTTCGAGCTTATCCATCTTATCTCTAAGATAGGATAAGAAATCCACTCTGACGAATCATATTCCATACCTTAACTCTTATCTCGTACATGTAGGCTTATCTCATTAAGATAAGATAAACCTTATCATTTTACATGGGTTCCACATTTTTAGACTTTTTACAAATAAAATACACAAAATATTTATGACCTCACTCCTTGTCTTTATTACCAATATAATATTTCTAATTCCTAATCCTATAGACCCTACTTCTCTAATTACCCAAACTTTGACATTTTAACATTACCTGGACCACTTACGACAAATATTTACTTTTTACAACATTCCTATTGTACTTTGATTATTACCGTACTCCACATTATTGGGCGGCACTGCATCGTGGCGCCTGTTATCTTCTATCGACGCTACTTACTAATTACACTTAACAACATCCTATTCCTAATACATACATTAATGAAATAGAAATTATGGAGGAAAATTTTAGTGTCGATGGGCCAACATGGAAATGTGTGGCGCTTTCATTAACATGTTTTCAGTGACGTCAAGGGAAGTGATGGCGAGATGGCGCTCACCATGTGTTTCAAAGTGATTGGTTGACTAAAGATCACCTCAATGCTAAACCAAATATGATGACACCACCATGATGCTACATATGACTTTGTTATGATTGGGAGTAAAAGACTATGAGACATGGTTGTAATTTAGGAGTGTGTGAACTTGACCAAGTAGATGCTTGATAGAGTGTTTACTCGAGATGACACCTTACTACCTAGCATTGCTCACACAATATCGGGGTAGTAAGATGACATTTCATGTCTCATTATCCGAGTTATGCTCAACAAAAAGATAGTGATCCAATTTATCAAGATATAGTTGCTACTAGTATTAACATGCCATGTTTCGATTTGGAGAACATCTATCAAAGTGTATATATGACACTAGTGATGAAGTGAAGAATCGGTGTAGTGATTTTGGGCCCCAAAATATCAACTAAGTACAAGAAGGAATGTGGGCACACGAGACCTAGTTAAAGAAGGGCACGTGGGTTGAAGGTGCATAGGGAAAAGGTTATGACAAGTTGTTTTACGAACACACCTTTGCATGCGCTTGCAAGGCAAAATGGGTTTTGTACTTAGCCGCATTCAACATCCCAGGCAACACATGAGAAAAGCATGACCCTTATGGATAAGGTTCCACTGTAGTAACTATGGATCAAAAAGGGAATATTCTAGGCATGCGATGGAAGTTTCCAGAAGACATCATTGCAAGGAATGGAGAGCTCGAGATCTGGAAAGGCATGCTTCCATGGAGGACCACTTCGACACTTGGCAACCAATCTGTAACTTCTGGAAGGCATGACGGTGGGTGCTAAGGCTATATATACAAGTGCCCAGTAGAAGAAAAAGAGAGAGTAGATATAGTTGAAGAGAGGCAAAGCCTTGCAAAAAAATAGAATGGAGGATGTTATGGGTTAGGGTTTAGGAGAGCTTTGTGAGCAATGACACACTTAGAGGGATGGGTCTACATTTTTCTTTGTAATATGATGAACATGGTATAGTTCTAATGCATGACTTGGCTCTGCATAATTATATGAGGATTTGTTATGACCTCAAGGGATGTAATGTGGGTTATTAACTTTGATAGTATGAATATAATGCTCTGTTATAAATCATTTGTGTTCAATACTTATGCATTTCCTTTCTATATGAATCATCTCGCATGTGTTGCTTGTTATTTCTCTCACCTGCATATAATGAGATGATAACTATTCCTAAGTTCATAAGAATGTGGTTAGTTATTTTTGTCTTGCATTTAATTATCTATTCTAAGATGATACATTCTCAAAAAACTCACATAAAGAAGAGACTCAAAGACTGTGTGTGCCTCGGGTGAGCTCCCAATGCCCCCTAGGTGATAGGCTGGTGCGCATGGGATTTTCCTATTCTATGAAGGGTATAAAAATGATTACATCTTTGTTCCATTGCCCGGACCTCTTTTCAAGGTTGTTGTAAGAAATGACATGCATTTTTGTCCCTGTGATGTGTGATGACAAAGTGCCTGACCTTAGAAAGTGTTGAAATGTGGTTCAAGAGCATGGAGGACAAGTTTGCTCAAATATTTATCACTAGACCTGAGTTTGATGCACGTTGGTGGGTAGAAGAGAACCTATACCATGAGCTGTATGAGACATTATTTTGCTTCTTCATAGTAGAGCTATATGAATGGCTTTCAACATACGCATCCAGATCAAGTGAAACTATAGATCATGTGTGTGGACCAAAGATGACTATTAGAGGTTACAAGATGTAGATCTAACTTTGATGCATTTGATCACCGGGTGGAAGGGTGTGTGCTTTAGCTAGTTATACTTTAGAATATGCCATTTTGACGTATTCTTTCCCAGAAGTTTGTTGAGTTCAAGTTTCTGGGGAGAATAGAGGATCATTTTTGCATGTCTTATTCATTTTTCTATGAAGATATTGGTCATTACTTTGAGTTTAAAAGCATTTCCCATGGCGATATAAAGCTGCTCTTAGCGCTAGGAGAGGAAGCTAGGGTGGAGGAAGATGATGGACATTTTGTGGCTGAAAAGGAAAGGGAGGAGAGACGACTCAAGTATAACAAATCTTGTGAAAGGGATATGACTAAACAACATGAGGTTGTAAGTGTGATGGATCTATGGAGGCAGAAGTTACTAGAAGGAGTTGAGGTTCACGTGGAGGATGTGGAGCATGAGTGGTCTATGATACCCCATCTTGGTAAGCGTGAGAGAGAGGTTGATTCAGCTTCTAATTAGAGTTCGTCACATGGAGAAAGAAGAGTCGTTGACACGCATCTCGAACCCACCTGAACCCACCTTGGTTTCCGACCACAGCAAGTAGTGACTGATCGATTCCAAGTAGATATAATCTTTCATTTGGAACATCCATGAATATGCAAACCATTCATGTATTTGGAGGAATCTTCAGACAAGGTGTAAGTACACAATCTTTGGGTATCACATCTAGGAGTGGCACAAGACATGCAACTGGTAGTGGGACAATATCACAAACCATCGGCACATAGTTTAGTGGGATGCTGGGAACACTAGGTGCGGCCTCTTCTGGTCCTTTGCCAATTACAGGAGGTCGATCTGGTGGGTCAGGAGGAGCAAGACATGGTGGATCCAGTGGATGTGGTGGGTTAGGAGGAAACACCGGAGGGAACTAAGGCTCTGGATCGGGAGGACAAGGACCCCAACCACCTCCTCAAATGTTTTTTGAAATGTCATTGCACTTATAAGACTATAGGGGTATTGAAGATGCTGCAGCGCGTGCAAAAGTAGGAGTTACTATGGCTCGTGAAGGGGATCACTACCCGGAGTGGAAGGAAAGTCGGTTTACAACAACATTGTAAGGGTGCACACATAGATGGTATATAAATTACGACCTCCATCAAATGGTAGTAGAATACACTTTGTGTTGATGAACGTCTTCCTCTTAGAATTCCATATCCCATAGTTTGAGTAGAAGAGGATCATCGCTCGTAAGGAGATCTAATAGGGAATGGAATAGAGTGTGTGTGAGTATGACGCATGTTTTAAGACTCTTTGTCAAAGTTATCCTATGAAAAATGGTTTGTCAAAGGATTGATAACACCATTTAGAAGGGCTTTATTACACAATACTTTCACAGACCCACGCGAGGCATTGGAAGCTGCCCTACATGCCAAAGTTGTTGGGAGTGTTGACACTGGTGTTAGCCCTTTTCTGGAGGCTCAAATTGCTGCAATGGCCAAGCAGTTGGAAAAGCTATCTGCAAACTCAACGCATGAGGTTTGTAGTGGGATTTGGTGTACAAACTATGAAGTGAAGGGGCATGCAAAGGATAGTTTCCCTCGGAAGTCAATGCGTGTTATGGTGGTAGATTATGAGATTTTCCATGGGGATCATAATGCAAGTAGATGCCCTCTACTTCAAGATGTGTAATCTACAAGAATGTTTCTTGCTATTACAAGATTTGTACCTCTACGACCCATGATACCAAGGATTGTAGACCCATTGATCAAATGCATGATGTTATTGATCCGGTGTGCACCCACTAGCCTTGCAAGTAGTTCAAAGGATGATGATAGACGTTATGAAGGGTGCGTGGATGGAGGAATATGTGGAAGGGGTTTATGCGGAGGATTTCATGGTTGTAGTAACCATAGTGGAGGACGACGTGAGTTCCCACAAGGAATGTGTTATAATTGTGGATCTACAGAGCATTACAAACGTGAGTGTTTTGACATGTTATAATGCTCATAGTATGGAAAGAAACATAAGTACTAAGAATTCCCAAAAATTTATGAGCATATGAACCGAAACACTAGAATGAGAAAGGCAATCTTTGGATGGTAAGCATTAAGAAGCACGATTCACAGTGGATGCCATGAGTGGTGCATGAGTCAGGGCTAGAACCTATGCTGGTGACGATGCGAGATGGCACGTACGCCGTGAGATTCCAAGACTAAGGACACTAGTTTCAATAGAGGAAGTAACACATGGAAAGTATCTCGAACCCCGCTCATCGAAAGAAGTATATCAAGAGACCATGGATGTCATTCGAAGTTTACAAGGAGAGATCAAGTGTCTAAAGGAGAAGTCCAGGTAGCAGGAGAAAAGAATGAATGTTGAGGCTCCGCAGAAGGACTTGGATGAAGTCAACGAAGTGTGTAAAATGTTAAGACAAGAGAATATTATTCCCTTGCTAGGAGAATGACCGAGAGGAAGGTACCATGCACCGAGTAGAGCGCGAAAAGCAAGTTTTGCATGTAAACCTTCCTCCTCATAACCTTGAATATGACAAGGAGATTACGTTGAATGTAGTTGTTGATGAGTGGCTTCTGAGTAATATTCTCATCAACATATGACCAGAGGTCAATTTTCTTACCTTAGATGCCTGGCATCAGATGGGAAGGCCTGCATTACAACCATCTTCAAATGTGATGTATATGGGAAACAAGACTAAGGCGATGCCCCTCGGAGTCCTCAAAGAGTTAGTTGTCACCATTTAAGGAGCCAAGTTCACTGGAGACTTCAAAGTCTTGGCACTCGCTGAGGTAGACAACTTTCCAGCATTGCTTAGGCGCCCATGGTGTTATAAGAACAATGTTGAATCGCGGTTTAACAAAGGATATAGACATTTGAGAATAAGGAGGAAAGGGTGGTCATTCCTTTGACAGATGGAAAGTCAACGCCCTATAATGAGCCCTTAGGAGAAGAAGTCCTTGATAGAATCTATGTGTGCTCCATCAGAGATCCTGAGATAATTCACCCCATGGAGGGAGTTATCCAATTTGAAGATGCTCAGTCCGTGAGTGATACCACTAGTATGGCATGCGACAATTGGGCGCATGGGACTTATAAGTTAATTGGGTGACAGTTAAGAGGATTTGTAACAAGGGTTACAAAGGTGTGATCGATCGGTGCCTAGGAGGAAAGAAGTTTCCAAGCTACTCGGAGGGGCATATCCTAAATTTTCTCTTATGGGAGATGAAATCTTAGTGGAAAATGAGGATGAAAGAAGGGGAATGCTCGCCATAACCCACTTAACTCGGCAGCAGTGTCTTTGGTGGGCTACACATTGGGAAAACCTCATGGAGTGGCGTGAGGTAAGAATCATGTTTTCTATAAGGTTTTCCAGAGCAACATGCCCATGGTCATACAAGACTACCATGGTAAAGAGACCACTTCATTTCATATCCAAGCATGTGAGAAGGCTTGGATGGGAAGTGAAGAAGTATTTTCACCTTCATTATGGGTGCATAAGTTGTATTCCACATTACAAGGCTATGTGCATGCTTGGTATGTTCATTTGGAGATACGTTGTCAAATAGGTAATTGGCAAGAGTTGGCGGTTGATCTCATTCAAGATTTCAAGTATAGGAGTACCAAACCATTAGTGGATAAGGCATTGCAAGTGATCAAGTGCCTTACGATGGGGGATAACTCTATGGCAGAGGATAGGCTACTAGAATTTCTAGGTGATCCTTTTGTGGAGATGCACCTCAATGAAGAAGAATCAAAGGAGGTACAACTTGAGCGTGCGTGCATGAAAAAGAAAAAGGAAAAAGGGTCTATGTAATAGACAGAGAAGAGATGGAGACTTTGGATGTTAACCATTTAGAGGTTATGCGCAAGGTCATGAGAAAAGTGCAAGATGAGCGAGCACACACCTACCAAAAGCCCTTAAAAATAAATAAGGTTAACATTGGGATGGAGGCAGAACCTAAGGAAGCTATCATCGGTGACTATTGGTCGAAAAGGAGGTTTCAAATATCATTGATCTATTACATGAGTTCCAAGATTTTTCCCTCATAATTCTTGTTAGTGTAAAATCACAACACCCCCAAATGAGTTATGGATCCGCTTTTCTAAGGCGGTGGTCATTTGGTGTGATTTGCATACCATTGGATCATTCCCAAGTTGTGAGACTTAAAATGGGAATGATCCTCCGAGAAGGCTGGTTCTTCTTCCTAAACTACTGCCATGAGCTACTCCAGTGCAAGAAAACTAAATCTAACCTAATCTAACCATTCCAAGGAACCAAGGAGAGAGAAAGAGGGAAAAAATAGTCTACACTAAAGTGGTGATACACCAGCAAAGGAAGTGAGATATTTTGTTGAGGGAGAAAGAAATAGAAAAATGGAGATGAGGGAGGTCAGACAGAAGTGACACGGCCCATATCTGCAAATCATCCATTAAACTCCATGAAACACAACATCCTACACCTGCAAATGTGAAATACATGCACATAAAACCGATACTGAAAGGGAGAGGCATAGAGAAACAACAAAATGATGTAAAGGGTTGAAGAACACCACAAAAACACGTTTTTTATTTCTCTAGAAGGTGCACAGACCATTACATTTTTGGAATAGAGGCAAAAATACATTTTCCAGGTGTGGGAGAAGGTTCACTGCTCAAATATGGCATCAAGAAACAAATTTGACAGAGTTTATCTATGCCCAGAATGTCTCTCGCTTCTCAAATGAGAAGTGTTACAATATATATAGAAAGAAAAGAGAGAGAAGAGGGAAAATTTGAATCCTGCTCCAACCACCATGAGAAATGCATCGAATCCTATTTTGAAAGTTCAACCCCTGAATATTAATGCCTTCTATAAATACACCCACAATATGTCGCTTCTGGTTCCCAACGGATTGAATTGAATCAGATTTGGTAGTTGAAGAGATTGGATTCTATGTTAATGGCCTAGAAGACTTTTCTCCATTTTCACCTACCAGGGCCACGTGGTAGCTTGGCGCTCGTTTGGGCTTCCCTTTTTATATGGGACATGTGGCAGCCATATTAGAACAAAAATCAGGCTTGTGGGTCTGTAATTTATCTTTTTCCCTCTTTCTGCGAAACACAAAACTCAGAAAACCCCCGATGGCCCGCTTTGACCTAGGACACATGGAGATGCGGGGCTTGTTTGAGCCTCCTTTATGGATTCATCTTTGGAGAAGCGCCGCTAGGACACGTGGCTCTCTCTGTTGGCTCTTCCATACTTAGTCAATTCTGGATTCTTTCCTGAATGGTTTTGAGCTGAAGACCTTAAAACTTCACCGCTTCTTTTCCTTCTTGCTCTTGGCTTCTCTATGACACTACTCCTTCATTTCCAAGCCCACCTGTAACTTTTTATCATCCTAGAATGTGAGTTCATGAGTCCGAGTCATTCCCTTCATAATTTCCTTATGTGCAGGAGTTGTCTTGACCAAATTCTGTTGGGGGCGAGTTTGGGCTAACAAGTACCATGAACTCAAAGGCGTTCACCATTCCTTGGGGAGATGAAGATTAAGTTGAAGGAAGGTGCACACCCAAGTTGGAAGAGGCCTTATCAGATGAATCCAAACTTATGCGTACGTGTTAAGGAGGAAATAAAAAATGATAGCATCTGGTATCATTGAGGTAGTAGAAGAATTAGAGTGGATAAGCCCAATGGTCATCAAGTATCAAGAAGGATGGGAGGATAATAATTTGCATTGACTATAGGGATTTGAATGCAATGTGTGTCATCGATCCCTTCCCAACCCCTTTACTAAAGAAGTCTTGGAGGGAATAGCCGGGCGCAAAAAGTCTACTCTTTCACGATGGGTTCTTAGGGTACCACCAAGTCAGGATTGCAAAGGAAGACTAGAGAAAGAAAACTTTTGCCACTGAATGGGGAAGTTTTGCCTATATGGTTATGCCTTTTGGATTAAAGAATGCACTGTTGTGTTCTCGCGCATTGTGGTACAAGCATTTCAGACTTCATCCATAAGTTTCTTCAAGTTTACCTAGATGACTGGACTGTGTATGGATTGGTGAAAGACCATTGTGAAAACTTAAGGTTGATGTTTGAGAGATGTCGATAGTTTGAGGATATCCCTCAAAATTAATAAATGTGTCTTTACTACTCCATTTGGAACCCTGTTAGGACACATTATATGCAAATAAGGCTTGCTAGTAGATCCCGCTAAAGTTGTAGTTATTGTAGGATTAGGGAGCCTACTAGTCAAAGCGTAGTGTGTGGATTTCTTAGGCATACGGGGTATTACAGAAGTTCATCAAGGGTTATGCCAAGATCACCACACCCTTAGAAGAATTATTAAAACACAAGTGTGCCTTTCATTGGGGAGAGGCACAATAGAAGGAATTTGACACTCTAAAGGATAGGCTTGTCATGGTGCCCATCTTACGTTTTCCTTCTTGGGATAAGTCTTTCCATGTGCATGTTGATGCCTTAGGAATAGATATGGGAGCAAGATTTAGACAACCTAGAGAGGGAATTATTGATCATCCCTTCGGAGAGGGAATTGTTGATCATCCCTTATGCTTTGCAAGTAGAAAGTTGACAGCAGTAGAGCATATTACACAACTACTGAGTGTGAAACATTGTCTATGATCTACGCACTACCTAATTTTAGGCAGTGTCTATTGGCAACACCATTTATATTCTATAGATACCATATGGCATTGAAATACTTGGTAAACAAACTTGTTTTGCAAGGGCACATATGTCGTTGGGTCCTACTATTTCAAGAATTTGAGTTCACCGTGGTCATGAAACCAGGAAAAAGTAATTTAGGACCTGACCACTTGTCAAGGATTAATTCAGGAGAGGACGTGCAAATCATTGAGGATACCATGCCGATGCCTAACTAATTACGTTAAGTCACGCGCCCTTAGACTTGGAAGATATCACAGTGTTCTTAAAAATAGGTGTGGCGCTGGAAGGAATGAAGGCCTTTAAGAGAAAGCGTCGTGCCACCTACATGTTGATTGGTGGAGATTTGTATAAATTAGGTCGTGATGAGGTTCTGTGCCGATGTGTATTGGAACATGAGTGTGTAGCCATTATGGAAGAAGCACATGGTGGGATTGCAAGAGGATACTATGCAGGAAATGCTACCAGAAGATTTTATTAGCTGGCCTTTGGTGGGAAATCATCTAGAAAGATTGTATTGAGTTTTTTAAGGCCTATGACCATTGCAAGTGCCTTGGGAAACCTGGAAAGAGAGATGGAATTCCTTTGTGACCAATAGTCAATGTTGAACCATTTGAAAAATGGGAAATCAAATTTGTAAGACCAATTGTGTCAGCCACGCGAAGGACTGGTTCGTGGTATATCATCACTTACACTGATTACTTGACATAGTGGGTAGAGGTAACACCTACAAAGGATTACACCGTGGCGACAACTACTAGATTTTTATGGGAAAACATAATCAGCAGGTATGGTTTCCCTTTAAGTTTAACAAGTGATAGGGGTACACACTTTCTCAATGAAACAATCAGGATTCTGTTAGTAGAATTTATGGTGGCCCATCATAAGACTACCCCATATCACCCTCAAGAAAATGGGACTGCTAAGGCATTTAACAAAATACTAAGTCACATGTTAACTAAGATCTGTGATGTTAGAAGACAAGATTGGGATGATAAGGTATCACCATTCTATGGGCATACATGACAACCTACAAAAGGTTGAACACAATCACATTGTTTCAATTGGTGTTCGGCGTGAAGGTTTTTTTACCAGGGGAATTCATGCTACCTTTACTACATATAAGCATGTATAGGAGGGTTAGGCGATGAGCAAGAGATGGAAGAAATAATTGATAAGCTAATGCAGCTAGAAAAAAGGTGATCACTTGCTAGATGGATTCAGAAGACAGAAAAAACAAGACAAAAAGCATGGCATGATTGTCATATCAAGAACAAGAAGTTTGAGGTTTGGCAGTTGGTGTTGTTGTATGATTCTAAGTAATTGCGCCATCCTGAGAAGTTGAAAGTCCACTAGTTGGGACCTTACATCATCTCGTACATTCTTGATTCGGGTACTTTCCAATTACAAGCGCTAGATGGGATGAGGTTACTAGGTCACTTCAATAGGAGAAGGCTGAAGTCTTACTATAAATAAGTCTTCTTGGTGTTTGTAATAAGGCAGTATTTCTAGTTAGCTTAGAATTTCCCTTTATGCATTTTATTTTCTTGTGTTTCCCTTTCTCATTGCTTTTTCATTTCGTTTTATTTTGTTTTTGCACCTTGTGCACCTATAACCACATTATCTCTCTAAAGTTGTGTATACGCAGAGGACAGCACATCTGTTTTAGTGTGGGGTGGAGTGATACAAAGTATAGGCCTATAATACAAGTTTGAGATGGCAGTAGAAGTTGCGGTGAATGGCTCGGTTGAAGGATAAAAAATGTGTAAGGGTAAGAAGCACATAGAAGAGAAGGTGGACGAGAATGGTTGGTGTCAAAAATCCTTTATGGAAACCATGTACAAAAAGGATGAAGAGTGCAGGAACAACATGAGGTAGGTGAGGGAAAAATCAGGTAAAGGACAGAAGAAGTGCCTTCTATGACTGTGGACGCATGCGTAAGAGTCTTTGGTCGGGTTGGATTTTTGTACGCTAGAAGGTTGAAAAAGGTTTTTCATGCAGGATGTGGTGCGTGGATTAAAAAATTAAGACGACTTAGTGGAAAAATCCACATTTAATGTTAAAGTATGTTGGTAGGTGGTATAGAATTTAATGTGAAAAGAAGTAAAAACTATAAATACAAGGTCGAGTAAATCATTTGTTACCTTGCGTTTATAAATAAGAAAGAGCTCTTGAGAACTAGGGCATCTAGAGAGATTTTTGTGAGGAAAGGAGAATCCAAGAAATCTAAAGTGTATGACTAGGTAGATCCACAAACCAGTGTGGAATGAGTACACGGGCGTGGGAAAATTTGTTAAGGAAGCACCGTCTTGTGGAAGGATTTTTCTAGTTAGGGTTTGGCGGCTAGGGCACGGAGTTAGAAGGGTTTCTTCACAAGGTTGAGCTGTGGGATTGGATAGAGTGATAAAGCAAAGCAAGGGGAAGAGGATTTAAGTGTTAGCACCGACTAGAAGAATGGAACCAAGGAAACCATACATTTCACTAAAGAAAAAAAAGGGCAAGGGTAAGGGAAAGTAGATCGCTTCAGTCACAAGCACCAACAAAGAATGGTATGTGGAAATGCAATACCCAGATGGGGTATTGCTAGGAAAATAATGGGATTCACACCTGCGAAGATGGCCGTAAGTGATTATAATCATCACACAAGAACAACAGAGAAGGAGATGGCTTTGGAGTTGGTTTGACCAACCAACAAGAGGATGCCGAAAGGCATGCCAATTTACAATGACGAAGTAAAGGTCAAATTGGAGAAGGTAGGGTTGTTGTAGCTTTATGAGTTACCTTACTTTGGAAAACCTGAGCACCTTTATCAATGGATGATGTCACACGTACATGAAGATCACTTTTACTTCGTAGGGTGCAAGATGCGCATCACACCACAACTGATTTCTAAGTTCACAGGCCTCAATTGTGAAGGAGATAACATTGATGATGATCTAAGCGACAAGGAAGCCATCAAGAAGACTATAGCCGCGTATGAATACAAGAAGGGTTCAAGATACTTTGACATCTCATAAATACTAGACCCAGTGATGAGGATGACCATGCACTTAGTCACCAAACTCAATGACCAGGAATGGTGGACACAAGTAAATAAGGCATGGCTGAATGTATGCTGAATATATCAGAAGGGACCATCTATAACTTGTCCGCTTTGATCACGATGAAATTATAAGTAGTGTGTAGGAGGGAAAGAAGATACTCTTCGGTAATGTACTCCTCACTATTGTTTTCTCAAAGATTGGAGTGTCGACGGGCTAGAAAAATTTATTTGGGAATATCCAGAAGAGGTTCTATCACCCGTAAAGAGGTTTACAAAGTATACTTGTGAAACCATGACGACCACTCATAAGGCACACCTAGAGAAATGGTATAAACAAATGTGTGACACATTTGAGGCTGAGTGGAGGATCCCAAAGTAGTTACCCACACTCATGAGTGGAGAGGCAGAGTTTACAAGTATACCAACACTTTTGCATTGGCAGATTTATGATGACAGATGGGAACATGAGTCCGTGGTGCAAACTACCCTTCTCCTTCACTGCTTTATACTTCCAAGCTGGAGTAAATCAGTTCAAGGAGGCCAAGAGACTAAGGTTCGACCTTAGTGAGGTAGATGTAGACCATCGTGAGCTGCGCCAGAAGCTAGTCTACCCAAAGAAGTGTGTGTACATGGAGAGATATGTCTCCCACAAGATCCAAATGATGAAGCCTTTGACGCTACCAATTATAGGAAGGACCGCAACAAGGGTGTACCTATGCATAAGGCCTAAATTTGAAAAAGGCACATACTTGGAGAATGATGTCTCCATCCTGAAGACCTTATAGGAAGGAAGAAATACGTGCCTAGAAAGAGAGAAAGAGAAGAGGTGCGAGAAGGAACGAAGTGTTCGAGACTATATAGATGGTAAGCGCTACTGAGACAAGCACTAAGCATAGTACTTACATGCAGAGGAAGAATTCCTAATGAAAGCAAAGATTCCGAAGAAGAGGTGCCGGAGCACGAAGAGCCCCTCACTCAGGAGAATCGCCAAGGAAGACATCACTTGTCAAAGAAAAAGAAAGAGAAGAATCCCCTGTATTGGAATCCTCAGTAAGGAAGAAGCAAAAGGTAATGATGAGGTTGATTCAGAGGAAATAGAAGACCTAGATGCCTACATCAGCGACAGGGATGATGATGATGATGATGAACTAGGAGGTGAAGACCATCCCATCTATGAGATACACGATTCTAAAGAAGAAGGAGATGAGGAGTATAATGAAGGAGATGAGGAGAAGGATGATGAAGAAGAGGCTGAGACCCAAGGAAAAGGGGTGGGCGGGGAGGAAGTTACAAAAGAGTAAAGGACCGCAAGCCTCACAAAGGAACATGTAGACGAGGCCATGGAGAAAGAGGTGGAAAAATCATCAAGGACTTGGTGGAGCAAGAAGTGGAACACAACGCAGATGTGGTGATGAAGGAAGTTGAGGAAGAGAGCGTATAAAAATAATATGGCAGCATGGGAGGAAATCCCAATTTGGCTATGAGCTTTCCAAAGGCCACATGAATAGTGAGGAAGACCGCATAAGCATCATAATTTCAAGAGATGAGCTACATTGATGACCCAAACAAGGTGTTACGTGCATGCTTCCAGAGCACCATGCCAATGAAACAAATTCTAGCCATGACTTCATTTGATGAGGAAGGTGCATACCCTCGAACAAGGAAAATGTTGTCATGGGCATTTGAGTCCCACATTGATGAGCCAGAATTTGAAGTAAGCCAAGGGGCATTGATGAAAGTTCTAAAGACAAAAGGGATAAACCCCTTGGTGAATGCTTAGAGGCTGTCAGATGAGAAAATCTACAACATGCTCAATAAAGTCTCTGTTGAGGTTGAAGCCAGGCTCTTCGGGAGAAATGACAGGGTAAAGTTCCTAGAGGCAGAGCTAGAGAAAAAGGAAGAAGAGCTCATTAAAAAGACTAAGGACTTGAAGCAGGAAGAGCTAATCAGCACTCAATTAAGGTGTGAGTTGAAAGATGAAAAGGCAAGAGTGCGTGAGGCATACAAGAAGATAGAGATGATCACGAATGCCATTGTCCTAAAGCATCCAGACTTAATGCTACCCGTGTAAAAGTATGGGTCATCCTTGCAATGCCTGGAGGACTTGACCTGCATACTCACTATGGAGAGGTGACCACTTGCCATAGAATCAACAGAGGAGGCGTTGTCACACCAAGTAAAATAAAATAATATGAAAGTGGTGGAGATTATTGCTCACTACAACAAGATCCTCGCCGATGTAAAGGCCTCTACACAAACCGTTGAGTCTCGCCATGATAAGCGCACAAATAGAGATAGAGTGGAAAGTATCCTAGTTCTTTATTCATGAAGCGAACTCAAGAAGTTATAGGAAAGGAACTAGGGAACAAGACAGAGTGAGACAAGATCCTAGCCGAGGTAGAAAATAAATCAGAGGCCATTGAGACCTTGCGGGGCTCAATCAAGAACCGGCTAAAGGAATTGTACCCTCAAATCACTTGAAGGATGGATGCGCTCGAGGATTTGGGAAAACAACTGGAGGAGATTGTGGAGATAATGAGCGCTAAGGGAGAGGAGCTTAGTTTTGAAGAAGTGAGTGCCCGATGGGTAACCTCTGTCAAGCAAAAGCTGTAGAATGAGGTCGACACTTGGGGGAAATTAGAAGTTGATTTAAGGAAGGATTTCCCTCTCCTCCTCTAGAAGTAAATAAAGTTCCCCATTCTTTCATTCTTTTCCCCATTTCTTCATTCCTTCATTCTTCCATTCCAACCATTTGTAAGGATCCACCATTCTTTAATTCTTTATTGAAGAGTGTTTCGGGACGGAGAACAGGTGTAGTGTGGGGTGATGTTGGGCCCCAAAATATCAGCTAAGTACAAGAAGGCATGTGGGACGTGGGACCTAGTTGAAGAAGGGCACATCGGTTGAAGGTGTGCAGGAAAAGGTAATGGCAGGTTTTGCAGAACACACTATGTGCGTGCGCAAGGAAAAATGGGTTTTGTACTTAGCCACATTCGCATCCCAGGCAACACACGAGAAAAGTATGACCCTTATGGATAAGGTGCCAGCCTGACGACTATGGAACAAAAAGGGAATATTCCAAACATGTGATGGAAGTTTCTAGAAGACATCATTACAAGGAATGGAGAGCTCGGATCTGGAAAGGCATGCTTTCATGGAGGACCACTTCGACACTTGGCAACCGATCTATAACTTCTAGAAGGCATGGCAGTGGGTGCTAAGGCTATATATACAAGCACCCAATAGAAGAAAAAGAGAGAGTATATATAGTTGAAGAGAGGTGAAGCAAAAAATAGAATGGAGGATGTTATGGGTTAGGATTTATGAGATCTCTATGAGCAATAACACACTTAGAGGGATGTGTCTACATTTTCTTTGCTATATGATGAACATGGTATAGTTCTAATGTATGACTTGGCTCTGCATAATTATATTAGGATCTGTTATGACCTTAAGGGATGTAATGTGGGTTATTAACTTTGCTAGTATGAACATAATGCTCTGTTATAAATCATATGTGTTCAATACTTATGCATTTCCTTCTTGTATGAATCATCTGCATGTGTTGTTTGCTATTTCTCTTACCTACATATAATGAGATGATAAATATTCCTAAGTTCATAAGAATGTGGCTAGTTATTTTCTATCCTGCATTTGATTATCTATTCTAAGATGATTCATTCTCACAAAAATCACATAAAGTAGATACTTGACACCCGCGTGTGCCTCGGGTGAGCACCCAAAGACCCGTTGGGTGATAAGCCGATGCACATGGGATTTTTCTATTATGTGAAGGGTACAAAAATGACTACGGTGATACTCCAACAACCAAGGAAAACATGGTGTGACATGAAACTCACCAAGGACATGGAAAAAGGTATATTTTAAGTGTGAAGGAGAAGTGATAGTAGAGGCTAGAGATTACAAGGTCAATTGGTGGAAAAGTTTGCTTGGATTTTGTAGGTGACAAGTGATTTATAGGAGTGTGAAGTTGAACATAGTTTGAGTTGATGTTACAAGAAACCTAGGTAAAGGAAAAAAATTACAAGAGAAGTTGAAACCAAGTGAAATGCAAGATAAAGTGTATAAAAGATGACTATGGTGGATTTGAAACAATTAATGTAATCAATAAATGTGGAAGTTGTATCCAAATTGTAGAAACAAAAAAAAGATAATTTTTGGTAGATGCGAGATGAGCATGTCATACACTTATTATTTACGTTTGGTTAGGAAATGTCATTTCCTCATGAGAAAAAGGAGGGGATGGTCTATCCAGAAAATTATCGATGTGGGGTCTGTTGAGATGGTAGCCTACAAGCTAGAATGGTTACACATAATTGCGGTAGTAGGATGAAATTTCATGACTTGGTGTCTAATTTGTGCTCAACAACAAATAACCATCCAATTTGTCTTTGATATAACTAAAGTCGGTATTAGCCCTCCTGAATTTATTTGGAACACACCTATTGATGTGACAAGAAACTCCCTATCGCATGAATAATTCACAAATCCACATTGTTTTGAAATTTAAATCTATAATGTGTGAATGTAAAATGTAGCATTATAGTATTAGGGTTGTTCGAGCATCGTTTTAAGTAAGTTGACCCATACTATTTCATTGTTTAACTATCCAATGTTAAATAAATATATAAAAATAATATTTTACTAATTGTGTGTAACATTTTATAACCCCATAAGCTATAATATATATAAAATGAACCATCTAAGAATGATGGAACCCCCATAATATCTATGCATGGAACATGCATAACCATCAACACAATGAAAGGATCTGATATGATGACTAGATGACAACAACAACACATCACACACCAACCCATAAATGATTGCATGTATGTTTATCTTCATTGATAGTATGAGACACATCGTTTAATGATAATTTCAAACTTGTTTAACCCAAAATAGCCACAATTTCACCCATTCCTTTTTATGAACATTTTTTTTTCATGTTAGTTTGGAAAGGTAGCGAAGAAACAAGGAAAGTTATCAAAGTGGTTTGAAAGCCATCACCATTAGCATGGGAAGGATGAAAGATTCACACCATGATGTGAGGTAGGGATATATTTCTCTCATGTTATTTCTATGTAAAAATACTTGTTATTTTCATGTTGTAGATTTTACATGGAAAAAATTAGAGGCCTACTTGTGTAGTTTTAAAAATATTTGTAGAATTTGTTTGTAAACATTCACATGTCATCTAAAAATTGTTGATCTTTGGTATCTTGGCATTTGCAAACATAGGGAAAATGTTCCCCTTTGAATATTGGGGTAAATAGAGACCTTAAATAAGCTGACAATTTGATGAAATTTTTGGATCAAATTCACAAGAAAAACACCTTGAATAACAACTTAGAATCCTATAGTTTGAAAAATTGTTGAAAATGACAAATAAATGTCTCTATATTTTAGAATAAAAAGTGTCCTAGTTAGGGCATGTTTCATGTGAGTTTTTTCGAGGCATCTCCCAAAGTGTTTACTTATAAGGGCTTTGTTTACTTTTTGCAAACCTATGTTTCTTCACCCAAATAAATTATTTGTATGAAAAATGTTTTCCTATACTTGCATGGCCTGAGATGACCTACATTTTTCATTCCCCTTTCTATTTTTCCCCATTATAATTGAGATGGGCAATTAAGTATTTCATGGAATGTTTTGAAAAAAACCACAAGAGATATATCCTCAACAAGATGCTTAAATACATCCAACGTGAGTGGTTTTGAATTCAAAATGGATAGGAAGTGAAAAAATGTTATAGCTTCTAACTATGATTATGCTAATGTCAATGCATGTTATGCATTAATAACATAAGAAATTTTTTATTTTACAATTATATAACGAGAATAAAATAAAAGTGAAACGACAAATGTATGTCATCTCTACCCCTACAAGTATAGGGAGTATGTTTTCATCAAATATATAAGTACATTTTTGATGCAATCCCTTGACATAATCACAAACAATATGCCCTAAGTTGGATGTTTAAATACAATGAATGCAAGTGGATATGAGTACTAATTAGAAAGAAAATGCTTTAATGTAGATATGTTTTAAATGTGTTTAGGTTACTGTTGAAAAACACATCGTGTTTTTCAATAATAAGATAACCGCATTATTTATGTTTAATGTATTTTAAGCCATCGACTATTAATTGGGTTTGGGATGGGCATACATGTTTTTCGAATGATTTCTCGGATGGGGATATGCACATTTTGTATACATATTAGTTTTTTCCCCTTTTAATGTATTTAAGCATCCTTCTTAGGACACATGTCTTATGATTTTGTTTAGATTCTTAGGGTTAGCTCGGTGTTTAAAAATACTTTTTATTATACATATACAATCTTTAATCTCTTGAATTGATCAAGAAAGTTACTACGAATGTAATATGAGAAAATACATGTGTTTTCTATCAATAATTTCTTCAATAAACATTTTCCCACGCAAATTCTAAAATTTTTATGTTCACCTTATCAATGCACCATCCGACACATTGGGAGTTGAGCTAGTGAACAAATCAAATCTAACCCCGTTTAAAAGCGATTTGACCTTTTTTCCTTGTTGTTCTCGGACTCATGTCATGCTTTTTGAGTAAATGGAGTTGGGGTTTTGATGGAAGTACATGTGTTTGCAATGTTGTTTGGATGGGGATAGGTGCATTCTATGTAGAGAACAATTTTCTCCTAGTTTAAACATAACCAATGTGAGTGGATATGAATACAAAATCGAAAGTAGATGCAAATGTGCTTATTTTAAAATCATTCTTAGGTTATAATAAAAACACCCTATGTTTTTCAATAATAACCTAACCACCTTTTATTTTTGTATTAAAATCCAATCACATTCTATGTGGGTGAAAGGCCAAAGTAAAATGGATGTGAATGTTATTGAATAAATAATACTAAGCAAGTGTATAGATGAATAAATTTTCTTATGTTATTATTGAAAAACACATTATGTTTTTCAACAATAACTTAACCACAAATTTTATATGAATTTATTGTACAAGACAATAATTATTTACAAGTGACTATTTTGTGTGGGGAATAGGTTGATGCCCTTTTAGTGTGGCTATTATCTATAATAAATGCATTGTTCCCCATCCAAAATACATTCCAAACACATGTATGCCCATCCCAAACCCATATTTGAACTCCTAGGTTGGGCGTAAAATGATATTGAACGTCATTAGGCATTTCATCAACCAGTTCACTTGTAATGATATTCATGTGTTCCATTACCTATAAAACTATTCTCTATACTTTATGAACCCATCCCAATCCAAAATACTTTCAAATAAAATAAATACAACCAATGTGAGTGAATTTTAATACAGAACAAGAAATATAGCCAAAAAACACAACTTTAAAATGTGCTTATATTATTGATAAAAATACACTATGCTTTTCAACAATAACATAACCCCATTTTTATTTGTATTCAAATTCCTTCACCATTAAGTGTGGAGATTAGGTAATTGTACACAGGGATGTCATTACAAGTAAATTGTTTGATGAAATGTCGTGCCTCCCAATACATTCTATTTCCTTTTCTAACCAATCAGAGTTCAATGGGTTTGGGGCGGGCATACATATGTTTCAAATTTATTTTGGATGGGGATCCGTGCATTACGTATGGAGAAAAGTTGTCTCCCACTCTTTTGTATTAAGCATCTTGCTTAGTGCATGTTTCTTGTGATTTTTGTGAGACAATTTTGTTAAAATGTTTACTTGCAAGGTATCTCATTGACCCTTATATTAGAGGAAAATTTATTCAATATACTTGCATGGGATGAGATGTTGTGAATTTTATGTTTCCACTTTCTTTCATTGATCAATTATGAGACACAATTAGACTCATGTGAGAATGTTTTTCTAACTACTGGAATTCTATGGCTTTTGGATGAGTGTGCATGTGTTTCCTACATAATTTGAATGGGTTTTGGTGTATTAGATATAGAGTATAGTCATTATCATTCCATGCATATATATTACTGGGTTCCATCATTCTTAGAATGTGCATTCGTATAGAGTATGGCTAGTTTCCTTTGGTGTTTGGTTTTGTCATCCATCATTGATATCATTGTGCACATACAAATTTTTGGAAGAACAATGAATAAGGGGGATGAATAATTCATTTAACTATTTCAAATTTATTAATCATTACTTACATTCATTATCCAATTCAACCATTTAACATCCATAACCATATGTCCACATTAGGTGTGAATTAAACATTCACAAAAACATGAAATAAAGAGGAGGACACATCAACACCATATGTAAGTGGAAACCATAAAGGGAAGAAAAAATACTAAAAATGTACTTATATTACTCAAACAAAATAAATTTAGTGAAGTACCAACTTCACAAGGAGCACCATCCCTACAAGGAACACCAACCCCTAGTTTAGTGAGGCACCAACTCCACAAGGAGGATACAACCCCTTAAGGTGATAAAACATCAAATCAACCACCTAGAAATGGATTATAACTGATAATATGATGCTCACACAACTTATAGTTATCCAAGTTTAGCTCACACAACCTTCAAACCTTCTCAAAACAAGCTCTCCTTCAACTTGCTCATTCTCTCTCGATTCATGGGTTGAATGTATCAATTTATATTTCACATTTTATATTAAATATTCTTCAGGTATTAATACCTATTATAATATATGTTATTAACCCTTATTCACTCCTCTTTTATCCTCTATAGGTCACTCATAACCCCATGACACGACTAATCACAAATGACCAAATACACTTGTTTATATACAAGTCACTAGCTTAAAACACCTCTCCGGGTCAGCCATTACCAATTAGGTCAGTCATAAAAACTCAAAAACATAAGAATAAAATCATTTAAAGAAAATTAAATGACCCAAGTAGGTCGAGAAGGGGTCAAGGCAACACCAACAAGCTCCAAAATGCATAAGCACACTCAAGACAAGCTTCTAAAGCACCAACGAATACTCCAAAGTATTCAAAAGTATTTGTCAAGGCTCCATCAGATCCACACATGTAATACATAGGTACCCAACATCATAAAAATATCTAGAATCACTGAAACATCCATCTCCACCATGAAGCTCACCAAGAAGCATGCAAACCCCACTAGGTCTTCAACACTTGGAAATTTAGTTTTGAAGAACAAACAACTTGACATAGAAAATATCATCATCATGAATCAATTCATATACCATTGGAAATATCTATGAGTATGATTTACAATAATTCTCACTTTTTCATTAAAATGCAGTGGAAGACCTCCAAACAACTCAAACTCTACAACTACTCCAAATTGGCTTCAAGACCCCAAAACTAGGTCTTCAAAACTGAGCTAGTTCACCTTTCAAAAAAGATCATCAAGATAAAAACCATATATCAATAGAAATATATCTGAGTCTTATTTTCAGAAAAACTCACTATATCTTCCAACTCATAGTGAAAGGCCTTCAACCAAGTCAGTATTTGAAATTGCTCATTCAAGATTCTAGGACTCAAGAACCAGTCTTGAGAGAAACTTTCTCCAACACCTCCAAAGTCACTTCCAAGCTCAACCACAACCTGGAACATATCAAGGAAACTTGTAAAAACATTTAAAATCACTAAGAATCCAATTTCATGTGGATAAATCTTACCCAACACACTTGTTTTAATCACCTTCGTGAGCAATCCAACTAGGGATTTTCAGGCCAATAGGTCTTCATTTGAAAAAAATTCATCACAAAAAACAAGGAACTTGAGCACATCATATCAAGTGTCAATAAAATATACATGTGTTGGAAAATATAGGCACTAAGAGGGCGGGGGTGAATCATTGCTACTTCAAAATTTTGAAATGCAATTCAATTTGCTTCACCTTGTTATGAAGAAACAACAACACCATTCATAAGAAATCAAAAAGGAACACATAGGAAGACAAGATTTAATGTGGGAAACCATTGAAGGGAGAAAAACCATTGAAACCAATGTACTAAACTGGATAATTTTTCCAATGAGAAATTATAAATATTTCAAACTTATCAACACCCACTTAACTTGAAGCACCAACTGCAAAAATCGATCAAGCACCTACTTGAAACTTTTGCAAGATACAACTTGCATGGAAGCACCTACTCTCAAATTTTCTAAGCACCTACTTAGACTTGAATATTTTGTATCACTCTTACTTGATCTAGTTTCTTAATCAACAAATTGTGATCACTAAATTATCTCATACATTCTCATGCTCACTTCTTCATGCACCTATACCTAATTGCACTAGTCTTCATACATTATCAGCTCTCTCTATTCAATAAAAATTACAAGTACAATAAAGTGTTTATATTTTCAAGGTGAACATTATAAAAAAATTGACTTCATCTTCCATCAACCTTTCACCTACTTTGATCTACAACTTGTATAAGGGAGAGAAGTATGACTTCATACAAAACTGTCCTCAAGCAATCATTACTTATGACATAGGGTCAGTTATATGTATGGTATTTGCAAGACTTGTAAAGATGATCTTGATACAATTGATGATTAAGGGAAACTTCTAAAATATTTTACCTTCTAATTCACTTGCAAATATTCCTTTCTAGCCCCGCATGTATTGACTTCAGAACGATTATACACGCTTTTGTATGATTCTCTAATGTAGGAAATTTGTCTTGTAGCTAAAGAAACTCAATGAAAAGTGTTAGTGTCATGTAAGAACGTTACTAGAATCATCCTATAGCTCTATAACCTCTTTAATCGCTTCATTCCTCAATGTTTTATCTTGAAGACATCATTTGAACTTACAATCATATCTAGTTACTAGTGCATCACACATAAGTCTAGAACTTGTGTATATTGGAAGCCATATAAATTTAAGTATTGCATTACGTTTGGGTAAAATGAATTTACATGATCTATACACCATCAATATGGATTTGAAGATCATCATATCAAAACATGAAGACCTCATTTCAACTCTCTTTCACATCTACTTACACACAATCATGGAGGACTTGAAACTCAATCAAAGAAATGCTTCATCCAACTTCATGCATGAGTCTTCAAGACTTCTCAAGGATTTGATATAATAGTATATGATCTATAGATAATCTTCAAATGTAAAGAGGAAAGGCTTCCAACTTCATGTAGTAAAAAGACACTTGATTTGGATGGGCGACTAACAAGATTTCAAGCAAAGAACATTATCCTTACAAAGTAAGTTGTTTCATGCATCCAATCACACATCCATGGCTTCAAGCTCACATATATGGAGGTCTCATTTTCTTTATAAGCTACAAGGTTAATATTTTTCTTCATCTCAAAGCATAGAGGTCAAGCATGCTTTTTTTCAAGAACACCTCAAATTGGTTATTAGGATACAAAAACTAGTCTAGCTTCACCTTGCATCTAACATGTCAACACTCACTTTCATGGAAAAATATTGCATAGGAACTCCAAAAGGAACCTATACTCCATGAAAAAACACTCTTATGCATAGGTTTAATGAAGAGAAACAAGTTTGCATGCCTAGACCATAGACCTTTTTGACTATAAAAATGGCAGCTTTGAGCCATCAATGCAAGAAAACAAGAACACTTCATCTCATCATTTCATGGACTTGAAAAATTTGTATTAGACCTATACCACCTGTACATGATCATATAGCACTTGAAAACATGTCATTTCATCAAGAATCACTATAACATAACTGACTGGTTTTTGACATGTTTAGCCCTTAGCGGTAGACTCACTTGTTTGACATGGTTCACCACAAATGTGAAAAGAAATTTTCTGTATATTTTCATGAACATCAAGGACACTTCCTATAAAAGATTCCACAACAATATTTTCATCTTAACCTCTGCCATGCATGACTGTACTACCAATTTTATTCAAAACAAGGGCAAAACTAAACCTAAACAATTGACTGAACATGCCACCAACAAAAAAATGTGTTAGGAGTTATTTACCTACTTAGGTCATCACCTGAGCTTACCCTAGCCATTTCATGGTCAAACAACTCATATTTTTCCTATCTCTCTACAATGAGGGTTTTGGTAGGGTTCGAGTGACTTACATTATTAATCTTCGTCCATAAAGCTCTGACCATTATTCTTTCTCATTACAACTCTAAAATTCACTTAACTCCATGTCCTAACTATGATGATAAGGATAGGTCATCATGTAAAGGTTTTACCTGCCAATGATCTCTTTAAAAATGACCCTCGAGTTGGGAGAGAGTATTCCGGGAACTTGGTAGAGCAAAAACCTTCTAACTTGAAAAATCCTCTTCAATTTTGCATGAAACTTGGTCCATAGAATCAAGTAAAATTTTTCACATGTTCCAAACCTTGTTTTATCATAAATGGGCCTATACCATCTTGGCCAACACCATTTGTACCTACAATTCTTGCTTGTTCTCAAGGACAATCATGAAAAGACCCCCAATCATGCCTTCACAAGTTGATGAGTGACTTGTAGCATCATCTAGAGAATCTATACAAGGTCCCTACACCCTTCTCATGCTTGCATTGGCTTGTCATTGATTTATTTCATATTCTCTTCCAAACTTGCATTAGGTCCTTGAACAAGGCCTAAATGAGCTAGTCTACACCATGACCCATAAGAATTGACTTGATGATCATCCTAGAAGCCCTTGCACACTCTTGAAACATCATTGCAGACCTATAGAACACTTGTGAAGTTCACACCAAGCACCTCTATACACCAAGTTGTTTGTTAAGGCATCAACCATGCTCCTAAAGTTGTTTGTTAAGGCATCAACCATGCACCTAGACCTTGTGCACACACCATGAATTCTCAAGAACCTTCACCAAAACACTCCAAACAAGCATTTGAGGCCAGAAGAAGGAACTACCAATCAACCTTCATGCTCCTGAAGAGTTGAAACCTCATCAATCACTCTTTTCCATCAATGCACCATGTCATCAATGACAACACCAATAAGACAGGGTTCAACAATCTCCCCTTTGTTATTGATGAAACAAACATCAAAAAATTTGATGGAAAACAAACATACCAAAATTTTCCAAGCTCTATTTTCTTGTTTCGAGGAACCTTATCCCCCTTTGACATTTATGAAAAGGTTCTTTCAGCAAACAACATGCAAACAATCATTTACAAAGCATAAACTTACCTCTATAAGACCCCCTTGGATTAGGCTTGTTATCTTGTCATTTATGGCTTGAGAAGATGTATGGATTTCTTCACCAATTAGCCTCAATGCTCCCCCTAAACCTATTCTCTTCAAACTCATAATTTTCACTCTTTTCACATGTCTTCCTTTGATCTTCTCAACTTGTACTTGAGCTAGTGAACTAGCTCCCCCATGTTTTGACACTTCTTGAATCTTCTTGGAGCAGATATAGCACTTGAGCTGCTCCCCCTTGATGACTTGAAACATTTAGTGATTTCTTGGGGTAGGGATCACCCCAATTTATGTCTTAAATGCTCAAATGTTGCTTTTGGTAGAGGTTTTGTCATGATATCTGATACCTCCTCCTTGGTTGATACATGTTCAAGTTTGATCCTTTTCTCACTCACTTGTTCCCTCAAGAAATGGTACTTGATTGGTATATGTTTTTTCTTAGAGTGCAATACTAGATTCTTGGACACACTTATAACACTTGTGCTATCACAATACAAAGGAATGGGACCATCATTCTCAACTTTGTATTCTTCTAGAGTTTGCTTCATCCATAACACTTGAGCACAACACAAGGTAGTTCTTCTACATACAAAACCTCACATGTGGATAGGGCTACAAGGGATTTTTTCTTACTTAGCCAAGACACAAGGCACTTACCTACAAAGAATGCTCCTCCACTTGTGCTCTTCCTATCATCAATGCTACCTTCCCAATCTGCATCTGTGAAGGATTTTATCTCAAACTCATTACCTTTTGGATACCAAATCCCATATTCCATGGTCCCCATGAGATACCTGAAGATTCTTTTGACAAATCGAAGATGGATTTCCTAGGATCTTCTTGAAATCTTCCAACTAGACCAACTTCTTGCATGAGATCATGAATGTTTTGAATCCCTTAAATAAAACTTATACTTTAAAAGAAAATTTAAACGAAGTTTGATAAATTACATGTAAATTTTTAAAGTTGTCTTTTTAAAATTTCTTCAACGTTTATTTAAAAAAAAAAGATAAGACTTAAAAAATAAGTTTGTTGTAATCATTCAAGTAATTTACTAAAATACTATAAATTTGAATGCATATATTGTAAAATCAAAACATACAAGGATTAATCTCATCGGAAAAAAATTAGCATTACATATGTTTTACACCTAGAGGAGTTTTACAATGGCATGTAAGAATGTAATGCCATGTGTTGTTCAATTTTATTCTTGATATTAAATTTGGCATTCATTTGACCATCATGTGATAATTCATTCAGAAATTTTATTTATTTTACCTATCTAATTATGATATATATATATCATAATTAGATAGTGCCTCGAGATTGGTATCTCTTGCGTATTTTTACATCGAGAGACATTCTATAATGGCAGTAAGGTTGTAATGGAGTGTGTTGTTCAATTTTATTCTTGACATTAAATTTTACCGACTGTCATGCGATAGTTCATTGATAAATTTGACTTCTACTGAGTCTCACTTAAATATATATATATATATATATATATATATATATATATATATATATATGTGAAAATTCAATCAAAACATAGTAATATCTTGGTCATGTAGTGTTTGGGTCTTTTTTCCTTGAATAGATATTTTTGAGACCAACACAATTGCATAGTTAAATGATTTCATTTGCCACAAATCAATGAGAAATTGATAGAGAATTTAATGAAGTTGTTGACTAAAGAGGTATGTAAAAAATCAAACCTAAGAACCTTGAAATTGATATCCACCGATGGATTTCATATAGATATATTTATTATAATATACTTATTTATATTATATTTATTTTTAATTGTTAATTTTTTGTGTACTTATACTACACTTGCATAGTTAGACGTGCAAGATTGATATCTCTCAAATGATTTTACATAGATGTATTTAAGATATCTATACTAATTATTTTATTAATAAAAATTATATTGTTGGTTAAATTTATTGAAAAGATAATCAATATGATAGATTTATGTAAATAATTATATGTTTATGATATAATTTTTTTATTATGCATGTTGGGTTTTCTAAATTATCTATATCATAATAACTTCGTGCAACGCCCAAATTTTACACACACAAATACAATAGTAAAAATACCGGAATAATTTTTTTGACTTACATTGTAGTATACACGACACTATATGAGATCACTTAGGACAACACACAACACATGATATGTTTTGCACAACATTAACCCACATAGATAACATGAAAACACGTGATGCACATCAAGGCCACCCATTTTTGCAAATGAAAAGGCACAACATAACGATTCAACTACAGTATAAACTTATAGATAGGGTCTTCCCACGACACGATTTTTTAGGATTACACATTTATTACAATCATGTTTCAATATTTAACTTAAGTTCTAGAAAGGCTCATAATATGTGAATCATACATTCCTTTTCCTTTTGCTAGATTTCCTCTATATTGTTTAACATTTAACTTACAGTGTATCTCATTGAATAAGGATCATCTACATTATTTCAATTACTTGTTTAAATTGTCAATTCATTAAAAATACATTTATTTATACACAAGGCTATTTACATACACACAAGGCTACTAGGTATTATCCCTAGGATTCACTCCTAAGGGAATACATCTTGATCTTATATCATACCTCCGTTACACAACGGAACCAAGTGTAAGTCCAAAGGAGGTAAACTTCCTATTTTTTCTAAGGATTTAGGGTCGCGTTTCTTTCATTAATTTATAAATTGATAATTGAGTTAGTACACAATAAATATTATACAAAATAGGCTCTTTATCCATAACAAGAGGGTTTAATCACATTACAAGAAAGATCATGTTTTAATTTACCTGAGGAATAACATCTCACGCTTACACTTCCCAAGGCCAAGCGTCAATTATAATTTTACTATAGTTATGCTCCAACAATTAGTTAAGGATTCAAAGGCTCTTAACATGAAAACATACTTCCTTATTTTTGTTTCTAGATTAGGTTTCTTGAGTATTGTTTATGTCCAACATAAGAGGGTTTTCCCTAACTAGGTTCATATGCCCTTTGTAATGAATTGTGTAACCTATTTGATAATAAGGGTGTTTGTGTCCTCATGAGACTACTAGTCCCTATCTTAGGGCATTGTCTCTAAGAACATGATCACCAAGTTTTGCATCAAACATCCAATGCCTAACTAGACTAGTGGGAGAGCAAGAAGGAGTATTTCATTGTTTTAAGGGGTTAAGGTTCACATTAGAATTTACACAATGCGGGTCTCGTTTCTTACCACAATATGGTTTAAACATGATATGAGAATGACATAAATTTCACCTTTCTCCAAGCACATCATCTATGGTTACGTTTTCACAAAATAATCATAAATTAAAATGTTGCTAAGTTTCACAATTAACTCTTAGTATTGCACCATAAAACCCAAATGATAAATGAGATTGGGTATCGAGTTCATTTATGATCCCAACTCTTAAAGGTGACTTCCAAGGTTAGTTGGCAATCTTCGCCACTCAACACGAATGTCAGTCTAAGAGGGTTTTATACTATGTTTAATGTTAGTTTCCCATGGAGTACTACCTTAATAGAAAACATTCTCCTTACTACACACACGATTACCAATCCTAGGAGGGAACCACATACCCAAGACAAAGTTTAACCATGTCGTTCCTAATCATTGGGTTCACAATGATGTCACTAAGCATATAGGCTATGACAATAAACTCAAACTTGGGATCTTATTTACTTAAGCTAGAAGGTGTCATAGAGTAAAAGGATTTTAAGTTCATCCTAAGGTTTTAGTTTTCTATGCTAAAAAGAATCACACAGAAGGTTAGTTATGCATGAATTTTGTACTAGGTTGATTATTTCAATTAGATTTCAAGGTAAGGAACATAACACAATTTTTTTAATCATCAATTACACACTCGAAATGCACTATAAGATATTAGATTCAATTTCATTTAACATATATGTCCAACCCCTTTTTTTTCCATACATATATCTGAATAAAAATGACACCTATGGTTAAATGCACATTTCCCAAAGCACCCCTAAAACTAACATCCTAAAACTACCATCTCATAAATATTTCCAAATTTCAATAAAAACTTTACTTGTAACATAGTAATACACACACACACACATTCCATTAACATATATAAATTACAATAATACACAATGAATTACAACCACGTTGTTTCACCATCTTACTTGCATCCTGCAAAACCATGTGAGCATGAAATCAACAATAAATCACTGGCATGACATCCACCTAAATCTAGCATAATTAACATTTTTAGTTTCCCATTTACATAATAATAATAATAATTTTGCATTCAAAAGGAGAGGGTTAGAGACATATATTCATTTCATTTCATTTCACTTCATTTCTTAACTAAGGAGAGAGAAAGAGATAGGGAAGAGAGAGAAACACTATTTTTCTAAAAGTCACATTTCACACCACAAGCCACACAAGAGAGTTTCATACAGTTACTTATATGTTTCAATAGTTTTCACGACGGTTTATTGTCTTGGCTAGGGTCCTATGACCTTATTTTACATTTTTCTACTAGTTGCAAAAATGTCTCATTTTGGCTTGGAGGCTAAGAAACCACGTTCAAAAATTATCTTTCGATGAGAAAATACACAACGGGTAAATTTATACGTGTCCTCCTATATACCAAGAATTCACAGAACTGATGAATTTCGGAATTGACAAATTTCAAACTAGCAAACGGTTTACAATTGGTGATTAGTTTTCAGGGCCATCGGTCGTAATTGGGCTAGTTACAACAACAACCAATTTTAGCTCGAGGGCTAAGAAACCTCATCTAAAAACTAACTCTTAATGGATGGAATCCCCACAGAATATTCCTACATGCCCCCTATATATGGATAATTTTTCGAGTTGATGAACTTAAGAACTCGACGAAGGGGTTATAAATGGTGATGGGTTTTCCAGAGCCACCGATCGTAGTTGATCTAGTTTGACCTAATCAAATAGGGAATCGAGGCCTAAAAATGCCTTTTCTAAACTATCTAGAAGAGTTTTTTCCCCAAACTGAAGGTTACAAGAAAATTTCTAGTAGAAATACTAGAGGTTTGCAAAGGCGGAAAAGCACTCCTTCGCTCAGGGTCTAAACGATGAGATGAAACGAAGGCCAACTTTTCAATTTTAACAACTTCCTAGAACTACAAGAATGGGGTAACAAGGCACCTAGAGGGGTAGAGAAGAGAGCAAAAATGATCACTCAGGGTCAATCTAAAGCTTGATACAACTCCCCACATAATGAGGGACACAATAAACTTTCCATCCCTTTTCTAGGGCCCAGAAGGTTGTTTTGTGAGTCTTCAAAATTGTAATTTACCTAATTTTACGAAAGGATGATAACTAGGTTTAACGACAAACTCAAACTCAACTAGCCCACTCGAGGGGCTGACAACTATCCATTTTGATTACTGAGTTTCCAAACATATGAGAAGGTGGGTTTAAGTCTAAGGTTTACACCAAGGTTTATTTGCAATGCGTAAGTCACAAGGTGATGTTTTATTGTTTTACGATACAAGTCTGTTTAAAATAACCAAATGTTTAAGCATCTAATGGTTTAACATTTCTATTATATTGCAAATGAAAAACCAAATTATATAAAAATTATAAAAGATGAAGGTAAGGAGACCATGCCTAGAAGAAACAAAGCTAGTCGAAACTGTGGGGTTTGATTCTCCATCTCAAAGAGGCATTTCATCAAGCGGTTTGCATGCATCCATAATTCCACCTTTTCACATTTACTTGAAATATTCAATACCCATCCAACAAAATGATTTGAGCATTTCCCCACAATGATTTCAGCCCGTGAGACCAAGTTTTGTTGAGGAACCCCCATTAAAATTTACCATTCCACAACTTTTTTATCCACCCCTTTTTCTTTCAGGTTGTAGGAGTAGAATATTCCTCTCTATTTCACTCGATCTCCTTACTTTTGAATGGAAACCACATGCCTACTTCTGCATATGTGTCTAACAAAAGAACATAGAATGTAACATCTTATGGAACTCACATAGACAAAAGAGATGAAGGAAAATTACTAAATACTCTCATCCCCCTTTATTCTTATGCGATCTGCAAGAACCAAGGAAACAAATCCACACAACCACCATAGGCTTAAGTGGCGCATTGATGATAAATGTTTAGATTTTCCTCAAGGAAGCTGACACGTCCAAGACTGCCAACCATGTTCTAAGCCTACGCTTCCTAGAGAGTGCTTTCACATTGAGCACTACAACCACAACGTCCCACTCAAATCCTCCAAAGATGCTTCATGACACCCAAAATCTATTCATCAACTCCCATTTAGGCACAAGATGGGAGGTTACAAGAAAAATATTTTCATTCATATATATATTATTTGGCTCTAAACTCCGCAATTGCATTTGCTTGAAAATTTATAAATCCTTTTCAACAAACCCATTTTGTGCATATCCTACAATAAATATTGTCCACAAAACCACATTTTTAACACATTCTATCAAATAGTTCATGTGCCCATCTATGCTTCCACATTTTGCATACATGTCTCCCAGGGCCATTGCAACTACAACATCTGACAATATTCCTCTATCCTTTATGCTTTCATTGATATCCATAACCTGCTCCAAAGATCACATTAAAACTCCAGAGGAGAATTCTAGAAAGGGAAAATTGAAAATGATGATTTCAAGCTCCAAGCATGGCACAAAATTAGAGGGAATGGTAAGGAGGGACTCCACTCTGCATCATCAACTATAAGAGACCTGTGTTTCCAAAGAAATGAGATTTGTGCCAAAATAAGAGCTTGAAATAGGGTGTTTAGCCAAACAACTCATATGCCAAGCACATATCTCCACATTTGCAGAGATATGTCCGACAAAGAAAACCTATCATCACTATCGATGGGCACCCATACCTTGATTAACTCCTACCACATGCCACCACCGCCACCAATTTGACTTCCCACGCAAAACAACCCATGTGCCTTCACATGGAGTTATTTACTCCATTCACCCACCCGCTTCTTAAACACATTCCTCTATTCGCTTTCTCTTACCACCCTTTCTATGCATTCCAAATCTCATTTCTTAATTTATTTTTTATTTTTTAATTTATAATGTATATATATCTATATATTTAATTCCTTCATTTATTATATATATATAAGTTATACATTCTTCCACCGTTGTTGTTTATTATTATTATTATTTTGGTTTTGTTACGATTTTGATAGAAATAGATCACAACGTAAAACCTTACCAACTATTTGCTAGGATTTACGATCAAACTCATTGATGAACTAAGTAGTTGAAACAACACCTACAACGTCACATAATGCCCTAAAGACTATCGAAGACCCCACGATTAGCTCTTGACCAACGCAACCAAAGTTAGGGCACTACACTTTTCCTTATATTATTTATTATAAATTTATATGATATTTTGGTGGAATTATAAATGATTATGTGGTTCTCTGCAATTTTTAATTGAGAGTATAAATTTCCTCCTCAAGGATGTAAAAAAATAGTAAATAATATCTAGAAAAGCCTTGGGCTTATGACAAATTAACACAACCATTTAAAGAAAAAAATATAAACTATTATCAATTATAACAAGATAATTCAGTTGCGACTACAATGCCTGAGCATATGTAGAAACTCTTATTCTAGGTGGGGATTGTTATCCATAGGCTCATATTATGGCAGATAAAGATCACATTAATATAAGTTTATCCATCATCCTATACACCGTATGTAGTCTCTTAGTCGATCTTGTATCTTAGACCTCTTTGTTTAGAGAGGTGACTAAAGTATCTTTGATATAATATTTTTAGGAGACCTTGGTATGATCTCCAAAGTGGGAGGCATGTGATTAAAGGATCAATTTTTAAATAGGCATGATTATGCTATGTGCTTTACTGGTATGGGGATTGGATTGAGGAGAGTAACCCGAATTAGATTATAATTTGGTGGATAATACGTTAATAATGGTGCTTAATATATTATAACAATTAATTCATAATTAAATTTATAGAGATAAAGTGATTATATATATATATATATATATATGGAAAATTCCATAAGAGATATATATCCTAAGATCTATTTCTTTATTCAAAACAAGCCATTTCATAATTATATAATGGAGAACATGAAAAACTACTAAAAATAGAACATAAAAGGTTATGGGTGGGAAATAAAAGGCCATCCTACATGGATACAATTCATATATACCTTAGAGATGGATTTGAAAAGACAAAAGTGAATTTTTGTTGAAATCTATCGTATTATTACTATTTTTAGTGCTCATTGTTAAGGTCATATCACTTAGCCTATTGACATGATTTGTTAACCATAAGATATATTGAAAAAATGATAGAATAAATTTGAAAATAATCATTCTGAGAATAACATTTTAATTTTCGATATATTGTCTAAAAACCCAAAATACTCTAAAGATAAAAAATGTAAAATATTAAAAACTACCAAAAACTCGTTAAAAATAACTTTTCAAAAAATCTATTCTAAATCATAGAGAGGTGAAGAGAACCCACATAGAGATATAAAATGAGAGTACTAACCAATAATTTAGTCTCATAAAGCCACATTCTTTACACAACCCTAAATCTAAAACATTACACTTGGTACAAAGTTACACTTCCATACAAAAAGAAAAATATAAACGAATCTCTTAATGGCAAAAAATATTTTAAAATGATTTTTTATTTTTCAAAGAAGCCAAAGCTTTGGTATTATCTAGAAGGCATAACTTATAGTGTTAAGGAAAACTAATTCCAAGAATAATTATAACATATTTGTTGAAAACACTTTAATTACAATTTTTTGGGTTAATATATTTTATGTACAAAACAACTTTTCCTAACTATCAATAACATTTTTTGTTACATGATAAACAAGGACAAAAATGTTGCCAAGGCACTTGCCACAATCGAAAAGCAGGTGCCATGTGGCGATATTCCAGATCTCCGGGGTAAACAACTTGAGGTGAACGTGAAGTCCCCTATATTAACCGGAGTCTATAATACCATTTGATCGCGGCAAAGCGACGGCCGATCAAAGGGTCAACGAGAGAGAGTAGGATAGGTGGTGGAGTGGGAAGGAGACAAATGGCGGAAGATCGATGTCCAAGGAGCACCACGTGGTGTAATTCGATGCAACTTAATGAGATGGCCCTGTGGACTCCAAGACCTGTAATAAGCCAAGGAGAATAAAATTTTGGGTTCGTGAGGGAAGCACAGGGAAATGAGTAGGTAAACACATGGAGGAAAGAAGGGAAACAAGTGGCAGAGGAAATAGAGAGATATGCGGACATGCAAAAAATTCTCACATTTGTTTTTGTGGGTTGAGTATTGGTAATGGATGGGTTAGCGACTGTAAAGGTTAGCTTTTGTATTTGAGAAGGCACAAAATTAACTGTATTCGACGTTTCCAAGAGTTTATAGCCAACTTAGTGCACAAGAAAGGGAGATGATGATAATTCACATCTACAGAGAAAGAACAATAAGAGGTCGGGGCATGGTTGCATGAGAATAGATCCCTTTCCTCTAGAAGGGTAGGTATCCATTAACCTTAACCACAAACTCAATGCATCCTATGATTTTATTATTGGATATGTTTATTCCATGAAGGGGCAATAGACCATCAAATGTAGATGGAATTTTTATGAGATCTTGTTGGATGAAAAATACATGCTCTTTGATTTATCTAAAATACATTGAACATTATGATTAGCTTAAAGATTCACAACAGTAAAAAATATCTAGCAAAACTCTGACACAACAAAGCTACATGGAGCATTTTTATTGGCTCAAACATAGAACTTCACAATATTATATATTGCTTTGGTGTCGGGCAGACTTAGAAGCATGAGATTAAACATATCTAAGGGAAATATTTTGGGTCCATAACATAAAAACAGACAATATGACCGCGAAAGATAGAAAACAGATACAAGTAGCTTGAAAACACCACTGAAATACAAATTATATGGTATAGTACTATTAGATACATATATTTGTTCTCTAGTAGACATGTAAGGCGCAAAGTAAACCACAGTTGATAAGTTGTCGGGTCCGGGTGACTACATAGTGAGGATCCGATGGGCGAGGAGCAAACACATGACAGCTAACAATGTTTTATATTTGCACAGTCTCTTGAATCAAGTCTTCTCTTCTGAGTTTCATTTCAATTATTGAGAGCGGGATACTTAAAGTATTAATATAATTCCATCAGCCATTATCATATTCGTATTTCTTGCTACATTCATACTTTTTCTCCAAAGAGCACAAATAACCAGGTACAGTCTACGCATACAAATAATGTTGGGGAACTTGAAAAATAAGATGAAAGATGAAGAATATATAGCTGACACAAGCTCTGTGTTGCATGATGTGGATGAGGAAGAGAAGAAGAATGGCATCTACAGCCACAATGAGAAGTTGACCATTGCCTTTGGGATTATTAATACAATCCCTGGGACACCCATCTAGGTTATTAAAAATCTACATGTGCATGATGACTGCCAAACTGCTATGAAATTCATGTCTAAGATCTTTCGAGGGATGTAAACGATTTTCATAATTTCAGGCACGGGATCTGTTCTTGTGGGGATTACTGGTGATTTTGTTGTGTAATTGCTATATTTATGAGCTTGACTCGAATACTTAATATAGGTGGTAAAATTTAAAATTTGGGCAAGATTTGTTAATGAACCACAACTTGGCAACATTTTGGTGCTCATCAAATATTTTAGGCAGGAAAGACATGAACTTCCTGAAATCAACTAGACTTAAACAAAGCTTTGGGTTCGGGACATAGCATGGGTTGAAATATCTAAGGTGGTGAACACATGACATGCTAGATAGGGGCTACGTGGCATAATCTCAATGGATGAGGCATGGACATGTGGTGTAGTTCTGCCACACTTCAGCAAGATGAGTCCGGGAGGATGCCAAAGCCCCAAAATAAGGTAAAATGAAATGGGTTTTGGGTCTGAAAGGGAACATGTAAGTGAGGAGAGGTAGAAAGGATCAAATAGGTTAGGATAAAACATGTGGCAATGTTCCTTCATGCTCTCACCAAATGCGACCGGGTAGACGTGAAATCCCTGGGATAAACACGGGTGTATTAATTTTCAGGTCCAGTCCAGGAAAGCCAGCGGCCAAGGTAGACAGGTTGGTGGGAAAGGATGAGTTAGAGGTGGAAAAGTGGAAATCATCAAATTAAAAGAAATTAATGTGTAAGGAATCCTATTTCTCACCTTCATGTGACCACACCACTTGCTCTAATATTCAAACTGAGGTTTTCTTATGCAAATGCACTCTAACAGAAGTAAGCCCATAGAATCAGTCATAGTTGATTAAGGTCTTGGGTTCAATGTGAGGGTCGAGCAACCAAGAAACCACATGCAATAGGCAAGGATGAGGCAACACAACAAAGGTCAACGGAAAATAGGATGTCATGTGTCGTCATTCGACATAGTGCAGGAAAATGGGTTGTCTCGAGATGCGAAGTCCGTGTAATGAGCCGTGGTTTATAAAATTTTGGGTCCATAAGGGAGTGAGAGGACTTGAAAGATAAAAAACATGGAGGAAAAATGGCAAACATGTGGCAAAGGAAAAAAAAGTGGGAAACAAGTAGGCATCCTTACAACGAATCAGAGGGTTCCGAGTGTCAAATGTAAACCCAAGAAGAGCATGCCACATGTCACAAAATCACTGTTCATTTCACCCGAGCCTTACAACTTCATAGGGCCATGTCTTCGTATTTCCATAGCTAAAATCATGTATATCATTAGTTTACTCTTGCAATTCACTGCTTTGGTAGAACAAATATGTATTTTCAAATTATACATAACAAAACAATCAAAATGCATTCATTTACACGATATCTAAATAAAAAAATCGAAAATGATCGACAACCATTGTAAGCAGAATTGATTTCCTTCAATTTTTCCTTTTTATAGGGAATGGCCATGTTTATAATAAAGCCTTGCCAATTTGTAGCGCGTGAAATTCTTTGGATGGTATTGATGCCAAGGTAATTTTCCAAGAAAGACAATACATTCGCATTCTAAGACAAATATGCATTGCAAAAACATTGTGCAACATATCGCCTTAGACAAAGAACATCAAATTCTCGATTGCATAATGCACAAATAGAGTTGAATCTTCTTAACCTTTGCATGACAATACCTTATGAAATGCGAACTCGAGAGGATACAACAAAGCTTTAAATTTTCTATGTTATGTGACAAAATCCCCAAAGCTTTAACAATTTAAATTAAAAGACTTGTGGATTGTTAAAGATCAAGTTTGATTTAAGCAAACATATTGTAATAGGTTACTAATGAAATTAATATCCCGAGGAATTGATTAAAGATGCTTAATTTATTTATGAAAGGGTGTGAAACCATTATGATGGTTCATAATGTCAATGAAGTCTTATACAAAGCATGTAAATTATTCTGAGAGAGACGATGGAATTGTGATGGCGATTATGAGAAAAGAATATTATAAAGATTCTTAAGGACTTTGTGAATATAGTATGTGGAAATAATTCCAAGGCTGACTAGGTATAGGCAGGCGGTGGGCAAGATAGAGGGACATCAACGGTGTCCTAACTAGGGGTGCAGAGTATAACCTTGGATGGTCCTAGTCGAGCAAGGTGAACATACACGGGTGTATAACATAGTCCTCTCATAGTGTGGCCATAGTCTGATGTTCATTGCATGTGTCTGCATTGGAATTTTGTACTAGAATTCCTGCTTACCATCTCAGATAAGTTCTCTCTCTGTAAAATCTCTATAAATACCTACAAAAGCTATGTAAACATTTGTATAAAGCTAATAGAAAGAAGTTAATTCTTCTATTTTACTATGATAAATGAACAAATGAATATATTATGTATATTTTCTATGTATATCTTGAAAATGCGTGCTTGTGTTATTAGAAATAATGAATTGCATAAATAAGTTAATGAAATATGTAATTTTAGATATCTAGGCCTGTTTTTAAAGAGAATTTGTATAATTTAATATAAAACAATAATGTATGTGTGTAATCAATCATATTTAAAGTATAGTCTTGCAATTTAATGTTTTTTTGGGCTGAATTATCCGTTTTCTGTCTAATTTGGTCGTGTCTCTTGTATTTCTGTATTTTATGATATGGACCCGAAGGTTCCCCTTAAATACAATTAATTTTGTGTGTTAAGTCTACCCTAACACCAATGCAATATATAATATTACGAAGTTCGAGCCAATTAAAATGCTCCAAGTTTAATTCGTTGTGTTAGAGTTTGCTTGATCCTTTCGACTATTGCGAAGATTTAGTCAATCGAGAGATATCCATGTATTATCGTCTTGTCATACATATTGACCATTGCAAAGATTCTAGCCAATGAGAAAGTGCCATATAACTTCATAATGTCAAACCTTTGTCAGTCCTTTCGAGCGCTGCAAAGTACGAACCAATGATAAAATTATGTTAGGAAAATAGTGTTTACATTATTAATATGGTTTGTATGAGTGAATAATAATTATGTGTGTAATTATTATCTTAGTGAATGTATGTTAGTAAATTAGTAAATAATAATTACTAGGGTAATTATTATTTAAGTTAGTTTATATTGTTATATGGTTGTTATATTAAACAACATATAACAACTATTTGTTAGTGAGTTTTAACGTATATGGTGTGTGGGAGAGATTCGTGGGAGAAGTAGTTAAGGCTAGGTCTCCTAAAATATAGGAATTCTATTTCCTATATATATGTAAATGTATTATGTAGAAAAGCACAAAATATGAATGAAATATTTTGGAGTTTATTCATAATTGTTTTTAGTCTAATTTCTCTACAACTCTAAGACATCCTCCACATATGGTATCAGAGAAATGTAAGTTATGTATGTGACAGATTAAAAAGTGTGAAGGGGAAGATCTTTGTGTTAATCCCTGATTAATGAAAATCTCAAGAGAGCATTTTAGTTTTGTATATGTGGTTACAATCACAGTTTGACTAGTATAATCTACTTTCACTCTCATACTTGTGATTTTCTTGCTCATCTAAGATCTCACTATCTACACATCGATATCCTAGAAGATCCGTTACAATTAAGAATTGGATACTCCTTTCTTGTGCACATATAAGAAGGTCGTCTGAATAGAATGTAGACTTGATGTATTTTCAAGTTTTAAGCGCATGAAAGGTGGAGGTAAATAAAGAAGCACTTGCGAAAGTACTTAGTGAAGAAAATCTCCAGATCTACTCGACATTCATCATTTCTTAGTTGTGTTGAATGAATCTCAAGCTTTGTTTTGGTATTTGCGCTCTCGTTGTTTACACAGTCAAAATTTGAACACCCTAAGTTCGCAGGTCCATGGAGCCAATTCCTTGCCACGTAGGAGCGCCAATTTGACAGCTAGTTATAAAAAAACATTTTTTTATCCTAAGCCTTTAATTTCGTATCCAATTTTAATAATATTTGCTTCCATATGATCGATCAAATAAAATATCTCAAAAAAAACACATTTACTGGTGGAGACCCGAAGTGGTCCACCGAAGAGGACAGGTGTTGAGCATTAAATTCGAAATAAAAGAGGGAAATGCAACCTGTCCTCCACCATTTCCACGCGCGTATTAGATAAGGAACAAATAAATGTTCAACCACCTTGTTCGGAGCTCATTAACGGGCCTTACGGGGCTCCTGCGCAGGATTACATAAAAATTGGATTTTTTTCGTTCTGGTTGGACTGGGCATCGGAGCGACTCCTTTCATTAGCATTTCGGAGGTCATGCTTCATAGCATCAGGCGGACAGAAGACTTGCTCAGAAGCCTTGTAATTTACGCGGTATCGCTCTCTTCGATTTCTTGTTTTTCGTTTCGTTTTGTTAACTCGGTGTGGGGAGAAGTTGAATTTGTTTAAATGTTACGGAAATACCCAGTTCCAAATTCTGTCTATTTTTGGAACAGATTTTTGCACATTGAATTTCGCATTTGGTTCCACTGTAAATTTGTCTTTTTTGTTAAGAAAATTACAGTTTTGCTAGCATTACAAGTTCATGTAGCCCAGCTACCTTTGTAGTTCTTGATACTGTGTTTGCATCAAGTGCCTCCTTTTCCTTTCCAAACTCCCCCAAATACGAAGAGAGTTGAGAGCCCAGATTATCAGGTAAGGAGCTATTCTCAATATTACTCTCCACTGTTTGAGAGTTCAATTTCACTTTCACACCCCTGCCCATGTCAACTTCATCCAGCGTGGCACTTGAGGAAAAGTCTAGAGACCTTGCCACTGCATGATCTGTTCCACATTCATCCATCACTGCATCGTCAAGCATGACAGAGTCAGTTTAAGTCACTTTCCCTTGCTTTGAAAATAATATTATAATAATCAATTTTACCCTGGCTACACAGATACTATTTTAATTCAGGCCTAAGTTAAGATTTGCTTTGAATTCCAAACACCCGACACTCTGAAAATCTCAAAATAGCTGTCATGAAATTCTGTAAATTTCTAGGCTAAATGTAGGACTCCTAAGTAACCAGGATAACAGGAAAAAATCACAATGCAAACCCCATCTTCTTCCTTATAATACCTGGTGTGTATAAAATATCCTCTTAGTGCTTTAAAATGGATTTCAGTATACCCAGTTGACACCCACTACACTTCTGATCAAACTAGACTACAGATCTCTTTCTCGCTGCTTCTTGATCGCTTTCTCATTTTTCCATACAGGTGCGCACTCATTTTGCAAGGCCCAATTGGAGAAAGGTCTTCTCACGAATATGCACAAAGCATCCCAATGCCAAAGTTGGTGAGTATTATATCAACATGGACTTTGTGTCTATTCCCATTAGGTCCCTGCATATATTTTATTGTCTAGTACAAGCTTCTAGAATGTGATGTTTATTATTTATTAAGCAAATTTTGTTTTTGGATGGACGTGTAGGAGTATTTTATTGTGGAGCTCCAGTGTTGGCGCAAGAGCTGAGAACTTTGGAATGGCAGTTTTATGCGGCGAGATCGTTTGAAGCAGGGTGGAAACAGTGTGTATTCACACTACTAATACTCAAGGAAAATGTTACCTACAGTTCTATGTTTTTAAGCCATATAGAGGTGAGGTTTCAACCTCACCAAGATTCAAATAAATCCTTGTCTTTCAGTTTTTATTTAACGGTGTTCATTTTAAGCTGCAACAATTTTGTTTATGTAATTTTTTTGTTTTTAGTAAAGTTTTATTCCAAGCATCGCTTTAAATTAATTTTATGTTGATCCTTGATTGGTTTTATGTTGGTTATTAACATATTTGTTCAGTCTTTCTCTATCACCTATGTATTTAATTGAATATGTCTTTGTATCTTGGATTTGTTTCTATCTCGATTGAACCATGGATTAGTTGATGAAATGAAACCTCCCGAGCTGGGTGAGAAGAAGAAGATTTTCAAGGGAAATACAGAATTGGGGGGATCTTTTACAGATTTTTTATGTTGTTTTTTCTAATTAGTGGGTTTTTGTATAAACAAATGTTCTTGGGCGCTTTTTTGTATTAAGTTGTTTTGATTTTGTTTGTAGTCAGTTTGTTGTGATCTTCAATGTTTTATCTTTTTGTTTTGTACAAGGTTTTGGGAGCCTTTTAAAACACTAATCCGTCTACCTAATAAATAAAATCTTTTTATACTTATAAAAAAAAATACATTTACATTATTTAATGGTGTTCATTTTAAGCTGCAACAATTTAAATAAGGTTATGAACAAATTCTGAGCTGATTTGGTTTCCTCATCTGAAACAATGATTACATTTCGAGCAAAATGTAGTAATCTAAACTGCATGTCTTTATATTTCTTACATTTGGAGCAAAACATATAAACTTATACTGTATGTGTCCATATTCATTACATTCGGAGCAAAATATACCAACTATAACCTATAATCGTGAATGCAATAATGCAAGCACAATTGATTTCGATACATATTTTTCTGCAACACAAAAAAGAATTCTCCTCGAATGCTGCCATAATTAGTAAATCAGTTTGTTAGTCCATAACCATGTCACACCTTCAAAAAGGCCCTTAGTTTGGACTATCAGGAACGATTGTATCATTGACAGATGTTGTTGGAGTCATCAAGAGGTTCACTGGATGAACCCATGGTGGAATAGGAAAACCAGATATGGTATGAAAGGTTGTGTGTGAAGTAGGAGGTTGTGGGATAATGGGGTGTGTAGTTGGAGTTGAAGTTATTTGCATTCTGTTGGTGTCAAGGAAGTAAGGGTGGTAATCTGGGATAGGAACTTTCAACATATCTTGTAACATGGAGTTCTGTATGGGCATGGAATGATGCATGGGAAACAAAACCTGCGGATTGTTGAACTTGTTATCTCTTTCTTGTTTCTCTTTCTCCCTTTGATGGCGAGTGGCTTCCTTCTGTTGTAATTCCAATTCCTTTTTTTGGCGAGCTACTTCCCGTTGTTTCTCGCGCTCCTGTCTTTCAACAAACTTTTGTAGATCCCTTTCTTGCCTCTCTTTAATGCGTTGCAATCTCTCTTCCTTTTTCTGCTCCTTTGCTGCCAACCTTTCTTGCTTTTTTGCCTCAATATGCTCCTTTTTACGCTGCTTCCCTTCACATATTTCTTGTTTTTTATGTTCTGTATCTTTTAACATCTGAACATAAGCATCAGATGTTAACAATTGTGAAGCACGACTTATCCGGAGTGCAACATCACTCTTACCTTTGGAAGGATCCCGTACAAATTGTGTCGGTAACCTTAAAAATTTACCCAATTTCTTCTCATTTGTAGCAACACCATCATTTGATATACCACTTTCAACATCATGGCCAGTTGTCTCTTCCTCGTTTTTATCTTTATCAATGACCTCAATTTCCTCTGTGTCAGCATAATAATGAGTAAAGTTTGTTGGTTCAAAGTCTGTTGGCACAAGGTTGGTTGGCATCGAAGGTAAAGATATACTTTCATCCTCAGTGTTTCCAATCTGATCAAGTCCCAACTCTGTAATATGCTCTTGCAGCCAAGTAGGTTGTTCTGGTGCACTTGGCAATGAGAGATCGTCCTCTCCAAATCCCTGGGCCTCAGTGTTGCAGCTGGATGTGCCTTGGTCACGAGTATTCACAATGTGGTTCACTTCATAATCTTTGGTCTGCATTATACTTTGTCTTTCTCCCTATATACTTGGTTCCTCCGTCTCTGTATTAGCAACAACCATTGTTTCAATGGTTGGATGGAATTCTTGTGTTGTTGACAGATTCTCAACTGATTCCATTAAGTAATTTTCTCCGATTTTGTCACCAACTGGTGGAGCTACATCTCTTGACAAACTTAGGATGTTTTCAACAGCATCAACATCTATTATGTTTTCAGTACCATCAACATTCATAATGTTTTCAGTAGTATCATCATCTGTGACATTTTCAGCATCATCTTCGTTGGCATCTTCTTCAATGATATATAGTTTACTACATTCCATGTCATTCTGTAATGCATTTGGATCAAGTGGCCATATACATGTGCGTCTAAAACCAGCACGAATATTTGCAGGTGTCAAGGCCTTTGCGAGAGCTCTACTACCTATTTCTGCCAAGTCTGAACGTTTGACTTCTTGGTACTTATTATTACACATCCACTGCATCCTCTCAGATCTGAAATATGCTTTAAAAGGACCAAAGACACTAACATCCAGTGGTTGCAACCTGTGTGTAGTATGTGCTGGCAATGTCAATAAATCAATCCCCAATCACCTGGCCTCTTCTATAGTTGACAATGCCACATGGCTTCCATGACCATCAAATATAAGTAAATGCCTATTTTCAAGGCACACCCCTCCAGGTACAGACTTACTGAAATGATACAACCAACTTATAAAGAGCTCTCTAGTCATCCAAGCACTTGGATGAGCAGCCATGCAAGCACCTGGTTCACATCCCTTGATGTAATTTTGTGAAACTTTCTGACCTTTAAATAAGTAAAAGTTAGGGATACATTGCCCTGCAGCATTTACACAACATAGAATTGTCATCCATTCTCTGCTACGAGGAATGATTTTGGGAACATTCCTGCAACCCTTGGTGGCAAGCACCCTCATGCCACAATTTCTCCCTGCTTGGATTCCTGTCTCATCACAATTCCATATTTTTCCTGCACCATAGGAATTGATATAAATGTTAGCTAGTTTTTCATAAAACTTGCTAACCACCTCTGGACGTAAACCTATTGCACGATCTCTTTCTAGACCTTCAGCATCGAAGGACTATGTCTGGGTGTCTTTTTCTAAATCCTTCACACCAAGATTTTCTAGGTAATCCTTCTCGAAATGGAGTCTCTCTAGTTTCACAAATTTGTGCAACACATGCCCTCAGTTGCATAAATCCCACTCCATGCCCTAAATCTGCCATTTGCTTACACCATTCAACTATCTCTTTCTCCTCTCCTTCACTCAAAATAGGTGCAGGGCCCTTCCTTTTTGTATGGGTCAGACCATTCAGCCAATAATGAACAGATGTAGGAGGTAAATTATATTTCAGTGCAGCAGCTCTAATAGAATAATTGTTGAATTCAATATCATCTATGGCCTTTAACATATCTTCTTTTGACCAACTAGACAAAATTCTAACCTTCTTGGTCGAAGAGTTGCCTCTAACAACCACAGTCTCATGTAGTTCATGCCTATTTAGTTCACATCCAACGAGTTTCGGCTGATGATCATCATTTGTGTTTGTATCTCCTTGATTTGTTGTTGCACCATCCTCTTCACTTATTATTGTAGCATCCTGTTCATCTGTTTCATGGTTAGATGGTTCAATTTCAAATTGTACACCTCGTTTTTTGGGCATACGTTGTGCTCGATGTAAACTCCTCTTTCTCTTCATCTTCTCTAAACGTTGCAGTATGAAACAATATAAAATTAGTAAAATATGTATTAATATATCAATAAGATCATCTACAATGGGAAAATTTTAGCAAGCTTATGATACATGACAGTATGAATTATGAACTTGTAGGTGAACTTGTGATTACCCCATTGGGCGCCATTAACGATGATCGAATACATGTTTTATTAATTTCATATTATTTGATAAAGACAAAATTTATAAGCTGGGTTGTTGATTACATAGGGGAGAAGGGCCAGTATGTGAACACGTCCCAATACTTGAACACTATTTTTCATTTAAAATATCCAATACCTGATGGAATAAAAACCATGAGGACAGATTGCATTTCCCTCTTTTATTTCGAATTTAATGCTCAACACCTGACCTGTTCATATTACAATATGATTCGAAATTAAAGGCTTAGGATAAAAAAATGCTTATTTATAACTAGCTGTCAAATTGGCGCTCCTACGTGGCAAGGAATTGGCTCCATGGACCTGCGAACTGAGGGTGTTCGCATACTGGCCCTATATAAACTTCAATAATCAAAATTTAGGTTTTTATTCCATCAAGTATTGGATATTTTAAATGCAGAATAGTGTTAAAGTGAAATATCATGTCACAGATGACATGATATTTCAGTGCAACAGCTCTAATTGAATAATGCGAGAAACTCAATATCATCTTTGGCCTTTAAGATATCTTCTTTTGACCAACTAGACAAAATTCTAACCTTCTTGGTCGAAGTGTTGCCTCTAACAACCACAGTCTCCTGTAGTTCATGCCTATTTAGTTCACATCCAGCAGGTTCTGGCTGATGATCATCAGTTGTGTTTGTATCTCCTTGATTTGTTATTGCACCATCCTCTTCGCTTATTATTGTAGCATCCTGTTCATCTGTTCCATGGTTAGATGTTTCAATTTCAAATTGTACACCTTGTTTGTTGGGCATACGTTGTGCTCGATGTGAACTCCTCTTTCTCTTCATCTTCTCTAAACGCTGCAGTATGAAACAATATAAAATTAGTAAAATATGTATTAATATATCAATAAGATCATCTATAAACACTTCTAAAGATGAGGTGTTATCAAATAACACTACATTCATAAGCTTGTTTGTAATTGATCAATATCAATTAGAATGTTTCACTGGAACATGCAGTCGCCCCTTTCCACATTGTAATTCATATCGATCAATTGACGCAGGTCTTGTTAATGTAATGTTTTGTGACACCAAATCATCTTCAGAAGTGAATGCATGTAAGAATCGTCATTGTAATAGCTTGACTACATATGCTGTTATGGTGGCAACAAAATCATTGCCTACTTGTAGGTCTTGGTATGGACCACTTCGGATCTCCACCAATAAATGTGTTTTTTTTTTTGAGATGTTTTACTTGATCGATCATATGGAAGAAAATAATATTAAGATATGATAAGTAATTAAAGATATAGGATTAAAAGTGTTTATTTATACCTAGTGGCATAATTGTCACTCCTACGTGGCAAAGATTTGGTTCACTTAACTTTGTGAAGTTAGGGTGTTCGCATACGGCCCTTCTCCCTAAACTCTTATAAAGATGAGGTGTTATCAAATAACACTACATTCGTCGGCTTGTTTGTAATTGATCAATATCAATTAGAATGTTTCACTGGAACATGCAATCACCCCTTTCGACATTGTAATTCATATTGATCAATTGATGCAGGTCTTGTTAATGTAATGTTTTGTGACATCAAATCATCTTCAGAAGTGAATGCATGTAAGAATCGTAATTGTAATAGCTTGACTACATATGTTGTTATGGTGGCAGCAAAATCTGTTGTACTACTGTAGGTCTTGGTATGGACCACTTCGGATCTCCACCAGTAAATGTGTTTTTTTTTGAGATATTTTACTTGATCGATCATATGGAAGCAAATAATATTAAGATATGATAAATAATTAAAGATATAGGATTAAAAAATGTTTATTTATACCTAGCTGGCATACTGTCACTCCTATAAATAGTTAAGAATAAATAGTTAAGTTGAAAGGTATGAATAAACATTTTTCTTTCCTATATCTTTAATTTCTGGGAGTAGTGCAATTATGTCAACACCCTAAGTTCATGGGTCCATCGGGCCAATTCCTTGCCATGTAGGTTTACCAATTTTACAAATTTACATAAATAAACATTTCTTTATCTTATCTCTTTATTTCTTTATCTTATCTCTTTAGTATTGGGCAGTGTTCACATAGAGTTACAGATTTCTGTTTTGTATCAATATGTGACTGTAAAACAGGCCAGAAAAACCTTTTTTTGTGAGCACGGAAAGCTTTAATCCCGGAGCTCTACTTTGGATTTTCCTCTACGCTTTGAAGATATCTAAAAGTTTTCTGAGGTGTACATACGGCCTCTCTCTTGTAAAGGAAATAGTTTACACTGATGCTCATGGGCTACTAGAAGCAGTCGATGGTGGAACTTGAACTTAGAGTCTAGAAGTTATGTTCATATATACATGTGTGTTTATATCACACTCCACGAAGAAGGAGGAGGAGGAGGAGGCAAACTTAACTTAGTAGCTTGTACACTTTTAGCTTTCTTGGTTTGAAGACGAGCTTTATAGACTTTCAGACTGTTACGGTGTGCTGAGTAAGATAGGTAGCAATGACGGTTAGGACTGTGACATCTCATTTATAATAATGTTTATAGGCCATTCTGACCTGTTCTACTGATTCAAAGTGATTATGGAAAATTATTAAGTAGATCAGGATGAAAATTAGCGCTTAAGATTCATATCCTTGAATTCTGGATGCTCTGGAGAATTTATGCCATGGAGGGGGGCTTTTGGATTTCTTCTCCTTTATGTTATAAGCTGAAGTAAATGTCAGAGAATGATGAAAAAATTTGATTTTTGAAACTAACAGCGACTACCCTAAGTAATAACAAGATACGGGCATAAGCAATGTAGGGGAAACCATCCCAAAGTTGGTAAAGCTGCCAGTTTAGCCGATTTTCAGTTTTTAGTTTCATCGGGTCTTGTGCTTTACAAGGACACACATCTTTTTTCTTCAAGAAATTATCTCATAGACTGGAATCAGAAAAACCAGGCTATTTAACATTCAGCCTCTATATTGAAGAAATTTTCCAAGGAAAAGAGGTAGGCAGTGGCTGGGAAGGTTAGGCTTTTAATTTAAAGAAACACTTACAATAAAAGTAAAGTGTGTTGCGAAAAATTAGATTTGCAGACATTTTGTCTTCTGTCTGATGTTGAATCCTTGGATAAACGAAAATGATTATTGCAAAAAATTACACTTACTCTCGTCTTCTAGTTCCTTATAGAGTAGTTTACGAGAGTGGTGGAAGGGAAAAATATAAAGTAGAAAGAACTAGGTTCATTTTGTGGTCTCATATGAAGCAATTGTCTATTCAGCTTCCGTAAGCACGTATAGTTCGAGAAAACTGTACAATTGAGAAGGATTTTCTGTTAAAAATTCAACGGTGTTCATTGTAATGAAAGATTCAATTTTGATTTGTTTGCTAGTTGTTGCATCCTTAGGTGAAGCCAATGACGTCTTAGGTGAAGCCACAACTCTGACGTATGTTAGATGATTTCTCTCTTACCTACACTGTACTACGATTTATATTCACTACCATTAATCTTTGTGGATATTGATAATGGTTTGAATTTCAGTTTTTCAATTTTATAGGATGCAGTGGATGTTGTTTGTGAGAAAATTCAGTTCTCTATATTTTGCAGATGTCTATGGGTTGAGGACGAAACCAATTGATATGTCTTGCACATTCTTGATATATCTGTAGATGACTTATTTTTAGAAAAGGCCTATCCCCCTCAGTTCGCAGGTCCATGGAGCCAATTCCTTGCCACGTAGGAGCGCCAATTTGACAGCTAGTTATAAAAAAACATTTTTTTATCCTAAGCCTTTAATTTCGTATCCAATTTTAATAATGTTTGCTTCCATATGATCGATCAAATAAAATATCTCATTAAAAACACATTTACTGGTGGAGACCCGAAGTGGTTCACCGAAGAGGACAGGTGTTGAGCATTAAATTCGAAATAAAAGAGGGAAATGCAATCTGTCCTCCACCATTTTGACGCGCGTAATAGATAAGAAACAAATAAATGCTCAACCACCATGTTTGCTGCTCATTGACGGGCCTTACGGTGCTCCTGCGCAGGATTACAGAAAATATTGGATATCTTGCTTCTGGTTGGACTGGGCATCGGAGCGACTCCTTTCATTAGCATTTTTAAGGACATGCTTCATAACATCAGGCGGACAGAAGACTTGCTCGTAAGTATTAGATTTCAGATTATAATGATCATTTGGGGAAAGAAAAGGCAGATGGGTAATAAGGGAAGACATTGTGAAGTTAATAGTTCTCTTGTCAAATAAGTAAGGAAAATACTTCAACTGGATAACAAGAGACTTCAGCTGAGAAATTATAACTGGTTTTGATGGAAGCCGCTCTTGGGGAAATGTGGGGCGCCGACTGCATATTAGCTTAATGAAAACCATTTATGAATATCATTTAGAAAACTCTCTACCTCGTTTTTGCTGCACATAGGGGAGAAGGGCCAGTATGCGAACACCCTAAGATCGCAGGTCCATGGAGCCAATTCCTTGCCACGTAGGATCACCAATTTGACAGCTAGTTATAATTTAACAATTTTTTATCCTAAGCTTTTAATTTCGAATCATATTGTAATATTATTTGCTTACATATGATCGATCAAATAAAATATCTCAAAAAAAACACATTTACATTCTGAAGTTATTAGTTCTATTGTGAAGTTAATATTATTTGCTTTTAAGGTACTTTAAGGGAGAAAACATAAAGCCAGTATCTAATAGATGTTCACAGAATTAATTAGCAGGATGCTATGATCAAGAATCACTCAATTCCAATCTTAATATTTTTTTGATGTGCTCTGCAAAATGGGCCAATTTTTGATAAAATAAATAGAAATCAGTCCATAAACTTGCAGTTCTGCTCAGCAATCTGTTATGTCTAATTCTAACCTAATTGAACAGACATCAAAATGCGTGTGCAATCCTGCTCTTTCTTTTCAAAATGCGTGTGCAATCTTGACTTTTGCAATGCCTTTTTGATTAAAAGTTAAAATGCTAACGAGTGTTTTCTGTGATTTATGATTGCAATTTTTTGTTGAACATGTTCTTTTTCCTTTGCCTTGCTAGGTACTACTGGTTTGGAGCTTTTCTTTGCGCAGATAGGCACTAGGTTCTCATTGTTTACTCTGATCATGTGCATATTTTAGCAGTCTGTGGTCATTCTCAGAACTAGTCCACAATGGTATCTAAATTAAAATAAATTGTAAAAGGCAAAAAGAACAAAGCTGAGGGCCTTTCTTTAAATTCTATTATTCCAGACTCGTTCTTTACTATAATTCTTTACTATAATTCTATCAGTCCATAAACTTGCAGTTCTGCTCAGCAATCTGTTATGTCTAATTCTAATCTAATTGAACAGACCTTTGGTATGAAAACTAACCTGCAATTTTTGCAGCAGGTATGAAAACTAACCTGCAATTTTTGCTTTGCTGGACCTTTCCTTTCCTCCTTGATAGAAGTAATCTCTTCTTATAAACTCCACTGTAATCAGGCACCCTGCAGAAGTAAATCAGCAGTAAACAAGACTAGGAAAGTGAATATATAATACCAACATTGATTTGAGAGTATCCAATCAAAATGTAAGACATGGATCAAGGTGTAGGGTCTTTTTAATCAAAGGTTGAAATTGATTTTGAGATGATCTTGTGGCTGAAATTATTTGATTTGATATTCATATTTATTTTTTAATTTCAAGTGTACAATTTTGTTTGTGTTTTTAATGGATGAATTTGAATCTTGAGAAGAAGGTTCCCTCTTTTTTTGCAGGTTTGTATTAATGTCTGGATATGAAAGATCTGGTGATTGAACAGCCCAACTTGGAATATGGAAAGAGATGAATTGAGAAGACAAATATTCAACCCATTAAATAGATATGATGGGTTTGTCAACTGATATGTTGTTTTTATATTTTGAACAAATGAGTCTTTTATTGTAGAAAATGAAAGTACCAATCAGTATTTATTGTGTACTGAGTAATACTGAGATGTTGACCCTATGCACATATGGTTTATAAAAAAACAAATTTTTGAACTTCAATAATCAAAATTTTGGTTTTTTTTCCATCAAGTATTGGATATTTTATATGCAAAATACTGTTCAAGTATTGGGGCGTGTTCACATCATTTGGGTCTTCTCCCTAAAGATAACACATCTGGTGAAAATCAGATTGGGATGTGACATCGTGGAGGGGAGAGAATATTGATTTAAAGCATGGAAAATTTTCATGGCGGTTGCTTCAAGGTGTCGTCCAAACTCGCCACTTGTCCAATCCAAGCTCGCAAGAAAATAAAGGTTTAAGTTTTTAGTTATTGTTAATGTGGATTAGGTTAATAGTCATTCAATCTTAAATCTAGATTATTGATATCTAAGTGTCGTATAAGTCGAAGTCAAAATTTGTTAATTCACGAGTCAATGTCGTGGTTACCAATCCAATCTTCAATAAGACTTCAATAACATTGTAAAATGGATTTCATAGTCTTCTTTAGTGTTTACTCGTAGTAGTATTAAAAATCATTAAAATTTTATTTGTGAGTGTGAGTATTATTTATGTTTTAATTACATAGTTTTGTGATAATGGTCAAAATTCATGTATTGACAAGTCAATAAAGCCATTATATATCATCTAGGTTGTGTTATTTAAATTATTTTGTGTTGTTTCATTGAGATTTGAGTGTTGTAAAACTAATTATATCATTTTTGTTAAAGCTATATAGGTGATTTTGGGATTTTTTAATAGTCATTTTGTAAGTTGTCATCATGAGTTGAGTAAAAATATTGTCAAAAAAAAAAAAACACCTCACGGAGGCATTATCATTGGAATACGGCGTCTAATATGTAAACTTGAGCTTCATGTTCACATTTCGATGAACTAGCAACATCACACCGGAGGACAACATAAAATAGAGGTTAGAGATCTATGAACTACCTCTCATCGATGCAACGATGGGGCCACACATATGATTTGGTGGTATTTTTTTTTCAGTTGTGTGTGTTTCAATATTTCTAGTTTTAAGCGTTCTTGTTGTGTTGTGTGTTGAATAAACCCCTTTCTAGAATTTTGGGGAAGATTCATGTTTTTAGAAAACTCACTTTTGGGGAGCAGGAGAAGATTACGAGGTAGGCTCGGGGATGGTTATCTAGCTAGTGCCAAGCTTGTGGATCTTGGAGATCCAAAATTCGGGTGCCCTAGGAGGAAGGGAAAGTCCCACATGAACCCAAAGAGGTAGGGAGTATTCTTGCATAATTCGGCTTGTCACTATGCCTTCATGAGGGTAAAGAGATAATCTATGGAGTTTGTACATGGTCTAAGAAATGCTTTTAGGAGGTGGTTCAACTTCTTGAAATATGGTTCTTCATCGTGTTCACATTAGGGTGAATATTGGGAATTAATAATGTTCACACTAAGGGGGTGAATGTTAGGAAAATAGTGTTTACATTATTAATATGGTTAGTATGAGTGAATAATAATTACGTGTGTAATTATTATCTTGGTGAATGTAAGTTAGTAAATTAGTAAATAATAATTACTAGGGTAATTATTATTTAAGTCGATATATATTGTTATATGGTTGTTATATAAAAAAACATATAACAACTATTTGTTAGTGAATTTTAACGTATATGGTGTGTGGGAGAGATTCATGGGAGAAGTAGTTAAGGTTATCTCCTAAAATATATGAATTATATGTCATATATATATGTAAATGTATTATGTAGAAAAACACAAAATATGAATGAAATGTTCTGAGTTTATTCGTAATTGTTTTTAGTCCGATTTATCTACAACTCTAAGACATCCTCCACACATTCCACATTCTTTGCATGGATTCGACTTTAGTTAACTTGTCTTCATCAAATGCGAAACCCGAACCAATAAGACTAAGCCACCAATTTCGCGATATCAATCTTTTGTTAGGTTTTTCGTGTAAGCCGATAAAAAACATGCCCATGTTGTTTTGTATGTTGTAATTCCTTGTCGAGTCGTGCAAGATGTGAAAAAGTGATCCATTTAGATAATTCCACATATGTACGGTTTAAACCGGTTATTTCGCTATTAAATGATCTTTGTCTATTATGTGGCACCGCAAAGTGCGAACTAATAGTAGTGCAACAGTATATACTGTAGTCGTGTCGAATTATATAACCTTGACTAATAAAATATAGCCACTTGTCTTGTCTTTTGTCTTCGTAAAATGTCCTGGACCCGAAATTGTTTAATCTTTGGTTAATTTCGGGACCTAGTGTCCATAGGATACAATTTTTGGAAAAACCCATGGAATCAAGCCACGTGTCTCTCGCCTTTAGTTATGTCATGTATAAACCTAAGAGTTAATTACATTTAAAGATTTGATTAATCAAGTTTAACCGTAGCCGTGTATTTTTAAATTCAACACAAACTTTTTATTAACCAAATGTAGTTATAATTCGACTTAGCTTTCTCAGTTTAAATGATATTAAAAGTAAAAGTGTACGAGACTTCCACAATTTGATATTTTGTCAAGAATTATTAGAATTTTGTCAAGGAGAAAAGTTGCATTTCATGCCGTAAGACATTTTTAAGTAAAATATATATTACAAAAATATTGTAAAAATTACAATAAATGTGATAAATGTTGTCATGACATCATAAATGCTAATAAAATCATGTTTTCCTCAAAGTTGCTAAAGGCTGTAATAACTTGTTGATTTTTAGGCCAATCAAATTGAAGATAAATGCATTTTTATAATTATTTTGTTAAAAATGTGCGGGCTTACTAATGTTTATTAATGTGGAAAGTATATATTTTGTTAATGAAAATAATAACAATGTTTGATTGGTCGAAAAGGACAAATAATAATAATTGGTTAAACAAAATTGATACCTATAGAGTATACTACCTCCGACAAGATTACTAATAATATTTGATCATGTGTTACGATTCTTTAAACCCCATTTCTCAATTTCATGTATTTGCAATTTTTTTCTCAAAACAATGTTTCCAATATAATCAATTCCCATTCTTAAGGAGTCTTAGGGTGTGAGTGCGAGCGGATACTTTTTAATCTCAAAATGTTCTTCAAAATTTATCATAATTTTTTGTTTTAATTTAATCTATTTTTAATTTTGTGAATCATATGACTTGTCTAGTGTTATGCCGATTATAATGATAACAAGTGGCAGTGATGTGGTGTAGTTTAGTATTGTGAGTTGTTAATAATTAATGCATGGTTTTAAATTCAAATGTTTATTTTATTGTCACAATGGAATTTGAATTTTTATTTAAAAGTTTTTTCTACTCGGAGAATTTAATCGAAAAATTTTAATATCTTGGCCATACAATGAAATTTAGAGCCTAATTTTTCTTGAAAATGTTTCATCGAACATGACATAATAGTGTTGCTAAATTGATGCCACTTATTATCAATCAATAGAAAATCGATAAAAACAATAATATAATTATGTATTAATGTGATATATTAAAAATCTAAAATAAAAACTTTAAATTTTATGTCTCTCAAAACATTTCAAATAATTGTATTTAAGATATCTATATACTAATAATACATGGATCACAAAAACGTAAAAATATGAAATATTTAATAAAAACAATCTTTATAATAATATTATATAAAACAATATTTGTGTGTATACTCATATATCTTGTATAAAGTATGGTGTTTATATATTTTCTATACTTATCACCTTATTAATTCCTTCCTTTGGAATATTACTATACTTTTCATCCTACTTCATTAATTCAACAATTTTAGGTCAATCTTATTTCAGAATTTTTTTCACTAGAGTCAACATTTCTAATGTTTAGATATTGAATATATCAATTTGCACTATTATAATTATATAATAAATCATTTATCTTTATATGCATTGGTTGCTTTATAATGATATGACCATTTTTAAGTCTTATTCGAGTACACAATTTTTTATTTTTTCCAAACAAATATTAAGAACATGACATTTGACACCATATTTAATAACATTACATTTAAAGAAAAACTTGCATTTATTACCAAGATTTGATTGGATATATGAAAAAACAATTTTCAACTACAACAATTTTTATATTTGTAATCACATTTTTTTCTTTGTATTTATTGGTGACTTTACAATGATACTACTATTTTGAGATCTTATTCCACTACATTTTTTTTTTCCAAAAAACTAAAAAAAAACGTGACATTTAGCACTATATTTAATGACATTACATATAAAAAGATCTTGCATTTATTATTAAAAATATGATTGCATATATGAAAAAACAACTTTCAACTATTGATATTTTTATATTTTGTAATCATATCTTTCCAAAAAAATTAAAAGCAATTAAAATATTGTAAAATTTCCCAAATTTTTGTTAAAAATTTGACAACTTAATATCTATTTTAAGTTATATTAAACCTCATATTATATCAAAATCATTTTATGTACAAATTTGATCATTAAAATTTTATTATTAGATTATTAATTTTTGGCGTTTTCATTCATATATGTTCAAGTCATCTTATAATGATTTTTATGAATAATCATCTTAAAATCCATAAAATACTATACCATTCACTCAAATTAAATACTTGATTTTTAACCAATCAACATTCAAAATTTTATTCTTCTTTCTTATGTTTAATTTTTCAATCATTTTTTAAACAAATACAAATTACTGAATTTTTTAAGTGTTTGATTGACCTTTGGTTTTGAAGTGACTAATTTCATGTCTTATGACAAAACGTTTTTTGATTTTTTCAAATCTACAAATATGAGAATTGTCGTGTGTCCTAGATTTAAAATGGATGTGATAGAATTTAATAGGTTGTCGTACGACTTCAATGCATGACAAAATTATTTATTAATCACATTTAATTGAACATGAGCTTATTTGTAAAAATTGTAATCTACCTGTAGAAATCCTCCAAGATTTACAAGGTTGAAGGACCACTTATTAATTGTCCTTCCTAACAACAACAATGTCCATATGGTTTTAACCACCATCTGATTTTATATTTAAAAAGTAGTAAAAACAAAACTATCGAGTATAATATCCTCATACCAATACTTATAAACATCACATAATGACTACTTAAAGAAAAATTCACGTTGAATCATAACAACATTATTGTAAATGTTCAATAATCGAGTAACAACAAAGGTTATCCTCCTAATTAATCATCCCTCAAAGTTGTTTCTTACACAATAGGTTATATTATTGCAATTATTCTTGAACATCATACTTATGCGATTATGAACACTAGTTCTTGTTCATTACCTCTCAAAATGTCAATACTTTTAATTTCCTAGTTCATTTGTAGTAGTAATCGCCTTTTCTACTATACACATATTCCTCAACCATATAATGAATATTGTTGCAAATGGGAAAACCTAACACAAATGCTAATTGGTTATAGAGTTTCTTATGATTATTTCATATTATTCTTAATAAGAAATTAAAAATGATAAAAATAAATCACGCCTCATCATCTTATTTGTTATAATAAATGCGAGAACAACTAATGAAGCGGGGACTTGTTGCATCGATCGCGGCTCTTGTTAAAAAGACATAGGATTTGACTTTCAATAGAAGGAGATTAAGAATATGTGCAAAAATTAAGACTTTATGATTTAAAATATTAACTTGACGTGGAAAATAAAAATTATTTACATCAAGGCATTCCCCCTATGGTAAAGGACCTCCCAGGACATTTCTGCGACTGTCTTAAAATTGACGGTTTGACGGCCGTCTAGATGTTTTCACATTTTAACAGTTTTTTTTACCTGCGCTATTTGTAGGAATATAGACGCCGATAAACTTTACGAAAATAGCTTCCCAGACGGTTGTAAAAAAATAGGGTGGAATAAACAACACACACGGTTAGGAGATAATGCAAATAAACTTTAAGAATCCAACCCCAACTTGATAAATGCTTACACAGAAAATGACGAAGAACAACTCCAGAGACGGAAAATTTCAACAGAAATTCACGGAGTTTCGAACCCGTGACCTGGTGAGCGCTTTACTAGGAAAATTAAACGGAATTGAAGCTACAAAATAGCAAACAACACTTAATTGCAAGAAAATCACAAAGAAATTACCAATTAAACATCCGCTCGGACAAATTTTTTTAGTCGCTTCGTAAAAAATACAATACAGAGCTTTGTCCACAAATGTAGAAGAATTACGAAAAAGCGATTCAAGGAGGAAACACTGGTGTTTGCAAAGAGTATCTGAAAGATTATGCTCGCAATTTTCTGGAGTTCTGCTGTTTTAAAGCGCTCCATTCATCTCCATGGAAATCAACCCAAAGATTAAGTGACAGGTCTTTCAGCAGTTTCACATTCGATATGATGGTGGCGTGGGAATGTCCCACTGCAGAGCAAGAGAAACAATGTGAAGAGGGGCAGCAGCAAAGAGAGATTGAATCAGAGGCTAAAGAGGAGGAAGACGAGTCCTCGCTCTTCTATTCTGATTTGATGCCTCTGTTGGTTCGTTGGTTATGGTCATTGTTGTTATTAATACTTGATTACGATTAATGGGTATTGAATTTGAATAAAATAATTACGATTGCAGGTGGAAGTGGAAAGCACAGTGGGGGAAAGGGCATTTACTCGATTGGGTCCAGCCATACCACTTGTTGCAGACGTTGTGAGTGCCCATTTCCAGTTCCAGATTCTCGCAGCATCTACGTAATCTCATCCGCTCGGACAAATTTTTCAATCGTCAGAAAAATACAATACAATACTAAACCATCAACATGTTAACTCGTAAAATACAATACTCATTTATATTCATAAATGGACTATGAATGAAAAATTATGTAATAGAATTTGGATTCATGTCGTTATGATGATGGTTTTCTACTTTATAGTTTATATTGATCTTTAGAGAAGAAATGATTTGGTATGTTGTCTTATGGAATAGTAAACACTCAATTATAGCTTCCTTGGAAAGTGACTGCTGGTAAGTATAATTGGTTATATTTGACTATAGCTCTAACAATGAATTTGGTTGTGTGCACCTTTAATTCTAATTTGGTTATATAATCCATTTTCCATCCACTTAATTATGCATTTTATCTAGTTTCTCATTAGTCGTCAACTACTCAATAATTCATTTTCATTTGGTTAAGCATAGGATTCAAACACTTACCCATGTTCATTAGGATGCTTGAGTTCAAGCTTGTCTACTAGAAAAATTCTCCAGCATGGATATGCACCAAATGATTGTTAGAATCCGGATGATCGATTACCCCAATGGCGTAAGGAATCCTAAGCGCTATGAGTGGTAAAAGCCCTATAGTTTCATCTTTTTGTACATAGCGAGAAGGATTTCCTTCCCCAAATGGAGGCTTTACCTTTTTGGGAAACCGTAGTTTAATAGCTTATGTATCTCGTATATATTTTTCATTGCATTTTTGTGAGATGTTAATTCACCCCTGGAAGATGAAACTCCATGACATGAGCTTGGCATTATTCTCCATTAGATGAAACCCTTGTCATGGGCCTTAACAACATTGTTTCTCTATTTGATTTTGACCTACTCTCATTGGTTATATTTGGCTATAGCTATAAAGAATGAATTTGGTTGTGTGCACCTTTAATTCTAATTTGGTTATATAATCCATTTTCCATCCACTTAATTATGTGTTTTATCCAGCTTTCTCATCGATGTCAACTACTCAATAATTCATTCTAATTTGGTGAAGCATAGGATTCAAACACTGACCCATGTTCATTAGGATGCTTGAGTTCAAGCTTGTCTACTAGAAAAATTCTCTAGCATGGATATGCACCAGTTGTTGGAAGCCGGATGATCTGTATTACCCCCAATGGCTTATGTATCTGGTATATTTTGTCATTCCATTTTCCATCCACTTAATTATGTGTTTTATCCAACTTCTCATTAGTCGTCAAATACTCAATATTTCATTTTGATTTGGTGAAGCATAGGATTCAAACACTGACCCATGTTCATTAGGATGCTTGAATTCAAGCTTGTCTACTAGAAAAATTCTCCAGCATGGATATGCACCAGTTGTTGGAAGCCGGATGATCTGTATTACCCCCAATGGCAGAAGGAATCCCTGAGCGCTATGAGCGGTAAAATCCCTATAGTTTCATATTTTTGTATGTAGCAAGAAGGCTTGCCTTGCCCAAATGGAGGCTTTACCTTTTTGGGAAACTGTAGTTTAATAGCTTATGTATCTGGTATATATTTTGTCATTGCATTTTTTGTGAGATGTTAATTCACCCTTGGAAGATGAAACTCCATGACATGAGCTTGGCATTATTCTCCATTAGATGAAACCCTTGTCATGGGTCTTAAAAACATTGTTTCACTATTTGATTCTAACCTACTCTCATTGGTTATATTTGACTATAGTTATAGCAATGAATTTGGTTGTGTGCACCTTTAATTCTAATTTGGTTATATAATCCATTTTCCATCCACTTAATTATGCATTTTATCCAGTTTCTCATCAGTCGTCAACTATTCAATAATTCATTTTGATTTGGTGAAGCATAGGATTCAAACACTGACCCATGTTCATTAGGATGCTTGAGTTTAAGCTTGTCTACTAGAAAAATTATCCAACATGGATATGCACTAGTTGTTGGAAGCCAAATGATCTGTATTACCCCCAATGGCTTATGTATCTGGTATATATTTTGTCATTGCATTTTTGTGAGATGTTAATTCACCCTTGGAAGATGAAACTCCATGACATGAGCTTGGCATTATTCTCCATTAGATGAAACCCTTGTCATGAGCCTTAACAACATTGTTTCACTATTTGATTTTGACCTACTCTCATTGATGCATGTTGACAATAATCATCAAACTGTATGTTGGATAAAAGTCTTCATAGAATGGCCTACACACCTAAGAGTAGGAGATGACTCGATAGTCTGCAAAAAAAGTGTGAGACTTTGGCAAAATTCAAATGCATACCGTAAGCTAGGAAAAATACACTACTAACAAGGAAGTAAAATACCAATAATCATACCTCCTCCTTCACGTTCCGTAGCAAACCTCGAAATGGGCTAGGAAACTTGGATTGAGCCCTAATTGTGTGATATGTAGGTGCTTTTCTTTGAGACGGAGCAAGACCTTCCTGCAACAACGATCCTCTTACTTTGCACTAGATGGGAAAAAGGATTATGAGGCTATTTGGGCATTAGGACGAGGCAAAAGGATGTTCTTTGCTCAAAGGATGCAAGAACTTAGATATGGCATTCAAACTTATTCTCCATGTGTTTAAAGGGGAGGGGTAAGGTTGTATTTATAGCTTGGGGGAGTGATTAACTTAGAGTAATTTAAGTAATCATGGTTTGAAAATGTGGGCAAGATTAAGTGAGTGGTTTGAAAGTGTGGGCAAGATTAGGTGAGTGGTTTGAAAATGTGGGAAAGATTAGAAGAGTGGGGGCCACGAAGAATGGGTGAGGATTTGATTTATATTTTTAATTCATAAGTGGAGGATTTTAGGTGAGTGGGGATCACTAAGGGTGGGTGAGCATTTGAATTTGAATTTTTAATTCAATAATAGAAAAATATGGAGAATAATGACATGTGGTGAGGATTGGGTTATTTTTTGGATTTTGAAATGGATAATTAATCAAATTATATTTGATTAATTTGAAGTGTATTTTTGTGGGAAATGAGGAAGGGGAATTAATTGATTTAGGACAGATGTGAAATTAGGGTGTCTACATTTGCCCCTCTTTGAAGGGTACTATGAAAGTAGTGTCCTTTCAAAGAAAGTAGACGGTATGGGGGAAGAATTCAATCTACTTTTTTTAAGAAAAAGGTAGAGCGAATGTTTGTTGGGGAGAATAGAAAGTGGTGAGTGACAGATGTCATAGTATCCTCCAAGACAAAAATGTCACGAGAAGATGTGATTATGGATAGATGTGGTGATGCCCCCTTGAGAGGACTGACGAGAATGGAATATACAACAAAGCTCTCGAAAAGAAGAGAAATGAATTTCAGAAGAAGAGGACGATAATGGAGTGGAGGAGAGCTGGAATGACCGCACAACGCAAATGGAGAAAGGATTCAATCGGCATTGAATGCTAGGTGTGAGGTGTGTGGAAAGAGAAAAGGGAATGGATAGGATTGGGGGTTGATTACAAGAAGAGTAAGGGAGATAGGGGAGGGGAAAAAAGAATGGAAGAGATAGAAATAAGAGAGAGGGATGATAGGGGAAGAAGGGAATGATGAAGGATGAATAGAGCAAAAACATGAAAATGACAAAGAATAGGGTGAAGGGATAAAATAGAGAGATGCAAAAATGAAGGAAGCAACAGAGATAGTAAAGAGGGATGCGTGAAAGTGAAATAAATGATAGAGCTGAGAAAAATAGGAAATGGGAAAGGATAAATAAGAAGGAGAAAACGAGGTGGGAGTAGGGGGTGAAATGGATGAAAATGGAAAGAGGACGAAAGAAGAAGTAGAACGGAGAAAAAAAGAAACTATGAGGGGCGAGGAAAGTGTGAAAAAGAGGAGAGAAAAGAAGAGAAACATATATAGAATGAATGAAAAGGTAGGGGTGGTAGAGAAAAGGATAAGTGGTAAGAAGAAACGTGAAAATTAGGGGAGAGGAAAGGAAGATAGAGCAAATACAGGAGAAGATTGAAGGAATCGTGTCATTGCGAGGAAGACCAAGGAAAAGAATATGGAACAGACCGTATGGAGATGCATGTGGAGGGTGGTATGATAAAAAAGACAGGACAACACTGAAGAGCCAGGTTATTGATGGGGAAGTAAGGAGGAAACGTGAAGGAAAAAGGGGAAGAAGACAATACATGGTAAGGGAAATAAGACGAGGGGTGGGAGAGTGAAGAGGATAACAAAGAAAATGATGTAGAAGGCGGGAATACGAAAGGGGGTAATAAGTGGAAAGGTAATAAATATAAGGAATGGTCGAGAGAAGAAAGAGGGAGGAATGACATCGATTGGAAAAGATGTGGAGATGCATGAAATGAGGATACTAGGATGACGAGAAAATAGAAAAAGGATGTATGATGAAGACAATAAAGATATTGAAGAAGGCGAAGAGAAGATGGAGAGATGGGTAAGAAGCGAAAAGAAAGGGTGGGATTGAAGGAAAAGAATAGGAGAGAAAAGAGAATGGGGATAGAAGAGGAAATGCCAATGAGGGGATGTTAGGGAAATCCCCCTTACAATGAGTGGTGGGGAAGGGTGAGAGAAAAAATGAAGAAAAGGAGAAAGCTAATGAGGATTGGAAAGGGTAACACCAACAAAGGGATGTTAGGGAAATCCCCCTTACAATGAGTGGTGGGCTTAGAGGAGGGAAGGAATGAAGGGAAACTCTAGAAGGTCCAAGGGAGTGAATGAGGTCGTGTGGAATGAGGATTGATGATTTTTAGGGAAATCCCACTTACAATTATTAGCGCGGGAATAGAAGATGATGACGAAAGAATGATAGAGGAATGTTAACAATAATGGCGAATGCGTGTGTGGGTATAAATGTGGGGGATTTGAGAAGATGAAGTGGAAAGAGTAAATAAAATGGGAGGGATGAGTTAGGACTAGGTGAAAGTGAGGAGAGGATGCGGGTGATGAGGATGAAGAACCAAGACATGAAAATAATGGGAAGAAATGGTATGAAGGATGATGGATCGAGAAGGGGGAAATGGGGGAAAAGAACGTGATTGTAGGCGGAAGAGATTAGATATATGTTGTAAGAGGATATGTGGAGAAAGAATAATAGTAGGAGGAAAAAGTGGGTAGTAGGAGATACCAAGTGGAAGAAGCGATCAACAAAGTGAATGAAGAATGAGGCGGGGAGAAGTTCAAAATGATAAGTTAAGTGTAGGGAGGACCTGACGGCGTAAGATTGTCATGTGAAGGAAGTGGTTAAGTAAGACTCGCCAGCAAGTGAAATTGGAGATGACAAGTGGTCAAGCGAGAAGTGGTGTTTGTGAGAATCGAAAAGGAGGTGAAAGGATGTGATAATGGGGAATGCCGAAAAATTGAAGGGTGAAGGGTGTGTAGTGATGGGGAAAGGCAAGGAGACAGATCATCCTTAAGAGGGACTCTTAAGTGAGATCGCCATGCCGGTGAGTGGTTAAGTAAGATTGCAAGCAGAGAGGAGGGTGATAGTGGTAGTAAAAGATGTGATGATGGGGAATGAAGAGGAAAGATGGATGGTGAGAGTGTAGAGTGATGGGCGAGTGTAAGATGACATGCCATGCTTAAGAGAATCTCTTAAGTAAGATCGTCATATTGCTGGAGAGGTTTCGTAGGATCACCTAATCGATAGGGATGATATGCAAGGAGAAAGACAAGATGATATTGGGGACAGGGGTGGAATGGTAGGTTGAAGAAGATGATTGTGACGAGAGGCGGGAGAAATAAGATGGGGAAATATGATGGGATGGGGGAAGGCCATAGGAAAATCAACCTTAAGTGGAAGTCTTAAGTAATATTGTCATGCAAATTTAATGGTTAAGTAAGATCGCTGTGAAGAAGAAGGATGATGTTAGAGTTTGTGGGAATAGGGTATGACAAAATAGACTGAAGGGGAACCCTCAAGTGAATTTTCCATACTACGAGTGTGTAAGTAGGATGACCAGGCATAAGACGGATTTGGGGAAGGATGAGAAAAGAGTGAGTGAGGTATGCCTGAGTGGTATATGATATGAGATGAGGTGATAATAAGAAAGAAAGGAAACAAAGGAGTGTAACATGAATGGATGAAGGAATATATGTAGTGGAGGGCGGAGAGTGTGAGGGGAATCCTTAATTGGGATGCCCGCGTGGTGAGAGTAATGATGCGAGAATGGGAAGTAGAAGAGGTGGAATGGGAAGATGTGTTTGGTGGTGATTGTTGTTTGATGAGAGGGGAGGTGGTGAAGAAGCTTCTACAGCGGGAAGATCTTAGGGAGAGGGTAAACCTCCACTGAGGATTCCATATAGAAGGGGTTATTAAGTAAGATTGTCAAGCGGAAGTAAAAGGGTGAAAGGAAAGAATACAAATGGGTGAGAGGGGACAAGAATGGTGAGAAGGGTAATATGGGGATAAGTGGTGGAGGAGTAAAAATGAGGAGCGAGGATGAATGGATCAAATACATGGTGAGCATGGTGGGGGAGAGCTGCTTTGGATAGAGAATGCTACTTGAAAAATATCATCAAGTAGGATTCGCAAACTGCAACGGTGATCAAGTAGGATTCCCAAATTAGGGAATGTATTAGTATGGGTGAATGGATGGGGTGCAAAGTAAGATGTTGATCATGCAGGAAGATACTCACGTGATGAAAATCATCTTAATTTTAATATAGCACATAACATGATGCATCGTGATATAAAAGATCAGGATGACTAGACTGTAATATGCGTGATAGCATAGACATGGGCCATCAAAAAGGTTTGATGCCCCAATATGATATGCAAATGGAAGAGAGCATAGACAAAGGCCATCAAGAAAGTATGATGCCCCAGTACGACATGTAATCAGATAACGTAAGAATATTAGAGAGAACACTAGGATACATAAAATCAAGATGCCCCCTGTAATATATCAAGATGCAAGAAAGCAATTAATAATTTACAACTAATAATGTAACATAAGAACCAATAAACATGTCCCTAACGTGTTCCATAGTGAGGATTGATTGGATGTGCCCCCAAGCAAGAGTACAAGGACATAGTAAAGTATTGGGTCATTGTCCTCAAACAAGGAAACAATGAGAGCCATATTTGCCCCAAGTGAGGATTCACGTGAGGAGAAGTGGTTTGAATTTGATAGTTATAAGGTGATTGGATCATTCGTTGGGGATAATAGTTCATAGGTTAAATTGTGTTGGTTATTTTAGAGTTTTTTTGCGATTTTGTGGATTTTTTTTTATTATATATATATATATATATATATATATATATCTATATATATATATATATTCTAATGTTTTTTACATTTTTGACGATTTTCAAATGTTTTTGACTTTTTTGACGATTTTCAAATGTTTTTGGATTTTTAACGATTCTTGCTAATGGTTTTAGATTTTTGACAATTCTGTCTAATGTTTTTAGATTTTGACGAGTTCTAATTTTTTTGTTGGATTTTGGACGATTGTTTCTAATGTTTTTGGGTTTTTGACAATTTTCAAATGTTTTTGGATTTTAGATTTTTACACTGTTTTTAGATTTTTGATGATTTTCAAATGTTTTTAGATTTTAGATTTTTACATTGTTTTTAGATTTTTGACGATTTTCAAATGTTTTTGGATTTTTGGATTTTTACACTGTTTTTAGATTTTTGATGATTTTCAAATGTTTGTAGATTTTTACATTGTGATTGGCAATTTATGGACCAGAGTGCAGACTTATTTTTGAGAGGTGATAAACATGGATATTATCCGTATGTACCGTGTTCCGTATGTTGTAACTTATGCTTAGAATAACACAAATTCTCTTTCCATTGGCAGGATATGGTGGTGATGATATGATGAAAATAATTCTAGCTCCATTCTTGACTCCACACAACTAGTAAGATGTGTGGGCTCATCACCAAGAATCAAGAAGGACGTAGGAGGTAGATAATGAATATAGAGACAAATGCTAACAACAATCCCTTTGGGAAATTGTGACTCCATTCTTCATAATGGTACTGAACTAGTTTCAAAAATGGCTTTCACTTTATGAGTCACATGCTAGACTTAGACAGTTATGTGGCCTGCTGATTGATAAGATATGAGGTTAAGGGATAGTTCTCTCTTCACTTAGGCATCTAAATTACATGTTTGAGGATTCTATAATTTGTAAGCACTATAAGATTTTGTATTTTTGAAATGAATCCCTATGCCTTGCCCCATGCTACTAGTGAGAAGCAAGGGCTCATCACCGAAGGTAAAATATAGGTGAGTGAATTCCCTTTTTGTCTTTTTTTTTTTTTTTTTTTTGAATATTTTGTAATATTTTTATGCTTTTATGAGAATGACCCTCTACGCTTTGCCCCATGCCACTTGTAAGAGGCAAGGGTTTATCACCGAAGACAAGACGTAGATGAGTAAGGGCACCTTCCTCCATTCCCAATCTCACACTACTAGTAAGAAGTGTGGGCTCAACACCAAAGACTATGAAGGACAAAAGATGTGACAATGAATTATTCATAAGTTATTGAATTGATGGATTTTTTACAATAGTGCTTTGTATTTGGGAAGAAATGTCTGCCCCCAATCTCAACCCCACACGACTAGTAGGACGCGAGGGTTCAACACCGAAGACTGAGATGGATGACCAAATGAATTGGGTAACGAAGTTTAGAGCTTTGTTATGAAAGAGAGCATGTCTTTGAGGGAATATATTACCATCAGTAAGCTTCTAGGTATGACCATAGATGAAAGCAATTGAAAATGGAAGAAGTATGACACTCACAAACTTAATAGGATTTATATTAGCACTTGTCTCATGATGATAAATATGAAGATGTGATTTTGATAAAGAAAATATCTGCGAATGGAAATGAATAAATTTAAATTATTCGAGAGATAAGCGAGACAGAAGGAACAATGTACACTTTGTTGTTTCCTGGAATAGAGAGTGCTTTCAAGAATATAATTTCTTTGAATGGAATGCATTCATGGGTTTTTCAAGGACTTGGCCTATGTCAATGGCCAATTTATAAGCTCCAAACCCAAAATTATCTATGATTTCGTTGGGCTCAAATTTGTCTTGTTTGTCTCATTCTTTGGGTGTGTTCTTTCGATTTTCTTTGAGAATGAAATCATTGACCTTAAATTTTCTAGGTTTGAATTTTTTATGGTAGCTATGTCGTAGCCGATTTTGATATACTTGAAGATGATCTAGGGCATTAAGTCATTTTTCATCAAGAATCTCGAGTTCATTAAGGTGTGAGTGTCAATAATAATCTTTATTGATTACATCTTTGAAGGATATTATGAAGGATGAAAATTCAACCTTGACATGTAAAATAGCTTCCCAACCATAAACAAAGGAGAAGGGAGTGGCTCCAGTAGGTGTGTGATAAGATGTGCGGTAAGCCCAAAGAGTGGGATAGATTTGGTTAAGCCAATAGCTTCCATGTGTGTTGACAATGATGGTTTGTATTATTTGGTTTGTTGCTTTTGTTTGTCCATTAATTGATTGATTTGAGGATAGATTCACAATTAAAGATGGAAAAGGTGGCATAAAGATATTCCTGGGTATACATACCTCGTAGAATGTATGCACGTAGAAGTCTTGATAGGTGAGAATCATTAGTGATGAGATGCCTGCAAGATCAATCGTTGAAAGCATGATGGACATGACAGGTTGCATTGTCGCAAGTGTCCAAACTCGATGTGGTTGTGTTTCGACAACAAGGCTAGAGATGTTAGGCATAAGAGCCAATATTGGAATAATAGAATCAAACTTAATGGTACCTATTGATGGAACCTCTTCTGTAGTGTCTACAGTAATATCAAGGTTTGAAAGGGAGTCTTGAAATGAGATCAAGGTCTCATTAGATGTTGGAAGAATGTTGTCACCCAAAACAGGTTCAATATATGTTTGGGTTAAAAGAGAGTCTTGAAATAAGTTCAAGTGCTCAGTAGATGTTGGAAGAATGTTGTTGTCCAAAACAGGTTCAATGTATGTTTGAACTAATGGAAGGAAATTTGAAAAAGATATGGATTAGTTTGAAATTAGAGAGGTTTGATTGTTTTCGTCATGATCTCGTAGAATTACAGTATATATAGGAGTTTCGAGGGTAGTCAACTCTTCATGGAAAGTTGTGGTATTGGATGTGTCGTTGGTTGTAAGAGCATTGTCATCAAGTTCTACAAAGATGATGTCGTTGTCAATTAAGTCTTAGACGTAATTCTTAAATCGCACATGTTTATCTCTGTGGTGATGACCATCAATCGATGAAAGTCACAGTATGTGTTAGGTTTGTACCAACATGGTTTAGCTTCCCCTTTAACAAAGGGTTTTTAATTGGATATCTTATCAGTTTGGCCTTTTTAGTTGATGAAAAACACTAGAGAGACTTTCTCCAAGGGGGTAAACTGACGTTGGACTTTACACGAACTGATGTCTTCATGAGGTTGTATGATTAGCCTTTTGGGTGATCGTTCACTGATTTGGGTAGCCATATGAGAGAGTTGTGTTGTCATCTTATTAATTTGTTCTAATAGCTCATTGTGTGATGTTTTTTGTGAATTCATCATGGTTGAAAGAGAGGGAGAACAAAGAAAGGTGCAATGAAGAACTCAACCTATTGATTGTGATCTTTGTTTTGGCTCAATCGAGTTAACAAGTAAGGCTATAAGGAGTAAGCTTAAACAAGATACTTGGGAGAAATGTCGATAGCTCGAACAATCTATAATGAAAATGGTTTGATTTGGCTTAAAAAAGCTTATTAGAAGACAATGTAAGGAGTACACTCAAACAAGGTACTCGATACAAATGCACTATGAAGTAATGAGTAAACCTTAAACGTGATGGTGGACAAAATAATGAGTGAACTCAAACAAGTCACCCAATATTAGTTTGATATAGCTGGAAACAAGCTATAAAGGATGTTTTGACAATTGACGATAGGGGGAGTGAATGCTAGTCACTCAATATCAGTTGGATATAGCCAAGGACAAGCTATGATAGATGTAATGTTGGCTGAAGTGAGCTAATGAAATTGGTGCGATGTTTTGGTCTGTGTTGTTGGATTGTTTGGATGTTTTCGCTTGGTATTGAATTGGTCGAGAACTAATTTTTTTGTGGAACAAAACTAGGGTTTGAACTTTTACAATGAACACATTGATATCAGCCAAGTTTTATGATGAAACAATGCTAAACTATTTTGTTTACAAACAACAAGCAATCATGTGGATCAAATTGTTTTGGCTTAGGAGGTAAATTCTTCAGGAATGATCATTGTTTCATGCAATCATACAAGTATGTTGTGAAATGGTGGATGCAGACTCTTATTACTCCAAGAAGATGCGTCCTCCGATATAACCTAGTCCTGATATACCTAATTATGTACGGGGATAAAATTGGTACGGGAACCCTTAGAGCACTAGAGGAGACTCACCAATTCTTACTTGCTTGTTTCAGAGTGAATCACCATGTCTAAAACAGGTTTTGTGAAAAGGTGGAAGGTGATGGAGGGATGAATGTGTATGGTGTTCTTATAACTCCCGAAGATTTACAAGGACAATGCCCGGCTTTTTAGTTACAGCTATTTAGGCGTGACTCGCATGCACCGCACGACAACATTACCTATAAGTGAAGAGCTGGGGTGAGGTAAATACCGAACGCTGTGATGAGACTAGGTCTCAAAGTGTAATGCAGATGCAAATGATGTTGGTGCATAGTAGTCAAGTCCATGTCATCGGTGTACCTTTGGTGGTGATGAAATCCACCTTATCTACGTGCAAAAACAAAATGATAAAGTGATTAAACACAAGGTTCTTTCCAACTTGAAATAAATCACTAGCAAAAAATAATTACGTACCTGAGCATTTTTTTTTTTTTTGGTTTCAGCAATTTTCTTTGAATGGTGTTATTTTTGCGGGTTTTTTTTATTTTTTTGTTTTTGTTTTTGACAATATTCCAGCAACGTGGTTCTACAAAAAAATAAATTAGTAGTTATCCTGCAAACGAAATGTTAGAAAAATGATCGTGGTTGTTTTTGATTTTCCAGATCGCTCAAAGGCGCAGGAAAAGAGCATACATAACCAACGACCAAACAAATATTAATAATATGAAAAAGGAAAATAAGGATTGAAATGACAGGTTGGAAAACAAAGCTAGAGGATCCTGCAATGTTAGAACAAGACACTAAAAAATTGTGACCATTTCTGATTTTCTAGATCGCTCGAAAGTGTAAGAAAAGAGCATACACAGATACAATTGGAATAGATTTTTTATTTTTTTAAATGTTAATAATTATTGTAATTAATCATAATTGTGAAATAGTGATAATGATTATGTTCACAAAAAATAAAAATGATGAAAGATGAGTGTGAAGACGTTACCTACAAGTGTTGTCGTGGAAAATTGAAATGTAAAGCAAAAAATTAAAAATTAAAAAAAAATTGTTTTGTAGAGCCCAGGTGGCCTCATGTTTTTGATTTCCAATATCACTTTTGAAGTGTGAGGAAAAATCATACGTGTGAGGTTGTTACGCAAAATAAAATAAAAAATAAAAAACTATAATTTTGTTTTTTAATTAAAAAGACAGGGGTTAGAAGAAATGAAACCAAAATTTTTCTGTAAGTCTAAATCAAAAAATTATTTTCCCATCAGCATAGATATTTTTGATACCTTTCCGTTAAAAAATGAAGTCATTCCGAGTTTAGGAACAAAATTTATGGCTTCCTGGAAGATGGGCTACGGTAGCACTCTAAATGAAAATTTTAAACGTGAGAAAAACGTCCCGGGAGCTAGTTTTTTTATTTTCTGACTTCTATACTTCACCTGAGGAGCTAAAATTTTGACAGAGAAGGTTAAAAAAGAACAATAAATAGAAATAAAGAGTTAGATCACAAAATGATTGACTAAAATAAAAGAAAAAAAATGATTAACTTCCTACAAAGCAATTATTTTAGCAAAAGTAAATAAATAAATGCATTTTCCGGATTGGTTGTCCCATGACAGTAAGATGATAAACTAATGACTAGTTCATGTGTTTCTATAGATTACGAGTGAATAGTAAAATTAGAACTGGGAACCAAACACCAAGCACCGAGGAGATCAAAGACAGGATGAACTTCATAGTTTCATTGTTGTTATAATTTGCAGATACACCACAAGACACCACACAACAAAAACACTACCTAAAGCGTGAAGGTTAACCAAAGAAGGCCATAAGGAACAGAAAAGGAAATAATAACGAACAATAATAAACAAAGAACAGATAAAACCACTAATTGGGAAATTAATGGTAACAGATCGAAAGTAACCTGCGCGTGCTAGAATGTAAGCTAGGAAAAATACACTACTAATAAGGAAGTAAAATACCAATAATCATACCTCCTCCTTCACGCTTTAGTAGAAACCTCGAATGGGCTAATAAAATTGGATTGAGCCCTGATTGTGTGATATGTGGGTGCTTTTCTTCGAGATAGAGCAAGACCTTCCTGCAACAACGATCCTCTTACTTTGCACTAGATGGGAAAAAGGATTATGAGGCTATTTGGGCATTAGGACGAGGCAAAAGGATGTTCTTTGCTCAAAGGATGCAAGAACTTAGATATGGAATTCAAGTTTATTCTCCGTGTGTTTAGAGGGGAGGGGTAAGGTTGTATTTATAGCCTGGGGGAGTGATTAACTTAGAGTAATTTAAGTAATCATGGTTTGAAAATGTGGGCAAGATTAGGTGAGTGGTTTGAAAATGTGGGCAAGATTAGATGAGTGGGGGCCACGAAGAATGGGTGAGGATTTGAATTATATTTTTAATTCATAAGTGGAGGATTTTAGGTGAGTGGGGACCACGAAGGGTGGGTGAGGATTTGAATTTGAATTTTTAATTCAATAGTAGAAAAACATGGAGAATAATGACATGTGGTGAGGATTGGGTTATTTTTTAGATTTTGAAATGGATAATTAATCAAATTATATTTGATTAATTCAAAGTGTATTTTTGGGAAATGAGGAAGGGGAATTAATTGATTTAGGACAGATGTGAAATTAGAGTGTCTACACATACATTAGAGTTGTTTGGCTCGATGAAAATCAGAAATAGATTGTTTTTGTGTGTCATTTTGTGAAAAGTCTTATGTAATGTTTTCATTTCTTTTTTGAAGTGAGTAGAAAAAACAATGGAGAATAACATGTTGTCATTTTTCCTTGTTTGGATGCACAACAACTTGTTGTTAGGCTTCTTCCGGAGTGGAAAACCGAGAGGTTTTTGGAGGAACAAAAGGTAATCGTACATTATAGTGCGTTAGCCCATTTAATTAACTTTAGACAACAAATTATTTTGTTAACATGTTTTATTCTTGCTCCTACCATTAACAGTGTTTTCAATCTGAATAATTCCTTCCTTGACCAACTAATGATGGAAAAAACAATCAAATCTTTTTTTGCATTTAGCCCGGTTAGATGGTTTAGTGATTTTTTAGCTAAACTATAGATTTTTGATGAGTTTCATATGGAAATATGTAGCATAAAGCTTGTAGATGCATCCTTGAAGGACTCTGCTATTTATGCATTTCAAAATAAAAACAATCCTCTTCAAAGTAAATATGTATTGTAGTTTTGGATTTTGGCTATATTTTACGGGAATGTTTATTCTTACTTATCGATGGTTTTGGGCGAGATTTGGAATGAAAATTGACATATGTGGGATCTTTTGGTTGTGTGCACCTTTAATTATAATTTGGTTATATAATCCATTTTCCATCCACTTAATTATCGTTTTATCCAATTTCTCATAAGTTGTCAACTACTCAATAATTCATTTTGATTTGGTGAAGCATAGGATTCAAACACCGACCCATGTTCATTAGGATGCTTGAGTTCAAGCTTGTCTACTAGAAAAATTCTCTAGCATGGATATGCACCAGTTGTTGGAATCCAGATGATCTGTATTAACCCCAATGGCAGAAGGAATCCCTGAGCACTATGAGAGGTAAAAGCCCTATAGTTTCATATTTTTGTACGTAGCGAGAAGGCTTGCCCTGCCCAAATGGAGGCTTTACCTTTTTGGGAAACTATAGTTTAATAGCTTATGTATCTGGTATATATTTTGTCATTGCATTTTTGTGAGATGTTAATTCACCCCCTGAAGATGAAACTCCATGACATGAGCTTGGCATTATTATCCATTAGATGAAACCCTTGTCATGGGCCTTAACAACATTGTTTCACTATTTGATTCTGGCCTACTCTCATTGATGCATGTTGACAATAATCATCAAACTGTACGTTGGATAAAAGTCTTCATAGAATGGCCTGCACACCTAAGAGTAGGAGATGACTCGATAGTCTGCAAAAAAAAGTGTGAGACTTTGGCAAAATTCAAATGCATACATTAGAGTTGTTTGGCTCAGATGAAAATCAGGAAATAGATTGTTTTTGTGTGTCATTTTGTTATGTAATGTTTGCATTTCTTTTTTTGAAGTGAGCAGAAAAAATAGTGGAGAATAACATGTTGTCATTTTTCCTTGTTTGGATGCACAACAACTTGTTGTTAGGCTTCTTCCGGAGTGGAAAACCAGAGGTTTTTTGGAGGAACAAAAGGTAATCGTACGTTACAGTGCGTTAGCCCATTTAATGAATTTTAGAAAACAAATTATTTTGTTAACATGTTTTCTGCTTGCTCCTAACCTTAACAGTGTTGTGATGACTACTTCTACACTGAAAATCTATACACCATAGTATGATGGTATATCTTCCCTAGTTTGTAAACCGTAATGGGAAGGTCTGGGTCTCTAAGGCCAAGGCTGAATATTTCCCATAGATTGCACCTCCTTTTCCCACATTCGTCTTCAACATATTGGAACTGTAAAAGAATAATAAGAAGAAAATGACCAACCCAAAACCCAAAACCCACCCATAACCCAAAACCCGCATGAATACTCAAGCTCTCATTATTGCTGGAAGTTTTACATCTCACACTGGGGCCAATGAATGCATATAAATCATGAACAAAATAAATTGATCAAAGAAGACTAAAGTATTAAATTTTTTAATTGTTGATTGCCTGGTTATTATATGCTTGAAAAAATTGACCACAAAAGGCTACCTACCACTCATGATATAAGATTTGCAAATGTATATGAATGAATTTGTAACAAATTTGAAATGTAGAGATAGAACCTTTAAATGTAATGTTTCATCTATATTTCTACACTTACAAAATCAATCACACCCTTATCAACATCAACTACAAAAGTAATAACTATCCCTCTAAATCAAATAACATATACCATTCGGCGTTCACATTGCATTGTACACATGCGATTGCTAGTATACTTTTATATTATAAGATTAGTCTAATGGGTAGAATTCCGAGATCCTTGGTTGAAGGAGTGTTGTTCCAACCACAAAAATATATATAGAAAAGTATATATTTAGTTCAATCATTCATAGAATTAAAAAAATTATCGTATTTTCAATAAGGAAATAAAAACACTCTCATGAGTGTACACCTTATGTTAGTTGACTTCATTATATGACGATAGTGTTTTTAACTTATTTTTGTGGTATATCTAATGTATGATCATTTTAGTAGTGATATTTTTAGGCGTTTCCTTATATATTCTAATATGGTATTATGACATAAGGGGAGATTTTGATATACATGTATATTGTGGATTATACCTTTTCCTCTTTATTTTCTTTAGATATTTATTTTATGAATATTAATGTAATGGAAACATGATTATGACATTATGTGGATATATAGTGATTATGGTTATAATTATGTTTAGTTGTTTGGACTTGTTTTCTATTAACTGTGAGTAGCATGTATGTCATTGTTGAAGTTTTTTCTAATTGAAGTAATATTATATCGATTTTAGATGATAAATGGAATTGTATCTATATTATGTTGTTAGGCATATATCCTTCCGAACCTCATTTGCAACAACCTTCATTGTTATACCCTAGAGTAGGGTTTGCCATGGTATGTGTCAATGATGTCAATTGTGATTTGGGTACATTAACTTGATTTCTTCATCATGATAAATATCATGAATAATTGAAAAGATCAACCACTTTCTTCATTGTTATAGGAGTACGAAGTAACAATGGCATCTAGCCATCTTCTCCATTATGATAGAGATCATAAAGCAACCGCTAGTTAAGATTTTGTCTTATAAGATACACATTACATGATAGAGACTTTGGATGAGATTATGACATAAAAATCATGATTGTGTATGGGCATAATCGAGATAGTCTATGAATGTGTGAGATACAATGGACCTCACAATAATATGTTATCCCTTCATTGAGATAACGTAAATTATATTGTATTTTATATATTTAAATATGTTTAAAAATTATAATGTGCACAACACGATGGGATTCACTTAGTAAAAGTATGATATAACACGTTCGTTCGAAGGGTATTAAAGAATACCCTTAATTCTAGTTTTTACCTCTAATGATTCAATTGATAATACCCCTCCCGTTATATTATTAGAATGAAAATACCCCTATTTTTCCATGTACCTTACTTACCCATTTTTGAATTGCAATTTTATTTACCCCTTTTTATTTCTACCCTAATATATCAAACAAAAAATACATCATGTTTCTCACACAAATTTTTTTAATATGCATTTTCTCTCAAAATATAATTTGAATCCATTCAAGACCTATTACTAATTTACATTATAAATGTTAAGCTTTAATCATTTATCAATAGTTCTTAAAATAATTAAGATGGTGAAATAATATCACTTGTATTGAAAAGCATATTCAATCCTAGTTTTCTACCATCTTATTATTTCTTGGTTAAGAATCTCTTAGTTGAGATATCTTTATTCAAAAAGCTATTATAATTTAACTTTATGACCACACTCCTTTTGAAATTTTAACGTATTTAGTTTTAAAAACTAGGGTTCAAATGTTTTAGTTAATAAATTAAACCCTTTCGTCTCCTCACGTCTACCAATATATTGAATTTTCTTTTCTTAATTTTAATTACTTCAATGTGAATTCACATGCTAGGATATTGCCTAGCTAATGAACCCCCTTTGGTGCACAATGAGTGTGGAGGAAAAATGTGAAAGGAAATTGAAAGGGGGCCATGAGGATCGATTGGGATCACTGACCACATGACCTAGTGAGCATAGGGATGTTTTTTTCTCATCTTTATCCAATTTTATGTACTCCACTTTTTGGCCCATAATTCGTGTGAAATATGTTCAAAATATATTCCTAACTTATATGGTAATTTGAATATATGTTATCTTGAGAAAACTGTCATACCCTAAAAATCCCACACATTCCCTCTCTAGCCAACCCTTTAACATGTTACCTCATTCCAACATTCTTAGAACATACAATTGGAGGACAAGATAAATTAAGAAGTGTATAAATGATGAGAAATTTCATCATTATTAACTAAAGTTGATGTACCTTGTTATTTGTTCCATGTATCCTTTCAAGAAAATAAACATACTCTTGATTCATCTTCTAAGGTTATTTTGGGATGGAGAAGTTGAAGGCCTACAAGAGAAATTTGTGTCTTCCTCATTGGTTTTATTATGTAGAAACCTCCTCCACCTTCAGGACTATGATGACTTCTACTATATTTTCTTTTCTTTTAAGCTTTGTAAGAGAATTAATTGTAGAGTACGAGATGAATTTTCAGCAAGAAAGGAAAATGATGGAAAACAAAAACCATGGTAAGGTATGAGGTTCTTGAAACTAGTGAATAATTTTATAATTTTATTGTTCCTATCTAAAATGTGAATGTGCTAAAAATTATGTGTCTTGAATGTATTTCTTAAGGAAAACAGTGATGGGTTGTGTTTATGTAGTTGTACAAATGAAACTAGGGCCTTGGGATATTAGCTATTTCCTTCTAGTGTATTTTAGGGCCTTAAATTTAATAGTTGATAAATCCTATTAACTCCCCTCGTAGTTGATAAATTCCTACAAAATTGTAGTATAGTTGAAAAATCTAGCACTTTAGAGATGTGATTTATCCTAAATTAGAATTAAAAGTGTTCTAATCGATTAAAATATTGAATGTATAAATTTGGAATCAAAATAATAAAGAAATACTACAACATTCATATAGATGATAGTACATGTAAATCAATGTAAATAAGTTGAATTCAAGTAGAGATCATGTTAAATATAATCTAAAACACAATGATGCATTCACTTAGATTTTCTTATTGTTTCATAGAATTATTTAGATCTATAGTTGAGTCAATTAGGATGTGAAAATTTTGAATGTACTTTATCTCTATAACATAACCTTAGATCCTCACTAGACAAAAATATCATTAATGAACACTAGAATGTTTCACTTTTATCCTAAAAAGTAGCGTGCGGTGTCATTTTGAACTCTGTTTCAATTTGGTTTGTTTCATCTTTGTCGTTAACTACTTCCTACACTTTCACTTCTTCTATATTCCTTATGCATGCACTTATAACGATCAAAACCATAGTTTATTATGGTAACATTCAAATAGGCATTAGATAACAAAAAATGGTATTTATTAGAGTTTGAATACCCTTGTTGGTTAACTCCCTTGTTGATTCTGACCAAGAACTTAAGTAAATCACACAAATGAGGGGCTCAAACTCTATGTAGTTCTCCTAGTGCTTGTGTAAGAATGAATGAAAATGTAGAGAACCTACCACTACGTTTTTGTTGTTCCTCACTAATACTAGTGTGTGTAAGTAAATATACTTCATAACATACCATTCATGACAGGTTGGATAAAGTGTTATATTGGAGTGCTAAATAAAGTGCTCGTAGATATTCGCTAGATTAAAACCCCTTGAAGTTCCCTTTGGTGTGTAGGTTTTTGATAGTGTTAGATAATTCTTAAGAATGTCAAGTGAATAAATAAGTCAATCTAACTTTATTTTGTATTGCTCCATAAGATATAATTTTGCATCAAGTTTGAATAAGAGGGAAATACAATAAACATAAGAAAAATTTAATGACATACCCATTAAAAAGGGACAAAATCATTTGATAGTTTTGTCTAGATTTGGACAATGTTGTCCAATGAATTGAAATACAACAAGTGAAGTTATAGAGAAATTTGTATCAAACTTGTAGGTGTTTCAGCTGAAGAGTGAGAGAAAACAATATTTACAATCCTTACATGAGGGAATAACATATTATGTAACATAAAAAAATTTGTGCACATAATTCATAATGAAGGGATATAAGATAAATCAATGTTATTAAGTACATAATCATTAAATTTAGGTGTCTACATTTCCCCTCTTTAAGCTAATAAATGAAATTTAGTATCTTACAAAGTGAAAACATACTTGAGTGTGTAAATAAAATTTCTTAAATCTAAGTTGCTTAATTTTTTAAATACTTGAATCAATAGAAGATGCCCCCAAGATCGCAACCTACAACACAAGATTATATTCAATGCCCAAATAATGAAAACCAAAACTCTAACTCTAAATAATATTAAGTTGAATTTAAAATGTGCAAGGTAGAGAGGAGAAAGGAAGGAGTGCACATATGTATGTAGAACTAAACCTTCCCTAAAAATGTATATAAGATCTAGCCCCCTTGTTAAGGCATATGGAGAAAGAAATTTTTAAATAATCCATGGAGAATGGGGTGATAAAATCCCCAATTAGAAGAAGGATGGGGAGAAAAATTTCAATGTATAATCTCTAGGAGAGAATTAGGGGATGCAAAACCCCAAAATATACAACCTAAGAGTAATAACAAAAGTAAACCAAGATTATTGGTACACAATAAGTACAACACTTGATGAAGATTGAAACAAATGCCCACAAAAATTTAGTGTTGTAGGAGGTTTGGTGTCACTAAACATGAACATGTATTTTTGAACCAAACCACTATAGTTGGAACTAGTTTTGTAATTATTGAAATTCTTGAAATGGAGACACTTTAACTAGAAATAACATTATGTAAATTGATAAATTCGTACCCTATAATTGTTAGAGTAATTATGTCCCTTCAATTTTTCCAAAAAAATAATGAATTTGTAATAGAATTAACCACACCCCATATATTTTACCATACAATTTAGTGAACTTGTACTATTATCAAATTTATTTCAAGTGATTACCTACCCAAAGCACTATAATTTTTTTTTGGAATTGGATGTTTCAATCATTGAAATTGAGCTAGATAGAACAATTGAAAATTAGGACAATATTGTACCATGGATTTTTCTAAGTGCACGATATTGTCCCTATATAGAAATTATGCATGTTCATGGTTGTAACCTTGTAATTTTGTTCATATAACCTATCCCTATTCTCATATATCTTGTAATATTGTTTTTGTTCTTGTTTTGCATTGATATATTAGTGATAACAGGTATTGAATCCCCTTTTTTGAGGTAAGTGAGATAGATTATAAATTAGTTGGCTCAAAATAATTGAAGTGTTTACATGTCATATATAGCAACAAAATCATCATTGGAACATATTGAAGGTGGTTGTAAAAGGAAGTATTGTAAAATCAGATGAATAAAGAATGCATGATATAAATCAAGGTGCATAAAGGGTAGAAATCACATAAATCATACACACATATAATATCATGTATAATGTTACATAAAAATCAAAACTACTATACAAAATGAAAAAAAAGTGGTGCACACACATAACAGACCAAGGGTCATATAAAAAAGGATATTGAGGCTACTGATAAGGGAAACCAAAGTGTCACATACACTACAAGTAAAAGTAATACGATAAAAGAAAAATAACAAACAATCTACTACCAAAAGAAGATATATAAAGTATCCAATAGGAACTTAGAATAATATATACTCATATTGTACAATCCACATGTGTTAGTCCCAAGTATTATGATAATATCATATATCACAATGTATAGTGTGTACATAACTATATTATGTGAAACAAAAATGGAAAGAGCTATCTAATAAATAGAATAAAATCACTTGATAATGTAGAAGATTTCATTAAATAAGAAAATACATTGGGAAAGGGATAATCCAACATCTATAACCATGTAGAGTCTTGTATATCTTGCATCATGCTCATATACCTCATGAATTGCACGTGTGTAGAGAAAATAGAATATTCGATATATAAAATCATATGAAAAAAATGTAAAGTAGAAGTTAGTAATTAAATATATTCTCATGTCCTAATTTTGTATTCTTAAAATATTTGAATGTTTTCCACATAAATTTCCTTTAAGCATACAATTTTCAATTTCATGCACTTAAATGGGGGTAAGTGTAGACACATAAATTTGGAAATTTATCATTTAGAAATGAAAAATGTGACTTCATCCCTATACTATGGCTTGTGTACGTATCCTAAGCCCAAGTGTTGTATATTTTTTCCCATTACATAGTTTTCTCTATTGCATAATCAACTTAGTTATCAATATACCCGATTAAAATTAATAAAGAGCAGAACACAACTTCTAGGAATCTCTCCTAAAATTATATATTAATTGCATAAACTACCTATTCAAAACCATATAGGTCCATACTATGGAATATTGTAGTACTGTACCAACTCATATCATCTTATTTCTACTCTCCCGATGTATCTTTTTATATGTGGAATTCTCTCCCTTATGTCGGTCTTAATACATCATTGCCCTATGGACACCTAAATAAGAAATTCGATTCACCATTTGATCTTGGAAATTTGAAGAACACGCATACAAATTCTATTGTAAAACATTATATAAACTATCCTATATTCATCTATGCTGCAGTACATTATGAGGAGAAACCTCTACATCATATAAGAAAGCAATAAATTAGGTCAAATATTATAGCGCTCCATTCATTAACCAAGCCATAGGCAAGATCAAGTCAAGGTTCCACATTATCAAACATTTAAAGGTTAAATGTTATTCATTTGAGGCCCACATACACTAACACTATATACATCATTACATAGGGTACATTTCACTATCTATAGTTACTTGGGTTAGTTAAAAGGGATTAACCACCATGATCAATTAAACCTCAACGCCAGAGATCAAATAACATGTCTAGATTGTATGAGAGAACCATAATTTGTATATTCTTAGAACTCAATGGTATAAAATCATACCAAAAAAATTAGGCTATTATCTACTCCAATCTTAACCTATATGGTTATGTCTACTTATATATGCCAAATCTAGTGTACGAGATGAAGCACTTCTAGGTCTTCATCAATATTCAAATATAGTTTGCACACCCATATCACTTCATTTACCGCTTTATTATTTAAGTGCATTCCTCTCTTTTTATTTAAGTAATTGTATCTTGTTGTTTTGATAATTTATTACTTGGAGTTATATTCTTGTTTGGAGGTTAATGAATGATTAATAAATCTAAATGTATAACTAGTTTCTAACCATTAATCACTATTATAATATAATTGAAAGGAATTAAAGCATAATTAATTTAAGTTTTACTAAATCATGTTGTGATGGTTGTGCATTGCATAAATATCACTACCTTTAAAGGGCCTTAATATTGTGTAGTTATACCTCCTATGTCCAAAAATAATGTAAATGAAAAATTCCTAAATTGGCCCTTGAACCCATGGAAATAACCTCTAGCTTAAATCATGACAAATGAAAATAATCCATGGTTGTAAATGATAATATATTCAAACTTGTATGTTGTTGTAGTGTTCTCTAAGGAATTGATACTTCAACGTTTAGTCTCAATAGTCCATAGATCATCTTTGTAATATGAGATACATAGAAACCCGAAAAAGGTTAGGGTGCATGAGTTTATATAGATTATTTATGAATGATTTCCTATTCAACCAATCCTAAAATGACTAAGGTAGCTTGTGCATTTGAAAATGTGAGTGTTACAAGTAAAATGGATAGTTCGTTACTCTTAGTAACATTCTTCAATGGAACATATCCAGGGTTAGGATATAATCCAATCCAATAAATGAGGAACATATCCAAGATTCTGGAGGTGTGTTCTATGTAATGTGCATTTGTTCCACATATGCCAAGATGAAGAGCAAGTCACGAACTTATGGATTCAGAGTGTGGGGATTGAGTAATATGATTTTAGATTAAGTCATAAGTGTATGAGTGGAATGAATATGAGATAAATTCCAAATGATTATTTCCAAGTGCCTTAGGAAAATTTTGACACTAAAATGGAAAACATTGTAAATGGAAAAGCCCAAAATAAGGTCTTGATGCTTGTAAATGAACTTTGGCTTCAATATTAACACATGAAAGTAATATATGGTAGAAATATTAATATATTCATATTTATAGCTTGTTGTAATATGCTCCAAGGAATCAATACTTCAATGATTGGGCCCGAATATTCCTTCTTAGAGTGTGCTTTGATATGAGATCCTTAGATGTGCCTAATAGGTTAGAGTACATGTGTTTATATAGGTGATTTTTCTCAATGATTTCTTGCTCAACTGACCCTAAGCTAACTAACTTGGCAGCTTGTGCATTCAAAAATGTGATTGTTGCAAGTATAGTCAATAGGTTCATTAACTTAGGATAAATTCTTAAACCGAACCTATCTATGCTCGGGATGGAACCCAATAAAGGGTAAGTGCACCAAGTTGGGGGGCCAAAAGGGGGTCTTAAGTGGATGAATTTTCTCGAAAAAAAACTTTCAACTTGCACGAGTTTTTTAAGTGGGTCAAACAACTAAAATACCAACATATGCTCCTGTTTTTGTTAAAAAACATAATAGAGTGACTTTCGTGCCCCCCACCATTTTTGAGCACCATTTAGTATTTTTGAAAACCCTTTGGTAGAAAGATAGCTAGGAGCATCTAGTTTGGGCTCCATTTTTTTAGATTTTTATAGCGAATATTTTTTTTTATTTATGATTTTTCTAGTACAAAAATTTTATGTTTTGAAAAATAACGAGCTCTGACCATGCCCCCTAACTACCTCAAAAATATCAAAAATTAGATTTTTTTTTTGAATATGTATAGAATTATGCCTAGTTTGGGCTAGTATATTTTTTTTAAAATTTTGATCACCCAAAAAAAAAAAAGATACACCATGAAAGATAGACATATTTACACTTCAAAAATAGCTATAAAAAGGCATAGTTAGAAAATAAATAATATGGAAACCTTATATTAGTTAGAAAATTTGAAAAATTATATTTTTAGAAAGAAGAAACTCTTGCTCTACGTCATGGTATAATTTTTTAAAATGGATCGATTGTTTTATTTTGATTTATCATAGAGGAAGTGGCATTTTTACATTTTCTTGCAAAAACACGTTGTTTGTTGTGTTTGTACAGGTCCATGCCTCAGGCTTGGGGATCCAAACCGGATCCCAAGCCTTGAGGCATGGCTTGAAAAAGAGAAAATAAAAAATGCATATGTGTTATAACGCGTACATTACATAACGTTTTTTTTTCTTTGTTTATATATTGTGGCCCCCAACGTCCCTTTCATCTCTTTCACGGGAATTCTACAAACATTTTGTTTTGTCTACAATTTTCTCTACATTCTTGCACATGATTTTTAGTAGTTCATTTTGTCCCCTACCCCACTAGTTGATTTTTTCTAATCATGGGTGATAAACATCGAGCTAAGGACAAGAGGAAAGTCAAGAACAAGACACAGAGAGCAATTGGAAGAGAAGAGAATAAAGAAATTGAAGAGAATGCAAAAACTTTGAGCAGGGCAAGGTACATCCACTATATCAAATGTAGCTAATGTATTAGAAAATGGGGATGAAATACATAATGAAAATGTAGAGAATAATGATTTTGAAATGAATAATGATTTTGCAATGAATAATGATATTGAATTGAATGATAATGTTGGTATGGATGAAGAAATTGATATGAATCCAATTGTTGAACCCTTACCTGAGAATCCAAATGTTAACCCCAAAATTTGTATGAAAACATTGAATGAAGAAAGTAACCTTGTAAACGAATCTTCACCTCTAAGAACACCTCCTTCCATTTTGTGAAGAAAACCAATTCACTTAATTGAAATTGATGAAAACATTATAAAACCAATGCCTAACAAAATGTTTGAAAGAAATGCGAGAAGAAAAGCTAGTGGAATTTGGGATAATTACTTTGAGAATTTAAATGACACACAAAGATGTCAATTATTTGTTACATTGATGAAATTAATTAAGATGAGACCTATAATGAAGACCACAGGGGTTAAGAACATCTAATGTTGTTGATCAAAATGCGTCAATTGTTGAAAACATACATAAAGCATACCAAATGTAGGTGGCAAAAGACACAAAGATAGTAATGCTACATGGCGTGCACTTACTAATTGTATAGTAAGTGATAAAATAGTTAATAAATGCTTGATTAGAAAAACAAGTAGTGCTTTGAAGCTAAACAAAAAAACACTAATGAAAGCAATAGAGAGACGTAAACGTCTTGAGTCAGTCAATAACACTGACTATTGGGATTTCTCTAGTAGACTTCCATGAAAAGACAAGAATACATATGATATTCTAAAAGAATTAATTGTAAAATTTTGGAATGAGAACACAAGGGTGTCATCGAATAGAAGAGATACAATAAAAAGAAGAATAGGTTCTCGTAATCATGAATCATGTGCAAAACATTTCTTAGATATGACTCAAACAAAATTGTTCTCTAAGTTTAAGAATGAAAATCCACAAATTAACATTAGCCAAAGATTCTTTGAAATGAGCAAACCCTTTTATGTGAAAATCAATCACTCACGTACCACTTGTTGTTGCAGGCATCATGTTGAATTTTCAATGCATTATGATGTTTTTTGTCAAATACGTCATGTTTTGCATACTGACATCATGTTGCAGGAGTGTGGATTAAATGTCCCACAAAAATCTTCAAGGGAATTTATTCCGACAATATTTTGTGAAAAATCAACAAGACAATTTTTTTATAACAAAGCATGTTTGGATGGAATGTGCAATGTATGCGGTGGCTTGCCAAATCTGAAAAGTTGTATCCATGAGGAGAGTACATATTCAATAGGAAAATAATTGGTTGATTTCACCAAATATAAATCGGTGGCATATCAATTAAAAGATGGAAAAGAATCTAAGAGGTGTGAGCTTGTTAGAAAAATAATTACTATATCGAAATATGGTCAAATTCAGAGAGAAATTTTTTATGAGTATGCAAGGCACACACATAGAGCTCGATGGTTGGATGAACAATTCAAGTTAAGAAGGACACATTCCCACTTGGTACTATTGTTTTAGTAGTTGACTTCATAGAGAATTACACATTGCAGCCACAAATGGAGGTTCAGTCTCAATATTATAACTCAGTGCAAGTTTCTATTTTTGTGCATATAACATTCATGCACTCTCCTAAAAAGCACTTGAGAAAGATCAAAAAATATTAAGAGAGTATCATTTCTACATCAGTGATGATCGGACACATTCTACAGAATATGTACAAGGGTGTTTCCAGGTGTTTTATGTGAACTTGAATGAGAGGAACATTAGTTTTGATCAACATTACATTTGGTCGGACAACTGCACATCACAATTCAAGAATGCACAAATGTTTTATTGGCTAAGAAGGATGCAAAGAAACAAATGTACAACATATCTAGAGTTTTACTGAGGCAGGGCATGGAAAAGGAGAGCATGATGGTGCAGGAGCATGTGTGAAAAGAGCACTTGCAAGAGAAGAGTTAAAGTTCAAGGATGGTGCTAAATTTACAGATGCAAAAAAACATTGTTGATTGGTGTGTCAAGAATATGGGCCATGAATCTCAAGAGAGATCAATGGTTCGTAGATATTTTTGGTTGATAGAGGAACAACATCTGGAAAACTTTGAAGATTGTATGATAGTTACAGGATCAAGTGATATGCACTCATTTCGTAGTTCAGATGCAAATGCTTGGACTATTTATACTAGGTGCATGACATGTTTTTGTATATCATGCATTGATTTTGCATGGAATGAATGTGAGTCACAATGGGTGGGTGGATGAATGGACTTGTAGACCTCTAATTCCACTTGACACACATCAAGTTCCATGAGCATTACAACTTGGGGTCTTGAGATCAAATGACAACATCATCACACACGACTTTGACCAAGTCTCTGATTTAGTGCAACAAGGTACATACATATATGTACATGCCATGTTTTAGATTTATAAATTATTAAATGGTCAACTCTTAATGTATTTTTAAATTGATTGAACAATTTTACTTTGTGATACATAGGGCACATTTTTGTAGTTATTGCGATGGAATTTAATGAAGAGGGAACATACTACTTCTTGTCTCATTGTGTAGAGGGGAAAAAATTGACTTCCACAGTCATTGATGGTGAAGACCTTGAGTATCCCATTGGGTCAGTGGTAGTCACTGGAACTTGGCTTCGATGATATCCTATCAAAAAATCAAACATTTGGTTGTTTGAAGACTATGAAGTACATCGAAGATACTTCACTATTCACATTTGGTCCTTGCAAAAAATATTAAATTGATCAAATATCGAGGTTGGCCATCAAACAAGAATTTGTGGAAGGTTCGTGAATCAGATCATGAAGCAATTCTTGCTCTTTTATCGAGAATAGAGTTGATCCTTGCGGTTCATTGGATTGAATTTGCAAAGGTATGTTCTTCATGAATTTAATTTGAATATTTACTTAAATGATTTTGTTTAAATTTTGTATGATTTAAAATTCTATTTAATTGCTTACTAACATGTTTATGTAGGTTAGTGGTGCCAAAAAAGCTTCCACCTTCACGTGGTTGGCACTTTCATCAGTAGAGAATTTATTATTCTCGAAGCCAAGTGAAGCTAAGAGAAATTAAATATTAGAAAGGAACAACAAACAAAATTCTCATTTCACCACCTATATTGTAAAAATATCTTATTAAAATTCTCATTTCACCACCTATATTGTATGAACCACCTATATTATTCAGGTGATTGGCAATGGACAACCTTACACTGACTCACTTGCTACGTATTTCACATGTTTTGCAAATAGTAGGACATGAGAGAACCAAAATGGAGATGGAAAAACCATGAGAGAGGATTTCGTAGAGGGCCTGACATGGAGGTATCGGATCTGATGATACGTCTCTAGGTGCCACGAGTCTGAGAAATCACCCATCGAAGATATAACGCGTGTTTTGGCCTCAGGGCTCTTAAGGGACTACACCCGGACGAGGTAGCCCAAAGCACGGGGAGCGTAGGGAACCAAAAAAAAATCCTCCACTAGCATTCACCTAGCCACCCCACGTGTGTTGGCGTAGTTGGTTTGGTCCCACGAGCTTCCATTTGCAAAATATAACATCTGGCATCTAGCACCTTACTGACTTGACTTTGACACACTATTTTATTTGTGTTTGCAAACAATAGGACAATGAGAGAACCAATGGAGATGGATAAAACCATGAGAGGATTTTCATAGAGGGCCCCGACATGGAGGTCTTAGATCTGACGAGATGTCTCTAGGTGCCACGGAGTCTGAGAAATCACTCGTCGAAGATATAGCGTGTTTTGGCCTCAGGGCTCTTAAGGGACTACGCCCAACGAGGTAGCCCAAAGCACGGGTAGCGTAGGGAACAAAAAAATCCTCCACTAGCATTCACCAGCCACCCAATGTGTTGGCATAGTTGGTTTGGTCCCACGAGCTTCCATTTTGCAAAATATAGCATCTAGCAACCTTACATTGACTCAGACTACACTATTTCACGTGTTTTGCAAACAATAGGACAACGAGAGAACCAAATGGAGATGGAGAAAACTATGAGAGGATTTTGTAGAGGGCCCCACATGGAGGTTTTGGATCTGATGAGATGTCTCTAGGTGCCACGGAGTCTGAGAAATCACCCGTCGAAGATATAACGTGTTTTGGCCTCAGGGCTCTTAAGGGACTACACCCGGACGAGGTAGCCCAAAGCACGGGGAGCATAGGGAACCAAAAAAATCCTCCACTAGCATTCACCTAGGCCATCCCCGATGTGTTGGCCCAGTTGGTTTGGTCCCAGCTACCGTTTTGCAAACTATAACATCTGATCTACACACTTACTGGCTTGACTCGAGACTACACTATTTCACGCATTTACAAACAATAGGACAACGAGAGAACCAAATGGAGATGGAGAAAACCATGAGAGAGGATTTTGTAGAGGGCCTCAACATGGAGGTTTTGGATCTGACGAGATGTCTCTAGGTGCCACGAGTCGAAAATCACCCATCGAAGATATAAGCGTGTTTTGGCCTCGGGGCTCTTAAGGACTACGCTTTGAGACAGAGGTAGCCCAAAAACACGGGGAGCATAGGGAACCAAAAAAAGCCTCCACTAGCATTCACCAGGCCATTTGGATGTGTTGGCCTAGATGGTTTGGTCCCACAAGCTATTGTTTGTAAAATACAACATCTAGCATGCCTTACACTGACTCAGACTACACTATTTTTCATGCGTTTACAAACAATAGGACACAACGAGAGAACCGAATGGAGATGGAGAAAACCGCAGAGAGGATTTTTAGAGGGCCTTCAACATGGAGGTCTCGGATCTAAAGATGTCTCTAGGTGCCACGAGAGTTCAAAATCACCCATCGAAGATATATAGCGTGTTTTGGCCTCAGGGCTCTTAAGGGACTACGCCCAGATGAGGTAGCCCGAAAGCACGGGTGGAGGAAACCACCAATGTTCAATGATTTTCCACTAGGATTCAACTATGTATACTATGAACTTAGTTTTTTGTTGGGGAGACCACAAATGTTCCAAGCTATGTTCATTTTGAAAGAATGAATATCTTGATCAATCAAACAGAGAATGAAGAGCTTGAATTTTTTTGGACATTACAAAAGGTTGTTTGTGCCCAAAAAGAAGCCAAAGGCCATATAAATTTTCAGTCTTCAACTTTAGATGACAATGAACATCATGAAGAAAAATAATTAGGTGAAGATGTCACTATGATTCAAGAAGAAATGCCTCTTGAAAGTCATAAAGAGTCAATTTGATTACCCAAAAACATCTGGAAGAACTTAAAGAGAAGATACGAGCAGAAGAAAAGGAAAAATGGGAAGTGTGGAAGGATCACAACTTAACTGGAATGGAAGATCTATGTGATGTTGTTGATAGAATCATGGATAATCTTAAGGACAACATGCCAAGTTGATTATTTTTATTAATCCCAGTTGCTTCAACTTCACAAATCAAACCAGGTAGTTCCAAAAGCAACATAATGGCAAGAAAAACTATGCAATGAAGTATTGATAATTGAGCCTGAAACTTGTTTAGAATTGTAATTTATTTTTTGATTGAGCATTCACCCATAGTTTCTTTTTTGAAGGAAGAAATTCATTTTATATGTGAGAAATAGAATGTTGATTTAGTCTATTACTCTGACTATTTAGGTTATATTTATGTAGTTGTTCAATGAAAGTTTGAAGCTCTTTACTAACATGGAAAAATTTTCAGGGCCCTATGAAATCCTCTCGTGGTTTTATCCATATCCATCCAGTTCTCTCGTTGTCCTATTGTTTGCAAACATGAAATAGTGTAGTCTGAGTCAGTGTAAGGCTGCTAGATGCTATATTTTGCAAATGGTAGCTCGTGGGACCAAACCATCTAGGCCAAACATCTGGATTTCTTAGTGAATGCTAGTGGAGTCTTCTTTTTTTGGTTCCCTACGCTCCCGTGCTTTTGGGCTACCTCGTCCGGGCGTAGTCCCTTAAGAGCCATGAGGCCCAAACATGCTATATCTTCAATGGGTGATTTCTCGGACTCATGGCACCTAGAGATGTCTCGTCAGATCCAAGACCTCCATGTTGGGGCCCTCTACGAAATCCTCTCGTAGTTTTATCCATCTCCATTCGGTTCTCTCATTGTCTGTTGTTTTTGCAAAGGCGTGAAATATTGCAATCTGAGTCAGTGTAGGGTTGCTAGATGCTATAGTTTGCAAATGGAAGCTCTTGGGACCAAACCAACTATGCCAACATGTCGGGGTGGCCTAGGTGAATGCTAGTGGAGGATTTTTTTGGTTCCCTACGCTCCCCATGCTTTTGGGCTACCTCGTTCAGGCGTAGTCTCTTAAGAGCCCTGAGACCAAAACATGTTATATCTTCGACATGTGATTTCTCGGACTCCATGGCACCTAGAGATGTCTCATTAGATCCAAAACCTCCATGTTGAAGTCCCTCTATGAAATCCTCTCATGGTTTTCTCCATCTCCATTTGGTTCTCTCTTGTCTATTGTTTTGCTGAAACACGCATGAAATATGCAAAGTCTAGTCAGTCGTGTAAGTGTATGGCTTGTCAGATGCTATATTTTTGCAAACGGAAGCTCATGGGACCAAACCAACTACTGCAACACATGTTGGGGTGGCTAGGTGAATGCTAGTGGAGGAGGCTTTTTTTGGTTCCCTACACTGCTCCCCGTGCTTTTTGGGCTACCTCGTCAGGCGTAGTCCCTTAAGAGCCCCAGGGCCAAACACGCTATATCTTCGACGGGTGATTTCTCAAACTCCGTGGCACCTAGAGACATCTCGTCAGATCCGAGACCTCCATGTGGCCCTCTAAAAATCCTCTCATGTAGTTTTCTCCATCTCCATTTGGTTCTCTCATTGTCTATTGTTTTGAAAAAACTGAAATATATGTAGTCTAGTCGGTGTAGGGTTGCTAGAGGCTATAGTTTTGCAAATGGTAGCTCGTGGGACCAAACCAACTATGCCAACACATCGGGGTGGCTAGGTGAATGCTAGTGGAGGATTTTTTTGGTTCCTACGCTCCCCCATGCTTTGGGCTACCTCGTCGGCGTAGTCCTTAAGAGCCACGAGGCCAAAACACACTATATCTTTGACGGGTGATTTCTCAGACTCCATGGCACCTAGAGACATGTCTCGTTAGATCTGAGACCTCCATGTCAGGGCTCTATAAAAATCCTCTCATGGTTTTCTCCATCTCCATTTGGTTCTCTCATTGTCTATTGTTTTGTAAACACGTGAAATAGTGTGAGTCGAGTCGGTGTGTAGGGCTCCTCGACATATAGTTTGCAAACGGAAGCTCTTGGGACCAAACCAACTATGCCAAAAAAACATCATCGGATGGCCTAGGTGAATGCTAGTGGAGGATTTTTTTTGGTTCCCTATGCTCCCCATGCTTTTGGGCTACCTCGTCCAGGCGTAGTCCCTTAAGAGCCATGAGGCCAAAACATGCTATATCTTCGACGGGTGATTTCTCGGACTCCGTGGCACCTAGAGATGTCTCATCAGATCCAAACCTCCATGTTGGGGCCCTCTATGAAAATCCTCTCATGGTTTTCTCCATCTCCATTCGGTTCTCTCGTTGTCTATTGTTTGCAAATGCGTGAAATATTGTGCAGTTTGAGTCGGTGTAGGGCTCCCAGACTGAGATGTTGTAGTTTGCAAACGGAAGCTCATGGGACCAAACCAACTACGCCAACATGTCGGGGTGGCCAGTGAACACTAGTGGAGGATTTTTTTTGGTTCCCTACACTCCCATGCTTTTGGGCTACCTCGTCAGGCGTAGTCCCTTAAGAGCCCTGAGGCCAAAACATGCTATATCTTCGACGGTGATTTCTCGGACTCCATGGCACCTAGAGATGTCTCATCAGATCCAAGACCTCCATGTTGGGGCCCTCTACAAAATCCTCTCACGGTTTTCTCCATCTCCATTCGGTTCTCTCGTTGTCTATTGTTTGCAAACGCACGAAATAGTGTAGTTTGAGTCAGTGTAAGGTGCTTGAGATGCTGTAGTTTTGCAAACGGAAGCTCGTGGGACCAAACCAACTACACCAACATGTTAAGGTGGCCTGGTGAATGCTAGTGGAGGATTTTTTTGTTCCCTATGCTCCTCCCATGCTTTTGGGCTACCTCGTTCGGGCGTAGTCCCTTAAGAGCCCTGAGACCAAAACATGTTATATCTTCGACAGTGATTTCTCGGACTCCGTGGCACCTAGAGATGTCTCGTCAGATCCAAAACCTCCATGTTGAAGCCTCTATGAAATCCTCTCATGGTTTTCTCCATCTCCATTTGTTCTCTCTCTCTATTGTTTTAAACGTGAAATAGTGCAGTCTGAGTCAGTGTAGGGCTCCCAGAGATGTATAGTTTGCAAACGGAAGCTCATGGGACCAAACCAACTATGCAAACACATTGGGGTGGCTAGGTGAATGCTAGTGGAGGATTTTTTTTTTGGTTCCCTATGCTCTACCGTGCTTTTGGGCTACCTCGTCCGGGCGTAGTCCCTTAAGAGCCCTGAGGCCAAAACATGCTATATCTTCGACGGGTGATTTCTCGGACTCCATGGCACCTAGAGATGTCTCATCAGATCCAAGACCTCCATGTTGAGGCCCTCTACAAAATCCTCTCATGGTTTTATCCATCTCCATTTGGTTCTCTCATTGTCTATTATTTTTGCAAACACGTGAAATAGTGTAGTCTGAGTCAGTGTAAGGCTGCTAGATGTTGTATTTTACAAACGGTAGCTTGTGGGACCAAACCAACTATGCCAACACATGTCGGGGTGGCTAGGTGAATGCTAGTGGAGGATTTTTTTGGTTCCCTACACTCCCCGTGCTTTCGGGCTACCTCGTTCGGGCGTAGTCTCTTAAGAGCCCTGAGACCAAAACATGTTATATCTTCGACATGTGATTTCTCGGACTCCTGTGGCACCTAGAGACATCTCGTCGATCGATCTAAACCTCCATGTTGAAGCCCTCTACAAAATCCTCTCCCAGTTTTCTCCATCTCCATTTGGTTCTCTCGTTGTCCTATTGTTTGCAAACGTGTGAAATACTGCAGTCTGAGTCAGTGTAGGGCTCCCAGATGTTGTAGTTTGCAAACGGAAGCTCGTGGGACCAAACCAACTATGCCAACACATCGGGGTGGCCAGGTGAATGCTAGTGGAGGATTTTTTTGGTTCCCTACACTACCCGTGCTTTTGGGCTACCTCGTCCGAGGCGTAGTCCCTTAAGAGCCTGAATGACTAGATTGGCTTAAGAATGAATTTGATAGGGGTATGTCTAAGAACACACGGGAGTTATCAATCACCTAGTAAATCTTTCTTGTTTAGTTCTGGATGGGAGTCAGCTTGGCCTACGGCTTAGTGACCTTCCATTCATTGATAATTTATGCTATGATAAACCCATGGATGCTTTCAAAAGCACCTTCAAAAGGATAGGGGTAGTCATCAAGCCTAGTGAAGGGTGTGATGTGATTTCCAAATAACTTGAAATGCCTACATGATTTAAAGGTAATAACATGAATTGGATAGGATTAGACAATCAAGAATCATTGAGTGTCTGAATCAGAATGTCATTGCATCTGGAGACATTCTCAAGCATTGGAGTAATGTATATGGAGAGACATTCTCAAAATATCAACAGATGAAAGGCATCAAATTGTGATGACTCTCGGGTGTTTTAACGGGAAAGACTAAGAAGCATAGAAGAATGTAGTAAGTGCATGATAAGATAGGAACCAATATAAAGAGACCATGAGCAAGAAGAAGCGCAAGTAAGGTAAATACACATATACACATTGATAAATTGAATGAATAATTACTCAGATTAGGTAACTCTTTATATACATACATTATATAAATATTGATTTCCAAAGTTTGATGCATATTATACATTGAAAATGCTAGTACATGTACATCACCAATAAATGAAAAAATAATCCATAATGTCTTAAATATTGTCAAGTGCACATCATATTAGTTTCATGCGAAAAATAATCTCATAGAAATGTAAGGTCTCATACAAAATTATCAAGTTCCAAATAGTATTTTAATGTGCATAATAAATACAAAAATGCCCAAATAGGTCATATACCATCAAGTTCAAATGCCATATAGGCATACATACAATGCCATGCACATAGGCATACAAAAACAATGTCATGTAAGACATATATATTTCCTACTCATCAAAATCTATCCCTCTCTTGGCCTTGCTCGAAGAAGGCCCTCCCTTAGACGAAGATGGAGATCTATGAGATGACTTTGGATCATCCGAGCCCATGCTTTGAGTCCTCTTCCATTGAATACTGTAGATGAGCTTGTAAATGCAAACAATGTTTTTTTTTCAAAACTTAATTTATATATGTTTTCAACATGTATTTAAGACCATGCTAGAATGAAAGTATTTACATAAATACACAAACTTACCGCAAGTTTTCGATCATGCCAAATTTGCATCTCACACTCAGATGAGTCATCGGGAGCTCTTGCAATACGAATGGGGGTACAAAGATGATGAGATGGAGGAGTTATGCCCTCGAAAGTCAAAATGGAGGGGGTTGAAGTTCCCTACATACACATAAGATCAGAAAATCTAACATCAGAATTAGTGAAAATAGAACTAAGTACATGTATGTACATAATGACAATATTTTAACTAATTTTATCAATATAGAACTATTGTTTTTACCCCACCACACATGTGAATCAAATGAACAGGGCTGCTACTTATCATAGGTAACTCCTGCATATACACAATGAAGGACATTATTAACATAATTTAATAATTCTACAATGAAAGACATTACTAACATGTAATTTAACATAATATGAATTACATGAGAAATTTAACAAAATTTACGTGTTGTTTGAATACCTCAGTGAGTTGTTGCGCAGATGAAATCACAGCGGCAACACCTTTATCTACTTGTCGCAGAGATGGTGGGGTGTCTAGTGAAGTCAACATCTTTATCAAACATGTATATCACGTGAGTTAGATGGACATACAAGAACATACATATATTTGACTTCAAAACTAATATACACACACACACACACACACACACACACACACACACACACACACACACACACACACACACACATGTATGTGAAAATTTTACATAATTAACATTCTAAATTACCTCTGTGAATGTATGTGTATGCATGGTGCTCACCGCCTGTGGTCGGGATGAAGATGTGCCTCCCACGCGTTGTAATATCAATGCATATACATGTACAAATACAATTATTTCAAAAATTTAACATATATAAGTAAATCAAGTACTCCAAAATTTTTGTAACACACATAACAAAACATAACAAATTTACCTGCGAAGGTGACGCCGATGAATGTAATCCAAATGTCTCACTCAAAAGGACATCTGACATAGTGACATTATCGTGTGCACCCCTAGCACCAGTGCACCAAAATCAGTACGCATGAAAGTATCGTCCTCCTCGGGCCCCAAACATATGCTACCACATGACGAGAAAAGATGTGGCCTCATGCTAGTACTCCCCAGGGAATACTCTGTGTACCTCCGAGCATCTGGCTCAGAAATCTCCCTCGTATGTCAAACAAGGGTCACAGATAGCCCCTGAAGCGCGTGGAGTGTATCAATCTCTATTGTCTCCTTCACTTTGCTTGAGGGACAATCTCGGGTGAGGGGGCTTATGTGGGGAATCTACCCTGCTGAATAGGTGCACGTTGTGCACTTGGTCGATCTATGTGTAGATCCTTTTCCTCGGCCTTAGAAATCTCAAAAATCAAAATAATTTGGGATCTCGTTGAGGATAAACTCACAATAGAGTTTCCTCAGAAAGTATAGTGGCACCTCGTTGTTATTACAAGGTGGAAAATCAAACACCATCCACCATCGGTCCCAAAAATTATTTTTAATCAAATTATTATTGCACCAATGGATGGGAAACCATTTACATGACAACGAAATAGGAAAATTAGTGCGGGGTCCGTGAATAAGGCATATATGAGGTCTTTTGAAATTTCTTTTTCTTTACATCCACATATGACAATTTGTTGGAATAATAAACCCTACAACCCTCTCTGTAAGTTGTCCAATGATCAATTTTCCCCATTTCCACATCAACTTGAACAAGTAATGCCTCCAATGTGTTTGCAAGAGAGGCGCGGTGGGGTTTGTAGATTGTGAATCCCTCATTGTTTTGATTAAATCCTCAATTTCAATTTTGTTTTCAACTATGTGGGCTGCTAAATCTTCTTGACTACCCGAGGGATGTTGAGCAATTGTGGGAGTGTTGGGAGGGATGATAGGAATAACAGGGTTTGGTTGTGGTTGATTCCTTGACCTCTAACTATAACAATAAAAAAATATGTATTCAATTCAAATTTTAATCTATAATTATCATATTTCAATGCAATTTTGAGAAAAGAATTGTGCTTACCTCTTCTCCATGGCACCATCATCGATTCAGATCTTCCCGGTGATCCAGAAATGATCCTTTGAGCTTGAGATCCAGCTGAATGAAAAAACGTGAGGGCACGGTTAAGCTTTGAAACTCGTGTTTGAGGGAGATAAAATGTGTTCATGTTCTAAATGTGCTAAGATGAAGACTAATTCATAGATAGTGGATTTAGAGTGTGGGGATTGAGAAAGATGTCTTTAGATTTAGTGAATAAGTGTATGAGCGAGACGATGTTGAGATAAATTTCAAATTATTATTTCCAAGTTCCTTAGGACCAATTTTTGAGTACACTAAAGAAAGACACATGGGATGAAAACCTTCATTTTATTCATCATAGCTATAACAGAGTTCTTCAAAGCTCCACCTCACACAACCCTATTATGGTTTGTTTGGGTTTTTAACTTATGGTTCCCATCGATGTACTTTATCCTATAATTCCATTAATATCATCAAACCCTTTAGCCAAAAATAAAGTTGAAAAAGTTGTTAAGTTCATTTAGCACATTCAGAACAAGTACAAACTATTATGTTATAGGAAAATGATAAATTCAAACAACACAATGATAAACACTACATACTGTGCACCCTCCAGTTTGGTGATCAAGTAAGTATTCACTTACATAAATAAAGACTAATAATAAATTCCTACAAGCTTCCTCCTCTTCATTGTCGGCCCTACATCATCACCAAATCAAGTAGGAGATATTTATTTTGATGTCATTCTTACCACTTACCTTAGGGTGCATTGAGTTTTCAATGTGGAACTCTAGCACCAATACTTTCCACATTTGTTAGACATTTTAGATTTTGTAGAAAGGATTCAACAATCATAAAACAATCATGATTATAATGTACCAATTGAAATAGATTGAGTAATTGATGCCAAGGTCAAAATTACAAGACAATTAGAGATCCCTCTCTTTCGGACCTCAAAGCATGTAAAACACCTTCCCAATGAAAATTATTCACAAAATGCCAAATTTCTATCAACTATTCACATTTTCTTCCACAATCGCACATAATGGGGACCATTCATCTTCAAAGAGGGGTGAATGATCCAAGAAGATTTGAGACCTTAAATAATTTGAAACATCATAGTGTTTTTTTGCGTCATGATCTAACTTCACCAATGTCTTCAATATCATACCACATACATATGTGCATACCGCAAAGTCCTAACACTTTCTTTGTGATACTACCTAGTTTCATGTGTCTATACAATGTCAACATTGTACCACACAAATATGTAGTGTTAACATTGCACTATGTAGCTCTATAGTATTACTAGTTGAATGTGATGGACCAATGATTAGTTATGAAGTGGTTGTAATGATGTATATGATGCTTCATCTTCCCCTTTGTATATTAAGACGTTCTTCTATGTTTGATAATTATTAGATTAGTAACTAGAAAATAAGGAGTACGAAGACATCTTATATATAACCTCTTACATCTTGTAAATGACTTTGTATGATATAAATTTGCATTACAATTCTATATTTAGTATCACTTTCTTTTTTACTTCTCTTTGTCATATAAACATTATAATCTAAATTTCAACCTTTATCATTCATAATATATTTTTGTACATAAAAATTCTAAATTTTAATTTAAAATATTACTAAATCACCTCCAAAACTTGAAATCAATCAAGATCCATACATACCCAAAATATAAATTTAACTCTCTAATTAAAAACATCCTATAAATATGATTTTCAAATATCATAAATACTTGAATATTATATGGAAAATTGATTGAATTGCAAAAAAGAGAATTTATATTCTACATAAACATAGCATAAACTTAAAATTGTGTTACAATACACATAATATCCACCTACTACCACCAACTATATCACTTGCTCTAGGAGGGATATACACCACAGATGGTTCTTTTCGAGAACATTACATCATTTCTAGACACTTGTAAACCATTATTTCTAGATTCTTAGATTACATTGTAAATTTCTAGACATTTGTAAACCATTATTTGTGTACTCTACATATATGAGGTAACCTGATCAAAGGCAAATGACTTAAAAGCAAACTAAATTATTACGTAACTTCACTATTTTCTGTTTTGTTTTCATCTCACAAGTCATAGTGGAATTTGTAATGGGACGCACTAATTCCAATTCTATGCAATTATGGGAGAGGCATGAAAGGACGTTGGGTTGATTCTAGATTGACATGTGTTAGAAGCATAATTTAACCACCAATGGTGTGTAAAGTGAATTGTTAATTTGTTTTATATACAATTTTTTCCTTTAATTAAACATATATGAAAAATTAATAGATGTTAATATTGTGGATGAATATATTAGTTTATTGGGTTTTTTTTTCTCTTTATCTTCTATAATTTTATAAATGTTTTTTTTTACGGCATAATTACTCTTAAATATATATCTTAGTATCTAAATTTGAATATATTTCTTTGGTTCATATAAAATTATTTTTAACAATTTTAGAATTTGCATTCATTCATTCTTAACTTAAATTGGTTCTTCCTCTTATCCTTTATAATTATATAATTTAAATAATTATATTGTTATTTTTGATTATATATGTTACTACATGTAATTGAATATGATTGTTTATTATATTTAAAACTACTTATACAACTCTAATATCTTCATTCCTTCATCGATCTAAACTAGACCTAAACATTGAACACATGCGCTTCAAGCACTTGATTATAGACAAACCTTATTCAAAAGTTCATTTCGAGATAAACATGACATGAAGATTTAGGAATGTATAAACTTTAATAGGTTGATCGCAATAGATTGAAAATAGAAATAAAATAAAATAGCGAGGCAAAAGCGCCTACCATGTGCAATAAAAGCGTTTTAGATTATTCTCCCGAGAATGTGCTTGCATTAAGTTCTAGAGAACAAATTGTGCATAATGGATCCATTTGCTATATATGGCGAACATATTTCAATTCAAATACAAAGTGATTAGGATTCCACCAAACAATGTAGCAAATACTATATGGTAGTAAGGCATGACGAGATCATTAATTGTATAAGAAGCTCAATTTGGCATTGTTTCCTTAGTGGGTGACATATAAGATTTCTAATAGTATTTTCTTTATAAATAAAATAAGTGAGTTAACATGATGGGATACAATGTGTTGTTATTTGTCTAGACTAGTGTATGGTAGATGGCACATTGCACATTCTCTCAGGATCCAGAAGTTGTAGGGGTTAAATTAAATTTTAAAATCTAAGTCTAGCTATTTTTGTTAGGCTTTTGTGTTTTGCACCTCATTACAATCAAATTGAGCTCAATCAAATCATAGAGAATCAATATAAAATCAAATCAAATTAATATTTTCTATAATTTAACATTATGATCTAAATTTCAACCTTTATCATTCATAATATATTTTCTGCACATAAAAATTCTAAATTTTATTTTAAAATATTACTAAAACACCACCAAAACTTGAGATCAATAAAAATTCATACATACCCAAAATATAAAATTAACTCTCAATTTAAAAACCTATGAAAAAATTGTCTCCTCTAAATATGATTTTCAAATATCACAAATACGAAAAATTGATTGCATTCCAAAAATGAGGATATATATTCTACCTAAACATGACCTAAACTACCACAAATATATCACTTGCTGTGGGAGAAAGGATATACACTACATATAGTTTTCTTCGAGAACATTACGAGATTTTCACATAATATTTTAAATTTCTAGACACTTGCAGACCATTGTTTGTGTACCCTACATTTATGAGGTAACCTAATCAAAGGCAAATGAATTGAAAGCAAACTAAATCATTACGTAACCTTACTATTTTCTGTTTTGTTTTCATCTCACAAGTCATACTGGAATTTGTAATGGGACGCACTTATTCCAATGCTCTGCAATTATGGGAGAGGCATGAAAGGACGTTGGGTTGATTCTAGATTGACGTGTGTTAGAAGCACAATTTAACAACCAATAGTGTGTAAAGTGAATTGTTTATTTGTTTTATATACAATGTTCCCACCTTATTTAAGCATATATAAAAAAATTAATATATAATGAAATTTTTTTATGTTAAATTAAGTCATATTATAGTAATGGTGGTCCTCTAATTAACATTGTGGATGAATATATTTGTTTATTGGGATTTTCTCTCCTTATATTCTATAATTTCATAAATATTGTGTAGTAAAGGATTCTTAAATATATATCTTATTACCTAAAATTGAATATATTTATTTAATCCGTATAAAATTATTTTTAACAACTCTAAAATTTTCATTCATGACTTAGATTCGATCTTCCCTTCTTCTCCTTTATAATTATATAATGTAAATAATTTTTATACTATTATCTTTAATTATATATGTTATCGTTAAAAATTGAATATGATTTTTGTTAGATTTAAAATCACTTATACAACTCTAAAATCTTCATTCGTTCATCGATCTAAACTAGACCTAAACATTGAACATAGACAATTCAAACACTTATCATAGTTAGGGCTTGTCAACAGCTTCACTTAGAGATAAACATGGCATGAAAATTTAGGAATATATAAAATTTAACAGTGTCGCCGCCAATAGCTTGAAAATAGAAAGGAAAAATGCTAAATGCATATGCAATAAATGTCTTAGACTATTCCCCTAGAATGTGCTTGCATTAACTTGCTAGAGAACAAATTTTGAATAATGGCTCCATTTGCTAGATATATAGCAGTCATAATTCAATTCAAATATAGTTATTAGGCTTCCACCAAACAATGTAGCAAATACTATATGGCAAGAAGGCATGATGAGATCTGTTGATTGCCTAAGAAGCTCAATTTGGCATTTTTCCCTTGGTGGGTCGCATACGTTGTGCCTATCTATCACGCAGGTTTGCAGTCAACGTGAACCTGCACAAAATTTTGGTTCCGCGCCGTCTATTCTTGCACCCATCTAACCTTGAACCTACAACCTCCCGCCTTACTTTACGTGCCCAACCATCTTGTTGTGCGCTCACGTATACAACTATATGGTGCATGTTCTTTTTTAAAATTTTAAACGTTAATTTGATGGAATAGGTAACAACACTTTACGTTGTTACCTATATAGGTAACAACGTATTACATTGTTTTACCTATGTAGGCAAGCAACGTAATGTGTTGTTACCTATTCTATCAAAACTAATGGTGATGCGATGGAAAATACTTTTGCATATTGTGCGAACTTGCATGGAGAGATAGGCCTATAATCCGACGACATATAGTATTTTCTTTATAAATAAAACAAGTCGTTTTAACATGATGGGATACACCATGTCATTATTTGCTTAGACTAGTCTATGGCGTATGGTGCATTGCAAGTTCTCTCGTGGATCCATTTGTCAGGGGGTTAAAGTAATTTTTAAATTTAAGCCTATCTATTTTTGTTAGGATTTGTGTTTTACACCTCATTACAATCAAATCGAGCTCAATCAAATCATAGATTATCAAAAATAAAATTGAATTACATTAATATATTCTATAATTTAAGATGTAAGGTTTTTGTATTTTATATTATTAGATAATGAATTTTGAGATGAAATTATATTTTATGACTAAAATTAGCACTAAAAGGTATTTGTGAATAGTCATAGCACCCAAATTTATACGTTTATTGACCTAACGTTGCATAAAACTCTTTATAACAAATAAGTATATACAAGGTTATGCCAATATGATTATAAATACGAGTGTCTATTGACCATTCACAACCATATTTGAGTACTTATTCTAATTTTAACTTTTTAGTTGTTTGAAACAAACCTCAAGGTCTATCAAAATTTAGATTATAAACATATTTAAAATATTATAATAAATATAAATAGATGATCACATGGACTCATTATTTGGCCCCCAAAATTCATAATCTCTTTGAAAAGGAAGAAACCTCAATACATCACGATCCTTATGTAAATAGGATTGACAAAACATCAAAGTGGCCCTCTTATTAACATAATGGTTGATTGGTCATGAACAAAATGTTTACTTTCTTGGCCTTCCTCTCTCCTCCTCTATGATTTTATAACAAGATTTTTTTATCAAAATAACTCTAAATACATACCTTATTACTCCAAGTCGATGTGCCTCTTCAATACATCTTGGAATTGTTGAACTAGAACTCTAAAAATTCTCATTTATTCATTCATTCCAATAGACATTATTGTCCCATGAAACATAATCCTTGTATCCCATATTTAGTGACAAAACAAAATCGGAAGGGTTATTACTATTAAAAATTGAAATATTATTTATTATATAAGGGAAAGTGAGACTTTAATATGTCTTTCAAGATATAAGTCACCACAACTCATATACATATATGGAAATTTGATATTTGAATTGAATTTTTTTAATACTTTTTACCAATTGAAATATCAACTTATCTAAGTCACTTTTAATCCATCATTAAAATTTTAAAAATAATTATGAATTATGAAGTTCATATCTTAAATTGAAAAAATCAATAAAAGAAACATGATCACATATATACATGAATTTCATAATAAAAAATTAATAAATTAAATCCTTAACAATATATATTTTCCACTCCTTGCCAAAATTAACAATTATTCTAAATTTATTAATTAATAATTATTATATTTGTTAGTTAATAAAATATGTACATAAATTATATGTCAAGTGACCTTTTATTTAGAAAGTCATTTATGAATAAAACAAATATAGTAAAAAAATAAAAAGAGAGTGACATTTTCCATGCGAAAGATGGCTCTATAAAATCTTTACTAAATTTAATCCGTTACATAGAGAGATAAAAGACTCCTCTAGAAATAATAATGTAGTAAGGTGCAAACAACATACCTTGATTATACACGTCTCTCGGTGAGGATAAGGTACTCTTCATGGAGATTGGGTCCTCTCACTTACTCAAGCTGCCAAATTTTGAATAAATGAAGTAAATAAATAAATGCCTTAAATAATATAATTAATTTTTATTAGAGATATGTTTGATCCAAAGAATTTTTTTCGATGTCTTTTGTATTGGAATTGTTTATATGATTATTAAAATTTTCATTCATACAAAAATTAAATCATATATTGGTTGGCAAGATTGGTTTGCAAATATATAAAGACCTAATTCACATGACCCTTAATTCGAAGTAATGTGTCATTCTCGGTTAAAATGTCACAAGTTGACTCAGTAACCTATTTGTTGGCAATCCTAAGTCTTTTACACACACGCACACGCACACGCACACGCACACGCACACGCACACGCATGTGCACGCACGCGCGCACACACACACACACACAACCTTTTTGTTGACAACTCCAAACCTTTATCAACTCTGTTTTGACTCTGTACCCTCTTTGTCAACAACTCCAAGCCTTTATCAATTGTTTGCATACCCCCACACACACACACACAAGCACGCGCGTGCGCATACACGCACACACACACACATTGAAATGTCACAAGTTGAATCTACAACCTCTTTGTTGACAACTCCAAACTTTTATCAACGTGTATGCGGCTGCGACACGCGTGTGCATGCACAAACACAACATGTTTCGACAAATTTATTTTGACTTTTGTTGAATTTATAACACATCGAAACTTATTTCTTTTATGATCCTTATGTCAAGAGGTGATGTTATAATGGGAGTAAATCTCTTACTAAAATAATGGTTGGTTTTTAGATAAGTTTTCTTACTATATTTGTCTCTTTCAAGTCCTCTTTGATTTCATAATCCTAAAAAAATAAATTGTTTCTAAGAATCAAGAAAATCCTCATTTATTGAAAATTTGTTTAAAAAAAAGGTTTGAAAGAAAATTTTCAAATAAAAAAGAAGAGGAAAAACAAACCTTAATATTAAATATTTTCCTATAATTATTTTTTGGATATGCATTTTAACCAATAATACTAAACACTTAAATCAATTATTATTGCTCTTATATGAATAAGATGACAATTTATTATTAACAAGTGTTGTGCAAATGATTAGTTAACACTAATAAATTGCTTGTGCATATGTTTTTCAACTAATGTTGTCATGAATAATTACGATCAATATTACTTTACATTTCATATGGACTTGTCGCATGAAAAACTTTCATTCGAGAAAAGAATAAATAAAATTTAACTAACTTGAAAATAAGCTCCACCATGGAAGTTCTCTTATATATAATTATTAGCAAAGTTATTTTTCTTTGATATAGACATTTGTGTTTAGAATTTTAAAGTTGTTGAAACATAAAATTGGCTATCTTGACTAAATATTTGTATGATGTGATATATAAAAAGTAAATGTGACTATTATGACATCATCCTTTCTGATCTACATGAAAGAGAAATAAGGCCTAAATTTTTCACCCAATCAATACTTAGATAACTATATGTTAAAACATTTTTCTATAACAAATATACAAGTTGTAACTTTTGGACATAGGAAATGAGCCATGAAAAATAATATTAACTACTAATTGTTTATATAATTGATTATTGATCATTAGTTATACAAGCTCGAAAACTATAGTACATAGCCTTTCGACATGCACTAATAATAGTAACTACTCAATTTTCATAGAGAAATATAACATACCACAATTATATATAAAAATTCACCAAAAAAACATGTATATGATGTGGCCATGGTTTATGAATCTTGAAGTAGGATTGGTATTCATCCAATTTCTTTATACTAGATCATATGTGTTTTTAATTTTTATATGTAGGTGAAAAAATGGATTAAAAGAAAAATTAAAATTCCTAAAGTAAATACAAAATTAGATTTTTGGTGTTGTTAAGGTATGTGGTGATTGTTATCCAATTTTTCCCCTCGGACGAAATTGGACAAACATGACCTTGCACATAGAGAAAATGGAGTTGATTTAGTCATGGGAGATTGTATTTGAGATTAGTCGAATATGGTTGAAGAAGGTCGAGCATTCATGGGGAATTTTGAGAAAATGAAGAAACCCGAAGTCCAAATTTTGGACTTGAAAGGTAGGGCCTTTGGAGGAAGGAGAAGCATGTAAAAATAAAGGAAAAGGCCCAAAACCCGAAATCTCAAAGTCTAAAAAGGCTTGGGATTTTTGGGGTCAACGACGCCATGGATCAGAGTCCGAACTCCAAAGTACGAATTTCGGACTTTAGAGGTTTGGAGGTGCGGAATTCGGAGGTTCGGGGTCTTCACCGAGAAAAATGCAAAAATGCGAGCTAATGCCCAAAATCCCAAAATTTCGAAGTTCGAAAGGCTTCGGCATTTTCGGGTCAAACTTGACTTCGGGTCAATCGCAAATGGGAATTTTCAGACTTTCGGAGGTTTGAATTTCGAGCTTTCGAGAGGTCCCGTTTGGAGGTTCATTTCGGGGTTGAAGTGGCGAAAAGTTCAAAAAGGCACAAGGTTTGAAACCCGAAGTCTGAAATCGGGGTTTTGGAGGTTCATGTTTCAAGTTTCGAACTCTCAAGCTGATTTTGTGGATGACTAGTAACTGATCTTCAAAATGGAAAGGTCTAAAGTTCCAAATTCTGAAGGTTTGAAATTTCAAAGTTTTGGGGTTGAGAGGCATTCCAAAGTCCGAAAAAATAGAGCCAACCACCCGCAGTTAATATAGTATGGCACCCCAATCTTCAGATGGCCATAACTTTTGACTGGGAGCTCAGATTTGCACAAGAAAGAACTTTTGGAAAGCTCTTAGCGTGGTTATCTTAATTTAAGTGGGACTAAGTTATTCAAAATGAAGAAATACAAATGCCATTTCGAGGGGGTGTTTCAAGTTTCCCACCTACCACAATGATGAAGAGCTTCCTTTCTTGCCAAACAAGGAAAAGTACATGGAGGCATGGGTTTTACAGTGGCACCCATCATTGTTGCAAGTGGAGTTTAATTCATTTTAGGGTGGTTGAAGCAAGATTTTGAGTTTCTTCCCTTTCTCCCTTCTCTCATTCTTCCTATATATTGTAAGGAGGGGCATTGTTCTAATGTTGGATAATTTTGCTTTGCACCCTCCCTTCTTCTCTTGTCTACAAGTGAATTTGTGGAGTTCAAACCTCTCATTCAAGTTGTAATGTAAGTTTGTGCCTCTTGGGACATTGTAATGCACTTGTATCAAATTTTTGGAGCAATAATAGAAGTATGTGGATGAATTTCAACCCTCTCTTATGTTCATTTCTTTCATCTGATCTCTCATTGCAATCTTGGTTATCTGTGCATGGTTATTGTGTTGCATATTTGATGGTTTGTGTTTAATGGTGAATGAATTGGTGATAAGAAATTGATCTATGTTGATGTTCATCCTCTTCAATCTTGTTTCACATTCATTTCCATGCAAGGAAAGTTATTCAACATTCCTTTGGTGCATCACCTCTCATTAGTTTAGGTTTAATTTCTTGTAATCTTCTTAACCTTGTCTCCTTGGAAAGTTAGAATATATTTTAGGATAGATCCTCTACAATTTGGATGTGTGCATCAAAATAGAGGAATAGGAACCGGCCTTCATCCGAAGAGCTTTCCTGATTGTAAAGTCCCACACTTTGGGAAAAGCTCCATGTTATGCAATCACACTGACAAGTTTCAACCCATTGAGTTGTAAACATTTATGGGTGCTGTGATTATGCATCAATAGTGATATTTATAAACCTTTTGGATCGATGTAATGTCTTCTCACAGGTGTAATTTTAATATTTATTTTTTGTTTTACTAGTTGTAGTGCCCACTCCTCTTTGACATTGATCTTACTATGATTTTTTCTTACTTTGGATTGGAGGCATAGACTTTGTTATCATATTTGATCAGTAGACATTGATAGATGGACATTACTATATTTGATTAGTATTTTGTTAGACATTATAAATATTTTGATTATGGATATGTGGTGACTCATAGTGTGAATTATATGCATGGATTGACATTTCAGTATTGATGATGATCTAGAGTTACTACCTTCTATATGTATTGACATATTGGATTTTGATACATAGATTTTGTTAGATGATCTAGCTAGTCTTGTGATCTTATTGTTGATTGATGAAATGATAGAATTGAAATATTTTAAAATTGTGAACAATTGGTGAAATTACTTGATTTTAGTGATGATTTAGTTATGATATTTGATGATGTGAATTGATATATATATGTACGTTTTATTGTTTTGATGTCATTAATATGACCATGAGGCCAGAGAGGTATTGTTTTGATTTTTTCAGAAATTGTAACATGAAAAACAAAAGGGGATAGGAGACCAATAGTGAAAGAATTTTGGGTATTGGCAACATGTCACCTTGGAAACTTGTGTTTTTTATGTTGTTTGTTATTGATAAATTGTTAGGAGGTCCCCATTGGGGGGTGGCCTCAAATGTGACCATGGGTAGATGTGTTATTTCCCTTTTCATTTTAATTATTTTGTGAGTATGTGATTTATTATTGTAATGTGTTTTACTTTATTATTGTTAATTAATGTGCTCTTATTTAAGTTGATTAATCTTGTTAATTAATGTAATTTAGGATGTGACCAAGGGGTATTTAAATTTGGTAAATTTCCCTTGATTTTATCATGGATTTGAAAAGGATTTTATTGGTTTTAATTTTGTGTACTCAACCTTGCATGTAAAACTCGGATTGTGGCTTAATGACTATTTTTGGAGGCTTGTGCGACAAGTTAAGCTTATCCCAAACCTCTTAAATTCATCTACCAAATATACTTATGGGGTAAGGGGTCAAAATTAAGCCCCATTATGTTATTTGGAGGCTAAAAATATTAAATTATCACACCTTCTTACATGAGCTTTTAATTTTGTCCTTTGGAGTATGGCTTTTGGTTTGTGTGTGTAAGGAGAACTTGTCACATTCTCACCCACCAATTTATGAGCTTTGGATTTGGTGTTTGACCATGTGATGTGGAGTTGAGGAGAAGTGATGTGGCATCCTACATGGAGCCACCTCACCCTCCTCTTCTCTTTTTCTATTTATTCAAGTTTATTTGATGGTTTTGGGGTTACATGTTTTATTTTCACTCTTGCATTTTTGGAGGAGCTTGCTTTTGGAGCCTTTGTTTGAAGCTTGGAAGATTTGTTTGTGCTTGTTTTGGACTTGGAAAATCTTGGAGCTTGTGCTTGTGGATTGGATACTCTTGCAATGGCAAGGTAGGGACTTCACCCATGCATTTTTATTTTTATTTGTTGTGCAAATGGTTGTAAATGAATGATTGTTGTGTGTTTTGGTTTTGGGATAGAATGACCTTAAGGTTGTGTAGGAGAAAGAAAATGGAGATATATTGGGGAGGGATAATATTTTATATTATGAATTTTGAGGGAGTTTGGGTTGGGTGCCCCACCTTGTGATAATAAGAAGGATTTCTTATTTATCTTGTTATATTTATTAAGGGAGGGATAAGAGTTTGTGAGAGACATAAGAGAAATTGAGGGAGGTATAAGAGCTTCGTTGTGGTTGTGTGAATGAAGTTTTGGAGGCTTTTAAGGTGGGAACTTAACCCATTGGGAGGAATAAATGAATCCCCATGTTTCTTCTCTCCCTCGGCTTGGATTGGAAGCCTTCATGTTTGGGGAAATTACATGTTGTTGTTATATTTTGTATTTTACTTATGTGTTGAAATTTTGTATGAATGATTGTTGTTGAAGACATGTAATAGTTATCTTGGTTGCTTGATACCTCTTATTGATTCATTGTTGCGGCTCGAGGGCCAATGAGGAGTACATTCTCCTCCTCCTCATTAGATTATAGGTTGGGTGGAGAGCATTATTTACTCCCCTTATTTTTTTGTTGTGTTTGGATTTTGGAGAAATGGAGGAGCTCAAGTTGTCATCTTGGAAGAGTTGTTTTGTGGAAGATCAAGAGAAAAAGAAATAGTTATTTTTGTAAAAAAATTCCATGTTGTCTCCACCTAAGTGGAGGGCTTGTAACTTGCATTTTAAGAGTTCCAACTTCTTGTAAATGTATTATGTAAGTTTGATTTGTATTGATTATCAAAATTGTATATTTTGGAAAGGAGGCAAGAGAAGTTGCATTTGTTGTTATGATAATTCTTTCATCTTGTAAATCACACAAAGAGGGCATTGATTTGTTAATGGAAAACTACCCTTATTTGGGAATGGAAAGGTTTAGTTTATATTTAAATTTTCATTCAAAGATGTTTTATGGGTTTCATTTGAAAAGAATGGTATTGCATTTTGGAAAGTATATATACTTTTTTTTTATTGTGACTTGACTTAAGAGAGAAATAAAATAAAGTTTAATTTATAAATGTTTTACCTTCATTCCATTCAAAGGAATATGCTAGTATGAATGATTGGGTTAATATTTTATGTAATTTTTGCAAAGGAATTTGTACAACTACTTCACTTAGTTGAATAGCTATAAGTTTATAACAAACCATATTTACCCTCGTATTGCATTCCATAATAATAACTTGAATCGATTTTTTAAATAAATATATACAAAATATACACTTATAATTATATATAACTATATAAATTTATTAAATAAATGTGTGTGTGTGTGTATATATATATATATGTATGTATGTATGTATGTATGTATGTATGTATGTATGTATGTATGTATTGTAATAAATAATATAAAATATATATTTATTTAGTCGTATGGCTTATTATCAAAGTTGTTTATAAAAACGAAAAATATAAACAAAATTTGAAAGTGGCCGAATGACATTAGCCTACATGTATTTTATTAAAACAAAAAAATAAAGGTTGGCGGGGAGGGCATCGACCCCATACCCAACCCATATAATATAATATGGGTGAGGGTGGGGTCGGCGCCCTCCCAATAGTTATAAACCTGCACACTCTATTGGCAACCACTCCAATATATACGCACTATGTTTTATAATATAAAACACAATGTGTGTGTGTGTGTGTGTGTGTGTGTGTGTGTGTGTGTGTGTGTGTGTGTGTGTGTGTGTGTGTGTGTGTGTGTGTGTATATACATACATACATATATGTATGTATGTATATTTATATACTCAAAAATATCACTTGTGTATATATCTCTATTTTAAAACCAAAAATCAAATTGGGGCAAAAATGCCCATACTCAAATAGGGTAAACTCAAAAAAAAACACAAATAACAAATAATAACCTTGGCAAACCCTAGGAGAGGGATGCAAATAAAAATAAGCAACCAAAATGTGTCTATATCCATCCAAGAACAATGAGCAACCTTCCATGGCCTCCATGGCCTCCATGCTCCCAAAACCTACAAAACAAAATGGAGAAAATGAATGAGTTTAGGGTAAAAGAAAGAATAAGAAGACCTCATAAGGATTTTTAGGGCATTTCTAATCCAAGGGCCCAAAATGACTTAATCTAATGGATGAGATTTCACCCTACAACTTTAAGTGATGTGATTTTTGTGGGAATGAAAAATTAATTAAAAGGTATGGGTAATGGGTTGAATGGGGCCACTTAATGGTTAGGGTAAGTTGTGACCTTAGCCTTAGGTTATTAAGTAAATAAATGACATTGGAATTATAAGGATAAATTAATTAATTGTGAAAGGGGTAACTTAGATAATGTTTTACAAGGGTTAATTATTGGAATTTAAAATGTATAGTTAGATGACCTCATGTGGGGCTTTGTTATTAAGTTGTTATGTGAAGTAAGAACTAAGCCTACTTAGGAAGTATTGACCCAGATGACACTTTAAACGAATTGAAATAACAGAAACCCTAAAAGGGATTTAAACCCGAAATGATTGGAATGAAGTAATAATAATTAATTTTTAATTTAATTATGACAACCTTACGAATATGTGGAATTTATTAATCGTGAAATATTTAAACCTAGTTGGTGGTTATCTTATTGCAACCTTTTTAAATAAATAAATTATTATTCCGTAATTTTCCTAATTAATTATTGGGTTTTATCTTGGGTTTTGTGTGTGGAAAATGTGGGCGTTACACTTGGTATTAGAGTTGTGGGTTCAATGCTTGGACCCTTGGGCACACTTGGAAACAAAAACAGTTAACCTAGTACAACCTATAACTAGATCACACAACATTGCATGATATTTTAAAAACGTAGAAAACCTAGAAAACTAAAACAAAACCTAGATGATGATAAACTAACTCCCATCTTGGTTGTGTAGGAGGCGCGAACCAGATGAGGGGATATTTCACATGGAGTTAGATATACCACCTAAAGAGTAGTAGCGATTACCGCTATATTTCCACATATCCTACAGACATTATATGATGTTAATATAGCTATACGATGTGGAGCAGTAGGGGGACGAGCTAGCCAACATGACAGAGAGTCATTAGTAGAGGCTCGTATCCCTTCACGACATAGTGAGGAGTATAGGGTAGATAACTCCCATACAGAGTCAACTAGACCAAGACTCACCTCAGAGGGGACAAGGAAATAGGGCTACAAGACACAAAGATAGATCTAGGAGCCCTAGGCCTGAGGGATGATCATGTAGAGAGACCTAAGGGTCAACATACATTAGCTGCAGATCATATTAGGGAGATCCTAAAGCTACGTCTATCTCATTATGTTGGTGATATAGGAGGATTTCAGGTAGAGGCTTGGTTAGTGAGCTTGAGTGGATGCTTCAAGTTATGCCCATGTACTAGCAACACGAAGGCTCGTGTTACGATTCATCTTCTGAGAGATGGTGTAGGTGTTTAATGGAGGACTGAGGAGTAAACACTCCATGTACACTCACACACTATTATTTTGGGAGCTCTTCGAGGAACAGGTTCAAGAGTAGATATATTTCTAGGAGGTTTATTCAACAGAGGATCGATGAGTTTCATGACTTGTGACAGCATCCATGACAGTAGCTAAGTATGAGAGTCAGTTTCTGGACTTTCTTCAATATGTCAACTATATGTAGGATGAGTAGGTTAGGATTCACAGGTTCATCGGGGCCCAAACTTGGATTTGGGAGGTGCAGTGCGCATTCATTGTTCACAAGACCTTAGTTGAGGTAGTTGAGAAGGCTTACATTACAAAGGAAATTGGGGGAAGACACAACAAGATAGAGATAGAGTGAGGATCCGTATTTAGTAGATGCGGGATAGGAGGTCAAGGGGGTCAACTACTCTTTTGTTACGGACATGGTTCAACACAATCTTCTTTCAAGCCACCATAGTAGCCACCTCGGTAGCATCAAAAACAAACTCATCCACTGTTTAGACCTCCACAGAGATTTGATACTCGAGAGGAAAGAGTATGGGTCCTCCTTACAGAGGACCCGTTATGACACATGGAGCACCTAGGGCTCGGTCAGCCTGAGCTCACCCTAAATGACCACAATAGTCCACAACAAGATCATCGGATCTACTCCACATACCACTAGAGCATCGGGGGATCCACTTATTTTGGAGAGAGTTTGGTAGTTGTTATGGATGCGGTGTACATGGACACCATTAGAGAGAGTGTCCACATAACCCTAATAATAAGGGTAAGGCACCTATTTCAGAGCCTACAGTTGGTGATATGGGATGTAGCCATTGAATTGATGAAATGGTTGAGAAACGCCACACGAGCATTAAAGTACAATGATAGAGACTATAGGTAGCATTGGTGGTATCCCTACCTATATATTTTTGATTCTAGCTCTTGATTCATTTATTGTGCCATCATTAATAGGGTGATACAGCCGGTGGCATTAGGCAGGGCCTTAGTTGGAATGTTGAGATGGCTTCTGGAGCCAAAATCTCAGTGGACACCTTAGTTAAGGAGTGCGTAGTGGACCTAGGACCCTTCACCATGACCTTGGATATTCGTATCCTTCCCTTGGGTTCATATGGAGTTATCTTGGGCATGGATTTGTTATCTCGCACATAGATCTAGATTGGATTGTTACAACAAGGTTATATCTTGTGCAAATGATTTGGGGTTGAGTCGGTGATAGTTAGAGTTAGGAGACCCATCTCTATTTGCACCATATCCGCTATGCAACTGAGTGGTGTGCACGATAAGGATTTCATTTGTATGCCATCACTGTTAGTGACCGATCAGAGGATGAGACTCATGGACCGTCACTTGATGATCACCATATTTTGAGGGAGTTTTCTAATGTTTTTCCTAGTGAGTTTCCAGGTTTACCTCCCCCATGTGAGATATACTTTCATATTGATTTGGTTCCTAGAGTGGAGCCTATCTCACATGCTCCATATAGGATGACCACCCCGAGCTATGTGAGATCAAGTTACAGCTAGAGGGCCTTCTTAAGAAAGGCCTAATCCATCCTAGTGTATCTCCTTGGGGTGCACCAATGATTTTTGTGAAGAAGAAGGATGGATCCTTGCGTTTGTGTGTTGACTATAGACAAATGAACGAGTAACGATCAAGAATCGTTACCCCCTTCCACGTATAAATTATTTATTTGATCAGATGAAAGGGGTGAAAGTATTTTCCAAGATAGACCTTAAGTCCGGTTATCATCAGCTGAGGATTACGGAGGTGGATATCCATAAGATAGCCTTTCACACTCGATATGGCCACTACGAGTTCACAATTGTGTCATTTGGTCTGACGAATTGCCCCATGGTATTCATGAGTTTGATGAATGGGGTATTCAAGAATTTTTAGACCATTTTTTTCTCATGTCCCTAGATGATATTTTTTTACTCATGTATGAATGAGGAGTACGATGAGCACCTTCGTCATGTTCTCAAAGTGTTTTAGGGAGTAGAAAATTTACGGGAACCTAGATAAGTGTGCATTTTCCGTTTGACGTTCAATATTTAGGTCACATTATTTCTAGAGAAGGTATCACAGTCAATCCTTCCCAGATTAGAGCTGTCATGAATTTTCCAGTGCCAATAAATGTGACCGAGGTGCACAACTTCATGGGATTGGAAGGATATTATAGGAGGTTTGTTCAATATTTCTCTCGTATTGCGCACTTCATCACTTCCATTCAGCAGAAAGGGAAGAATTTTGTTTGGTTAAATAGATGTGAGTAGGACTTCAGGACACTTAAGGAATGCCTTACGAAAGCACCTATTCTAGCAGTGTCGATCCTCAAAGGGATTTCTTCATATGTAAAGATGCTTCTTTGGTAGGGTTAGGAGGTGTTTTGATGTAGGATGGTGAGCAAAGTAGCTTTTGAGTCTTGCAAACTCAAGGATTTTGAGCTCAATTATCGACTCATGACCTTGAGCTTGCAACAATTGTGCATGCCTTGGTTCGATGGAGGTAGGAGGTTCATCCTTAGGAAAAATCACTTGAGCCTTCGACACCTCTTCACACAACCTAATCTCAACGCTCGTCAATAGTGTTGGATGGATCTCCTTTGAGAGTATGATATGGAGATAGAGCATGTGAAAGGGAAGGAGAATGTGGTTGCAGATGCTTTGAGTTGTTGGAGGCATCTGGTTATGGAGATAGTAGTTGGTACAAACTTGAGGACCAGGATCTTATAGTAGCTTCCACATGACAACTTCTACCTTTCAGTTAGAGCAAAGATCGAGTCTCAGAGACCCCTTGAGGGGAAGTTTGATGGATTTACATTAGGTTAGATTGAATTATTTGAAATAGGGGTTGGATTTACGTACCCAAAGATGGAGGATTGCGACAGGATATCCTTGTAGAGGCACATTGTGCACCCTATTCATCCCATCCAGGGGTGAAGAAGATGTATGCCACATTGAGACAATTATATCATTGGAGAGGGTTGCAGAGAGATGTAGCTCAATTTCTGTCTCATTTTTTAGAGTGTAGGAAGGTGAAGGTCAAGCATCAACATCTAGCTGGCCTTTTATATCCTCGTGCCATTCCGGAGTGGAAATAGGACACCATTTCCATGGAATTCATTATAGGGCTACCTATGTTAAGACATCACCATGATGCCATTATGGTCACACTTGATAAATTGACAAAAGTGGCTCATTTTTCTTTGGTGAAGACCACTTGTACAACTAGCGCAATGACATGAGTATACTTGGATGAGATTTTCAGACTGCACGATATTCCACAGAAGATTATTTATGACCGAAATCCCTTGTACACCTTTCATTTTTGGACTACCATGGAGCATTCTCTAGGACGAATATCAACTTCAAGATCAACCTATCACCCTAAGATAGATGAAAAAACTGAGTGGGTGAATAAGATTTTAGAGGACATGCTTTGGATGTACATCATGGATCATCAATCGAGATGGGAGGAGTATTGTACTTGGTTGAGTTTGCTTACAACAACATCTTTCAAAGTTCTATTGGTATGACACCATTTCAAGTATTGTATGGCACCGTTGATTTGGGATATGTTAGAGGACATGGTATCTCTTAGGCCAACTTTATTGTAGGATATGGAGCAACAGATTGTCTTGATTAGACAGAGGTTGCAAGAGGTGCAAGATAGACAAGAATTATGCAAATCAAAGGAGATTTGACCACAATTATGATGTTGGTGTGAAGGTGTTTCTTTATGTCATGCCTCATAAGAGCCCTATCATTATGGAAAAGGCTCTAAGCTTGCTCCTAGATTTTTGGTCGCCTTTAAGATCTTGGAGTGGATCGGTCCCTTAGCTTACCATCTAGCCTTGCCACCCATCTTGTCTTGTGTCCACGATGTGTTTCATTTTTCTGTTCTTAGGAGATACATTCCAGATCCTTCTCATGTATTGGATTGGACCACATTATAGGTGCAGGAGCATGGGTAGGTGATGGTGGATCCCATGCAAATTTTAGAGTGCAAGACCCTGGGCCTTCGAGGCTGAGAGATTGATCAAGTGTGAGTCCAGTGGAATCGATACAATGAGACATCAACTACATGGGAGGACGCCACACCTTTGAGAGCACAATTCCCACACTTGTTCCATTGACTTCCAGGAGGAAGTCAAGTCTAAGGGGAGGGGGATGTAGTGCCCACTCCTCTTCGACATTGATCCTACTATGATTTTTACTTACTTTGGATTCGAGGCATAGAATTTGTTATCATATATGATCGTAGAAATTAATAGATGGACATTACTATATTTGATTAATCTTTTTTAGACATTATAGATATTTTGATTATGGATATGTGGTGACTCGTAGTGTGAATTATATGCATGGCTTGACATTTCAGTATTGATGGTGATCTACAGTTACTACCTTTTATATGTAATGACACATTAGATTTTTATACATAGATTTTGTTAGATGATCTAGCTAGTCTTGTGATCTTATTGTTGATTGATGAAATGATAGAATTGAAACATTTTGAAATTGTGAACAATTGGTGAAATTACTTGATTTTAGTGATGATTTAGTTATGATATTTGATGATATGAATTGATATGTATATGTGTTTTTTATTATTTTGATGTCATTAATATGGCCACAAGGCCAGAGAGGTATTGTTTTGATTTTTACAGAAAATATAACACAACAAACGCAATAGGAGACCAACAAAGTGAAGGAATTTGGGGTATTGGCAACATGTCACCTTGGTAACTTATGTTTTTGTATGTTGTTTGTTATTGATAAATTGTTAGGAGGTCCCCATTGGGGGTGGCCTCAAATGTGACCATGGGTAGATGTGTTGTTTCCTTTTTCATTTTAATTATTTTGTGAGTATGTGATTTATTATTGTAATGTGATCTACTTTATTATTATTAGTTAATGTACTCTTATTTAAGTTGATTAATCTTGTTAATTAAAGTAATTTGGGATGTGACCAAGGGGTATTTAATTTTGGTAGATTTTCCTTGATTTTATTATGGATTTGAAAAGGATTTTATTGGTTTTAGTGTTGTGTACTCAACCTTGCATGTCAAACTCGGATTTTGGCTTAAAGGCTATTTTTGGAGGCTTGTGGGACAAGTTAAGCTTGTCCCACACCTCTTAAATTCATCTACCAACTATACATATGGGGTAAGGGGTCAAAATTAGGCCCCATTATGTGATTTGGAGGCTAAAAAGGTGAAATTATTGCACCTTCTTACATGAGCTTTTAATTTTGTCCTTTGGAGTATGGATTTTGGTTTGTGTGTGTAAGGAGAACTTGTCACATTCTCACCCACCAATTTATGAGATTTAGATTTGGTGTTTGACCATGTGATGTGGAGTTGAGGAGAAGTGATGTGGCATCCTACATGGATCCACCTCACCCTCCTCTTCTCTTTTTCTATTTATTCAAGTTTATTTGATGGTTTTGGGGTTACATGTTTTTTTTTCACTCTTGCATTTTTAGAGGAGCTTGCTTTTAGAGCCTTTGTTTGAAGCTTGGAAGATTTTTTTGTGCTTGCTTTGGACTTGGAAAATATTGGAGCTTGTGCTTGTATATTGGATACTCTTGCAATGGCAAGGTAGGGATTTCACCCACGCAACTTTATTTCTTATATGTGGTGCAAATGGTCGTAAACGAATGATTGTTGTGTGTTTTGGTTTTGGTGATAGAATGTCCTTAAGGTTGTGTAGGAGAAAGAAAATGGGGATATACTTGGGGAGGGATAAGAGTTTATATTATGCATTTGGAGGGAGTTTGGGTTGGGTGCCCCACCTTGTGATAATAATAAATATTTCTTATTTATCTTGTTATATTTATTGAGGGAGGGATAAGAGTTTGTGGGAGACATAAGAGAAATTGAGGGAGGGATAAGAGTTTGGTTGTGGTTGTGTGAATGAAGTTTTGGAGGATTTTAAGGTGGGAACTTAACCCATTGGGAGGCATAAGTGAATCCCCATATTTCTTCTCTCCTTGGCTTGGCTTGGAGGACTTTGTGTTTGGGGAAATTGCATGTTGTTGTTATATTTTGTATTGTGCTTATTGTGTTGAAATTTTGTATGAATGATTGTTGTTGAAGCCATGTAAAAGTTTCCTTGGTTGCTTGATACCTCCTATTGCTTCATTTTTGGGGCTCGGGGCCAATGTAATAAAATATGGGTGGGAGGTGGGGTTGACGCCTCCCCCGAATAGTTATAAACCCCGCACACTCTATTGGCCACAATCGCTCCAATATATACGCACCGTGTTTTATATTTTATATGCGACTAAACTTTTATTAGCACAATCTATGTGTGTGTGTGTGTGTACATTTGTGTGTATAATACACACACAAACATAAATATATAGTGTATACACACACACACACACACTAAAAAAATCACTTGTGTGTATATATCTCTATTTTAAAACCAAAAATCAAAGGAGAAAAATGCACATACCCAAATACGGTAAAATAAAAACATATACACATATAACAAATAATAACCTTGGAAAACCCTAGGAGAGGGATGTAAATGAAAATAAGCAACCAAATTGTGTGTTTATCCATCTAAGAATAATGAGCAACCTTTCATGGCCTTCGTGGCTTCCATGCACCTAAAACCTGCAAAACAAAATGGAGCAAATGAATGAGTTTAGGGTAAAAGAAAGAATAAGAAGACCTTATAATTATTTTTAGGGCATTTCTAATCCAAGGGCCCAAAATGACTTAATCTAATGGATGAGATTTCACCCTACAACTTTAAGTGATGTGATTTTTGTGGGAATGGAAAATTAATTAAAAGGTATGGGTAATGGGTTGAATGGGGCCACTTAATGGTTAGGGTAAGTTGTGACCTTAGCCTTAGGTTATTAAGTAAATAAATGACATTAGAATTATAAGGATAAATTAAATAATTGTGAAAGGGTAACTTAGATAATGTTTTACAAGGGTTAATTATTGGAATTTAAAATGTATAGTTAGATGACCTCATGTGGGGATTTGTTATTAAGTTGTTATGTGAAGTAAGAACTAAGCCAACTTAGGAAGTATTGACCCAGATGACACTTTAAACAAGGTGAAATAACGGAAACCCTAGAAGGGGATTTAAACCCGAAATGGTTGGAAACAAAGTAATAATAATTAATTGTTAATTTAATTACGAAAACCTTACGAATATGTGGAATTTATTAATCATGAAATATTTAAACCTAGTTGGTGGTTATCTTGTTGCAACCATTTAAAAAAACATTATTATTCCGTAATTTTCCTAACTAATTATTGGGTTTTATCTTGGGTTTTGTGTGTGGAAAATGTGGGTGTTACACTAGTGTTATATGTATATTGATGATGAATGTCCTACAATGACATTTGGGGTGGTGATGGTAGGTTATAGTATTTGTGAGTTGTTAAAATTTGATAGTTAATTTTAAATTCGGTATCCATTTAACTATAAGAAAAAACATTGAACCTTAAATTTTATGTCCATTTTAGTGTCGATTAAATTTTAATTTTAAATTTTTCATCCATTTGATTGTTATGATTTTTCCTATTTTTTAGAGAATTTAACTAAAAAGTCATAATATCTTGGCCATATGATGGAGTTTGTTTCTTTTTTTTATAAGAAATTTTGTTCAATATCATCACATAGGTGCAAATAGATTAAGGCTAGTTGTCAACATTTTGTGGAAATTTTATTGAAAGTTAAAAGGAAAGAAAAGGTTATTTTATGTTCCATGATGTCATGCACCTTGTTTTAGATCTCTAAGGTAGATTGTAACACACGAGGTCATTAGAAAATTTAATACGTTAGTATGAACATTAGTTATTTTTGAGTGGAATTATAGTATCTAGATGATAATATATAATAATGTAATAGTTAGTTTATATTTGTGAGTTGTGATAAAAACTCACATAGATAGATTTGTGGAGAGAGAATAATGGAGATTGAGTGAGAGATATGTGGAGAATATTATGAGATAGTGGATTGATATTGACTCCTTTATAGGAGCATATCACACTATTTATATGTATTACTCTTGAAATGTAATCATCTCGTATGAATAAATATTTTAATATTATTATCTCTGTGTTTATCTTTATTGTATGTAAATCTCATACCACTTCTAATAGTGGTCTTAGAGCATGGCAGATCTGTATAGAAGCAATGAGTTATCATGTGAGAAAATAAATCTGTAAATTCTTGTTTAGATTTGTGATTTTGCATTAGAGAGGAAATTATAGATGACGATCCAACTAACCGATCGTGGCTTTGCTTTGGACGCCTTTGCTAATAACTACGTAGTATTTATAGTTTTCAGCCAAATAACATTTTGTTGTACATTTCTATTTTTTGCAACTTGGTCTTTCTAGTAGATCACGTGCTCTTGATATGCTCCACGCCTATTTTGGTATGTAATGGACTGAGTGAAGGTGAAAATCTCCATGTGCAATCTAAATTAACAAGTGGAAATTAAAATATACTTTGTGCAATACGTCCACTTTCCATGCATGTGTATTAGTTATTTAAAATAGAAAAATTGAGCCTTGTTGAAAATTTTGAAGGGAAATAATTTCACACTTGCAGATCCAAACTCAGTTGACGTTGATTGAAAAATACCTATGGGAAATTATCGATGGAACACTAGTAGCACCAATGACTCTGATGAACTCAAAGAAATGAAGGTAAGAGATAGAAGAGATCTTGTTATTATTGGTTTAGGATTGTCTAAACCATATTTGCATCATGTAGACTTCAAGAAAACTTCTAAATATATTTGGGATACACTAAACAAACTATTTGGTTCACAAACTGAAAGTGCACAAATAACAATGAAGCAACGCCTATATGGTTTAAAAATGGAAGAAGGTGGAAACATGGTAGCTCACATCAGTAAGTTCATATCATTGATAAATCAATTAGTTGGGATTAATGAGGATGTGAAAGATGATGATTCTAAGGCCATTCTTCTTAATAGTATGCCTCGATCTATGTCAAATATTGTGTTTACGTTGAGAAAATGAATCCAAGTCTTGAAAGTGTGATTGCTACATTGCTCGATGAAGGGAGTCAAGTTGTTGAACCAGAGGAAGAGGTATTGGTTGCAAATAATAAGCCAAGCACATATTTCAAATATAAGCCAAATTTCAAAAACCAGAAATGATATACTTGCCATTATTGTAAGCAACGTGGACATGGTATTCTAAACTACAAACAAAGAGCACATGACCTTATTGATGGAAAGTTGAAAGATAAAGCCTATGTTACTGCTGAAGACAATGAGGAAAGTGATTGGGGAGAAGAAATTATTCATTCAGATGATGAGGCCTCTGATCAAAGAAATGAAGAATACCTTTACTAATTTGCAAGTGGTGGAGGTCGGAGGCAATAGAGGTAGGAGGTTGATCAAAAACCTCTCATCACTCACTAATAACGAGGCTTCTTATGATTTAGTGACAAATTTTCTATTTTCTTGTATGGTGTGAAAATAAAACTTGGAATGTGACTATATATTCCTATATTTTCCCTTGATGATGTGGAGATTCAAGGAACAATTATGTAACAGTCAAGAGTCTTGACAAAAGTTGTTGTTTCAGTTGATAATAGTTCCCATTCTAGTTTGGCTCCCAAGAGGTGGGGATGATGCCGACTATCAATTGGTTGATGTATCCACATGAAATAGTTATTGGATATGTTCCTGATCACCAGTGTATGAGTGTCAAGCATAGTGGTGATATGTTACAGCTTCATAGTGACTTGATTTACTCCCCATGTTCACACTAAGGGGGTGAATGTTAGGAAATTAATATGTTAGTATGAACATTAGTTATTTGTGAGTGGAATTATATTATCTAGATGATAATATAATAATGTAATAGTTATTTTATATTTTTGAGTTGTGATAACAACTCACATAGATAGATTTGTGGAGAGAGAATAATGGAAATTGAGTGAGAGATATGTGGAGAATATTGTGAGATAGTGGATTAAATTCAAAAGTTTGAAACAAATTGGATAGGAATCTAGAAAGTTGTTTGATGTATCATGTTACTCAAAGGAGTTTTTTCCTTATGATAGGGCACTCGCATTATGTAACTCACTAGTAGAAATAAGAGGAGTTAGCTATATTCTCGCCGACCAAGGGATCAAGACACATCCATAGATCATGTTACAGTTGATTTCCAAGACACGAATGAAAGTGTTGCTCCAGATTGTTCGAATTCACATAGATTTCATTTCTTCTATAAATTATTGAGAATATTTCCAATAATTTGGTGTAATAAGTCTTGATGTATTTCATACAGAGATTTCAACTTTTAATAAATGCAATATTATATTTGTCTTTATTTATAAGAGCATATCACACTATTTATATGTATTACTCTTGAAATGCAATCATCCCCTATGAATAAATATTTGAATACTATTATCTCTGTGTTTATCTCTATTGTATGTATATCGCATACCACTTCTAACAGAGACCACATTACACTCCCATTTTTATCAAAGAGATGAATACTCTCAACTGAAGATCACTCTAGAAATACCATTACCACAATCATGAACAACAAATTTGACAAACTAGGAAATGGAATAATAGTCTTCATATTCATCAAGGGCTATGCAATGTACAATTTGAATTAAATTACTAAGGAAGAGATCCTATTAAATAGGGTATAAGTGGTTGTTCAAGACACCCTAAATAATAGGTTACGTTTATTTCCTATGTACACACTAAAACAATATGCTACATAAATAGGGAATACCGATATAATAACCCAAAACCAACTCCCAATCTAAGCTTATCATCTTGTGAGAGTGAACGTGGAAATTTTATAGGTTGGCTTGGAAAAATATCAAACCTCTTGCAAGTGTGAACACATCAATTCCCACACCCTCCCTTAATCACAAACTTAGGAGTGAGGAAGAGAGAAGCTAGGAGACATATCGAAGTATGAGTCCTAGAAATGAGGCCTAATAAGGTACTCATTTACAATAATTGAGAAAAAGAGTTATCATGGATAAAAAGAGTCACCGTAAGGCACCCCAAAAATAGTGAAAAAACAACATGAAAGTAGAGAGATAAATATCCTTCTACAAGGTGTCACAAGGAGGAAGGCTAAAAAATCATACTCTGAAAAAGGAAATTTGGCGTGCATTGTGGTTTGGATCCACCGCTTGATCACAAAATGCAAAACCATTAACTCGACACCATATTTCAACAAAATAAATCCATGCAAGGATACTATCAATGGCATCTCTAAAACTCTTATTCAATGAGAATAGCTACACTTCATAAGGAGAACAATTTCAAAGTATAATTGAAGGAGGTTATCATAGGTGATGTTGATAATGTAAAAATTGCCAAATATAATTCAATCTACTGCTAGAGGATGTGGTCCACTAACTACCAAATATTAAGGAGAAATACACCCAAAGAAGTAGGATCAACACCACACGCTCACATAGTTCGAATGGGTGTAGTGATGCTAAAAATTTGTATGAGTGGCCAAACCAAACTACTCAAACACCGAAAAGCTTACATTGTACTTCACCGACTAGCTCTTTCAAGAGAGAGACTATCAACATTCCTAAAAAGTGTTGAAAATAAAGATCAAATATACCTCTCACGAAGATAGACTTGGTGGCGATGGGAAATTTGTGTAACTAAAGGAGACAAAAGTGCTAAAAAAATGAGCACAACCACATGAAGTAAAACTCCATGGCTCTACTGGACTCGATGCAACTACAAAATTTCCCATACAAATAATGTCACCAAGTGACACATAAAAAATCTAGAATGATTTCAATCTCAAAATGATACCATCCGGAAGAGGAGAGATACTCCTAATACAAATACTAGAGAAAATAGCTCGATAACAAATAGAAAATTACAATACGGGAAGAACGATGAGTGCATCAAAAGTTAAATGGTGGAGGAGGCACACCTATATATTCTTCCCAATGAAATTATTACGTAGCCACCACAAGTGATCATATATCTATCCAAAATTAACACAAATGGATGAAGAATATGCATGCATATGATTTTTGTGAAGTACACAAATAGAGCATGTAAGAAAATATCAAAATGTGTACTAGGTTGATCATGCCTAACTATTGAAATATCAAGATTCTTAAGCTTAAGTGAAGGTAAAGAACTCATGTGTAGTTCATGATCCTCACCAAGAGTAGAGTGAACAAAAATTGGATATTTTTCATCATGTGATCCCAATGAAGTATCACTTGTATGAAAACCAATATTATGGCAAGAATGCCACTTTACAACCTATATATGGGGATCAATAATATATGAATTTTGTCAAGACCTCCACTATAAAATCTCATAGAATGAAGCATGGGAGAACTAAATGCACTAGTGTACTTCTCAAAGGAGCCATGCAGGTGAGTAGTAGGAACTGAAGTGGGATACATAGAGTGAGTAATTGTAATAGGAGTAGGTGAAAAACTATAACATGGAATAGCAAACTTAATAGGCTTAGGAGCATCATGAACATGAATAGGCTTAGAAACTAACAAATCATGGTTAGGGTGTGTAGGAGCAAGAGCTACATGTCAACTAGTAGAAATGGTATTATGGTCCACAATATGAGGATGATATTTCAAGCTAGAAAGTTTTTGATGCAAGGTGTGTACTATATCATCCTTATCATGAATAAGAGCATGTAGAAGAGAGTTTTGCTTATTCATAGATCTATTCTCTTCCAAAAATTTTACTAGGTCTTCCTGAAGTGAACAAATTTCAATGAAGAGAATCTCATTCTTTGAATACAAGGAAAACAACTTAGGGAAGGAAGCTATTATGGGTGGCAAGTAGGAGCACAATGGAAAAGCAAGTAAGACGTTGAGTACCATCGAAAATGTATTTGGGTGAGTAAGGAAAAACGAGCACTTTTATAACTTTTTTAATGAAATTAAAACCAATGGAATGGGTATGAAAAATTGATCACTTTTGCAAAAATGATAGTTTATTCTCGAGTTACCGAGAAAAGTTATAAGGAATTATGTCTCCCTTCAATAATGGCTCAAATCAATTTAATTTACACTAAATTTTAAAATTTAACATGTAATACTTGTAATATGATCGTGTGAACACTCATTGGAACCAGAATTAAATTAACTTTCCAATGATGACACTAGGTTAGGTAAGTTCTCAAAAAAACTATTAATTTGGCCCAAAACAATTATTAACCCCAAAAAGTAATTATTAAAGCCCCAATTACAAAATAAAAAAATCAAACTATATTTTTTTGCAAAAATTAAAATAATCATCCAATGAGAAATGGTTTTGCATTTTTGCAATTATTTGAGAGTAGACTGTTGGGATCCAAAATAAAGTTATTTTTAATCCAAACTTATTGGGCAATCGTCGTTGCAAAAACCAAAAAAATCCAAGAATTACCTCAAATCCATGAAGTCTCTAAAAATGAAGGTAAGCCAACCAATGAGAAAGGTGAATGAATAAACACCATAGAAAATGTGTTTAGCTCTGCACTCACAACCATTAAGAATTTAATCCAAGCTGATGCACTAATTTTAGCAAGAACTTGAAAAGGTCATAACTTGTGCTCCGGTGTCTGTTTGAGTCCTTTTTTTTGAACCACCTATTTTGATGAGAAGAACGCACTGGTAAACCCACCTAACCAATTGGAGCACGTTTCGACACATTTTTGTGCCCGAAATCCACCATTTAGGGGCCAAAAATTAGGATTTAAGTTGTAGTTCGGTTTTTCCTATTTTAGGGCATTAGTTAATTTTATTCTCTTGAATGTATGGTAGGTTAGAAAGTTGGAAATTCCTCTAATTTAGGCATGTAGAAGATGCATGGAAATTTTTGTGCTCAGTACAAATAAGCATGCAAACTTACTAAGAATAACAAGTTCTTGTAAACTGCTAAAAATAGTAAAATTCACCATCTAGAGTAGATTTAGTCAAAGTTAGTTAGAGTTTGATGGGAAACTCGAGTTGTGAGTTGTTTTCCTATTTATGAAGCATTGTAATCCATGATTGAATAATGAAGAAGAAGATTTATTCTCTTTTAGTTCAAGATATTTATAGAGTAATGAGTATGTGTTAAAGTTGGCTACATTATAAGCTTATTATAGCATCCAACAAGTTGAAAATATTCAACCATCTAGTAGTGATCCCAACATAATGTAAAAATAAAAGAAAATAGAATTTTGTCAATCGAAAATAATACCTTCTCTATTTTACAAACTGAATCTAGGTAACAACATAGGGATCGAAAACAATGTTGGAAGGTTGAGTAATGGCTTCCTAAAGAAAATTTGATACCATATCAAACATATGAATACTCTTAACCAAAGATCACTCCAGAATACCATTACCATAATCATGAACAACAGATTTGATAAAAATAGGAAATGCAATAATAGTCTATGTATTCATCAAGTGCTTTGCAATATACAATCCAAATTCGATTACAAAGGGATAAATCCTATTAAATAAGATATGAGTGGTTTTTCAAGACACCCTAAATAATAGGGAAGGTTTATTTTCTATGTACATGAAAAAAATATGCTACATAATTAGGGTATAACAATATAACAACCCAAAACCAACTCCCAATCTAAGTTTATCCTCTTGTGAGTGTGAATCTGAAAATTTGTAAGGTTGGTTTGGAAAATTATCATACCACTTACAAGTGTGAACACATCAAATCCAATAATTATGTATGAGGCACCTAAATATTTCAAATATGAGGCGTAGATACCCTACCCAAGTAGGATTTCAATTTGTGACCTCCCTTTCAAGAGCACATATTTTTTTTTCCATTAGGCCATTTGATATATGTTTTTCCTTTTATCCGAATTTTTTTCAAAAATTATAATATCTTGGCAATATGATGGAGTTTGTTTACACACACACACACACACACACACACACACACACACACACACACACACATATATAGATAAACATTTTTTTGAGATTGACACATTAGTGTAGCTAGGTTGAGGTCATTTCTCACAAGTTTTGGGAAATTCAAGGATAATGTATGGAATTTAGTAAACGATGTGGTATGTGAACATGCTACACAAAGTGTGATTTGTGCCACATTTTAGGTTGAATTTTTATGAAAATAATTTCTTTTAGATTTTTACATCCATGTTTTTTTGGGAAGTTCGAGTTCGAGTTTAAGTTCGACAAGGATAAAATTCGGTTCAAGTTCACCCAATGGATAAAGTTCAAAAAAATTCGCCATTAAGTTCGATTCATAGAAAAACATAAAAACATAAAAATTAAATAACGACTAAAAATAAAAAATATAAAAACATTTAAAACATCATTGAATTATATATATATATATATATATATATATATATAACTACTTCATATTATATTTAAAAATAAATATAATAAACAAATTAAATTATAAAAATTTAAATAAGAATTTAAAACCAATTTAAATATATGTATATATAACAAAATTTAAAAGGATTAAAATGTTGAAAGAAAATAAAGAAAAGTAATTATATGCAATAACTAAATATTAATGTTTAGTTTTTACTTATTAACGCTATATTAATTATATATTATTAACATTATTAACGATATACTATAATACATTATACATTGACGTATTATATGCATTATTCATATAGTATATTATTAACATTACACATATTATTAATACGTTATATATAATATATTATTAATACATTATTAACATAATATATCATGTTAATAACATTATTAATATATTAAGTCAACAATATATTATGTTAACTAACACCTTTTAACATATAAACATTTAAATTTAAAAACAATTAAAAAAATAAAGACTAGTTAATATTTCATACACCTAAAAACAAAACCTAAGTTACCTTTCGCGACTATTCTCCCGTCCATTATAGCATGAACACCGTAGCTGCGAACATTGTCAGAGTCTGCGAACATTGTAGTCAATATTGTAGAAATGCGAATATTGTAAATAATACTATAGCAGAAAGAACACACTTGTTTTTCTGTATTTCCTTCTTTGCTACTTTATTTATGGAACGAATTCCATGAAATAAAATCACTCAAAATATAATGTATTTCACCCAAAGAAAAGCAAAAATGTTTTGTGTGTTTAACATAAATTTAACTCCATGAATTTCCACGACTTTTTAGGGCATCTTACAAGTTTGATTTAATTTCAAATTTTTGGTTAAAAATTGGCGAACCTGGTGACTTAATGTATATACGTGTGTGTGTGTGTGTGTGTGTGTGTGTGTGTGTGTGTGTGTGTGTGTGTGTGTGTGTGTGTGTGTGTGTGTGTGTGTGTGTGTGTGTGTGTGTGTGTGTGTGTGTGTGTGTGTGTGTGTGTGTGTGTGTGTGTTGTGTGTGTGTGTGTGTGTGTTTTGTTTAGGTGGAACCCATGAAGCACCTCAATTTGGAATCACTCCATAAATGCTAGATGTTGCTACAAATAATAAGCAATAATAGAAACACATTATTGCCGATAAATCAACTAAATGAAATTGATATCAACAAGCTTAAATTTTACAGATAGAAATGGTCTACATATATAGAAGTAAGAATTTTAGTCCAAATTTTCTTTTGACTAGATGATAGACATGTGTGCAAAAACATCCACATGAATATACATTCACGAGACAAGTTTTAAAGTTATGTGTGCCACTTATCCTAATTTAATCCTAGGCGGTGTGCAAAGTATAATAAGTAAACAAAGCCTAAATAAAGCTAAGTGAACTAAATAAACTAAAAATAAAAGGTGCATATATATAAATATTGCACCAACACCCTCCCTTAAGTTATACTTAGGGAATTCAAAAATAAAAAAGAAATGGGTCCTATAAACTATGACTGATAAGATACCCATGTACAATAAGTACAACTTGGAAAAAATGAGATACAAAGCAAGGTCTCTCAAAAAACAAGACTAAGTACAATGAATACTACACTAGATGAGATGGAATCCATCACTAAAAATATTGGATGGGATGTAATCCATCACTAAATAATATGCAAGAAGTGTAAGTAAAAATAAAGGTAAAGAACTTAAATCTATACAAGTGGTCTGAATCCACTACTCAATCACTAAAGAAGACAAGATGACATTGTATGTACCAAAATAAGTCCAAGGAGACTTTCAATCTATCAAATGAGGTGATGAAAGTATTAAAGAGTACATAAAGAATGCCATAAAATTCCTAAATGACATGATTTGATGTGCCAAGGATAAGAAAATTACATGAAACCCGAAGAAGTAATATGACTATAGCACCCCATAATATTGAATGGATGGAGTGAAAAAAATAATATATCTCCTTAAGAGGGTTTGAATCCATTACTCAAACACCAAAAAATGAAAAACGTTGGGTATACTATAAAATTATCAATAAAAGGAAATGGTATAACTATCAAGGTGTCAAATGATACAAAAAAGAGCCTCTCACAAAGAACATGACAATAAAAATGATGAGAATACATAAAAACTAAGAAAAGGGCTTGAAAAACAAATCACACACACATGATAGTAGACTAGGATGTAAAAAGAAAACTCCCCATAGAATTTTATAAATTAGTATAAGTACTCATCCCAAAAGAACCAAATAAGATAGAAAGACATTGTATTCACCAGAATAGCTCAAAACAAGGAGATGTCTAACTATATTTAAGAAAGGCCAAATCAATATGAGAGTTGCTCCAAAATAAAAAGAGCACTACTAAGTAGAATCATAATTATTTAGCCAATGTATTTTAATGGTAGAGGATCAACGCTTGTAGAGCTTATGAAAATAACAATGACATGATTTGAAATCCATCATAGGTGAATATAGATGGTAGATAATGTTTGCATGTGATCTAGTGTCATGTGCACAAATTATACATGCAAGAAATCATCTCTAGAAGTGTCATGACTCTCATGTATAACTAAAGTAGTCTCAGGTATCTCATGCCCAGGAATATGTTAAGAAGAACTCATGTGTTTCTCAATATCCTCACAAAGAGTGGAGCAAACAAAAACATGTGAGTGTGCATGAAGTGGACCCGATGAAAATATGCTTCACTGGCAAAACTTTCAGCACTCCCTGTGGGATTCGTGACATGGACTAACTACCTCCCTTGGATTCATTAACTCTGAAATTGTATCAGAGATTAATGCCTGCAGGTTTTGGTCTAATGGAAATCGTTTCCAACAATTGGTATCAGAGTGAAAGGTCATGGGTTCGAATCCCCTCGGGTAATGTTGAGGGGGCTTGTTGCAAAAATTGCCAGTGCTCCTTGTGGGATTTGTGACATGGAATAACCACCTCCCGTGGATGGACTAATTGCCTCCCTTAGATTCGTTAACTCTAGTAATTGTATCGAGATATTAATTCATGTAGGTTTTTTTCTAACAACAATCATTTCAAACAATGCTCTCTATCAAATTCTTTGGTGAGCAATCCAATGAATAGGTTAGATAGGGGAAATGATGCCCTATAAATGTTTAAATATGCATCTGCCAAAATGACCCATGCATTAGAGATTACGGTATCCAAAATCAATTGACTTATTCTCAAACGAGACAAACATAATGGTGGATGAATCTAAACTGTGGGTTACAACAAGTACATCGATGGATGCATCGATTCAATGGGAAAATCGTGATTAGGAAAAGTAGAGGAGGATGATGTGTCAATATGATTTGAAATAATGAAATAAGGTAGGTTATATTGAGTGAGAAGTATGCCTATGATGTCAATCAAATGTCACAAGAATGCAAAAATGTCCTGTAATGATCAAGGAGGGTTTCTTTTCCAAAAATAATTGAAATTAATAGAGATTTTTGGTTTCTTATATTCCTATTCTCTTCAAAAATATAACCATGTCTTCTTGAAGTGAACATACTTCTAAAAAGAACATGGTGTTTTTGGAAAAAGGTAATTATTTTCCGTGTGAGAGTGTGGAAGTCATGGATGGAATCCATTTACAATCAAAACAAAAAGAATACCTTGAAAGAACTTCAAAAAATGAACACACTCAATAAACACCTCCCAAACTGCTTATAATAATGTATTTCTTACAATTTTTCCTCAATATAATGGTTGGCATGTAAGCCAAGAATAAAATAATCCCAACCCAAAAACTATTTTAATGCACAAAAATGAACCCCCTACTTGAAAATAGGAGGCACTTTATAAATAGGTGTATTTACAAATCAAATACAACTGATAAATTGAAAGGTTATGATGAAAGTATACTCTTGGTGCATTATGATCCAAATTTGACCTTATCATTTTAAATTACATGAAAAACATACAATTAAATAAATATTGTCTTGATTTGACACACGAATCAAAATATATGGCCAATTGAAAGTACAAAAATTAGGAAATAAGAACAACCTACAAACTGATTTTTCTATAAAATATGGATTAACAATCCATAAATAACGACTCCAATGTGTAGAGAATGAAAAAATATACTATCCGAAAAAATCATCTTTATGCCTTTTGGAGTAGAAAATACAACATCTAGAAAACATTTAGTCAAAAATTAATGCTTAATGGGTGCAAGATATGTGAATTGTTTTCACTTGGGGCCAAAATGATAATTTTAGGTCATGTGATGGCTGAAATAAGAAAAAGGGTAGATAAATACGGTGTAAGGGGCTAATTTAGAGAATAGGGAAGGTCATATGGGTGACCAAGGGGCTAAATCCTAAGAGATTTGAACTCCAGGACCTTTTGGTAGAAAATGACTTGAAAATTAATTGTTATCCAATTTTCCCCCTCAGGAAAAATTGATCAAACACAACCCTGCATAGGAGAAAATTGAAGGGTCGGTTCAGTCATGTGAGCCCACATTCCAAATCTAAAAAATCAAGTGGCAGGCGAGCTCAACAATGGAGAAGAAGGGTTGGAAAAATGAGTGGCCAATGGAAATGTTGAAGAAAATTGAGCCCAGAGCGAGTCGACTCAAGCGAAAAACAGAATCGCGGGAGGTGCCATGTGTCAGCTCGACACTTTCAAAAGGTGCAACAAAAGTGGAGACCCCAAGGATGCACTTGACCCCCACATGGATCTCAGCACATAGCAGGCTCGCAGACAATGCCAAGTGTCCCACCATCGCAACTTCAGGAGCTAACTACAAAGGTCCCACCCGAAAAGGGGTTTTGGCATTATATATAGTGGGGCCCTTTACTCACCCAAAGGAACAAGGTAGGAAGTGTTCACTCAAGGCCCGAATCGGATAAGTATAAAAGGGCCAGCGAAGCCTCCATGTGTCTCTTCGACACACTTTTGGTATGGTGCTCAAAAGGCGGTCCCAAACGAGTGCAGGCTCTCCACGTGTCTAGGTCCCAAGAAAGTGGAACCAGTCGTTGAAAATTCTAAGCAATGTAGTAGGCCAGCCAAAGCCTTCACGTGTAAGCTCAGTGAAACTCCAAAGGTAAATCCAAAGTAGGGTCCCCAGACGAGCGCATGCCTTCCACATGGTCAGAGCCCGAAAAGGAAACACCGGCCATTGAAAGGTCCGAGTAAGGGACGGGGTCAACCGAAGCCTCCATGTGTCTCATTGGCACACCTTCAAAGGTAAATTCGGCGAAGACCCCAAATGTGTGCAAACCCTCCACATGTCTAGGGTCCAACAAAGCTGCTCCTAAATAGCCGAGAAAGTTACACCAGCCATTGAAAAGTATACAAGCCAACGGAAGCCTCCATGTGTCTCATCGGCGCACCTTCAAAGGTAAGACCCAAAAGGAAGGTCCCAAACAAGTGCGGGCTCTCCACATGTCTAGGTTCCGACATAGTTGCTCTGCCAAATGGGAGGGACTTATCCAAAAATTAAGAAAGCAACAAGGCTTGCAAACTATGCCAAGTGTCCAATCGGTGTAACTTCAAGAGTGAAAGGAGGGGGTGAAATATTAAGATGCACGGGGCTGCCACATGGATCTTGCATGGATAGACTCTTTTAAATAATGTAGTCTGCGTGGAATGCCCGACCTTAATCTTCAAAGAACCATATCTTTCAACTGGGAACTTAAATTTGAGCAGAAAGGAATTTTTGGAAAGCTCTCAATGTCAACTTCTCACCCACCACCATAATGTTTCAGTCTACCATTTTGAGGTTGTCACGCTTCTCACCTACCACCATAATGAGTAATGGGATTCCTTTCTTGCCCAATAAGGAACATTAATGGAGGCATGGGTTCTGTCAGGAACCCATCATTATTGTAGGAGAATTTCAATACAATATTGGGGTGGTTGAAGCAGATTCGAATTCTTCTCTCCTTTCCCTCTCATTCTTCCTATATATTGTGAAGGAGGGGCATTTTTCTAAAATTTGGTCATTTTTTCTCTCCTGCCCCTCTCTCCTTCTTCCCTAGGGTTGAATGTGGAGCTTAAGCCTCCTCTCATTGCTTTGTAATGGAATTTTCTTGTCTCTTTCCCACTGATGATGTACTGTGTGAAATCATGGAGTAATGAAATATGTTTTGTGATGCATTTGTCCATCCTTCCTTATTTTATTGTATGTTCTTACTTCTCATCGTTGCAGGGTATACTGTGCATACTTCGATGTGTATTGCAGGTTCAAGAGCCATGTTTAATGTGTTTGAAGCAAGTGTTATATGTGAACTCTATCTCTAGTCTGTGATGCATCTTGTCCACCCTCTCCATTTCTCACCTCTCTCCATTTCAGGCAGTTGGATTTGTGATCAGCAACCCCCTTTTCTTAGTGCTATCACCTATGTAGTGTAGGATTTCTTTATTTTCATGTTCTCTCTCTCCTTGTCTCCTTGGCATTGTTAGATTAGGAGTAGATAGTCGCATTTCCTTCCTTAGAAGTAGTTTAGCATTAGGATTAGGAAGAGGAATCCGGCCTTCTCTGGGAGGACCATCTCAAGTTCACAAGTCCCACATCTTGAGAGATGGTCCAATGTTATGCAGATTACACCAAATGCCCCACTCAAATATGAGGCCATTTGGGGGTGCTGTAATTTCACACCAATAGTTTTGGCATGCCCGGTGGGACAGGTTTGAAGCACCTTACCACTTCACTTCATCAAGTTTGATGTGCTCTTAGTGAAGATTTCAGCCTTTGGAGGCACTTTCAAGCACATCTGGAGACTCCATTTGGTTAACAACCCATTCTCTGAGTTGCAGACTTTCCTTCCATCCTTTCATCTTTCCACATCTTTCATCTTCTTCCACCCCATGAAGTTGTGCAATCATGACTTCATTCCCATCTTGGAATTCACACTCACAAAGAACAACAATGCAACACCTCCACCGCATCTTTCTCAACCCTCTGGATCAAAATTATGTTCAAATTCAAAACCATTATGCCTACCCATATGAGCAGTGTCAAAACTGTTTTGGCTATGGAGCTTATCAAGAGAAAGAGTACGCATATAGTGAAATCAGCTATATGGAGAATGCTAACCTGCTAGATAATATTCGGATAATGGAGGCTCGGCATGATCCATTCAAGGGCTACAACACAAATGAGGGCATTAAAAATTGGTTACAAGGCACCTTGTCCATGGGTCGGCCCTATGCCAAGACATTTCAGCTCACAATAAAAGCTTGATTTTATGGTTCGATACTACCTCGAGCTTGCACAGTGGACTGAGGAGATAGAGGCTCACAATTGGGTGTCAAGGAGCCTTATCAATGGGTAAGTCCTACACCATCATCTAGTCATTTTCTCCCATTCCCCAAGAAGCACCATCTCAACCTAAGCTTCCAGTTTCCAAGCTTCCCATCCACTACTTCTATTGTTGAATTCCCTTCTCCATCTTCTAGTCTCCCATCTCATCTCAATTCCTCTACCCTTTTCCCTTCCAAATCCAAGTCCCCTCCATAAGAGCCAAAATCAATACCTTCCCCACCCACCACTCCTCCTACTTCCCTAAGCCCATGTCGGAAGAAACTCAAGAATCTAGTCAAGGGGAGCAGTAAGAAGAAGAGCCAAGAAAAGAAGAAATGATTAGAATCTTGGTGAGCTTGGCTCTTAGATTCGGGATTAATAAAATCCCCTTGATGGTCAAGCCCTCGAGGAGGCTGAGGTCAAGCCACAAGTGGTGGAGGATTTGGTTATAGCACAAGTGAGGGAAGAAGGAGCTACTCCAAATCCAAAAGAGGAGGAGTGCATTCCGGTTGTGGAGGAGAACCATACAGTTCCAGAGGTTTCAAGTACAGAGCAGGCCATAGAAGAACCTTCAGTTCTTCCTCCCACTTCATCCCCTTCAAACTCTAATGTCGAAGAAGAGTTTGAGATTTCAAACTTCATGTTTGAGGATGAGGGGAACCATGGTGAGAAATTTGTAGATCAGGAGGACACCATGGAGGAGGTCAAGCACACACAACAAGACAATGAGGAGGTAGATTATCTATCTGATTTGGAGGATTGCTTTGATGGTGAGGAGCTCGAGGAGATCACATCATTTTCTCCTCCATCATCTACCTTCCAAGCACATGAGTCTGCTGCCATGGAGGAGAGAATTCAAGGACAACAACCTACACTTCATAACAACCCTTTGGAACCAAGTTTGGAGGATCATAATCTTCCATGTTCTTCTTAGGAGGAGGAAGGAAAAAGGAAAGGGGATGTCACCATCTCTTCCACATCATCCACCCATGAAGGTTTGCAGGAAGATTCCATTTTTGAGTTGAATTTTAGAGCAATGGGCACATCCATCGGATTAGACCATGCCCAAAATAGGTACTTGGCTTTATTAGAGCTAAGGAGAAGCCAAAACTGGTCATGCCCACTTCAGGGCATGAGGATGAGTATCAAATCACCAAGGGTCACCATCAACACCTCCAGGAGTCCAATGTCAATCAGCTTGAGGAGGTATTTTTGATTGATGTTGATACTTTGGTTATTTGGGTGGAGGATTGGCCTCTTTTCATTTTTTCATTCATTATAACTGCCATGTTCAACGCTAAATCATATACATGGCCGCCTATTTTTATAAAGGAAGCTACTTCTCCCTGCCATTGCGGGATTTGTTTGAATTCCTTTGCTTCCGGTTAACATATGGTAGGTAGGTTTTCTTTCAAAACACAAGTGCTTTTACACACTCTGCATGTTCCACTTGGGGCATGTATGATCTTTCCCTTTTTCACATTGTCTTGTTGTAGTTTAGGTTTCAGTTTCCCTAAGTGCTTCGACACAATTTTTTTTGCTCCAAGGTTACATCACTATGTAGCTCAGTGTGCCAATGGTCCATTTCTAGAACAGGTGAAGTCTTAGGTCATGACAATTTTATACTCTCATAAATCTCATCTTCAAGATTTTCTTATGAGAATTGAGAGTGCGAATAGCGGGGCAAGTTAAGGTCACAGGGATGCAAGCTTCGGGTTTAGGTTTCAAGTAAAAGTCAATCGGGATATCATTAATGACTCCATGCCAAATGGATGCTTTAAGGCAACTAAACTGGTCTCTTCACCTAGAAGGAATGTGATCCCGTGAGTCACCAAATTGTTATCCAATTTTCTCCCTCAGGAAACATTGATCAAACACGACCCTGCACAGGACAAAATTGAAGTTTCGATTCAGTCATGTGAGCCCACATTCCAAATCTAAAAAATCAAGTGGCGGTGTGGGCTCAACAATGGAGACGCAGGTCGGCAAAATGAGTGGCCAATGGAAATGTTGAAGAAAATTGAGCCCAAAGTGAGTTGACTCGAAGAAAAGCAACAGAGCCACGGAAGGTGCCACATGTCAACTCAACGCACTTTCAAAAGGTGCAACAAAATTGGAGACCTAGGGATGTGCTTGACCCCCATGTGGATCTCAACACATAGTAGGCTCGTGTACGATGCCAAATTTCCCACCATTGTAAATTTAGGAGCTAACTTCAAAGGCCCCACCTAAAAAGGGGTTTTGGCATTATATATAGTGGGGGCCTTTACTCACCCAAAGGAATGAGGCAGGTAGTGTTCACTCAAGGCCCAAATCGGCTAATTATAAAAGGGCCAACGAATCTCCATGTGTATCTTCGGTTGCACTTTTGGTATGGTATAGTTCTCAAAAGGGCAGCCCCAAACAAGCGCAAGCTCTCCATGTGTCTAGGGCCCGAAAGTGGAACCGCCATTGAAAATTCTAAGCAAAGCGGAGAGCCAAGAAGCTCCATGTGTCGCCGCCGTGCAACTCCAAAGGTAAATCCAAAGTAAGGTCCCCAGACGAGCATAGGCCTTCCACATGGATAGATCCCAAAAAGGCAAGACCGCCGTTGAAAAGTCTAAGTATGGGACAGGGTCAGTCGAAGCCTCCACGTCTCTCATCAACGCATCTTCAAAGGTAAAGTCCAAAGTGGAGACCCCAAATGTGCGCAGACCCTCCACATGTCTAGGGTCCAACAAAGATACTCCTAAATATCTGAGAAAGTTACATCGGCCGTTGAAAAGTCTACGAGCCAGCGGAAGCCTCTATGTGTCTCATCGGTGCACCTTCAAAGGTAAGACCCAAAAGGTAGGTCCCAAACAAGCATAAGCTATCCACGTGTCTAGGGTCCGATGTAGTTGCTTCGCCAAATGGGAGGGACTTAGCCAAAAAATGAAGAAAGAAACAAGGCCCGTGGACAATGCCAAGTGTCTAATCAACACAACTTCAAGAGTGAAAGGAGGGGGTGAAATCTTAAGACGCACGGGGCTGCCACATGGATCTTGCATGGATAGACTCTTTTAAAGATTGTGAGCTTGCATGGAACATGCCCCGACCTTGACCTTTAGACAACCATATCTTTCAAATGGGAACTCGAATTTGAGTGGGAAAGGACTTTTGGAAAGATCTCAATGTCGGCTTCTCATCCACCACCATAATGTTTCAATCTACCATTTTGAGGTTGTCACGCTTCTCACCTACCACCGTAATGAGTAATGGGCTTCCTTTCTTTCCCAACAAGGAAAATAATGGAGGCATGGGTTGTGTCAGGGAACCCATCATTGTTGCAGGTGAATTTTAATGCAATCTTGGGGTGGTTGAAGCAGGATTCAAATTCTTCTCTCTTTTCCCTCTTATTCTTCCTATATATTGTTAAGGAGGGGCATTTTCTAAAAGTTGGTCATCTTTTCTCTCTCATGTCCCCTCTCTCCTTCTTCCCTAGGGTTGAATGTGGAGCTTAAGCCTCCTCTCATTGCTTTGTAATGGCATTTTCTTGCCTCTTGCCCACTGATGATGTATTGTGTGAACTCATGGATCAATGAAATATGTTTTGTGATATATTTTGTCCATCCTTATTTTATTGTTTCTTCTTACCTCTCATCGTTACAGGGTATATTGTGCATACTTCTGATGTCTATTGTAGGTTATAAGAGATGTGTTTAATGGGTTTGAAGCAGTGTTCTGTGTGAAATCTATCTCTAGTCTATGGTGCATCTTGTCCACCCTCTCCATTTCTCACCTCTCTCCATTTCAGGCAGTTGGATTTGTGATCAACAACCCCCTTTTCTTGGTGCTATCACCTCTGTAGTGTAGGATTTCTTTATTTTCATGCTCTTTCTTTCTCCTTGTCTCCTTGGCATTGTTAGATTAGGAGTAGATAGTCACATTTCCTTCCTTAGAAGTAGTTTAGCATTAGGATTAGGAAGAGGAATTCGGCCTTCTCCAGAGGACCATCTCAAGTTTGCAAGTCCCACAGACTTGAGAGATGGTCCAATGTTATGCAGATTACACCAAATGCCCCACTCAAATCTGAGGCCATTTGGGGGCTGCTGTAATTTCACACCAATAGTAATACTTTTCATCATGCCACCTATCATGATCAATACAAAATTACCAAAATTTATGTTTATCAAAGACAAAGTGCATGTTTGTGCATTTGAAGGGTTTCCCAAGCAACTACAAACTTCAAACAAACACGCCAGAGAGCACCATAAGTCCAAAATGAAAAAATGGACTTTTGGAAAGCTCAAGAGATCAAAAATCTAAAATTGGTGATTGGATCCTACAACCTGTAAAAAATTGTTAGAAAGTTTTGTACACCATACTTGTTATGGCTTGTTATGTAGAAGTCAAACTTAAATTCACATAAAATAATTTGTATAGTAAAAAAGCTATTTTTAATATGCACTTTTTAATGTAGAATATATTAAAAATATCAAGGAGAACTAGGAAAATATAATTTTATCTTGGATTTTATAAAAAACCTTAAAAAGGATTGGAAATGGGGTTTTCGAAATAATAAAAACTCAAATGGTATTTTAATACCAAGAAGATGATATGCCTAAAACATTAAAAAAACTAGAGAAGTATATAGATAAAAAGAAGAATAAAAATACTTCAACACCACAATTACCGAGTTTAAGGAGTGTAGTCACAAAATCATGCACTTTAGGCATTTATTTATCCTGGTCTCATAATAGATTTATAAGGTTCTCGAGGGAAGGAAGTACTAATTAACCCTCATCCTTTTGGCCATTGTATTGATTTTATTTTGTATTTTGCGACCTATAAAGCACCCATTTACCTAGTCATTTCCGAACATCCCACATCGTTTTAGCCCTAATTGGGTACCCAAATTTAAAATTGGGCGCCCATGGGTGCCTTGGTCCCACACAGGGCGCCCTGTCTCTTTTTCACTTTCCCCGCCACTTTTTGGGCTTCTTCTAGTTGTCTTTCATTCTTATCTTTCTTGTGGTTGGCATTTTCGGGGTTAATTACGAAATTAGACCAAGATAATCCTATAAATATAAATTTATGAGACCATAATGAGAGACCTAGCATCACTATCTAATATCACTCCATCTAGAGTTGCATCCATGTATTACAATTGCATCCACATAACTCCATCATCGAGGCACAAGCTAGGACATCTGCATCACACTTCATAGGGGAGGGATTATATTCTATTCCATGCACACATACTATTACATTTTCTACATTTATTTATTGTTTGTTACTTCATAAAGTGCGACTGGAATAAGAGCACCTAGGGCATGACATGCACACACACACACACACCACAATTACATCCGGTCTGAAATGTAGTGCAATGCTCAGTTAGTAATCCCACTTTTGTGGTAGTTGAGGTTAGTCCAATCCATTCATTCCACATATTTATTTTTTAGGGTTTTAATACTTCATTTTTGTCTCTCAGTTATTTCTTCTCCTTAGAATATTTGGAGCATTTGAAGTAGTACGAGAGATTGATGTGACAGACAGGTGCATAGCTTCATATCACCTTCCGACCCTATAAAGACTAGTTATGGGTATTTTTCCTGAACCAGGGCACCCATATCTCATACTAGAGCACCCGTGGGTGCCCCATTCCTGCTCCAGGCACCCTAGTCCAACCACATCATCTAAATATGTCATTTCTGGAATTACGGCACAATCGTTCCTACTTTCTAATTTTTTGTGCTCTACTGCGACACAATTCAACAATCACCAATTATCAGCGAAGTTATTTCCTTTCCCTTATTACATACTAGGGTTTAGTATTTCATTAGTTTCATTTAGTTATTTCATTTATATGCTATCTTAGGGTGTTTATTTGCTCTGTTTATATATGTCCTCCTAGATTAGATTAACTATCTTGCACTAGCCTAAAATAGTCAATTTTAGTTAATCATTTTGGTGAACCCGATCCTTCACACTTCTAAGATCTTCCTTTTTACATTCTCATTCTAGGGCTTATTTTGATTTATTTTATTTTATGGCCATCACCCATAGTGGTCATTTTGGATCTCTTCAATACTGTGAACTCCCCTTATCTACTCATCATACTTCTAAGACAATGGCCGATACAACCACATCTATGGCCGACAACCCTTTAGATAATTCAAATCAGGTTCCTCTCCATGAGATCAAGTGTCTGATAGCGAAAATTCCTATGATGAAGACACTAATGTTGACCAAGATCAACTTAACGCCATCACTGATTTTCGCCAAGCATTACGTGAAAATCCTACCCATCTCCCTCATGTTTTACATGCTTTAATTGCTGCTAAGAGAGCTCATGATGCTTCCACCTCCATCATTAATTCTTTTCTCTATGGTCTCTACTTCACCTACCCATGTTTCTACTCCAATGGTTTCTACCCCACCTACTCATGTTTCAGCTTCTATCATCTCCACTCCACTTACATATGTTTCTGCTCCTATTGGCACCACCACCACTCCCACCATTCACCATGGTGCTTCTCCTTTACATCTTGCTTCCTCAAATTCTCTGGATTTGAATTCTTTATATCAGGACTTACAAACCCAAATTCATCAGCTTCATCTAGCTACTTCACGTACATCTCCATCTTTAGATTCCACAATCTTGTTGCATACTCCTTTTGCACTTGCCATATTAGCATACCCATTACTGCCAAATTTAATCTCTCCTAAACTACCAATCTTTAAATGCCATGGGGACCCATAAGAGCATCTTCGCACATTTCATGTAGCATGCCTTGACTATGTGGATGATCACATTGTACTAGCTAAGATTTTTCCTCGTAGTCTACAAGACTATGTAATGCATTGGTTCTATGATCTACCTGTCCACTCGGTAGTCTCTTTCACCCATTTGGCCAATGCCTTTCTCACTCACTTTTCTATCAACATCAACTCCAAGATCTCTTATGCTCAACTAACATAACTCAAGAAAGGGCCTAATGAACATTTATCCGACTATGTCTTGAGATATAAGAATAACTTAGCTAAGATGTCTAATGTACTAGCAGATTTTGAACTCCAGGATTTATTTATTCAAATTTTATTACCACCTTTACAAGAGAGTGTTCTCTTTGAGACATTTCCTTTGTTTGATCAACTTTTCCATACTCTCAAGCTTCGTGAGACAAAACTCTTAACCATAGGAAAAATCAAATATCACGAGCAAGCGTTGTCATCCACCCATTTTCAAAGTAAGCCAACCTTTAAATCTTCCACAACTAAATCCATGGACACAAAACCACCATAAACACAATCTCTACTCTAAAGGAACTTTGACCACAACCATATAGACACACTTTTACTAAGTTTAGTACACCTTCGAGTGTTTTGCTACCCCAACGATAGTAATCTTATCACCTTACCTTCTCCTCTACAACTTGATCCATCACAACCCAAAGGATGAAATTTTGATGAAAAATCTTATTGCGATTATCATCAATGTATATGACATCCCATTGATCATTGTTTTCGGTTACGAAATCTCATTAAGGAATTTCTTGAAAATGGTCATATTGAGCTTCCAAAGTTTGAAACAACTCCTTCTATCAATGAAAACCATAAACTTAAAATCTTTAACAACCCACTACCAAAGCATAACACACAAGCAACAGATTCAACCACCAATCATATTTCACACACCATGTCTTCTCTGACTCGCAAGTTCTTGATTTCTTAGTTGCTAACACTAATGTTTCACCACCTATCATCTCCTTTTCCAACATCGATTTTCACACTACATTTATATCTAATAATTTCCACATCCACACATCTATCGGCTCTAGCCCCATCAACAACACTAAGGTTGACCCATCGTGTCCCATAAGTGCATGCTTTATGTCGCTTCTCGGGGATATTGGGCATTCCCCATCACAAATTGAATACCCTTTCAAAAACACTTTGAAATTCTTCACTACATGTTATAGTTGGTCCTCTTACTATGCTCGTACCTTTCCTCATTGGGAACATGGTTGAGGGATGTGACATACTCCTTGGTCTAAATTGGATTCATCGTTCACAATCTATCATTTCTATGAACCACTTATGACTCAAATTGATTTACAACAATTAAGTCATTTCTATTCATGGCATCCTTCCTTCTAATCCATGGTCGTCATCTTCTCGATCATCATCTAGCATGTTACCTACTTCTTCCACCCCATTAAAGTCTATGTTTCCCAAACTGCAATCTACCCCTTTCTCACCTACTCGAGAATCCACTAAATGACCGCATCATTCCACTAGTCCCACACATAGGTATATGCCTATTCTATGGATATTTACTTGCATCTCGACACGACTCCACCACCTCGATTCATTCCACGTGGATCTTCTTCACCTTCACATTCCACATCACATAGGTCTCCATCACCGATGCATTTTGTGATACCACAACCTTCTTCATATATTCATCCTTCACATGTGCATAGACTTCATTCACCCATACATCATATGCCTACTATACCACCGCTATTAGAGCATGCTCATACGCTTTCCTCCCATGCATTAGATGGAGGACCTACATCCTTCACCATCATCGGATAGCTCATTCATTCACATGCGCTTGGGGGCATAACACTTCACATTCCCACCACCTCATTTTATGATCCATTACTACATTTACACACAGTCATTAGTCATAATCATCATATATTTTATCAAGGTCATTACCCGATGACACACTCTTGTGCTTCGATTCACACTTGACTATTGAGGGATTACCACTACAATAAACCCCACACACTCCACCCTAGGCATTACACATTGCATTTTATACATCCTACATACACACATACATTACACATTCTACATATTACATTTTACACATTCTACAGATTCTTTATATTACATCCCATGCATAGCACATTTACACATTTCGCTCATCACATGGTCATCCTACATTGTCTTCTATATGTTGCACTCACTACATGATGATGCACTTTAGTTCATCTATCCATACTCATTGTTGAGGGTTTACAAATCAAATGGACCTTACATTCATCGCGCAATTATCCTATGACCTTTTATCATGTGACATTCCTAGGCTAGTGATATACACTTTAAGCTAAATCATCACCCATTCTATCATCTTCTAGTGGTATACACCTTAGGTTAGATCACCACTCCCTTTGGTAATTTTGTAGTGATATACACTTAGGGCTAAATCATCACTCATCTAATCATTTTTAGTGACATACACTTTAGGCTAAATCATTTCCTAATCTATCATTTTGTATTGGTATACACCTTAGGTTACATCACCACTATGTATTTTCATTCTATAGTGATATACGCTTAGGGATGAATTATCACTCGTCCAATCATCTTTTAGTGACATAATCTTTAGGCTAAATCATCACCTAGTCTATCATTTTTGTAGTGGTATATACCTTAGATTACATCACCACTCTTTACTATTTCATCTCGGTAATGATATATGCTTAGGGATAAATAATCACTCCACATTCTATTTCATCGTGGTATACGCTTAGGCTATAAGGCCCACGCACATCTTTTATACTTGTTGCATATCATCACCACACATATACACACTTCATTATAAGCATGCCAAACACAATACACACACTACTCGACCATTTCCCGATGACGCACTCTCATTTACGGTTCATTCTTGATTGTTGAGGGGGAAAAAATGAACCTCATTTCATACATTTCTATTTACTTGGGGGTGCACGCGGTCCCTATCATTCCATCTTGCATTCCATTCTATCCATCCACAACATACTATACTATAGTTGATTGTATTATTTCTTACTTTTGCTTGTTTATGGTCACTTTATTACACATGCTAGTTTGATTACTTATATGTCATTTATCTATATCATACACACATGCACATTCACACCTTCTTCTAGTTGTGATTACGAGATACATGTCTCCTACATGTAGCACATATGTTCACCTTGTACCCTTATTATACTGATCACCTGGGGCATCCACATTCATCTCTTCTAGGTGTTATCGTTTCATTGCATACTTCACACTTTACATCACTTGCTTACACACATTTTTGACATATTAGATATCTTTCTAACATGCTAACAGTGCTTCATGTGCATAATTTTTATGCGGGGATATTAGTTTCCATATTTGTTTGTTTACATTGTATGTGTATTATTTTCTTTTTCTTGCTCTTATATGCAGGCCTTTTCCTATGTTAGGTGTGCACACTTGTTTTATTTTTTATGGCCATGAAGGTCTTACGTGTCTTGTAACATCGTGAGTGATGTCCCATGTTTACAACTTGATTTGTGTAGCCTACTTGTCTTCTTGCGTGTTTACTACATTGCTTGGTAGTTGTTACACTGATTACATAGATGACACATTGTTTTTATGTGTACATGCATGTTTACACTTGTCTTTGGTTAGCCTTCTTGTTTGTGCATGCCTTAGTTTTTACCAAGCATTTTATAACGTACATGCGGTTGGTCCTCTTTAGGGCCACATGTCTCCTATTAGTGACATTGCATGCACCCCTAAAGAGGGGCACATCATTTGGGGGTTTACATAATAACATAGAGATTCCACACTGGTTTTTTCAGTTATATACAACGAGTGGGTTCACACCAAGTCTATATAAACCCCATACACAACATTTTTTACAGGACATGATGTCCTTAACATTCTGGGAAGTAGTTACATGCTTGGAGGTTACAGTGGGTGTGCCTCTCTACAATACTTTGGCTAGTGGTATCGGATCACCCAAAAACCAATACAAAGATACAAATATCTCTTCACACACATTTCAGCAGAGGTGGTTAGAGCTTGGAGGACATAGAGAATTTTCTCCTTACACTTCTTCAGCCGGGTGGCATGAGATCTCCCAAAAACTCACAGTACAAGATATCCTTCTACACTCTTTCTTGACATGGATCAGGTGCACATGTTCCATTTACATTTACATTTACATACACACATATTTCACTACTTGATCATTTTCTCCTCAGTAGGCCCTTCCATATGAGAAACAAGCGAGTTAAATGGAGAAAATAACATAGTGACAACAATAACATTCTGTGATAGCACACATGCTTTATTAACCATGCATGTACACTACACACTCATGCGGAAGCTATACACACGCACGCAGTTCACCCTAGGTTCACTCTCATCACTTTTTCTTTACACATTTTTCATCTATAGTTTCCATGTTCCTCCATCTTTTTATCATTCCACACTTTTGTCTATTCCTTCAAGGCATGCCTTCTTCATCACTCTACAATGGCATCAGGTACACATCTCTATCTAATTTATGTTGCCAAGCTTTCTGCTCACCAACATAAAGTGGTGGAAAAATGTAGTCACAAAATCATGCACTTTAGACATTTATTTATCCTAGTCTCATACTACTATTTATAAGGTTCTCCAAGGAAGAAAGTACTAACTAACCCTCATCCTTTTCACCATTATATTGATTTTATTTGGTATTATGTGACCTATTGCACCCATTTACCCAGTCCTTTCCAAAGATCTTGCATTGTCTTAGCCCTAACTGGGGTGCCCATATTTAATACTAGGGCACCCTTGGATGCCATGGTCCCACCTGTGGGCACCCTAGTCTCTTTTCCACTTTCTTGCCACTTTTTCAGCCTCTTCTATCCATTTTTCATTCTTATATTTATTGTGGTCAACCTTTTCGGGTTAATTATGAAATTAGACTAAGAGAACCCCATAATTACAAAGTTATGAGACCATAATGAGGGACCTAACATCACTATCTACTATCACTCCATCTAGAGTTGCATCAATCTATTACATTTACATCCACCATCATCAAGGCACAAGATAGGACATCTGCATCACACTTCATAGGGGGGAGGGATTTTACTCTATTCCATGAACACAAACTATTACATTTTCTACATTTAGTTATTGCATGCTACTTCACAAAGTGTGACTGATCTGAAGCACCTAGGGCGGGACATGCACACACACACACACACACACACACACACACACACTAACTACATCCGGGTCCAAAATGTAGTGCAACACTCAGTTAGTAAGCCCACTATTGTGGCAAATGAGGTCAGTCGACCAATTCATTCCACATATTTCTTTTTTGGGGTTTTGATACTTCTTTTTAGTCTCTTACTGATTATTTATTCTCCTTGGAATATTTTGAGCATTCTATGGCGCAATACTGAGAGATTGATGCAACAAGAATGCAGAGCTTCAGATCACCTTCCGATCCTGTAAAGACCAGGTTATGGGTATTTTCCTTAACCAGGCACCCATATATCATACCGCAGCGTGCGTGGCACCCCAAATTTCTTAAGGCACCTCAAGATAGCCACGTCATCCAGATCTATCATTTCCAAAGATTTCAGCATTGTTATTCCTTCTTTCTAATTTTATGTGCACCACTCGACACAATCTGACGGTCCCAGCTTATCGCCTTAGTTCTTTCTTTTCCCTTCTTGCATACTAGGGTTTAGTATTTCATTAGTTTCATTTAGTTATTTCATTTACATGTTATCTTAGGGTGTTTATTTGTTGTGTTTATATGTCCTCCTAGATTAGATTAACTATCTTGCACTAGCCTAAAATAGTCAATTTTAGTTAATCAAGGAGTACCACTCAAAACCATCGAAGAATAGGTTAAACCTAGGAATCTCTTCAAGTTAGACTCACTCCAAAAATGCTAGAAGGTACTTTGCAAAATAATAAGAAAATATAGAAACACATTATTCTTTGATAAATCAATTGAATGAAATTGATATCAACCTTATAATTTACAAATAAAATTGGTCGATATATAGAAAAAACAATATTCATAGTCTAACTTTACTTTCAACTATATGATAGATGTGTGGAACAACCCCCACATGATTTAGTAGACATGAGATAAGTGATCAAGCTATGAGTGTCACTTATCCTAATATAAATGTAGGAGGTGTGCAAAGTAGACTAAATAAACAAAGCCTAAATAAAGCTAAGTGAACTAAGTAAACTTCAAATAAAAGGTTCATATATTTCAATATTGCACCAAAAATATGTTTTAACTAAATTTATTCTAATTTAAAAACCTTTAAATTACATGTTATAATTGAAAAAAAATCAAAGAAAATAAATTTAAATTGATACAATTTATGTTTAAGTTATTCTATAATATTTAGTACAATGTAGAGTGAATAAAAATAAATATAAAATTCTCACCCATCACCCTACCATCCCTTCAACCCCCATCATTCCACCCACCCTTGACTCCCTCAATCCCGACCTTGCCATCAATCCCACCATAATTCATACTTTGACAGAGAAAACGTTGAAGAACCCCTCTTTCCATGGTACCCATCCTTTTCCCTCTAGCAGAGTCCTTCACAACAGTAAGGACATGGAAACTACACATAATCTTCTACACATTAGCACCACAGGGCCCAACAGATCTGCTTAGGAGAAAAAGGAGGATCTTCAACAAAGAATTGACAACATGGAAAAGGAGTTGGAAATTTTAAAAAGGGACATGCATCAGTTAACAAAGAAAAAGGGTAAAAGGAAATTAGATGAAGATGTTGAACTTGGTGAAGGTCAAGTCAATGAAATCTACAAGAAGTTGAATTCTCTTGATAACAGATTGGGGAATTCAAAGGATAGGCATAATTACAACATATCTACTTTCAAGGCTATTTATGACTTCTTGGAACATGTTAAAAGTATCTGCATGCTTAGTGATATTTCTGATGTTATTTGGGGAAATGATGTTGAAAGGGACCATGTTCTTTCTCAGCTGGATTTCAATGATCCTTCTCACATCACTGCCTTGCTCTCTTTACTTCATTGCATATTATGAAGTCCAGAATTGATAGAGCATCTAAGAAGTAATCCTCTATGGAACTATCTTGTTGTTGTTTTGTTGATGTTTACTCACTTCTTTTTGCAATTTTGTCCCTGTCTTGTCTTCTTTTTGTAGTTTATTTTTTACTACAACTGGGCTATATTGTACTATATGGATGTTAATGTATTTTTGAAGCTTCCACTTGTTTATATGGCTTTTAAGCCTCTATGTAATAGGGTGTAGTCCCTTCAAAACTATTTTCCAATAATTAAAACATATATATAAACTCCTTACACAAAAAACAAAAATGAGTTGCATTGATTACATCAACCTATATATCATCACCATGTTCTCCTCATCCTCGATCATCACATCATAGTCCATATGACCATATAAGGAATCATCATCATCATAATCGGGATCCTCTTCTTCATCCTCCTCAATCTTTAAAATCAGAACTATGTCACATGGTATTTTAATGCTCATTTCACACATTTTGTGCACGCACACACACACACACACACACACACACACACACACACACACACACGCACGCACGCACGCACGCACGCACGCACGCACACGCACGCACGCACACACACACACACACACACACACACACACACACACACACACACACACACACACATGGTTTCACTAATTTAATTCTAATTCAAAAGGTCTAAATTACATGTTAGAATTAAACAATCAACTAAAGAAGATAAATTTAAATTGATACATTTAATGTGTACACTAATGTATGATAGTCGTCATAATATTAAGTGAGTAAAATAAATGTAATATGCAATCCAAAATACAAAAAGGAGTTTTAAGTGTTACATCAACCTTGATACCATCACTATTTCCTGTGATCATCCTCTATCATGACATCATAGTCTTTATGATATACAAGGATAAATAATCATCTTAATCATGATTCTCTTCATTATCCTTCTCCTTAATCTCCAATTTATTTACTATGTTAGAAGGTATTTTAATGCTCATCCCCTCCCCACACACACACACACACACACACACCACATGCACATGCATACACATCACATGTATGCGAACACACACACACACACAAATACAAACACATATAATGAGAATTTTCTCACACAATATAATTACACTATGGTGGATTGTAAACACATATAAATGACCCCCTTGAGAGAGATTTCACTAGTAAAATATTGATTTTTGACCCTTTGTGTCCAAGCTACGATTTTTTCCAAAATCCACATGTTGGCCACCTATTATGCCAAAATAGTGCATCCTAGTTGTACATTCCCACTTATGTCTATTGAGAATCCCATAAAGGTTTGAAACAACTATTAACAACTTCATTTCCAAAGTACACCCTTGGTTTCACCCATATATAGTACAAATTGTCCTCCATTCATATGACTTACTATTTCTTGGTTCATCTTGGACTTTAGATACTCATACATTTAGATATCACTTTCTTACATTATGATCGAGGTTTGCCCTCTCTCTCTCTCTCTCTCTCTCTCTCTCTCTCTCTCTCTCTCTCTCTCTCTCTCTCTCTCTCTCTCCTCTCTCTCTCTCTCTCTCTCTCTCTCTCTCTCTCTCTCTCTCTCTCTCTCTCTCTCTCTCTCTCTCTCTCTCTCTCTCTTTTCCAATGAATTGGAGGAAATGGGTTATCTCAATGATCTTTCATTGTTCAAAATTGAGTGTAAATACTTACTTGTCTCTTCACTTCTAGTCCACATACTCTATGACTAATTTGATTTCTCACTCACTTTCTCTACATGTACTCTCTCTCTTTGGTTTCTTCTATAAATTGAAGGAAATGGGTTATCTCAATGACCCTTCATTGATCAAAACCGAGTGTAAATACTTACCCTTTCTTCACTTCCAGTGATGTGATTCTTAGAAAATTGCTTGGTATACTTCCCACTTGTGAATTGGGTTTGATATGAGCAAGCCTATATTATAAGGCGAAATACTTTTAATTATCTAGTTTATATTTCAAGTTTAGGATTGGTTTCTTAATCTTCCTATACATAAATTATCTAGGTTTTTTTGTGATTCTTTTAGAAAATTTTCTTATTAGGTTAGTTTCAAAACTCTTGTTAAGTATTAAGTTGATTTTTGAACATTTATTGTTTTTTTCCCTAACTTTTCATTCTTTTCATTCATGACCTCTAACTTTTATTAAATGATTTTAATTTTTTTACTAGAGTAGGTATTTATTTTATTTTAATACTAGTTGATACATTTTCTCGTTTCTTTCACTTCGGTTATTTTCCTTTAGTTAATACAATTCATAAAACCAAGTAGTTATTTAAGGTTTAGTTTGTTAATCCATTACATGATATTCCACTTACTTTTCCCTTGTTTTTCCAATCCTAGTTCATGTATTTGTTGAATTTCCACGATGGGAAATTTTTATTTTGTTTAACCGGAAGGGGCTTGAGAATATTTTGGAGGGATAATTCATGCCCTCTTAACATCTTTTGTTTTTACGGGTTTTGTAAGGAGTTGAGCATGTATTGGGGTTTCCACAAATAAAATCAATTTCCCATTAATCCATAAGTGATTTGTACATTTTGCGATATAGTTTGACACATTATGGCACATCAAATATCATTGGCAAATTAAATATCACTTTACATACATAGTCGAATTTGATAGTAGGTAACCATTTTCATATGGTGCATAAATGGTCAAGGACTTATAAAAATAGTCACAAATAGTTTTTTAATTTGATTTTACTTGAGATGCCCAATTTAACATCAAAATCTATTTTCTATCTTCTTTTGAAAATCATTTTAAAAATTCTACAAAATTAAATATTATTCAACACGCTTTAAATTATTGTTAACATTACAAATAGTTTTTTAATTTGATTTTGCTAGAGATGCCCAATTTAACATCAAAACCTATTTTATGTCTTCTTTTGAAAATCGTTTAAAAAATCTACAAAATTAAATATTATTCAACACACTTTAAATTATCGTTAACATTTTATAATGTTGTAATTATTATTGTGTTTCTATATTTTAATCCATTCATCCAATTGTCGTATTTATTTATTTTTTATTAAATATTGAAACATTACAAACTTAATAAATTATCAACATCTTTGCCCATATTTCAAAGGAAAAAACATTTAGCAAAATTACATATTAAATAAGCCACATTTATTTTTGAAATGTTGGGATATGATTTTGTTTAGTTTAGTTTTACTCTTACTTAAAACCACTTTCCCTACCCACAAGAGGGTTTTGATTTGTTTGCTCATTTCTTAATATATACTATAATACACTATTAGCCTCATTTTGAAAAGGTGTGTTTAATATGCACTTTTAACAATAATAGATATATTTTATTAAACTTTCTTTTCAATTGATATATGGACATCCGCCGGGAAGACTTTCAAATCATCCACTTATTAGTTTATATTTATTTGGAAAACATCTTTTAATGTACTAAAAACAATCAAATATTATAATGTATTTATAGCAATCATATTTATAGTTTATTTCATCCAAGTTCCTAGGTGTGTTGACAAGTATGGCATAATTAAATTATTTAATAGACCAGCGGGTATACCAATATTTAACAAAATTTATTATTAATTTTCTATTATATATATATATTATATATTGATATATATATATATATATATATATATATATATATATATATATTTTCTCGACCCAATTTGTTAGTGGTTTCCAAGTGCATTTTTGCAAGTGAATGTAATGCATAACATTTTTCTCTTTAAAAAGATAGGAGTTATATAAGAATCAAAGACAAATAAGAAACTTTGCTATTATAGTATTATCATTAACCTTAAACTATAATTTTGGATTTTTAATAGAGGAATTTATTTGTTTATTGAATAATTTTATTTGATGGTGTAATATATATAATTGTATCAATTCTACTCGAGCATCCCAAAACATATAAAATATAGTAAATGATGTTTACTTAAATATTTATGTTGAGAGGTGTTTTTATAATAGAAGCTAGGGTTATGGTATGTGTAGTTCACTTTTATTCTCAACATTAAATTTGACATTCATTTGACAATTACGTGACAAATCATTCTCATATTTGATATCTATATAACCGTTACTTAAATTTGTTATATATGTTTAATAAATACCTCGAGATTGATATCTCTCAACATATTTTAGGTAGATGTATTTAAGATATATATGCTAGTTATTATTGTATATAATCAACTTTAAAATATTGTTGTCTTTGTTATTCAATCAAATTGTACAACTTATATGTTATAATATTTGGATAATTTTTTTTTTTGAATAATATATTTTATGTTAGCCATTCATGACAATTATCTCATATATCATTGGTCTATTAACTCTTCCTTTTATTCTTTATTTCAATTGATACAAATATTTTTCTTATTCCACTATAGTTTTGGGAAAAAAATTTAATGGGTTTCATTATTACAAAGTATGTACACATTCATATCCATCATATAAAATACGTTAAATAAATTAACATTATAGTAATTAATTACATGGATATCTTAAATACGTTAAGGGATATTAATCTTGAGGTGCCTCTATTGGATTTGTCGCATAGGTAGATAAACACCTTGAGATTGACATCTCTTAGCATATTATAGTATAGTTGTATTTAAGATTTCTATGCTAGTAGCACCCACAGTGTGTTGCATGAACAATATTAATTCCAAATCAAATTTTGGGGTGTAAATCCTATAAACATTTTGGATGATAATTTGAAACTTGTAGCATTACATATTCATTTAAATGCACAATATAAATCATATTAAAATTCCAATTAATTAAGTAAAATGGTAAAATATGAATATAACATATGATATATTTGTAGTAGAAAAATAATTTATGTCATCCATCCTTATTTATATTTTTTTCCTCAAGGATTGAAATATTTGTTCTTCCTCTCTTAAATTCTCTACACCTTTTTCACTCTTCAATTTCTCAAACTAGTCATACATGAAAGGAGGTGAGATCCTCATTCAATTTAATGACTTGACACATGATATAGAAACAAATGTTAAACCTTGTATTTCGTAAGTCCTATACATAAATTGTGGCTTTATTTGCTTGGTAGAAAATATTCACGACACTTAAAATTATCGATTCTAAATACTACCCCTTATTTTCGGTACCTACCACTACACCCTCTCAATGTCAATGTCTCATTTTACACTACTATCCATTTTTGTATTGATATATCAAGGTAAGAATTATAAATAAAATTACCCATGTATGATTTCATGTGTTATGTACTACCTTACTAAGGTGACCCTTGTGGATGAGTGTTAAACCATGTGTGATATTTGGATTGTTAATCAATTGCCAACTCCAAAGGTAATTTACACATGTGTCCACTTTTATAGGAGATTGGAATTGTAATTATATTTTCATCAACAAAATGAATACCTGTGTAGCTATGAAATTCAACCATTACATATGTAGGCGATATAGGTGGTGTCACTCCTTGTTCAAGTAGACACCTATTTGAACATATTTTAAAGATCCATTGAGAATAGATACTTATATCCATAAGTTTGTAGTGAGCATCACCCTTACTCATTAACAAGTAATGATGTAACTTCCAATTATTCATCATCTAATTCCATAATATTATTAGTTTCTCCTCTAGTTGCAATGCTTTTAGGAATATTTTGATTCAATATATATAATTTTCTTTTATTATGTTGATGCATGTTGTAATTTGTTGTAAATAAATGTATATGATTGTTAAAATAATTATTTTCAAAGGTTTCAAGTGAAGCATTAGTTCTAGTCATTAACAACTAACAATATTCAATGATTGGATGCATGTCTCTTAGATTTGTTAGAAGTTGTTGAAATCATTGTTGTTCCTCACTTTGACCTTCTTTTCAAAACTTTTATATAGTGTGATAATAATTTTGAATTTTTCCCATAGGTCTTTACTTGTGTTGTGCTTGCATATGGATCTTTATCCTTTGTTGGAGGCAAATGTCCCAAATCCCCTACAAAACCATATACCTTCCACCAAAAGAACATATCAACATTTTCTAGGAATATATGACATAGTCAAGAATCTATATTTTACAAAATCATTTAACCTATAAAACTCATCTCATCAATAATTTAATACACTTAACATGTATTTATTCTTGACATCTCATTAATCTTGTTCCTTCTAATTTTCAAAATCTAGAATAGGAATGCTTACAAGGTTGCATGTATTATAGGCATTTCAATATTAAATATTACAAATCTAGCTAGATAAAGTAGTAAAGGGGGTACATCATGCAGCTCTAATAACTCTAGAAATGTTAGCTTAATCCCTCTTATGTGACATGATTTCCATGTTCTAACCATTCCTTAGGTTATAATATACAGTGGAGGTGCAGTCCTACCATTGATTATAATGTCTAATAGTTATACCAAGGACCTTTTTGTGACCAAGTCTATCGTAACTTATTTTGAAGGGTGGTTTTTCTATTTCAAGTAAACAACGATCTTTAGCTTTGCTTTTGAATTTTAAATATTTATTCAAATTTTCTTTACCAAAGTAGTTTATATTTTGAGGTGCCTTCCTATAAATTTATCTCTTCCATCAAACATATATGTCTCAAAAATGTGTAGAATTTGTCACTAGTGTTTTCCCGACATGATCTCATTTTCATGATGTTTTTTGGATATTATCCTCATTTTCATCATCTCTTTCATGTTGATTCTCAATATAATTCATTTCAATATTTTTTATGTACATGTTATGTATTATATTTAAATTGATACCAATTGAATTTTTTTCATTTCATCAAGTCTAATGGCACACTCTAAATCATGAAATGGGTTGTAAAATAGTAACTATGACTAAAAAAAATCCACAAATGTTTAGTTTGTATTGCTAAAGGATTTTTCAAAACCTTGACCACACCGTCCACAATAGCATATATTTTTCTCACCCTACACTTTTCTTCTCTTAAAACTTTAGGATTAAACATATAAGATCTAATGACGCCAATGATTGGTAAATGCTCCATTATGTGAAGTCTATCTTCGTGTACACAATTATTGATTTCCTATGTGTTTTAATTTTTTCACCCTCTTTAAATACCAGTTAAAAATTTATGCCAAACATATAATGATATTAAATTTATAGTGCACTTACCAAAGGATGTTATAGAAACATGTGACATGTCTTCATTTTCGCTATATCTCTTTCAATAATAGTTTTAGTTAACATGTTCATGTACTCTTGTGCAAAATATTCTTTGGGGTTTCCAATATTTACAATCTACCCATCAACAGCTTTTGATATTTTTATGTATTTTTCACTAGTTTTATAATATGACTACAACATGTTTTGAAAGAACTATCTTCCAATCCATAATCGCACGTTGTGATCAAATCAACTTTTCAATTATGAGTGTTGAAAAAACCATAATTTATTTTAGGTTCATATTGTTTATCTCTTATCTCACCATTTGAATATATAGTTTTGATCCTTTGATATATAGAGGTCAAAATGAATTTTACATGCATTAAATATAAATTCTATGAAATTAAACCTATACACATAAGTATTCAATACAATTTATCATAATTATCATTCTTACCTACAAAACTTCTTTCCTCTATTTTCATAGGCATGTCACATCTCTACACATGGTATGAAATTCCACACAATCAACTAATTATTCATATTCTTTTCCAAGATATATTTTATAAATAACGAATGTGTTCACAAAAATGGATGTGATCTTATATTACTCCATCCCTCTAAATCATCTATAAAATTTCCGCTTTATTCTTCAAAATTAGTTTCTTATTTATGACAAAAAAAATCACTTTTTAAGAATTTGTTACCCATATGTTTATTTGATATGCATCTTCCCAAGGAATCCATGCATATATAATTATATCAAAATTATTCTGGGAACCTTATTTTGTTCTTCATTTTATAGTCTAGAAAATCCATATTTGCTACTCCATATAAGTATAAGAAACCATACACATGTAGAGGTCATATATGTTTCCATTAATATATGCGCCAAAAATATTTTGTCTTTATTGACTTCTATAATATATCTTTTCAAAACATTAAATTTTGTATGCATGGGTAATGAGTTACTATATGCGTATGGTTGATTATTTTTATATTCTCCATATATGTGCTTCATGTGGATCAATAAGTGTTGTTCCCAACATTAGTACATGGAGGTCTAGACAATACATGTTAGCTACACTTAAAATAAAGAAGATGGTTGGTGTTCCAATTTGATGTAATAGATCGATTAACTATTCACATTACTTTACCCAATAAGAACATTTATCTTGCAATGTGGTTGTATATCACATCAATAAATATGAAAGATGTGATTTTGGAATATTATCCATGTGTTCATGTAATTAATTTATTGTAATTTTGGTAATTCTTAAAGTCTTTTCTTTACATTTTGGTAATCCTAAATAATTCATAGCTTAATTTCACATTATATTGTTCATCATGAGATACCTAAAACCAAGGTTGTGTCCTAAATCAATTATGTCAAAATGCATTATATGTTTTACATATTCATGCATATGTACTTATTTAAGTCATGGTTTTAAATAATCACACCTTCCATTAAGAAATATAGTTAGGAAATCTATGTCTAGTAAACCTTTCATCATCCGCATCACATATTCATTCAATGGAAATGTTTAAAATTTGTTTCCAAGTAATTAGTTCATTAGGATATAAATTTGGATTTTTTACCCAAGCATGAATCACTTCCATCTCTCTCATAGCATTGTGTGGTTTGGTGGCCATAGAAATGTGTGATATACAACATTTCTTTCATCTTTCTCAAGTACCATTCCCGGAAGAACATATTTATTTATTTATTTATTGAACTTTATGTTAGGTTGATAGTATAAGATGTTGGCCAAAAGCATATGTAATTTTCTTAAAAATCATTTTTGACAATAAGCAGTTAAAATGACCAGCTTGACGAGAAATCTTTCCTCACAAAATATGGCAAAGAAAAAAATTCAAAAAAGTGATTTTTTAATGAAAAACGCATATTTCAATAATTTTGTATGGAAAAGAAAAATTGATTTTTTTATGTTAGTAGTTAAAATGATCATCTCAATGAGAAATATGTCCTCCCAAAATATGGCATAAGACAAAAAAATAACATACTCTTGTTTTCCTATTTAACAACATCACTCAAAAATGCTACCATTTGGTCGAATTTTTGTATACTACCACACTATTATAAAATATGTTGTTGGTTGGTAGCATGTTTTATGCTACTCGGCTGATATCATATATCATACTATCTGCATCGATATCATAAAAAATTCTATCGGTCCGACAACATAAAGGTGAATATGACAAACTTCTCTTTCACGCTAATGGCAAATTTACCCCTAAAATTAACTTGTACCCAAAAAAATTTTTGACCCGATCCTAATTCCTACCCTAAAATTTTTCGAATTTCAAATTTTAAAACCGGAATATTCATGAATTAATGAATCTTCGCCACTAAAATTTTCCCCGCTTTATGTGGACAAAGTTCAATTTTTCAAAGACATTTGTAGAGGTATTTAAAGCAAGAGATATTTTAGAATTGTTTCATCAATAGTCACATCTCTATAGAACTTATCATGTTAAATATTATATTTGAGTGAATTGTATACTTGATCCTTATTCATGATAAAGTTGTGAGTAGTTACAAATTGATGTTTTCTTCATACTATAACAATCAAAAGATTTGATATATCCCATGATGTGGTAGAAATTTTGTAAATTCATTTACTTATTGTGGAGAAAATGGTACAACACTACGTGATTATATTGACCTCCACCGTATGGGTCATTTTAATATTTAGATTCACATGGAAAATCACATCTCTTCCACTTGTGTGATGTTTACAAGTTATGGTGGTTAGGGACCATGATCCATTTTATTAACTTTAAAAAATAGTTGACAACTTACTTTTGTTTACATATATTACACACATTCCTTTAAGATTTTGGTGTATGTAACACCTCATTTATTTTCCCAAAACTGAAGTAATTTTTTTATGTAATTTCCACAATCCAATCACAGAGTATGCAATAGAGTTAACTCAATACAAACCAATTAACAATTTTAAACAACTAGTTATTTAGTTAATTTTGATCCATCTGATAAATATTTCATGTATAAACCTTATGCAATTGAGAAGGGTACATATATATCTCCCTTCAATCCACTCTATGTGAGAAATCATACAATATTTAGTATGTTCAAGTTTACCTTTTTCTAGGTTGAGAAAACTATGTTTCCATCCTTAAATGTCTACCAAGAAAGTTAATTGCTTAACTTCTTACTCGGTAATTAACATTTATAAAGTAAGGATATGGTTAATAGATGTAATAAACTACTTGCATTACTTTGGCCAAAGTTTCCAATTGTGCATAAACAACTTATCCCAAGACCGCACATAATTCTTAGGGACATAGTCTTCCACCACCAAACAAATATCTTAACACAATTATTTGGATCTTTTTGTTTAATAAGGTGAACATGTTAAGAAAGAGGTGTGTTATTTATAGGACCATCTCTCGTAAATGAAAAGAACCACAACCCACTGAGGGTCTTTATGGAATAGGAGAGACTACGTAATGGGTTACCACCATTACGTCCTCTTTCCCTTTTCCGTAACTACCCCTAGTTAGCACTATGTCTATATGTTTGCATGATGACGTGAGATTATATCCAATCTACGTCGTAATTAAATTTGTCTAACCACAATCAAATTTCATCATGTAAAAAGTTCTACGAGACTTAAGTTATTCCATTATTTATTTAAGTTATAGCCAAGGGGTCTTTTTGTAAGATTCATCTATAGTCATTCGATATGTTTCAAGTGGCCTTGATAACTTATTTTTGTTATGGATTAACTATTATTTTCCCTTTTTGAATTCATCTTATTTTTGTTATAAGTTGCCTATTTCAAAGGTTGGTTTTATTCATTAACCACGGTATATTTAATAAAGCTCATAATACCATTTTCTTATGATCGTTGACTTATGACTTCGTAAAGAATAATGATTAAATTTACTCAATTTAAGTTAACCATGCCCTTTTTATTCTCAACTAGGTTTTTATTAATCACAATTATTATCAACATACCTTCATATTTGAAGTATAGATTATATTATCATTCACGACCACCTACATTTAAAGAATATCTACTTAATGTTTAATACCATTATCCCCATGATAAACATCATATCCAATAGAATACTTTCCATTGTTCTTACTTAAGGAATCATAAGACTATTTTAAATGAAGGGTTAAATCATGGAATGTTATGATAATCATAACTTAATGTCTTTGTGCAATTAATTTATTATATTAGCAATAGTTTATGCAAAGACATGGCCATCAAAAAAATGGATGTAAATAATATCTACTCTTATATTACATATTGAATTAAATAGACCAATTATATTTAATCAAAATAGAGAGGTTTATAATCAACATAAAATCTTTCAAGGTTGTGAAACCAACTTTCTTCAATTTACAAGCAACAAAATCTGTATTTAGGGTTATGCCCATCCTAATAAGTAAGTTTACTTCACAAAATCATCTAATACAAAATAAGGAAATTATTGAGGCTATCCTTTTTACATATGACCACAAGGTCGTAATCAACAAAACAATATTAAATTAGTCCAAAGTATTCACTTCATAGCTTCTCCTATTTACATGTACATTTTGTATAAGAGAGAGAAATATACATGGTTAAGTTCAAGATAACCGACATGATTCAATTCACTCACATTTTATATCATAACCATTATATAATGAGAATAACAATCAAGGTTTGACCATATACTAGGTCAAATCAACTTACTAATTCAAACTAAACAAATTAAATCAACAAGTATATAACATCTTTAACTTGCATTAGACCAAAATAACTCAACACATATTTAATTTTACTTGTATTTCATATTGAATCAAATTTAATCATCAATTCATGAAATTTAGTTGTAATTCATCAAGTAATAAACTTATGAAAACTAATCATATTTTTCTACAATTCATTCAATTAAGAATTCATTTCATAAATACATCAATATCTAACAAGTCAGTATTACTTTCCTGTTATGATAATATTCCAACAATTGTTAACAACTTCAACATTTAAAAAGTTCACATTTTGTATTCAAACCCAATATATAATATAGCACTTATCTAACTATAAGAGCAAATGAATGAAACTTCCCTATTATCTTGTAAAAGTTCATATTTAAAGAGGAAACGATAATAAAAACCCGCTTACATTCTCATTTATGCTTCCCTAAATATTGGGAGACATGTGCTCATAAAAGGCACTCAAGACAATAATTTCTTTTATGCTACTTTAAATGGATAAACCTTATTTGAAATATTATGTCAACTATAAATTTTAATAGTTGTAGACACAAAATCACACAATTTTAGTAATTATCTAGTCCTGATTACATACTACTATTCATATGGTTCCTAATTAAGAAAAGTAATAATCAACCCATGTCTTTGGCCACCTTTCTTTGCTTTCTATTACCACTTTCAGTCTTACACCTCTACTTGCTCAGTCTGCTTTTGTATACTTCGATATTTATCATCCTGGACACCAGCCTCGGTTAGGATGTCAACGCTGACACCCTCATCCCCTCCGGGGCGCCCCTGACCCCTTTGTAATTTACTCACACTTTTTGGGTCCTTTATATCCATTTGAGCATCTTATCATTTTGGTAGTCGTCCTTTCCAGGGTTAATTACAAAATTCAAGCAAGGAAATCATATAAATATAAAGTTATGTGATCATAATAAAGGAGCAAGCACTAAGAATTCACTATCACCACCTAAGGTTACATCCATCAAGAATCTAAGATCTTCATTGCATCCATCTAGCACCATCACAAGGGACACAAGGACTAGTTATTCTATGTATACTTCATAGGAGGGAAGTTCATTTTATTCCATGCACACATTTCTTTACATTTAGTTACTTTTTCGCTATTAAGTGTAACTCGCACATAAGCCACCTAGGGCACGATTCCACACACACACACATAAAACTACATCGGGTTTGAGATGTAGTGTAGTGCCTAGTCATAAGCTCACCATTGTGACAATTGAGGACATTCTAACCCCTCATTTTGCATCTTTCTATTTTAGGATTTGATGTCTATTTGAGGCTTTTCCAAGTTTATATTTCATTATAGGTTTCCATTGATCTCGGTGATCTTGGTGCAACCTCAGAGTGACCAAAGGTGACTAATAATGAAAATCTTGTGACCAATCATAGGAGGTTTTCTAAGTTTTTCCATAAACTGGGCACCTGTAAACAGCATAGGGTGCCCACAGGTGCCCCTGTCCCAATCTAGGCACCCTAGTCCAACCTATTTGTCCAGATCTACATTTTTTTAGGTATCTTTGTAAGACTTCTACCACTTTATTCATTTGGTCAATACTTTTGTACCGTTTAAATTTTATTTTGAATTAGCTAAGTACCTTATTCTCCTCCTTACAACAAGGGTTTTACAATTTATTTCTTAGTTTTCTTTAGTATCATTTTTTACTTAATTGTGTATTCATTTACTTTTCTACAATAGCATCATATTAGGCTCTTATTTCACATTTTAGATTAATCATTTTGGTGAACCCCACTCATGATCGGTCTCTCGATCCTTCATTTTCATATCATCTTTTCAATCATGGCTCCTAAAGTTTCTCAAATTTGTTTGTATGATTTAATTCAAATGCATCCTAATTGCAAAGTTATTCTAAAAAAGCCTTAGACACCACATATTCCCTAGCTATACACCACCACATCAAGTGAGTGTTATTTTAGATTGTCTATCTGATGACCCTAGTATTCATGATCCTCCATCTCATTAATCCATGTTGACTCAATCTAAGCTTTACATTCTTTATTTCAAGACAAATTTCATGCTATGGAATCCATGATTACATATCTTAAATCTGAAATCCAACATCGTAAGGATGCTTATCAAGCTCATGTTTGTTCTCCTTCCATATCAGTGAGCCTCAAGTCATACCATTACCAGAGCCTCTCACCTTTGATCACAATACTAAGCAACATGACATTCTTACTAGAGCTTCTTAGGCATCAATTGCTCACTTTACCATCTACTCAAGGCTATCCTCCTTATCGACTGGTGAAATATCATGGAGGTCTATATTGTAATTATCATCGAATCAATGGACATAATGACAATGATTGTTATGTTTTACAACGAAGAATCAAACATCTCGATCATCAAAACTTTATTTCATTCATTACACAACATTCTATCGCATGCCCATATATAATCGTTACATCTAAATGGGTTCCTAAATCTGATTCGTTTATGTCTAATGAACATCATTCCATTACTTCTCATGTTCCTTCTATGGAAAATGAAGAACCTCCTAAAAACTTCCATAAAAATCATTCCAACACCTCCTCCCACTAAACCATCTATGATGATAGATTCCAATTAAGCAACCTTCTCTAAATATTAATGCAACTCCACCTCTAAAGTCATCTATAGTAAATAAAAACCACTCGTTACACAAGACTACCAAAATCTAGTTAACCTCTTTTGACTTCCACCACTCAAGGCTCCTCCAACATTACCACCTCAGCATCCCATCACTTTTATTAAGGAAATTACTCCTTACATTGATCCACTTAGCATATTTGACTAGATATCCATCGCTTACATACTTGGGGGCATCATAGCTTCTCCCCCTTGCATTGTTATCCAATGTCAATATCATCTCATACACTTGACGCTTCGTACTAATCTTCTCTAAGAATTTTTACACACCTCTTAATACATTCGCATTGTCATTTATTGATGACACACTCATGTTCTTACGGTTCTTACATGACTGTTGAGGGATAGCTTGCAATAAGAACCTCGCTTTCATCTTTGCACGCATGATTCATCAACATATATTGCATAATCACTCATACATACATACATCTATTACTATCTACCACTAGTATAACATACGACACAATCCTTCATCAATTATCCAACAACTATACCATATCCATTACTCTTCATCATCTTCACACCTCACTATCCGTCTATTCTAAATATCATTCATCAAATAACACAATCATCTTACACATTTCGATTCATCTCGCATCATAATTTCTCGATGATGCACTCTTGTGCTTTGTTCACACTTGACTCTTTGAGGTAATATTATACACATTAACCTCACACAAAACGTGCATTCCTTCTCATAGCTTCAGATCACACACTAGGTACATTACTCACTATACACATTCATACTACATCTCTCTTACATCTACTTCAACATGTTGCAGTCATTACCCTATGACACACTCTATTTCCGTGGTCTATACTCGAATACTAAGGGTATACATCTCAAATGGACCTCACCACATTCACGCATTCAATTACTCACTCATTTATTCACACACTCTACACTTTGCACTTTGATGATCACATCTTTTTAGTACATACAATTCAAACCATTTCCCAATGATGCACTCTTATTTATGGTTCATTCTTGACTGCTGAGGGGGCATAAATAAATGAACCTCATTACATACATATACATCCACTTGGGGTCATGTTGTTCCTATCATTCACACTACATTCCATTCCGCCTCATCCATAACATACTACATATATTGGTTACACTTAGTCTTTCTTACATTTACTTGTTACATGTTCACTTTATTACACATGCTAGATAGATATATTGTATGTCATTATATTTTATCATACACACATGTGCGTTTACTTTCCTTTCTAGTTGCGATCATAGATTCTATAGATCTATTACACACAGTATGGATGCTTGGTGTAGTACTATTACTAGTCCCACAACGGCTCCTGGGGCATCCAATTTCGTACACTATAGGTGTTATTATTTCACTTTGTTTCATAACACATTACTTTATTGGATTATACATGCTTTGACATAATTTTTATCTTTCTCAAATGCTAATGGGTGCTTCATGTGCAGAATTTGTTTTACATGACTATTTTCTTCCATGGTTTTCTGTTACATTGTTTGTCATTGCTTGATCTTTATATGCCATTGTTTGCGGGATTTTTCCTTTGTATTGTGTGCACACTCATTTTCTTATGACCACTTCGTCCTTGATTTTTTTGCGACATCATGAGTGTTGTCCCATGTTTACAACCCACTTTTCATGGTCTATATTATCTTATTACGGGTGTACTTGCGTCTTAGCTTACACATTTTCTGCTTAGATTACATTTCATTTTATACATGTGTGTTTGTATTTTCTTGTACTAACACTTATCTCCTAGCCACTTTTTTTGTGTGTGCCTTGGTTTCTACTAAGCACATTCCCTACCCAGGGCATTGTTTCAAAGACAATGGTTGATCCTCTTTGGGTCGCATAATCCTTTAAGAACGCGCATGCACCCCAAACAAGGGGGAATCATATGGGTGAATAAGTCACTCCATACAACATTACACACAACATAGTATAGTATTGGACAACACAAGTTTTTAGTTTTGGACAGGGATAATAATCAAACTTGGGTCCTTAGCACATTGATGTCCTTCCTGGATGCTAGTAACTAGGGGACTGATCTTCAACATTTTCTAGTTCACTACAGTTTTTTAGCATCTCACATAGGCTTTTAACATGGTAGAAATTCCTTTAACACTAGGAAATTTATAGTGGGGGAAATTACATACCATTTACAAAGTGGTGTTTTCATTCCCAAGAGTAGTTAAAGGTTAGAGGATGGCACCAAAATTTCCTCTCTACACTATTTATGTTGTGGCATAGGATCGCCCAAAAAACCAACATTTCAGAGTGCTTTACAACTTTGGGAAGTAGTTAAAGGTTGGAGGATGACACTATACTTTCCTCCCTATACTTATTCTTTCATGGTGTGAGATCACCCAAAAAAATTACACTTCATCAACATCTTCAGATCCTTTCTATACTCATTTCTCATCACAGATCAGGTGCACATGTTCCTTTTTCACATTTTTAACATTTTTACATACTTTTTACACATATACATGCGTATTTGACTACTTTTTCATTCTTCTCTTTTGAAATTCCATCCATGTGGGAAGGGGTAGTTAACATCGTCAACATCATCAAAACAACAAAGAACATCGACATCAACAACAGTCCATCGTGACATCTACACATGCATTTTCACTCTAGGTTCATTTTCATCATCACTTTTTGCACTTTCTCCTCCTTAACATCCACACTTTTTCCAGCTTCCCTCCTCGCACTTTCATCATAAATCTACATGGTTATTAGATATGCATCTCTATCTACTTTATGTTATTGAGACTTCTTCTTCCCAACATAAAGTGGGGGAAAATATCGACACAAAATCATGCACTTTGCGTAATTATCTATTCTTAATTACATACTAATATTTATATGATTCTTAAGTAAGAAAAGTACTAATTAACCCATGTCTTTGGACACCTTTCTTTGTTGTATGTTACCACTTTCATTCTTACACCTCTACTTCCTCAATTTTCCTTATTATACTTTGGAATTTATCATCTTAGACATCGGCTCCCAATTAGGTCATCAACGCCAAGCGCCCTTGTCCCTATAGGCACCCCCGATCCCTTTGTATTTTACTCACACTTTTTTGGTACTTTCTAGACATTTGAGTCCTTTCTAGCCATTTGAGCATCTTATCTTTTTGGTAGTTAGGATTTTCAGGGTTAATTACAAAATTTAAGCAAGGAAATCATATAAATATAAAGTTATCTGATCATAATAAAGGACCAAACACTAAACATTGGCTATCACCACCTAAGGTTGCATCCATCTAGCACCATCACAAGGGACACAAGGGTTGGTTATTCTACATACACTTCATAGGAGGGAAGTTTTTCCTATTCCATGCACACATCTATTACATTTCTTTACATTTAGCTACTTGCTCGCTATCAAGTGTGACTCGCACAAGAACCACCTAGGGCATGATTTCACACGCATAGAGAGAAATACATTAGGTCTAAGATGTAGTGCAACACTTAGTCATAAGTTCACCATTGTGACATTTGAGGCCACATCGACCCCTCATTTTGTATCTTTCTTTTTAGGATTTGATGTCTATTTGAGGGTTTTGCAGGTTCATATTTCATTGTAGGTTTTCAATGATCTTAGTGTGATCTCAGAGAAACCAAAGGTGACTAAATATCAAACATCTTGTGACCACTCAAAGGAGGTTTCCTAATATTTTCCACAAACCTAGGCACCTAGAAACATGCCTAGGGCACCAACAGACGCACTTGTCCCTCTCCAAGTGCCCTAGTCTAGCTTATTTATCCAAATTTTCATTTTTCTGAGTCTCTGTGCGACACTCGTGCCACTCCATTCATCCGGTCAGCACTTCGGTACCATTAATAATTTATTATGAATGAGCTAAGTACCTTCTCCTCCTCCTTGCAACTAGGGTTTTATAATTTATTGCTTAGTTTGTTTGAGTATCATCTATACTTAATTGTGTATTCATTTACTGCTACAATAACATCATATTAGGCTCTTATTTCACATTTTATCTTAATCAATAACTACTCAACTAAGAAAATGTGCACATAATGCCATATCAACACTATAACATGCAAACCCATTATTCCAAGTTACTACAAAAATGCATATTTATCTAATAAAATGTAATCCCAACGTGGGAGCTCATACTCATTCCTCGACAAAAAATGCAATCCTCGAAATTATAATACAAGAAAAACTCATAATCTCCTTCCAATCATAAAAATGTGCATACCAAGTAAGCAATATATAATTAAAACTCAAAATCTATTCACAACTTCAACATGTAACCCAAGAGATAGGTATAAACCACTAGCAACCATTTTTCTATAAAAACCAAATTCACAAAACACCCCAAATCATTATCAATAGAGTATAAACATTCGGCATAAAACCTAACTCATTAAAACCCAAATCACTATCAACAAAATATAACCATTATGATCTAGAGTATTAGGGAGAAGCTCATGCCTACAATGTCCACATTTTTTTCTCAACTCAACTTCCTTTCTCCTGCAATATTCTCTAGAAATAAAAACAACAATACATTCATCAAAACATTCCTTTTTGAAAATAATTTCTCTATATCCATTTCCAAAATTACATTCATGACTGAAAAACATTCACATTAGAGAGAAATTCCACTTCCTTCAAAACCCCCAAAATACCTCGACCAATAAAACAAATGATCAAGGAGGGAGAAAATGTGACCAAATATAGGGTTTTCTTCTCATGTAAGATAACTGCCCCGTGGAGCCGGCCAACTATCAATGTAGAATTAAAGCTCAAAACCCCTCATAGCTACTTCCATATGCCATGTTACCAAGCCCACTTCTCATCACATTAAACAAGTATTTCTTGAATTAGTTTGCCAAGTCACCAATGACACACACTACCATACCACACAAGTCCAAAAAACACATTATTATATGTCATCCACTCAAGTATCAAGTGGATTAATATTCTAAATTAATAAAATACATTTATCCTCTATGCATTTTTAATCAAAACTTAATGTATTTACCCATGCCCATATGCCATGTATTTTAATAAATCAACACTTAGTATAGACACGTTATAAACTCATAATATGCCACAACTAATGTCGAGTGCTCTAATAAATGACCCAATGTGAAGAGTACAAAAATAAGATTAACACACAATTCAATTATTGCCTACCATATATTTTCCAAAATCTACTTTTATTCCTGAGGTTAAAAATATCAAACATTGACATTCCAACATAATGTTGATCACGTAGTGATCTTATAAGTGGTTAACAACCCAAACAATCATTATCCGACATACGATAAAACATATATACCACAAAAATTAGTGAGAGCTAAGGCTCCTAGATGTTAACTTAATTTTATTTAAACAAAACTTGAGTTATTTTCACCAATGTGGAATTATCCCTTAACACTTCATTTTAACCAACTGACGATCTATTGGCCATCTATACGGTCATCAATTTTGGGACTCAAAAAGGGGCGGGATGTTACAGTGTATATTAATTTTGATACAACTCTCTTGTGACAGCTATATAAAACATGTGGAGATATAATTTTGTCTAGCTCACATTGAAACTACAATTTTACAGTTGTTGAAATCTATCTCAACAATATTTTTTTCTCCTATTTTTCTTTAGTTCGATGTAATCTCCACTTGTTAATAATTGTTTTTTTGTATATTATTTCCAACATCAACATCCATCTCTATATTATCTAGAATTTTCAACGACCTATGGTTATTGAATTCACCCCTTCCAAGTTTACCCGAACATTTGAATTATTTTGATGATGCCTTTGAACTTCTTCACAATTATGTTATCGTAGTTGTTGTCTTTCTCGCCTCAATTAATCTAAATTCATAGTTTTTGTCAATATGAACTTATTTTAATCTATGTTCATCATCTTTAGATGTTTGTGTGTGATATGATACCATTTTATTTGCATGTTGCCTCATTTGTGATGCAAGTTCTCTCTCTCTCTCTCGATATTCTTTTCATTTCTCTTTATTTTTAATATTCAAATATAGGTGAGCCATGACTACAATATATAAATATTTATCAAAATTTAAATGAATATTGATAATAAATAATAATATAATATAATATTATAGAAATTAAATCATAAATAAATATCTATAGATAACTATATTTAATATTTTAAAATATCTATGTTACGAGATTTATAATATATATATATAATATGTATTTTTGTGATTGAGCTATATAGTTTGTGTTATAAATTATTTTTTCATCCTAGAAAGTGGCATGGTTAAAAGATATTGATTTCATTTTCAATAAGCAAAATCATCTATAAAGGGATAAAATTTTAAATACTTCAAATTATAATTCATCAAACATGTTAACAAAACTTTTGATATAAATTTGTGTTTACAAGAATATTAAGTAATAAGTTCTTAAGGTCTTTCTTGTCACAAGAAACTTTCTATAAAAATATTTCTCAATGATACTTATTTGTAAAGAGATGAACAAAAGGACATATTTTTCTTTTAATTTATTTTTAAATATAATCGGGGTAGATTAATTGTGTTTGCATCTTCAAATGTCACAAAGAGTATATTGATGAGGGTTTGTTACACACACATGCATAAATGAGAAAGTTTTATGTTCCCTACTCATTTTAAATCCTGGAGGGATTTTACTCATCGCACGAGTTGTGGGTATGTCATTTTATAATAACCAAGTGGTGGAATAGTAGGCATATAACTTGATAACACTCGAATATTCTCACTTTACTCATAATTTCCCTTTTTGTAGTAATCCCTCAAGAGGCTGATTTTGGCTCTAATAAGATTCACCTCGATAAAAAAAATTCAAAATATTGAGGTAGGGTAGGGAAGAAAAGAGAATTGTCTAAAAAGAATTTATTTTTCCTATCTCAATATTACCAATGCTTGATTTACCAAGGGTACCTGTATCAACTTAATCCCAATAGAGCACATGCTTAAGGTGACAAGGAAAGAAGTCTATGGGTTATAATTCTAGTAGATAGCCTTAGGAAAATTGTTACAATTTTCAATTTCCTGCAAAAGATTGTTAACACACATCCATTTACAAAGAAAATTTGAAATAATAACAATTTAGGTTGATAATTGAACTTTTTGTTGCATAATTAAATTTGATGCTACTAAAGATCATGAAACAACACATAGCTAATTATTTATATAATGAGTTAGCAAAATATCCAATTGCATGTGCACATTAACACTTTGCTAAACAAGATGAAACCAACTGAACCTATGATTATGCAAGCAACTACTTCACACTTATAGATTCCATGATAAAGTAAACCAAACAATGATTAATCTAAATAACTAATCTAAGTAATTTACCAGACAATTGAGCAAGTAATACGTAGAAAACACTCATTGAACAATCCTTATAATTTCAAAGTGATTCCTTCATAAAATTATTCCTCCTTAGAGGGTATACAATTGATATATTTATACAAAATTTTCCACTTCTTGGGCTTAAAAATAACCATTTCAAAAATAGACCAACATTGTTCTCAAGCAATTAACAAAAATAAAATACAAATATTTACATGCAAGAAATCTTGTGTTGCCTATTTTAAAGATTGAATTTTTATGCAATAACAAATCCTAAAAATATCAAAGCAAGTGCTCATCCAAGATTTACTTGAAGCTTCCACTTTATTTTGTTGAGTTGAGCTATTGTTGGTATAGGATATTATTTTCTTTGTATTTATTTACATGGAATAAATACTCACCGTAGTTGACTTATATTGTTTAGTTGTACTTGGTTTCATATGATTTACTATGACATGTCTTACATGTCATAGTGTGTCATAGTCTATCATAACAATTACATTCATATTATGAGAATGTAACTCCCCTCCCTATTATAGGAATATTCTCATGGAGGAGTTACACATCATTCGTATTTGTACTTGCCATCACTTAAGCTATTGTATGTGAAATCTAGGCTTTGCTACACATTGAGTTGTTTGTTAAGCACTATTCTCAATTCTTGTGAGTTATCATATTATATTTATTGTTGGTTATCTTAATTTCCGTAACTACATGTTATTGTGTTGTTATCCAGAGATCCTTATGGATCCTTTAATATACTATCATATCCTTGTTGGTAAAACGCTTGCTCATTTTCAATAATTATGGTATTATTCAAGTTTTTCAATCTAGTAATTTTATGTGCAAAGTTTGGTAATTTCACTATTGGGGTTTACAAAAATTATGGGGGATTTTTTTAGAGGTATTTTATGCGGTTTGGTTTCGAGAACTTTCTATGAGCTCTCCCATACAACTCGGCCCCTAGCTCGTCCATGACATGACTCCTCCAACTCGATGTAACAAAATTTTATTTTCCCTTCCTCATCTCTTTGTGTAAAACCTAGCTCATCTTGGTATTTTTACCATGATTCGGCCTATGTTGTAATCATTTCTATCTCGGTTGGTGTTCACATTAGGTTTGGCTTGTGGATCCATACATAAGACTCAACTTATCCCAACCTTACTTGCCCACACGAATCCTACTCGATGCACTCACCCAAACCAATTTGGCCAACTCAAACCCTACTTAGTCATCCCTCAAGTCACTCACATACCCTTTCTCAACTCGAATTGGCTCTATGTTTAGATCTAGCTCGAAAAATTAACGATCTTGGCCTCTACTCTTCCCTGTTTTTCTATCAATACTTTTTCCTCCTTCTCACATCCTTGATCAAAATCTCCCTACATGCTCCCATGAATTTACATCTACCATTGTTGGCCATTGATCCCCCAAAATCTTGCAGTCTCCTCTTATGGGCCCATTGTTGACATCTTGTGTTTTAGGTGTTTTCATTGATGTAAAATACCATTAATGAAAAATAGGATGATGGATTAGAGTCATAGGATTATTAGTATGATGGTGACATGGAGTTCCAGCTATGTTCATAGTTGCATGAGTTGATTTAGTGAGAATTTCTTGTTCTAACAAGGCTAGTCACTTGACCTAACTAGCCTAGGTGATGGTGCATGTTGATTGATCTTCATCGTAGCTTGAAAAACATATTGGGAGTATGAAGAGAAAATTTAAATAGTTTCTAGGCACTCACACGAGTTTCAAGATTCATACACAAAGTTGAATACTAGGATTTAGGTGTTCATTTAGACCAAGTCTGTACTAAGAGGCATGAGGATGCGTTTTGGAGCCATGTGATCTCATGGATGCATGTATATAGTTTTTAATGATGTACTAACTATTTTAGTACCTTTTAAAGAGGTTTCATCATGAGTTATGATTTTGTTTTAGTTAACCCTAGCCTAGACCATGCAAAACCCTAAGGGCTAGTCATGAAAATGAGATGGGATAAGAATTTGGAGATATATTTGATACATGGTGATGATTTTATATGATTCATATAGGTGATATAGAGGTGTGAGAAAATTTTGGAGTCATTCTAAAGAGGATTTTGCAAGATAAGTCAATTTTAGTGAAACAGGTCCAAGAAAGGGTGTTTTCTAGCTCGAATTGCACCTTTTAATGCTCACCTTGAATTGTGTGCTTTGCATGGGATATTTTGGATTTCAGGGATGTTTCTAAATTTATTATATAAGGTTTCAAAAAAATAATGAGGTCATTTAATCATCACATTTTTATGAATGAATGTTAAGAAGGTAAACAACTTTTTGTGTGCTTGAAACCCTAACTAGAAAGCGGTATGATAGATTTGCTTCCTAAGTGCCCAAAATGGATTTATAGTGATAGTATGATGATTTTATGATGTATATTAACCCTTCAGGTTTCCATAAAGGTATGATATAGCATGTGGTGATGAGTGGACCCCACTCAAACATGCATGTTTCTGAAGAAGTTTAGTTTGGGACAAGGTTGTCCAAAGGAGTTGAAAAATAAATAGAAATTGTTTTTAGTATGTGATTTATTCTTGATTCACATGATGTTTTATGGTATTCATGATGCATATAAATGGAAAAAAATTCCCTATTTGTGAAGATAAGTCAAAGGGAAATTTTAGGGCAGCTTCAGCGGTTTGTAGAGACGATCTCGATTGAGGCCTTTCACTTAGATTTGGAAGGAGTTATAATATGTTATGGAAATAGGATTTAGAGTGATTTTCAAGTGGTATAATTTTTGTCTCTCAATGATGATATTTTATGGGTGATCTAGGTCAGCTTGTGGAGAAAAAGGTTTATTGATTTTTAGGACAAGACTGCTTCAAGTTTGAAAGAATGAAGTAAATGAAGCATGAGATGGATTATTTGAAGTTTTATATCACATAAAGAGTTAATAATTATGGATTTTTTTAATTTTAAATTATTTTTTAGGTATTGAAAGTGGCATCAAGGATGTAAACTAGTTGATTTTGCAAAACTTGTTTCTGGGTAACATGATTTGGAGAAGAGGAAAGTAGTTGTTTGAATCTATGGATGTTTCATGAGCTCTATATTGCATGGATGTTATGTAAAGGTCCTGAGGATTCCATAGATTGTATAAATTCCATACTTTAGTTTATCATGGGTGGAATTAAGGCCCAAAGGTGAGGACAAGGTGTTAGAAACAACTATCTAGTGAAGGATATAAGCCTTTTGGCCCATGTTATGAATTATTTGATTGGTGCAAGCAAATTTATAATCATGGATTATGGTTACATGTTATATTACACGTGTTTTATTAATTTTTGAGCTTCACTAATCATGTTTTTGGAATTTTTGGTTTTAGCTAATCCAAGTGATGGATTTTTACCTGTTTTGGGCAAGTATGATGGTTTTGGGTGTGGCCAACCTATATGGGCCATATGTGAATGTTTTAATTATTTAATTGGGATGATTTTAAATCACCTTGGTAAAACCAAAGGAGGGAACCTTACTTGGTGTGTGTTTTAATTAAGATAAGGGTATAAAGTGCTTATTTGAATTCAAATTTGTACTAGTTGAGCAAGATGGGAAAAGTGTGACCTATGTGAGAGTGTTTGTAGACACCAAGGCATGTGTTGAGAGATCGAGAGAGTGCATGAAAACTTGATGGATGTTTGGAAATGTGTTTTCAAGGGTCTCAAGAAAAGAGAAGTGAAGAAAGTGAAAGATAGAGAAAGTTTTAAGAGGTAGGGTTTGAACAAGGGTTTCAAGGTCGGAGTCTGAATTAGTGATCTCAATCATTGATAAAAACAAAAACATCATGGATATTATTAAAATTTGTTTGAGTGGGTGATTGATCATCTTAAGGGGTTTTATTCTCCTTTTGAGTTGGTGCTTCAATAAACTAGGGTTGGTGCTCCTTGTGAAGTTGGACTTCAATAAACACTTTTGATTTAATTAAGATAATCAAAATTTTCAGTGTTTTTACTTCCCCTTGAGGGTTTCCCACTTATATTGATCCAAAGGAACAATTGATGTCTAAAATCTTCCCTACCTTTCTCTAAATTTTTACCATTGTGTAGATCTCTTTGAGGTCTTTCCATCGACTATGAGAATGTGAGAAACGGGCATTAGGAGCTCCAATTACATTCAGTCAAAGTTTGGTCAACGAAAATGTCAACACTGGCCAACAAGTTGATATGTGGACCAATAAAGACTATGTGACACATGGAAAAAAGGGACGTTGGAAAAATTAAACATTGTTTTTTATTCATCGGTCTTCGCCAAGCGTAAAAGGTTGTTCATTGGAACAAGAGGCTCAAATTTTGTAATGGAAGGGAGCCCGACCGCCGTGAGGACTATTATATCAACGCCAATGTGGTGCGTCCTCAAGCCACCACATGGCTTGCCACCACAAGTTTGATTATTATGTCACATTATTATAATGGTCAAATTTTCTTTATTACTTTGCAATTATTCACCATGTTTGAGCTTATATCCAATATGTTTGGGATTGGCTATGTTTATCCCTTATTGGCAACAATATATATGTATATGCCACGATGGAGTCAACAACGATTTTTCCAACCACGTGGCCACCTTACCTCTCCACACACGCCTCGCCCACATTTTTAACAAATTCGGTGGTTCAAACCAACCATCTCACCACATTGACGTGGCATATAGTGACTCACCCAACAAATGGGCATTGGAGTAAACTCCCCACATCTTAGAGATAAGGTTCATCGCAACATACACATTTCTCACTCTTTATAACTAGGCAGCTTCAAAACCAACACAAACCCACCAACTTTTCAACTTGGGTAGAAACATGCCATTTCGTGGCCTAAGACACATATAATATTTGGTGGACTATCCAAATTTCAATGGCAATCCTATTTTTAAATAGGTTGATGTGGATATACCCCATCAAATGCAAAATCAGGGCATAAAAAGCATAGGGAGTGAGGACTCAAACCCCGACCACCCAATTATCATGCAAAGCGACTCACCGATGCACCAAGTAGCTTGGATGAGTTATAAAACAAGCTTTGTGGTATTTACAGAGGGAGTGGTCTGTGAATGTGTAAGACCCTTAATGGGAAATTTGTAAGTTTTGGTTGTTTAGACCTATTAGATGGCATTTTGGGGTCTCAGACCAAACTAGGGAAATGTTTAGAATTTCCATACAGTCGTAATGGACTTATTTTTCCTCCATGGAGATTTTGTTTTGATGGCATTTTTATGTGTTGGAAGTCACTTTTGGCTATGAAATGTAGAGAGATGATGAACAGGTGCTATGAACTTGTGGAAGATGTTTCACTGATCAATTTCAGAGGTCTTCATAGTTCAGTTACAGTACTATTTGTAGGTTCTTTTAATTCCATTTGATGTAAGTTTGTAAAATAAGTTATTTACATCTTTTTAATGGAACGGTTCATTATTAATCAAACCCAAAGATGTAGTCCCACAAGGGGATGAACTCCGTTAACAAGTTTTGTCTCCTTTATTTCCAAGTTTTGTGCAGTGCACATGAATGATTTGAATTCATAGGAGTGATTACGGAAAATGGAGATTAAATTAATGGAGTTAATAATTGATATGAATCATTTTAAATGCAAGTTTTAAAAGGATTTGAGTTGCATTTTGATTCAGTTTATGAACCATTTGGAATCGATTTAATTTAGTTTCTGATTTATTATTTAAGCCGAGAAAGAATCCATTCTCATTATGGAGTTTTACGATCGGTTGAAGACATCTAATTATACACTTTGTTTCTACATTCAATGAGATTTTAAATGGATTAATCAAATGCCTATTTAATCATTTTGATTCAAATTGCATAGTAGAGCTATAATTTGAATCACGATTATAGAGAAAATGTTAAAATCCCATTTTTATTAACACTTGTTAAAACAAGACCCAGGGGGTCAGTGTGTGTTTTGGGATCAGTTTTGGTATCGAGCAGTTTAAATTTTGGTTATACTTTCCGTTTGTTATGATATTTTTTCTTTGATTTCTTGTGATTGATGTGTTCTTACAGGATTTTTAGTGCAATGGAATTGGAGACTAGTCCATATTCTCAAGGAATAAAAGCTTCCAAAGTGAATATTCGAGATCGAGAAACCAAAAAATCAATCCATTCAAGAAAAGTAAGTGTCGATGTTGTTTAAAAAGGATCAATATTTTCTTTTGGGGTATTCATGTAGATAAATTGCAAGGCAAATTCCATGATGTAGTTTCATATTGATACATTTGAGAGAAGGTAAATGTGATTTTCGCTTAGGTAAATGTCCTCATAGGCATGAAAATAAATATTGTTATGATTATTATGGTGGTCATGAAAAGAAAAACGAGGGTATAGTAAAGAGAAGAAGGATTTCAAGAATTTTAATCATAAGAAGAAGGGTAAAAGAGATTCCACATAAAGGAAGAGGTCTATTCCTCTTAATAAAGTAAAGTGAGTATGGTGGTTCGATTACGAGTTTTAATCGATCATAATGATTTAGTTGATGAATTGTTTTTATGACAAAAGATGCTATGATATCCACTAGTGGTAGTTCTAAATTGTTGGGTGATTTTATATTAGGATCTTGCAAATATTCTCAAGAAGAAGAAGAAGATGACATTGAAACTAGATTGGTATGTGTCCAATCTAAATTGAAACATGATAGAAGAAACAATGAGAAACTGAAATCAAAATTCAAATAACATGAAGCAAAGATTCAAGTATTAGAGAGAAGCATTAGGCTATTACGAGAAGATTGATGAAACAATGAAAAGATTAGAGATGCGATGAGTACCATGACTCTAAAAATGTAATCAAATGAAGAATCAATACTTATCAAGAAGGATTTATCTCGATGCAGCTATCAAAGATAAATAATTTTTGAAGTTGGAGAAAATTTCCAAGACTCTTGATAATATCTTGAGCAATTAGAAATCAGCAGGTGATAGATCTGATTTGGGCTTCAAAGCTGAAGTGAAGGATAAAGATATGAATAAATAAGATGGAATTCAAATAATCTGAAGTAGGTGAACCAAACACATAGGATGGAAATAAATATCTTCATCAAGGACAATGATAATACTAAGTCTATTAGGGATCCTAATGCCTCAAGGTATGAAATATTTTTCATTGGTTATTTATTTACTTGCAATGGATTTGGTCATAGGAAAAGGATGTAGAAGGTATGATAAAAAAATTTATCCATGGAAAGATAATAGGAGTGAGTATGTTAAGGATTTGGTATGCTATAATTGCAATGAGAGGGGTCATGTTTAGTTTTTACTTGAATGCTTCTCCTAGTCAAGCTAAGGGCTACAAAGGAAAGAGTTCAAAGAGTATGTTGTAGTTGTAATGAGGTTGGTCATGTTGTTATAGATTGTCACTATGTTTAGTCAAGTAAATTTCAAAGGTTTCAAGGTTCTAAGGTGCAATAAAAAAGATTTCAAAGGTCTAGGATGTATGATAATAGTCAAGGTAGGATATAGGATCCTAGAAGGGACAATGGTGTCTCATCAAGAATAGGTGTTGACACAAATCAAGGTATGACTTATAGTACATATCAGAATCAAGGAGTTTTTTCAGGTGTCTAAGAGGGCTTGGGACCTCTTCAAGACCTTATTTTATGTGATCGTGATGTTTTATGCCTCTACTAGGCTTCTTATAGGTATACAAGTTCATATGAAGCATTGGAGTAAGGGGGAGTTGTCTAGTCTATGTGTATTTCATCCAAAGTGTCAAGCTATGTTGTTTCAAGTCTTTAATCATATTCTCGAGGTTCTATTTGGTTGTTCATGTTGTGTACATGATAAGGTTTCCATCCCGTTGTCTCGAGAGTGTGTATGGTTTTACTCTTATGTCTATGTCTATCATATTAAAGATGTGTTGTCAATTTGCATTAGCTCACCTTTTGTAAGAGTAATGTTGTTACCCACAAATGAAGTATATCATGCCATGATAACCAAGTCCGTAGTCATCTCTTGGTCTAAGTTAGTAGTTAAAGTTGGTGGAAAGTATAAAGGTATATCTCCTTGGTGTGGTCACTCCCGAGTCAAAATTGATATGTTTGAGTTTTTCATATGCTACAAATTCTATATCAATATTTTCTTAGAGTGTATGATGTATGTGAAGTTATGTAATAAAGATCAAAAGATTGTAAAATGTGATCTAACTCTCTCATATAATTCATGGTCATCAAAAGGTCTCATGTTGGTCATCTAGAGTTGTTTGAGTCCTATTATCCTGGGTCATATGTCATTATGGTATGCTCATCATGGTGCTAAGCATATTAATGATTCATAAAGGAGGATTTAATATGAAATAATTCATCAAACATGATGACTTGATCAGACCATTATGTCAAGAAGGATTGTTACAGTGTTTATGATGGATAATTGAAGACAATACAAACAACTTTCAAGTAAGTAATGTGGTTTCCTTGCTTCAAATCCAAAATAAGTGTGCTCACGACATTAGAAGATATTGATACATTTTTGGTGACAAAGTTTGAGATCTTGAAATAAAGGTTTGTACATCTTGATTTCTTTTCTCCTTGACTTGGTTTCAAGAGTTTAAAAGAATAAGTATGAAGGAAAATCAATGGTTGAAGGAGAAAATGATTGAATTAAAGGGAAAATTGGAAACAATTATCCCAACAAAGTGAGAAATTTGAGATTCAAAGGGTTTTATACCTTGAAAAGTCAAATTTCTTTGAAATCCATGACAAACCTTAGTTTTAACAAAGTGAAGATTACTAGAAAACCTAATTGTCAAAGGTGAAATGGAAAGTTGGGTAATTGTTTTACAAGACCATGGTTCAAGGTTGATAGAGAAGATTGAATGGGAAAATGGGTTCTCTAATCAGATTAAATTCTTCTATGGAAGAAATTATATCAAAAATTAGGATTTGTTTCTTCTTAAATAAGAGATAATAGACCATGTAAGCATGACCGAAGAGAAAATGAGAAATAGATGTCTTCAATATATGTTTGGATCATCATATGAGTTTAATACATTGTGGAAAGAAGGTAAAAATAAAAAATCAAGTTGTGTGATATGGTTTCTTATGCTTTCATAAGGTTTAATACCTATTGATTGAAGTTCAAGACCAATCAATAACATAATGTGAAGCTACAAGTGGTTGAGGTAGGTTTTCTTTATCTCTCGATGATTTGAGTGCATAAGCATGATGAGAAAGGGATTGAATTGATTTTCAAAGTAGTCTTAACTATCTATCGGGTGTTTGTAAACTCAAGACAATGAAAGTTCTCATGTAAGGTCAAATAGTTGGACACGTCCTAAGATGATAGGGTCATAGTATTGTAGATGGTGATTTGGCATCAATACATGATTGTTATAAGCCCGAGTGTATCTAATGAATCGAGGGAATCATTTGCATCATCCATTTGGGTGATAATAAATGGAAATTAAACTTGAAAATAGTACTCAAGGTTGAAGTGAGAAGAAAGGAATGTGATATGACACTTTTGACTATGACAGAGTTGTTACAATGATTCAAAATAGGTTTGAGTAGGTCTACCGAGGAAAAGGATTGTTTGGTGTCCTTAATCCAAGTAATATAAGAAGAGTCGGAAGGTAACATGGATAGATTATAGGTTGTTTTCTAGCTCAAGGAGTTGAGATAGTCTTCCAGGTTTAACAAGTTCCATGGTGGTTAAAACAAGGTATGTTATAGGATTGACTAGTTCATCAAGACATGGGAAGCTACATTTGTCTCCTTCCAATATGTACAATAATTTTAAAGGACTTATATATATATCATGATTTATGAATATTTTAGGTGGTCCTAGAAGGTTGTAGGTAAGAATTAAAATTCAGATTGAATGTGTTAATATTTTGTACTAGGTACTAGGTCTCTTGAAGAAAAAAAAATGGTATAATAACCCGTTAAGAAAATTGATTAAAGTATCAAACTTATATGGCTGAGCTAAAGAAAATCCTAGATAAATATATTTTATCTCTTAACTATCAAGAGATATTGCATATTGATAGGGTTTCCCATATTTGAAATTGTCTTGTTACAATTTCTACAAGGTCTTCACTTCAAGGGGAGTGTGTATGAATTTAGTCCCACGAGTACAAGATGATAGAGATGCTTAAAAGGCTCAAAATGGAAAAACATGAAGGGTGTGTGTAATCGTCTACTTCATGGGTAATAAATTATTGTCTTAACATGAAAATTTCACTCAAAGAAGCTATGAAATATTGAAACCGAGCTTTAGGTTTGTGTGGAAGTGTTTGACCTATCTTCAAGGCATCTATGAAAGGTAAGGTTATTCATTCTTGTGTTTTCTAATAGATTGAGATATCATGAGCTAGGGGGATCCATAAAGAGGTGTGTTATTGTGTATGTGGGCATTTATATATTATCAAATATGGTCTTGAATACTATAAAGGTTGACATTAGGGAACTCTTCCCTACAAATGGTGTATAGACATAATATGCAAGAATCTAGTCAAAAGTATGGTTTCTCAATGTGTGAAAAGGTGGAAGTTGAGGTTCTAAGTTCAGAAATCATGTTTATTATCTCAAGGATGAGGTATATACAAAATCCAAAGTCCTCTACGGTGCTCTTACAGTTGGAAAATGGTCAAAATAGAGTATAAGGTGTTGAAAATAGCCAAATAAGGATGTTGTATGAATACTTTGACTTAAAGAAGAAAGGTAAGAGAGTTGTTCCTAGTCATTTATCATCATTTTTGGCATGATTAGGTGTTTTATATGCTCTTACCAAGGGGATTATAGTCATGAATGGCTTGAAAGAGACAAAAATTAGAGTTTTTTGTGAGAAACTACGAGTTTATGATCTAGAATGAAAACTTTGGTTGATGTTTGTAGTCTATTTATTACCAACAATAACTATGTGCATTGGCACTTCATTCAAACAAATTTGAATGCTCACCCAAAGCATGTGTAGCCACCATATCCCTCCTTTTTATGCTTGACAGGAAGCTTACATGCATAGTCATCATATTAATAACCAAGAACCCACTCATGCACAAATAATCACCATCATGCAGTCAAGTCATTTTGGAAACACATATAATAAGGAAAACACTTAAAGCAAAATTCATACCAAGTGCACTATTAATTCACCATATTCAGATCCATGAATAACCATTATCCAACCACAAGTATTCATTGATAACCATAAGAAATTTTGTTATAAAAAGATGATACTTAGTCATTACATAAATGTTCAGGACCAAACATGCAACCATCACACTAAATCAAAGTAGCATAACATCATGTGCATACACAACTCGACCTCTAACAAAATCATACATCAAATATATATAGGGGTGGGAATTTCCCTTCACTGCCCATGCACTCTCCTAATAATAGGTGTCCTCACAAGAAATGAACTATATGATTTATATTCCTAAAAATAGTTGTGCTTACAACTCTTTCATGTTTTCACAACTTCTATTAAGATTAATTTTAAAGACAAGACTTGCTTTAATCTTATTAATATATGGATCTATGCATGTTTGTTATATATCCTTTCTTGGCCACCAACTCTCCTTCCTTTTCTCTTGTGTGGGATCTTTACCTTTGCGGAACTTCAACTCCATTTTTCTATTTTTAGCCCTTGCTCTAGAAAATTGAATAAATCCTAGACTTTATCTTTGCATGTGCAAACCCCTCGCACATTTTCCATTCTTAATGTGTGCCCTTTCATGTATCCTTTCCGCATGGCTCAAAACCTCCATGTGTAACTAGTACTTAGCCATTTATCCTTCTCCACATTACCCCACACTAAATACATTTCCTCTCCTCAAAGAATGGGTTTCGTAACTTATCTCTCCAAAGAATAAAAGAATAAAAGAATATCTAAATAATAAATAATATGTAGATAAAATAGTAGGGTCCATACACCTCCAAGTAATAAAATAATATCTAGGCATTTTTTTGTCTTCACTCCCAGGGATAGATGCACTAGCTCTGGAAACTCTTTATTCAAGATGCCTTCTAGCTTCTTCCATTATGTAAATTCTCCAAATGTTGTATTAGAACTACTCCCACAATCTCTAGTAGGTGCGCGGGATTTATGTCTTCCCCTTTCTCCTTGAAATATTTAATAATCCCTATAATTCCTAAGATCACCCCTTCAAATGTATTTATCCTTCGCGTAACCAATGACCCAAGATCCTTAATCCTTATATCAAAGGCCTCTCAAATTACCTTGAGCGCATCCTACTTCTTTGCTATTTCGGCCATTTTCTCTTCTCACCCAAGCTTTTCGTCCTTCTTTTGCTACTTGCACATCATTTTCCTCATTGGCGTGTATATGCCTTAAGGATGGGGTTAGGGTCCTAGAAATTAGTAAGTTCCCATCCTACCTTCTTTAGCTCATATTTTATGGTGGTGGCCATTTCCTCGTATTTAACTATCTCATGTGTAACTTCGACTTATTCTTATTTTGTATTACAACTATGCCATCCTCTAAAGACCTTCGCATATTTTGTTCCTAAAGGAGCATTCCTACCAAGTCCTCCAAATAATGTAGTGTTTTAAGGTACTCATCTTGGGACTTATCTTACAAATCTGGGCATACTACAACAATGTATTCGGCCTTTATGAATGCGTATTTTGTGTACTTCTCTTTCTTGTCTCGCACTTTAGTTAGTTGTTGCACTTCTTGTTCTTTATTGTTTTTATCTTGTAATAACACCCCGATAGTGGCTCCTTTATATATATTTCATTGAGATACCTATGCTACCATTTTATTTAATGAATTACTCGACTTGTTCATTAGTCACTCAATGGGCTTCATAGTCACATGGGTTGCGTGTGGATCCTTATTCATATTATGCATTATGCATGCTTTGCAACCGATGTTAAACTATGGCTCTTCCATGTGGGTCAACATACTCCATGAGATAATATTCCTAGTTCACATGGTCACACCCTTGGGATCCATCATCTCCCGCATAGAGTTTTTTTTTTTATATCGTACTCTAAAATATTTCATGCGTAACTTTGGACTGATCTTCATATGCAGCTCATATGTGGTGTGTGCAAAAATTCATCACTTTTCCTTCTTCCACCGATGCACTTGCTAGTTAACACATGTGTTTCTTTTGTCACACCCACACCATTTTTTTCTTTTCCTAAGAATCCTTCACCTCTTGCCATCTCACCATCTCCCTTATCTTCCCCTTCTTCCTCAAAGTCGCCTCTACGCACTTCATGTTATTCTACATCATAATAGAAATCCTCATATTTGGGATCTTCTTCATCCTCCTCCACATAATAGATGATTAGAGTTTCTAAATTGTGTGCATCCTCTTCTTCGAATTCTCTTCATCATTGTCCTCATTGTGCAGCAAATTTCTCCTTCTCCTAACTAGAGGGGTCTTCTTCTCTGTACTTGGCTTGGGTGGCATGACCCTTGGTGATTTCCTCATGGGATTTGAGGTCCATGTGCCACTATCTTTCCCTTTTCTCATTCTTTTCAACTTTCTCCTATGGCCTTGATCCAACACAACTCTATCCTCTTTCTCTACCTTCTCATCCTTAGTATTTTCTTCTTCTTCCTTCCTTGGAGGAGTGGCCTCGTACGTCCTCTTTATGCCAATAGTCTATTAATCCTGAGGTTGTGTTGGGAATGGAAGATCATCATCATCAACATATTTTCCATTTATTACCCTAGACTTCAAGTAGACATACACCTTTGATGTTTCCTTCTTTCCCACCACTAGACTCTATGGAGTGATATCAATGTTATCAAATTCCATTGTTTCTACATATGTTGTCTTACCTAGATATACATATGTTTTACACAACATATGGTGGTCAACATCTACCTTGTTGGCATCAAATCTCAGCTTCCACATGTTGTATAACCTATTTACCAAGGCTTGGAGATTCCTTGTTGTGAAATCAAATGAAAGTTTACACCACGGACTCATTTCTCTAGTCTTCATGTAAAATCCACCTATTGAGAAATGTTGGTAGACTACTAACTCCACTTGGCCATCTAGGACTATAGGAAACTCCCATGGCACTCTCCACTCATGCTTGAATGCTTCATGCATCCATTTGTACCATTTTTCCACCCTAATTTTATAATCATTGGTAATCCCATCACAGGTATATTTTGTAAACCTATTTTTAGGGGAATTATCTTCCATAGGGTACTTCCACATATTGTCGCTTTGCCCATTAGGTAATCCATTCTCTAAAAATACTATTGTGAGGAGAATGGTGCCCCAAGTAATTTTATCACCTATGCGTGCTTCCTCTATAATTCCTTCAACAATGAAGGAAGAAATGTTATATGTGGTCTTTTTGGACATCTTCTCGGTGACATGAAGCCACCTCTTATTTATCTAAGTCCATCATTTCTATGTGCCTAACTTACAACTTACCAAGCACATAATAACTCTCACAAACATTGGGTCATTAATATTTACAACATCCATCGTGTGGTCTCCCATTGGTAATTGAGTGCAACTATAGTGTCTAGCACTCCATCATCATCCTCACGGTTAGTCTAAATCTCTATGCCTAAAATATGCAAGTTTTTAACCCTCTGGATCAACTATGCGGTGATGCACAACCTTCTACTCGTGAAATAGAAGTAATCTTCTTGAATGCAAGATAAATGATAGAGGCACTCATGTTTTCCAAAATAGGGAATCTCATATAACCGAAGGACTCCTACACTCTCTGGTACTTTTATACTTGGTCATCATAAATTATTTTTCCATCTCGTAGTCTTTTCACCTATTTTCCTTATTAATTCCTTCTCCATCCCACGATCATTTTCCTCCGAGTTATGGTTAAAATCACTAACTTTGCACTTGGTCTAGTGTGATTCCCATTCTACCCCAATGATCACCTCTCATGGGTATTTCATTTCAGAAAATACTCTTCCGAACTTCTTATGTCATACGTTTCTTTCCCTTATCCTTTCCTTTACCTTTAGGTGACAACATTGCTAGTTTCCTTGTGCCATTTCTTCAATTTCAAACTTAAAGTTTCAGAATTTGACCGGTTATGGTGTGCCCTATGTCTAGGATGTTATAACCAAATATGTGCTTCTTCCACAAGCATTTACTTCTATCTATGATCCCTTTTACTCATTATCTCTCCTTATACTATGATTCACCCTTCGAACCCGTGTGCCCTAGCTCACGAACTGGAAACCTCTTACAAATTTGATTCTTTCAAACCCCGGATATGTAATTCAACCTCCAAACCCTCAACCTTCTTTCCACTTCCTCCTTTCTGTGTTGGCGAAAATTTGTCTTGTGGACAAATTGGTGGGTTTCAAGCCAACACTATGGGAATCTCGAGTCCCTCTACTTGAATGGTGTAGCTTCCGTGCGTGCACGCATGAAAGATGGGTTTGAATGGTGGCCTTTCAACCAAAGATTCAGCAAGGGCACTCCATTGACCACTTGTGCAAAGCTAAGCAATGTCTTCTTCTAGAGAAGAAGCTTTGTCTTGGAAAGGGGAAGGGAGTGGGAACGAAGGTTGGAAAAACTAATGTTGTGAGTAGAATAATAGATGCCCACACACATTAATTAGAAATTTTGTTTACATGCATCTATAGTTAGAAGAAAAACAAATCCCCAAGAGAAGCTACAAGACCGAATGAAATTCATGGGTCATAAGGTTGCAATCAATCCCTCAATCAAAGAGACAAAAATTCCTTCTTTTATTATTGAAGCTAAAGCAGAATTTGTACAAAGTTTTGAGAATAGAGGAAAATATAAGGAGAAAGGAAAATAGAATAAGTATGGTGTTTTTCTGTCTTTTCCGTGTACAAAGCACTCTAGTATTTTTGAAATCAATCTCCAGCTTTTTTGGAATGGCTCGGGAGCCATTATATCCTTTGCCAAAATAGTTATAATATTTACAAATCATTTACGCCTCTTCAAATTCCTCTATTGCGAAGAAAACGCTCATGGCGAGTTAAAAACCAGATCTTGTAACACCTAACGTTACATTTGGTTTTCCAAATTTGAATACGAGATATTTGATTTTCTCTCTTAACTTTGAAATCGGGTCATCCATGTGGTAGGAAGAGATTGGAGTGGGTACGGGAAAGCCCTTTGCATTTTGTGATTTTTTAGAGATTTGGCAATTTGGAACAAATTGGCCCGCACCCCCACTTTGACTTTTCAACTTAGGCACGTGGCACATTTTCATTGGAAATGGGGTCACGGCCCTTTTCTCAACATTTTAACTTTTTGGGAAAAGGCTCAAAAACTCAAATTTCTTTGCCGACCCGCTCTCCCGCTTTGAATTTTCAACTTAGGCACGTGGCACATTTTCATTGGAAATGGGGTCACGGCCCTTTTCTCAACATTTTAACCTTGTTTGGAGAAAGGCTCAAAACTCAAATTCCTTCACCATTTCACTCTCCCGCTTTGACTTTTCAGCCTTAGGCACGTGGCACGCTCTAATTGGAAATGGGCTCATCGCCCTTTTCTCAACATTTTAACCTTTTTTTGGAAAAGGCTCAAAACTCAAATTCCTCCGCCTCTACCCATACTCCGATTGAACTCTTGACACGTGGAACCCTCGATTGGAAATGGGGTCACAACCCTTTTCTCGACATTTTAACCTTTTTTTGGAAAAAGGTTCAAAAACTCAAATTCCTTTGTCGGCCCACTCTTCGGCTTTGAATTTTCAACGGCGGGCCCGAGACCTTGGCGGAGCCGCGGAGCATTCTAGAAATTTTACTTCACTTTTGGGAATTTGGTTAAATTTCAGCAATGCCTTGATAGACCAACCTGCCTTTGACTTTTCAATAAAGAGTTTCAACTTTGACTTTTTCCCCGTGGGCTTCAACTTTGACTTTTCTCTGTGGGCTCAAAATTTGACTTTTCTCTCTTGGGCTCAAAATTTGAATTTTACCTTTATAGCCTGATCGGGGCTGCGGGTCACTTTTTAAATTTTCAACTTTTTTACAAAGAGGCTCAAAAACACAAATTTCTCTGTTGGCCCGCTTCTAATTAGGTATGTCCATGTACCCATGGATGATGGGGCCAAAATTTGACAGGAAGAAAATGCCCATCATTCTTGAATGTGTGAAAATAAACAGAGGAAGAGAAATTCATCATTTTGAGTCCAATTTTGAATTTCCTTCATGAGCCGTAGGAGGCATGGAGGAAAAACAATGATTCGACGACCTGTGCCATATAACAATCGAACAATTTTGATAAAAAAGGGGATTGTAAAAGGGGATGTTACATGCGATATACCGGGAGATGGAGAATTTCTCAAAACAAGCAAAACAGAGATTTAAATAGCACTAGGGCACGGATTTTGCTATTTCTTCGAACTTTCAACTTGGCTTAAATACTTTAGGAGGGCGAGAGATCAAAATTTCAAATTTAACTTGGAAAACAAAAAGTGGTTTTCAGGAGACAACACTATGCTTACTCTTCCTTTGAAGGATCTCTATCCCAGGACGTGGTAAATCTGGTTCACTTAACTCTTGTCTACAAAATCTCTTCGTAATGATTTGCACTTAAATCACTCTTCAAGGATCAAATGCTTCAACATGCAAGATGTGAGTGAACTCACTCGCACTCTTTTATATACTTTCATGATTTTATACATTAATTTCTCCTTATCTACCATCATACTCGTAGCTTTAAATACATTTTTTAATTTTTCCATGCTTTATTATGCTTTCTTCCATGATTTATTCTTCTTTCTTTTGTGCGTTGCAGTCATAACCTTCTCGCACACTCCTACTTCCCAAGCCATAGACATCCTCATGTGCACTTATATGCACCACAATACATCTTCATATGCACCTTATACTAATTAGTTCACCCTACTTCTACCTACCTCCCGTTACTTTATGAGGCCTATTCCTCATCCGGTCTTCAATCTGAAAATTTTCCATTAGCACTTTTGAGATCCTTAACACTGCATGACACCTTTTATTTTTTCTCGCATACACATTTTTTAAACATCATCCCACATTTCTTGTTTCGTATGTACACCTATACCAAATTTCTTGCACACGAACTCCTGGTTCACCCCGTACTTAGAAGTATGTGCAGTCCTCTACACATCATCTCACTAAATAGTAATTAGGTCTTTGTGCTCAAGCATGCTTATTATTAAAAAAAAAGTAAAAAGAAAGCATGAAATGGAAATATAATCTAAATGGCAATACTACCTTATTACAAACACCAAGAAGCTTATTTATAGTATGGCTTTAGCCTACTCCTATTGAAGTAATCGGAAACATGATGTCGCACTTGATTCAAGTATCTTGGTTACTACAAAAGGTCCCAACCAATGAACCTTCAACTTCCCTGGGTGGCGCGTAAACTTGGAGTCATATAGAAGGACCATTTTTCTAACTATAAAATATATTTTTATGTTCCTTTCATGTCAAGCCTTCTTTCGTACCTTCTCAGGTCTTCTAACCCTAACATGCAATGGTGCATCTCTCATCTAGTTGCATCGCCTCAATGCACTCTTTCAAATATTTTTCATTTAACCAATCACGTACATGTGCAATATAAACGGATGGAAGCAAGAACTCTACGGGTAGTACTTCCTCTGCTCCAAACACCAACTGAAAGGGTGTGGCCTTGTTCAACCTTTTATACGTGGTCTTGTAATCCCAAAGTACATATAATACCTTATCATCCCAATCCTTTCTTCCAACATCAAAACTTTCATAAGAATTTGTCCCAAAATCTTGTTGAAATATTCTATGATACCATTAGCTTAAGGGTGATAAGGGGTGGTTTTATGGTGTGCCACCATAAATTTTACAAATAAAATTCTAATTGTCTCATTCGAAAAATGAGTTCCTCTATCATTGTTCAAGCTTAATGGACAACCGTACCTTATAATGATCTTTTCCCAAAGGAACCTTATTGTTTTGGTGGCAAGAAAATACTTTGTAGGTAAAGCCTCTTCCCACCTTATCAAGTAGGTAGTAAAAGTGATAATGTAATGCACACCAATCCTACACGCATGTGGGGAAATAGGTCCTACAAAGTAAACAACCCATTTCTCAAAAGGTTTCATGCTTTCTATGGGCCGTAAAGTAATTTCATCTCCACTTCTTGGTTTTCCAAGGCATTGATGATGATCACATGTTGTGACATATGCCTTGGAATCCTTGTACAATTTCTCCCACCATAATCTAGTGAGAAGGATCTTGCACATAGTTGCATCTCGACATAATATCCTCCAAAGAATACCCCCATAAGCTTCTTCCATAATGTCTTTGAACTCATGCTCCAAGACGTGCACATGCATAAGACTTCATCCCGACCCATTTTACACAAATATCCTCCTATGATTTGATATGGTGTAGCTCGAATAACATGTTACTTTCTCTCTAGTGTCTTTATACCCTCTCGGTGCAAGTCTAGAGCACAATAATACTTGCTATATCCTCTAAATATTTGGGCACATGGTTCAATCTAAACATTTGTGCATCAGAATTGTGTCTTCAATACTTTGCACATTCTCATCGAATTTATCTTTAATAAGTGATTAGGTCCTATATTTCTCTTTCTTGGCTTTACAACAACAGTGAAATCAAATTCTTGGAATAAGAGTATCCACCGCCAGGATGAAACCTTGTAAAATAGTTTTATTAACCAAGTATTTTAGTTCCATGTGATCTCTATAGAAAATAAATGGTGTGGCCAATAATTATTGTTGAAATTTTTGAAATGTGTAGATCATATACAATGTCTCACGCTTTGTCGTGTTGTAATTACGTTTTGTTGGTGTCAACTTTCTACTCACAAAGAATATAGGGTGATACACATTTCCATCTCCCGGTTTCACCAAGACAATGCCAATCGCCATACATGAGGCATCAACATGGCATGGAAAGGCTTGTTCCATGAAGGAAAGAACTTGATTGGTGCATTGGTAAGCTTCCCTTCAAGGCTTTTAATACCTGGGCCGCTGCACATTACGTAAATAAAATTTTCCTTTAGCATTGATTAGTTCTTCTAAAGGTACCACAATCTTTGCATATCCTTTGATAAATTTCCTTTAGTAACTGTATACCCCAAAAATATGTGCACCTCGCTTTGGTTAGTAGGTTCTTCTAATCCCAAAATTACTTATATCTTTTCCGGATCTACCAAGAACCCGTCCTTGAAAATTATGTTCTTGAGAAAAGTTCCAAAAGGTGTAATAAAAATAAACTTCTTAATGTTAAGAGAAATGATCAGCTTCCCGCATCTCTCAAACATCATCCTTATATTATCGTAGTGATCCTTAACCAACCCATAGAAATTCCAATCATCAAGATAAACCTACAATAATTTGTGGATGAAATCATGAAAATCTTGCACAACAATGCATGAGAATACAATGGGAGCATTCTTCAATCCAAATGGCATAAAAGTATATGAAAAAATTACCCACTCATTACTGAAAGTGGTATTTTCCTTGTCCTTTCCGTAATGCACACATCATGATATCCTGAAAATCCATCGATGAAAGGAGTAAATATCGTGCCCGCGACACCCTCAAGGATTTATTCTATGAATAGAGTAAGGAAATGATATGTAACACATGATGCATTAAGTTCCTTATAATCTAAATAGATTGTAATCCACTCATACTTCTTGATCATCGATTACCATGGGGCTCACCCACTTAGATTCCTTAATCGGTTCAATGATTCCGATTTAAGCATATTTTTATCTCTTCCTTGACCCACAAATGCAAGTTAAAATTTATCTTGTAAGGCCTCTTCTCGAACTGGACACGTGGCTTCTTTTGGATTAATCTTCATTTCTTTCAATGAGGGGTGCACTCCTTAAACTCATAAGAACCTCTTGAAATGAATCCTGAATGTCATGTAAGAGCTCAATGATCTTGGCTAGCTAATGTTTTGGCTTTTAATCCCCAATGATGGGCTCCTTAGGTGCATCATGTGTGCCAGCCATTGTCAACCTTATTTTTCTTCATGGGGAGCATGGTATGCACATTCCTTTTCATCCTCATAGTCCATGACTTTGCACACACCATCTCAGTATGGCTAACATCCAAATTCTCCACCTCTTCATCATCAATCAAGTATACCAGCTTCTCCTTTTCTTTTTCCTTCCATGTGTGTCCCAATTGCATTTCCTCTATCTCAAACATGTATTTGTGTGCCTTCTGGATCAAATTCTCTAAGAAATTGAAGTATGATTTATTATAATTTTGCACTATCCCCCAATGTGATGCGCTTCATTATCTGCAATGCTTCATGGACTAGAGGTTTATTAGAAAAATAATCAAATGTATGTACCATACCATTGGTGAGAATATTTGTGTTAGTTGGAAAAATTAGGTGTCTCCACCAACATTCACAAGGCTACACCCTCTCGCATTGAATGGTGCAGCTCCCATTATTGAATGAAAACTAATCTAATCCTATATATTGTTTTGGGTTAGTCGAAAAGACCGAGGATCACATAGGGAAACTAGACTAAACCAAAGGCAAGATGTTTTTATGGGGTTACATGGGAGGAAATTACATTGATGTAGGGAGGAGGGAAATTAAGAAAGGAATGTTATTGTTTTGAGTAGGCCAATTGTAGAGTTCAAACCCAAAACAATGATGATATCTAGTGAGAAGAATAAACTCCGACACAAATTTCTTGGATTCATTTATCAAAGATGCAAAGTTGTTTTGGTATCACTATGTTTGCAAAGTGCATAAGAGAGAAGTAGAAGAAACATAGAAAAGGAGAATAGAAAAATGTAGCTTTTAATTTCATGTGCATTGATAACACAAAGTCTAAAAACAAAACTCCACAATTTCTACAACATATATGCTATCAAACACTAGCATTTTTAGGATCCTTTAAAATGGAGAAGTCATCCCAATTTATAGCAATGTGAATTGACTCTTCGCCTACCCCCACATGATTCTTTGTGGTCTCATTCAACTCGTGACTTTTCATCTTCCTAGGAAGTGAGAAATAAGTTCCCTTTTTATAAATTAAAGGGACTTTTACAATGTAATTTCATGAAGTCACTTAAGTGAATGAGACAAAATACAATGATTATACCCAACGAATAATTAGAAAGGGGATAGAAGAAAGAGGGGAAATAATGAGAGAGGAGGGGAAAGAAGAAATGCTCTCAAGGATGAAGATACCTCCGTCATTGATGAAGACCCACCTCGAGATAAGTTGAAGACGATGATTTTGGCTTCTGATGACCTCTGCAACATTCACTACACCGATGTGAAGTTCTAATGAATTTCACTTTGAAAATATTTCCCTGCTGGTGATGATCACAAGCTACCTCCTTTTACATGATGCATGGACACCCTGGACCATGAAATGAGTGTTTAGAAACATTGTTTCAAGACCTCTCAATGTGAGCTCAAGATGGACACAAGAACTACTCATGATGATCCTCATCGATAACTTATTGATGAAACTCCTTATATCATTGGGCTTACCCCAACCAACTTATTTCAAATCACCCAGCTCACCGAGAGATGATGATGGATCCACCTGTTGTGCCTAGTGATGTTTAGCCTTGCTTCTGGACACTATTGGATTCAAGATGTTGTTTCCAAGATCCACATGAAGGTTTCATCCCTCTATTCAAGCTATGATATCATCCCATTACATTGTGGAGAGTCCAAAAGGTGGAAAGATGAGTGAAAATAAAGTCATTTGTAACTTTCTGCTCCAAAAACAAAGACTTTTATTTTTAGTAGGTAGGATTATGACCTATTATTTTAGAACATATCACCTATTTTGCACTCAATTTAACATTTTAAACCTTCTCAGTAACACTCCATCGTCTTTCATTTCCAATGCATTGCTATTTTTATCAAATTTCTATTTTTAGCAGGTTACTTTTCCCGGACCTGCTATTTTGGGAAAAATTGTCATTTTCCCTTGCCTTCTGTTTTGCACCATTTCTGACTATTCTGGGTGATCCAAACTTGAAATTCAAGGGACTTACTATTTTTAGCATGTGGAGGGGCATAACATATGATATTTTTAGCAAGTTTACTATGGGGTGTTGGATTGCAATGAAAAAGGTCTTGAAAAATTCTACTTCTTCTATTAGGTGCTCTACTCCAAATTTCAAGGGTTTTTCTTGTCCGGATCTTCATGAATTTGAAGATGAAACTTGTAGTTATATGTGTTCTTTATGTGACAGGGAATAATTATGATGAAAAATCATTCCTCCATATCCCTAAAAATAGGGACTTCATGGCACAAAAACTAGATTTTTCAGGGATCATTCCTCCAATTTTCAAGGGTTTTTCTCATCTGGATCTTCATGAATTCAAAGATGAAACTTTCAGGTATAGATTTTCCTCATGTAACATGGAATAATTCTAATGAAAACTCAATCCTCCATATCCCTAAAAATATGGACTTCATGGCACAAAAACTAGTTCATGCAAAACTAGATTTTTCAAGGATCATTTCCTCCAATTTTCACGCAATTCCACCCACTGGAACCTTGAGAGGTGGAGAGGTAGCTCGCTACATTTTTCTACTACATCATGGCAGCCATTAATGGAGTCTCTAAGCTAAAAAGGTGTTTTGGAGAAGAAAAATCATCTTGAACCTTGGTATGATCAATTCCTTTACTCGCCGGTAGTGGAAAATCTTTGTTTTGGAAACCACGGATGTTCTGAGAGAGGTTTTCCATGGTGTCTGAGGAATTTTCAGGTTTAATGGAGGATATAAAGTGGAATAACATGATGGAATTAAATAAAAATGGAGGAATGGAGAGGGGCAATGAGTTCACACTTTTCTTCTAACAGTTGTTTTCCTTTCACATACGAAGGAGAAGCAGTGTGGCAATTAGAATTTTTCATGAAATATGGCATTTTAAATCTTCATGGGCTTGGGTGGAATTTTTTCTTCCCATCTATCCAAAAATTTTGGGACATTTTTGCACAAACATTTTCCCTCACCTGTTGTTGACAAGTGGCGCAACAAGATTTGACGATGGGGGCACTTAAGAATGGTGCACAAGGGCTTAACTTGCTTGTTTGAGCTCTTATAGGGTCACGTGAAGGTCCAGGAGATAAAATGGAGCTGAGATAAAAAATTTGTCCCAATTTTCCCAATTTTTTGGAAATTTATGGCAATATATTCCACTTTGAACCTAGGAGTGACACATGTCCACCCAAAAAATTGTTAATTCTTAGAGTGTACCTTGGAGAGAAACTTGTCGAAACGTATCTTGAGCATCTAGAGGTCTTTTTTTGGAACTTATTTATATGATTTTGACTGGAAAAGTCATTTTGAGAAGAATGGGATGAATCTCATGCTCTTATTCTTCTTGAAACCACTCAAAAATATCCTTTTTATAGGGATTTCTAGTTGTGCATACATAAAACGGTTTTGAGAAGAATTTATTGTCCTATGAAACATATAAAACCACCATTACTTATAACACTAAAATACCTTTCCAATGATATATTTTTGACCTCCAACTCCTCGTGGAGTTTCCGGAATCACTTCTCGAAGCTTAGTGGTTGTTTTTGCGCTACAAGCGGCTTCACGTTTAGGAACCCGTTTTCATTCAAATTGTCCTAAAACCTTGAAACTTTACAAAATAAGTTACAAAATTTTCCTATCTCCTTGACACACTTCTCATAAAAATTTGTGTGCACCTTCCTTAGAAAGACCAGATATAGTCATTCTTAAGCTTCTTCAAAAGCTTGTCTTAAAAGATATTGACTTGGAAGTGCTTGAATAAACTTTTTACCCATAAATCATCTATGGAAAAGGTTGAAAAACACATATGTCCACTTGGAAGGGTTATATGGGCCCGAAATAGGGGATGGGTTGATCTAAAGGAGGATTCACAATTAAAAAATTGATACTAGGTGCATCATTGTCATGTTTTAAAATATGAAATTTTCTAGTTACACGTTTTCTTGACAACACATACCTTTAGTCATATCTCATCATATTGCATGCTCTTTCTTAATCTTAGCATGCACACACCATGTCACATCCGTGCAAGATGGAATAGAACATATGCACCCCACGAGAGATAGTGGTAAAGCTTCCTAGCATTGTGCACATTATATCTCATAATTATGAACGTATATCAAAGAATGAGCCTTGCCATTATACTCATAGATAAGTGTAGGCACATTGCTCCAAGTGGACCTTGTTGAAAGGTGATCCCAAAAAGTTATCTCTATGTGTTGTCCACCAAAGACGTTGTTGTTCCGTGTAAAGTATAAACAAACATGTTCCTTCAATCACCTTCATTCTTCCATGGTGCACAAGAAATATTCTAGCTTTTCATTGCCACTATATATAAATAAATAGATCCTTCTCATGAATCTAAGCATGTATGGCCTAATCATTCTAGTTACTCACCACTTTATCTCACACCCGACCATCTCATACGTGACATAGGCCCAGTTATCACAAGCAACACTAGTGGTGTCACTCTCGATTGAGAATCTTCCTTATAAATCACTCCTTCCTTCAATGGTTCCATAGTCTTAGGGTCTCGCATCGTATGCATATAAATCCTATTTAGATCTTCTTTACTCAAAGATTCGACATATGGCACAAGTTTTTCCACATCTAGAGGCATAATCATGTGCTCATCCTTATTATCAAAGTTGATATCCCTTGTTGAAATACATGTCTAAATTGTTCACATAACACCAGGATCGCCCAAGTAGTGCTAGAATTTTTTTTTCTTCTGCAAGCTCCAATACCTTAAATTCTCTAGTAAACTTGGATCCCTTAGTTGTAATGGAATCATCCTTCAAAACCTTAATAGGCATAGCCCTCTTTTAATTCGCCATATACAACACATTTGAAGATGGATGTAATGTTTGTCTCCCCATCTGATTTCATGCATTGAGATTTAGCACATTCACCTTAGCGCTTTGTATCTATCATAATATTTCTTACCAACCATTCATCAATTATCTAATGTGATTTATTTATCATACTCAAGGTTCTATAGTTGTATGTTTGCATGTAGTATCTATCACTCACGCTCAACTCCTATGCACGGTACCTTCTCACGTAGCCCTTCTCCCAACAATGGGATGATATTATCATGTCGTATCATCTGGAATATTTCTTTAAAATCATCCACATCCTTGCTTGGGAGGTCAACGTTCTTCACATGTTCTCTCTCCTTCACCTTCTCTTTCAAACTCTTTATCTCACCTTGCAACTCTATAATGACTCCCATAGTTTCTTGTTAAAAATCCTTATGATGTGCAACATCTAGGTATTTGACATGTATAATATCTTCTCTTCTAATAATGGGCTTATCTTTAATAGGCTTGTTTGTGCATGTCACCTCAACACGGTAATTACTAACATAGGTTATCGCTCCTAGATAGATCGGGCATCTTCTTTTGCATCCATTGATCACTCTTTTCTTGTTGCACAGACTTGATCAGTCCCTATGTATTTGTCCTTCTACTTATTCTTACACATATGCTCATAAATATCTCTGGCAATCCTTGACCTTATACTTATTTCCACAATACAAACACACACACTATATTCTTAGGGAATGCATGTTGGTAATGATCAGGTGACCCACAAGTGTAACAAGTCTTGCACGTAAATCTTCCTCTTCCACAATGACCTCTACTTATATAACCTCCACAGATACCACCTCCTGCATTGTTACATTCCTCGGAAGGTTGGGTTTTTTTACTTGAGAATTTTTACCACAATGGTTTGTCATAACCCATTCTCACATGCCTCATGGATTTGATCTATTAACAAAATCCTTTGTATCATGAGTGTGTGCATCAAAAATATTGTACATAGATACATTCTTCATCGTCACTTGTGACATATCTCATAGACTGCAGAGTGTGTGCACCATCCTGTGTAGGAAGTTATCCTTAGTATTTCCTTCAACATCATAGTTTGTACACGATATACCACTTGCACATTTTATGCACCGAATTGGGAAGAGCTTCTCCAATTTATTAGTCATCGTTGTTATCTATGCTTCCAAAAATGGACTTACAACAATATCATCACTCCTAACTAATTCGGTCTTTGCATAGATGCTTCCCCCAATGCCATGCATGGATTCACATGTCTTATGAAATAAATCCCTCTCGAAAAGGTGTCAACATAGCTCCAAAAAAACCACTATCCATATTGACTAAGGTGGATATAATAAGATAAAGTGGCTAATAAATCCTTAAAATGCATGTCATAATCTCTCAAAATTTATAATAAACCCTACTTGATATCCTTGAGTGCACTTATCCTTTGCTTGCTCAAACTCGGAATGTGGAACTCATCCAAAAAGCGAAAGGCACAAAGCATCATAATCCACTATAGTCTCATGTGGATCATACTTTCTATACATAATATGTGTGTGTAGTTGAAGTGTGGTGAAAAATGACTTTCCTTTCTTTCTAGTGCTGCATTCCTTTCATGTGCCATAGTAATTCACACTTGTGCACGTACTTTGTTGCATCCTCCACACCTCTATACTCCAGAAAATGGAGACATCTCAAAATAGAATTTAGGTGTATGTTGAAATGGTTCTTTGAGGTGGGTCAGTGATGGATTTTGACCTTGTCTGGGTTGGGGCCGATCCTAATCTTGACACTCCATTAGGTTTTCCTCTAGATGGATATTGACTCGAACCTCCCATACCACCTATCGCAACTTTGTGGTCCCATCAATGAACTTATTTGTGTCCCGGTTGAAGTATTTAACTAAACACCCATTGTTTACGTTGTCGTAGCACCCAAAAATGTTCTTTTAATGGCCTTTGTGCCAATACCATGTCTCGTTGATGCGCTGCAAACAATCCTGAGTACTTCCAAACACCGCCACACATGTCTCGTCCTTCCATGTGCACATTCCTAGTATACTACTCAAGATAAATTAGTATGTCTTTTCTCTCCTTCCCTCTATAGAGATGTTTTATACCCGCTTTCACTACTCTTCCCTTTAACTACCTTTGGATCTGGGAACACCTAGCAAGGGCTAGGTAGTCGAGGATGAGTCAAATGCGTGCCCGCAGATTCTCATTCTCTCCTCGACACACTCTCATCTGAATTTGATGGGTAATCTCTAGTGCACTTTCCCAGTGTTGGTAGGACATGATTTTTCAGCTCCTCATATTCTACGAGAGCTTCAAAAATCAATCATGAGCCATCATTCTTCTCGATAATAGTCTTTACCTCAATTTCCCTATCTCAAGTTTCATTATAATTTATTCATCTCCCTTCTCTCTTCCTATCTTCTCGCTAGAGCATGTCACCATCCTTCTCCACACCTAATCCTACCCCGCACACAATGGGGATTTATATAGCCATAGGTAGTCTCTCTAGTCCTGGTTACATCATCAAGATCTTGACAATGACTAAGGGTATCATGTGCAAATAGGATCCTCTTGGTTTACATAAAAATTTAAACTCGTATTATTCCAAAACAATACATAGAAATTACGTACTCCAGATATAATTGTTAAACACTCCTACCCACTAGCGATCTATAGCTCTAGTCCATTCCTCATATGTATCGAAGAGAGTTTGATAATCTTTACGTGTCTAAACTCTCTCTATAGGGCGATAAATTATGTTAGATGTGTACGATGTCGACCAATGGTACATTTCTACTAGAAAGAAGTTGAAAATGTACAATATAGGTATTCATACGATTATCCTCCACCCACTTACATGCATTAAATCCATACCTAGTGTTATACCTCTCATACAAACTTATCTTGGTTGTCTTTTATACAGCTCTCATTACTCTCCAAAGACAATCGATATGCCATCTACATGCAACATCCTGGAAAAAAATTGAAAAGAGGTCCTGTGTGAGAACCAAAATGTAGTCTCTTTTATTACCAACAACAACTATGCACATTAGCACTTCATTTAGACATATCTGAATGCTCACCAAGTGCATACAACCACCATGTCCCTCCTTTGTTATGCTTGATAGGAAGTTAGCATGCATAATCATCATATTAATAACAAGGAAACCTCTCATGCACGGATAGTCACCATTACATTCAAGTCATTTTGGAAACACATATAATAATGAAAACGCTTAAAGCATAATTAATATCAATTCCATTGTTAATTCACTATATTGAGATCCATGAAAAATAATATTCAACCACAAGTATTCATTGATAACCATAATAAATTACATAATAGAAAGTTGATACTTATTCATTACATAAATGTTCGGACGAAATGCACAACCATCATGTTGAATAAAATTAACATAACACCATGTGCATACACGACTCAATTCAAACAAAATCATACATTATATATATATATATATATATATAAGTGAGGACTTGCCATTCACTACCCATGCACTCTCCTAATAATAGGCATCCTCACAAAAATAAACTACATGCTCTATATTCCTAAAAATATCCATGTGTACAACTCTTTCATGATTTTACTACTTCTGCTAATAATAGATTAATCCTAAAGATAAGACTTTCTTTAATCCTATTAATAGTTGGATCTATGCATGTGCATTCTTTATCCTTTCTTGGTCGCTAAGTCTCCTTGTTTTTCTTTTGTTCGGATATTTACTTGTGTGGCACTCTAACTCGTCTTTTCTATTTTTATCCCATGCTCTATAAAATCGGATAGTTCCTAACTTTATCTTCACATGCACGAATCCTGCGTGTTATTCCGAGTTTAAAGTGCGGACCCTCTTACACTATTCTAAACATCCATGTGTGTCTAGTACTTAGCCATTTCTCCCACTCAAAAAATGTTCCAACAAAATATGATCCTATGAAGATGATAAATTTAAATTTCATGCAATTATAGGTATGCTTTTTCATTACTTGTAAAAGGGAGAGAAGTTCGGGAGGTTTTCCATCGATGACAAAGGGGATATTGTTGGCATGTTGTCTTTTAGGTGTTTTCATTGATGTAAAATAACACTAATGAAAAGAGTTGTTATCCCGTAAAATTGACAAGGGCAATTTTATCGATAACTATACCAAAATTTTGTTCTGATCCCTCGTTAGGGATCCCTTGCGTTCGAAACGTTGTAAAATCCCTTCCCGGGAAATCTGGTTTTTCAAACTTAGTCTTTTGAGCCTTTTTTGGCTGGGCGCATGAAATTTCTATGTAACACCAACGTTTGGTGCGCCCCCTTTAAAACCTTTGGCGCGTGATTTTCAGTGTTAACACAACTTTTGGTGCGCCAAAGTGTGTCGAGCCTTCCCTGCGTGCGCCAAGGCGCATGCGCCTGTGTCGACATAGCGTTTGGTGCGCCACTTTTTGATGCGCCAGAGGGCGCACATAATCTTATTGCAACACAATGTTTTGGTGCGCCAAAGGGCGCACATAACTTCGTGTCGACATAGCGTTTGGTGCGCCAAAGGCGCGCTTAATTTCCTGCTGTCAAATATTTTCATGCGCCAAAGGGCGCACGCTTTTCCCTGTCGACAGCCACTCTCATGCGCCTTTCAAAAGGTGGGTGGCGCATTAATGTCCAAACCTAACCTATATATATGGTTTGCGCGCCCAAATGTCATTTTCACTATTCACTGTGCACGTGATTTTTCTGAGCCTGTCAGCCTCTGCCTCGTCGTTTTCAACACGTTGTGGACCCGTGCTCAAGATTTTCACTATTTATCCGGGTAAGAGGTTCTTTTCTCGTCCATGTGCTTTATTTTCTGGTTTTTGGCTTGCTGGTTGGTTTGTTGATATGCATTTGTTGAGCTAGCCTCCCCCTCTTTCCAGACCTGCTGGTAGAGGATGTCATTTTGAAAACTTGGTCTGAAACCCCTTTGTCTTGAACCATTGAATATCCCAAAGCAGCCTTTGAACTAAAAAGAAAGAAGGGTTGAGCCATATGAAAAAACAACAATGTTTTCCCTTAGGCGCACCAGCGTGTCGTGCAACATTATAAACAGTTGCGCCCCCATGGTGCATCTGTTCCCCCTGCAGCATAACTAGAACCCGCGCCAATGGCGCACCCATCATGCTTGTTGCATCAAGTTTTCATACGCCCTCAAGGCGCGCCTCTTCCACATGCTGCACAAGCTAAACTTGCGCCCCTTTGGCGCACCATCTTTCCATGCTGCATCACCTTTCCATGCGCCCTTGGCGCGCCCAGCATCTATGCAACACAAGCCTTATCTGTGCCAAGTATAGTCATAAAAGTGCAGGCGCATCTCTCCTTACAGTAACATTCGTGTTTTGCAAACCCTCCGTGCGCCGCGCCATATTTCCTTTGGCGCACGAAAAGTCCCTGTTACACGCTTTTCCCATGCGCCAAAGGGCGCACCAAATCCCAATGTAACATGAAATGTCCATGTGCCTTTGGCGCATCCTGTCTCCATGCAACACGATTTTCTCATGCGCCCTTTACTAAAATGCACTCTGCAGTATGCATCGCCATATGCCTTTGGCGCACGGTTTAATCTTCTGTGACCCTTTCCGTGCGCCTGCTTATTTAGCCTGTAAGCTGCATTTTCCTGCGCCCAGGCCTAAAAATCTCTAACTCTTTCTTCCGCTAAAAGATCAAATGGCTAATTCAACTTTTTGGATTGGGTCTCGCTTCTTCTTCATGCGAGATCAATGCGATAATCTTAGAAGAACATATGTCTACATCCAGCCAAAGAGACCCACCAAATCAAAGGAAGGCTAAGCTTGCGAGGAAGAGATGAAGTATAAATATCAAAGGGTTAGAATGCAGAGTCACGAGCCGAATGCGGCATGGATGTCGAGAGACTCGGGGTGGGGCATGTCGGCGTGGAGAGGAATTCAGTCGAGAACTCGAGAAGTTCTGAGGAGTCCATGGATGGACAAATTGATAGCGAGTGCCTGCGCACTTCGCCGGAGGAATCCCCAAAGGCCACGGATCAACAATGAATTTATGATGGTGGTTGCTCAGTCTTACAACAAAGACACCAGATGTGTCAAAAACAGTAAGGGTGAGGTAGTCATTAACCTCACTGCCCGTCATTTTGAGATGATACTTGGCATCCCTCACCACCGCACTGGCGTGGTCGGCGTACCCAGAGTGTATCAAGGCACGGGAAGATAATGAAGACCAATGCATGCAACTAATGAACGAAGTCTACTTGAAGAACAAGAAGGTGGTAACCCGGTGGCCCCAAATCATCCACCGCAGTGACTTCTCAGAAGAGCTCAGCGATACCATTACCTTCTGAAAGCGGGGTCTTGGGCTTTCGACGCCCATTACTTCCATAAATGGATCTTCTGCGCTACACTGGAAACAATGAACAAGAATTTTCACGATCGGCGCTTTTCTTTGGGGAAATTATAAGCAAAGCACCATTTTCGAGCGGCTCAGTGACAGATTCGACTGGGAGTATTCCATATGAACTCCTACGTGGTCTACGCTGCAGCGTCAGAGAGGGATTATCCAGGCCTGAAGACGAAGTGGAGTTTGGCCTCGTGTCAAAATATATGAGTATTATCCGAGTTGAAGTGGAGAATAGCATCACCCATTCGCCAAAATCAACGATGCATTCTTTTATCACATCATCTACCTATTGAGGCCGAATCTGACTCATGGTCGTACGACCAAAAACATAGTGGCAGCCACGGAGAAATGGGGGGCCCTATTCACCCAATTTCCCACATTCACCTATCTGAGGGCTGCCAACTTTTTGGGAGAGCCAACCAGGCTACCAAGGTATGCACGGGCTAAGCGGTCTCTTTGAAGGCTGTCGAGGCAATGCTAATCACATATCACGAAAAGTGCACGAAAAGAAAGAAGGGTGGAACTCCTTTCCCCTTACGGTGGGCGATATACATGCTCTACCCACCACAAGCGAAGGAAATGTTTGCAGAGTGAAGTTACTTAATTTGAAGCATGATTTCCCGGCCCGGGCCTACCTTCGACCCCGGAGCTGCTGCCAAGAGCAAAGCTTGATCCGATCCATGTTCCTCGGATCGAGGATATTTATATTGGCGTCCTCCATGAGGTAGAGCTCGAAGAAAGGATCATTCTCTTTAGCATTGGCAGAAATTATCCAGTATGGGGTAGCCATTGTCCCAAAGGCTACCAAACAACGAGAAGATGAAGTGGACAAGGTATATAGATACAGATGGGGACGATTGGCCCTTTACGCCATTGATAGAACTAAGGCTCCTCAGACAATTGAGGAGAGGGTCAAGGAAACTCTGCGTAGGACAGAGCACTGGTGCCGGATGAACGGCCTAATCTACCTCGGGGTAGATTTCACAACCTCCCCATTGGGCAACGCACCTTCACGGTCCAAAAAGTAGCTTAAAGGCAAGGGTGTAGAAGGTGAATCCAGCACCATTCAGGGAGAAGCCCCCGAGAGTCCTCTTTCCACAGCGCCAGAACAGGTAATAACTCTGGATTCGCCAGAGAAAGAAGCAGCAGGGGATAGTCCAATTGGCCCATCCACTCAGGATGTCGGCATTGCTACCACAACAGAGGTCCCTTCTATCCCTTCTTCTTCTCTTCCTTCCCCTCCTCGAGTGACTCAAGCGACCATCCCTTTGGTCGTGTCCTCCGCCCCTTCTTCTACTCTTTCCCCTGCTTCTTCGTCTATCTTCTCTTCCCTCACTGATCTTTCCTCCTCCATTTCTTCCCTCATCTCCGAGCTCCCTTCCCTTCCTATGTCTTCCGCAGCTGCAGTTTCCCTTCCTCCCGTGGACACTTCTTCGGCTATTCTCTCAATGCCGCCTCCGCGTGTCTCCACGTTTTTCCCCTCTTCTCTGCCAGTTTGTCCCCTCCTCTCGCTTTCTCATCCTTCTTCCATAGGACCAGCCTGGATCTCTCGGCGGTGAGCCAATGAAAAGAGGAAAGTTCCCATCACTCCGATGGACTTTTCAAAGTGATCCCAGTAAAGGGGTGAAGAAGCTAAAGCCTGTTGCATGCTTCTCTAAAAAGTCTGCGGTAGTGAGAGAATCATGGAAATTGCATATCCCGATCCTCAAAGAGAAAAGGATCATCTCCGAAGCAGTTTTACTTGTGACCCAAGTCACAATGGGGACATCTTTTGAAAGTCTCCGAGGGGAAGCTCTTTTCCGCAGTCGACGCCCTTTGTCAAAAGCTTCAAGAAACAAAGAAGAGAAAAGGCTACTAAAAGAGCAAAACAAATATCTCGCTCCAAGCCTTACGAAGATGGGTAGTGCGCCTCCCACTGACCACTGCGAAACTTCTGAGCTTCTCGGCCCGGGAGAAAATCAATGAATATGTAAAGATTGGCGAGCAGGTATGGCCATTTACTGCTTGGAGAAGCCGGATCCTCGGGGCAGGTGAAAGAGTGATCGCCGAGTTTGTCAATTTTATCTCGAGCATCGGCAAGGAGGCAAACAAAGAGCTCCAAGCATTAGCGGGGCCCATATCGGAAGAGCTAGATCATGCTAGACTCCAACACGAGACCTTTTAACGGATGTTCGATTGCTCGGTCGAAGATCCGTCAAGTCGTGTCTTCGGCCATCCAGGGCCCTCAACAAAACCATGTCCACTCTGGACTACTCGGGTGGATCAGCTTGAATTTATTCTGGAAAAAATCGACAAGGTAAAGGAAGCAGCCCTGGATGCAATGCACCAAATGGAGCGAATTGTTCTCAACATGTCTCCAGGGTTGCTCACTCCTTCCTTTATCTTAAGGTCAGCTGATGAAACCATCCGGATCTTGAGGAGATCGCTTCTCGAGAACAGGCCGAGGGTCACATTTGACACTCGAATCTATCAACAACTTTCTTTAGCCTATAGGGACTTCATCGGGTTCCTCATTGAGGCGGAAAAGGATTATTCCAAACTCCCAGAGAAGCTCATAGATGAGCGGGAGACTTGTGAGGTGATCAGCGAGCTGCACAAGGATCCTTCTCAGGATCAATTTGGGCCAATGATTAACAAGTTTTTGGAATACCGCGCTCAGTTCCATATCTCATCACTGAAAGCGACATCAAAAGCGAGTACTCCCTTTCGGCCGCGAGGATGATGACGGCAGTAGCTGCTCCTCCTCCTCCTTCTTCTTCTTCTCTCTCTTCTCACTTTCTTGTTGGAATGTCCAAGTATGTTGATCTGAAACGATGACATCATCCATGTTGCATCATGGGATGATGTCATCCATCAAGTTGTAAAAAGTCAACATGACTTTTAGATATTTTGTAAATATCTTTGTAAATAGTTGTTGGCTCCTTTTTGCCTTCTTTTCTCCTCTTCTTCTATAAATACCCCAACACTTGTTGTGTTGATGGATGGATGAATATCTTTCAGATGAGAAATAGGAGTAAGGAGAAAAGACTTTGAGCTTTTTGTAACAGAACAAATTAGTAATACAATATTTAGACTTTGTGCTGAATACCTGTGTTATATACATTAGATCTTTCTTATGTTAGATCTGTGTGTTTATTCTGTTGGATCTGCTTCTATTTTATTGTCATTTATTTATCATCAGTATTGCTTTGTTTATTTATGCAAGTAGGTTTGGCTCTGTTTACTACCAACCCGAAAACATAAATCTCCTGACCTTTCTGCTTTGGAATTCATTTCTTTTCTCCCTTCGGACCTGTTCCTTATTCTTCCTCTCTTTCATTCCTTTCTCTTCGCAGCCGGAAGTAAACCTACTGGGATGAGATCCCAAACCCCAAGCGAATCAGAGATTTGCATAGATTCCTCGCTGGTAGAATAGCAATAAACTGGCAGTTTAACTGCTTTCTCAAAGAGGGGCTATGCCCCCGCACACTGTTGGCTCATTTATCCATAGATCTGCCTGCGATAGATTTTTAGACCAACAGCTTTTGGCGACTCACTGGGATCGAACCTGAGAATCTCTGGTTTCGCAGACTAGATCTATTGGTCCAACAGACCTCTTAACTTGATTCTCGATGTTCACCGATCCTATCGACCACCCTCACTCTCTTTTCTTCAAAATCGCCGACACATGATTCTCTTTTCAAGAGAACTTTGGAAAGTTTCATCTTGATGGCTCGTGCAGTCAGCAGAGCGGGAAGTTCCGAGAAATGGGAAGCTCGGCATCAATGCCATATAACACTTGAAAAGGTGACATGCCGAGAGATCTCTTGGGAGTACTACGATCGGCCCACAAAGCGTCAAATCTGAAGACTTGTGCCACATTCATCGATTCTCATCTACTAACTTCCGTATGATGGTCACCAAGTTCTTGTTACTGGATTCCACCCGACCATTTCCCTGAGGGTAATAGTCGGATGCGTGAGCCAAAGTTATACCATATTCATAGCAAAAACTAATAACCTCTCATGAGGAGAAGTTAGAAGCATTATCAGCAACGATTTTGTTTGGAACGCTGAACCTGACAATGATATTTTCTTTAATGAAATTGCAAACCACCGTGATGGCATGCTTGACAGTATGGCTTCCACCCACTTGTAAAGTAATCCTTTCTTTGTAAGGACATAGCTATGTCTCTGCACTCGATTGAGGATTGAGTGTGCAATAAAATCAATTCCCCATTGCTTGAATGGTTCATTGATAATGACCGGCCTTAGGGAAAGGCAGCCAACTTGCGCTTGCCAGAAATTGTTGGCGGGGTTCACATTTCGCCACCCGGTGTGTCCGTATCTTAGAAGAGCGTCGGCCAATAGTACCTGGCTCGAATGATCTTGTGTGTAGTTACGGAGGAAGAGAAACGCCCTCCACAAGTTGAATTGTGAAAACTTTCCAGTAGTTTTACTTGCTGGGGTTTGTCAACACATCGCAAAAAGATGCCATCTATCCCACATTTATATAAGTCGTATCTCGAGATGACATATTTAGCCATTGCTCTGAGCTTTATAGTGCGCTTCTCCTTTGCGATTAGGTGCATCGGCATTCGCCGTAGGTAAGGAAGAAAGCGATGTCGAGTACCACTCATCACTAGTTGCAACAAATAGAACCAGAGGCAGAGAATCAGGCTCTTCCTGCCGGTCCTGTGTTTCATCGGTGTAGTCACCCCTTTCATCAAGGTTTTCTGAATCTTTATTCTCATCCATTAGCTGACACAGCCCTTGCCCTCACTAGCTTAGTTGGTTTAATATCCAGTCATACTCTCACGGACCTTTGCGATCCAATTTCCTCGCAAACTTCCTAACTCCTGCTGAGTTAGAATTGATTTCACCGCCGTGTCTGGGACCAGCACTACCGTATGCGAGTTTAGAATGTAATACCTGAAATTCTTCACTGCTTTGACAACGGCGAAGGCATGCTTTTCCAGTTGAGTCATTTTCAGTTCGTGAGGCTTGAGGGGAGAACTCATGAACGCGATTGGAGATTCAACATCCTCCGAGTTCTTTTGCATCAAGATTGCGGACACAGTATGCTCAGATGCGTAACTATACATGATGAAGTCCTTGGAGAAATCTGGACATACCAGGACTGGTGCATGAGCAATGGAAGCTTTTATTTCTTCAAATGACCTTTTCCCTCTTCACTCCATCTGAAAGTTGGTGACCCCTTCATCATGTTCAATATGTGACGGGTCTTTTCAGCAAAGTCAGGAACAAAACGCCTGAGAAAGTTCACCTTTCCAAAGAAAGAATGAACACCAGTCTTGCTTGTAGGTAGAGTAAGGCTTTGAATAGCCTTAACTCTTTCAGCATCTATCTTTGTTCCTTCTTTGCTAACCACATGGCCTAGCAACTTCCCTTCCGTGACTCCAAAAACAGACTTTTTTGGGTTTAGGGAAATCCCATGTTCTCGGCACCTGGCCAACACTTGCTCCAAATGATCACAATGATCATTTCACTGCTTAGAGAACACGGTTAAGTCATCTAAATAAACCACAATGACTTTCCCCATCATACCTTTGAACGCGAAGTCCATGGCCCGCTGAAAAGTGGCACCAGCATTAGTTAGGCGAAAGGCATCCTGCTGTAGGCAAATGTACCCCAGGGAGTAGTGAATGCTGTTTTAAACTGATCTTCAGGTGAAACTTCAATCTGATTGTAACTGAAAAACCGTCAAGCATGGACAACATCTCGTCCGATTCCACGCCTGCAGAACGTGTTCCATTATCGGAAGAGGGTAGTTGTCCTTCAGCGAAGCTTGATTCAAATTTCGAAAGTCTACGCATATGCGTATCTCGCCGTTTTTTTTGCGTACTGGCACAATATTTGCTACCCAAGTGCTGTGATGGATAGGGAAGATGATTCTTGGTCCAAAGATCTTCCGAATTCGGCTCGGATGGTCCCCGAAATCTTGGGATTATAGTGCCTCTGCTTCTGGCGGAAGGCTTTGACATCGTCTTTCAACGGAATGTCATGCTTTGAACGTCCTTTGGCTTGAAGGACTTTAGATCGGCGTAGGACCACGCCAATATGTCCATATATTTTTAAAGAACTTGAAAAATTTCGCTTCTTCTTCAGCGTGCAACATTTGCCAATGTTCACGACTCATGCGGAGTTCTATCGAACCTATATTGACAGTTCGGTTTCGAGACGAGCTAGTGGTCGTCCCGCTTCTTCTTTTTTACAAAGCGGTCATGCACAGCCGAACAGGGCGTTCCGCAGAAAACCAAGCCCTTTGGAATTTTATTTCCCTTGAGCTGACATATGCCATCGTTACCTTCAGATTCATTGCCTTGGTCGGTGACTGACTCACGGCAAGTGGAAGTAGACCCTTCAAAGTGTAATTCTTTAAAATTTTCTGCCTTCTCCAGAAAAGCAATGAGTTGATTATCGTCGTTGAACACCTGCCAATGCTGAGAATTGTCTGGTACGCTCGGGCGGAAAACCACCTCAATGGTGTACTTGTTCATTTTCAAACCTGGGTGTGGGAGCATGAGAGATGCTGAAACAGCCAATGAATCAGCCATGTCATTTTGGGCTCTTGGAATAGATTCAATTGAAAAGGCATCAAACTCTTCAATGTTGTCCCATACCGCATTACGGTAATGTCTGAGCCTTTCATTCTTCACTTGGTAAATCCTTTTGACCTGATTTACAACCAGCTCAGCATCACCTTGCACTTTTAGATTTTTAATTCCTCTTTCTTTTGCGGCTTGCATACCGAGTAAGAGAGATTCATACTCAAAGAAGATATTGTTAGTGTTGAAAAACTGCAATTTGAAAGAGAGAGGAATGACTTCTTCCTCAGGAGATATCAGCACGGCCCCAATGCCGCATCCACTAGTTGCACAGCTCCCATCGAATTGCAATGTCCAGATTTTATTAAGATCTCCTTCTTGAACGAGGACACCCGTTTTATCCGTCTCAGTAGATAAGAAGTAATTCCCCATCCCTGATGATTCAAAAAGGATTTGAGCTTTGGGGTCTTCAGAGCTAGTGACCAAGTACTTCTTTTGGGATTCCGGCTCCAAAGTTTGCATTATGCCTTTGACTGGAATTCTAGCTTTAGACCAGTCCATATGAATTTCTCCACCAACTTCGCTACAAAAACTTCTTCCCAATATTCCATAGGCCGGCGAATGTCGAACAGCTTGGATGTCATTTTTACTCTTTTATCTGGGAAAGTGTAAATGCGAATGCGCATCTTTGATTTGGCCAACCAACGGAACTTGCTTAGTTTCCAAGGAATAACACTGCCGAAAGGCTTGGTAAGAGTGAGGCCCAAAGCATGGGTGACTTTTGCGGCATTGGCATGGCGTTGTCGAAGCCTCGGAATCAATTATGTAATTACTCGACATGACCATTGATTAGGAGGAGAGATAGAAAGGCTCTATCTTGCTGACGAGATGTTGAAGCAACATTTATATGGGATTCGAGGGAGTGGAAAGGATTCCTTTTGGGAAACTCGATTAGATATAACACTTGACTTTGGATATACTTAGTCAATCTTACAAGGCGTTCGGGGTTTGACCAAGGTACTCAGCTTCAAACATTTGGATCTTGGTCTTTTTGCATGATCTATAATATCAAACGCGGCCAAGGGTTGCGTTGGTAAGGAATGAGTCCCTCACCTCGCGATGATGGAATAGGATTGGTGGTCTTAGTAGGAATGTGAGAGGACTGATTTGGAGGAGAGATAGGGGGAAAAGATTTCTTTGTAAAAGATTTGTCAGGGAGTTGAGTAGGAAGAGGATTACCTCTTTTAGCAATGATCGGAGGCGCGTTTGACACGGCTCTCTCTCTCCGCTGGACATGGCAGCAACTTCCGCTTCTTTTCCTTGTGAGCGAGTAAAAACAACATATGATTGGTCAAAGCTTGCATATCCACAGGTACCCTCTTCTTCATCATATTCTTCCTCATCAAATTCCATATACCCGATAGTAGTAGTCGCGGTTGGTTCACCGACATCTTGATCATCTTCGCCTTGAGACGAAGGTTCTTCATAATCTTGCTCTTCTTCTTCAATTTCAGCCAGAGCGTTGACCGGAGGGGCCTCAAGTGCCAACCGCGGGCAGTGTAGGTAAGCGCGGTCTTTGTGAAACATTGTTAGGAATGAAACTCCTCCGCATGAAATATCCCGGTATGAGGCCCGGGAGAGGCACAGGCAATCAAGCTTCTTCAATGCGAGCAAGTCATTCGCCATCTTTTGAAAGGCTGGATCAGATGAAGTAATGGGCGCAGGGCCCGAAGATTTAGGCTTGGCTGATTCCTTTTTTAATTCACCGGATATTATCAGATTATCCTCTATGCGAATGGCGGCGGCAGGCGAGAACCAAGGTGGCAACTCATTCTGAAGGAGCAAGAAACTAACTTTCGAGCTCATAGCGTTTACGAAGAAACACTTTTGATTTTCCGGCGTTGGAAGCATGGCAACAGGGACACGGTTGATTAGTGCATTGAACCGGGTGATAAAATCATGCATGGTCTCATTTGCCTCTTTCTTCAGGTGAGTGATTCATGATAATAATGCAAATGCATCCTCTGAAGGCTTGTATCTGTCTTCAAAAGCATCCCGTAAGGTGGCCCAACTGGTGATAGATCCGGCCGGCAAATGCTGAAACCATTCAGCTGCAGGCCCTTGTAGGGTTTCCAGAAAAAGGCGAACCGACACATCTCCATGGGTCACATCCAAAATACTGCACGACATGATGAATGCAAATATGTGGGAATCCGTGCTTTGATTTCCGCTCCCGTCGAATTTAGGAAAAAAATTTCGATTTCCGTGAGGGAGCGCGTGAACTAGATGTGGTAAAGCCAAAGGACCCATCGCGTTTCCCATGGAACCGCCATCCGAAAAGCCGGAAAGAGAACATGAGCCGGAAGTGTGATTCCACTTTGAGTGCGAGGCACTACAAAGGGATGTAGATGCCCCCTGCGAAAGACTTTTTCTTCGTGAAGGTGAGACACTCTGGATGATCGGTTAGGAGTAGCCCAAGACTCAAAAAGCGCGCGGTGTTACACTGAAATTGTGCCTTTGAAGCAGATCGAAAGTAGGATCGGTTTCTCCACGGGCTCTTTCTTTGCGCGTAAAAGGTTCACTCGCTAGTGTACCTTCTAGATCTGCAATGTTACGGTGCAGATTTAAACTTTCTTTTTGGTTGTACTGGCTGATTTCTGGTTTTTTTTTTTTTGATAAAAACCAAAGTGAAATACTTTTCTAAATATTTAAAACTATCCTCTTCAGAAAACCGATTGCGGTTAAATGACAAATAACAACGAGGATAAGATGGTAGGGAAGATTAGTAAGCTGATTTTTGGATTTGATTTTAACTTTTTTCAGAGGGTTTCAAACTTTTTCAAACAAAAAAACTCGATCTACGGCAAAATACTGGTTTTTTGTAAAACTCAACGAACTAAAGATCTTTAAGCTGGACCGATCTATGACTCTTAGAAGAAAATTTTTCAATTTGAGCACTTTTGCAAATTTTTGGATTTTTAACAAAAGTTCGATTTGCAAACAACGCAAATCTTCTAATTTTTCGATTTTTATCTTACTACCATCATAGATCAGCGACAGATCTATTCGATCCCAAATGTGAGTCACCAAATCGTTGGCTCGTTTATCCATAGATCTGCCCAAGCGTGATTTTCGGACCAACAAGAGTATGATGGAGTAGAGCTATAGGATTCTCAGTATGATAGTGACATGGATTTCCGGTATGTTCATAGTTGCATGTGAGTTGATTTGGTGAGAATTGTATGTTCTATCAAGCCTAGGTCAGATTGACCTAGCTAGCCTAGGTGATGATACATGATGATAGGAAATTCTTGGTAGATTTATCATAATTTTGGTAGCATGGAGATCATGTTTGAAGATTTTTGGGCACTCACATGAGTTTCGGGATGAAAATATAGGTTGAAGACCAAGATTCAAGTGTTTATCTAAACCGATCTAGGTGTTAGGAGGCATGATGATGAGTTTTGGAGCCATGTGATCTTATGGGTTCATGTAGGTATTTGTTTTATGATGTAATAAAAATGTTAGGATCTTTTGGAGAGGTTTCATGGTGAGTTATGATGTTTTTTCCATTGACCCTATCCTGACTATGCAAACCCTAAGTGTTAGGTATGCAAATGAGATGGGATGATAAGATGGAGACCTATTTAAAACATGATGATGATTTGAGATGATGCATAGAGTTTTCCTAGAGTTTTAAGAAAAATTGGAGTAATTCTTAATATTATTTTGCAAGATAAGTCAGTTTTTAGTGAGACGGGGGTCCAAGAAAAGGTGTTTTCTAGCTCGAGTTGCACCTTTTGATGATCACTCCCGAATTCGTTCTTTGCATGGGATATTTTTATTTTAGGGATATTTCTAAATTTATTCTAAAATGTTTCACAATAATTAGGTCCTTTAAATATCACATTTTATTAACAAATTTTAAGAAGGTAAACAACTTTTTGTGTGCTTGAAACCCTAAATTTCAGAAGGGGTATGAGATATTTTCTTCCTAAGTACCCAAAATTTATTTATAGTATTATTATGATTATTTTATGATGTAGAGGACTTTTCCAAGTTTCTAAAAAGGTATGATAGAGTATGTGGTGATAAGTTGACCCCACTCAAACATGCCTATTTCTAAAGAAGTTCGATTTGGGACAAAGTTGTCCAAAGGAGTGTTATTTATGTTTCTTTATCTGTAATCAAATTAATAAGCTAGCTACTAAAAAAAACTAGCAACTCAAAATATGGAGGGTTTATAATACCTCATAAGCATGATATACGTGGATGAATGGGCATCAAGTAATTGATACTTGTTGTGGTGATAAACTTTGTAAATAAGAGTGTCTAAACAAAAGAATGATTAGATAGGATATGTGGGGGTTTCCCAAAAAATTTGGCTCCAAGAAGTGTGACCTTCATTTCATAGATATCAAATCCCCTTTTTAAAATAAAAATAAAATTAAATGATGAATAAGCATATTGCATGCAAAAAAAAGATACTAATGAATCAGGAAGTAGTCGAGATCTGATCTAAATATTGATTTAATCTGAATAGATGAAAATTAAATAATACCTAGCTGGGTTGATGGTGACCCAAAATTTGTAGAAGTAGGTCGATGACAACCTAGGAGTGAAGATCTAAACAACAAGTGAATAGGCAAACCTGCAAGATCTATAAGTAATCTGGTAACTACATAAGTTTGTTTATGCTAAATCAACCTGCAAAAGGAATATGAGGGAGAAGAAACAAAAAAATGGTAGAAAGAAAGGATTGGAAAAGGATAGATTGAGAATGAAGACCCTATTGATGGCAACCAGTGGGGGACGGTGACAACTGGGATGCGAGATATATTGATTTTAATGTAACAAAGAAACTGGATGGTGGTTTTAGGAAGTTAGGGCAAGAGACAAACACATGCAAAGGCTGGAGATGGCTCTGGAAGTAGAAAACACATCTGCAAAATTTTGAGTCAATGTGACTCGAGCTGGAAATGGTGACTATAGTAGAGTTGAAGTAAGGCCAAAGAAAAAAAGTTAAAAGAGAACCTATGAGTAAGGAAGGTGGAGAGAAGGTTGATAATGGAGCTCTGAGTGTTAGAAGGATGATCTGGTCCTACAAAACATTAGACACAAGAAAAGAAATGATATATGGTAATAATGAAGTAAAGCAACACAAAGATGATGATAATATCATGAAGGATGATCGTGAGTGATGTAAGCACATTCCAAGGAGGTCTAGGATGTCTGATAACTATTACAGGAATGCTCTAGCATGAGATTCAATTCACAAGTCACAAGAAAGCTCCAATATTCACATGCATCTAATGATTATGGAAAGAAACAACTCATTTTAAAGGGTTTATGGTGATTACTAGGTTGGGTCACCGCTGACCATGGGGAAAGTTTCCCCAATGGGGTGGATTTTTGTGCTTTAGGTTGGGATTTCATGTTTTTAAGGAGGGAAAAAGTTCTTTAAAGCTTATGTGTGGGATTAGGTTGTTTAGGGATGAATCATGGGTAGTTAGAAGATAGGAATGGGTAGAAAAATCATAGGGATTTATATTTAGGATAAAAACGTCCTAAATAGCAAGTTGATTAGGGAAAGTTAGGGATATGGATATTAATTAATTAATGGAATTAATTAATTAATGTGAATTAATAAGAATTAAATGATGATAGGATAATAAGTGGGAATTTTATTAAATATTGAAGGGGATGGATTTAATTAAAGGGGACCTAGATAGGACCATAGTAAAAATATGTGCATGTGGGTAGACAAGGGTAGAGATACCAAATTTAGGTGTCTACATTTGCCCCTTTTTGTTGAGTGGTTTTGCTAGCAAGCCATGAGACAAAAATAGTGAGAGAAGAGGAGTATGATGAATATTGATGGAAGGTTGATGATGAGCTCCCCCTCAAATGGGGATCGATGATGCACCAGAGGAAATCGATGACACATTTGAAAAAGGTAGATGATGAAGGGAAGTGGGTGAAGAAAGATGGGTAAAAGGATAGCGTAAGGAAAGATGCCCCAAGCAAAAAGGATCACAATAAAAATAAAAACTATGGTGGTGACTCTGATATCACATGGGTAGAGGGACAATTACGGTCTCAATGGAGATGGGAAATAATGCTCTATAGGCTAGTGAGTGGGTGAAAAATCACTACAAAAGGAGAGAATCCAATGGGAAAGCTCTCAAATGGATGTAAGCGGAATGATCACGGTCATAGGAAAACATCAAAGTATGCACAACTAAATGTAAAAATTATGCGAAATCCTTCGTACATGAGGAATCGAGTGAAAAACTATGCATCCACAAGGGACGAGGATGAAAATAATGGTGCCCCAACATAGGACATGAAAAAGGCCAAAAAGGTGAGTAGTGAAATATTATGCCCCAAGGGAGAGATAAGTATGGCCACGAGGTGGACTTTGTGCACAAATTGGATAGGATTGTAAAATAAAATGCTCGAAGAGGGAATAAGTATGGCCACGAAGGTGGACTTCGAGATCACAAAAGGATAGGATCAAAGTATTGAAATAGAATTCCCTAAAGGGAAAATAGAGATGGCCACAAAGGTGGACTTTGAATAATGCCTAAGGGGAAAAATATGACCACAAAGGTGGACTTTGAGAGAAAGATAGATGAAATTAATGATTCCCCACACAAATATGCGAAGGGACAAATAAAAAAATGGTAAAATGGCCCAAAGGAGGAGAGGTGAGATAGAAAAATGTGAGATATGGTTCCTCGAGAGGAACACAAAGATGGCCAAAAAGTGGACTTAAGATGAGATAGATTGGATAAGATTGGATGAGATGGGTATGATAAGATACTGATCAATACTAAAGGGATAAGATAAGATAGATCGATAATATTAGATGAGATGTCAGATTGGATTTGGATGAGATAAGAGATAGATGTGAAAGGGGTTGAGGATAGAATGTAAATAAATAATGACATTATGGGTATGAAAGACACTAACGTCATATCAAGGAATGCATGAGGAAAATATGCCTCCTAATTGCATTGAGGTAAATAGGAGGGGATCTAAATAACGCAAGGCACATGCGACCAAAACATGTGTTAGAACATAACCAATGATAGTTAGTTATACCAAAGATCATAAATAAATAATGGATGGAAGGGACTCATAGACCTAATGTTGACATGAAAAAGGGGTTTGAAATGTAACTTGTACGTGGGAAGAGGGTTCTCCGTTAGTGGTGTTCCCTAAATATATGCCCTAGCTCTGGGAAAGGGGAAAGAGCAATGCTAGAAGAAAGTTGATCAATGCGGGAAGCTTTCTTAGGATGTTAATAAAATGGAAGGTTGATCAATGTGGGAAGCCTTCGATGCCATGATATAAAGAGTAGCCATCCTTCAAGGGTATGGTCTACTTTATACATATGTAATATAGATGGAAAAATATAATATATATAATATCCGTCCTTTGAGGGATCGGTCTATTTCTTTGATTTGAATTTTTTTTTTTTTTTTTTATTGTGAACAATGAACCTTCCTTTGAGGAGTGAGTCTATTTTTTGAATGCTTTGACTTTTGATTGAGCATCCTTTGATTTTGATTTTGACATGGGGAAGAGCTAGGAATAGCTAAGTAGACCACTTAGGAGGGGACAATGAATGTACAAGAGACACCCATGGACCCTTTACATGGTTCTAATAGGCGAATGAGAGGGTGATGGATGTAATGATCATGGAGTTCTCACCGAGATAGCGAGAACCTATATATAAGGAATATGTTAAAATAAGATCTGTGGTGCTCATATTTAAGGTCATATCTAGAAAAGTGACGGATGACCACATAATTCTAAATCACTACGATGAAATATGGAAGAGGCTAATGATGGAGGGATGATCTAAGGATATGACTAAAGCTGACTAGAAGACACAATAATAGTAGAATGGTCGCAAGTTCAATGCATTAATAGGTTCTACTTCCATTTTACTATCAAGGGAGGCCATGTTGGCTCATTTCTAGATACTAAAGTTCTAATTTTGTTTGAGAATGAGGTCAGGGAAAACATTAAATTTGCATTCAAATAGGATGAGAGTTTGGAAAGATGAGATATGATAGATAGGTATGTGAAGATTTAAAAAAAATGTGTTACCCGTTGAGGAAGCAAAAATATGCATCCGAGATGAATGGATGGGATAAGGAAATATACACAAGATGAGAGATATATGTAAATTATGTGCTACCTTTTAAAAGTGAGGAAGTGAGAAAATGTATGCATCCTTGATGAGACAGAGATGGCCACAAAGGTGGGCTTGGGATGAAAAATAAATGATCTCCCTAGGGGAGGACAAGTATGGCCATGAAGGTGTACTTTGGGATGGAAATATGGTGCCCCAAGAGAGGCACGAGTATGGCCACAAAGGTTGTATTTGGAATGGAAATATGGCTCCCAAGAGAGGTGCGAGTATGGCCACAAACATGGACTTTGGGATGGAAATATGGTGCCCCAAGAGAGGCATGAGTATGGCCACGAATGTGGAACTTTGGAATAAGAGTGTGGATGGTCCCTCAAAGGAAGGACAAATATGGCCACAAATGTGGACTTAAGATGAAAATAAATGGTCCCCCAAGAGAGGAGGTATGGCCACAACGGTGGACTTTGGATGAGAATAAATGGTCCCAAAGAAGGATAAGTATGGCCACAATGGTGGACTTTGAAATAAGAGTATGGAAACAAAGGTGGACTTTGGAATAAATGGTCCCTCAAGGAAGGGATGGTATGGCCACAAAGGTAGAATTAAGATAAAAAAATATGGTTCCTCAAGGGAGAGATGAATATGGCCACAAAAGTGGACTTAAAATGAGATGAATATTTAGAAAGATTAATTTGGATTTAAGATTGGATGATGGATTGGATGATATTAAATAAAGCGATGTCAAAAGTGAAGTCCCCCAGCATCAAGGGAGTTGTATGGATGAATAAGAGATGAATTGATGTGGAAGGGATGCTCAAGGATGAGGGGAGGATGTCCCCTAGTGAGGGATGATTATATTAGATGCGGATGAGTTAGTGGATGTTGAAGGAGTTTAGATAGGATCATTTTGGATTTGGATTGGATAAATGGTTGGAGACCACAAGGGTGATTAGAAAGACAAAAAATATCGATGAACAAGGGAGGACCTTCCTTAGGAGGAATGTCATGTGCGGAGAGATGTTAAGGGATGATGTGGATGAAGGAATATTGGGAAACCCGATGGATGGGATATGAATTGGATTGGTTGTAGATGGAGAAGGATGTTCCCCCTAAATGAGGAAATTATCTTTCTCAATAAGGTTATGGATGATTGTCTAAAAGGCCTTACAATGCTCAATGTTGTGGCCCAGAGTACGATGATAGGTGCATATGAGATTAGGATCGAACCACGATGGCTTTAGACTATTTGGATTAAAAGTTTTTAATAGGGGAAGTGTGATGGTAGATATTCAGTTAAATGTTGAAGGATATCCATGTAGGACCCAATCAAAGTGTCATGGGGAAGATAACTCTTGTGGGTTTTGATAGGATATTTTGGCTTGGATTTAGGGGAAGAAGTGGACATAGATTGGATGGGTAAATTAGATGTCTTGGAAAGATGAATCAATTTTGAGAGGAGGTTGGATTGTTTGGATTTGGATTTATTATTACGAGATGTCTTAGATGGAGGTAACGCCTAAAATATATGAGAGATGTTCTAGGATAGATGATGGAGTTAAGATTTAGCTAATCTCTTACGAGGGTGCCAAGAGACCTTTGGGGATGTTTACCAAGAGTCTTAGATTTTGATTGAGACTATTTACCCTTGGCGGGGATAACTATAATATCAACCAGTGGATTTGAATATTTTGGTGTAGGTTTTGATTGGTTGATGTAGGAATAGTTAATTTTGTAGAGGGAGAACAAATCCCCTTTGTGTTTATCTTAGGTGGAGGTGCATTTTTCATAAATGTTTGAGGTGTATTGATATATTTACAAATGAGGATGACATTTTTAGTGTGGAAATGGTTATAGATTATGGATAATAGTTGATGTTGAAGGATTAAGTGTAGGAGATTGGGATGAGATAGGTGGTGTGGCCATGGGAAAATGTAGGTATATGTGATAAAGATGTCAAGTATATGTCAAGTGAGATTGTTGATACGGTAGATATCGATATAGTTGGGATCAAAGGGATGTAATTTATGTAGTGGTAGGTGTGTTTAGTGTAAATGAGGATAAGGGCTAAATATGATGTGATTGGTTGATGGATGTATGAAATGGTAGTAGGTATAGTTAAAGTTGATGTGGATGTGGTAAAGGTAGGGATAGATGTAGATGTAGAACAAGTGGTAGAAGTTAATGGGATAGGTGTGATGATCATGGACATGGTTGATATAGATGTGGGGGTAGGTATTAAATGATTAAGGATTGTTTTAGTAAGGTATTATGAATAATGGTAAATTGTATGATCAAAGGTAAGAATTGATTATTTTGTATCAATTAAGAAAGGATTAAAGTGTAAGATGGGAAGGGATGGATTTGCATGGTGATTTGGGAGATGTATGATTTGGAATAGTAGGAATGTGACATTGAATTGGTTGGGATTAGAATGGGAACAGTTGGTTTTGAGAGAACATGAGGCATATAAATAGATTGCAAAATTTGGGTAGGCATGGTAGATGAAACAAGGATGACATTGATATAAGGTGATGGGGGTGAAATAGGATTCACTAATTGATATGATCTAGAGATGGCTTTACATCAAAAGTAGTCATAAATGGGGATAAAGGAGGCCCAGGATGAGATATTGATATTAGTCATGGAAGATGTTGGAGGAGTGGTAATAGTTAATGTGATGGGGTATGGGGATTGTAGTTATGGTTGATGTAGGTGTAGGAGAAGTGTTGGATGGTTTTGGTTGTACAACATGAGAAGTGGATGGATAAGGATGTAAAGAATCTTGGTGTGTTAAAGTCAAAGGGGATGTTGGATAGGATGTTTGGGGTTGGATTGAAATATTTTATTGTTGAGGCATGTGAAAGTATGAATGTTGGTGGATTGGGGTAATTGGATGGGAATTCTATTGGTAATACCAATTAAAGTAGGGATAATGTTCATATGAGAAGATGTAGGTGGAATAGAATCCTTTGGTTGAGTAGGTTGATAGGATTGAGATATTTTAGGGGGTCTATGATGTAGGAAGTCATAGATGGGGCTAAAGGAGCATGGATGAAGGAACGATCATAGTGGTGTAATTGGTTGAGGTAAATGGATATAGGATAATTGGATTCGGAATAGGAATCTATTTGAATGATATGGTCATTATAGGGTTGAGAGATCCAATGTGGAATCTCAAGATTACTTGGATGAAGTAGTGGCATCATTAGATATATTATAGTTTTGGATTTCGATCTTGAAAGGAAGTAATAAGCGTAAATAAGAAAATATATGTTTATGAAATGTGTTAACAAAAATTCAAGCATTAAATTTTTCATTATCTGGATTTTAAGAAAGTGTGAAAAATAAAAAGGGAATGGATAACGGGGTACCTAAGAGAAGGTAGTCTAGATCTGGTTTCAAGATTGTTTTGGCTTGGGAAGTCTCAGGCAGCTTCTTGTTGGGTGATGAAATCCCAATCAATCTAGGTAGGATGATTGTTTAGATGTGTTGATTTAAATGCGTGAGTTTTAGGTTGTGTGTGATAGTGTGAGATGCAACAAGTTAACCCCTACTTAAACTATGTGAGAAAGTAGGATGTAGAAAAGAAAGGTTATTTTAAAACCAAATTGAAGTGTGATCTTTTGATGAGGACACACACGAAAGGGAAATATGATGAAAAATAGGAATAAATAAGGAAAAATAGGAATACTTGGATAAAGCTTTTCCTTTTATCTGAACTTTAGCGGGAAGATCAATCCAATGGCCCAAACCAACATGAGTAAGCAATAAGTAGGGCCTCATGCTATAGTGTTAGTAGAAGACAGAAGAAGCAGAAAAATAGAAAGAAATGAAAAGGGATCACCTAAGGGGTGGTCCCACCTAGGCGTGCCAAGAATGTTGTCTAAGTTTCTTCATTCGTACTCAAATTAATAAGCTAGCTACTAAAAGAAACTAGCAACTCATAATATGGAGGGTTTATAGTACCTCAGAAGTGTGATATATGTGGATGGACAAGCACCAAGTAATTAATCCTTGATGTAGTTGATAAACCTACAAATAAGAGTGTCTAAATAGAAGAATGATTAGATAAGATATGTGAGGGTTTCCCAGAAAAAGAAGGCTCCAAGAAGTGTGACCTTCCTTTCGCAGATGTCAACCCCCGTTTTAAAGAAAAAGTGAAGTAAAGGATGAATAAGCATATTGCATGCAGAAACAAAGATATTATTGAATCTGAAAGTAATTGAGATCTGATCTAGATACTAATTTAATCTGAATAGATGTAAATTAAATAATTTTAAAAAGAAAATGGTATGGGTCAACAACGACCCGGAGAATTTGTAAAGAAGCATGTCAATCAATGACCTATGAGTGAAGATCTAAATGGTAAGTGAGTATGAAATCCTGTAAGATCTAGATGTAATTTGGTAACTACATAAGTTTTATGTAAAACCTATGCTAAAATCAACTTTTTTTATGTAATGAGGAAATTGAGGGGAAGAAACTAGAAAATGGCATAAAGAAAGGATTGGAAAAGGATAGATTGAGAATCAGGACCACTGGTTGATAGTGACCAAAGTGGGGTGATGGTGATTGGGATGTAGATAGATTGATTTTAATGTAATAGAGAGACTAGATGGTGGTTTTAGTAAGTTGGGGCCAGATAGAACACATGTAGAGGTTGTAGATTTCTCTGGAAGTAAAAACATAGCTACGAAGGTCGAGTCGATGGTGACTCGAGGTAGGAAATGAAAACTATAGCAAAGTCGAGTAAGGCCAAAGAAAAACAAGCTGAAAAAGGCAACCTATAAGTAAGGAAGCTAGGAGATAAGGTTTATAATGGAGCTCTAGATGTTGGAAGGATGATATGGTCTGCAAAATGTTAAACACGGGAAATCGGTGATAATATGATAATAATGAAGTAAAGCAACACAAAGATGATAATAATCTCACGAAGGATGATCGTGAGTGATGCAAGCATGTTCCAAGGAGGTATAGGAGGTTTGTAATCTGTAGCAATAATGCTCAAGCATGATATTCAATTCACATAGACACAATAAAGCTTCAATATTTGCATGCATCTATGATTATGGAAAGAAACAACTCGATGATAGGGTTGAAAACGGTCTAAGTTGTTGACCCACCATGGGGAAAGTTTCCCCAATGGGGTGGATTTTTGTGCTTTAGGTTGGGATTTCATGTTTTTAAGGAGGGAAAAATGCTTTAAATCTTATGTGTGGGATTAGGTTTCTTAGGGATGAATCATGGGTAGTTAGAAGATAGGAATGGGTAGAAAAAACATAGGGATTTATATTTAGGATAAAAAAATCCTAAATAGCAAGTTGATCAAGGAAAGTTAGGTATATGGATATTAATTAATTAATGTGAATCAATAATAATTAAATGATGATAGGACAATAAGTGGGAATTTTATTAAATATTGAAGGGGATGGATTTAATCAATGGGTGACCAAGATAGGACCATAGCAAAATATGTGCACGCGGGCAAACACGAATAGAGATACCGAATTTAGGTTTCTACAAGGAGATGAAAAATTAATGGACATTATTTTTTTAATATGTGAGTTTTCTTGATTTCCATGATGGTTTTAGGTCATGAGGATACATCTAAATAGAAAAGTGTACCCTATTTGTGAAGACTAGTCAAAAGACCGTTTTGGGGAATCTTCGAGATGTTTTTATAGATGAGCTTGGTTGAAGGCCTTCCACTTGGATTTATAAGGATTTCCAATATGTTATGGAAATATAATTCATACGTATTTCTAGTTGTATAATTTATGTCTCGTGATGATGATATTTGATGGGTCATCCAATTTAGTTTGGGTAGAAGAAGGTTTCTTGGTTTTCAAGATAAGACTGTTTTAACTGAAAGAATGAAGTGAATGAAGCATGAGATGAATTATTTGAAGCTTGATATAACCTAGATAGTGAATAGGGATTACTATTGTTCCCTTTTAAGGCATTTTAGGTCTTAAAAGTGGCAAAAATGTGTAAAATAGGTGATTTTGCAAAAGCTGGTTTATGGTAAGTATGATTTAGAGAATAGGAAAGTAGATGTGGTTTAATATATAGATGATTCATGCGATATAACTTGCATGTATGTTATTTAAAAGTCTTTAGGATTCCATATAGTGGCTACATGCCATAGTTGAGTTGATCTTGGGTGGTCTTGAGGCCCAAAGGTGAAGACAGGGTGTTAGAAACAATTGTTTAGTGAAGAATATGAGCCTTTTGGCCCATGTTATGAATTATTTGATTAGTCCAAGAAAATTTTTGACCATGGATGATGGTTATATATTATATTAAACATTTTTTATGAATTTTTGAGCTTTAATAATCACGATTTTGGAATTTTTTATTTTAGCTCATCTAAGTGATGGGGTTTTGAGCTTGTTTGGTGCAAGTTTGATGGTTTTGGGCATGGCCGACCTATATGGGTCATATGTGAATGTTTTAATGATTTAATTGGGATTTTTTTAATTTTACTTGGTCAAACCAAATGAGGTAAACCTAATTGGTGTGTGTTTGAATCAAGAGAAGGGTATAAAGGGTTTATTTGAATTCAATTTTTCAACGGTTGAGTAAGAGGGAAAAAGTGTGAACTATGTGAGAGTATTTTGCACATACCAAGGCATGTTTTGTGATATGAGATATTTAATGACAGGTTGAAGGATTTTTGAAGAGTGTGTGCAAGGTTTTGAAGAAAAGAGAAGTGAAGAAAGTGAAAGATAGAGCAAGTTTGAGAAGCTAGGGTTTGAACAAGGGTTTCAAGGTGAGCGAGATGAATCGAGTGATCTCAATTAGTTGTGGCGAAAACAAATACATTAGATATCTTCTATAAAGGTGTTTTAGTTTTTATTGATCATGTTAGGGGGTGTATCCTCCTTTTGGAGTTGGTTCTTCACTAAACTAGTGGTTGGTGCTCTACTAAACTAGGGTTGGTGCTCCTTGTGAAGTTGGTTATTCACTAAAATATTTTTATTTGAGTAATATAATCAGAATTTTTAGTGGTTTTTCTTCCCCTTGAGGTTTTCCCACTTATATATTGTGTTATGGTGTTGTCTCTCTTGTTCATGGTTAATTAAATGCATGTTATTTGATGTTGTGCACACATTAATGGATGGTTAATTGGTTTATGGTTTAAGTGAGAAATCTGAAATTGAATTTAAGTTTGTAAGGACTGATTCACCTCCAACCCCTCTCATTCCATTGTTCTTCCAACACTCATTCCCTAAGAAATTTCAAGGTAATTCCTTGACCATTCATCAAAGTCAAAATATGTAATTTCCACATTTTGAAATTTTACTAAGGCTCTTCAAATGTTTTGTAAGTAGCCTATTTTCTAAAACTTCTAAATTTTAAATTGGGTATTGTCATTTGATGTAAATATTTATCATATAAAAAAGAGGTTTTGAGTTGTATAGAAGTCAAGATTTCAAATATCATCCCTTGTTTTTGCTAAATTCCATCATAGTGCATTTAAGTTTTGTGTGTAAAATAAACTAATAGGATGAAATCGAAAACCTTGTAACTTGATAGTGGAAACTCCTATTTTAGTTTTTCTTTTGCAAAGATGCATATTTTTTTCGTTCCATTCCATTCGGACTTAGTTGTTTATAAAAATGCGCTAAAATTATAAAGTGCTACGGGGTGGGTCTAAGGAATTAATTCGGGGGTGTAAAACTATTTTGATTCATTCTTTACGCATGCAATATCTTCTTTTTAAACACACCAAAATCTGAAAATTGATCCTAATTTAGTTTTTAGTTTACTCCCTTCAATTATCACGAATGGAACACTAACATGACACTCACTTTGTGAAACAAGAAGCTCTACAGGATAAGTACATGTTTGAAAATTGAACAAATAGTTGTTGCGAAAGAAAGAGAAATGGTTTGAAAAGTGTGATGAAGCTTATGGTTTCTTGTGCCTTTCTATGCCACCATATCCACACATTCATATAACTACTGCCAAAACAATAAATCATGGTTAGGACACCTTAGAAAAACTCTTTGGGAAATAAGATGAAATGAGAGGGCACAAACTAGAAAATGAGTTGATTAGTCTTAGCCCTAGTAGTTTTGACACACTTCAGACTACTTCACCAGCTTGATTTGTAAGAATACAAAAATAGAATATGGAATTGACAAAAATACTCACAACTTATTCTTTCTATCCTCGCCAAACTAGGTCTTGATTATTATGTGTTTTTATATACCTTCCATACAACCAAAGGGAACTTGGAGCACAATGGAAAATTCCCTCTTTTGATGAGTTTGTTGTTGAATTGACTCTTAAACAATATAAAATAATTTAAATGGGTACACTAAATTCTGCTAAACCACACGTTCTACTTGCAGGGTATGACATACGAATGGATTCAAAAGAGAGTAAATAGAACAAAAAGGATCTTGAAAACAAGAAGGATCAACCAACCACCAAACCGATTAAAAATTCCTCTTCTAGTGGTAAGCCAAATAAATAGAAGATCAAATTTGGTTATTGTACATATAGGAATTATGAAAGTAAATGTTTGAAGAAGCGATATACCTCCTCACAAGTCTTCTTGATAAGAAAAACATAGGTATAAATGATTCTATCAAACCACCTTCATCAACCCATGAATCCTTCAAGGTAAATGACAATAGGAAAGGGAAAGATAAAGAAAGGGAAAGGTGCATCACATCATATGGATTTGTCATATGTTTAGTTTAATTCATTAGATTCATGTGACATGTCTACTATTTGAATGGGTGATGACACTTATACTCAAGTTTTTGTGAGATATTCTATTGAAGTGATTGGTGGAACATTTAACAAATTTTTAAGTAGTCCCTTGCTATCAACTAATATCCTATCGTTCTATTATATTACTCACCTTGGTTAGGTCATGTAGGTTGAGTTCACTCCAAATTAAGTGTATGTTAAAGAGTTGCAGCATGTGACATTGTCATTGTAGTTGAGTTAGTCAATCATCGACTCAATTATATGACTTCTCTCAATTTTCCCCTCCAAATTATTTATCGATTCACCTATACCTGATGACACTTCTAAGATTTAAAACATTTCTGATGATGAGGACATCTCTTCTATCACAGATGACTATAGTAGTGATGATGGCATGCCTTCACTATCTTCTTGTCACCTTCCATATGTTATGGACTTAATTTTTTTATCCACCTACGTTTATTCCACCATAAACTTTTTAGGAGAAGGAAATTTGATTTAAGACTCATTAGACAATGGGTAGTATTCTACATAATTATAGGGCCTTCCACATTTCTTCTTCATTGTTGCTTCAGATTCACCATCCCCTCATGGAACAATTGACATTTATACCTTACATGGGAGCATATTTCCTTGGATAGGAACCACACCTTGGTTAGAGATCCATCATAAACCTAGAAATTTCACTCACTCTTCCATGGTGATTCACTCTTTCCGTGCATCTAATTTTTATATACAATCACTCTAGGAGGATTCTTTATCAAGATAAAGCATGGCTTGAGATAGTTATAGCTTCGGGTGGGGCGTTCTAGTCTTACCTTCTCTTCTTTGTATCTATTTTAGGGGAGTTTTTCCACTGGGTTTTCTCCTTTTACTCCACTTTTTGAGAGTTTCATTTTACTTGGGTGCCTCTTTGGGTCTTTCTTTTAGGACCCACTTTCATTTCCATCCACCTAAGCTACGCTTAAGGGGGTGTTGGTGTAGGATATTATTTTCCTCGTATTTAATTACTTGCAATTAATTCTTGACCTAGTTGACTCATCTTTCTTAGGTGTATCCAAGGCGTCATAGGAGTTACTATGACATGTCTTACATGTCATAGTGTGTCATAGTTTGTCATAGGAGTTACATTCATATTTTAAGAATGTAACTCCCCTTCCTATTCTAGGAATATTCTCATGGAGGATTTACACAACACTCATATTTATACTTTCCATCACTTGAGATATTGTATGGAAATTCTACACTTTTCTACACATTGAGTTTTTATTAATAATTATTCTCAATTCTTTCGAGTTATTGTCATATTGCATTTATTATTGGTTATCTTGATTTACGTAATTGTATGGTGCTCACATTGTTATCTAGAGGTCCTTATAGATCCTCTAATAGCTACACATGCTTTGAATTTATTATATATATATATATATATATAATATAAAATAGGTGGCCTTACATTAGGAACTTCTTGAATTATCATTGGGCCTCTATTATAAATAGATTTAGTGAGTCACTCAAAATTAAAGCTTTCTCCACTTTACACTTTGTAGAGGTGACCAGTTTCATGATAGTAGATGTTTTTTCTCGTCATATCATCTTGTACAAAATTGGCAGCCAAAGTAGAAATGATTTTGTATAGTTGTTATATAAAGGATTTTGGATCAAAACCCCATTAGTTGCATACATTAAATTAATTTGATATTCATCTAGAAGCTCGGTAGCCTTCTTTATTTCTCCTTACAATTCACTTTGCATTATGTGCATTAAAATCATCCAATCACTCAACTCTTTCTAAATATGTCGCATTCAAATATTTCCTACATTTAAATTTTGGATCTTGATGTGTATTTAGGAAGATATTATTATTTATTACAACTAACAACTTACCCATTATGGATTTCACTCTAGTCATGTGCTTATGTTGGCCTTGTACCTAAAGTAACCCCTACTCTACTATATCTTTATGATTTTTGTAACTATTAAAATCTCATATAAAGTCCTCATGGACATTTTCACATTAGGCATAATATTTTTGGTACTATCAATTGCTTCGTGAATTAAGAGCATCCATCTTAGACTACATTCTTTTGACTAGATCAATTACCATCATGCTGAGTAGTATCAATGATATATCGGGGTCCGCATCTATGATCTTTTCTCCGGTATGGTCTCTTTTGGGTATCCTAAAAATATCTTCTTCAATCTCCATGTATATATATGAGTTTTCCCATGAGATAACTTCCTCTTTGTTTCTCTCTTTAAATTTCACATAAAAGGATCATAATTGAGAGCCACTTTTGGATTTTCAAGTTGTGCCATAATAGAATCCATATCTTATTGTCCACTAGTAGGAGTCCATATTCCCTTTGGGGTAGCATGTGCAACTATAGATATTGAGGAAACTAGAAGAAGACCTCACCTCTTGTGGTAAAGTTTGTGGTGTCTAAGGCATATTAGGTTGAATAGGTTCCAGGGGGAAAGAGATGACTCATGAAACTTTGATTAACCATGTGAGTTTGGAAAGAAGGAATATGAATGTAAGAAGGAGTGGAGGAACTGCATAGAAATTTCTAGTAGAAAATTTTGAGGAACATAAATATTAATGGTGGAATCAATGATGGATTGAGAAACCAATTTAATGATGGAGGAATTGGAGGAAGGGGCTGGAAAGAGAGACAAGGTTACATAGGTACCTTTAGTTTATCCTTGGAAGATCTTATGACAATAGTGTTGGATGAAGTTAGAACTTAAGAGGATAAAATGGCAAGAGGAGTGGAAACAATGGTTAAAAGAACTATAACTATAGATTCTAGTGTTTTTGTAGTAAATATAACTAGGTGAGAAGGAAATGTTGACCAAAATGAGTTCATACTTCATTTTGGAAACTAGTCTTAAATTCCACACTTGGGAGAATTTGATCATAATTTGTCATGTTCTTTAAGCACAAGGGAATCTTCAAACTTGTCAAAATTAACTTACACTAACTAGCTCCAAGCCTTCACAGTTTATAACATTGAAAAATTAATCACGCACTTGTTTTTGGGGTTTAGATAGGTTGCGACAATCAAATGGTTCACATTACAAAGGAGCTTATCCATCAACTTTAATCAGGGTCACGGGGTCACATCTAAGCTAGGTGAGTTGGGATCTGAGTTAGGTCATAGGTGAGCTAGGTCACCAAGTTAACTGAGTCAAAAGGGCTTCAAAATTTGGCTAAGGCATGGAGGTAGACACATGGTAGGAACTTAGGATCTCTAAATTTGAAAAAGGAAAAGGTAGAGGCTAAGGTATAAAGAGATGGGTCTCGGGATCCCGAGATCTTAAGACCACGAGAATAGATTAAAAAAATTAATTGGTCCATGTACCAATCACAGGTCATTGGATCCCAAGAATAGAGGAAAAGGCAGGCCCTGAGCCCAACCATGTATAAAGCAACCCCAAAGTGACCCCGACGCCTCGAGATCTTGATAACGTGATGAAGGCCCTAAGCCAATGAAATGGTAACATGATGTATGAGTTCTAGGGTAGAAATTAGTTAGGCCAATTAGATCTTGACACATATCAAGATTGATCCTAAGCCTAAATTTGTGATCATGTGAACATCGAGTGCACTAACGACAATGTAAACTTTAAATGATCATAAATTTTTATTAGAAGCTCCAAATCACATTAAATTAGTACCATTAGAAATATATTGGAGAGTAGATCACAATGATAGTGGCTATGGGTCCCAAAAAGTGGATTTTATGTTCAAAATCAATTCAAAATGCCCACTTTTGTTTTGAGACCCGAGTTCTATGGACATATTTTGGCTCTCATTCAATTAATCATATATTTTGATCTAGAGCACCTATTTACCTACACAATATACCATTTGAAAGGTATCGAGTGTGTTTGGGCCAAAATGTGTCTCAACAAAATGCACTCTTACTCATCCATTTAACTAGGGTATTCAAGGAAATGAGTAGGAGACATGATGCAAGTACCTTCATACAAGAGGATATACTTATAGTGAGCACTAGGGTCATATATCTAGAGGGAAGTGAGCCTTACACTATGTCAACCTATGGTTTCCAAGGCCTATGATTGAGATAGAGGAATGAACCCTATTGAGATATGATTGGTTAGGTGTGAAGAGGTATGATTCAACAAATGAAAGAAAGGAGTATGTAATAACTAAATTAAAAGTAACTAAGTAGCTTAGATTTGATAAGAGTACTATGCTAGCTAGCATCAACCATGTACAATACTAAACTAATATAGTACAATGAAGAGGAGACGAACTATGTAAAATGAAAAAGAAGGGTTAGAGCACTCACCTTGTTCTTTTAGGGGTTTTAATGCATCTATCTCCCCTAAGAAGTAGTACACAGAGAGATAAATTTGTTATTATGTGGAGTAGGGGAAGAGTATTCTATCCTTGATTCACTATATGATGACCTAATAGTGAAAATAATCATCCAAGAAGAGAGGTGTCTAATCCAATCCAAGTAAAATGCAAGATAAAACAAAAATAGAGTGAGAAGATACGAATATGGCGCAAAACATTAGACCAAATGGCAGTCTATATGTCTTATCTTCCTTTTTCTTATGAGTTTCAAGTGAAGTGGAGGTATATATAGGACCTCATTACCCATGGGCGATGGCGTCGACCATGAGAAAATATGATACCGATATAATCACACATAAGTAATTAGGTCGACAATGATGCAAAAATGAGGTGATGTGTCATGAAAAGTAAAAGTAATGTGTCGTGAGTCATGCAAGTGGATTAATAAGGAGGAAAATGGTAGAAAGCAAGCAAGAAGTCATGAATATGATATGCATGAAACCTAGGAGGACAAGATTACCTAAAGAAAGCTAAGGCTAAGATAAAATAACAACACTCTCTCTATTGTTAGAAGGACAAGGGACTGAGAGGGGGTGAATCATTCCTACAAATTTCTTACTTCATTTACCATTAGAATCAGCAAGTAACATCATTTATCCATTCACATACATTCAACCATAGCATAATAAATGTGCACAATATCAACAATGAACCATAACACATGCAAGAGAGCTCATAGACACAAGATTTAAGTGGGAAACCCTCATGGGGAAGAAAACCCACTAAACATAAAAATTATATTGTCATGCTTCAAATTTAGTGAGGCACCAACCCTATAAGGAGCACCAACCCCTAGTTTAATAGAGCATCAACAACATAAGGAGCATAAATCCCTAATTTAGTGAAGCACCCACTCCAAAAGGAGTCTAAAACCACCTAATGATAACCAAGAACCAACTTAGTCACCTGAATATGTTTTATTTATGATAATTTTTCTACCACAACTGATGGAGATCACTAATTCAACTAAAAAAACCTAGCTCATACCCTAGGGCATCAAATTTTCTCTTTCTCCTTCTTTCTTTTCTCTATACTCTTGTTCTCATGATATCTGATCTTATTCAACATGTAACTCTCTTATTCAACCTTAAAATCATGCTCACATACTTGCAAAAATCTCTCTTTATGTTGCGCACACCTTCCCTCCAAGAGAACTAGTTCAAAAATGAACTAAACAAACACTTAAATATGTTTTTCTTCCTTCCAAACCAAAATAGGTTAGTCCTTCATGATAAATGTGACCCAAAAAACTTCTATAACATTCAAAAAAATTAATTACAACATTCACATATGACCCATATAGGTCGGCCTAGCCAAAAACCTCATTACATGTGCCAAAAATGGCTCAAAACCCCATGGGCACAATCTTAAAATTGCCCTAACATGAGTACCATACTTTTTCATGACCCATGAACCCTTATACATGATTAAAATATAATAAAACATTCATACATGGTCACAATTAATATCAACCAATACAAATCTTTCATTTCATTTCAATCACGTTCCCTTTATAATTCTCAAAATTGTTGTTTCTTGCACCCTTCAACACCCTGGAAAGTTAATAATGCCACCAAATGACTTATACTGAACCAAAACATTCCATGTGACCAATCAAAATAAATTTAATAACATGTAGAACACTTATAATCATGTTATAAGTCATGAAACATATTTTACTTCAAACCATAGAAATATTTGCCTTCACCAAATCAACCTGGCCAAAATGTTCTTTCCAAAGGTTAGCTCATAAAATAAAATATACATGCATTAAAGAACTAAAAATTGATTCATTGGATGAAATATTAATCCCTATTAACTCTCTAGGTAATATTAACGATCACCTAATCCATCTCATGCTTCAAACAACCTCAAACTTGCATCAAAAAGATCTTATCTTAAATTGCCAAAAACCTTCTTGCTGAAATAATTCCATGGAAACCATATCAAATGAACTAATCATGAGGAAATAAATATATCACTATAAATATCTCTGAATATAATTTCCAACACAACTTGAATCATCTCAAAACTCCACTTGTAGCTCAAGTTATGGCCAAAACATTGGACCCTGCTATTTGAGACCCCAAAACTGCCCTTTGACTAGTCAACCTATTTGAGCCTCAAAACACCATGTACCTGAAAAATCATGACCTGAAACCACCATTTACATCAATAAAAACTCCCATAAATCATGCACCATCAATTTTTCATGCTACTCCTTTGGACCATCTTGTCCTAAAACCTTATTCTTCATAAACTTCTATTTTTAGGTTGGGCCCACATATCACCATGACCTCAAAAATACATTTATTGAAATCCTAAGGATTCTTATACAACATTAAATCCTCAAACTTTCACTTTCAATCAAAACTAGGTTAGTATACTTCACCTTTTGCAAACTGCTCCTAGCTAGGGTTTAACTAGGGTTTTAGACCACTTTGACTTCTTAACACTCGTTCATAAAAACATGACGATAAAACAACCTGATTATTTTTTGAAACCTTATATACTCACCTTAGAATATTCCTTGAAATTAACAAGGTCCCATGTAAAGCACACTATCCACAACGAGCATTTGAAGTTGAACTTTGAGTTAGATTTTGCCTTGTTTTTCACCCTGTCTCACCAAAATACAGTCATATCTTGCAAAATTCACATCATGGGCACCAGAATTTTTCTAAGAAGACTATCACTCATCCCTCTAACTTCTCCAATAATCATAATTTCAATTCCATATCTCAATCTTTCCAGTCACTAAGACTTACCTATGTTTGCATGTTAGATCCTCATAGTAACAACTAGGGCCAACTAAATAATGCAAGAACTAAACATGAAACCTCTGAAAATTACCCAAACATACCTCATTCATCATGATATACCTAATAGCATACATCCATGAGCTCAAATGGCTCCAATCTACTCTGTCACTCCTACACCATTTGTCATACTTGCTCCCAATGAGCACTGTAACTCTGATGAAACACATGTACACATACCATGCCACTATTGTGAGTGCTCAATCACCCTCAAATAATTCTAGTCTTCATGCCAACATTATTACCAAGAAACCAATAATCTCACATTGCCAAGCAACACCTCCTAGCACCTCTATGGCTTGCTTGAAGAGCAAGCATGCATCATCAATCCCACTACGACAACCGATAACCATATGAACTAGTATGTTAACACCTCAAACAACATAATGACATCATCCTACAACAATCACTTTTTCATTAATGTGGTTTTTCATCAATGACAACACCTACTAGGACACTATGCCAACAATCTCCCCTTTGTCATTGATGGAAAACACCTTAAACTTCTCCCCCTTTTTACATTAATGACAAAGACATATTTATAGATTACCTTTTCACCTTCATCAGCATCATACCTTCATGTTTTGGTTAGAAACATCAACCAAATGTCTCAATTTTCCCCATTTTCTTGATTTCCTCCAAAAATGTGATTCTTGCCTTCATTTTGGGTATGCAAACAACAATCTCCCCCTAGAAAGAGCACTATAAAGATATGAACATAAAAAAAAATCATGAAAAAACATAGGCTCACCTTGTTTAGGGTATAAAACATCATCCTTCACCTTCTAGGTATGCAAAACAAGCAATTTCTTCACCTCAACCTTGTTTTAGCCTTCATAGGAACACTAGAGTTGACTGTAACTTGAGTCTATCATACTGAGAACATGCCAACAATGTCAAACTGAGCCCATAAATTCATCATACCTTCTTTTATGAGCATATTCCATCTTGTCTAGGCATGACTTTAGCTTTTTAATACAATTTCTTGCTCACTACCTCACATAAGGATTGAGATCCCTAAAGTAGTACTTCAGTATCTTTAGGATAAACTTTGACATGTCTTAGAACATCATTCACACCTTGAATATGCAATACAATAATCCCCTGGGTTTAATGCAACCATCACTAGTAGAAAAGCTCAAATTTAAGCATTTTTCCTTACTATCTTGACAAGAAATCACCTTAGAAGCTTTGACATAGCCCTAAACCATCCTCTCAGACTTAGACAAACATATTTGATTGAGATACAAATTTTGGTCTTGTTATGCATAAACTTGTGAGAAACATACCTCAAGTGTCTCAACATCTTTATTTCACCATCTAGGAGTTTTCACAAGCACTCCCCTTGTCTTGGTCATTCTTGAACGCTCTCTTAGCCACCATGGACTAGTTAGATTCTTGACTCGAGTCTTGTAGTTGAGACTCATTCTTTTCAAGGAGATCATGAATTTTTTAAACCAAATACTAGACCATTCCTCCACAAAGTATTATACTTCTATTTTCATATCCATCATGAAAGACTCGTACATGGTTTGAAATACATCTTTTGAATCCAACATCATAGCCATTATGCAAGAAATGCTTCTACGGGCCTATAGCTTTGCCTAATGTGCAAAATAGGACAAGTTCTCAAACCTTGACAAGTAACAAAGACCACCCTCTGCTACCATCACTTTTGAATAACATAAAAGATGAATAAATTGTACCTTTCAATTGATAATGAGTCTTAGAGACACATGTCATACCTCTCTGTCACGGTATTGACCTTGCTTTCGGATGTCCCTAACTTTGTAGACCGACTTTAAGATTTAGATCACCTTGAACTCATATCACAAGACTATGATCATGATGCAAATTACTCTTACACAACCCTTGAGAACACACTTCAAATCATGTTATTAAGGGTTTAACAACACACCTTAACTACCCTACACCTGAGAATCTTCATTTCCCATAGGCCAAATTTCTTTAATGTATCTTACACAAGAGGGAAGCCATTCGAGACACATATGCTCTTCTTGAGCTTGAGAAAACATATTCTTTTGAGTTGTCATAGGATTAAGAACCTTGTTTTCTATCTTGGTAGCTCTAGCATCCTCCTTGGAAACCTTCAAACTTTGCATAATGAGCTGAGAATCACCTCTCTTGGCCTCCTTCACTTGAGAAACCTCCTTTTTGTCCTTTGAATCAGATATATTAGCCTTAGACTCATACATAGGACTAAATTTTCTCTTGTAAACCTTTCCATTTGATGTTTGAAATCTATTAGTACCTCTTGGAGTTCCATTTTGAACACAAAATATAGTAATATGACCTTTTTGTGGAACTTGAAAAAAACAACAATGGTCTTGTTCCTCCTAGGTTCAAACACCCTTACATTCCAACCAAAATCTCTTGCTTTATGTCCATACTCATAACATGAGTAACATTCACCATTAAAGAGAGCTACATCATTCTTAGGAGACCTTATTTTGCAATCTCTAACTCTATGACCAAAACCATGACAAACAAAACAATATCCATTAAATAAAGAGCTTCTTATTCACCTTCACATCTTTAGGTTGTCTAACGAGTTAGATTTTTTTGGATCAACTTTCTTAGTCACCTTCTCAACTGGTTTAGTGCTTGGACCAGCTTCATGATCATCCTTCTTTTGCTTTCCTTCAAACCCTAGGCCTGTTTTTTCATTTGTGCCTCTTTGACTCTCCAACATGTCATTAAGATCCTTAGAGCTCTTCTCAAATATTTCATGCATCTGTAACTCACTAGTTGCATCCTTCAAATCAGATTCAAGGGCCTTCAACTTGTCTTCATACCTAGAACAAACATCTTCTTTCTCCTTTAGAGCATTAGACAAACTTTCCACTTGAGATTTCAAGTCTTTGATAGCTAGATCATGATATTTCTCCATTTCTTCCATTGTTTCTTGCAATCCATAAACCAAAGACTCAACAATCTCATATTTTCTTCTCCAAAGATCTGCAGACTTACCCATTTTTGCTTCAAAGAATCTCCTTCAAGTTGTCAAACTTCTGCAAGAAGGACCAACTTTGATACCAATTGTTAAAAGCACAAGGACTGAGAAGGGGGTGAATCAATCCTACAAATTTATTACTTCATTTACCATTATAATTAGCAAGTAACATCATTTATCCATTCACATACATTCAACCATAGCATAATAAATGTGCATAATATCAATAATGAACCACAACACATGCAAGAGAGCTCATAGACACAATATTTAAGTGGGAAACCCTCATGGGGAAGAAAACCCACTGAAACATAAAAATTATATTGTCATGCTTCAAATTTAGTGAGGCACCAACCCCATAAGGAGCACCAACCCCTAGTTTAGTAGAGCACCAACCTTACAAGGAGCACCAACCCCTAATTTAGTGAAGCACCCACTCCACAAGGAGGCTACAACCCCCAAAGATGACCAAGCACCAACTCAGCCACCTGAAGATGTTTTATCTATAATAATGTTGTTGTCATAACTGATTGAGATCACTAATTCAGCTCACAAAACCTAGTTCATGCCCTAGGGCATCAAACTTGCTTTTTCTCCTTCTTTCTTTGCTCTATCCTCTTGCTCTCATGTTATCTTATCTTCTTCAACTTGTAATGCACTTATTCAACCTTAAAATCATGCTCACATACCTGCAAAATATCTCTCTCTAGGTCGTACACCTTCCCTCCAAGAGCACTAGTTCAAAAATTAACTAAACAAACATTAAATTATGATTTTCTTCCTTCCAAATGTTGTCACATAAATGTGCAACAGAAAATTGGAAGTTTCAAGCACGACAACTATACCCCTGCGGAAATTTTAAGGTTTTTATCATTCCTAGGCACTCTAGGTCAAATCCATTAGTCCAAATGACCTCCCAAATAATATTATATCATCCCCTAAGTGATTTAGGAAAGTCCATTCATTCCCCCTATGTGATTTTAGGAAGTTCTGAAAAGATGCTATCTTCTCAGTGATTGGGAAGGGTTATCGTTGGCCTTCCCGTGATTGGATCAGCCCCCTAGAGTAGAATGGGAGGGCCAAATTAAACATGGAGGTGAATTGAAGACCCTAGAACATCATGGAAATGATTTTGGAAGGTTTAGGAAAAATTTTAAATACTTGGAGCAATCAGAGTAAAAAGAAAGGTTCACAAGCCTAGGCGGTACACAAAAGCCTAAAAATACATGGGTTGTTGGGCTTCAAAAGAAGATTTCGGGAGCTCCAGATGGATTTAGAAGTAAAAAAATATCTGGAAAGAGGATTCCAAGACCTAAATTATGGTGAAATAATATTTTTCATAACACCTTGGCGCATAGGATTTGCGCAGACGCTTTTATCGTGCCCAAGTGGAGTCTCAAATCACAAATATGATTTTTCATGGATCATATGGATGACTCAAGACATGAAAGTGCCACCATTGGATTTAAAATTCCCTTTCAAGTTGGGATCATATGACATTGAGCCAATAAATTCCACCGAGAGCTCAATTTATCAACGTTCTAAGTTACCCTCTCAAAGGCGCTTCGGACTTAGTCATTTTTGGGCGGACACGTGTCGGCACCGGGGCTCCGTGGGATTTCATGTTCCCGATGTCCCCGAGGTTAGGTCCAAAACCCATGAAAATTTCTCCCATCCCCCATGTGACCTCTTGGACCCTCATATGACCTCCAAACTTGATAGTTCACCCCAGTGCATTTTTAGAGCATCCATTCCCTGTCGTCGGATCAAGTGCCACGTGTCAACTCCAGGACCACCGTGGAAACTGATGTCCCTTATGTCCCTAAGGTGAGGGAAATAAGACCTTGAAAAATTCACCTAGCCCCCTATGGGGAGCCTTTTGGACATCCATGTGACCTCCAGACTTGACAGTTTACCCCCAGGTGCATTTTTGGAGCATCCATTCCCTATCGTGGGATCAAGTGCCACGTGTCGATTCAGAACCACCGTGGAAACTAATGTCCCTTATGTCCCGAGGTGAGGGACATTAGACCTTGAAAAATGTTCCTATTTCCCTATGGGAGCCTTGTGAACATCCATGTGACTGCGAGACTTGACAATTCATCTCCTAATTGCATTTTTGGAGCATCCATTCCTGTCGTCGTCGGATCACCGCCATGTTTCATCCTCTTGACCACCATGGAATTTTATGTCCCTTACATCCAAAAGGTCAGAGATATTAAACATGAAAAAATTTCTGAACTCCAACCCAAAAATTTGAAAAAAATCTAATCAAGTTATCTGCTTCTCCATTACCAGAAGAAAACTGCAGAGAACACCACTCCACCACTCCACCATTGCCAAAGATTGAACCAGATCCATTACATAAAATTATACTTCACTCCATGATGGCACATAGGTCTCTTAAGAATAATTCATCAAGATAAGAAGAAGAAATGAAGAACAGAGAAGAAGAACAATGGAAATCCTCATTGCCATGAAATCAAAATTTGAAGAAATCTTCCAAACCGAGAACACGGATTGACAAACCATTTGTTGCTGATTTATTCTCTCTTGAAGGCCATTAAAAATCATATTCAAACCTCCAATTTTTAGCAAGGAATTCTTGCAGCAAATAAATCCTCTTTCCATCTCTACGAAGGAAAAATCTTGATTTCCCATCAAACCACTCGCCGGATTGAAGAGAAATTTCACGTGAAGCACCATAATGAAAAACCTATCGCATTGGAGTTGATTTCATTGCAAACAGAGACAAAAAAAAGACCTACAAATTTTAAGCTCCATTAATGGCTACCATGACATAGTAGTGGAAAAAATCAGCAAGCTACCTCTCCACTTCTCAAGGTTTCATTGGGCGAAATTACCCAAAACTTGGAGGAAACGATCGTCGAAAAATCTAGTTTCGTGCGAAGTAGTTTTCGCGCAAAGAAGTCCCTATTTTTTAGGGATATGGAGCGCTGTGTTTTTATCAGCATTCTACCCTCTTGGAAGAAATTTTCAATTTCTTAAATATCCGATGGGAGAAATCATCCGAAAATTGGAGGGAATTATCGTTAAAAATCTAGTTTCACGTGAACTAGTTTTTACACCATGAACCCCTATTTTTAAGGGATATGGAGGACTGAGTTTTTTTCGAATTCTACCCCGCCAATGAAAACATCATTTTCCCACTTTGGGTAAGCCACCATTTGAAGATACCATGAATAAGGCAAAGGAACACAGAGGAGCATCGCAAACAAGGTCATCAAAAAGGTCATCTCAGCTCATGCAATTCACACTTACTAAAAATAGTAAGTTACACTCAAAGAGTAGTTTTGGCACAATGGGTCATACAAGGATAATCATTCAAGGGGACATCATTTTTGGGAGCATTCTAGTCATTTTTCACAGGGCATTCGAGATCCATCTTAGTTCATTCAACTTGGCGAGCATTTGTGAGCTAATTTAGAGGAGTTTCACAGTGTGCAAGGAGTTCAAAGATTTAGAGTTTCACTGCATTTGGAGCTTTCCATCAATGAGGATCAATGGGATTCATCGGTGACATCTCCTCTTCTTCTTCTCTCTCTCTTTCTCTCTCCTCTTCCCCCAACTTTATCTCCCCTTCAAATGTTCTAATTCTTCATTAGGGTTTGCACTTTTTGATATGCCTTTAAGTCACCTAAAAGTGACTTTAGAAACATAATGTAAATTAAGTCACCTTGATTTTATAAAAGGGACTTAAATATTTGATAGGAATATGAATAGTCTAAAGTTAGAAATAAGGCATATGGAGGGTCATGAGGAAGACGATAAGTCACCTCTCATTCTATAAATTGTAAACGCCATTTTCATTCCAAAGGATTGACGATTGATCTTGTAAACTCATGAGTGCATTGTACTTAGAGAAAGAAAAGGAGATAGACATTTTCTTCTACTTTCCTCCATTCTCAAATTTCTTCCATTCCCGCATTATGTACAACTTCTATTTGAGCATCAATACAAGAAGAAAAATTTTGTAGCCTCTTTGATGAGGATATTTTAGAAACTTTGAGTTCACAATCTTATCTTGTCTTGTTGCCATTTGCAGGGTTGTTTCTTCTCATAAATGCATGTGTTAAAGTTTCTAACTAATGTGTGCAAGAATATGATTTCCTACCTATAAAATTAGTTTCCCTATCTCATTTATCACTCCCTTTCCCAATTTCGAAAAATTCTTCCTAGAAAGAAATTACTAGCTTTGTCACAGGTCAATGGAGTGCCTCTGTTGGATCCCCGATCGAAAGGCCACCACAGAAATCCACCTTTTCACGTGCATGCATATACGAAGCTACACCGGTTAAGTAGAGGGACTTAGATTCCCAGAGCGTTGGCAAGAAATCCACAAGTTTTTCCACCCGACAAATTTTCTTGCCAACAGTTTTTGGTGCCCACCGTGGGACGTATTTAGTAGATCTATACCCAATATAGAACCACAAGTTCTAAAAATTCAAAAAAAAAAAAAACCTTTAAATATCAAATATTGGAAAAAAAGAGTTCACAAAAATCCATTGCTAAAAGAAACACTTCTGATTTATGCACGTGTTTTTTCACATTCCACATTGTCTTTTCATATTCCCATTGCAAAGTTTTTTAGTGCCAGGATTTGAAAAAGGATTTTCCAAGCAAGAGATGAAATAGAAGAAGAAGAAACAATGGTGAATGAAGAATAAATACCTCAACCCATTGTTCCATGGGGAAGGAATACATGACCTCTTGCTCTTGGACCCCCTCTTCACAATCTACCAACGGGTTCCGGAAGAACTTTCCAAATTTCAAAGCGAAACAACACACAACATCCTGAAGAACACATCGTTGCTTTCACGACATCATGTGGAATTCTTGGTGTCCAACATGAAGACGTTGATGTGAGATTGTTGATGGAATCCCTCCAAGAAAAAGCAGTGAGAATGCTTTTATCTCTTGCCTGCCCGATCCATCACTAGTTGGGATGACAACAAGACTGCTTTCGAGGCAAGATTTAAATCAACTAAAGACTCACAAGACCTCCTAAGTATACTTGGCTCAAATGAAGAAAGGAGAAAGTAAAACTATGAGAGACTTCGTGGCTCATTTCAAATGGTTACTTCATAGGATACCTGAAGAGGATTCACCATCTCAAAACAATGTCAAGAGATTCTTCATCAATGCTCAATCATCAGAAGTAGGATTTTTGTTGTGAAGAGCCCAACCAAGGAGCATTGTAGAAGTACAAAGGATGTCCATTGAACTTGATGACAATCTCATCCTCTCTGGAAAGATCAAGAATCCATCAAAGGAAAGACCCAACATTCTCGGAGGTGAGAGAACCAATCCATCGCTACAAAATTTAGTGAATCGATGGAATATTTGTAGAGGGAATTATTTGAACAAGTATCTTCTCAAAGAAAAAACATAAATCAAATTGTAGGAGCACCCCAAAGGCTTGCCTTGGAGGCTCCACCCATTAACGTAAATTACATATTTCAAGAAAGTGAAGAAGAGATTGAACAAGAAAGTGAAGGTGGTAATTTCCTAGAAAGTGATGAGTTTGAGAATGATTCACAAATCAGATTCTGCGAGTATTATGGATGTGATGAAGAAGATGAAAATGATGCACCTAGTTTCTCATGTGTGGTATTCACTCATTCTCAATCCGAGAAAAGAGCATCTCCCTCCATTTCTATAAAAGAAAAGAAGATTTATGATCCTCTTGTGGCGACTCCATAAAATAAAATAATCAGTCGAGGATCCCCACTTCCATCTTCCATAAAGTCTGCATTGTTGGAGCTTGATCCTGTAGCAAGTAAGAAGGCTCCTGCTATTCCAAGTAAGTCTTCTAATACCTCTTCCAATTCTAAACCCAAATCTACTCCTACAAAATATAATTCCTTGAAAGCTCCTAGTGTGCCATTAAAAATATCTTCCATTCCTCAAACATCAAATCCTACTCCTAAGCCTATCCAGACTCTAAAATCAGTCCCTTCACCCACCTTGTCCACATTTGCTCCCTTTGACTTCATAGAATATGCAAACAAGGCCAAAGTGTAGATTACTGAAACTAAATATTTTGGACTCATCCTAAATAATTTGAGAGGTTCTTTTGATATATCAGGAGTGGTAGTCTAACACCCAATGCTGTAACATCTAGTTTCAAAGGTATGCTACCAAAATCACCTACACCTCCCTCACAGAACATGATTTTTCTAAGTGCATCAAAGACTGATAAAGTTGAACCTTTCTACATCTCCCTTCTTGTTGGAGAATATGTATTGAACAATTGCATAATAGATTCTGGTTCCTCAGACAACGTGATGCCTTTGAAGGTCGCCAAGGCTCTTAAATTTACCATGACTCCACCTAGTGGATATTTTTACTCTTTGGAACCAAAAAGGTCTCACTTGTAGGGAAGGTCAAAGATGCACAGGTGGCTCTCACCATATTTCTAGAAAAGAAAGGTTCAACGATGATTTTGGTAGTAGACATCCCAGCCTCGTTCGGAATATTGCTTTGAGTAGAAATTTCTGCCGAGACTTGGGAGGGAAAATTCAGATGAATTGGTCTTCTACAACCATACCAGTGAAGGGAGACATGGAGAAATTTCTTCCCGAGAAGAAGATGAGGTACATGGTATGAAAGTATGGAAGCCTTGGAAGCTAACATCTTGTATCAAGATAGCAGGAAGATGAATCACTTGGTGGAAACTGAGGAGGAAGAAGATATTCCCATCTTGATAGGTCCTAGACTTGCCTTCCCAAAGAGATTTGGACTTTGAAGAAGCATTGAGGAGATTCGAGTTAGAAGAGGGCAGCTCTGAATTGTTGGATGATGTAAACCATGAAGAAGAGGAAATGGTTCTTGACGATTTTCAAATAGAAAAATCAGCTTATGTGTTTATCTCGTGATGAAGAAATTTTCTCTTTCCCATTTGAAGATGAGGACTCCCTTGATCATGTCACCCAAGAAGAGACCAATCCAATTTGTAATGAACCCTCAAACAATGGGGAAGAACCATTTGTACAAGAACTTGTTAAGAGTCGTGGAAGAAACAGAAGACCCTGAGACTAGTCTTGAACTTTTAATGCAAGCCATGAATCTGGAAGACAAGCATAAAGCTGACTTGGAAACCTCAACCAATGTGAGGATGGGCTATGTTGAAATAAATCTAGATGAGAAATATGATCTCCCTCTCGAGCCAATGGTTGGTGGATACAATGATGAAATTGAGGTATTTTATTTCCCATTTGAAGAGGAAGAATCTTTCCATGATGAACAAACTAAAGCAAGAAGTTTCGAGGCCTTTGAAGATGAAGCTCTTTTTGATGAAGGATCAGTAGAGAACAATGATTCCCAAGATGATGAGGTAACTCCTCTAGATAGTTTCCTCGAGCTGCATTCTTCAAAGGCATATAAAGATGAGCTGTAGGAAATGATGAAGCATAACTCTGTGTAAGAAATCTTGGATGCAGTAGAAGTTGCAGAAGACCCCGAGCTTATTCTTGATCTCTTCACTCGTGCCATGGATATATAAGACAAGTATGATTTTTCTTTGATCCTCCCATCAATACTCAAATGCCTCAAAGTGGAGTAGAGATAAAGGATGAATCAAATGTTTCTCATGGAGAAGATGTCAATGAGCATAGACTTGGGAAAGAAAGTAACTCAAAATATCGAGGAATTGGAACAAAAATCAGCTCTGGGGCAGTGATAGGACACTCGATGGAGAATCAACTATATGGATAAACATGGAAGGAAACTAGCACTATGAAACTGATTTCAAAGAAAATGAAGGTAGTGGAATTTCCAAGCAAGGACTGGGCATCAAGAAGCTCACATGGACTCACTCCTACCAAGTACATAAACAATTGTGAAAGCACATAGCTTTCATAAGTAGCTGAGGAGGAGCTACTTTCTGAACCCGTCAACGGCTTCACAGAACATCATCATTCAATGTTGCCTCTTCAAGGGTAACTTTTGAGAAATGAAAAGTGCTTCAGTGAAAGTGGGTTGTCCCTACCTTATACCATAGGTGATTGTTAGGTTTGTTTCCTTTTTGTTGCATGTGTTTCCCTTCCTATTATGTGTCATGTGTTTCCTTTCCGTCCTTTTCATGTGCGTGTGTGTTTCCTTCTTCTCTCTCTCACTTGTTGTAAGTTGTACATGACTCTGCAAGGCCCAATGGATAAGGCACTGGTCAACAAATTATATGGTCTAAGATTGAGATTTTGGATTCCCATGTCATGTCCCCAAGATATATCTATTTTGTTTGTGTGTAAATGTGCAACTAGGAAATTGAAGTTTCAAGACAACAACTATACCCCGTGTGGAAATTTTCATGTTTTATCATTCCTAAACACCTTAGGTCAAATCTATCATTCAAAATGACCTCCAAAATAATGTTATATCATCCCCTAGGTGATTTAGAAAATTCCATTCATTCCCCAAGGTGATTTTAGGAAGTTTTGAAAAGATGTTATCTTCTCGCAGATTGGAAGGGTTGTCACTGCCTTCTCAAGACTGGATCAACCCCTTAGAGTGGAATGAGAGGGCCAAATTTAACATCGAGATGAATTTAATACCTAAAACATCATGGAAATGATTTTGGAAGGTTTAGGGGAGTTTTAAATACTTGGAGCATGCGAGTAAAAAGCATGGTTCATGAAGCTAGGTAGTACACATGCCTAAAACAACTGTTGGGCTTCAGAAGAAGATTTCGGGAGCTCTAGAATGGAGTTAGAAGTACAAAAAAACATCTATGGAAATAGTATTCCAAGACCTAAATTATGGTGAAATCATATTTTTCACAACACCTTGGCACATAGGATTTGCAGGCAGTTTTTATCAGGCACAAGTGGAGTCTCAAATCACAAATCTGATTTCATGGATAATATGGATGCATCAAGACATGATAACCCCACCATTGGATTAAAAATTCCATTTCCAGTTAGGATCATATAAAATTTCACCAATAAATTCCACCGGAGCTCAAGTTATCATCATTCCAAGTTACCCTCTCAAAGGCAGTTCAGGACTTAGTCATTTTTGGGAGGACACGTGTCAACACCAGGAGCCTGGTGGGATTTCATGTCCCCGATGTCCCTGAGGTTAGGTACACCAACCCTTTAGAAATGCACCCAACCCCATGTGACCTCTTAGACCCTCATATGAACTCCGGACTTGATGGTTCACCCCAGGTGCATGTTTGGAGCATCCATTCCTCGTCATCGGATCAAGTACCACGCGTCACTCTAAGACCACCGTGGAAACTGATATCCCTTATTTCCCTAAGGTGAGGGACATAATACCTTGAAAAATGTGCCTATCTTCCTTTGGGGAGCTTTTTGGACATCCATGTGACCTCTCGACTTGATGGTTCACCCCCAAGTGCATTTTTCGAGCATCCATTCCCCGCCTTTGGATCAAGCGCCACGTGTCATCTCCCGTGACCACTGTAAACTAATTTCCTTATGTCCCTAAATTGATGGACATAAGACCTTGAAAAATGTGTCCACCCCTATGGGGAGCCTTTTGACATCCGTGACCGTATTTCAACCCCTATGTGCATTTTTGGAGCATTCATTCCCTACCGTCGGATCAAGCGCCACGTGTTAGCTCCAGACCACCATGGAAACTAATTTCCCTTATGTCCCTAAGTTAAGGGACATCATACATGGAAAAATTCTCCCACCCCCTATGGGGATCCTTTTGGACATCCATGTGACCTCTAGACTTGATAGTTCATCCCCAGTGTGCATTTTTGGAGCATTTATTCCCTGCCGATCACCGCCACGTGTCGTCCTCTTCGACCACTATGTAATTTGATGTCCCTCACATCCCTAACGTAAGGAACATCAAACATGAAAAATTCTTCCAACTCCAACCCAAAAATTTGAAAAAAATCTAACTATTAGTTGCTTCTCCATTACCAGAAGAAAATTGTAGAGAACACCGGTCCACCACTCCGCCATTACCAAAATTGAACTAGATCCATTACAGAATATTATCCTTCACTCCATGATGGTACACAAGTCTAATAATAATAATTCATCAAGATAAAAATAAGAAACAAACAAGAGAAAGAAGAACAGTGGAAATCCTCATTGCCATGAAATCGAAATTTGAAGAAATCTTCCAAACTGGAGCACGGATTGACAAACCATTTATTGCTGAGTTATTATCTCTTGAAGGCCATTAAAAACTCATATTCAAACCTCAAATTTTCAGAAAGGAATTCTCACAATGAATAAATCCTCTTTCCAGCTCTACGAAGGAAAAATCTTGATTTCCCATCAAACCATTCTTGGATTGAAGAGAAATTTCATGTGAAGCACCATAATGAAAAACCTATCACAATGGAGTTGATTTCATTGTGAATAGAGACAAAAACCAGACCTAAAAATTTCAAGCTCCATTAATGGCCTCCATGACACAGTAGTGGAAAAAATCAGCGAGCTACCTCTCCACTTCTCAAGGTTCCAAAGGCTGGGCGAAATTTCCAAAATTGGAGGAAACGATAGTCAAAAATCTAGCTTTGTGTGAACTATTTTTCGCACCATGAAGTCCCTATTTTTAGGATATGTAGGGTTGTGTTTTTTATAAGAATTCTTCCCTCTTCTAAGAAATTTTCAAATTCTCAAGATCCGATGGTAAAATCATCCGAAAATTGGAGGGAATGATCGTTGAAAAATCTAGTTTCACATGAACTAGTTTTTGTGCCATGAAGCCCCTATTTTTTAGGGATATGGAGGACTGAGTTTTTTTCAGTATTCTTCCCCACCGATGAAAACATCATTTTCCCACTTGTTTAGATGAAGGAATTACTCAAAATTCGGAGCATGGAACCTTGGAATAAAACCTAGAATTTCAAGACCCATTTTGTCACAATTTGACATTCATGGCGCACTTACTAAAAATAGCATGTCTCCTTGCATAGGGGTCTATTACTTCAGGTAAGCCACCATTTGAAGATGCCATGAATAAGGTAGTGAACACAGAGGGAGCATCGTAGGCAAGGTCATCAAAAATTTCATCTTGGCTTGCAATTCACACTTACTAAAAATAGTAAGTTACACTCAAAAAGTAGTTTTGGCACAATGGGTCATACAAGGATAATCATTCAGGGGGACATCATTGTTCGGGAGCATCCTAGTCATTTTTCACAGGGCATTCGAGATCCATCTTAGTTCATTCAACTTGGTGAGCATTCGTGAGCTAATTTGGAGGAGTTTCACAGTGTGCAAGGAGTTCGAAGATTCAGAGTTTCACTGCATTTAGAGCTTTCCATCAACGAGGATCAATGGGCTTCATCGGTGACATCTCCTCTTATTCTTCTCTCTCTCTCTTCTCTCTCCCCTTAAAATGTTATAATTCTTCATGTTGAGGTTTACACTTTTTGATATGCCTTTATGTCACCTAAAAGTGACTTTATAAACATAATGTAAATTAAGTCACCTTGATTTTATAAAAGGGAATTAAATATTTGATAGAATAATAATATTGTAAAGTTGGAAATAAGGCATATGGAGGGTCATGAGGAAGACGATAAGTCACCTCTCATTCTATAAATTGTAATGTCATTCCTATTTCAAAGGGTTGGCGATTGATCTTGTAAACCCACGAGTGCATCAGTACTTAGAGAAAGCGAAGGAGATAGCCATTTTCTTATACTTTCCTCCATTCTCAAATTTCTTCCATTTTCGCATTATGTACAACTTATGTTTAAGCATCTATATAAGAAGAAGGATTTTGTAGCATCTTTGATGAGGAGATTTTAGAAACTTTGAGTCGTGATCTTCTCTTGTCTTGTTGCCATTTGCAGGGTTGTTTCTTATCATAGATGCATGTGTTAAATTTTCTAACTAATGTTTGTAGGAATATGATTTCATACATGTAACATTAGTTTCCCTATCTCATTTCTCACTCCCTTTCCCACTTTCAGACAAATTATTTCCTAGCAAGAGATTTCTAGCTTTGTAGCAGGGTCAATGGAGTGCCCCTATTGGATCCCCAGTAGAAAGGCCACCACAAAAATCCCCTTTTACGCACATGCATATACTACTGACTCTCACCGGTTGAGTAGAGGGACTTAGATTCCCAAAGTGTTGGCAAGAAATCCACAAGTTTGTCCACCCGACAAATTTTCTCTCCAACACAAACCAAAATATGTCATTCATTCATAAATGTGACCCAAAAAACATCTAGAAAATTCAAAAATTTTAATTACAATAGTCACATATGACCCATATAGGTCGGCCTAGCCAAAAACCTCGTTACATGTGCCAAAAATGGCTCAAAACCCCATGTGCACAATCTTAAAATTTCCTAACATGAGTACCATACTTCTTTGTGACCCATGAACCCTTATACATGATTAAAATATCATAAAACATTCATAAATGGTCACAATTAATATCAACCAATCAAATTATTTCATTTACTGGGCCTTGTTCCATTTACAATTCTCAAAATTGTTGTTTCATGCACCCTTCAACACCCTAAAAAGTTTATAATGCCACCCAATGACTTTAACTAAACAAAAACATGCCATATTACCACTAAAAATAAATTTCATAACCTGTATAAAAATTCTAAGAATGTTATAAGTCATGAAACATCTTTTTAGTTTAAACCACATCAAAATTTTCCTTCACCAAATAAACTCCGCCAAAAATTATGTTTTCATTGGTTAGCTCATAAAATAAAATATACATGAATTCAATAACTCCACAAGGATTCATTGAATTCAAAATTCATCCCTCTTCACTCTCCAAGTAATATAAAGCATCACCCAATCCATATCATGCTTAAAACAACCTCAAACTTACACCAAAATAGATCCTGTCTTGAATTGCCAAAAACCTTCTTGCTGAAATAATGCCATGGAAACCATGTAAAATCACCTCATCATGAGGAAATATATATATATATCACTATAAATATCTCTGAATATAATTTCCAACACAACTTTAATCATCTCAAAACTCCACCTATAGCTCAAGTTATGGCTAAAACACTGAGACCCTACTATTTGAGACCCCAAAACCGCCCTTTGACCAGTCAACTTGTTTGAGCCTCAAAACACTCAGTACACCTACAAAATCATGACCTAGAACCATCATGGACATCAATAAAAACTCCCATACATCATGCACCATCAATTTTGAATGTTACTCCTTTGGACCATCTTGTCCTAAAACCTTCTTTTCGTAAACGGCTATTTTTCGTGGGGCCCACAAATTACCATGACCTTAACCATACATTTTTACAAATCTTGAGGATTCCTCTAGAACATCTAATAATAAAATTTCTCTTGTAATCAAAATTGGGTCAAGATACTTCACCTTCACCTTTGCGTTGCTCCTAGTTAGGCTTTAACTAGGGTTTTAGAACACTTTGACTTTTTAACACTCGCTCATAAAAACCTAACGATCAAACCTGATTATTTTTGTGAAACCTTCTATACTCACCTTAGGATATTCCTTGAAAGTAAAAGGTCCCATTCAAATCACACTATCTACAACGAGCATCGAATTTGAACTTCGAATTGGATTTTACCTTGTTTTCACCCTATCTCACCAAAACATGCCATATCTTGCAAAATTAACATCATGTGTACTTGAATTATTTTTGAGAGACCTACCACTCATCCCTATAACATCACCAATCATCATAATGTCAATGCCATAGCTCAATATTTCCATTCACTAAGACTTACCTATGCTTTGCCAAGCTAGATCCTCATAAGAATAACTAGGGGCCAACCGAAATAATGTAAGAACTAAACATGAAACCTATGAAAATGACCCAAACATACCTCATTCATTATGATATACCTGATAGCATAAATCCATGAGCTCAAATGGATCCAATCTACTTTTTCACTCCTCCAAGTTGTCGTGATATGTCCCAATGAGCACATGTAACCAAGTGAAACACTTGTACATGTACCATACCACTACTGTGAGTGTTCAATCACCCTCAAATAATTATATTCATTATGCCAATATGATTCCTAAAAACCAAGAAGCTCACACTACCAGAAACACCACCTAGGCACTGTATGGGCTTCAAGCTTGGCACAGAGCAAGCATGCATCACTTTGAATCCCACTAAGACAATTGATAACCATTTGAACCAAGTATGTTAGCACCTCAAACAACATGATGACATCATCCTACAACAATCACTTTGTCATTAATGTGGTTTTGCATCAATTATAACACCTCCTAGGACATTATGCCAACATCCTTGTACTATTTATAATGCATAATGGTTACATGAATAATCATTCTCCTTTCCCGAAAGGACCCTTAAGGCATCCGCTTAGGAAATAGATGCATGAGTAACCCTTATTTGCACAAGAATGATTTTAGTAACATGTATGAAAGATGAAAATTGAAAAGTGGAAAATTAGAATTATACATATGCCCTCGTTGTTGATCATCAGATATCATGATAGCAAAACATAGGGTGATCAATCGAAAAGGATATATCCAACATCGATATTGAAAGTACATTTTCTATATATAATTTTTGAAAGAACTAGATAAAATGAAATATACCCACCAATTGATACACTGATAATGTCCCTCATCCTACCACATGTGGGCATAATCCATGATGTAAGAACCCTAGAAAAGAAAAAATGAAAGGAATCACTAGAGGAATGTCAGAAATAAGACATGAATCACCTAGCTAGATGCCCATGGGATGGATGTCATGATATCATGATTTTGAGATGGTATAATGTTAAAAATAGGTCAAAATCAAATATTTTTAAAAGGAGGCATGTATCAGGTCAAAATAAATGGCATGATGTGTTGATCATAACACAACAAACGATGCGATATACAAAGATCAAAGCGTAAATGAAGGATATTGTAAATTTGAGGTTGATTGTAATTTATTTTGAATGGAAATTTCATATTTATATAGTAATTTTGATTATTATTTACTTATTACTATTTCTAGATTTGAGAGAATTGAGCTCTAGAACTCCAAATTTGGGTGAATTTTAGATGACATGGCATGAGTATGAGGTAGTGATGGAGGATGAAAAGGAGGAGCATGCGTATGCTTAACAATGGGTAAGTTGTTGCATTAAATTTTATTGAGTAGATTAGGTGTATTTTAGTTATTTAGATTTTTCGTTGTCATCGATAGAGCATCAAACTTAGTCAAACTTACGCTCATTAGGTAGGTTAGGTTAAAATAAAAGCGGGTTTTGGATGGATTTGATTATTTTTTTTTGTTTTTGACAAGTCAATTTTTGGGAGGTCACGGACATGATGCGGTTAGATGCCATCAATCCTTGCAATGTAGCGATGCAGTGACATTAATATGGGGGATAAGTGATCCATAGGGATGATGGCGTCAAGGAAGAGGCCGAGGGGTTGTTAACCTCTACCATGGGGGCTGATGGTGTAGGAAATAAATTAGGTAAAATGGATTTTTAGATTTTTATGATTATGGATGCATAATACAAACATCTAATACATATTTATTGTGGTTTTTTGGACACATATAGAGCATGAGATTTTCCTATTGCATAGAGTATATATGTAGGCATGGCACGGTGGGATGATTGTGGGGTTTACATGGGTAGAGATATCCTAGTTGCGAGTTGGGGGCTTTGGGAATCATGTAGATGCATAGGATATCGTTAGACGTGAATGTAGTGCATGTTTTTTTTTGATTGTGTGAGAGACCATGTCCAACACTTTTAGTGGTAAAAATTACAGGAGATGATGGAGATGGCCTTGACATTGGAGGATGTACATGGGATTTTGGGGCTACCAATCGAGGCACCCACATGTACTTTGATTTGACACCTGATGTTATAGAATGAGAGCCTTGCTGCGTAGCTATATGGAGCATTATATATGACGAGTGTATGTTGTGCATTCAACTCAACACAAAGTAAGAAGCATGGATTCCAGGACATCGGGAAGGTGGTTATGGGGATCATGGTGGCATGCATAGTGTGTCACAAGGTCGATAGAGATATCCCATTGTTATTGATAGAAATATACGAGAGATGTAATGGATCATGGTGTATTTTTCATCCGAGTGCCACCATATGGGTGTACTTGGTTCATGATATTTATAGGGTATGACATAGAAGCAAGGGTTTGTGGCACCCATCATATTGTTGATAGCCTAGATGTATAAGAGTGGTTCCCAATGTACGGGCTAACTCGGACACCATGGGTATTAGTAAAGCAGTTACCCAAAATTGCTTTAGTGGGTTTAAAGGATGATTGTGAGATAAATTTGGGAATATTGGTTGCTATCACATGTGGGTCCGATGATGTGATATGGCAGCCCTATTATAGGAGGAGGCAGCTTGCTTAGAAGATACCCAGAGAGCTGCCGAGAAGATTAATTCATTAGAAACTCAAATAAGCGAGGGAATGGGAGAGGGCCTCCGAAGGCCGATATAGGGCATCCCTATCTCACACATGGAGAGCGAGATAACCCGATCCCATCAGCCCAAAACATTTAGAGACATCCTAAGGGTTCTTGAGTCATATTGTAGATGGGCTAGAGCCATTTTGTATGATTTTTTTCAATTGTATAGAAACTTGATTCGATATATATATATATATATATATATGATGTTTTTATGGTATTTGGTGATGTGATGATTTACTTATCATTTTCCTGCTTTCTGCATGTATGTATGTGATAATACCATGGTACTTAGGAATAATGATAATGAGATAGATAAGTAAATCCAACAAGAAGGGGATCAATAATATATCCCAACTTATGCGATGTGAAAAATCCGAGAGGTGGAAAAAGGACAAGACATGCGCAGTAGGATGTCAAGGCGCGAATGGTGATGAATCAAGCAAAGTGAACATCCCAAGTAAGGATGATATTTTTAGATATTGGATATAACATGATAAATCCAAGGGGGATCGAGAGCCTAAGAAAGGCGAGAATATGTTTGTTTAAAACCTAAGTAGGGGTGAGAGCCTAAGCAAAGGTAATGGATTAGGACAAAATTTAAGGTAAGATGTAATCATGGTGTTTGTAGGTAACTAGCCAAGAGGGGAAAAATATTGTAGCATGTCGCAATAATATATCGTCAACTTGGATTACAATGTGGATTTAGGAATGGGTCATGAGGTCCTCGATAACATGTTGTGTAATAGATTCCTATCAATGGACTTCAAACCACGTAGAAAATAAGGTGTCATCTATTCATCCTCGCAACCAAATGATGATGTTGTGTTGAATATCATCAAGAGTGGGGCAAGGTTCGGGGTGATGAGGAGGCCCATACATAGGCTATGGTCTAGGTGGTTTAAGGGAAGGTTTGTGGTTTCGAGAGAAATCGACCCTACACTTCCGATTGTGTAAAGGGGTTTTAGGGATGGGATGTTTTCTATGTAGAACTTGACAATCGTCCAAGATGCGGGCAATATCCATGATGAGAGAAAAATAAATGAGATGAAGTAGAAGGATTTGTATCCTTTTTAGTTTTTCACATTTTACCTTGGCTTCAAGCTTCTTCATGTTGCATCTATAGGCTCTACAATCAAAAACATTATGCCTCAAAGCCTCATGCCATGTGTAGTATGACTCAATCATAGAAGACTATGGATCCATAAGGGAACGAAGTGTGGGAAGAGGTATCGAAGGCTATAGATGGATATTAGGAGTTTCTAATAGGCATACTAATGCAATGGGTGAGGATGGTGTTGATGGAGTAGTGTGTCACTCAATCATCAAGGCACAATAAATAGGATCATCATCATTGAGATCATCATCGTCATAGTCAAAGTTGTCATCTCATTCATCCACTTTTGTTAAAGAGAATGGGTCAAATAATTTTATTTTAGTATGTGAGATTGTAGTTGGTGGAGAAATTTTAGGCTCGGGAACTAGTGAAGAAGTGTCAATAGTGTTTGGGGGTTCTTCTTGTACTAAAATTACATTCACGTCTTGAGTTATTTTGGTACGTAAGGTTTCTTGGTAGTGTAAGACTTCCCTATCCTAAATCTGGGCATAACTAGCCAAATGAGGTTTGTCTCACAGGTGTATCCATCATCATAATCTGACATGAAAGCATCCATTATATAAGAGTCAATTATGGTTTCAAGTTTGACCATAGGCTCTCACGAGGTTGTGGTGTTTGTGACATAATTACAGAATCAAACGATCCTTTTTACGAGGTTGAAAAGGAGGAAACTGAGATATGATAATATCAAAAAGGTCGACGTATTAATTCTAAGGGTGACTCCATTGGGATCATCATCGCCCGATTCCAAGATATTGGGAGGTGTGCGCCCGACCAACTTTGGATAACCAACATTGTCACGAAGATTATTTATGGGATAACTAAAGCAATGATATTCCCAAAATGGGATTGGTGATAGTTCCTCGAGAATGGGGAGCTTATATTTCCCTTTTCTGAAGTGTATCATAATTCCAACAATTAGTGTCCCCTTAAATCTTATAAATAGCTCCCTCATGAGTGAACTTCATACATTGACATGCGTAAGAGACGATGGCATGCATACAATGAGTCCAAGGCTTCCTAGGGAGAATGTTAAAAGGTGAGGAAAATTTGAATACCAAAACTTTGACGTGGATAGTCTAAGGTGGAATAGTGATGGGTAACCAAATACACCCCATTAGAGGCATCTATTGGCGGTCGTATCCTTGGCAAGTAGTTCATGTGGATTTTAGGTTATCGATGGAATAAACGAGAGCTTAGATAAAATCTAGTGAAGTCATGCATATTCCTACTCCCTCATCAATAAGAGCATGCTTAAGTGAAGTGTGACTGATCTAAACTGAGATGAAATGTTACGGATCATCTACATGAAGCAAGATCTCATCCAAGATCATAGAAGCGATGGGAAAATGAATGCATGAATTACTTGCTCAGTTTGTCTTTACAACTCTTGGGATTTGTCATTCTAGATGCTAGTGCCTAAAAAGATGTAAGTGCCGATTCCCACCCCTTTGGGTTCCCTTGTCCTTTTTTACTTTGGTCACACTTTTGGGTCCTTTTTATCCATTTGTAGTCACAAAATCATGCACTTTAAACATTTATTTATCATGGTATCATACTACTATTTAGAAGGTTCTTTAGTGAAGAAAGTACTAATTAACCCCCATCTTGTTTATTTTATTTCGTAATTTTTGACCTATTGCACCCATATTCCCATCCATTTTCTAACATTCCACATTATTTTAGCCTCAATTAGGGCACCCAAATTTATTACTCGGGAGCCCATAGGTGCCAAGGTCCCACCAGGGGTACCACTGGTCCTTCTAGCACTTTCCCACCACTTTTTGGGCCTCTTCTAACCATTTTTCATCTTTATCTTTCTTTTGGTTGGCCTTTTAGGGTTAATTACAAAATTAGAGCAAGAGAACCCTATAAATATAAATTTATAAGACCATAATGAGGGACCTAGCATTATCTACTATCTATCACTCATCTAGATTTGCATCCACCTATTGCATTGACATCCACATAGATCCATCATCAAGGCATAAGGATAAGACAAATGCATCACACTTCATAGGTGGAGGGATTCTATTTTATTCCATGTACACATTCTATTACATTTTATACATCTAGCTATTGCTTTCTATTTCACAAAGTGCGACTATCATAAGATCACCTAGGGCATGGCATGCAAACACTCACCAAAACAACATCTAGGTCCAAAATGTGGTGCAATTCTCAATTAGGAAGCCCACTTGTGTGGCAACTGAGGTCAGTCTAACCCATTCATTTGCATCTTTCTTGTTTAGGTTTTCATAATTCTTTTTGGTCTTTTGCGGGTCTTTCTTTCATATCGAGGAAATATCGCATGAGACAGTGAATTAGATGTGATAAGAAGATAGGGTTTTAGATCACCTTCCAACCCTCCGATTACCAGAGAAGAGATTTTGATAGACCATGGCACTCAGATGTAGACTAGAGCACCCACAGTGCACTCCAGTCCTCCTCTGGTGCCTTAGTCTATTTAGATCCTCCACTTCATCCTTTTTGGCACTCCTACACGGTCCTGCTCGCTTTCGATTTTCCAGTCACCCTGTGACACTCTCTCTGAGTGCATTTATTATTCATCTAAGTTATTTCCTCTTCTTTCTTTCACATTATGGTTAGCTTTTCCTTTTGCATATTTGTTTAGCATGCTTACACACTTCCTTACTTCTTTTATGTATTTTATTATCATTGTTCATAGCTTAGATTAACTATCCCTTCACTACACATTAATTAGTCTAATTTTAGCTAATGTTAAACCATCACTCATATGTTCATCCTATAGTGATATACGCTTAGGCTAAATAATCACTCCATATTGCATCTCATCATGTTATATGCTTAGGCTACAAGGTCCATGCATATCTCTTCTACATATCGCATATCATCACCATCGCACCTATACACATCTATCACAACGTGCTAGAGACACAATATACACACTAATCTACCATTTCTCGATGACGCACTCTCATTTATGGTTCATTCTTAACTATTGAGGGGGAAACAAAATTAACATCACTTGAATACATTTCCATCTCCTCGGGGCACACGACTCTTATCACTCCATATTACATTCCATTCCATCTATACATAAAGCATACTGCGTATTATGGTTGCTCATACTCTTTCTGTATTTTTCTTGTTCATGGTCACTTTATTACACATGCTAGTTTGATTACTTGTATGTCATTTATCTATATCATACACACATGTGTGTTCATGCTTTCTTCTATTTATGATCACGAAATAGCTCTGCTTTGCACATAGCATAGATGCTGCTCGCCTTCTACCCTTCCCACACTAGTTACAAGGGTATCACACATCTATCTCTTACATGTGTTATTGTTTCATTTTATATTTATCACTTTACATTACTTTCTTATACATGCTTTTGACATACTAGCTATCTTTCTAACATGCTAACAGGTGCTTCATGTGCAACATTTTTATGCAAGGATATTGGTTTCCATACTTGTTTGTTACATTGTATGTTCTTATTTTCTATTGTTTGTGGGCCTTGCCCTATGTTTAGTATGCACGCTTTTTTTATTTGCAGCCATGATGTCCTTATGTGTCTTATGACATCATGAGTGATGTCCCATGTTTACAACCCACTTTTTGTGGCATACTTGTCTTCTTACGTGTTTACTACATTGTTTGGTAGCTTTTACACTATTTGCGTAGACTACACATTGTTTTCCATATGCATGCATATTTGTTTACACTTGTCTTTGGTTAGCCTTCTTGTTTGTGCATGCCTTGGTTTCTACCAAGCACTTTTCAGGGTTATAGTGTACATGTAGTTGGTCCTCTTTTGGGCTGCATGTATCCTATCAACAACGTCGCATACGCCCCAAACAAAGGGGAATTATTTGGGGGTTACTACACACTAACACAACATATTTACACTATTTTAGTGCACTTTCCGCCCTTTTCATTGTGGGTTTACATACAATGAGTGAGTTCTGAACTAGTCTATGAACTCCATACATAATGACTTTTACAGGACATGGTGTCCTTACCATTCTGGGAAGTAGTTACAGGCTTGAGGTTACAAGGGTGTGCCTCTCTCGCTACTTGAACCAATGGCATCGGATCAACCAAAAAAATAGGACGTAAAAATATATCTACACACATTCAAATAAGTGGTTAGATCTTGGAGGACACAGAGCATTTCATCCCTACACTTCTTCGGCCTATGGTGTGAGATCACCCAAAAAAATCATAGTACAAGATATCCTTCTACACTTTCTCTCGACATGGATCAGTGCACATGTTTCATTTACATTTGCATTTACATTTACATTTTCCATTTACATTTGCATATTTTACATACTTTCATACACATGCGTCTTTTACATTACATTTTTACACTTACATACATACATATTTGACTACTTGATCATTTTCTCCTTATAGGTATGGTCGTATGAGAAACAAATAGTTAAATGGGGAAACAACAATGTTAATGACAACATTCTGTGATAACACACATGCTTTACTAACCATGCAAATACACTACACATTGCGGAAGCTACACACACGCATTTCTCCCTAGGTTCACTCTCATCACTTTTTTTTGCATTTTTCATCTTTAGTTTCCATGCTCCTTCATCCTTTTATCATTCCACACTTTTGTCTAGTCCTTCAACACATTTCTACTACACTCTTTATGGACATCAGTACACGTTTTCTCTATCTACTTTATGTTACTGAGCTTTTCACTCACCAACATAAAGTGGGGGAACATGTAGTCATAAATCATGCACTTTAGACATTTATTTATCAGTCTCATACTATTATTTAGAAGGTTCTTAAGTGAAGAAAGTACTAATTAATCCTCATCCTATTGCCATATTTTCAATTTTATTTCATAATTTGTGACCTATTGCACCCATATGCCTAGCTATTTTGTGACATTCCATGTTATTCTAGCCTCGACTAGGGCACCCATGGGCACCACTGGTCCCACCACTAGGAGCACCCGGTCCTTCTAGCACTTTCCCACCACTTTTTGGGCCTCTTCTAGCCATTATTCATCTTTATCTTTCTTTTGCTCATCCTTTTCAGGGTTAATTATGAAATTAGAGCAAGATAACCCTATACTTATAAAGTTATGAGACCATAATGAGGGACCTAGCATCATCTACTATCTATCACTCATCTAGAGTTGCATCCATCTATTACATTGGCATCCACATAGCTCCATTATCAAGGCACAAGGCTAGGACATCTGCATCACACTTCATAGGGGAAGAAATTCTATTCCATTTCATGCACACATTCTATTACATTTTCTACATCTAGTTCTTGCTTTCTATTTCACGAAGTGTGACTGGCATAAGATCACCTAGTGCATGGCATGCAAACACTCACTAGAACTACATTTGGGTCCGAAATGTGGTGAAGCACTTATTTAATAAGCCCATTGTTGTGGCATAAGGTCGATCTAACCCATTCATTTGCATTTTCCTTGTTTAGGGTTTCATACTTCTTTTTGGTCTTTTGCATGGGTCTTTCTTTCATATCAACGACATCTCGCATGGGACAATAAAGTAGATATGACAGAAGATAGGGTTTTAGATCACCTTCCAACCCTAAGAGTATCGATTCTGAAAAGATTTTCACATACTAGGGTGCCCAGATTGTAAACCAAAGCACCCACAGGTAGTCTAGTCCTCCTCCGTACTCCATAAAATTAGATCCTCCAACTTCATCCTTTTTGTCACTCTGCATAGTCGTTCTTGCTTGTAATTTTCCAGTCACCCTACTGCAACACTCTTCAACATGCATCTATTATTTAGTTGAGTTCTTTCCTCTTCTTTCTTACACATTAGGGTTAGATTTTCCTTTTGCATAGTTTTTTAGCATGCTTTCATACCTCCTTACTACTTTTATCTATTATATTACATTTTTTCATAACTTATATTAACTATCCCTTCACTACACATTAGTTAGTCCAATTTTAGTTAATTAACGTTTGAGCATCTTATATTTTTGGTAGTAGGCCTTTTCGGGTTAATTACGAACTTCAGGAAGGGAATAATATAAATATAAAGTTATGTGATCATAATAAGGGACCAAACACTAAGCACTATCTATCACCACCTAAGGTTACATCCATCAAAGACATCTATAGGTCCATTTTCATCCATCTAGCTCCATCACAAGGGACAAAGGTTGGTTCATTTGCATCACACTTCATGGAGGAGGATACATCTAGCTACTTACTTGTTATCCACGTGCGATCAAACAAGAGTAACCTATGGCACAATTCTGCACACACACACACACACACAAACATAACCTCATTGGGTATGAGATGTAGTGCGGTGCTCGATAATAATTCCATCATTTTGGCAGATGAGGAAAATTTGACCCTTTCATTTGCATCTTTATTTTTAGGGTTTGATGTTTTGTTTGGGGTTTTATAGGTGATTCATTCATTTCGGATTTACAGAGACATTCAACGGTCATACAGGGGACTTGAGGTGATCAAAGGTGAATAGGTGTGAATATCCCACGACCCTAAAATTTTAGGTTTTGAGCATCTACACATACCAGGGCACCCATGGGTGCCTCTATCCTTCTCCAGGGAACCCCGGTCTAGCCAAATCTCTTGGATCTAAATTTTTCTAAGCTTTTGTGCTATGGTTCTCCATCTCTGCCTCAGTTGGTCTCACTACGTGTAGACACTAAAATTAGGTCACACTCCCCTTTGGTCCCTCGACAAATAAATACCTTCATCACATTCACCTAGCCATGGCCCCCTTCACCCCACTAATATTAATTTAATTAAATTAATTTGTTAGCCTCACAATATTTATTATTTAAATCTCCTAATTTAAATAATGCCCACACTTACACCTCACCTAGACACCTCACCAAGCCAACTCACCCTAAGACCTATTCTTAGTAAGTTGTCATAACTAACTAAGACTTACCCAAACCCTAAAAATCAATGCCTACATTCCCTCTAACCACATTCCCGCATGTTGACAAGAAGCTTCCAGTCTGATCCGTGGGTGAACGACACGAGATCCTAGAAAATCAAGGGGATTTGCCTAGTTTAGTAAACCTAGGAAATCCCACCTTGACCACGCCAGTTACCCCTAACCATTGCCGGTTAAGCCGAGAACCACCATCAATCACCTTTTAATCCCCAAAACAACCTTATTTTCGAGGTTGGAAAACATTGGGAATTTCCGAGAGATAAGACATATTTTTAGAGCAAGTTTCCGCATGAGAACACGCATGCAAGGAAGGAGATCAAGCATTTTCTCTTGCACAGGCATCCAACAATCACCCAACAATCATCCAACACTCACCCCAACACAGATTTGATCCAACCAAGCAAAAGGGAATGCACATGCAGCCCATGCAGGATCTTTCCAATGTTTGGTGATCCTCAATAACATTCAACCTCTTACTGCACCTCATCCATCACTCACAAGCACCCATAACCAGATTTCAAGTAAGTAGAATAGTTTACTCCTCTGGTTCATTCATTTCATCATTGTATTGTCATCCTTTTGTTCTCTTAGCCACCCATTGACCTCCTTTAATACTCACCCCTCCATATACCCATTAAAACCCTACCAAACCCCATCCAAATAGCCTAATACCTCATTCCGGCCAACCAAGTCCTTTGTGCAATCACAAGGGAGACCCAAAGCTCATTTTGTGGCATTCTCAGTTTTCCACAGTAACCAACACCGGTTATCCCCAACCAGTATCAGTCACCCTTAACTAGCATCGGTCTCTGTATTTACCAATAGAGTCCAGAACAGTGACCTATCCACCTATTCCCACATTACCTTTATTTACACTCGTGATTTTCCCGAGACCTCTGTCAAACCTACAAAGACCCAGAACCAGTTATTTGACCTTCAGATCTTATTTTAACTTAGCCTGTTAGATTAGATATTTCTTATTGTATTTTGGATGAGATACCCAAATCATTTTAATTACAATAGGATTTACTTCATTACCCGCATTAAATTTTTTAAAACAGTGGACCGACATTCATCTAGGAGGCATCACACTTCCGGGATCTAGCACATGCTAGGCAATTCACTTTGCACATATCGTTTAACTCTTTCTCGGTGGTCTTACTTTTCATTATAGGTAGTTCCTCCTAGCCAAAAGGAAGTTCTCACAATCAGCTATGGATTCAGAAGTCATACGCGCAACAACCCAACAACCAACATTCCAATAGGTATTCCTCCTATGCCCATTACCCTATCTGTTTCGTCAATATTCAAAGAAACATCTAAGAATCAGGTGAAACATTTTGGCACGCCCGATGGGACCCATCCGGGTTCTTGCATTTTATTCATTCCTAGGAAAAGTTGTGTGTTTGTTTCCCTTCTGAAAAGCATACACATTAATTTTCTTCCTTGGTAACCCTCTTTTTCTTTCTATTTGCTCTAAAAGAAACCTTTCTTTTGGTGTACTTAAAAAGAATCATTTCTTCTTGTTTTCTAGCATTTTAGTGAAAGAGCATCCCTCTTCCTATTCATCCATTTGTGTCATCGAACTTCATATTTCGATTTGGGCTTAAAATAAGTGCATTGCATTTTGATTTATCGCATTAGCTCACATTAATTAAGGGCAACCTATACACTGGAAGTCATTCCCAGTGATGGTTGACAAACGAATCATAGAAATCACATCTCTCTCTCTCTGAGTCTTGCCACATTGCACAAATTCAAAACAAATACATATTATTAAACAACATCTTTCCTGGGAATGCTCACAACAATCGCACGATCGAGGATTGGTAGGTACTCCCAGACTCACTACTTTATCGATTCATACTTCGAGTGAAGCCCGCCCCACCATAACAAACCTGAAACCTCACCTTGTAGATCTCCTTTTTCATAGGAAGCCATCCTCACCAAAAAAATATTTCATGTGTAGTCCTTAAATAGCTTAAGCTAAACAAACATAATAGAAAAGGCACACTTAGGGTCACATTTTTTTAGTGTTTCTACTTTGCTTGCATTTTGAGGTGAGAGGTCATGATCTTCGATTATTTTTGTTTTCCTCGCATGCTCCTCATCATAGTTGGTGTATTTCACTTCATCCGAGTGTGCCTGGACCATATTATCATCATTCTCAGAATTCTAGGTCTAATTCCACATTATATTTTAATTCACAACCACTTTTCTTTCATCAATGTTTCAATTTCATAGTGATCGATGTCGGTCTAGTGACCATTGCTCGATTACCCTCTCACCGTAAGTCGGTTATACCCAACCGACGTCAATTCAGTCCTTTTTGTTAACCTACCCAAAAGGACATTTATTCATCTTCTTCAACTTTTCAGAGCCCCTATCACTACTATCATTCCCATTGGCCTTGTAAAACTCATCAGGTTTGGCATACCTATCGATTTGACCTTATACCTTGTTTTTCACTCACTATCCATTTCCCACGGTGATCGGCGCTTTACTTGTGATCGGCATCGGTTTACCTAACCAACATCGGTTAGCTGCGTCACTTTCCAACCAACATTTGATACCTAATCCAACTTTTACCACATGTTCTTGTTGTTTTTGTGTCATTTACTGAGAGCGTGCCCAACTTGATCGATCTTCAGTTCACATGGTGCCGACGTAAAACAAGCAAGCGCACTCGTATTCCACACTATTTTTCAACTTGCTCCCACCTAGCCCTTCACCACCTTCCATTTTATCACCCGCCATGGATCCTATCCAACCTATCACTATCTCTACCGGAGATGAGGAGTTCGCACGAATCCTTGACCAAAACCCTGTCACCTTGTAATTTTACATTTCCCACTCGTCCACTCGAGATGCCTTGGGTCAGTTGATATATGACATGCCCGTATCTATCCCTCGACTCTCACTCCCACTCCTACGTCAGCCCCATCTGGCTCCACGCTGCCCGCATCTAACTTACCTCCAGTCATTTCATAGCTAGGACCTATACCAACTATGATTGTAACATCTGCTACATCCGTTGCACCCACCACATCCACCATACCTTTAACAACCACCCAAACGCAACCTCATCTCGCCCCTATTGTCTCATATATACCCGTAGCTACACTACCTCCGGTGTCGGTGACCCCAACCCCTTTCAAAACGTGGTCCTTTCGATTCTCAATCATTAACCCCCATTGCCACTAGGGTTACCACAACCCTTCCACATCTATATACGTCTTATCAGCTGCGTCCCATTTCATCTATTATTCACGCTAGGTACATACCCCTATTTCACCTTTGCCTTCTTCTCAATCTACCTACATGGCAGCACCATATACCTTGGAATGCCACCCCAGTTATATACCCAAACCAATCCTCACATGCTACGGGAGGCACCTAATCATCGAAACCTACCAATGACCTAATCAAATTGATGATGGATAAGATGCAGACATTGGAGGCATCGGTTTCCAGCTCCCACAACACTCTCACCTATGACGAGATTTGCAATGAAGCCCATCCACCCATCCATTCCTATTCGTCCATACCCCGTACATTGGGATATGCCTAAATTCAACCACTTCAATAGCAAGGAAGACCCACAACAACATTTGCGGTCATTCAAACACGGGTGCTACCTAATCGCTCATGATGATGCTTTACTCTTAAGGACCTTTCCCATGTCTCTGATTGGACCTGCGTTAGATTGGTATAGTGGGTTACCTAGACACTCTATATTTTCATTTAATCGGTAGCTAAAGCCTTCTTGGATCACTTCTCCATCAATATCGTCAAGAAGGTTACCATGACTAACCTATACGTTTGTATGGTGCCCTACCTAAGCACTCTATCTTCTCTTTCAACCAAGTGGCCCAAGCCTTTTTGGATCACTTCTCCATCAATGTAGCCAAGAAAGTCACCATGACTAACTTGTATACCACACATCAATATGAGGATGAGTCAATCATAGACTTTGTTGCTCATTGGCGTGGCCTGATCAATCAACTCACATTCCCCTTACCACAGACTAAACTGATAGAGTTGTTTACCTAAGCTTGTGCTCACCATATCTCATCTACCTTACAAATCCAGACATTTCGTACATTTGATGAGGCATTCACCATGGCCCAAAAGCTTGAAATCTGAGCCATCGAAGAGAAAAGGATTCAATTGTACAACAAAGGCACTCCTTTTAAACCACAAGAACCCTCTTCCACTACCAAAACACCACCAACCACTCCTCTTAACCCTCCTAGAGTTAAAGGCTCCGCCATGCGGTGGTCCTGAAGGCCAGCCCACCTCACCCATCCAACCTGCCAAAACCTCCACCTAACCTTTCGCCAGTGCAAACATTCCTCTTCAAAATGAACAAAAGAAATATACCCCCATTGCTAAACCATACCCTGTTGTTCTAGAAAACTCCTGAATGCAAGGGCTATCACTCTGCCATCAAACCACACCCTAGTTTTGATCCTTCCCATTCGATCCCCTCATGGTATAGGGAAAATGAAATCTGTGACTACCATCATACCCGAGGGCACAACACCAAAAACTACATCACCTTCAAAACCATTGTCCAAGAAATGTTAGATAGAGGAGATCTCATTCTAGACAACCCCAACGCACCCGCAAAACCAAAACCTTCACATCTTCCAAAAACCATTTCCTAATCATACACCCCCACCCAACACAACCATTCTCACTGTTAAAGACAACATTCGGAGGTACATGCCATCTTTGATGTCCTACCCATACCACTCACACCATACCCCCCAGCCACGCCTATAGAAGAACTCCTTGAACAAACATCTTTACCCCCACTAGCATCGTCACCATCTTCCCCATTACCAAAAAAGTTAATCCAAAGAGATTCATCTTCTTCAGACATCATAGCTGACCATGTCATTGATTCTCCTACTCTCATACATGACGAATTGCCATCAACTCCTACTGCCATACTCATCGAGGAGTCGAAGTACCTTCCTCTTCCCCCACCTCACCACACTTCGAGGAAGATCCTTCTTCATCTACCTTACCCACACTTCCCCACAAAGAAGATCCCATTCTGAGAACAATCAACCCACTACCAGCCTCCTACAACATTAAATGATCTCTTCTCATCTCTCCTTCCTACAGAATCAGATGTAGAGGGCTCCCCTGTTTCCCAGATATCCATTCCGTTTATAAGGATTACTACCAAATCCACCCTCATCCCCTTCCTCTCTTCATCACCCCATTCGAGGACCCTCCCAAAGTATGTTGATCATTCGTTACTTTGGGAATGCCTTAAAATCCCCGTCTCCACACAAGATGCAGACCTTACCCACCGACTCACCCACTATTTACCCTACAGTAGTGGCAACATCTACACCTATCCCACCCACAGAGAAAACTGCAACACCTCCCACATTGCCTCTAACCACACACATACCCTCATCATCTACATCATCACTTCCCAACCCCTCATCAATCTCCACCATCTCTCATATCCTGGGGGTACGACCCACATCGAGCCTTACCCATCCAAAATCAAGCTTGATTTGACTACCCCCTCTCACCCCTTCACCAAAAATACACCCCTACCAAAACCAAAACACCAACCACCCCAGACAATCGTACTAGCATCACCCACTACCTCTTTGTCACCTTCACCACTACCATCCCTCTTGGGCCCACACCCATCGACTCTGACCACAAAATCGACTGTACATAGTATAGCCAAAAGTCGACAACCACCCCACTTACCACCACCCAGCCCTACGAATTTGCCTTTACCTACTAGGCAACACCAAACACTAGTACTTTACTATCACCCCTACCTCCACAACATTGCTCCTCTCACCTTGGATTACCTGTCCTCTCCCACCATCAGCACAACCTTCTTCATCATGCCATCATCCTACATTGCTTGACCACCCCACCTCCCAAAGTGACACCTAAACCCAAAACCAAATCATCCACTACACCCTTACCTAACAAGGTGTGGCCCACACCCCAACCCAAACCTAAATGTACCCAAACTACCCAGACCATCCCCACACCATGACCCGTGGCACCCACCTCTAAGTCACTACCGAGTCCCTCATCCAAAACCATACCCACTTCACTGCATGTGACCCAATGGCAGGATCCTATGTAACTGTCCTGGCTAACCTACTCGCCTCTTCCCACATCACCTTACCACCCATCCGACCCTACGACCCACTCAAACCAAAACCAAAATGGTTTGACGACTCCTAGATCTATGCCTACCATCATGCACCAGGGCATAATGTAGAGGACTACCAAGCTCTCAAAACACTCCTACAACTCTTCACTAAGGACGATCTGTTAGACATAGATGTAGCTCCTCCTACACCCATAATCACCCCACCTACACCATTACCAGCTCAACCATCATCACCCCACATATCATACCATTCCTACCCACCACCCATATTCAAAATCAATATGGTTCAAATAGCCACTCGGGCTCAACATGATAAAGGGAAAACCAGGGAAAATGAACCTACTGCCTCCACTATCCCTCACATCACACCCACGTGCCCACACCAAAATTCACCATCCGAGGACTGCCTTCCTATTTCTAATGGGAAATCCCATCATGCCATGATCAAACAACTCCATCAATCACCACTCAAGATGTCCTTATACGACCTAATCCAAACTTTTGAGTCTCATCGCTAGGCCCTCATTAAAGTCCTATAATCCATTGAGGTACCACCCAATGACCCCACACCAATTACATCCATTATCACACCACACCACATGGCCTCCCTTATTTCTTCACCTTCCACCTCGACACTTGTCACCCCATCTCAGGTGGCTGCCCTCACCTTCTCCGATGATGAGATCGCACCTCACCAAATAGAGGATCTGATCCCACCTTATTCATCTCTACCTGTGTCAACAATGTACGCGTTCGATGTATTATGATTGATGGCGAGCTAGCATCAATATCATCTCCTCTCATGCATTTAACCAAATGTGCATTCCTACCAATTGCATGCATAACGATCTGATTATGTTACATTCTTTCAATGACGCCATAACCACCACCTTGGGGACAGTGATCCTACACATTCGTGTTGGTCCCCGTAGCATCCCCAAACTCTTCTACATCCTGGAAGGAGAGTTCCAATACAACATGTTGCTTGGCCACCCTAGATTCGTGTCATGGGATGTGTCCCTCCACCCTTCACCGGTGTCTCAAATTTGAACATGAAGGACACAACTACACCATTCCCATTGACCCTTCACCATTCAAAACCTGTAACATGTTATACCGACCCAATGATGTCCTCATACCTATCACTGCTCCCACCTCCATGCCCACTTCCATTGCCACTACCTCTACCACTTCTTCTTCAACCCCTACATCACCTCTTATCACTACCACCACAGCTCCTATAGAACCATCCGCTGCTCCACAACCCACAACCACCTCATCTCAAACTCTCATGGAAACATCCATTCCTGCCACTCATATCCCAGATACTAACCCACTAGAGGTGTTTTTCAATGCCCGACACTGGGAGTACGCCTCTACAACAACGTTGACACATTCCATACCCCACAAGAGTATGGAAACCTTTAACAACATCCCCATTATGACCCCGCATTGGCGAGGTTCTCGTCTATGGACTCTCTCACCTTCACACCAATTTGACCTATGGAGGTGTCGACACTCCCACCTACACACCTAAACCACCAACCCAAACCCTACCATTCACCACCACCCTTCCCTCGTTAACCAACCCACATTTTTCCCATACCTTCCTACATCATTGTGCTTGGAAGGGTTTTGGCTTTGGTCTTTATGAACAAGTCGTCACACCATTATCCCTTGCACTACTCGTAAGCACAAGGATCATAGTGGGGTGGGATTTGTTGAGCCTGTGCTTAAACAATCCCATGTCGACCTCATTACGAGGCACCTCAACCTCACAGTCCCCACCTAGTTCACCCACTTCACCCACGAGTCTATAGACCCAAATTCTATTCCTCCTACCTTTTTTTTCCATAAACACCATTTCCTTGGCCTACTCACCATTCAATGAGATGGCGAGGCTCCTACTTCTTTTCCCATCCTCTATCTTGATATGATCAATGAGGATGCCCCTTCTATCAATGTTGTACAGTGTCATAACGATGACTCCATTCTCACCTACTTGGGTGCGGAGGATTCCTATCTCCACCGCACACTACCTTCTAAAACCCAAAACATGTTGAATGAATCCACTATCGACATCAACATCCACACATCGGATGACCCCCTACATTCTAAAGATAGGCCAATCTTTGACTCCGTTGAACAAGAAGCCTACACTTCTTTCCTCTCGTGACCATAGCAATGCTTTTGCTTGGTCATATGCCGATATGCCCGGTATTGACCCCAACATCGTGGTCCACAATATCGTCACCTTACCCGATTCTAAACCCATAAAATAGAAGTTGTGTAAGATGCACCCACGCATTGCTCTTCTTGTCAAAGAAGAGCTCTAATGCCTCCTCTTTGTCTCCTTCATCCTACCAATCGACTACCCGTAATGGATTTCCAACATCGTACTGTATTACCAAAGCAACAGGGGGACTCTGCATATGCACCGACTTCCGAGACCTCAACCTAGCTTGTCCTAAAGATGACTTTCCTCTACCTAGCATCGACCAATTGGTTGACCTTACCACTAGACATGAGATGCTATCTCTCATGGATGGGTTCTCAGCTATAATCAAATATTACTCACCCCGAGGATCAACACAAAACCACCTTCATTACCCCTTGGGGGACCTTCTGCTATCGCATCATGCCCTTTAGACTGAAGAACGCAGGTGCCACCTACCAACGAGCCATGACCTATATCTTCCATGACATCATGCATCACATCTTGGAAGACTACGTCGATGACCTTTTGGGAAAATCCAAAAGTCACGCCGACCATTTACCCGTCCTTAAAATCATCTTCGACTGTCTCATCCAATATTGTGTATGCCTTCAACCTAAGAAGTGTGTCTTCTTCGCCATCCTATCGTAAAATCTTGGGATTCATTGTTTCCTTATGAGGCATTGAAGTTGACCCGCCAAAATCAAGGCCATCCTCGAGATGCCTCCACCCACTAACCTCTCACCAACTTCATAGTTTACAGGGAAAACTACAATCTATTCATCACTTCATTTCTCAATTATCAGATCGTTGTGAACCCTTTCACCACCTCCTTAAAAAGGATATCACCTTCCATTGGAACGTGGATTGTCACAACGCTGCTTTTGAAGCCTTGAAATTATACCTATTACAGCCTCCCATGCTTACCCCTCCCAAAGACGATCAACCGTTCTACCTCTACATTTCTACCCCGACCATTCTTTGGGCGCCATGCTTGCTCACCGAGATGACCAACATAGGGAGTCGGGCGGTCTACTACATAAGTCGTACTCTTGTGGATTACAAGACTAGGTATACACATGCAGAAAAGTTGTGCCTTGCTTTAGTCTTTGTGGCCACCAAACTTCGCCACTACCTACTTAACCACACTACCTTCATCATAACCAACACCGACCCTTGCATTACATGTATGCTAAACCATTCCAAAACCAACACATTTCATGATGGCTTATGCTACTCACTGATCTAGATATCACCTTTCTTCACCAAAAATCAATCAAGGGTCAAGTTATCGCTGATCAACTGGCTGATGCCCCACTCTCTGACCACCAACCCAGAAACTTTGAATTCCTCGATGAATCCATCGCTACCCTTTCCCTCAACGGACCTGCCAAGGAACCTCTACACTATCAAATGACCTTATTCTTCGATGGATCTAAGTGTCAACATGGGGGTGGAGCTGGAATCATCCTCATCCCACACAATAGTGAACCCATCCCACTTTCTTTCAAACTCGACTTTAAGTGTACCAACAACATTGCCGAATACGAAGCACTCGTACTAGGTCTCCAAACCACCCAAACCCTAGATGTTAAATCCATTAATATCTTTGGTGATTCTCAATTGGTAGTAAATCAGGTCAATGGACTCTACCAATGTTACAATGAGGAATTAAATGGTATCATCACGACCTCTTCTTACGACCACCTTCACCCACTATAAACTACAAACCATTCCCCGCTCTATGAACAAGTTCACAGATACCATGGCTTGTCTTGCCTCACAAATACCCTCATCACCTACCGATTCACAAATCTTTGTTGTTGTGTGGAGATTGCAATCACCTTCCTACCTCTCTCACATGGTCAATCTCATTGAGAAACCTACCACCAACCCATCAGACCTCTGGTACCAACAATACTCCGACTACCTCTCCTTTCCATTATTCCTCCGGACCTTACCCATGACTACCGACACACCTTCCTCCAAAAATTCTCCTAGTATGTCATCATGGGAGGTCTCCTCTATAAATATAGCTTTGACAGGATCCTTCTCTAATGCCTCACTAGCTCCGAAATACCCTATACCATCAAATAAATACACGATGGCATTTGTGGGGGTCACATCAGTGGCCTAGTTGTCGCTAAACGTATCCTACGCCTTGGCTATTACTGCCTACCCTCAACCGTGATTGTTGTGACTACGTCAAATGATGTGTGAAATGTCAACAACACTCAAACCTTCATCACACCCTGGGTCATGCCTTACAGTCGCACGAGACCTCTGGCCCTTTTCTCAATGGGGCCTCGATCTCATCGGTGAGATCAACCCTCATTCTTCTCAACGCCACCAATGGATCATAACTACTACCGAATACTATACCAAATGGGTAGAAGCCATTCCACTCATCTCTACAAAATCTGAGAAGATTTGTGAGTTCATCAACCATCACATTATCTATCGCTTTGGTGTTCCTCATCACCTTATCACTGATAATGGCAAACAGTTCAAAAACAAAACCCTCCAAAACTCTATGATACCTTTGGTATCTAGCTCAATTTTTCTTCACCTTACTACCCGCAAACCAATGGCCAAGCCAAATCAACTAACAAAACTTTGAACAAAATCCTCATGAAAGTGGTCAATGATACTTGGGAAGGATTGGCATACACACATTCCTTTTTCCCTATGGGCATACCACACTAGTATTCGTACATCGACTGTTGCTACACCTTTCTCTCTGGTCTACGGTACCAAGGCTATCTTGCCTCTCAAAGTCCAGATCCCATCTCTCACATATCACTCAAAGACATGCTCACCAATGATGACTTTCACCAAGATCATTTGGCACAACTAGAGTTGTTAGATGAATGACGTCTACATGCTTTAGATCACCTCCAAATATACCAAAAATGTATCAAACGCACTTATGACAAGCGCGTCCACCCCGAGCCTTCCAAGTCGAGAGATCTCATCTTGAAGGAAAATCAACATGTCACCAAAGTTGAGAAACATCTACGAGGTAAATTTGCTCCTAATTAGCTTGGACCCTATATCGTTACCCATACTTATGGATCAGGTGCTTATCGTTTATCTTCACTCGATGGTAAACCCGAACCTGAGCCCCTTAACATCTTGCATCTTCACCATTCTACTATTGAACCAAGTGCTTTATCACCTATTTACTATTCCCAGCTCATCTCGTGACTCTCACTCCTCTTATCACCACCTCCCGTACCTACGATTAAACAAGAATCATGTGACTCTCCATCACTTTTTCAACCTCGTCTTCAATATGAGTACCACGGCTCTACTCATGGATACTTTTTGTTCCCTCGAGGATGAAATCCCATGGTCGTATACCCTCCATGTACCCATCACAAACAAACCCAACTATACCTCCACCATCACTCCACCTTTTACATTAGGCAATTCATATTCCTCTATATTCTTGTCTATGGCTTAATTTGGTAAGAAAAAAATTCACCAATAAAAAATGGGATCACCCTCCTTGAGTCAAACTTCCAAACCTAAAGATGAATCCCTCAAAAGGACATCTTCCATTTGTATCTAGTCGCCATAAAATGATTGCTCCCTCAAAGGATAGCTATACCACTAGCCATACTCTACCTAGTCACAAAAAAGGACTAGGCCCATTTCGAAGCTTCCCGCATCATCGCTTCACAAAGACCTCAAGGAGATTATTTAATCATCCCACATAGACTTCCCGCATCGATCAATCTATTCTACAAACATAACACACCCTTTTGGCCATGGACTCACCTATCTAGGGATATTGCCCATCTTGTACATGAGGTGTTTTATTCCCCTTCATGTTTCCAACCATTCACCATATCACCATCTCCCACATTATCCTACTATTGCCACCCATCACGGGACGATGTCACGAATACGATCTATCATGATCCTACACATTGCTTCACTTTTGGAACCATCCACCTACAAGGTCTTTTAGGGGCTTGAGGTTCAACACACCTACCCTTGGTCTGTGCATCGATGGTCCTTCCCAATCGACCGCATCATCAACCCTATTCCAGTTCCCAGGTTTTCGAACTGTTGACCTTCTTCAAACCAAACCAAGATTTTGGCTCACCCACACACATCACCTATCTACCCATACCCACTCACCTTATCTATCTACCCACCCATACCCATTGACCCTACCTATCTACCCATACCCATTCACCTTACCTATCTACCCAGTACCCATTGACCCTCCCTATCTACCCATACCCATGACCCGTACCCACTCACCCACACCTTTTACCCTACTTGTCTACCCATGACCATTCACCGCACCTACCCGTACCCATGACCCATACCTCCTCCACCATACCCTTGACCCATACCCATTTACCCTTACCTATGTACCCATGAACACAACCTCTATCAACCCGACCAACCCTTCTCGACACCTTTTCATTTCCTCCCTAGCTTAAGGGAGAACTACATCGGTTTGAGGCCCCTTTTCGCTGGGCTATGTAGGAAGCACTTTGAGGGCATGGGGCCCTTTGAGGTTAGCTCGACCATCACCATTTCCTCCTTCACCTCTTCTCATTCGCAATCGACCACTTCTCGCCATTGGCTACCTGTTCAAGTCACATTCTACTCTAATTAGTTTCCAATTTATCATCAAATAAGTGGAAATTAACACAAGATTATGACATTCATTTCATCACATTTACCACAATCATACATTACCTATGATCATACCAACATGATCCATGTTACCATACATACCACAAATTAAACTAAAATATATACATACCATCACCATTTCTTTTTCATCATATCAAATACCTAAGAAATCAATTCGACCATGCCTAAAAACCTGACTCCATCATGCCTAACACTAACCTGACTCCACCATGCCTAAATAACCTGACTCCACCATGCCTATAACCTCGATTCACCATGCCTACGCCCAGTGACATGACTCTACCATGCCTAATTCACCTATCCTCCTCATCCATCTATACATAACAATCAAATTCTATCAACACAAGTACATCATCAACAAATCATCCATCTCATCATATAAATATGTGTATCCATACAATATACACTGATATCAAATACAATGTATCTCTCAAAACTCTCATATACAACCTCACCATCTTCGGCATGTAGGTCGGTATATGATCAAAAATACAAAACTCTCATATACAACCTCACCATCTTCGCACGTAGGCCAAAGTATATGATCAAAAATTAAAAAAATCTTGTACCTCACTCTCTTCGACACACAGCCGGTATTTATCAAAAATCAAAACAACTACATCAAAATTAGGGGACATACATCAAGCATCATCCTGCCGGACATCCTCCATATCTGTCTCCTCCTCCTCCTCGGCTCTGTCTCGGCGGCTCTCTAAAATCTCCTCACCCATCATGGGTAGTGGTTGGGTCCTACTAGTACATCTCTGGAATCGCCTCCCGCCATGGCTCACCCTAATCTGTCTAGGCTTGATGGCCCCTGTGCTCTCCACATTGTGGGTGGATGATCGGGTCCTCTCACTCAAGGCCTGTTGTGCCTTGTACTCTCTGTAGGATAAGAAATCTATCCCATCGCTATCAACTAATCCTAGTAATATCTCGGCCTCACCAAGGGCATCTTGCAACTGGATACGGGTATTGTCTGCCTGGTGACCCCATAGGCCTCGACCTCTATACCTATCATGTGGGTCCCTATCCCACCCTCTACTGCGAACTGGGACCGGTCCCTGTGCATCTGGTGTGTCATCGACCTCTTCCCCCCTATGCCCTTAGTAGAGGTAGCCCCAATATGTACCTTTATAAAGTGGCTAATCGCCTCAGTAACCTCAGTAAATTGTTCTGTGTAGTGGCTAATCGCCTCCGCAAATTTGTAACTGTGCATGCATGTAGGTAGGGCCACCACTCATCACCATCTCCATCTCCACCTGGGCCATCTGGGCCTATAGCCCGCCACTGTGCATGTAACTCGACACCTCCACCTCCCGAACATGCCAATGCCCTTACTGTACTCATCCCCAATGGGTAATTAGTCACCACCTCCTACTTATAGGCGTCTCTCTGCACCGTAATAGTGGCTAAATCTGCTACCCCTACCTAGGCGGTACTTACTCGTAAATGAGCCACCCACCACATGTTTGTATCTATCTATCACTCAAAATCATCGATCCACCAGTCTATCACCTACTCCTCCTACCCTGTAAGTAGTGTCGGCTGTGGTAGAGGCAATGGCCTCTCTACATCATCTCTCTCCAATCTTGTGGGAAGGGTGGGGGTATATCTTGTTGCAGCCCAAACTATCGTCTCACCCTGTCAACTAGGATCATCTCATGCTCCCCTACACGGTGCCCCTCTATCCATCTAAGTAGTTGAAGGCCATTTAACTCTTCACCATCTGTGCTTTGTATGAGGGATAACCCACATACGGTCTCCCAAAAAATGTCCACCCTAAATAATCCCTCCAATAGCTACCTGTATAGTATGCTACATCATGTGTAGCCCTCAAAATCGATCGCTCTCTCAATAATAGGCACCCATCACCTGTAACCCACCAAAAAAACTTCGTCTCAAATACATCATTTCGAGGCATGCCCCACCGGCCGCACATATGACAATGTGCTCATAAGCCTAGAATGAAGAATAAACGTATCATAAGTTTGAACTGCGAAGCCACCCATATTCCCACACTTCTCTAGATAACTACACCAGAATCTAGTGCCAGCCTCAGAAAAGTAGGTCCTATCCATCATCATATCATGTAATACTCTCATCAGTGATCGTGGGAATCTCCCAACCTCTGCATCCGGAAGTGCGAAATAGCAAACTGTCTCCATCAGTAATACTACTAGCCTCGTCTCCTCTGGATGAGCTAGGTACATCTCGCCATAACTCAGGTTGGCACTGTGAAAATTCATCTCACTAGTCGCTACCTCCCTCACTTCAGAAGACTATCACAAGATCAACTCCCTAAGGCCTCCAGGATATCGAATACACATGTTTCCTCAAATTTGGTAACCGTAGGATCCTATACACATCCTCCAGGTGACTAACATCTCACCCATCGGTAGGTGGAACATGTTTGGTCACCGAATCCCATCTATCGATGAGGACGACCATCGACTTGGCCATACTATATGCATCGGTAGCGTCGGACCCCAATTAGGCTCACCTCCTCAACATGTTGTAGGTCCTCATTGTCACCATACCTAGAACTCTCAAGAGTAGGGGTGGCACTTATCTCGCATCCCCAGCTGATCTCTCCCCGCATCTAACACAAATATCACATTAATATACCTTCATCATACCCACAATCACCTTCGACATCTCACCTATACCTCTACCGCCCCACCACTTTCTTTCTCCTCCCAACCTACCTTCACATCACATATTCTATCTACCAACCCCCAACATCACACACTATCATTTACCCATACCTATTTCCACCACCCACCCATGCCCTATTTTTCATCAAAACACCTTCTTTTACCCCTACCTATCTCACCCACCTGACCTGGGGCACTTTTGGCCCCTTTTTCCCCAAAACATGACCGTACCGTAAGTTATCTCTAACCGACCCTGCTCCCTAAACCAAAGATCGATCACTTGTTTTGTGACCGATACCGGTTATATCTTTGAAATGACCGACTCGCCATTGATAAAAACCGCGACTTAACTCAAATCCCCTTTTTTTCAAAAAACTACCTTTCTTGACTCTCTCACCCACCCATTCCTACCTAAATTCATCCTCAACCCCGTCCCACCCCTCATTCACCCACCTACCTCCCTCTCTTTTCCTACTTTACCCGATTCATCCTCCCAAATTCAAATCACATTTCCCCCAAAACCCGATTTTTCAAAACCTAACCTCTCACCTAATCTACCTCACAAAACACGAAGAGGGATTGACTCTTACCTCATCCCATCGCCATCGCCATGGTGCCATGCGTCCGCGACGCACACTTCTACACCGATTGTCCACACCCGATCCCTCTCCCACCTTTGCCATCACCAACCAATCACCTCACCTCCACCCAACCAAATCACTCAATCTGATCTCATGGACCCACCAATCAAATGCCAAACACCCACTAGGTGGCTCGCCAACTCAACTCTTCATACCGTTTAGATGTTTTCACACTTTCCCTCTCTCTCGTGTCATTTTCTTCTATTTTACATGGGACAAATGATTCTAAAAAACACAGATTTTTCCTTTTTATAAAAACCCCGACCTAACCAGCGTCGGTTTACCTTAATCGGCATCGGTCATGTGCCCTACCTTACCGTGGTCGGTTTACCTATACCATCATCGGTTAACCTTGACTAGCATCGATTACCCTTGACCTCCACTTTCCACCAATTTCACCCTATCACCCTGCCCACAACCTCTTTCACATCACCCAAAACCCACCTTGACCCTTTCCCGTCACCCTTTTACCCACACCTGCCCCCTTGGGGTGACCATCGACCTTACGCACTCGCTCTACCTTGCGATGTTGTTACCACATTGTTAGCCTACCAACCTTACCTTGCCTACGGCCGTGACCTTTACCCAAACAAACCTTGACCTTTTGGATGTACTAGAACCACCCTATGTGTTCCTACATCTTACCTCGTTGAGTTCCCAGACTATATCCTTTACCCTAGATACCGGACCTCAACAACCCCTATTTGGATAACCCGATCGACCTTGGACGATGTAGAGTTCAAAATCTCTTCACCATGGTACCGTGTCACATCTCTGCTATGACATACGCTTTGATTGACACTACCCTACCCACACCCACTTACCTACCTACGCCTACCTACCCCACCCATTGATTATGTGGATATTTTCATGTCCTCACTTGTTGCATCTTGTGATGTCGGTACCTGTTTTTCTCAGCCTTATGACCTTACCTTACCTATGGCTGTGACCCTTGTCCAAACAAACCTTGACCTTTTGGATGTATCGGAACCACCCTATGCATTCCTGCATCTTACCTCGTTGAGTGCCTAGACCATATCCTTTACCCTAGATACCGGACCTCAATAACCCATGTTTGGATGACCCTTACGACCTTAGCTAAGCGTAAATTTATTATGTTGAGCAACCCTTGTACCTCATTACATTTTACAATGTGTGCATACGTTTGAATGCTCTACCTACTCACCTACCTTACCTCTCATCATCACCATACCCATCCACCTCATCTCTCTCACACCTCTCACCGTACTTTATCAAACCACCCACCGAATCTCTATTCTTCATCGTCGGTGCCCGATTTGGAGGGGGTCACTTAGGCCCCTATTTGGGGCACCCAACATCCACCTTCTCACCCTACATTCACATGGGGAAAAAACCAACCTTTGTTTTTTACGTTGCCTACCACTATAGGCCCAACAAAAAGGGGCAAAATGTAGACACCAAAAACACATCACATTTCATCATCTTCCTCCAAAATAACCTAATAACCACATTCTACATGGGTGATCAATTTAACCCTAATTCGATCACTCAACCCATCTCACATCACAATGACCCTCATTCACACACCCAAGGATTTAATTAACATCAATTAATTAAATTCCCCCTTTACCCACTCATCAAGCCCACCTCACCTAACCACCTCACTCTTCCACTACCCCACTTGCCCCTCCACCTCACTCTTCCACTACCCCACTTCCCCTCCACCTCACCATTCCACTCCCCACCTTGCCCATACCTATCCCATACCCTTCTAGAAAACCCTAATAGTGGCCACTCCACTCATAGGACCCCTTTTTGTCCTATTACCCATTCTAAGGGCGGAGGACGCATGTGCTCCACCACTCAAAATCAAGTGGGGAAGGCATATTCCCCACTTTTCAAAAAATAAATCCCCCGACATAACCGGTGTTGGTTACAGTCTGACCGATGTCGGTCAAGTGGGACCGCACGGTCACCTGCGAAATACCCAGTCTCGACTCTTTCCAAAGGGTTGGCATTTTGGTTGATCATTTTTCAGTTGGTGGATCATTGGACATTCTCTTGGTTTGTCGATTATCATTGGCATTCTGGTGGATTGGCACTGGCATTGGCACCTTCACAGGCAACTGAAGCTACAAGGCCATTGGAACTCCTAGCTGAGACCATTAGTGGAAGCACTCACAAGAAACCTTTGTGAGAACATCCATTAGAGAGAACTCGAACAAAACTAAGCACAAACAAGAGTTCTCCAACCAACCAACCACCATCACCAACATTCACCATTTCTCTTCGCCAGCTACTCATGATTCTGCAAGCATTGGACTCCAAGTAAGTAGAACTCTCACTGGTGTTTTCCCTACTTGTGTTTCTCTATTTCCCTCCTACCCTCCCAACCTCACCTATTCAGCCCACACCTACACCTAGGACCCTTTCTCATCCTATCCCGCTCCCTATCAACCCTCTGGCCAATCACAAAAGGCACCCTAATCCCCATTTCCAAACTCTGACCCAATACCAATGGTGGCCATCATTTAATTAACCGTAACCATGGTCGGTCTGCCACTCCACCACCATCGATCACCTCGCCATCTACCAAATCTCCACAAATTCTACCTAAAACACACCCAAAACCACTCACAAGCACCCCAACACCCATCCTAAACCTACCCTTTACCCTCATCCCACCAACGCACCACTTCCAACTCTCTGTACCCACCTGAGAGAACCCAAAACACCTCTATTCTAACCCCTTGTCACTTCTACAGTGACCGATCGGTCTATCTTAACCGTCATCAATCATACCCAACTAGTTACGGTCTCTTGTGCTGTCAACATAAGCTGGGATGACACGACACAGAAAAAATTACAATGAACGCACGGGAGACATGCCAAACCTACCATTTACCCAAACCACCTAAAATACCCTACCCAACTCCAACCTGACCCTGTTTGTGACCTGACCACCTAACCTACCTAGAACCTGACCCAAACACCTTTTTACCTACATAGTTTAGTATTTAATTGAATCGATGCTGATAGTAACCTGAGGCACCCAAATTAGAACACTAGCACTAGATTCCTTTTATTTACATGCTTTTTTCATTTAATATTAATTTATAAAATAGTGGATTGACAACCCTCTAGGGAGTACCACACTTCTGGATCTAGCATACGCTAGGCAGTCCACTGCATATACTATTTAACTCTCTCTTGTGGTCTTGTTTTCTTATTTCAGGGTAGTCCTTCCTAGCCAAAAAGGAGTTCACACGATCGACCAAGATCGGAAGTCTACACGCGTGCATTCCACCCATCAACCAAACAATAGGTAAACCTCCTACACCCTTATCTATTTTAGTCTCCGATTATATGCAAAAAGGATCGAAATAGTAGGTGAGAGAAAAAATGTACAAAATTGTCCCCCAAGAGGTAGGAGGACAAAAGTGTGTGTTATCATCCATAGTGAAATCCATCACAATGCATGAAAGGAGACCATTCAAGTACTTTCCAATCTTACAAATACATTGATTTCCCATGGGTGGCATACTTGGTGTACACATAGTTCTCAAATTGTATGGGCTACTTTGGTGGAAAAGATACTCATATTACCCCTCATAGTTTTAATGGTTTAGGTGGTGGTGTATCCGGATTTTGATGTGGTGGAATAGGTAGCTACTGACATTACATTTATGTGCATCATTTCACATCTTGTGGGAGTAAATATGTTATATCATATACAAGGACTACATTTGTAGAGTCTACATTCTAGTTTATAGATCTCGATGATACGGTATTGTATGTAACACCTATGTCATCCTGGTTACTCCACCATCTTAGGATGTTACATAAAGAGATGTATAGGACATCCATGTATCCCCTTCGATTGCTAGAGTAGTTTATGGCAATACTAAGTGAGATATTGAGGATGTAACTATTTCTAATTACTTATTCACAAAGGTAATTAATCATAATTTTATTATATCTAAGTAATAATATATTTGTCTTAATATACATGTTTACAAGTAATTGATTTATAATTCTAAATTCTTCCCTTTTTTCTTATATATTTGATGGTAGAGGCCATGGTCACCCTTGTTGGATTATATTTTTTTGTTAAAAACTATTACATTTGCGAATGTATAAATGCAAGTACATTTTCAAAATTGATTGAGGCATTTTTATGAATGTCTTAAAACCTATATGTATTCATATACTCTATAGGATTTTCCAATTGTGTATTTGAGATCTCATAGAATAAGGAAAACCTTTCACTTTCCTAATGCTCCCTCCACTTAAGAGAGGTTATAAAAAGTCAAAAAATTGTAAGTGACTTGTGAAGCATGTAGTTTGATGTTTAGGCATGGACTTATATTGACAAGTTAGTTAATCCAAGATTGAATTGCACTTAGGAAGGGCATGTGTATGCCAATAAAGATTTTATCTCTACTTGAGAGTGACTAAAAATTGTTAAAATTTTGTAAGTTTATTGCCATGCACCTAGTTGAGGATGTAATACATCAAAAAAGTATAAGTGTCAAGTTAGTAAATCCAAGATCAATTTTTTTGGTCTCGGGGTCTTAAGAGACATCACCTGACCAATGTAGTTGGGAAGGACCATAATGTTTGGGCAAAAATGATTCCTCTTATAGTTTTTACTAAAATTCTCATATATGTAGGAATTATTGGTTCAATGCCATGAGGCGTCATTCACAAAATATCACCTTGGACACCCTAACACCGACTTAAAAATGATATTTTTTGGCGTGTTGTGTTTGCTACCACCACAAGAAAACCAGGAGGATATGAGAGAAATAAAGAGGTTCCCAGTGTGCCATAATTTGTGAGAACCTTCCCATCCGATTTTGACAGCTTTTGGTCTTAAGGCTTTTAAGAGATGTCACCCGACCGATGTAGCCGAGAAGGGATGGGATGGTTGGGCAGAAAAATGATGTTTTTAATAATGTGAACAATCCTACCCAAACATGTGAGCATGGTTTATTCCATGTCATAAGGTTTCAATTCGTAAAATATCACCCCAAACTCCCTAACACCGACTCAAAATAATGCTTTTGGTGTGTTACATTTGCTACCACCCCAAGAAAACTAAGTGGATCCAAGAGAAACCAAGAGAGGATATTTTATACATGCTTGACATTGAGCTATAGGATCATATGAGAGGTTCCTAAGTGCCACGATTTGTGATAATTCTCATTAAAATTTGAAAAAACAAATTGGTCTTAGGACTCTTAAGAGACTTTGGCCAACCGATGTAGCCAGTGAAAGGTTCAAGATGGTTTGGCATTGAAATGACCCTCTCGATAGCATGTACCATCCCTCCTTATACATGTGGGAATTTTCCATTTAGTGCCACAAGGTTCTTGGCGAGTCGTTAATTTTTATGTATTCTAACCTCTCTCAAGGCAAGGTTTGAGATTGTTTGGCATATACATGCCCTTCCCATGTAGGTTTCAATCTCGAGTCAACTAACATGAATGTACGATCATGAAAAGCACTAAATTGGGTGTTTGGTGAATCATTTACTATATTTTTACATATTCTAACCTCTCTGAAGGTGATTTTTGAGATTTTTTTCGCATAGACATGTCCTTCCCAAATAGGGTTCATTTGTGAGTCAACTAACTTATGGATGTAATTCCACATCAAAAAACCAAACTAGGTGATTGGTGAGTCACTAATTTTTTTTAAAATTCTAACCTCTTTCAAGGAAAGGTTTGAGATTTCTTGACATAGATATGCCCTTCCCGGGTAGGATTCAATGTTGGGCTAGCTAACTTGCGAATGTAAGTCAATGACAAAACACCAAATTGGGTTCCTCGTGAGTCACTTACTAGATTATTACTTATTCTAACCTCTCTCAAGGAAAGGTTTGAGATTTCTTGGCATAAACATGCCCTTCCCAAGTAGGCTTAATTTGTGAGTGAGCTACCTTGTGAATGTAAGTCCACACAAAACACCAAACTAGGTGTTTGGTGAGTCACTTACTAATTTTTGACATATTCTAACATCTCTCAAGAAGAGGTTTGATATTAATTGGCATAGATGTTCACATCCTAGGTAGGGTTCAATGTCATTTCAATTATATTTCGAACGTAAGTCAACACCAAAAACTAAATTCGGTGCTTGGAGAGTCACTTAATAATTTTTGACGTATTCTAACCTCTATTAGGAAGAGGTTTGATATTACTTATAGCATAGAAATTCCCTTCCTAGTTAAGGTTCAATGTCGTTAGTTAACTTTTGAACGTATTTCCATGTCATAATGTCAAGCTAGGTGATTTGTGAGTTAGTTAATAATATTTGACATATTCTAACCTCTCTCAAGGTGAGGTTTGAGATTTCTTGGCATAAACATGCCCTTCACAAGTAGGATTCAATGTTAAGTCAACTAACTTGTGAATATAAGTCCATGTCAAAACACCAAATTGGGTGCTTGGTGAGTCACTTACTAATTTTTAATGTATTATAACCTCTCTCAAGAAGAGGTTTGAGATTTTATGGCAAACATACGCTTCTTGTGTAGGGTTTAATTTTGATTTAACTCAATTGTGAATGTAAGTCCACACCAAAACACCAAACCGAGTGTTTGACAAGTCACTTACTATTTTTTTTATGTATTTTAATCTCTCTTAAGAAGAGGTTTGAGATGTCTTAGCATAGACATGACCTTCCCGAGAATAATTCAATGTCTGGGAAAGCTAACTTGTGAACATAGGTACATAACAAAACACCAAATCGATGTTTGGAGAAGTTTTGACTTAGTTTAACCTCTCTCAATGATATTTTTGATATTGCTCAAGGTACGGACTTAAGTTAACCTTGTTCAAAACATTATTAAACATAATTAAAAATAATCTTACTAATTAATTTCATTAAAACTTTTATATCAAATCTCCCTTTAAGCATTGCTTCTTGTCGAATTCAAAAAAAAATCCATAAATATTTATTGTAAGGTTTTCCATAGAATTTAATCAACTTAATATTTTTATTAATAACTAAATTTGAATAGTGAAGTATCCTCATATGGGTTTCAAAGTCTTCAAACAACCATTGATGTACATTTTTATGAGGGTATATTTGAAGCCATGTTCCTGTGACAACCACAAACCTAATAGGATAAACTAGGTCCTCCCCATATATGACACTTGTAGTTAATTTATTTTTGAAACTACACATTGACAAAGATAGTAACATGTCCCCTCCTCATTTCCTTCATTTGAAACAACTACAAAAACATACCCCGCATTAATGTGTTACCACAATTTTAGTACATTCACAAAAATCAAATATCACTAAAATTTAAAGCAAAATTTTTATTATAGATATTTTACTTAGTTCTATAAGATCTGAAATGTGATCAAAATCAGTTGACAATGTCATTTCATTATCCTCAAATGATTGTGATGGTCAGACCGCCTGTAACACAATTCATCAACCCATTATTTTGACTGACACTCATTCCAATCAAAATCCATACAAGCTAAACAAAATCATGTCATGATCCTAGTATAAATAGTCTAGGAACTAGAATCACAACTTCAAATGATAAAAATCATTCGATCTAATTAATTTTTTTGCAATCTTAATACATTGGCTTGTTTTCTTTCTTCACTAACTAGAAGAATCTTTTCACGTGAGAATATTTTTTTGATCCACTTGACAATGTTTGACTACACCAATCTACAATAGTTGTAGCATTAATTAATTTTTCACCATTATTGTATTTTAAGTCTTATCTTTTCAATGTCCTTTTAACACATGCTCTAAAGACCATCTTTTTCATTTTTTCCATGCCCAACCTCAAAGAAACTCTAAAAATGTTGAACTCCAATCCTCACATCCATTCTTCTCAACTAATAGAAAATGCAAAAATTCTTAAACTAGGTTGCATAATTGTCTAACCAAATGTAGTGTTGATTCAACATGATATCTCTAACATTCAAATTCTTGTAAAACATCTCAAAATAACCTTGGATGAAATCTGGGGAATGTGATTTTTCATCACTAATATAAAATTGGTACTCTCTCAAAATATTTATAGCATCATTTGTGTTATCATGTGCATATCTAAATGTAATATGCACAAAAATAAACAAACTTGAATTGAATTATTGTATTGGGATTGAACTTCATTTTGTGGTTGTAGTGTATAATTTTTAACAAAATCTATAAGTGATACGGTGGGTCTCAATTGGGAATTTGTCCCTTATTTTCATGATAAATGTTTGACATGCAAAATTTAAAATTTTGGTCATGACAACCAAGCCCACCACTTGAAATCCCCTTTCCTGGTCATTATGAACCCTTCCTCCAACCAACCTATCAACTCATACAACCCCTTTGAGTCTATGTCATCCTAATTCTCGTTGAGAGGAACATGATAACATGGATTTTAAGTGTGTTTCATGTGTAAGGAGGTAGATCCAAGTGAATTTCATGAAGCTATTGAGCTTTAAGGTGGAAAATTTCTCCCAAAAGCACTAAAATGGTTATTTTTAGCCATATTATAGTAAGAAAACATCCTCCGGAAGCTATCTGCAAGGGTTTAACTCATCTAGAGGTTGTGTAGGGGGAAATGAAGAGATCCATGGTAGTTTCAGGAAATATGTGTAGGATTCATCTCGAAAGCAAGACCAGTCACTACGGTGCATGGAATGTAAGCTTCAATGGAGAAAGTGATCTTGTTTTGAAGGTCACATGAATTTCGGGAGGAGTTAGGAGCTAAAAAGATAGTCAATAGAAATCTCTTAGAGTCATCTACATGGTAAATACATTATTTTTTATTTTAGGCCTCACTACTCTCTGTGGTAGTCTGGATCATGTTGTTACTTTTTTTGTGCCAAAAGGGTGATTAGGCTTTAAAATCAAAATGAAAGCAAAATAATATAATTTCATTGAGACAAATTAATATAATTTTTCACCGTGAAACTCCAAGTTTTTCTCCCAGTAGTAAAAGGCATTCTCGTGTTCTAATTTCACATTGACATGGTGACATCAACACACTTCTTAAGTAAGTGGCAGGATTTTCGACCTTATATATCCCTTTTTCTGTATCCCTTAATGTGAGGGGATAGTGGGGATACAAAATTATGCCCCCATTGTGGAATTATATCTTTCATCACTTAAGTGACATCTCGGTCTTCTAAAACAACTTGCAAACATAATTTGAGATCGATTTGGCCCCTCCTCATGACAAAGGCTATCCATGGAACATTTTTCAACACTTATTGCCCCTTTTCCTTTGTCCCAACATATAATTGGACATTTGGGACACAAAATTGTTGCCTCCTTCATCTAGCTATCTCCAAATCATATGAAGAACCTCATCTTAGCCCCAGGAGCGTACTTCTATCCCTCGCATCTATCTCCCTTGCTCCCACATGGTGACACTTGTCACAATTTCATGAAAAGCACAATTTAGTGTCCCCATTTTCCCCTCACCTCAACTTTCCCCTATTTTCATGGGCGTAACTCACCCTCTAGCCCCCGACTCGACAAAAGTTAAGCTATGTTGAGTTAATGGTGAGTTAAAGTGCTTTGAAGGGAGAAAGAGTTAAAACTCCAACACTTAGCCATTTTTAAATATTTGAATGTGATGTTTTTCCCTCCCAAACACCAAATACATGTTATTATGCTATTGAAATTTTCCAGAAACCCCCATGCTTGAAAATAAATATTTTCTCATAACTCAAAAACCCCGCATCGAATCTCATGAAATTTAACAAGACATTCCTTGCAAAAACACCTTTCTTTTGGTACCAATATTGCCTCCATTAATGTCGTAAGTAATTTTTAATGGCCAAAACAAAAATGCAGCCATAAAACTTTCCTTTTTAAATCTACAAAAATTGGCAATTAAAAACCCCTAAATTTGGAGCAAAGCATCCCGGAGTGAAAACGAAACTTTTGAGACTACTCTCATCTCATTTTGACATCCAGAAGACCACTTACTAAAAATAGTAAGTTTTACCAAGTTCTCACATAATAAAATAGTAAGTTTTGAAAATGAGTCACTTTTTGAGTCACCATCACCCCTTTCATGTCAAGACCACTCAAAAGTGCCAATTTGAGAAACTTTCTAAAAATAGACATCCGGGATGGGACCTGCTAAAAATAGTAAGTGTTGGGATTTTTCAAATTGTTCATATCGATCCATATCCCTTCCATTTCACTAAATTTCATCACCATGAAGATCAAATACTCAGGTTTAGATCCAATTTCCACATTAAACATTGATTATCCCAATGTAGGTGATAGTGATGTGAAAAACATGGATCTAGAGGACCTAAAAACAAGGTTGATGAGATAACCCCATGCAACTATGGAGGAAAATATATTCTCAAGTGGGATATTCATATATAGTGGAGATCCATTTTCCATTCAAAGAACAAAGCTTATCCTAGCTTATGCCCAACGTTATGACCCAAATTTGAGGAAAAGTTAGGCATATGATAATTCACTACTGCTAGTTCTCACTCCAAATGGTATCTCTCAATGCCAAAAACTCCCACTAGTAATAATATGGTGATCATCACTTGGTAATTTTCATCTCAAAATTGGGCAAGAATGAATTCATATTTCCAAGGTTTGGGCAAATGGATCATGGCTCAAACATAGAAGGAATCCCTTGCAGATTCCCAAAATTTGGTCTCAAAGTGAATATAATAGTTTTTTGAACATGTTAATGGGAGAAGAGACTACAAAATACTTCCAAGACTGGATGGATCAATTCATCCTAGTGGTCACAGAAGGAAATCAAATGATTGATTAGGGGCAGATTATAAGTAACAACATTCACTAAGTAATCGTTTCAATTTCGTTGCCCTAAGAAGTTCACAATGAATTCTTATCTAGTGTATTCTCTCGCATACATGAGGCCTTTCCAATGTCTCTCTTCTACACCAAATGTGCCACAAAATTATCCAAAATAGTTTCTAAAATATCCTCATAAAAATGAGATAAGATTGTGAACTCATAGTTTCTAAAATATCCTCATAAAAAGGCTACAAAATCCTTCTTCTTATATTGATGCTTAAACAAAAGTTGTACATAGTGTGGGAATAGAAGAAATTTGAGAGTGGAGGAAAGTAGAAGAAAATGGCTATCTCCTTTGCTTTCTCTAGGTACAATGCACTCTTGAGTTTACAAGATCAATCACCAACCCTTTGAAATGGGAATGGCGTTACAATTTATAGAATGAGAGGTGACTTATCGTCTTCCTCATGACCCTCCATATGCCTTATTTCTAACTTTAGACTATTCATATTCCTATCAAATATTTAAGTCCCTTTTATAAAATCAAGGTGACTTAATTTACATTATGTTTCTAAAGTCACTTTTAGGTGACTTAAAGGCATATCAAAAAGTGCAAACCCCAACGAAGAATTAGAACATTTGAAGGGGAGAGAAAGTTGGGGGAAGAGGAGAGAGAAAGAGAGAGAGAAGAAGAAGAGGAGATGTTTCCCGATGAAGCCCGTTGATCCTCGTTGATGGAAAGCTCCAAATGTAGTGAAACTCTGAATCTTCGAACTCCTTGCACACTTTGTGAAACTCCTCCAAATTAGCTCACAAATGCTCGCCAAGTTGAATGAACTAAGATGGATCTCAATGCCCTGTGAAAAATGACTAGGATGCTCCCAAAAATGATGTCCCCCTAAATGATTATCCTTGTATGACCCATTGTGCCAAAACTACTTTTTGAGTGTAACTTACTATTTTTAGTAAGTGTGAATTGTGAGCCAAGATGACCTTTTTGATGACCTTGTCTTGCGATGCTCCCTTTGTGTTCACTACCTTATTCATGGCATCTTCAAATGGTGTCTTACGAAGTAACAAACCCCTATACAAGGAGACATGTTATTTTTAGTAAGTGCGCCACGAATGTTAAATTGTGACAAAACGGATCTTGAAATTCTAGGTTTTATTCCAAGGTTCCATGCTCTAAATTTTGAGTAATTCCTTCATCTAAACAAGTGGTAAAATGATGTTTTCATCATGCGGGGGAAAAATACTGACAAAAACTCAGTCCTCCATATCCCTAAAAAATAAGGGCTTCATGGCGCAAAAACTAGTTCACGTGAAATTAGATTTTTCAACGATCATTCCCTCTAATTTTTGGATGATTTCACCCATTAGATCTTAGGGAATTTGAAAATTTCTTCAAGAGGGTAGATGCCGATAAAAACAAAGCCCTCCATATCCTTAAAAATAGGGAATTCATGGCGCGAAAACTAGTTCACACGAAACTAGATTTTTCGACGATCGTTTCCTCCAATTTTCGGGCAATTTCGCCCACCAGAACCTTGAGAAGTGGAGAGGTAGCTCGTTGATTTTTTCCATTACTGTGTCATTGCGCCATTAATGCAGATTGAAATTTATAGGTCTAGTTTTTGTCTCTATTTGCAATGAAATCAACTCCATTGCGATATGTTTTTCATTATGGTGCTTCACGTGAAATTTCTCTTCAATTCGGCGACCGGTTTGATGGGAAATCAAGCTTTTTCCTTCGTAGAGCCGGAAAGAGGATTTCTTCATCTGTGAAAATTTCTTGCTACAAATTGGAGGTTTTAATATGATTTTTTAATGGCCTTCAAGAGAGAATAACTCAGAAACAAATGGTTTGTCAATCCGTGCTCTGGTTTGGAAGATTTCTTCAAATTTCGATTTCATGACAATGAGGATTTCCACTATTCTTCTTCTCTGTTATTCGTTTCTTCTTCTTATCTAGATGATTTATTCTTATGAGACCTATGTGACATCATGGAGTGAAGGATAATATGCTATAATGGAGTTGGTTCAATCTTTAGCAATGGTGGAGTGGTGGACTGGTGTTCTCCGCAGTTTTCTTCTAGTAATCGAGAAGTAAAGCAAGAAACAACTCGACATTTATAAATTTTTTCAAATTTTTGGGTTGGATTTGGGCACATTTTTTTATGTTTGATGTCCTCGACCTCAGGGACGTGAGGGAAATTAAATTCCATGATGGTCAAGAGGACAACACGTGGCGACAATCGACATCGGGAATGGATGCTCCAAAAATGCACCCTGGGCCGAACTATAAAGTCTGGAGGTCACATGGATGTCCAAAAGGCTCCCCATAGGGGTTGGGAAAATTTTTCCATGTTTGATGTCCCTCACCTCAGGGACATAAGGGACATCAGTTTCCACGGTGGTCCTGGAGCTGACACGTGGTGCTTGATCCGACGGTAGGGAATGAATGCTCCAAAATGCACTTAAAATAAAGTGAAAGTCGGTCACATGGATGTCAAAAGGCTCCCCGTAGGGGATCTGGCACCTTTTTCAAGGTCGATGTTCCTCACCTTAGGGAGATAAGGGACATCATTTTCCATGGTGGTCTTGGAGCTAACACGTGGTGCTTGATTTGATGACATGGAATAAATGCTCCAAAAATGCACTGGGGCCGAATCAAGTATGGAGGTCACATGGATGTCTAAAAGGCTCCCCATAGGGGCCTAGGTGCATTTTTCAAGGTTTTATGTCCCTCACCTCAAGGACATAAGGGACATTTGTTTCACTACTGTGGTCCTAGAGCCGTGACACATGGCACTTGATCCAATGATAGGGAATGAATGCTCCAAACATGCACACTGGGGTTGAATCACAAGTTCGGAGGTCATATTAGGGTCCAAGAGGTCACATGGGGATGGACACATTTTTCAATGGTTGGCATACCTAACCTCGTGGACATTGGGGACATGAAATATTTGCGAGAATATAACACAACACAAGAGATATGGGGGCCAAGATGCCGAAATAATCGATATATGCGTAGAATAATACCCTTAAGGTAGGGTAACACCATACAATACTCCTTAAGGAAGGAGTTTTCCACAATCTCCTAAGATGTGAATCCACTTCGAGGGGGACACCTCCAATATACCTCTACTAAGTAAAAGAATCAACTCATACATCCATGACATCCTCATAATGATACTCACATCCTTTAAATAGGATGGGTAACACCTAATCCCAATGTAGGCCAACTCATTACCCAATATAACTAATTCCTATGTGAGCCCATATAACTAAGGGGATGTGTGCCACATGTCGACATCTCCATCAACCCATATACATTATAATATCATATCCCAAGGTACATAGAATTTCCTCCTTCTTTGCATATATAGGTATCTTATTCATTTATTATATGCAAATATGCATATATGATCACTCTCACATGTATAGTGATATTATTAGTCTAAATTCGTGAGTCTTTTTATCTAGTCTTTTGTTAATTGTCTAGTTAACATTCTTGGAGTTATTGGGTCATGTTTTGAAGTCTAAACTAATTTACATAGTTCACGGGTGTGGAGTCAATTAGTATAGTTTTGTTTAATATACATTCATTTGTCAATCAAAGTATAAATCGGTGAGTCTAGAAAATAATTGAATATTACTTTCTATGTAATATGTTTTTTTGGGTCAAGTAATGTCTGTATAATTAAAATTAGTCATTTATCAATGGTTTGTGTTTTGGTTTTACTTAAAAGTGTCATAATTAGGTGAATTTAGTATATTTGTCTATTGTATATGTAATTGTTGTCTTATGGAGTCATTGTAAAAAGGTCTTAAAAATTGAGTCAAAGTCCTGGTCACAATATATTTTTGATTTTTTCATTAATTCCAAGTCAATTTGTATTGTAATGTCCTTGTCAAAAGTTAAAATTAAAAAAGTCCTCACTTTTCAATAATTGGACGTATTTTTGCTTGTGCATGCGCGACGCCTAAATTGTGGAGGTTATTTTTTGAGCTTCATGATCACATCCGACCGAGTTAACAACATGTCATTTGAGGATGGAGGCATCGAAGGTTAGAGGTCGATCAATGACATCTCGTTTCGCCGCTTGATGATGGGGATGCTTCACCAGTGGTGATATTTTTGTGGTGTGAATTTTTTCATTGTGCTTCATTTTAGTTTTTAGCTTTTCGGTGTGGTGTATATCGTGGATACTAGAAAAGAGTTGTGTTGGAGTGTAGATGACTTTCAGTGATCCTCTAACTACCATAATTTGTTGGAAGATGGTCTCGCTTGTGAATATGTTCACTTGCAATGGTGACCATGTGCAACAAGATCTAACTAGCAAGATCCGATCAGTTGTATGTCTTCGATACAATTTGCTTCTCAGTGTTTATGTGTGGAAATTTCACATTATGGGGGAACATGACACCAATGTTCCATTTCCATTTTACACCTAAAATGACTAAAGTCAAAGGTAGCTTCCAATGGTAGTGGCAGTTCCTTATGTTGTTCGAGATCAAGTGCCAATGGTCAACAACAACGATGGACTCGTAATTAAGAACATTGCGATTCTTATAGGAAGTAATGTGAAATATTTCCTTTATATGTTCTATTGTGCAGTTTTGTAATAAGTGAGTTGTGATTCCTATATATTTCCCTGATGTACAAGCATAACGGCGAACAAAAGCACCAGAGTAAGTCAATTCATGGATCTTGAAAGGGTTTGTGGGAGGATCTAGAAAACCACATGAGGTGGATAGTTGATGGGACCTGTTCACGTCAAGGTTTGTGGTAAGCCTGTTTAAAACCATGGAAGGAGAGAGCCTTTCTTTTGATCAAGATCATGAGTCACATTATAGGACATGTTTCACAGGGGTGATCATATTGCATAGTTGAGTGTGTGTATGTTTTTCTACCATGTTCGCACTAAGGGGGAATGTTAGGAAATATATTTGTTAGTGCTCCATTAATTATGTGAGTTAGTAAAATATAATATTGTAAGTTGTTAATACAACTTACGTAGGAGATTGAGGAGTGATTATAGGGATGTGAGTTGTTAGAACAACTCACTTATATTCGGGTGAGTGGTTATAGGAAAACAACTATATATTTGTAACCAGCTCCGTATGAAATTAATCAAGTATTTTGTGTGTTTGATCTCATTCTACTACAAGAGGAAGCATGGCTCACTACCATGGTTGTAAATGGAGATACTCATAATTCTAATCCTACTTGTGGGGAGCCACTATAACTTCTTGGCTCATGTATCGGATGGTTCTATCATCTCACTCCATTCATAATACAACCGCACTTACACAAGTCCAATGTCTATAACTCTTAGGAACTCATCACAATACTCGGTGCTTCCATACTTATCAAGGTCTCAAGTTACTTAGCACCACACTACCTATTGTACTCTACCAAATGTCTCTTTTCACTCCTCATGCTCTATATTTAGTTCTACATCACCTACCAAAACTACCCCTCAACACCTTACTCATTCCATATTATATGTTTTACTTTTCACTCCTTACATCTCTAAGTTCTTATCAATATCATATTCTTTTTCCTTAGAGTCTTGTGATCTATATTAGATTAATTGTAAAGGCACAAGTGATTTAATTTAATTTGAATTAATTAAATCTAAGTATTGCTAAGCAACTACTGGAATAAATGATGAACAAATGTTGAAATACATTAATGACACAAGCAAACTAAGATGTAAAGTATGAAACCCTAAGCAAGGAAGAGAGATAAGAGCACTTAGTTGATTTTCAATGAATATGAAGTGATTTTGACAAGTGCGATCTGATGAAAAAATTAAAACAGTTCGCCACTGGTCACTTTAAAACATAAAACTTGAGAATATTGTCAGAGACAGGGGGCACCAAGTGTTGGACAGGGCGCCCGAGCACCGTGATTGAATTTGGGCATTGGTGACTATGTAGGAGCTTTGAATATAGTTTTTGTTGTGTCGCAATGGTTTTGTTGGTGTCCCCTATTGATTGCATGATGTTTGCACTATGATCGTCAAAGGTACCTATAACCTACAAAAGAGAAGTTCACTGCGCATGGCGAAAAACCACATCAAACCGAAAGAGAAAAAGGTAGAATGGAGAGTTTGACCGACCCGATGGTCACCTCGAGAGTGAACTTATGACTAAGCATTGCACTACATCTCAAACTCCATGTAGTTTTTATGTGTGTGTAGAAATGATGCCCTAGGATGCCCTTGTGCAAGTTGCACTTTATAACGTGTTATAGCTAGAATGTAATAATGTAATAGTATGTGTGGATGGAATAGAATAAACTTCCCCTTCTTATGTAGTGTATGCAAATTTGATGCAACCCTTGTCCCTTGAATGTATGATAGATGGATGCCTTTGGAGGGATTTAGAGCATTTGGAATGCAAGCTTAGGTGATGATAGTCATGCTTAGTGCTTGGTCCTTGATTTTGAACACATAACTATGTATTTATATGATTCCTTGTTTGAATTTTGTAATTGACAACTAGAAATGCCAAACCATAAGTGAAAAAGATGCCCAAAAGATAAAAGAGACCCAAAAAGAGTGAGTAAGGTAGAAAAGGGCCTAAACTATCCAGATGGGACATGAACGCCTGGGCGTTGTTGTCTTGGTTGGGAGCTAGTGTCTGAAACCATAAAGATAAATCGGTAAAGTTCTCACTGGGCTGTAAGGTGTGTAAGACCAAAAAAACAAGAGACAAAGAAAATAGGCCAAAGATAGTTTTCAACCACTAGTTCTCTCGCTTAAGAATCATGTAAATGATAACATGATTTTAGGACCTAGAAACGTATCCAAGAGCACGATTTTGTGTCTATAATAAGTACCACTTACTCGATGCATACTTTAAAGTCATCAATCCATATCTTTGATTCTCCATGTCCACTTCATTTGCAAACCACATGGCTCCTTATTCAATAACTTTATCCATTACTCATTAAGAAGTTTATTGATCACTTCTATGCTCTTTGATATCAACTTCACTTTGTCTAGCTTTAATATTGAATTCATTGGTTCAACCTAGCTTTAATACCAAATTCATGGGGTCATAATTGCATAATTTAAAGTGGAGGAGAATGTAGGGGCGAATATCCTTAAGGAAACGAAGTAGCGTTGGGTTCTTCCTACGAGGGGAGTTGGTTCTGTTCAACACGGATGGTTGACACATTACAACGTGGGATTAAAACTCACATACACCTTATGAATTTCAAAAGAGGGATGGATCCATAAGATGGTGAATTGTCCCTCTGACTTAAGAGTTCATGTGTCATTAACTAAGTAGTGAGAGTTAAGTTGGAATCCTCAAGTAATGATGCACTTGAGGGCTAAATTGGTGTGTGGGTATTGAGTTAAGACATGAAGGAAGATTAATATTGACTTGAAAAGGTCTAAGTTGGAATGTTGAGGTGAGTTGGCCACGCCATTAAGACATAAATGAGATATGAGAGAGTGTGAGTTGTTCCCACCGATGTATGGATCTGCGCACAGGTGATGAATTGTTCCTCGGACTTGAGTATCCACATAGTGAAGCGAAGTGAAGCATGACCCGAGTCAATGATGTGACTCTTTAAGTAAAAATAATGCTCCAATGTTATGGATGCGAGTGTTTTGCGACGAGATAGACCAAAGAGTGAATACATGGTTGACTTGCACATCGAGTTAGTGTGAGGTGACTTGGAGCAAGAACACATACCAACTGTGTTCAAAGAAAAGTTGTAGAAAGCCATGGATTTGGGGTAAGAATTCCTAAAGAATCCCCAAAGGCTTCAAGCAACAAATCAGTGGACCATCCGATAAGAAATGAACAAGATCTTCTAACTAGCATGCATTATGAAGTAAACACTCAAATTTAAGCTAATTAAACTATCTCTATTCTTTGAAAGCTTAAAATAATGAACCCTAAGCAATCAATTTTAGTGATTAAGAGAAAGAGATCTCCCCATTATAGGCCTTTGAGCCAATGGTTCTTCTCCTTTACCCTACAAATTGGATTAACAATGCAAAAGTGAAGTAAATAGCTCAATATCTAAACTAGAAATGAAATCTAGAAATGAAAACTAGAACCTAGATGCAAAATACTATAATCTATGCTTAGGAAGAAGGGAGGAATTCTTGAAAATGAGAGAGGGGGTCTAGCCCTATATATAGTTTTCCATTTGGGAAAAAGGAAACTTGAGTGCATGTGGGACAAACACTAAATTCCAAAAACACTTTTAACAAGTCAAAGCTTACTTTGACTAGTTTTAGGGTTTGACAAACCATGTTTAAGCTTAATTAAATAGGTTTAGGAGGTGATTAGGGTTTGGAGAGAGTTTTGAAGGGTCGATCAATCCAATGGAATGGGTTGATAAACCAGAAGGTGGCGTATGGACTAGAAGAAAGTAAGAAGCTAATGTAGTTAGAACGAAGCTATTATAGCTCGTTTAAGTGGTTTACAAGAGGAAAAATGACAAAAGGGATGTCGTAGGAAGAAAGGTAGATGGGTCAAATTGGTGGTGTACCGTCTTGTTTACGAGGAGAAACACAACTAGCACAATATTAGTCGTAATAGTGCAATATCTAAACTACAGTGTCTACACCAACAACGAGCTAGGTGAGTTGGACACATTCAAAGGGATGTAGCTTCAGAGAGAGTTAGAGGTGAGCCGAGATCCAAAGGACAAATGTAGAGAATTCAACAACAAAGGCAACAACTCAAGTATATGCCTTTAGAGACTCGAAGTCTTGTCCGGAAGAGATGTAGTCTGGATGTAGGTGACTAGGAGTGCGGTGAGCTCCTCATCCATGTAGAGGTGGAGTAACACAACATCCACATAGATGTGGACTACTGCAACACATAAATGTCATAGGGCCAGTGTGCCCAAGTCAGGTCATAAAGATGTACAATGACTTAGAGGTTTGAAGAGTTGGTAATTGAATCAATTTATTTGTATTTAAGTGTATAAGGTTTTGACATGATAAATGATGTATTTATAATAAAAATAAAAATTTGGTTGATGTGATAGATCCAACATATAATAAATATAAACACATTGATTGATGTGATGGATCCAACATATAATAATAAATATAATTAATCCATACAACATCAAATAAAATTTTTATTTAAATGTTTGTTATATAAAATTTGGATGTAATAAATAAAATATCCTTCAAACAATATTCCAAATAAAAATTTATTTCGATATTTGTTATATAAAATTTTGACATAATAAATAAAATATCCTTCAAACAATATACCATTATCTTCTTGTATCAAAACTTTAAATTTATATAAGTTAAAAAGTTACAATACATTTGTGAAGCAATAATTATAATTAGTGGGAATGCATATGATTGATAAGAATATAACTACTTTCAAATTTAATCACCAAGTCAAATATCCAAAAGTACAATATAAACAATATATAAGGTAAATAGCAAAAAAATTCATAAATCAATCACTTAGAATTTTTTTTTCCTCCTCAAGGAGATCAATCACAAGAATTTTGTTGTTAGCAAATCAATCACCTGCGTCATTAGCACTAGATCCACTAGTAGTTGCCTAAAAAAATTCTGGAACATGTAGTACAAAGAACAAGAAAACAAGGCCTTAAAAACCTAGCTTGGCTGGGGATGCGGGCTTGTCCCTATCTGGTTCCCCATCAATGCTAGGGACACACACACACATACCCACAACAACGACATCACCATCTTAAAATGCCGGCCTCGTTTCAAGCCGACCAATAACCCTAAGTTTTTACGCCCCATTCAACTTTTGTTCCACGCCATTTTCCAGCATGGCAGAAAGCCCTAGCCACATCAGCTGCAGGCCTTCCACTCGTGTCCCACGTCGGAGCCACGCCGGCAGCAGAATGCGCGCAACAAATCAGTTCAATGCTAAAACGGGGCGAAAGGGTGGATAGAAAATTCATATATGGAATCGTTACATTTCGCAGGATTTCAGAGCGAGATTTTCTATATTGAGGTCGCGAGTCCGAGTCACGCGGAGTTCTGTGCAAGATTGGTCAGACCCAAATCATCTCTGGAAATTGTTTTCTCCTGGGTGTTGTGTGTTTATGTGTTTCTGTTGAATTCTCCAACACCCAAAATCATGAACGCCCTGCTGATGTTTGTATTGCTACTGGGTGAGCTGTCTCTAATGGCTACTGAAATTTCAGTTCTCCCACATGTTTTGCTGTGATGTTAATTTTTGGGATAAATGACGGATTTTAAAAGTTTGGAAAATTTAACTTCTAGGATATTTTCTGGCTGTATATTATGTGAAATTTCTCTTTCTTACAATTTCTAACTGCAACAAATATCTGCTGTATGTATCTGATTCTACAGCACTCTTCAGATTGGAAGCTATTACCAAGATTGTATGTTGGATTTATCAGGAAATTTAGGAGTGAAAACACAATGTACTATTTTGTGGGTGAATCAGTGGCATTTTTAAGACGGTTTTTACTTGTATATTTGTGATGAATTTTGGACACCCAGAGTAATTGCTAGTATATTTTTGATAAATTCTCCAACACCCAAAATAATGGGCAGTCTTGTACAAGGTTTCATGACAGTCAGGGGATTTTTCATTTCTTCCACATCTGGAGCTAACCGTTCTCCAACATCTTTGGAACAAATTCACTTGCAACTGGGTCTTTTTGTTTGCTTGTTTGTGTGCACTTCTTAGCTTCGTTTTTTTGAAAATGGGTTCTCAATGTTTTATGTATTGGAAATGGATTTGTCACGTCCATTTTCCAACATTTTTAGAACAAATCCACTGGGTCTTTTGTTATTCTTGCTATCACTATGTTACCAGAAACAAGAGATGATAAATGGCAAAGATTACGGAAACGTGAATGGGACATAAGGAAGTGGCACATAAGATTGGGTTGTTTTTAATGCTGTTCTCATAACCATTCCCTAACATCTGTGAAACAAAATGATTAACAATCCAGTATTTTTGTTTTTGGGAATTTCATTGAATAATGTTGGAAAGGGATTTTCTCATAACTATTTCCCAACTTCTTTGGAACAAATTGACCAACAAGGTGGTCTTTTTGTGTCTTTATGTTTTGGGTTATTATTGTTTAATATTGCAAAGGGGTTTGAAATTTCCATGGATTTGAGATCGGTTTCTTATTACCATTTTTAGACATCCTTGGAACGAATTCACTTTCAGCTGTCCTGTAAAACAAGAAGTACTTTTTGAAAATTTGTGGAACTTTTTTGAAATGGATTTTTCAATTTTCTGTTGATTTGGAAAATGGGAAATTATTATTTTTAATTTTGCCTTTTGATCAGTATGCGCTGTAGGAAAAAGTGTGTTGGCTGCCGAAGGCTATGATTATAGGCACTGTGAAGGCAATGTCAAGAGGTGGGCTGACAAATCATTGCTGGAACTGGAGGGAAGAACAGAGCAGGAGAGGCTGGAGTTGAAGGATTTGCTATTTTTTCTTCATATTCCAAGAACTGGGGGCAGAAACTATTTCAACTGGTAAGTTATTTTTGCTCTTTTTGTGGTCTTGTGGGGCTGGGAACGTTTTCAGAAAGTATCCAACGAAAAAAATTGCATGGACTCCATTCGGTGTCAGGATATTTTTACAGCATATCTGCCAGCTGACTAATTTGTCACAGATTTTTCAGAAATTATATTAAATTATTAATCAAATACCAAGTTTTCCATGTTTTTCATTTTTTTCCCTTTGCCTGCCAACGTTAAAATAAGAAATCCTATGCTGTTATTTAGGAATAGCGTATGATACATATATTTCTTATATTGTAAACTGGAAAGATCCCCAACCTTTATATACTTATAAAAAAATTCCCAACCCTTTAAACTTTCCCTGCTTGGTATGGATGTTTTTGCGGGTGTCATCAACAATTGTGATACTTATGTAGAGGAACAATTTCTTAGTCTTTATTTTGAATGTCCCAAACAAATAAATCTACACCAACAGTGCTGACAATAAAATTGGATGAGAAGTCTTCACCCTTGAAAATCCACCAAGCGGTTGGAGCATGCAAGATGAAGACTTGGATCTCCTTTTCAATTTTGGAATGGTGTCTGCCATGGTATAATCCTAATGCTTGGCATGGTGGCTGTCATAGTGCAATTCTAATTCTAGCATGGTTGCAGCCACCACACAATGTTCTATCTTTGGTTTTTTTGATACCATGTACTTTGAAGTTGAACTGTTCACTATGGTGACCTTTCTCAAGACTAGAATTTTGTTTTCATGCCTTGAGCCTTTTAATTCTTGCTGGTGGCCATGCTTCCAAAGAGGTCTGATGGATAACAAAGTTGATGTTGTACAGTTTGAATAGTTTTTGTGGAATAACAGAGATTACAGATGCAACGAGCTGATTATTGACAGAGATATAATATACTTCATCATTGGAACTATAGTTATACACTATTCTGCCTTTGCACATTCTAGATGTCAATTTAAACCTCTTGAAGCTAGTGTACGTCACTTGCTGGAGATTTCTCCATAGCCAAGTTCTGAGCTCAATGCCCTAACATGCATGGATAAATTTTTGGCCCCTTAGCCTTGGCCCTTACCAAGTCATTATCAAGTTCAGGCACATTAAAGAACCCATAACTTACGAATTCTGTGACCCTGTGATGTGCCACCATAAAACCTCACCTGCATGTCTTGTCATTCAGTCCACTAATAAAAGCTGGTGATGTTCTTCTTGATAAAATTTAGTTTCTAGCAGTATTCACTATATTTCAATGTTGTCTGAATTCAATCTAGTGATTTCTGGTTGCTCTTTGCAGTTTTTTGCGAAACTTGTTTCCTAGAGAACAGGAGTCCCCACGGTCCTATGACAAGCTTCGGTTTGATCCAAGGTAATGCTGTGTATGCTTATTTTATCCTGCTTAAAATGAACATTATTGTCTTGCCATAGATTAACTTGCAGATAGCTGTTGGTTTGTTTGTATCTTAATGCAGTCCAGATTTAGTTTTTACTTTCATGAAATATGAAATTGAATAAGCCAAAGTTCTTTGTGCTAAGAATTTTCTTCTGAAATTAACTTTCTTCAATTGTGAAAAAAATTGCATGTTGCTATTACAAAGATTACTTGAGGGGGAGGTTTACCAAGTACATTTCGTTAATCTCTCATGTTTTCTCTGAGTTGCTCATAATACTTCACTTGCCTTTTAGACCTAAGGCCGTAATTTAAAAAACAAAAAGGGCTAGCCATGCAGGTCAGTCAACGTGCCTCATTACAAGTTTATAATTATCATTCACATGGCAGGATAGAGGCTACACGGCAAAGATTCTTGATACTTGACATTCCCATGCAACACATTTGGCCAACAGATTGTCAATGTGCCATTAATTAGAAACAGTATCCCTATGTAAAGACTACAGCAGGACTGACCATGAAGCAACATTGGCCTTTTTTGAAAAAGTGAAAGCGTTACCACTTACCATACAAACTCAGGGTGAAGTACCTCTAAAATCCTAGAAATGATATTTGAAGTATCATACAAAAAGGGAATGCCCAGAAGTACCTCTAGAATCCTAGAAATGATATTTGAATAGGAAAAAGCATGGGGAAAGGTACTGGGGATGTGTCCTGCGGAATATAGCTAAATACTGTCTGCTACAATGCTTTTACGGCTTCCCTACTGTATCAATATGGACTGAAATGCAAGGCGACTTTTAGTTAAATCAACAGCTACGTCTCACAGGTTGCATATTCTACTTACCAAAAGGTAGACAACAAAAATATATGCTTACCGTGCAATATGTTTTTTTAGCAGACTTACTATGGAAAACTTTGATTTAAAGATGGAAACAACAATTTATTTCCTTGACTGAGACACCATGCTGGCTTGAGCAACAAACTACTTAACAGTGAAGGACAATGCTAGTCAGGAAAATGCAAAACATCGAGTGGAAATTCATGCTTAGATTTAGAAATCTCCCGTGAACTGCTTTGGGAAATGGAAAGGATGGGATTTTGTCCCTTTTCAAAGATGTACCAGCTTCAAAGGTGGTATGCTTTGCTTGACTGTTTAAGCATACAGATCCAGTAAAGGAACATATAAACTCTATGAATACGATTGTGCAATCGCTTCTAAAAAGGGCCGGGTAATTGAAGTATGAAAAGCAGCAATGCGTAATGTGCCATGAATATGGATTGTCTCCTTCAAATATTCTTACTATATGTGATTATAAAATTACAGTCCAAGGGAAGAGAGGATGTCTAGAGAGATTACAGTATTGCACAGAAACCAATGCTGACCTTTGTCAGTATCTTTTCTGTTTGTATAAGAATGTATGAGTCTCTCTGAACTCATAAGCTTTAAGATTTTTACATGTTTGTAGACCTTTCTTTGTTAGAAGGATGCCGTGTATTGATGCAAGGCTCTGAGCACACAGGGTAGACACAATTAGGATTACAAGCAATATCGAGAAATTAGTTAGATAGCAATTTTAATGAAATCGTTTATTCAGCATAATTTTTTTCTTATTGTTGCATCATGCTAGGCATGTTTTTCAGTTCTGTAACCTGTTTGTATGGCTCCACATTACTGCTCTCTGTAATGCAATTGATTCTTTCGACTTAATTTATTCCACAATAAGTGAAACTTATTATCAATTTATTTCAACAATTGATTGTTCACTTTTCTTCAGCATAAGCTTTTTCTGATTGCCGCATCATGTTAGACATGTTTACAGTTGTGTTTGCATGGCTCCATGTTGCTGCTCCCTTTAATGTAATTGAATCTTTTGATTTGATTAATTCTATAGTAAGTGAAACCTGTGATCAACTTGTTTTAAAATAGATCCTTCACTATGTAAGGGAACATTGACTTTGACCATCACGGCTTGTGCAGTAAACCAGGATGTAGGTTGGTGGTAACTCACGATGATTACAGCCTCATGTCAATTCTGCCAAGCGAGAGGACGTCTGTTGTAACAGTAATGCGCAATCCAGTGGACCGGGTTCTTGGCAGCTATGAGTTTTCTGTTGAGGTTGCATCTAGGTTTCTGATACACCCAAATTTATCATCATCCATTCGATTGAGACGACGGAACACTACGAAGATGGTAGGTGTCAGCACCTTAGATATTTGGCCGTGGAAGTATCTGGTTCCGTGGATGCGTGAAGACCTTTTCGCTCGGGTATTTCTTTTCCCATATATTCATCTGATTGTGTGATGTTGAATCGTTTGTAGAAATTTTCATTTCTTTCTTTGTTTGTGTTATATGCTATGGACTTTAAAACTTTAGCTGTGAAGAAATTTTGTCTCTTTGTATGTCTGATGATTTTAGTATTTCTTGTTAAAATAAAATTATAAAAAGAAATTTCAATTGTGGATGTGGTCTGGATCCTGCCAAATTATACATCAGTTGTGTTCCAATAGTGATTCGTAGATTAGATACATTATAGCTTGCGTTCTGATATAAGGGTAGTGGAAACCATACAAATTGTACCCACAAAGACTATCCATCCAGTTTTACGTAACGATCACGAAGCTATACAAAGATGAATACATACATCATAACAAGGCCCGCAACAAAGAAAGAGTAGCATATTTTACAACAAAATGTTAAAAATTAATAAGATGGTCATTATTGGTGTGTGCAAGTTTATCTCCAAGCATGCATGTTATAAGCCATTAAAATCATTAAAACTCCTAGCCTAGAGCTTAATAGTACACCTCAGATTGGGCAAATGAAGCAATGAGATCAAGATAATCAGCCTTGGGAGCAAGATTACCTCACTTTACCTTGATGGAAAATTGCTCCTTGGTTGTAATGGATGTGCCCAAAGTTGCTTGATGAAGGCTTGTAGCTTGCTTGTTGATGGCTCCAAAATATGGCTGCACTTTGTTGTTGAATACTTTGATGGCGCTTCAAGTTGATGGAGTTTGCTTAAGCTTCTCCCAGTTGGCCATGCATGGAGGGTGGTGGAGGATTTTATAGAAGAATGGAGGGTTGAGATTGATCCATGTAGGATGGAGATCAATGGTTGAGAAGGGATGAGAGGATGGAAGATTCTAGATTAAGGGAATTTCCATGAATTTTAATTCATGGAAGGTGGTAGAATTAAGATGGTTCTAGATTTAGAGAAATCTAGGTGGTGGCGGAAGGAGAGCTTGGGTTAATCTTTGAAAATTCTAAATTTCATTCGTGAATAATGAGGGTAGTTAGTAGGAGAGGCTAGTTAGTAGGTGGGTAGGTAGGCTAGGGAATATTAAATTCCCAAAATATGCGAAGAGGTTTTTAATTAGTTGTGAAGTGAGCGATCAATTGAAATGTTAGTGAGATGGGATAAGGGGTAAGGTTATCATGTAGGATGAATATTTGTAATGTTAAGAGGGACTAATTATTAAAATTAGTAACGACTAATTTTAATTGGCACCAACACCCAAATCATGACAAGTGATTTGTTAAGAATGGTGATTGAAGCATATACTTGAAAGTTGAATCCTTAGGGTGGATTATAGCATGAAGGTTTTGGAGTTTTGATGAAACTCTCTCAGGATCAAGTTTCACTATCAATCGAGGAAGGGGAAGCGTGAGAGACACAAGGTCATCATCACATTGTTTGATTGTTGGTTGTCCCAAGGAAGAAGAGTGGACTGGAGTGGGGCAGATAGAGATGCCCTTGATGTGGTGCAGATGGTCCTGTCCTATGGATATAACGAGGGAGCTGGGTGGTGAGGGGTTGGTCAAAAGAATTGCTCACAAGTTGAACTCACTGTAGAAGAGGTGTCTCCAAAACAATATCTTTGTAGTGGGTTGTATGGCTCAATTGTTTATGGAGCGCTTGATGTGTCATGGTTAGGAGGGTGAGGATCCTGTAGATATGGTAGGGAAGGAGAATCATCAATATTAGTGATGGCTATAGGCTATGTAGCAAGGTATGCTGAATTTTATTTAAAATGTTTGAACTTTCCTGAACTTTATCTTTGTCGAACATGCACTCAAACTTTATCCATTATTTTTACATGGGAAATTTTTGACATGCTTTTACATTATTTTATAAATGTGTGTTTATAATACTGATATACCTATACCGACTGAAAGCTCTATTCACTCTGGCCCTCTGACATATTTATACATTTGTTTAGAAAAATAGAAATGATAAAAAAATCTTTTGCTTGCAATTAAAGACTTTTTTTTCAAACTTGATCCATTCGTGAACTTGAACCAAACTTAATCCTAGTCGAACATGAACTCGAACTCGAACTCGAACCTTGTGAGTTATACTGTAGGAAGTGAAGATGGCATGCTTGGTTGTAGACCAAGCCAAGTTGATGGGTAGATCTGTATATGGATGAGAATTGTCAAGTCCACTGAAATCAAGTTGAATTATAAGGAGTGGAAGCATTGCCGAGATGCTAGATGGTTGTATCTTTTTAATAAATTGTTGGAACGTGCTCATCCTCTGCTGCATAAGTTCAATTGAAAATGTGTTTTGTTGTTTTACCACTGGTCATGAATTTCTCATGCAAGGAGCTGGACTAAATCACACTTCTGTTATTCCTGGGAGTCTGCCAAGACTGCAAAAAAGTTTAATGTTTATTTTTTAAAATACAAAATCAGAGACAAAACAAAAGGTGCTTCTCTTCTGTTTTTTTAGCTTTATTTTTTGATTTTCTGTTGTTCCATTGATTTTGTTTTGTTTTGAAGACAATACAATTATACAAGTGATATAATGACAAGGCAGAGACCCTCACTGAACAGAATTGAAGAAAACCCTAGGTGATTCCTGCTATCCAGAAACTTTAGAATGACCCCTAAAGAAGAAGACCTCTATAAAAAGTTCAAGTTTTATTTTTCAGTGTAGGCAAGGAGGAATATCTAAATTCAAGCAAACTAAACCAAGGAGAAATGAATGAATAAATGAAATCCTTAGCTTCATGCAGAAGATGACAGAAATGTGACATGTGAGATGCTGATCTATGGGATGGAGGTGACATGAGGGTCAAATGAGAGGCCAACGAGCAGGTATAACCTTCCATCTGGAAGAAAAATTCAACTAAGATGCTGCCGCAGGGGCAGAAAATTCTGGAAATTGGATGTGCTCTAGTACAGAATTTTTGGATTATGGATCTGCTATGTTGCAGAAACTTTTCAATATATGATCTGCATTGCTAAAGTAGTAGATAATTGTGTGTGAGGTGTACCTCAGGTAGCAGTGCTGAAGCAGCTGATACAATAATGGTCCAGCATGGAACAAAACAGATAGCTGAAAACACGTACACCCAAAAGGGAGATGCTTAGAGGCTGGGAAAAAATGGCAATTTACAGCAGCAGTGACAGGATGAAACAATGAAACATCTCCATCATAAGAATGCCGGCACGGAAAAAACCAATTCATGTCTGGGAATGCGTGCCTAGTGAACCCTAAAATGGTGTTGGGCATTTTAGTATCAGAGACTGGAGGCAGAGATGTTAGATGCCAGAATATCAGCAAGACAATGAGGTATGGGGAAGAAATTGGCTTTGATATCAACTGATATGACCCTAATGGAGTGTACAACAGAGAATACGACAGAAAGAAAGACGGTAAGGAATTATTTGCTCAAAACTTATTCTATTCACTCTTCATTATTGGTCTCGGATAACTGGAAATGCCAACCAGGGCAGTGTATCCGTGTACTGACATACCAGGTACGGGTACTGGTCCTGGTACTCGCCTGAAATGTTTCCAAAACTCCAAAACAGTTCCGGGTATGGATCCGTGATACCTGGGCTGTTTCTGTACCATCTCAGCAGTGCTTCTGTTTTACGCTAAAAATAAAAATAAAAATAAAAACACTAGATACTTCTGTTTCAGCGGTACTTGAGGAAAATCTAGATGATATATTCTAGAATCTAGACTATAATCATGTGAGTATGAAAAATTTAAGCATGTTAAATGTTTTGAACTTTCATGGATACAATTTTTAAGTGTTTTATCTTTTATGGACAAAAATGAGTATTATGCATTTTGAATATATATTATATTTTTAATAATATATTGTATGAACGTTTCCATGCCATTTGTATCCAAGGGTTTTTCGAAAATTGATATTTCTGCATTTGGAACCCATACCCATACCTGTTTCCTGGCAACCTAGTAATACTGGTGTTTAAATAGATTTACGAGGATGAGGATATGTGCTGGCTACATAAGGCCAAGCACATGCAAACTGTTCCTGGGCAGGGAAAATTAACTACTTAGTGTAATTTACATGCAGTCAGTGAGGCTCTCGTGAACCCAAATCTATATGTGCTTTTATTGAGGCTTCAAACTGGAATCCTCCTCAGTGTAACCTCAATTCAGCGAGGCTCCAGTGAACTGGATCAGGTGTGCATGCAAGGCAATTATGATGATAGTGATATTTACAAGAAAGGAGATCATTCTAGGGTGATTCTCATCGAAATACATTGACAACATTGGCAAAGCAGATGTCTTGAATCTTCTTCAGAATGACTTGGATCAGTGCTAGTCATCATATGTGTACATTTCAGATGGATAGCTTTCTGTGCTGGCAAAGGTTTACATATGACAAGACTGTCAAAAATGTGGAGTACATGTGTTGCAAAGGAATACACTTTAGTATGTAGTTGATCCTCAAAACAAATAGGAGTTGCAATACAAATCCCCAAGAAGTTAACGAAGCTTGTTGGAAATTATTGGAAGGCAGTGAACCAAATTAAACACAGTTTATGTTGAAGTGATGCTGAAGAGCAGTTATCAAAGATGGAAGGTTAATCACATAAAAAGGACTGGACTTTGGGGTGACACCCCTAGAAGAAAGTAAAGCAAGTAAAAGAAGTGTAAAATCATAAGGAACGTAATTTGTAAAAGCTAACTTAATCTTAGATTTGGAAAATTTGGCAAAGAGCTCAGAAAGAATTGCGAAGTTACAAAGGGTGTGTGATGCTAGAGAAAATGTTTCTAACCATGTTAAAGCAGAGTATTTAAGCAGTCCAAAAATGCAATCTTCAGCAATAAAAATGGATTCAACGTTGTTGGCAGGATATATAGGCTGCTTTGAAAAATAGAGGCTCATAGGATTTTCACATGCATTCTTGTTTTGATTAGAATGAGCAATAGTGGAGGTCCTGAAGATACAGAAAAGAAAATGGAAGCCAAATCACCAGCCAAATGATTGGAAATCCCAACAAGGTTTAGGAAGTCGAATGGTCAATGCCAATTCTATAAGGGACCTGTTGTCATGCACAATGAACATGGTTTTCAATTGAGAGTGGTTTAAGGATTGACCCCACATTCCAATTTTCACAACGATAGTGTGAAGTGGTGTGAAGCTGACATAACCAGTTCATAGTATGTAAAGTTGATATGGTCACAATTGAGTACACTTGTATAAATAGGAAGAAAGGCAAGATCAAGAGGACAGTTATCTTTAACTCCTAATGTTCGTGTTATCGTATTTTCATTATTCTCTTCAAATTTCATGGAAATGGTGTCCAAGACAATATGGTATTCATAAAATTGTATTGGATATTTTTCAATCGTAAAATCGATTCATCATAGTATATGACTTAGGATTGAGTATATAACATTAGTTAGGTTCATAACAAGGTGTGTGTGTATATATATATCATAGTTACCTAAGTCTCGGGGACGGGGGGACGAGGAGATGGAGGGACGGGGTTTCCGGGACGGGAAAAATTCCCAAATTTTGGGGACGGCAAGGGACGGCTATTAAAATAATATATAAAATATTAATATTTGAATATTTTAACTTTATTCAATGAAATTTAGGGATTTAAACTCTATTCAGGTACTTTCAAGATTATAATTTAATGTTCTTCGTAAAAATAACAGCTTTTTAAAAGTTAAAACATCAGATTTTTTTAAAGATTTTTAAAAAATAGGGGACGTTCCCTCTAAGTCCCCGGAATGTTCGGGACACTTGTGACGTCATCAAAATCTAGGGGATGCGTCCTGCGTAACATTGATAGTTAAACAAGGGTTGATGGGACCCTTTCTCGTAAACACTTTTGACCGGAGCTATGAACCGGGTATACAATAATAACCTGCCACGACCAGCATTACAATCGAAGACATTCAACCACAATGACAACCTGCCACCATCAGCACAACATTCGAAGAAGATTGGCCACCATGAGTGCTCCAAATCAGATCCAACTGCCACAACCCTGCCACCATCGACACAACATTCGAAGAAGATCAGCCACCATGAGCACTCCAAATCAGATCCAACCGCCACAACCGGCATGCAAACCACCCCAAACAGGTATCGTGCCTAGCAGGATCTGAACATGGGTGGCACTGGACACAACCATCCGACTTAACCAATCCACCCAATCCCCATCGGCTGGTATCAATCTATATTAATGTCGATACAATAAAAACTTTAAAAGTTATGAAATCAGGGGGATACTTATTCTGCTGATATTGTCAGTGCAATTTTTATACCACTACTTGTAGGTTTATTATTTACTTCAAGCAGTCCATACATTAGTTTTGTGAAATGTTAGTTTTTTTGTAGGTCATTTGTTTGGGCTTTTTTAATAACTTCATAGTTCATGTAGCAATTGAAAATCATACTTCTGTATGGGAACATGATTTACATGGTGGCTTGTATCACGAATAGTTTGAAGTAAATTTGGCTGGATAAGTAGTGAAGATTTAGTAATGAATGTTCTTACTAAAATGCTAGAGCCAGCAACTGAGTCAGAGGTGAGGAGAAACCTGAAAACTTAGTGCCTCTTAGATGCCTCAAATCTCTCTTTGAACCTCATTAAAACTTCAAATTATGAATTTGGCATTCCCGGGTTTTAAGTTTTATGATATGATTATGGATTTTTGTAAAACTACTTTCAAGAAGTCACCATTTATCCCAATTTTAGAGATATATTTCTGAGGCATATATTGTTGTTCAATCAGCGTGATGCAAGGCGCCTAGGAAGGATGATGATGCAAGGAGATGTTAATTCTTATGACTTTCCAGCTATGTTAATGCCATTGTATGAGTATATTCATCAACCTATGGCTTATGAGATTATACATAATGGAGGTACATTTCAGGTATTAACGCTCTTCCATTTTTACTGTCATCTATTTGTGAAGCTTTTTGTAATATTTGATCGACGCTTGTATTCTAACTATTTTTTTGTATATTGGACTACTGATGATGTCAATGTTACTATTTACTAGAGTTCCCCATTTGTGATATTATCCATGCACAAAACCATCGATCCTATTTGTTTCTTTTTGGTTTTATTGCACATCAATTTGATTCATTCACCCATTTCCACATGGCTACTTTTCCACAGATTCATATATTGTCATCCACCCTGTTTGTGTATCTTTGATTATGCCAGCAGTGTTTATAGCAGCCTTGTGTTGGAATAGGCCATTATTGTTTCCAAATGCTTTCATAAGACCGTTCTTTGTCAGTATATTGAACTGGATGATTTTCTTTCAACTAATAATGAAATTATAGTCCAAAACAATTATGCCGACTCTTCGGAAAACATGAACTTCATACTGAACATTAGTGTTTTGACATCTTAGGAAACATCCAGTCTCATTACATTCTAAAACCAGTATAAAATGAACAATTTCATGTGAAGTTCTAGGCTGCCATCAAATAGATAATGTCATTACATTATGTAGGATTCCTTTTATATGTCACATTCCTTTAATGGTATGATAAAAGGAAAGAGTAAAAGCAGTTTGCAGAATTGTGGGCTGTATTAAGTTTGCTTTCTTGTACCCAGATATATTTATGGATGTAGCATATGGCCAAATCAAACCTCCCACAAAGTTTCCTTTTCCAGCGGTTGATACCAAATGATCACTGTGCATTATATTTAGCCAACGGTGATGACTACTTACATAATATAAAATTTTCTATAAGATTTGTTAACATGACGGGGCCCTTGCTGCTTCGAGCCATCATTCAATGATTTATGTCAGCGAAGGGTCAGAGATACAGATAAATCATCACTTGATTAGCTGGTGAAAAGATCAGACAACAGTCTTCCAATTGTTGGCGCTTAACATAGGGTCTGATTCCCTTTCAATCTATTGACCTGGCACTGGGGTTCTTCCTTTTTAGCTATATTTCTTTTCCATGACCTGTGGCAACAATGGTAGGCATTCACAAGCAAACAGCCTATGTGGATCCATATACATCATGAAATACCAAAAAGTTACGTAATTATTCACCAGCTAGGTTCCCATGATATGTTGTTCATTCTTGCCAATATTGACGGTTCTTGTGCTTTGCCCAAGGTATTTATTTTGTGGCCTTTTGATGCCAAAGTCCTTGGTCCTACACCATATAATGCCATTTTTTTGTAAAATTCAAATCTTACTGAAATAATGTCAATGTAAAAGTTTCTTCAGTCAATCTGACCCATTTTGCTAGGGCGGAGAATATTGAAGAATATGGCGGAAACTAAATTGGAAGCCAAAAGCCACGATTTCAAATCCCCTCATGGAAAGAAAGAGAAGATGCCAGAGGAAGAAGACAAAGAAGATGCCAGCAATTATCTGGCTTAAATGGATTATATATTTATAAGCATGCTGGCATGGAATACGAATCTATAATTGCAAATTGTTAAACACAATACCTGCTCAGTATAGAAGATAGAGGAGTTCTCTTAAAAGAGGCAAGACAATGAATTAATCATAGCAGATATCACCTTCTTATGCTCAAAAGAATATAGAATTAAACAAGTTTGACTTAAATGCAAATATGTAATCGTGAAACTACAAACTACAATAAATTAGCCTTCAGCCCATCTGTGAGGGAGGGAAGTCAATCTCAAATCTAAAATGAGTACAAGGCATTTAAGAAATTTAATCTGAAAGCTTCAAAGAATACAAAGAACATATTAGAACCAACGATATGATAGTAGTGGATGACCGTACTAATGTCTGCTGGAATCCATATATACAATAAATATGAACAGACCATGAATCACATTCTATCTCCTTAGCAAACATTAAAATAAATCTTGTTAGAAAGAATTTAAAGATGTATTGATATTCAGTTACAAAGCTTCTCTCTTTACACACACACATGCGCACCCACAGATATAGATATTTGCATATATATGTATATATTCATACACAATGTGTGTGTGTGTAATCCAAAAACAAGTTTGAATGGTGCCAAACTCTAGAGGAATGTTTGTGTGACGGTCTTATAAGAATAGACAAAAAAATAGAGCTCTAGGAATGAAATAGTGAAGTATTCATTTAATGAGAAGCTAGAGTAAAGATGACAGAAAATAATGTAATAAAGACTAAAGTTGACTTTAGTGATTAACTATAATGAGGAGGGAGAGTGTATCTCGGCACTCACCTTCAAGTTAATAAAATGATAGTTAACGTGATACAATATAAGATATTAAAATAATTATTAATGAACATGGAATATTTTTGATGATTAGAAATTACAGAAGTAAATCTTAGAATTTTTGATTTTGAAAAGCTCATTTACCAATTAAACTTAGGCCTTCAATAAACAAGTGTAGTAAAATTATTTTGTTTGAGTAAATATTGTCAAAATTATATATGTTATTTTTGAACTTTTAGTAAACTATTTTTTCAATGTATAATCATTTTACATGATGTAGGTTATGTTGAAGTTTATGCAAACTACTCCATTTAATATGGGTGGCCCCTTTTTGTAAGGAATCCGAATTTGCTATCTCTTAGGCCATAATGATCCGTGGGACTACAATAGAATATATCGGAGTCTTGGTTTTGATTGGAAGAATTCTCATTGATTACTTGCAAATGAAGGATAGATTCGAGAAAGAATGTTTTGCGTATGGAACTTTTTCATGTGCCATTTTCAATGTGAATACAGATTTGAAATTGGTATCGGTGTTATTTTTGCTCCAAGCCAATGCTAGTCATAATCATGCTTATTACATGCTCAAAGATTATCTTCTGAACTACACATTTTTTTCCACCAACAAACTTTTTATATTATTTAAAGCTCAAAATTACATATTCGGCTATGCCAAGCCTGAAAGCTATTTGCCCAAGCTTGAGCATTATACAACAGAAAAGCAGAGAAAACAATCATGATGGAGAATCAAGATTAAGAACGAGTTTGAAATTACTAGTATAATTCAGATTATGAGCAGCAATATAACACCAAATAACACAATATTTCATAATAATGATCTCAATATGCAATTGTAATAGCTTCGCCACTTCGAGGGGGCAACCTCCAAACCATATAATAAGACTCAAATGCTCAAATGATAATGAACTACTACCTACAATCCTCTATATATACTATTCATATGTTATGGCCATCACCCAGCCGACCTATTAAGCATGAGAAAGTATAAATGATATAATAAAATGATATGGTAAGCCACAAGTCGGCTACTCATATCCTAATACAAGCAATAGGTTAAGGGCATAGCATGCCCTTCCCCTTCAAACCAACGTTGTCCTCAACGTTGAATAATCCTGGATGTTGTTGCAGTAAAAACCTTCATCCTCCTGTGGCATCTTCTATGCTCGATTCTTCCACTTGATCGATATTCCTTAATGTCTCTCGGTTCTCACCTCTAAGACGTGTTTCAGAATCTTCTCTGGCTCCAAAATGATTCTTCCTTCCTCGTCAAGTTCTGGTAACTCTGTCTGGGCTTCAAATTTCTGTCCAATAACCTTCTTCAGGCATGAAACATGGAATACTGGGTGTATGTGTGAAGATGGAGGCAACTCTAGTTTATAAGCAACACTGCCAATTTTCTGTAGAACCTGATAAGGGCCATAGTATTTAGGAGCAAGTTTGTTGTCCTTTTTCTGTTGCTTTAGAGACATCTGTTTGTAAGGCTGGAGACGTACAAAAACCCAATCACCAATTTCAAAATGTCTTTCACTACGATGTTGATCTGCTTGTTGTTTCATCCTGTTTTGTGCTAATGCTAAATTCTCCTTCAAACTAGCCAAAACCTATTGTTGATGTTGAATGTGTTCCTCAACATCTCTGACCTTAGTTTGCACCCTCAAGGAGGAAGTGATAGAAGGTGGATGGTAACCATATAATGCTAAAAATGGGGTCATTTGAGAAGAGGTATGAAAAGATGTGTTATACCACCATTCTGCAAGTGGTAGCCATTTAATCCATCTTTCCTGCTTATCTGATACAAAACAACGTAGATACCCCTCTAAGCATTTGTTGACCACTTCCGTTTGCCCATCAGTTTGAGGATGATAAGATGAACTGTGAGCTAGCTGAGTACCCAAACATGAAAATAATTCCGTCCAAAATTACTTGTGAAAATAGGATCACGATCACTTACAATTATCTTTGGGGTTCCATGTAGCCTTTAAACTGTCTCCAAAAAAAGTAGTCATGATCAGACTAGCTTTAAAATGGATGTGATAGGGCACAAAAATGGGCATATTTTGTGAGCCTATCCACAATCACGAAAATAACATTCTTACCCTCTGAACAAGGCAATCTGGTGATGAAATCCATGGAGACCTCCTCCCATCTCTCGGCTAGGAATCGTAAGGGTCAGCAATGACTCCGTGTCTTAATTGCTTCCCCTTTGTTCTCGTTGGCACACTAAACACTCGATACAAACTTTTGTACATCCCCTTGAGTCCTTCCCAAAAGAATTCTCTTTTTATTCTATGATATGTCTTCAAAAACCCAGTGTCCTCCAACAAAGTGAGGCATGTAGCTCTGCAAGAATCTTATGCTTCAACTCATAATCTTTACTCAAGTATAACCTGTCCTTGTACCATAGGGCATTACCTTTCCACTCAAATTTTTTAGATGTCATAGATCCTTGCTTGATATTCTGTATTAGAGATTGTGTATCCTTGTCTTGATCCCATTCCAATCTTGCTTCATCCACCCAATCGGCCATCAACATGGACATTCCACATAGTAAGGCATCTGCGGATGTATCCCTTCTGACAATGCATCAACTACTACATTTTCTTTACCCTTTTTGTATATGATTTCAAAATCATAACCCAACATTTTTGTTACCCACTTTTGTTGTTCCTCAGATGATAACCTTTGCTCCAAAAAGTATTTGAGACTATCATGATCAGTTTTTACCTCGAAGTGTCTACCCATGAGATAGGGCCTCCATTGCTTGACCGCATGAAGAATAGCCATCATTTCTTTCTCATAGACCGGTTTGAGCAGATCTTTTCCTTTGAATTGGTGACTCTCAAATGCAATTGGTCTTCCTTCTTGCATTAGAACTACTCCCAATCCTGATCCTGAAGCGTCACATTCAACAATGAAGGTTTTTGAGAAGTTGGGAGTAGCCAAAATGGGGTGCTGCACAAGGCTTCCTTCAGCTGCTCAAAGGATTTAGTGGCTAAGTCTTGTCCAATGGAAGGCATCCTTCTTTAGCAATGCAATGAGTGGGGTTGCTATTCTACCATATCCCCACACAAATCTTCTGTAGTACCCTGTTAGTCCTAGGAACCCACAAAGATTTTTGAGAGTTTTGGGTCTTGGCCATTCCACCATAGCTTTGATCTTCTGAGGATCAACTTTGACGCCTTCATGGGATACAATGTGACCCAAGTACTCTACCTCTTGTACACCAAAAGAACATTTAGATGGCTTTGCATAGAGAGTATGTTTCTCCAAAACTTCCAACACTTTATTTACATGTTGTAAGTGTTCTTCCCATGTCTTACTATAAATCAATATGTCATCAAAGAAAACTAATACAAATTTTCTTTAAAATGGCTTGAAAACAGTGTTCATCAAGCTTTGAAAGGTTGAAGGCGCATTTGTAAGACCAAAAGGCATTACCAAAACTCATAATGGCCCTCATGAGTCCTCGAAAGCCGCTTTTATGAACATCTTCCTCTTTTATTCTAATTTGATGGTACCCTAACGAAGATCTAATTTTGTGAAATAAATAGCACCATGCAATTCATCAAGTAAATCATCAATTACTGGAATAGGAAACTTATCTTTGATGGTATACTTGTTGAGTTCTCGTAATCTGACACATCCTCCATGTTTCATCCTTCTTACGTACTCATGACCACCGGGAAGAATAGCACTCCTAGGCCCGATGATACCCGCCTTCAACATTTCCTCGAACCATTTTCTCGATCTCACTTTTCTCGGGAATATGGGTATCTCGTATGGTCTGATGTTAGTGTGTTTGCCCCCGAATCAACTCGAATGGCATGATCATGATCCCTAACTAGTGGTAGTCCCTTTGGAATTGCATCAAAAATAGATGAGTGAGCATCAACAATCTTCTCAAGATCGGGTCAAGATCAAGACTCTAGTATTTTGTACTTCTATGGAAAATAACTTTGCTATAAATCCATCTACTCCTTTTCTCGAGAACCTTCTCGCATCTCGATGAGAGCTAATAATCTGTGGAGACTTAGCTACCATCCCATTCAATTGTATTGTCCTTCCATCTCGAATGAAATCGCATGAACAATTCTTGAAATTCATCTCTATAAGACCTAAGGTCAGTGAGCCATCGACACCCAAAACAATATCTCCCCTCCCATAGAAATAACAAACATAGGTGAGTCTAACATGTAGTCTCCCATGGAAAGCTTGATACTATGGCACTTTCCCGCACTTGACTCGTCCCACCATCCGCAATCATAACTTGCATTTCTGGAGCTGGGTAAATAAAACAATTGAGGCGGGCAACTAACTTACTATTTATGAAGTTATGAGTACTCCCTGAGTCAATCAACACTGTCACCTTCTGTTTTTTGAGATAGCCAATAACCTTGAGTGTTTGAGGAGTACTAATACCCGACAATGCATGGCAAGAAATCAGAGGTCAGGATCCTCTACTTCCTCTTCTACTGGTTCCTCAACCTCTCCTATAATTTCAGCATCCTCATCATCCTCATTACCTCCATCAATATAGAACAACTTCTTCTCAGCACATTTGTGTCCCGGTCCATATTTGCTATCACAGTTAAAGCATAATCCTTTTTCTCTTTTCTTCCATTTGTTGAGGAGTCAGTCTAATTGGCCTAGAAAATGAAGGGGAAGAGATACTACGGTCTTTGGTGTTAATGAAAGGCGGCCTCCTACTACAAAGAACTTTTTCCTCTGCTCGACGTGCCATGATAATAGAATCAGAAAGCTTGAGTGGATTAAACATACGTACCTCATGCTCGATGTGGTCCTTAAGACCCCCAAGAAATAGGTCATTCAAATTCTCTTCTGGTATATTCTCCACCCTTAAGGATAGGTTCTGGAATTGATGCACATAATCTTTGACTGATCCTATTTGTCGTAACTTTGCTAATTGACTAAAGTAGTTCTCTGAAACACTGGAACTATAGTGCAATTGCAACTCCTCGGTAAAAACTATCCAAGTGACACCGAGACCATTCTTCTGCCTCTGAGCACATAACCATCGATACCAAACGAATTGGTCTGGTTCAAGATACAGGGATGCCAATGTCACCTTTTGTCCTGATGGTGTTTGATGTAGCTCAAAGAAGTTCTCCATTTGATTTATCCAATTCAGGGATCTTTACCATCAAATTTGCGCATATCCACTTTCGGCATCATGTTCCGTGGTCATGGAATAAGTTGATTCTCGATTGGGCTGAAAAAGTGATCCAACATGGTTATTTTGTCCATGATTTTGAACTGAAGATCCTCCTTGGTTGATATGGGATGGATTTGGGCCATACTATTTACCCTTTACATGTTGCATGATATCATCCAACCGATGATTGATTTGGGCTATGTCTCCTTTAGAGGCCATCTCATATTGTACATTTCGCAACTCATACTCAAGTTGACTCACCTTATGATCAACTGAAGTAAACCCTAGTGCCGAGGAATCTGTATTTACCCCTTCTGAATCCATCTCTTCAATCACTATCTCATCTTTATCTGGGGTTTTACCCGAGTAACCGGATTCTTTTTTGCTCTTGTGGAAGGCCCCGCCATGATATCAAACCTTAGGGTTTAGGGTTTCGATACAAATTCGGCCAAACAGAAAAAACACAGAGAAGATACTAATACTATTTTTTTTAGAGCTTTCCGAAAATGTAAAGAACTTGAAAAATTCCACAATTTGCACCCTAGGGAGCGATTTTATGAAAAACCCTAAATTTGTAATAACTTGTGCAAAATAAATCAAAAAGTCTGAAATTTTCAGGAACCTTACTTGAAATGTTTCACAACTCTGGTAAAAATATCTCCCACCAATTCACTCTGGTTCAAAATATATTGCATGGAAACAAAAATTAGGGTTTTTGCCCTAATTTTGGCCCAGATCGCAGCTCTGATACCACTTGTAATGAAATTACTAGTATAATTCAGATTATGAGCAGCAATATAACACCAAATAACACAATATTTCAGAATAATGATCTCAATATGCAATTGTAATAGCTTCGCCACTTCGAGGGGGCAACCTCCAAACCATATAATAAGACTCAAATGCTCAAATGATAATGAACTACTACCTACAATCCTCTATATACTAGTTTGCCTGAAGACTCTACTATATGATATATGATTACACTCTATTTTCAAGATGATTAGTCAGTTACTTGCTATCTCATCTGTTCTTGCTTTTATGTAGAAGCAAGCAAGCAATATTTGCATAAAGCCAAAAGAATATCAGAAAATGAGTCTAGAGTCTTGGTGGGATAAATACATTCCAACACAATCAATGGTGTCTCTGGAATGTTTCCACGTGCTGTTGAAGCTGTCTTTATGTAAACCAACACTTTTGGAATGTTGGCATCATGAGTTTACCAGAAACATGTGTAGGAGATGAGAGTGACCCGTTGCATAATCCATCTCTAAGGGCTTTGTGGTCAATAAATGACATAACTTCGTAAAAGCTAAATTTTTCTCATCTTATTCATGTTGAACCCCTTAGAATGATGATTGGTCAACTTGAAGCATTATCAATTACAGAAAAAGTTTCCTAGACTCGAATGCACTTTCATTGATAAGAATTGATGTTGCTAATGTTGAAAAATGAAGTGTTCCTAAGGGGTATTTAAAGGCTTTATTTTTTAACCACTTAACCCATAATGGAATCATTACTATCCAACGACCCATAACAACGGTATAGACCTTCAACCGGCCACATAGACTCCTTTGAGGTTCTGAACTGTCTCCTTTTACTATGATTCCTGTGTTCCACACTGTTTCTTCTTTGACACTTATTGTGGCCTTTTGTAGCCAATCATATTTTACAGTTTAACCATAGTTACCATATTCGCCCGAATATGGTCGAAATTCGGTGCAGAGCGAATATTAGGGGAAAACCGAACTTGTTCGGTTAGTTCGATGTGACTTTTGCCCTAATTTTTTTGCAATTGTTCTATCTGTTCGCATCACGTGGGTGGTATTCTGCAATTCCGAGCCATTTTACGGAGTATTTCTGCAGATTTCAGGTCATTTTCAAAGGTCGTGGAAAACGCGGAGGTTGCAGATGTCGTGTTGCAAATGATCGCCAAGTTTTTGTTTGTATTTATTTACTATGTGATATATAGTCTATATAGTTACCGTATATGGTATTAGTAGTAAGTATAAAAAGTTTTACCGAGGTTATTTAAATTTTAATTAATAGTATTTAGTTTAATATTTACGTTGTTTATTATTTAGGTTAAATATAAGATTATTTTAGTGTAATAGTTTGCATTTAGTTTATTTATAATTTTTAAGTTTGTATTTCTTTGGTTTTAAAATTATAGACTATTATGTATATTTGTATGTTCATTTTTTTAAATGTGTAATTGTTTTTATAAATAAATATGGATTACTTATTATTATTTTTATTTATTATTATTATTATATATTTTTTTAATTAGTAAAAAAATTGAACTAAGTTGAATCGAACCGAACTTACGAAAAATTCCAAACTTCTGAAATTTTTTTGACATCCGAACATACCGAACTTTTTGAACATGGTAACTATGAGTTTAACACAATCATTATGCTAGCATTTGATGAACTAATTCAATCTACAAGTGTAAACATTTTTGATGTGAAAAACAGTGGATTAGGCATTGCAATTAATAAGCTAATTGAATACTTTACGGAACTTCACTTTAAAGCGCTCCTTTTTGTGTTTGACAAATCTACTGAGCACCTTTAATTTTGTTTGAAACTTGGGGATTATTTTGTGTTCTGCCATACGTTTCTGGTGGGCTTTGAGGTTTCTGACTAAGCTTTCTTAAGTGTTGAAATCATGCTGAGAAATGCACAGGAAGTTATACAAGATAATACAAGTTTTAAATTTTTTTGCCTGTCAGTTTGTTCTTCTAAAAACTGTTTTGAAAACTCTCAAGTATTGATGTTTTTCTATCGTATTATTCAGTACCTTATCATTTATGGCAGCTAAACTTTGCTTTATGGCAGGCTAGCTTTATTTGCTACATTGCTAGGATATGCCCAGCCCCTCCATGAATCCCCCCTGATACGTATCAGATACAGATACAGATACGTACGGAAACCTCCCGGATATGTCACAGATACGTGGGCACGTATCCGTGACGTATCTGGGAGGTTTCCATATGTATCCCTCACCAAAAACGTCTTTTTAAAGTTTTATTTCATTTTTTTTTGGACTATTCTATTCCCTAAAACCGAATCCTAAAAACTAAATGAATAAAATAATACACCCTCACTCATTTTGTATGTTTTGAAAATTTGAACATGGATCCTGGTATATTTTTCAAATTTCAAGTTTTTTTCATATTCATGTTGACATGATATTAGTATATCATATGTATGGCAGCCATATGATCAATAAAAATGCAAAGTCTTGAGTATATTGAATGTTTTGAACATTGATTCAAGTTTTGTATTACTATTTCAGTTTTTATGGACTAAAAAATGAGTAAAATGAGTATATATATATATAATTTTTTAATATATATGTACGGACGTATCCAAGACGTATCGTATCTAAGGGTTTTTAAAAATTGACGTATCTGCGTATCGTACCCATACCCGTACCGATACTCGTACCCGTATCTTGGCAACATAGTTTATTTGTAAACATGTTTACTAGTAGCTAGCATGTGGTCCTAGCATAAGGGATTATTTTAGAAAATATTCAGGACTTGCAGGTTTACAAATAAAATATAATATATTTCATGGATTGCTTTCTTGTTTCACCCCCTGCATTGTTTTTTAATAGTTAACTTATTGTATTATATTCCTGAAATATACCCAGATGGCCCCCTTACAATGGCCGAGGGCTGTTGACACAAGTCAACTGTTAACCCCATGCCGAGGCCTAAATACTACCAACATTTGATATATCAAGTTGCCTATTAAAATTTTAAGTTGGGCTGGAAACGAAAGAGCTCACCCACTTTACTACTCGAGCTACCACACATGGGCAACCCTCTGTATTGTTAAGAGCAAATGAAGTTTTAATAGACAGTTTACGCTTGTTTTTTCTGATCCATTTCCTTCTTACTATTATCAAAATTGGCCTTTAACTTTGTATTCATTATGAGTTGCTACTCCACATTAGCTGCATGTGATAAAAAATAATTTTGATAGACACATGTCATACACGGTACTTAAAAAAGATGATTTGCAACCAAAAAGGCAAACCTGCAATAGTTTTGTAATTCAATTTTTTTTTGTCTAACTAAACACTCTTCAAGGGATATTATGACAGGTTGCAGGGCTGACTAATAACTCCCACTTAGAAGAAGCATGGGAAATACGTCAGTGTGTGACAAAGTATCCATTACTTGGGAAGCATGTATTGGAAGTTGCAAAGGTAATTTTGAAAAGTATCATGAGTATTGTTAGCACATTACTCAACTTCATGGTATATTTCATACATTTGAGGCACCTAAAATTGAGAGTGATAAAAGATTGGATGAAATGCAGAGGAGATTGGATCAAATGCTCTATGTGGGGCTTACAGAGAACCATAAGGATTCTGCTACAATGTTTGCAAGTATGGTTGGTGCACAAGTGCTATCTCAATTACAACTTTCAAACTCATCTATTTGGAGTTCCAATGCTCCTATCAACAGGACAGGTCAGTAATCCATTTGAGGCAATGCTTATAATATTAGCATTCAAATTATATCTTCCTGATCTGTTATTTAATGAAAAGAAATAAATTGCTATATGTGAGTATTATTTGATATATTATCATGATTGAAGCAACCCTAATTTCTTTTGCGCTTAGTAAGAGGACCATCTACAGATTAAAACAGAGGTAGTCCTGGGAAGTTAGCAGTCTAGATAAGATTTACATAATTTAGCTTGTAGGCTAAGGTTCCCTACCATCCAAAGATTGAACACTACAGGAGGCTTACCCAAATGTTAAAACTCTTGTCTATGGAAAAATACATGGGAAACATTTACAATTGAATAGAGATGATAGGTTTTAAATATGGCTCTTTAAATTTTACTCACAGGATTTAACTCAGCTCTTGATGCGAAATTGGAACAAACAAGTCAAGTGCAGGTAATTTCTGAACCTCATGTTTTCTAATGTAATATTTTTCATGATGCCATATTTAGATGAAGCATGTTAATATTTATTGTTATCCACCACCTTGATACAGGATTTTTTTATTTGACCATATTATTTGTGTCTCGGCTTACTGCAGATCAGTGTTGAGGACCATAAATCAAACATAAATTCTGCTGCTGAAAATGCTAAAGAACATAAGGGAAATGTAAGCTTGCTTTATTTCATTTTGATGCATCCCATGTTTACCTTTCCATCTTCTTAAATGTCTGATTCCAGATTTTTTTCTTCAAGAAAAGCTTGAATTTTATGCTTAATGTAATTGTTTTGTGTATGAAGATGCTAGCAGTGAAAACATTGATAATTAGTTTTTGTTCTGTATTTTGCAGCATACTGTTGGTAGCCTGCTTGATAGTTACTGAAAAATGTGTTTCTAATTCAAGGTCTGGTCAAGTTACCGTCGCATTTCTTCGTTGAAGGGTATCGCACCGGCCAACTTCACAAAGCAGGTATCTTAAAAAAAGAACCAATTTTATTATTTCCGTTTTCAAACCTGACTGGCCATGTTGTCACCATCTGACGATAACATAGCAACTTCTATTCTCCCTTTCCCTGGATGTCTACTCGCCACTATGTTGCTTGTACTCTGGCAAATGTCTCTCATACATAAGATAATTTTGGCCTATGCCTGTTTGTAATTTAAAACATATAGATAATAGATCACTGGACTGTAAAGAAATCATGATACTTCTTGAAGGAAAGTGGCATTGTTTTGTGACATCATGGTCATTATGATTGAAGACAAGGTCAAATTCACATATAGTTGAGTTTTAATTTGGGGAAAACAGTGCATTGTCAGACTATTGAAATGATCATTGATAACAACGTATTATTCTGGTAGTAAACATAATTGTATAATAGAACAAAAAATTGTTTGGTGCACTTTTGAAAGCTGGAGCAAGTTACATTTACCATGTAGCCCTTAAACATGGTTCTGTATCAGTACAGCTGTTCTTCCTTGGATAGGCACAGACGTACAGGTGAGCAGTCACATCATCTTTATGAGGAAGATGATGTGGGAAGGTGTTCTAATCCTTAGTAACATAATTACATTCACGCTGATGGTGACTTCTAGACTTCTAGTTGCTAGGAAGTGAAAGCTAATAGGTTGAATTTAGAAATCACAGCGCAATTTTTCTTTTAAAATAGTAAATTATGTGCATGAAAGGAGAAATAGCTGTATGTGCTCAAGCCCTGTTCTAGACTGGATGCAGGGCATTGAGAATTCTGCTGTGATAGGAATCTTACGCTAATATGTTTAACAGCTTCAAAAGACCTGAAAAGAGCGAAGATCGGATTGTGACATAACCAAAAACTTAGATCTAAGATTCTAACAACCATAATTAACCATCCCACCACTAATTAATAATTTAATACACTTTGAAATTCAAATATTGCAGTCTGGAGGAAGATTTTTAAGATGATTTGTTCCCACTTCCAAGGCAACTGATATGACAAGAATGATAGTTTGGGACATTAAAAATTTGTTCATTCTGAAAATGACAATATATAAACCAGGGCATTCCCAACACATACAAAAATACATAAATCAACCACTGGCACCTCTCCTGCATCTCTGGAAAGTTTATGCAGCTGCTTCATGCTCCTGTTCTTCCATTGCAGGCTTGAGTGGTGGGTCTTGAGGCTACTAGTTTGGAACTACAGGCTTAGTGAGGGGTCCATAGAGGGATGTATTCTATTCACCCCTATGAAGGTATAAATAATGATTCCAATGACTTCTCAGGTTGAGTGGCTTGCATTTTATGAACTGAAACCAGTGTCATTAGCCATAATGATTTTCGTCACCTCCCTGTTGAGAATCCAGCATATGACTAAAAGTTTGCTAGAGGTGGAATATAAAATGGAAACCAAATGGAATTCATCTGGTCATATGTCAAATTGGGTTCTAGCCACAGATTTGAAGAAGAAGCTGATTGTATTTCTTTTACCGTCACCACTTCGTCTTATAAAATTGATTGTCCATCTGTTGTTTCTATTAATATTCTCCAGTTCCTGTGTCAAAATCTCATCAATTGGGAGGATGCTTATTTACATATAAACTATAAAAAGAATAATATTGGAATTTAACCTAGGACTAGACTCTCCCAACCTCTAGATGATAGTTTGTTAGCTTGCCAAATCTATATAAGCAAATAATGAAATATGAAATATTAATGCATGATGTGGCTTTATTTTGGGGTTCAAATCAGGCAGTTAAACAGCTTCAAGGAATTTTCTGGTAACATGTTGACTTGTTCTTAAATGTTATTTTTTTATTGATTTGTAGGCACGGACTCGTATACCAGAAAGTATCATAAAAGAAATCCAAAGATTGAACAGTCTTGACGTTGAGCTGCATAAACACGCTCAGAATATATATTCTCAACAACAGAAGGCTAGGAATGAACAACAGAAGGCTAGGAGTGAACATCAGACTATTGTTCTACTGGAGTCAAGTTCAAAGGTAGTTAAATCTTTCAGCTCAACATGGTTTAGAATTTTGCACGTATGTGTAACTTTTTCCTTTCTTTTGCATGGTATGGATTGAGTTTCTGTTCCTTTTAGCATTGCTGATAAGCTGTTTTAAGTTGCTTAGCTATTGTAACTTGCTGTAGTTTTTGAGAACCATTGCTCTGCTTTTTTCATTTATAAATATATAGTTTCTTTCCTTGTCGCTTTTGGGTATTTCACATTCTACCCATTTTCACTCATAACTCATGTGGATTTACAGGAGGATAAATTTAACAGCAGAGTCTCAAGTTGCCCGCCTCTGAGTAGCTTTTGGGCATTTATCATGTTTGCACCAGTGTTTGCAATTGTTTTTATCATAGCTTCCCGACGAAGAACATCGAAGGTGAAATTGTAAGATTCTCATTGTCTTATTAATTTATGCTATTCATTCCCATTTTTGTCACATCCGTGACCTATAAAATGAACCTTCTCTCCCATAAATGTCAGTGGAGAGAGGCATTGGGAAAGACTCACACCTACAAAGGATTTTGAAGAGTCCTGCCCTTTTGATAAAACGTATGTAAATTATATTTGAAGAGAGATTAAAATTTTCCTCAAGCAGGTGTGCCACATCTATAACAAGTGTACTTTTTAAGTATTACTTGCACTCTGAGCTTAAGTTGCTGGTACATCAAAATTGCACTCTGTAACCGTTTGTACTGTAACACTCTACCACGCTCAAAAGTGCTAAACAAACACAATGGTTAACTGTTGAATAGCCTCTGCCTTATTTGCAACAGACAATCATTCAAACAGATCTTTATGTCTGAAAAAGAAGAAATATAAGCAGTAAGGACAATACTTGAGGAAATTATACAATTTAAACATTAATAATTGTACAAGAGCTGGCATATTCAATAACTTAGTTTGTCCAATATTTTTTTGACATTTGTTAATAGATACCTATATCCATTTTTTATAAAGATTTTGTAAAGGAATATTCAATTCACAAAAATAATCAAATCTGATTATAATAATAGCAACTTTTATTTTAACATTTACATCCATAAATATTTATTTTCTCAATTTTAAGAGTCATATACATTTTAACATTTACATTCATAAACACTTGTTTTTATCAATTTTAAGAGTCACATCTGTTTTAATCTAAAACAATATGTTAAACAGAAATAAATAAATAAGGATTTAGGGTTATAGAAGTAATTCTAAGATAAACTGAAGACGAGGTAGTAAGACATGAAATAATTGAATATAATTATTTTTACTTCAAATACACATTATTAAAGACACAATTTTTTTTAATTCTATTTTTATTTTTATTTTTTAATGAAACCACAACAAAAGAGAAAGCAAGGTTTTCTAGTTTATTTTTACTTCACAAAACTAATAATCTAATAGATAATAAATGTTATAATAAGAAGTTTTATGAACAAAAAATAATGACAACATGAAGTCAAAGAAAATATTAATAACTCACCCATCATAATATTGATTTAAAATATTAGGCTAAGAAAGTGAGAACACAATGCATCAAGTTTATGTTGAAAATAATTTAAATTGTGATTTTTTTGTTAACTAAGGTATTATAGTTTATCTCTTCATTTTGGTCTTGAAAGGATTCGATGCCCTAGCTCAACCTCAAAGGCGTGTACTTGTAGGGTGAGTACCATACTAGTCCTTGGGCAGCGTGTTGATGCCCTAGCCGATGGTGCTAGAGGTAAATCAAGATTGAACCCATGACCTAGTGGTCACAACACAACAACATATCATGGAGGCCAATTGTGGAGGCTAAAATTGTGTTTTATTTTTGATATAAAATTAATTAATTAGTAAGGAATTAACTTGATGTATTTGTGTTTTTAAAATTATGATATTAGTGTATTTGTGTGTTTAGTAACTAATTTTGATATTGGTATGAGAGTAGTTAATTATTATTGTATTTTTATTATTGATATGTGATTAGTTAGTTATACTATTAATGTATTACCTTATTGGTATGGAACTAGTTTTATAATTACTAATTAAAACATATAATATTGTAATTGTGTATTTTAATAAATTTTTATTATATTTTAATAATTATTTAATTAGTGTGAGACTAATTATTAATTATTATTGTATTAATTCATTTGTGGTTGATGTGATAGATATGAGTGGTGTGTTCTCTACAATTATGATCTCTATGCATATTTTTGGTTAAAACTATGGCGTGATAATAAAAATGTCTTGACCGAAATAACGAATAAAGGAAATGTCAATAGACCAAGGATATGTTAGATAAATGTCCTTTATAAATAAATGTAAAATATATATTTCTCGCATGCATAAAAACTACTTTCCCAACAAAGGCTATGAGCTTCTCTCACCCAATCTTTCTATGGTAGACAAAGCTAGTTTTTGTTGGTCTTTGCATTCTTTTTGCGCACTATGGCAACACAAATTTGCCACTATCTAGTTTGCGATTGTGGAACCCAAGCTTGCACATTTTGCGTGGTGTCTTATTTGTTAGGGTTTACCCCTTGTTGTCGACTCATTCATTTTGGTGTCTCATAGCATCACTTTGCCCATTTTGTGGGTGCATTGAAACCCTTATGCACCTCTTTTGGGTTTGCCACAAAGCCCAAATCCTTTAGGCTTGGATTCATGAAATTTTCTATCCTTTTAGACCCAAGCCTTTCGGTTGGGAGCATATCCTATAAGGGGATTGGTTCGACATCCCTTGGCCTTCACCCAAGGTTGGCATGCTTTTTCAGAGTGGAAATTCTTGTTTTCCACTAGGAAGGAAAGAAATTCAATTTTTTTGTGTTGTTGTGGATCACAATCTTTCAACTTTTAATAAAGCAATGGTCGTGTTTAATATTTTTTAACATATTCAAGTACAAGAGCAAAAGTGGCGCGAGAGGTTGCTCACCTCCAAACCTACTCGTACTAGTGAGGAAATGCCCGTTGCAAGATACTCAAGTTGTGCCACCCTTTACCTCTTGAGCCACTCACAAAGAGGTAAGGGCCACCGCCACAACTAGTCTTGTCGTTGCTTACACAACCGCTTTAGATGGGACTCGCCGCATCACCACCACTCTCCATCACATCCTTAGGGTGGGGGTAGGGCTCACTACCACCTCGTCATCCCACTTGGGCTTCACTCCAATGTTTGACAAGTTCCCTCAATTGGCTTTGGGGATCTCGCTACCACGGGGCTAGGAAACCTAGAATGAAGTACAAAATGAAGGCACTAAAACCATTGCCACTAGCCGAGCCCATTCTTGACAGAAAGACCTTCCGGATGGGGGTAGGAAAGCCCGTGATCGAGATCCTCCACCTTTTGCTTTCTTCGCGGCTACTACCTAAATTTCGTGTTATTAATGGTATATCATTTTGTAATCGGATTGTAGCCTTCGAGCATGCGTCTTTTAATTTGGTTTCCATGCCCTTAGGGTTGGTTTGACTATTGTGGCATGCTCTCGTACCAATTTTTTTGTAAGTAATTACACTATTTCATTTAAAGTAATATAGCCTTTAACTCATCAAAAATAAATTAAGAGACCAAGCATTTTAAACTACTCACCGCTATCATGTGGGTTGTAGTCTAACAATGAGGATGATGGTGTAAAAGGTGTTGCATAGCCATCTATCAAAGTACAAATCCCGAGTTAAACAAAAAGAGATGAGATCGAGATGGTGCCCCAAGTCAACTTGGCAAAATGGATACCCTTCAATCCTCGGCACTAAGCCAAAAAAATTTGTGTGCACCTAACCTATCCAAAGTTAATAGTTTTAACAAAAACTACTTGATAGTTAAAATTACTTCTTTTTCCATTGTATATAGACTAGCATTCACACACCAACGATGCAATGAGGATGTCAAGGGGATGCATTTAAGAAGTTAAACTTGAAGGAGTGAAACATTGCAAGATGAAGAGGGGCGTTGAAGAAAGGGATTGAGTGAGGACAAGTCTAGGGCCAAGAACAATCATTGGGTGGAACATATGCAAAACTTTGACATGGGATACTAAAAATACAAGGATAGGTCAAGATGACCCGACATCCCATGTGCTTGACATTGTTTAGCGCTAGCAAGAGTGTAGGGTAGTTATTTGTACTTGGAGTGGTAGTAAGTGCTCTTTTGATAGGAATGATGAGATACAAATTCCCTATTCTAGGCATGCCTCACACGATGAATTTCAAAGGTGGGAGTTGTTCTTGGCATATGAAGTGTTGAATAAAAGTATCCAAAGTGAGTTGTAACTCGATGAACACACAATCTACCATCACTCTTGTAATTTTCTCGTTGCTTGGTCAAACTCACTTTTTAATCTATGAACTTATACCACCTTAGAGATGAAGGAATAAGAGGATTTAGAAGAAATATTTATATTGCCTATGATTTAACGTTGTTTTAAGAACTCTCATTTAAGGTGCAACCATAATGAGGGATTGCTTGCACACAAAAATGTCAAATGGAAAAGATGTAAATTACATCTATAATGAAGGGCATATGGAAAAAGTTGTTTCCCTTGATATCAATGGTGTACACTACCATTCTTCGTTAAAAAAATACAAATTTGAATTCATTAATAATGTTACTATTCATGATACTAATTTTCATTCAAATACTTAGATCTAAAATCTAATGGAGTTGTATTTGATATAGAACTTGAAATTAGATGGACTCATCCGTTTGGAGTGAGGCCTCAAATCATACAAAAGTGTTTTTTTGACAAATGTTATACGCCTTGGAGGCTCCTTATCAAGGGATATACCATTGGACAATGAAAATTCAATGGTCAAATGCCCGAGCAAGTGCACCTCATATTATATTTCTAATGAAGCAACCTTGACCCTCTATTTCCTCGACATGTGTTGGTTCCAACCAACGAAACTTGCATTTGGAAATTCCCTTTGGTGTACAATACTAAAATAAAAACAAAAACAAAATAATTGACAATACATTGCCACGATGAGAAGATTCACAACTAATATACCCTTTATACAAATTATAACAATGTTGGCCAATTTGTCACTTCTCAACAAATTGAAAATAGGCAATAACATGATGACAATGATATTGTAGAGTCATCATTAAAGGAAACATAAGGGAAAAATATGGCATGCAAAAAGTGTCGTGTAATCAATACACATGGCTATGACGGATGTGGCACATCTTTTCCTCACTTTATCAATGTGAGTTGGAACTTTAATGACAACTTTATTTGGTGTCCATACCTTTGCCCATCAAAATCACAACCTTATTTTAACATTAAGGTATCCACATTAATTTTCGGAAGTATTTTCTTGATTTTTCAAGAGAACCTTGGGTATGAATGTGTATTTCTAGAAAAGTGTTGTGGATGGAGACAATGTGACTAATTTAATGAGTTTCTCTAATTGGTGGGATGAAATTGACGATTCCCAATTATTGTAACATTGATAAACCGAAGCATTCAAAATGCTCAAGTAAATAAATATGACTTATGTCCACGGTTAAGGGCAGCTAAGGTATTTGATTAACACCATAAATGCACAAAATTGTGCCATAATTAATTTTTTTGCTAGCTCGTCTTCCATGCAGTACTTTGTGCATCACGATTCACGGGTTTCCATTGTATCACCCAAAATTTATCCAACCAACCCAGCTACTTGGTAAAATCAATTCCATGTCAATACAACCTAGATTAAAGAAATATTGGTTGCGGGTTTCCACCTAAGGTTTCCCTTTCTCGATAGGATTTACTAAAAGGAAAGGAATTTTACCATAAAATCAAGGGTATAAATAGTCTTATGAACAGAGGCCAAATTGTGTATCATACAAAATAGGTGATTATTTACGTAAATTGTGTATCACTATATTACACAACATACATCGAAACATAATTATTATATACATATAGGGATCCATAATTAAAGCATAAGTGGAAATTAGAATCATAAAATAATATTAACACCAACATTTTAACCCCCAGTATATTAATATTAACATTAACAGGAGAGTGTGGTGACATGTTACAGGAGACAATATTTTGTGACACAGGACATAACTGCTTTAGTTACTGAGTGGATGATGGTGAAGTTGGTTTTGAACGAGGAAACATATGCTAATTTTTTGGGAGAGTTGGAGGCAATGGTGAAGGATTAGACAAGTGTGTAAAATTGTATATCATTTTTTGGTGATTATTTATGGGGACTATATACTATTGTATTACACAATAGACAACATAACAAAATTATTATATACATATGGTCCCATAATTACACAAGAAGGGGAAATTATAACTAGAGAATAATGTTAATAAAGCATTTTAATCCCTAGTATATTAATATTAAGAGAACATGGTGACATGTTACATGAGATAATATTTCACAACAAACCTAATCACTTCAATTATAGAGTGAATGATAATCAATTTGGTTTTCAACGAGGAAACACGAGCCATAGTTTGGGTAGAGAGAGATGGTTGAAGATATTGCAAGGCTTTGAATAACGTGATTTAACAAATATGGGATTTGTAAAACCCTAATTACAGAGTCACGTATGATAAATAAACACTAAAGTACATATATGACATAAGCAATAAGCTAAAGAAATATGAAACCCTAAGTGCAAGAGAGGGAGTAGAAGAATTAGTTGATTTCGCACTTGATCCTGAAGTGTTTTGGACTAGAAAAATGATAAATAGGAGAAACAAACTGCCGCAATTGTGCTGATAAATTCTAGAGTCTGCTCGGATAAGTTGGGACTAGAGGACTGAACAGAGGTCCACGGTGCCTAGGCACCAGGGACCTCTGCTAGGCACCTATGACCGTGCAGAAGCTCAAAAACTATTTCTTCTTGTGTCGTAAAATTTTTGCTAACCTTTGATTTTGATCACTTGTATGTCATTGGATGTTTGCGAGTTCACTTGTAGAATCGTAGACACTAAATCACGTACTTTTGGTATACTTATAGTCCCGATCATATAACACTATTCATATGATTCATAAGCAAGAAAAGTAATAATTGACCACTGTCTTTGACCTCTTTGTTTGCTTTTAGTTTTCCTTCTTGGTCTTACACAACTTCTTGCCTAGTCCGACTTTTGGCATTTCAATTTCGTAGTCTAGAAACTAGCACCCGGGCCAGGGATGTCAGTAGCATGGTGCTCTCATCCCCTCTGGGCACCCCAACCTCTTTGTATCTTGCTCACATATGTTGGGTCTTTTCTATCCATTTAAGCATCTTATTTCTTACTAGTCGGACTTTTAGTGGTTAATTGTGAAATTCAAACAACGGAATCATATAAATACAAAGATATGTGATTATAATAAAGGACCAAGCACTAAACATCTACTATCCTCACCTAAGGTTGTATCTCTAGAGCATTCCAAGAGCTTTCAAGCATCCATCTAGATTCACATGAAGGACAAGGGATTGTTATTTCTACATACACGTATAGAGGGGAAGTTCATTTTTCCATGCACACATCTATCTACATCTTTTACATCTAGCTATTAATTATCAAGTGCAAATTCACACAAGAGCCACGTGAGGACACAATTCTACACACACACATAGAACTACATGGAGTTTGAAATGTAGTGCAATGCCTGGATCATAAGTTCACTAATTGGGTGATCTCTCGGGTGATTCCAACTCCCCATATGTATCTTTTTCTTTCTAGGATTTGATGTGTTTTGGAGTTTTGCAGTGCTATTTCTTTTATAGGTTTCAAGATAATTTGTTGATCAAGTAGAGAAGTACAAGCGATCAAAGGAAAACATTAGCGAACATCTTGTGACCTTGCGAAGATCATTTTCTAAGGTTCTCGAGCATTCACTAGTGCCCAAAAGAGGTCTACAATGCCCTTGTCCATATCCAGGGTGCCCTCCCAGAAGATCCTACGGTCACACAATTTTCGAGCTCTTGCGAAACTTACCTCTTCTTGTGCATTTTTTTTTCATCAATTTTCCAACTCAACAATCCAGGATTATTTGTGAATAACCTAAGTATTCTATCCTTTCATTTACAACTAGGGTTTTATATATTCTAGCTTACTTGCTTGAGTCAAATCTATACTCTAATTATCTATATCTATGGTGTTACATATTTAAGATTTTAGCATTTATTTATTTCAATATTTTTAAAATCATTTGGTGAACCCATCACTTTCGATTCCAACCTTCTTTATAAGGTTTTCTTCTTATGCCCGTCACCGTAGTGGTCATTTTGGGTCTTTTGAGCATCTCGAGCTTCCTCCATCTTCCCGTAGGGTTTTTAAATCAATGGCTGAAATTGATAATCCATTCACTAACTCTCAACAAGTTCCTCTCGAAAACATTGAAGCATCTAATAGTGAACACTCATATGATGAAGACAAAAATGTTGATAAAGAACAATTAGATAAGCTCACAAATTTTCATCAAGATTTGCGTGATAATCCTGCTCATCTTCCACATATTATTCATGCTTTGATTGGTGTTAAAAAATCTCGTGATGTTGCTTTGGCACCTCTTGTCATTTCTTCCTCGGTTGCCATGGCCTCTACTCATCCTCTTCATATTCCTACTTCCATTCCCACCACTATCACTCCATCATTCAACCTAATGCTTCTAATGCACAACCTGACACTTCTTCAAATATTCCCAATTTAACTTCTTTATATCAAGATTTGCAAACTCAAATTCATCAACTTCAATTGGCCACTTCTCATGCATCTCCATCTCTAGACTCCACATTACTACTTCATACTCCTTTCACACCCGCCATTTCCGCTTATGCGCTTCCTCTTAATTTTTTCACTCCTAAGATTCCCATTTTCAAAGGCCATGGTGACCCTCAAGAGCATCTCTTAGCATTTCATGTAGCATGTTTAGATTATGTGATGATCACACCTTACCAACAAAGCTATTTCCCCACAAAGATTCATTCAATATTATACAATGAGTTGGTTCTATGATCTACCTATCCACTTTCGGTAACATCTTTCACACATTTAGCCGATGATTTTCTCTCATTTCTCTATTAATATCGTCTTTAAGATATCCTATGCTCAACTCACACAACTTAAACAAGGATCTAATGAACATCTAGCAGATTATGTCTTGTGATATAAGAACAACTTAGCTAATATGTCTAATGTGCTTGTGGAATTTGAGCTTCAAGATCTATTTGTCCAAATTCTATTACCGCCTCTTTAGGAGAGTGTTATCTTCAAAACATCTCCATCATTCGATCATTTGTGTCATACTCTTAAGCTATGCAAAAATAAGCTCTTATTTATAGACAAGATTATGCATCACGAGCAAGCTTCATCTTTGGCGCTTTCAAAGTCAATCAACTTTCAATCCATCTACAAACCTACTTTGAAGCTAAAGCTAATGTCAACGCAGCTTTCTAATTCCGAAAATATTCAATGACAACCACCTAAGCATACATTTACTAAGCTTCCTATTGCTCCACATCTTCTATTGCCACAACTCTCGAGAGAAATCTTATCACGCATCCTCCTCTACTCAATTTGATCCTAAATGGCATAATTACAACAAAAAATCAGATGTGTCTATCATTAATGCATGGAGCATTCTACGATCGATGCTTCAAACTTTAAAATATTATTGAAGATCTTATCAATAATAATGCAATTGATCTTCCCGAGCCTACGACATCTTATTCATTTAATGAAAATCATAAGCTCAAGATCTTCAATAATCCTCTTCCTAAACATGACAATCAAGTGGCTAGCTCTTCAAGAAATCATACATATCTCATGCCTCCTCATGCATCGGGGCTCTTGATTTTCTATTTCTCACGTTGAGACATCTCCACCGATCATTTATTTCTTTGATCATGACTATCATGCTACATTCTCTTCTAATCGCTTGCACATTAATTCCTATATTGGATTTATTTCTATTAATAACACTATGGTTGATCCATTATTTTGCTATCCTATTACACTTCTTATCACTATTAGCTATCCATTATCACAAATTTTATATCCAGTTCCTAAATCATATGGTTATGTCGAGCTTCCAGTTATTGTTACTCTTACCATGCTTCTACATTTTCTTGTGGCACCTTTAGTCAAAGGGTGTGACATGCTCTTAGGTCTTCCCTGGCTCCATGCAACTTAGGCTATCATCTCCATGAACCACTTGTGTCTAAAGTTCATTCACAATAGGCAAGTCATTACTATCAATGGTGTTACACCATGCACAACATGGCCACAACCTCATATTGAGATTTCCATTGCATTCATCGTGAGCATCTAGGTCCCCGCGACCTCTCAAATAAAAAACACAATCTTATCCTAGCTCTCTTTTTTGCACATAGTCTACTCGGTCTCATAGGTCTACTATTCCATCTCATCAGTCTAGGTCCATCACTCGAGTAGTTCCTTCACATAGATATATATCACCTCCTTGATTTTCATCACATAGGTGTTCATTTTCTCCATGCTCTACTTCACATAGGTGTTCATCATCTCCATGCTCTACTTCACATAGGTGTTCATCACCTCTGCACTCTCCTTCACATAGGTGTTCATCCCCTCCATGCTCTCCTTCACATAGATGTCCATCACCTCATAGGTCTCATTACCATAAGTCTCATTCACTAACACATCATCTGTCTCATACACCACCGATCTTAGAACATGGTCACACACCTTTATCTCCACAAGCATTGGGTGGAGGACCCTCATCTTTCAATTTTATCGATAGTACATTAATCATTGCACACTTGGGGGCATCATGTTTATTATTCCCCCTTCTAGAATTTTTAGGTGTCTCACACTTTTACTATTTCACTTCTTGATTCACATTTATTCTATCACACACATCTTACACATCTTGATACACTTGTATCGTCATTACCCGATGATGCAATCTTGTACTATGATTCACACTTGAATGTTGAGGGCATACTACATATTCAGAACCTCACACATAACACACTTCTACACTTGACACATTTACGATACATATTTCTCATGTACATTCATCACAACTCACTACCCGATGACACTCTAGTTCCATGGTTCATACATGACTGATGAGGGTCCACATCTGAAATGAACCTCACGTCACTCACTCACTCACCCACACACACTTTATGCTCTATGATTTATCGATCATATCTTTCTAGTGCATAATTCAAACCATTTCCGATGATGCACTCTTGTTATATGGTTCATTCTTGAATGCTGAGGGGGAATTTATAAATGAACCTCATCACATGCATACTCATTCACACTCACTTAGGGGGCATGCATATCCTATCACACTCACACTACATTCCTTTCCATCTTACACATCCACAACATACTTGTATATCCTAGTTGCACATTGTTCTTACTTATTCTCACATGATACATATTGCTTACTATGTTAGCTAGATACATTGTATGTCATTATATTTTCTATATACACATGTACGTTCACTTTCCTTTCTAGTTGTGATTGAAAAATTTACACATATCGATACACGCATGCAGATGGATGCTTGGGCACAACACCTATTACCAAATCCCAAAACGGATCCTGGGACATCCAATTTTGTACACATCACAGTGCTATTCCTTCGATTTATAATACTTACTATTCTCACTAGCACACTATTATATTGGATTATACACACTTTGACATAATTTTTATCTCTAACATGTTAACGGGTGCTTCATGTGCAAGATTTGATTTTTAGGATCCCTTTACTACCATGGTTTCCTATTATTTTTTCTTGCCAATGTTTTTCTTGCTTCTTTATTGTATGCCATTATTTTCGGGCCTTGCCCTTTGTCTTGTGTGCACACTGTATGCTTTTGGCCACTTTGGCCTCAATTGTCTTGTGACATCGTGAGTGATGTCCCATGTTTGCAACCCACTTTTTTCGGTTTATATTGTCTTCTTGCATGTTAGCTTACATATTGTCTTCTTGTTTGCTTTACATATTGTCTTCTTGTTTGCTAGCTTACATATTGTCTTTTTCACACGTATTTGTCTTATTTACACTAACACTTGTTTCCAGCCACTTTGTTTGCATGTGCCTTGGTTTCTACCAAGAACACTCCCTCCCCTATAGGGCATCGCTTTAGTTCAATTATAGATCCTCCTTTGGGCCACACTCTCCTAGCGATGACGCATGCATCCCAAATGAGGGGGGGCATAATTAGGTGAATCACTCACCCCACACAACAATTTACAATCACATTTAAGCACAATTTAGTACTGGTACAACACAACATTCAATCATAACAACAAACTAGAATTTGACTTGGGTCCTCAACACAGTATAAACACCAAAGACCTAGACATAGATAGTAGCGCCTGAGCACCCATGACCCTTGGGAACAATTACACAATTTTTTTCGGTTTGGCATAGTTCACAACATTTTTCACAACGCATTTTCTAGGGCACATATTCCTTTAACACTCAAGATACATGCATTACACCTTCTTTTCTATTTTTGCATTGGATCGAAATGGATAAGATTTTTGCACACACCATCTACAATGGTATTTATACTTTGGGAAGTAATCAAAAGTTGGAGAATAACACTAAAATTTTCTCGCTACACTTCTTCCATACTTGGAGCAGATTGATGTGAGATCACCCAAAAACTCCCACTTAGCACAACCGATGTGAGATCACCTAAAAATCATTCTTCTACATCTTCAGGAACCTTTCTATCTCTTTCACTCATCATGAATTAGGTGCACATATTCCTTTCTACATTTTTACATACTTTCTTACATAGGTTTTAGTTTTGATCAAATTTTTCATATACACATATTTGACTACTTGTTCATTCTTCTCTTTTGTAGGTCCATCCTTATGGGAAGCAATAGTCACATCAATCACACATCAATCAACATCAACAATAGGTAAAACAAAAATTCTACACATACGATTTCACCCTCAGTGGTCGTCATCATTTTTCACTTCCTCTTCTCTGGCATCCACACTTCATGTTTTTATCACTCCACACTTTTTATTGTCTCCGCATGATTTTCACCATAAATCTACATGCTTATTAGGTACACGATCTTATCTACTTTATGTTATCGATAATTCACTCAACAAGAACCTACAAAACAAAGGATATCATATAAAATCCCAAATTACATCAAATCTTAAAAAAGATGCAAATGGGGAGTTAGAATGACCCCGAAAATCACCCGATAGAGTGAAATTATGACCAAGCACTGCACTACATCTTAGATTCCATTTATTTCTTATGCGTGTGTAGAAATTGTTCCCCAAGAAGCTCTTGTGCAAGCACACGTGATAACGAGCGATAACTAGATGTACCAATGTGAATAAATGTGTGGATGGAAAAATGAACTTCCCCTCTTATGCGTATATGTAGAAAATGTAGTTTCTTGACCCTTGTGTGAGTGCTAGATGGATGCCTTTGATGATCTTAGAATGCCTTCGGATGTAACCTTAGGTGGTGACAATATATGCTTAGAGCTTGGTCCTTTATTTTGGTCACATAGATTTTTATTTATATGATTCCCTTGTTTGAATTTAAATTGACAACTAAAATGCCGACCCATAAGAAAACAAGATTCCCAAAAATATAAAAGAGGCGAGTAAGATACAAAGAGGTCGGGGCACCCAGAGGGGACGAGGGCACTGGGTGCTTTGGTGTCCTGTCGACACTAAAATTTTCCTCCGTAATTTCTATTTCATTAATGTATGTATTAGGAGTAGGATGTTGTTAAGTATAATCAGTAGTAAGCCTCGATAGAAGATAACGACATCTGCAAAGATTTACACCGCCAATAATGCATAGTACGGTAATAGTCAAAAGTACAATAGAAATGTTGTGGTAAAAAGTAAATATTTGTCGTAAGTGGTCCGGTAATGTCAAAATGTCAAAGTTAGAGTAAGTAGAGAAGTAGGGTCTACATGATTAGGAATTAGAAATATTATATTGGTGATAAGGACAAGGAGTGAGGTCATAAATATTTTGTGTATTTTATTTGTAAAAAGTCTAAAAATGTGGAACCCATGTGAAATGATAAGATTTATCTTATCTTAAAAGATAAGCTTACATGTACAGATAAGAGTTAAGGTATGGAATATGATTCGTCAGAGTAGATTTCTTATCCTATCTTAGAGATAAGATGGATAAGCCTGGAAGTTCTATAAATAGAGAGGCCACCCCCCTCATTTAGCATAGAGAAAAGTAGTGAGAAATATTGTATGAGTGTGTAAAGGAAGCCATCATTTAGAAGGTGTGTTAAAGAATCCATTATGAAGTTTCTCCCATAGTTATTGTTGGAAGGCAAGTGAAGTCAGTAACACTTGAAGTACCTCATGGGTGAGATTGTAACAATTTCATGTTGATATTATAATTTACACTTATATTTCAGATTTGTCATCATTCCTTTGTATCATAGTCTATGGTATTCTTGTGTTATGTTTGTTGTTGTGTTTCCAAATTACATCCACCAAACTAAAGGTTGTGCATTAGTAAATAATCATAGCACGAGGAGTTCCCGGTGGAGAATTATCATAGTGTTGGATTGGTGATGATCCAAAGTCATGAAAGATAAATCACTAAAGTACCGACCTGAGGTGTAGGGTGTGAAAGACTAGAAATAATACTAGATACAAAGCACGAGAGGCCAAAGATAACTATTAATTATTAGTTTTCTCACTTAGGAATTGTATGAATGCAAATATGTGTTTATGGACGACCTAGAAATGTACTCAAGTAAGTGATTTTGTGTCTAAATTTTCCCCCACTTTATGTTGTTGAGTGAATACTTGATAATATAAAGTAGATAAGAGATGTATACTTGATAACCATGTAGAGTGTGATGGCGATAGCGTCTTTGAGAGACAAGTGAAAGTGTAGAGTGACAAAATGAAGCGTGGAAGCTAAGACAGAGGAAGTGATCCTAGGGGGTGAAGCATATGAATTGTATCATGTCGTACTGCTTATTGTTGAAGCTTGATGAAGTGATTATTCTTGTTGCGTATTAAGGACAAACCTGCAAAAGAAGAGCGAAAGAGTAGTCAAAGTCATGTGTTATGAAAACTTTGTAAAAATATGTAAATGTGAAAAAGTAGTAAAAGGAAAGTGTGCACATGATCCGTGAAGAGTGAAAAGGATAGAAAATGTCATGAAAATGCTGTAGAAAAGATTTTTTTGTGATCTTATGCTAAAAGGGAGTTTTTCAGGTGATCTCATGCCAAGAATGGGTTTTTGGGTGATCTCATGCCAAGTGCGAGTTTTTGGGTGATCTCATGCCAAAGTAGAAGAGTGTTTGGGAGAAAGGTCTAGTTTTATTCTCCTTCCATAATCGCTTCTCGAATTTATACACAACTCCGATGGTGGGATCTTTCTTTGTTTCGTGTTGTTCTAGTTTGATCCAAGGAAATATAAAAAGGATATAGAATGCATTCTAATTTTTGGAGGATTGTGCATGTACTATGAAAAATTCTCTATGAATTGCTGAAAAGCGTGATAATATGAGATAATAAATATAACTACCCCCTAGTCATACGCGGCTAGGAAAGGTTAGGGGAACCTGTACTAGTATATATATGTATCTAGGCATTGGTGTTTGTGTTGAACTAATTCTAGGGCATTTTTGTAATTGTAGACTGTGATGTTCCTATACTAAAGCTTTGAGTTGTTGTATGGGGTGATTGATTCACCCAATGTATGCCCCCTCATTTGGGGTGCATGTGACGTTGATAGGAGCATGCGGTCCAAAGGAGAGGACCTGAAACTGATCTAAAAATGATACCCTATGGGGGAAGGAATGTGCATAGTAGAAACCAAGGCACATGCAAACAAAGTGGATAGAAATATGTTTTACTAGAAAAAGTAACCAAAATGATATAGAAGACACTATAAACAAACAATAGTGGGGACAAAGTAGACCGTGAAAAGTGGGTTTCAAATATGGGTCATTGCTCACAATTTCACAAGACAAATGTTATCACTAAATCAAAACACCCTCTAATTTGCATAAGTGTGTGTGCTTGAGCTCACGGTGTGACTGGGTAACATGGGCACTATCCAAGTTGTGAGACTTGCTATGTGAGATATACCTCAAGAGAAAGTCTGTTCTTCCTCCTAATCCTAGTGTAAACTAATTCTATTGAGATTAAAATATGAACTATATCTATCCTAAAATGTCCAAGGGACCGGGGGAGAGAAATAACATGCAAATGAAGGAAAACTACACTACGAGAGGTGATAAACTAAAATAAGGAAATGAGAACAATTTCTAATGTGTGAAAATGGAAGCAAAAAGAAGATCGTAGAGGGTGATGACAGCTTCTCACAAAGTGTAATAACAACATTCACAACACATTTCCATGCATACATAATAATAATAGGTCCCTGCAAGAGTATGGAGTAGACATAAACATCTGCGATAACATTAGAGAGGCAAATAGAATACAACAAACTCAACAAGGGAAGATACATCCACAAACTTGAATCTACTACTTTATTAATATGCACAGTCCAAACTATTACAAAGGAAAGGCTTCAATCACCATGCAAGGAATCCACTATAAAGTCCTGTAGCACATTGGCTTCACAAAACCAAAATGACAAAGTTTTTCTACTTAAACTCACTTCCTTTAGAATGAACCCAACACATCAATTTATAGAATTTTGAGAGGAGAGAGAGAGGATGCAATTCCTGAAATTCCCTTTCCCATCAATTACAAGTCATGATAAATGAGTGTGGTTGGTGGTTTTAGACCTACAGAAGTAATCTCAAGGTTCCCCATAACTTGCAACAGTGAAGAATGATTGCCCATGCTCATTAAATGCTTCTCCAACCACTTTTCAACAACCAAACAGAACTAGGATTGTTTTCCTTAAAAATCACCATAAAAACTTCATCAATTTCTACATTTCTTGATTTTTGCATTGGGATTGGAACCACGATTCCAATGAGACCAATTTTGTGAAAATCTGTTGAAAATACGTTGATTTTGCTAGGGATTTCTTGAGTTTTACGGAACTAAACATTTAATTTTTGTAGCTGGAGATATTTTTTTAATTTTCACCCACCTACACTTAATAAAAATTATAAATCCATTTTTTTCAAGTGTAGAGGATGTTGAGAGCTTTATGAAAAGTATGATTTTGTCAAAATCGGAACTTCGGGTCAAAATTAATGCCCGTTTGAAGTTTAGGGTCGAGTGTTCCACGCGGGCTCTCATAATCCATAAGATCGGCCTTTTACCCCCCTTAAATTTTATATGCAGGTATTGCGGGTTTTTGGAGAACTCATGGCATTGGGGTACAATGACCTCTTGGGCCTCCAAACTCTGCTTCATCCATGATACACTCTATCTCCTTGATGTGTGACAATTTTACCTCTGTGGGAAACTCATGTCCTCGTAGTACTTGACCTGTCCGAGCCCCAAAATTCCACCTTTTCCACAATCCATTGAATCCACTTCGATTCCTTTAAAAATCAATATTTCGGGGACTTGTGGCCCGATGGAACCTAGACTTCCCGGGTCATGAACTTTTGCCTTTTCCACAATCCATTGAATCCTCTTCAATTCCTTTGCAAATCGTAAATTAGGATTTCGGGAACTCGTGGCCCGATGGAGCTTGTGCCACCTGGGCCATCGTGACCCGATTTATCCACAAATCATTGTTTCCTTATCTTTTCGGACCCAAGTCGAGGACAAGGAACCCTAGTTCCATCCATAGCTGTTCCACCCATAGCCCCCAGACCCATAATACATTAAAATAGGCATTTCCCCCATTTCTCTAAAATTTTAGCAAATTTTTACTAACTCAGATTTTTCTTGAATAGGGAAGTTAGTGGAAAGCAAGGGGTGCCTCCAAAATCCAATTTCTTGTTTTCACCATTTCTATCTATCCGAGTCTAAAGAAATTGTGCAAGTTATCGAAATCACCTTGGGGTAAATTTTAGATAACAATTTGGTGACTCAACGGGGCCATTTTCCTGCTAAATGGAGTGTGACCAGTTGTCTAAAGCTATCCATTGGGCATGGAGTCTACATTATCATCATGAACTAATTTGAAATTTGAAATCTGATCCCATAATGCTTGGGATGATGCTGCTTGCTTTCAGAGCTGCCCCCATAGCTTGCACTCTTAACTTTCATAAGAAAATCTTGAAGTCAAGGTTTGTGAGAGTAGAAAATTGCTTGAAACCTAGATTTCACCCATTCCAACGAATCGTGATCCATGAGGTTGAATGATGAGTACCTATGAATGCTGCCTCAACATCTGATTCCTTACCAAGTGTGGACAGACGAGACTGATCTTTTGGCCGGGTGAAGTATACTGTAGAATTGGAGTGAAACTCTGTCAGCTTGGACATCATGGAACTCTATTAAGTTCTGATTTTATTTCTTCTTCTAAATGTCCAATGCTACTTCGACTGGAGCTGACTTCAGACTTGGGCTACCAACTGATCCTTGTAAGGACTATTATCAAACCTTGGGAGAGCACTATGGCTTATATCTATTTTTTATAAACTAACTGAAGGCTGAGTGAAAATTGGGGATTACCATCTACCAAAATTATAAAATCTACCCCCACTATGATCCCTTGATTTGAGGAACTCAACTGCTGATTTGGGAAAGAAAAAGAATTGAATATTTGAAATCTATTTCTTGAATCGATTTTAGTTGCTATGCATTTGTTTGAATTTGAAATTTACAACTGTTGTAAATAACTATGAGATTCCCATCAAGCAACAATTTATCTTTCCTAAAGCGTGATGAACTGTATACACATCATATACTAGAAGCAATAGAACATGTGCTCAAGGCACTTAGGAAAATTAAAACCTACTCTAACAACAACGAAAATGTGCACAAGCACTTGGAGGAATTAAAAATCTAGACTAATATGTACAAGGGTGAGAAATTATTCCTTCTAGTAGCAATGTTTGAGGTAAATTCCATTGACTGGAATATGTAATTCTTCACCATCTAACTTAGCTAGCCAAAAGGCATTTCTACCTTTACATTTAGTGATCATATATGGACCACTCCATATGGCATTGAACTTGGAATGCTTGCCTGGCTTTGCACGATCAACATCCCACTTCAGTACCAAGTCTCCTTCTTGGAATGTCTTAGCTTTATATTTCTTGTCAAAGCTTCTCTTGATCAATGCTTGATCCTTTTCCATGGTCTACACTTGCATGTTATCTTGTTTCTTTTAATTCCATCAGCTATGCATACCTAATTTCCATGGGTTCAAACTCAACTAGTTCCAATCTGTTTCATGAGTTCCAATGCCGAAAACTCAAGTGATATAGGTAACACTACTTCCTTTCCATATACAAGCTTATATGGAGAGCTTCCTATAGACCTCTTGGGTGTGATTCTATCAACCCATAGGGCTGATTTGAGCTTTATGTGCCAAGTTCTCTGATTCTCATCAAGAGTTCTTCTGATGATTCTTAGTAGGTTCTTGTTTGTAGAATTTGCTTGGCCATTACCCTGAGGGTAATAATTCAAAGAAGTGCTGAGATAAATTCCATTTCTAATAGGTACCAGTCCCTCTTTAGGGTTGTCAGCAGAGATGTTAGCATGACGAAGACTTAACATATATAGTTCTATTACTAGCACATCACTCTACAAAGCATACCAGATCTATATCCAAGGAAAACAAAACTAAGTACTAACCATGATGAGATCAAAAGCATACTAGATTCAGATACTCATAGAACTAATACTTAGATTCAGTCAATATCCTCCATTATATTCAATGCATAAAGTTACAGAAGCTTCATTACAATATCAAAAGTATGCATGCAGTAAAGCATAACACTGTATGTCTCAATCTCATCACCTCTCTATCATGATCTCCTCTATATATTCTCTCTATTACACAGTCTACTACATATATATAAGGGTGGGGAATTTCCCTTCACCGCTTATCCTTTCCAATAATAGGTCACATGTTATTCTTAACACACGCCTTTACAAAACTAGCCACACATGCAAGTGCGCTAACAATAGATTACTACTAGCTAACTGACAGTAGTAGATCTATTTCCATCCTGTGTCCATGCAAAGTGCTTCATATCCAATCCTCCAAAATAGCCAATGTGTGGCACACATGTCTCTACCTCATTTTGTGTGCTCTGCACGCCATCTCTAAAAATAGACCTTATGAGTGAAAATGGCTAAGTCCCAAAACTGAACTTTTGTTCCACACGTGCGTTCTTCCTATCCATTCACACCTTTATATGACTTGCTTTCCCACGTGGACTTCTTGTGTTATTTCTCTGATCAAGTGTTCTTTGATCAACATTACCCCACACTAATTTCATTGTCACCCCGACAAATGGTCATTTCCAACAACTGAAGTAAAGAATAGATGAATGGAAAGAATGAAAAGAATGAAAAAAAAATGTATGAAAGAATATGTTTACTCCATAGTCTCTTCTTCATTTAAACAACTAATTCAGATATTCCTATTTTATTTCAGCCTCCAAGGTTTTCCATTCAATGAGTGCTTGCTCTACTTTTTTGGAATGTCCACAACAATGGACTCCAATTCATCCCTCGCAATCTCCCCTTTTTCATTTTGTAAGACTAACACAATGTTGGACATTGAGGTCATTCTTCCCTCTAGTAAATCCATCTTCTATGCAATGAGCTTCCCAAGCTCTTCCAACTGAGTCTTGTGTGGTTCTTGTGCTACTGCTAGGGCCTCACACTTCTGCTTAACCATTGAAATCTTTTTTGTGGCCCAATGTTTCATCCTTCATTTCTCTCTAGACCTCATTGTTCTCTTCCAGGTCTTTACGTTGATAAGCACCTCTGAGTTGTGCAGATGTTTAAATCCTGGTCTACTTTCTTCAATTCTTCTTGTAGCACTTGCAAATAGTCCTTCATAGGATGTAATCTTCCATCACTGAAGCCTTTTCTCATTCTACCTCTTGTGTTGGATCCTTTGGCACTGGCATGCAAGAGGTTCATCTTCAAGTACTAGGTCCACCAACTTTCCTACATAATGTATTGTTGAGGGAAACATGTTGTGGTACTTTTGGCTCCAAGTGTGGCCTAGCTCTTATGACATTTTCCAATCTCCTCTATGATGCTGATAAATACAACATTCTTCTTCTGCTAAAGTCCCTCTCTTGTGTTAGGCACGCTATTTCTCCATCCTTAGTTTTAATCTCCTCCCTGAGCACCCTAATTGTGGCAGCCTTGTCCATATTCCACCTTGCCACCTCTATTGAGACTTTGACCAATGCATTACTCACCTGTTCATCCACATGACAGTAGGCTTTACTATCATGTGTCTAGCCTGAGGCATCTTCTTCAACCTCCTTGATACATGACTCCTCACATACATCAAAATTTGGCTCATCCATGTGTGTGTGCATGGACCATGACAACTACTTCCTCATGTGCACACTATGGCCATATCTTCATCCATGAGCTCCCAGCCATATAAGTCTTTCTGTGTCAACGTGCTCTAGAAATGGTGCAAAAATTTTACCTATGTCCTCTACATAACCCATAGCTAGTGGAATGTGCTCTCCACTTGTTCTTCTAGACCATTTACTTTTAGGAACTTTAGCTTCCAAATTTGGGACTTGTGTCTCCATGTCCTAGAGTCTCTCTGTAGCTGTCTCCTCTGTTCCCTTTCCTCCTCTCCTCTTTCCTTTGATTCCTCATCCTTTTGTTCTTCTATGTTCTCTGGAAGTGTAGGAGAATTAGGCACTTTCCTCTAACTCTTCCACCTCCTCATTCAACTTCAGTTTCCTCCTTCTTTGCGTGGTTGTCTCCTTCATGGAGAGAGTCTAGGTGATCTGCACACACTATTTGTGGAGTAACACCTTGGGTCCTTGTTCTCCTGAACACCCTCTTAAATTTGTGCTCTCCTTGACTACATTCAAGTCCTCATCATCCCCCTCTTGTGGCTGAGGTGGTGTAGTGGCACGCTCAACTTCATCCTTATTCATAGGATGTCTTCTACCTCTATGCTCCAAACCACCACTATCTTCACGCTCATCCTCCTCATCCTCCACTTCAATTGGCTCTATGGGCTTAGGCACTGGGATGTTCTCCATTGTATGCTTTCCCTTTGGTGGTGCTGGAAGTGCGAACTCATCTTCCACATACTTGTTATTCTCCATCTTTGGCTTTAGTTGGAGATACACCAATGCTGCTCCAATATCTCCCACCACCAAACTTATTGGTTTAATGCTCAATACATCTAAAATGAGTCTTTCAACATATGCACCCCACCCTGGATACACATATTTCTTCCTTAGTGTGTGGTAGTCACAATCTACCTTATCCACATTGAATGTCAATCACGCATGTCATAAACCTATGTACTGATGCCTGGAAGTACCTTGCTATGAAGGCATATGGAAATTTACACCAAGGACTCCATGCTCCATCCTTCATGGTGAAACCACGCTATACAGAAATGCTGGTATACAATGAAACTGACCACCTTTCCAACCACCAAAGGAAAGTCTTTGGGATGCACCATTCTTCCTCAAAATCCATGCAGAGCCTATCATACCACTTCTCAACCCTTTTCTTAACCTTTTGTCATGATCCCTCACACAAGTACTTCTTGAAGTGTTCTGCAGGTGATTTGTGTTCCATTGGATACTCCCATACCTTCTCCTTTGGTCCATCAGGTACTTCAATCTCCATGAACACCAATGATAACAAACAACTCCAAAGCTGATCTTTCCTCCCGTGTGCGCTTCCTCAACATTGTCTCTACAATATAACATGAAATGTTTGTAGACTACTCCTTCAAACATCTTTTTGGCAATGTGCAGCCACATGGTGTTCACTTGTGACCACCTTTCCTGGTCATTTAGCTTTGTAACAAGATGTGCGGCCACTTTTGCACAACTAGATACTTCTTCAGTTTGTTGATGTCCATACCACATGGACCCTTTGTGTACCCCAACTCCTTTCTGGTCTCCAATATTGTGGTCTTGTCTATGTTAGATCATCTCACAAATCATCTCCTGTGCCTTTCAACCCCATTACCATGGAGATGAGCGTGGCTGAAATTTTGACTCTGCGACCTGCAAAGTAGAAAAAATCCTCATGCACTCTAGCTCATGAGCCATTGGTACAAAGGCTCATATTTCCCATAGTAAGGGAGCTCATATAGTTGGTAAACTCCTATCTTCTACAAGAGCTTCTCACCAACATCATCATATACACGGCATGTCTTCCATCATGCATTTATTTGTCTTTGTGTTCAACAACGCATCAAGCTCCTTCTTATTCTTTGTGGTACGGTGATTGTACTCACTCACCTTACTTTTCCTTATGTGAGAATCCCACTCTTGGCCGATGATAACCCCTTCTGGATATTGCATCTCATAAAAATTTTCTTTCAGAGCCATCTCTTCTTCTTCTTCTTCTACCACCTTCTTCTTTCCCTTCACTCCTACTGCAACTACTTTCTTGGGTGCCATTTCTACCTTGCAATCCTTTATAGATCCTTGCCTTCTTGAATTCTAAAATGTGTGAAGAAAACCCTAGTTCGATTCAGGTGCCCTAGGTGAAATCACATGCCCTAGCTCCTCTCTTTTCATTTGCTTCACTCAAACCCTTCACCACCGGGACACAAGCTCTTTCTATGCACATAGATCTCTTCATCATGACTGGTTACACACCTCTCGCACCTTAATACGATCACTCGGCTCTTCACACTTGGCTTCTTTTCAAATACTCTTAATCACAATGGTAAAAATGAACTCACATCCCATCCTTATATAGATTTTCAAATTTTTGATGCATTCATTGCTCCTTCACCTACCAAATATCCTCTCATTAATTGACCAATTCCATCCTTTCCATGTTACACCCACACCTCCTCAGCTATAACCTTCTAGCATGCCTTCCTACCCTCTGGTCACAAACTTCTCTTCAACACACTTCCTTGCACCCGAGTACCTCATCACTACACCTTCTACTGGTAGTTGTTATGGCCTCTTCTTACCTCATGTTATATTGTTTCTTCATTTATCTTCATCTTTGGTCACTTTTTAGAAGCAATCCTTTGATTTGAAGAACACCCATAACAACTTATTCTTTGATTTGAAGAACACCTATAGCAGCTTATTCTTTTCATCTTTCAATTCCCACAATCTTGTACCTAGATATCAACAACCACCCCACACTAAAAGGATGTGCAGTCCTCTGCGCATAAACATGCTTCATGTAGTAATTAGCTTCATGCGCAAAGTGCTTATTTCACAACACACAACTAAATTGAAAAAGCATAACGACAAAGAAGGAAACACATTAAGGAAATACAAAATTGAAAACCTAATCTAAATGGCAATACTACCTTATTACAAACACCAAGAAGACTTATTTATAGTAGGGCTTCAACCTACTCCCATTGAAGTAACTAGGTAGCCGTGTTCCATCAAGTGCTTCTAACTGAAAAGCACCTGTTTCAAGGATGTAAGTGATAACATACGGCCCCAACCAATGTACCTTAAGTTTTCCTGATGGCGTAAGAACTTAGAGTCATAAAGAAGTACCATTTGTCCAATCTCAAATTTCTTATCCCTTATGTTTATGTCATGCCATGCTTTTTTCTTGGCCTTTTCTTTCTTCTACTCCAACGTGCTATGGCTCATCACTCATCTAGTTGAATGATCTTTTCAATCCATTCTTCTAAATATTGTTCATCAGCTAGACCTCCAACGCGTGCAATACACAAAGAAGGTAACATAAAATCCATAGGAAGAATGAATTCTATGCCAAACACTAACTGAAATGGTGTGGCTTTGTTCAACCTTTTATATGTTGTTCGATATGCCCAAAGTACTACAAATACTTTATCATCCCAATCCTTTCTTCCAACATCACAAATTTTTGTTAATGTCTGGCCCAAAATTTTGTTGAAAGCCTCAGTAGTCCCATTTTCCTGAGGATGATAGGGTGTAGTCTTATGGTGTGCAATCATGAACTCATCCAATAAAATTCTGATTGTCTCATTAAGAAAATGTGTGCCTCTATCACTGGTCAAACTCAAAGGACATCCATACCTTGTAATAATATGTTCCCATAGAAACCGAGTTGTGTAGCCATTGTACATATCCTTGGTAGGTGTTGCTTCTTCCCACCTTGTCAGATAGTCTGTGCAAGTTATAATATAGCATGATCCAGTTCTATGCGCAGCTGGGGAAATAGGACCCACAAAATCTATAGCCCATTTCTCAAATGGTTTTGCATGTGGTAATAGGTCTAAGAGGCATTTCATCTCACTGACCTAGTCTTCCAAGACGTTGACAATGATCACATGCCTTACAAAATTCCTTACAATCTTTATAGAGGGTCTCCCACCATAATCCAATGAGAAGAATTTTGCATTGTGGCATCACCTGCATAGTGGCCTCCTACAATTCCACCATGAGCTTCTTCCATAATGCCCATGTGCTCATGTTCCAATACACAACAACGTAATATTTCATCCTCGACCCATTTTGTACAAGTCACCACTAATTAACATATAAGGTGCAACACATATAGCAAGTTGTTTCTTCTCCAAGGATTTCATTCCTTCTGGTGCCATCCCTGTGTGTAAAAAGATAACAATGTCCTCTAGTTCTGATGGCACACATTGTAACCTATATAATTGTGCATCTGGCATGGTATCCTCAATTTCCTGTGCTTCTTCTCCTGACTATATTCTTGATAGATGGTCTGGTCCAGAATTACTTTTCCCTAGTTTTACCACAACTGTGAAATCAAACTCTTGAAATAGGAGCACCCATCGACATATGTGCCCTTGTAAACATGCTTATTTACCAAATACTTCAATGCCATGTGATCTGTATAAAAGATGAATGGTGTAGCTAGTAGGTACTGATGAAATTTATGCAACACATAGATCATGGACAAAGCTTTGCGCTCTATAGTTGTGTAATGTTGTTCTACAGGAGTCAACTTTCTACTAGCAAAATAGATAGGATGATCTATAATACCTTCTCTAGGTTGAGCCAACACCACTCCAATGGCCATGCCAGAGCGTCAACATGTACATGGAATGGTTTTCCCATGAAGGAAAATGTAGAATGGGCATGGTAGTAAGTTTCTCCTTCAATGTCTCGAATGTGTGTTGCTTGTTGTTTCACCCCAGTAGAACATACCTTTCCCTTTTAGTAACTCTTCTAAAGGTGCAACAACTTTAGCATAGCCTTTGATAAATTTTCTGTAATATCCTGTATGTCCCAAAAATCCACACACCTCACTTTGACTGGTAGGCTCCCCTAGGCCTATAATGACTACAACCTTCACTGGGTCAACCAACAAACCCTCCTTATAGATTATGTGCCCTAAAAGTATCCCAAATGGTGTAGAAAATATGCACTTCTTGATGTTCAAAGAGATACTCAACTATCTACACCATTCAAACATTAAGCAGATTGTCACAGTGGTCCTTAACTAATCCATACACCATCCAATCATCTAAATATACCTGTAAGAAGTTGTGAATAAATTCTTTGAACGCTTGGATGACTATGCGTGAAAATATAGTAACACATTTTTTAGACCAAAAGGCATGACAGTATAGGTGAAGCTACCCCATTCAGTAGTAAATGTAGTCTTTTCTTGATCCTCCTATGTGCAATTCTAACCTGATGATACCTAGAGAACCCATCTGTAAAAGAATATATTTCACGCCCTGCAACTCCTAGTATTTCCTCAGTAAATGGCGTAGGGAATGGATCTGTTACACATGCAACATTCAGCTCCCTGTAGTCCACACATATTCTAATTCATCCATCCTTCTTGATATTGATCACCATTGACTAACCCATTCTGACTCATCAAGGGGCTTGATAATTCCATATTTTAACATGTTATCAATCTCTTCTTTGACCTTTTTCGTGTAAATTGGGGTTCATTCTGTAAGGCCTCTTTCTAACTAGGCACACCCCTCTTTAAGATTTATCTTCATCTCCCCTAACGACTCATGCATGCCTTTAAGTTCATGGTACCCCTAGGAAATAGGTCCTGGTAGTCCCTTAATAACTCAATGATTTTTTCCACTTCAGAGTCTGACCAATAATCTCCAATTATAGCTTCCTTAGGCTCAATATTTGTTCCAATATTCACTCACTTTGTCTTCATAGGTTCATGATAGGCACACGTGGTCTTATCCACACTATCCAATACCTCACACCTTCTTGTTGAATGGTTTACATCCAGATTATCTACTTCTTCATCATCTACTAAGTAGACCATTTTTCCTTTCTCTTTCTCAAGGCAAGTGTGTTGAAGTAATATTACATCGGCCTCTAGTTCTTTATCAAGACGCTCCTGAGTCCTCTTTATCTAATAATTCCTAGAGGATTCTTCCTTGCACTATCCCCCATAGTTAAGCACTTGATAACTTTCAATGCTTCTTCTACCGGAGGTTTTGTAGAGAAGAAGTCAAACGTCTGTGCCATTCCTACAACTAAATTCTACCAATTTCTAGTTTCTCTATGGAGTTCTGCATATACATACCAAGCACATGTGCACACCTTTGTAAAGTGGAATAAAACTGTGCACCCATAGTGAAGGTGGTAAAGCTTCCTACCCTTCTTCTGTCAGAGTCTCTCACACTTCTGAACATGGTGCTGAACATAGGTTGATCACCATGATAGTTGTATATTTGTGTAGGTGCATTGCTCCTAAAGAACCTAGTAGTAAGAGCAACCCCAATTTCATTCCATTTGACCAGATTATCCCTGTGGACCACCCACCAACGGTTTGTTATTGTCCCACGTAGTGTATATGCTAGCATATTTCTCCTCTCTAGTGGGTCTATCCATTTTTCTTCCATGGCACGTAGGAATACCATGGGATCCCCTTCTCCTGTGTAACAAGGTACCGAGTTGTTACCTATCCTCCTTACATAACATGGTTTAGTGCCTCGAGGGAATATGCTCTTTACTTCACACCCTACCAACTCATAAGTGTTGTGAGCCCAATTATCACAAGCAACACTTGTAGTATCACTAATAGATTGTGCATCCTCCCACTGAATTAGTCCTTCTTTGGTTGGTTCAATCATCTCTGGATCTCGGATGGCACATACATAAATCCTATTTAGATCTTCTTCACTTAAGGGCTCAACATAGGGCATGGAATTTCCATCTATTAAAGGGATAATGACCCTTTCCTCTTTATTTTCAAAACTGATATAGCCCTTGTTGAACCGAAGATCAACATTATTTGCATAACACCAAGGACGCCCTAATAAAGCTTGGGAAGCTATCTAATTCTGCCAACTAAAACTTCAAAGTCTCCAGTGAACTTTTCTCCTTGTATGGTAATGGATGCATCTTTTAAAACTCCTATGGGAGTGGCCTTAGTCCGATTAGCCATGAATAATACATTAGAGGATGGCTGCAATGGGGGTCTCCCCATTTGTACCCATGCATCCAAAGTAAGAACATTGACTTCCACGCCTATATCAATCAATATATTACTCAACAACCACCCATCCACAACAACATTTAGAGTAATTTCCTTGTCATAATCTAGGCTATGAGGAGGGAGATTTGCATGCAGGATCTATCCGTCCGGTCTCAATACTTACGCGCACGTGAGTGTTCCCTTTTAACCAACTCCCTAATAGTGGAATGATGTTCTCTGGTGCAACATTTTGCACACTTCTCTCAAGTCATCTATATCAGTTTGGACCATCTCTGATGCTTTCTTCTACTCCTTTAAATATTATATCTCACCCTAAAGATTCCTTAGCACTTCCATGGTATCCTGATAAACCTCCTTCTGATAGGTAGGATCTGGGTACCATGCATGAAGAACCTCATCCTTAGTGATGGTAGGTTTTTTTGTATAATGCCTCCTAAAGACATGTGCTACCTCAACACGTGAGTCATGATCTTCACTTTTAGTGCCTCAGATTTTACTCCCATCTTGGGCATCCATTGATTGTCCACAATGCACTGTATCCTAACCATCCTCGCGCACCTTTGTTTTCTTGTTTATGTTGCTTACTCAAATGCTCATATAAGTCTGGGACACTCTTCATAGCTATGGTTCTTCCCATAGAAAGAACATGCAATATTCTGAGGACATTCATGCCTATAGTGGTCAGAGATCCACATGTATAACATGTTCTCGTGAGGAAACTCACTTCTTCCACCACCACGGCCTCATCCTCCAATCCACCATGGTATCCTCGACCTCTACCATGACTACCTTTCAAAATGCCCCTCATTCTCGATTATAGCGCACCTGATTGTGCTCCCGGTCCTGATGCTCATTCTTTCCCTTAGAGTTATCTAAAACTCTTGTCTTCATACACCAATATCAATAGCATCATGGATCTGTCCAATCAGCCGACAATCCTCCATGTCATGTGTTGTGGACTCTATATTTTACAATAGCTTGAAACATTCTTCCTTATCACGTGTTGCAATAATGGGCAGTGGCTAGCATCATGGTTTAAGTGGCATATCTCACAATCCATCAACAATGAGTGTACTGTTCTGCAAGGAAAACTATCCTTTGTGTGACCCTCTACTTCACAATTTGTACACCAAATTCTGAGCGCATTTCATGGGCTGAATTCACTGATAATTTCTCTAGTTGTTTTTCCATAGCTGTAATATATGCCTCTAAGAATGGGCTAACGCTAGTGTCAATACTCCCAACTACCTCAACACATAAGGTTGCTTCCAATGCCTCACATGGATCATCAATATATGTCTTATGTGACAACACCCTCCTAAATGGTGTAATCAATCCCCCAACAAACCATTGTGCATGTTGGCTTGCATGTATGTCATAAGAAAATTTGATAACAACATTTTAAACCATGCATCATACTCTCTAACACTTTCAGTAGTGCCTTGCTTAATATCCTTGAGTGCACTTATACTCTTCTGCTCAAACTCAGGGATATGGAACTCTTTAAGGAATGCATCCTTTAAAGTCAGTATAATCTACGCAAGTCTGATCAAGGTCAAACTTCCTATACCAATGTGTGTGCCCCTTGTAATGTAGTAGAAAATTGGCTTGCCCTACACTCAAAAGTTGTGATTCCTTTTGCATGCCACAATATTTCACACATATGCACATGTTCAACAACATCTTCTATGCCCCTATACTCTAGAAGACGTAGAGACATTTCCATATAAATATTCTGGGGTTGGGGTGGACCTTGCCCACCTGATCCAGAACCTCCAGTGTTTCCCCTACCTCCAGAACCTCCAGATCCACCTGAACTAGAACTTCCCATGCCTCCTGATCCCAAACCTGTAGCTGGAATAGGTCTATAGATGTACTCCCCTGTGCTCTGATAGTAGTACTATACTTGAACCCCTACGGTTTGTGAAGTAGTTCCAGTTCCAGAAGTGAATCCAACATTTGGTGTGCTCATATTCTATGTGGATGATGCACCTGAAAACACACCTCCAAATAAAATGAAGTCATTTGTCCTACCATTAATGTACTTGCTCTCTTACTTTCCAAACTTTCCTTGTTGATTACTTGTCATACTAGATACTGGAAAACCAAGTGCAAGGGCTAGGTTACTAGTGGATTCAGATGTGTGCCCGCGGCCCAGGTCATCTCTACTGCATGCTTCCTTGTGAGGCCGAGGAGGGTTCCCTGTCATGCTTTCCCAGATGGGGGAGTTCTTGATGCCTTGGCTCCATGTCTTCTATGAGCTCCAAATCCTTCACAAGCCATCTCTCTCCTTAACTCCATCCACGCTGCAACATCACGCTTGCTTCTCTATCTCCCTCTCACATGCCTCATTATACTTAAGCCACCTTTCTTCTCTTTTCCTTTCCACTACTAAGTCTGCCATCTTTCACCAATCCTATCCCCCCCCCATGCATGGTGGGGTTTAGTTAGCCATCGGTTTACTCTCTAGGTTCAAAGTTACCATCAAGATCTTGATCACCAATGGAATTCCTTGTAAGTAAGCTCCCGTGGATGTCATAAAGAACTGGAATTCAGCTACCTCTAGACATGAATAAGTGGAAATTGAGTATTCCAAGATATAACTGTTTCAAGATGCACACAAACCACATATCCATGGCTCAAGTCCAAATCATCAATCAACATCATAAAGGGCCTGAATTCTTCCTACATCCGAGACAAGTGTGCAATATACCTCCAATTCCATTTAGATGCATAAGCAATCAACCACTCGTATAATTCTACTAGAAAGATAGCAAAAAATATCTCATATAAACTATCATACATATTTTGTTCTACCCAAGTGCGTGTGTTAAACTCAGATCCAATGTTGAACCACCATGCATATTCTTCTTCCAGATCATATACCATTCTTCAATACTTGCTAAGGTCAACTGGTATGTCTTCATTGCTGAACCATCCTAAAAAACAACTAAAAAAGGTCCCAACAAATGGAACCAATGATGCAGCCTAGAATTCAGTGACACAAACCCAATGAAACCCTATGCGTGCTGGCACATCACTCAACCTAGACTGAGCACTCACCCAAAGTGCGTAAAGGTACCAGGTCCCTCTTTAGGGTTGTTGTAGCAGGATGTTAGCATGATGAAGACTTAACATATATAGTTCCATTACTAACACATCATTCTATAAAGCATACCAGATCTATATCCAAGGAAAAATAGAACTAAGTACTAACCATGATGAGATCAAAAGCATACTAGATTCAGATACTCATAGACTAATACTTAGATTCAGTCAATATCCTCCATTATATTCAATGCATAAAGTTACAGAAGCTTCATTACAATATCAAAAGTATGCGCGTAGCAACATAACACTGTATGTCTCAATCTCATCACCTCTCTATCATGATCTCCTCTATTCTATCTCTATTACATAGTCTACTACATATATATAAGGGTGGGGACTTTCCCTTCACCACTTATCCTTTCCAATAATAGGTCACATGCTATTCTTAACCACGTGCCTTTACAAAACTAGCCACACATGCAAGTGCGCTAACAATAGATTACTACTAGCTAACTACAAGAGCAGATCTATTTCCGGCCTATGTCCATGCAAAGTGCTTCATATCCAATCCTCCAAAAATAGCTAATGCATGGTGTACAAGTATCTTCCTTGTTTTTGTGCTCTCGTACGCCATCTCTAAAAATAGGATGCTAACCTTTCCTTCCCTATGAAGAATGCACATTTTTTACATTTCTTGATCCATGAGTAGCAATCACTAAACACCGTAGGCCAATAATAACTAGCCTTCATGATTTTGAGAGTTGTTACTCATGGAGTGAAGTGGCCTCCTGCTTCCCGTCATGGAACTCATGTAATATCTTCTCAACTTGACTTGTTGGGACACACCTCAATAACACCCCGTTCACATCCTTCTTGAATAGGATGCCATCAATGAGCACATACATAATGGATTGCAATCTGAAATATCTTCTCTTAGCTTTGTTCCATTCTAGAGGGAAAAAACCTATTTGGAGATAATGCACCAAGTCTTGAGTCCAACATGGAATGGGTGCATCATTAGCTAGCTGTTCTTGATCATTCTGTAGTAGCAGGACAACCTCTTCTTCACCTTTTGAATCATCATGTTATTTGGAAGCTAGCTATTCACACAAACCTTTTCCATGAACTAGCTTGGTCACTTTGATTTCAATATTGTATTCCATTATGTGGGTGATCCAACTTGCCCTCTTCTTGTTTAGATCTTTTTTTAGGAGAGAAAGTCCTTGACACTAGCAATTGAATATTATTATTTGAGACTAGGTGTCTGAAATTCTTCAAACTCCTAATGACAACAAGAACATGCTTTTCAATAAAAGAATACCTTATTTCGTAATCTTACACGCTTTGAATGAAGAATGCCATGGGCTGTTCTAAACCTTCTTTATTCAACTACACCAAGATAGCTAAGATTGTGTCCTATCCTCCAAAAGCATACAAAATGAATTCTTTTGAAAATTCTAGGTTGATAAGAGTTGGAGCTTGTGATATTACATACTTGATAGCCTAAAAACTCTCTTTTCCTTCTCGTTTGTCCATTTGAATGCAAAATTCTTCTTCAACATCATTGTTAATGGCTTTACAAGAGTGGAAAAATTAGGCACAAATATGCGGAAAAAGTTTATCCTTCCCAAGAAGCTTTGGAGAGATTTCTTATGACTTGGAAATGGAAAATTTCTGATAGATTCGACTCTTTCGGGATCAATTGTCAACCCTTCTCTTGAAACAATGTGGCCCAAAAATTTGCCTTTGTGTGCCAAGAATACACACTTTTTTGGATTTAACGACACACCGAATCTTTTATATCTATGAAATACTTGCTTGAGGTGAAAGAGAGGGTCCAATGCATTCTTTGATAAGACAATGATATCATCTAGATATACAAACACTATCTTGTTGATTAAGCCTTTGAACGCCATATCCATAGCTCATTGAAATGTTTCTCTGGTATTTGACAATCCAAATGGAATATTCTTATAAGCGTATGTACCCCATTTCGTAGTGAAGGCTATCTTGAACTGATCTTATTCCTTCACCATTATTTGGTTATAGTCTGAGTAGCCGTCTAGCAATGAGAACCTTTCCAAACCAGCTACTACTTGCAAGATTTGTTCCATTGAAGGAAATGTATAATGATCTTTGAGTGAAGCTCTATTTTGATCACAAAAGTCTACACACATTCTGATCTCTCTGTTTCTCTTCCTTCACGAGACCAAATTGGAAAATCAACTTGAATGTTTGATAGGAAAGATGATGCTATCTTCAATTATCTTATTCAACTCTTTTCTCATGAGAGGTTCAATGTGAGGATTCACCGACCTTTGCTTATGTTTGATGAGCTTAGACTCTGGATCTAGATCAATAATATGTTGTGCTAAATTTTGATTGAAACATCTCAAATCCTTATAAGTCCATGCAAATACATTTGGGAATTCTCGAAAAGTTGGAAAAATTCAGATTTATCTTGTGGAGTACTTACTTTTCCAATCTGAATGTCTTTCATTCACCTACTAAAATAGGCTCAATCTTCACCCTTTACCCGAATGTTTGCATTTTATGTCAAGAACCAATCATTTGGGTTGAATATTGACTCCAAAGTTACAAGACCTTTTGGTAATCTGTTAGTCCTCAGCTACACCACTTGGTCACCATACTACTACTCTAACTTGTCTTGGTTTCTAGCAGAGAAATCAGCTTCTTCTTGTAGAAAATTGACAATTTGCTGATCATTCTTAAAGACTTGCCAACTTGTGTTGTTATCTGACACAGCTGGTCTTACAACCACTTTGATATGAGGTTGAGATTTTTCACTTTTGATACTTTCCACAACATCAAACGCTGCCCCAATTGTTGCTAGTCTGTCTGCTACTTCATTCTTCTTTCTTGGGATGGAATTGATGCTAAAATCTTTGAAATATTCAATGAGATCCCATACCCAATTTTTCTAGTTCTTCAATAGATCATTCTTAACAAAATTTGGTCCTCTAAATTGGTTCACGATTAGCTCATTTTATCCAAAACTTGAAATTTTTAATACCTCTCTTTCTTGCCCAATGCAATCCGTGGATCAAGGCTTCATACTCAGCTGTGTTGTTTGAGAAAGCGAACTAAAAATAGAAAGCTGAGTAATATTTTGTACCTTGTGGTGAAACAAGCATAGCTCCTCCTCTAGCACCTTTCCTACTCCTTGAGCCATCAAAGAATAGTTTCCATACCTCATTATCATCTTTAGCATCTAGCTTGGTGATACTAGGAAGCGGTGAATTTTCTTCATGCAAATAATAGACCCCTAATTCAGCTTCTTCCATTTCCTTGTAAGGGTTGAATGCATGTCTCTTATTGGCCCAATCATTAAGGGTTAAGTCTGGAATGCTTCAATTTGGTATCTATTTCATAAGTGCTTGGACAATCTTCTTGATTAAAAGATGAGCAATTTGCATTGATTGGACTCGGTGTATGAGGCTCAATATGAAATTTTGTAATAGGCTCAGATATGATTGTATCCTTAGCTCCATACCTTGTTTTGAATAACATGTGTGACCAATCAACAGACAAATAGCCTCCAATTTTAGTGGTGAAGTCTCTTGACAAACATAATGCAAAGAGTGGTGGCAAGTCTATGACTGATACATCTTGCAAGATGGTCACATTGGGACATGCATGCAATGTAAGGATCAATCCTTTGATTACTCCATTTTTTTACCATTGTCCCATCCAATTGCACCACACCTCTAGAAATGAATTCATATTAAACACCCAACTGACTGGGTATTTATTTTGGCATTACAGAGTTACTTGCTCCCAAATCAATCATGTAATTATGCACCAACTTATCTTTGATGATCAATGAGATATAGAATGGTGGGGGATTCAATTTTTACCTTGTTGGCCTCCTTGATTTCCTCCTTGTTGAGTTTCATTGGTGAGTACCTTCTCTTTCTCTTTGGATGATTGATTCGATGCCAAACAATTCACCATAGCAACTTGCAATAGGTCTCTTTGTCCTGGGATAGCTAATGACTCCCACATTGAGATGTTTACATTCGTTTTCTTCATCTTCTCAATGATGTTGAATGGAGATGACCTATCTCTTTGCTGCCCCTTTCTTTACATATTTTTTCTTACACATGGGCTGTTATAACTAGCACTTGAGCTGGTCTAGAAGGTGGCTTGGGCTGACCTTGCACATTGGGAGATGCATTTTGGTTACCAATACCTTGTTGGGTGATAGAGGGATGTGGATCATTTGAATTGGATGATTGTCCCTCTCCTATATTTCTCTTCTTGGACCATGTATTAGTTGTTACACTTTGAGAAGGGACTAGATTTATACCACAAAAATCCTCAACTTGCTAATTGACAAGTGTGGTTTCATTCGGAGGTGCCTCTTGCTGAGTTTCTAACTTGATTATCTTCTTGACTTGTCCCATGTTCCATGCCTATTGTTGTCACCATAAGAGCTTGATTCAAAGCACCATTGAAACACATTGACTAGTTATGAGGTTGATTACATGGGAAGCACCAGTCATATTCTTGAGCTATGTTATTTTGTACTTGGTACCAAGGATCTAGATGTGGATGAAACATTAGGATTATAAGGTTGGAATGGCCTATTAGTAGGAGGTTTTGTTTGATTCTGACTTACAGTTTGAATGGGTTGCCTATTAGGTTGATATGGAGGCCTATTGGGTTGGGTTTGAGGTTGATATGACCTGAAATTTTGAGCTTGCTGCCTCTTAATTGTTACCAACTCATTTCCTAAGTTTTTAATTGTTTCATGACTTCTTGGAGCTCATTTGAGGTACTAGAAGATAAGGTAAAAGCTTCAGTGGAGCTGTAATTTTTGGGGAAGGAATGTGAGCTAATGTAGGTGTTTGACTTGTGCTTGGACTTCCTAATTTTGGATAAAGAGGCATGGGTGGCCTAGGTGCAAGTTTTCTAGCTTGAATCAAACAATTTTCAACTCTAATGGAAATACTATAAGCTATGGGTAAAGTTGTACCTCCCATGGATTGTATCATCATTGTAATATATGAATTTAGAGATTTTAGGAAGTATAGAAAGGCACCTTTAGCTGCTGGTCTCACAGCAAGCGGAATTCTATCCCATGTCCTTTGAAACTTGAAGTTGAAATCAACCATCTGCTCATTTGGTGCTCTCTTGATTGTGGTTAGTTGTTCCAATAGAGATAAGTTGTCTTCCTTCCCCCAAATTGATTGTGAAGAGCTATGCACAAATGGTCCCAATTCTAGATAGATCCTGTTGTTAGACTCTTGAACCATTGCAAAGCTTTACCCTTAAAGGAGGATGCTAACAACTTAACAACAACGTCCATTTCAGAAATTTCGTGAATTACACAAACATTTGCGATGCCTAGGATGGGGTCATTCGGAGTTGTATGGTTCTCTCCATTGAAATAAAGAATGTTATTTAATGCAACAATTGGAATTTGATTTTGTGCATTGAGAGTAAGTGGAATGCTTCTAGTGAAATTGACATAGGGATGGGGTGGCCCTTGTGGTGGTTATTGCAGATGTGCCATTATGATTGGTCTAAGAAATCTGGTTGATTGGATGAAAGGCCTACTAGGTGGAGGTGTTGATAGTGTTATATTCGGTGGAGATGGATACCTTTGAGCTCTTCTTCCCCTTCTTCCTCTACCCGAAGATAGCTGCAAGTATTCAAATATTCCTTCCTCTCTAGTTCTTGACCTTGTTTGGAATTTTATCGCAAATCTGCCAAGCTTGGACAACTAAAACTAGTGGATTATGCCCTTTTAGAGTCACCAGATGTGCTATTTAAAAGCCTCTTACAAGCTGGAATTTCACAACAAGAGCACATCAAACTTGATGTGACTAAAATAAAACTTCTTCCCTCCCACCGGGCATTCCAGAACTATTATCACCAAATCAAAATACCCTCCGATTTGCACAAGTGTGTGTCCTTGAGTTAACGGTGTGACTAGGTATCATGGGTACTATCTCCAAGTTGTGGGACTTGCTACCTAAGATAGACCTCTAGAGAAAGTTGGTTCTTCCTCCTAATACTAGTGTAAACGAATTATACTAAGATGAAGCTACTAACTATCTCTATCCTACAATTTCCAAGGGATGAGGGAGAGAGAAATAACATGCAAATGAAGGAAAACTACACTACAAAGGTGATGCACCAAAAGAAGGGAATGAGAACAATTTCCAATGTGTGAAAATGGAAGCAAAATGTAGATCAGAGAGGGTGATGACAATTCTCCATAGTCTAATAACAACATTCACAACAAATTTCCATGTATACACAATAATAATAGGTCCCTGCAAGAGTTAATAGACAAAAACATCTGCAATAACATTAGAGAGGTAAGGAGAATGCAACAAACTTAACAAGGGAAGATACATCCACAAAATTGAATCTATTGCTTCATTAATATGCATAGTCCAAAATATTACAAAGGAAAGGCCTGGATCACCATGCAAGGAGTCCACTACAAAGGCCTACAACACATTGGCTTCACAAAACCAAAATGACAGAGTTTTTCTACTCAAACTATCCTCCTCTAGAATGAACCCAACACATCAATTTATAGAATTTTGAGAGGAGAGAGAGAGGGGATGCAATTCCCAAAATTCCCTTTCCCATCAATTGTAAGTCATGATAAATGAGTTTGTTTGGTGGTTTTGGACCTGCAGAAGCAATCTCAAGGTTCCCATAACTTGCAGCAGTGAAGAATGATTGCTCATGCTCATTAAATGCTTCTCCAACCACTTTTCAACAACCAAACAGAACTGGGCTCGTTTTCCTTAAAAATCACCATCAAAACTTCATCAATTTCTTTTCTTGATTTATATGTGTTAGTCTTGGAACCACAATTCCAATGAGACCAATTTTGTAAAAATCCGTTGAAAATTTCTCAAGTTATGACCCTTTGAGTGTGAGCAACTATTTTGAGTTTGTCAGGGATTTCTTGCATTTTACGGGACTAAACATTTAATTTTTGGATCTGGAGATGTTTCTTTTATTTTCACCCACCTACCCTTACTAAAAATAATAAATCCATTTTTTTGGCATAGAGGATGTTGAGAGCTTTCTCGAAAAGTCCAATTTTGTCAAAATCGAGCTTCGGGTCAAAAGTTATACCCTTTTGAAGTTTAGGGTTAGGGTGATCCATGTGGGCTCTCATAATTTGCAATCCTAGACTTTTACCCCCCTTCAATTTGATATGTGAGTTTTAAGAGAACTCATGGCACTGGGTACAAGGGCCGCTTGGGCCTCCAAACTCCGCTTCATTCGCGATGCACTGTCTCCTTGATGTTTGACAATTTCACCTCTGCGAGGTACTCATGTCCACATAGTATTTGGACCACTTGGGCTCCGAACTTCTTCCTTTTCCATAATACATTGAATCCACTTCAATTCCTTTGCAAATTAGGTAAATCATGATTTTGGGGAATTTGTGGACCGATGGAACTTGTGTCGCGTGGGCCGTCAGGACTCGATTTATCTATGAATCATTGTTTCCTTATCATTTTAGACCCAAGTCGAGGATGAAGAACCCTAGTTCCATCCGTAGCTATTCCACTCATAGCCCCCAGACCCGTAATACATTAAAATAAGCCTTTTCCCCATTTCTCTAAAATTTTAGCAAATTTTTACTAACTCCTTATATTTTTCTTGAATAGGGAAGTTAGAGAAAAGAAAGGGGTGCCTCTAAAATCAAATTTCTTGTTTTCACCATTCTATCTTTCCAAGTCTAAATAAATTGTGCAAGTTATCGAAATCACCTTGGGGTAAATTTTAGATAACAACAATTAGGGCTGCAAAGTGTCCAAAAGCATACAAACAATGATCAAGATAGACATAGGAAAAGCTCACAAATAATGACATATAATGGAAAACAATGTCAAACAAGATGTAACAGAGATAACCATTGTGGAAAATAGTTCCTGTTAAGCAAATGCTACACATGAAACACCCATTATATTGTCGGAAAGATAAAGAGTATGTCAAAATGTGCATGTATCAATGGAACAAGTAGTGTGCTAGTAAGAATAAGTAATATTAAATGAAACAATAACACCTATATTGTGTAAGAGAGCAAGAAATGTAGATGCCCTAGGAGCCTCGGTGGGATAGTGAGAGGTACAATACTAAACATCATTGCTATGTGTAAAGATTTGTTGAAAGTTGAATTCAAAACTAGAGAATAAGTGAACACATATGTGTATATAGAAAATATATTGATATACTAAGTATCTATCTAACATGGAAAATAAAGTATGTGAGTACAAGCAAGCAAGGATATATGCAACAAGGATATGCAATATGTTGTGAATGAGTGAGATGGAATGATATGCAATGTGAATGTTATACGAGCAAATTTCCCCCTGAGTGGATGTGAATGAGCATGAGATGAGGTTCCTTTATAAAATACCTCTCAACAATTAAGAATGAACCATAAAATAAGAGTGCGTCATTGGGAAATGGTTTGATAAATGTCTGCTAGAAAGATAGATCAATGAAACACAAAACGTAGATAGTAGAATAGATAATACGATGTGTGAGAGTGGAATGCTAGAAATATGTATCGTGAAGTGAAAAGCATGAAATGTGTAGTGTGTGAGGTTTATGGATGTAGTATGACCTCAATAGTCAAATGTTAACCGTATCACGATAGTGTGTCATAGGGTAATGATGATACAAGTCGTGTATCAAGTTGTTTAAGATGGATGAGAAATACTAGATGAAAAGAACAGAGCGTCAAGTGCATGAGATGATAGAAATAGTTGATAACAATGCAAGGGGGTAAACTATGATGCCCCCTAACTATGTGATTGATGGAGATCTATGCAACTATGCGAGAAGAGGATAGTATGATGTGAGAGTGGAATTCTAGAAAGATGTATCGTGAAGTATGGAACGTAAATGTGTAGTTTGTGAGGTTCATGGATGTAGTACGCCCTCAACAATCAAGTGTGAAATGTAGCATGAGAGTGCATCATAGGGTAATGATGATACAATTCGTGTAATATGAATGAGAAAGACTAGATGAATAACACAACATCAAGTGCATGAGATGATAGACATAGTTGATAACAATGTAAGGGGGAAGCTATGATGCCCCATAACTATGTGATTAATGGAGATCTATGCAATGATGAGAGAAGGATATTTCCATAGTGGAAGACTTTGAAATGGGTCTTGAGGATAAAAATAAGGAGTAATTTGTTTGAAAAAATGAATTGATGGTAGTTTATACGCGATTGATGACATTGTAGAAGATTTGGGAGGAGACGAGGATGGACTACTTTTGAGAGGCGGTTGTGCGGTTTGACTTAGTAATGTTGTAGAAGAATTGATAGGAGGAGGAGTTAGAATGATTTTGAGTGGTGGTTTCTTAGGAGGTGGTGACGTGGAAGAAGACTTAATAGGAAGGGTGATGGAGGATGGACCTTGAGAGGTGATTGCTTCGTTTGAGTGGACTATATAGGTAGCACTTTAGTGATAGAAGAAGAAAATTAGAAGTGATGAAATGATGCTAATTAGACATAGATGAATTAGATTTAGGATCCCAATGAGATTTAGCAATTGGATATGAAGAAACAAAATTTTTTTGTGTAGCAAATGAAATAAGAACATAATGTTTAAGGTAGCCAATTTTTCATTTTAGAGCATATCAATCATTGACATTATGTCCATTAATTTGATGATAATTGCAATATGGAAGACCTTGATACTTTGAAAGCTGATAGGGAGGATAATAATGAGTAGATGGAAAGTTGGTCACTTGATGCTTAAAAATCTCAAAAAGAATGCCATGTTGCTTAGTATTGAGATCAAACTTGAGATGTTCCAATAATGGTAAGAATTAAGGTTTAATGATATGAGAACATGTAGAAGACATAGAATTGGGATGAGATGAATGTGATGTAAAAGGAAAACTAACATGAGCCTAATAATAATCCTTGAGATGTTGAATTTCATATTTAAGAGATATAATCATTGATTCCATAGCTTTAATTTTGTCTTGAAATAAACAATGCAAAGCTTGAATTGAATCTAAGATGGGTTGACTAGATGGATGATTAAGACCAATAGAGTCATCGTAAAGATGATCAAAAATGGCACTTGTGAAAGCGGTGTATTTCAAGGAAGATACATAGTGTCTAGCATTTTTTGTAGAACAACCTTGCAAGGTAGATACATTAAATCATGCAAGGGAACTTGAGGAATTTGAGGAGCCATGAGAGAAGAAAATGATAAATAAATTCTAAGTCAGGTTCACCAAATGATTTAACAAATATGGGATTTGTAAAACCCTAATTACAAAGTCATGTATGATAAATAAACACTAAATTACATATTTGACATAAGAAATAAGCTAAAGAAATATGAAACCCTAAGTGAAAGAGAGGGAGTAGAAGATGTAGGTGATTTCAAACTTGATCCCAAGTGTTCTATAATGGAAAACTGATAAACAAGAGGAGAAGACTGCATTAACTATTTTTGATAAATTCTGAAGTTTTCGAGATATTCCAAGACTAGGCGCCTGAACAGGATCTGGGGTGCCAATGTGCTAGGGACCTTTGCTGGGTGCCCATGATCACACATAATCTCAAAAATTTATTCTTATTGTGTTGCAAAATTTCACAAACCTTCACTTTTGATCTTCTCAGTATGTCATTGGATGATTGCAAAATTTTCCTGTAACCTACAAAACAAAGGATATCTTGCAAAACCCCAAACTACATTGAATCCTAAAAAGTAAAGATGTAAATGGGGAGTCAGACTGACCTCGATGGTCACTGTGAACTTATGACTAGCACTTCACTACATATCGACTCCATGTAGTTCTTGTGTGTGTGTGTGTAGAAATTGTGCCCTAAAAATCTATTGTGAAAGTGCACATGATAGTGAGAGATAAATATATGTACTAATGTAAATAAATGTGTGGATGGAAAAATGAACTTCCCCTCCTCTACATGTATGCAGAAAATGTAGTCCCTTGTACCTTGTGTGAGGTCTAGATGAATTCCTTTGATGCTCTTAGGATGCCTTTGGATGCAACCTTAGGTGGTGATAATAGATGCTTAGAGCTTGGTACTTTATTTTGGTCACATATATTTTTATTTATATGATTCCCTTGTTTGAATTTTGTAATTGACAACTAAAAGGATGACCCATAAGAAAACAATATTCCCAAAAGATAAAAGAGGCCCAAAAGAGTCAAGTAAGATACAATAAGGTTGGGGGAGCCCAGGAGGGACGAGGGTGTTTGGGCGCTAGTGTCCAAAGTCATGAAAGATAAAGCACTAAAATATCGATCAAGGTTATAGGGTGTGAAAGACCAAAAATAAGATCGAGACAAATTAAAAAGGATAAAGATAGCTATCAATTATTAGTTTTCTCACTTATGAATCATATGAATGAAAATATATGTTTATGGACCTAGAAATATACCCAAGTGCATGCTTTTGTGTCTACATACCGATAGGAGGGGGCCGAGTACAAGTACAGATCCTCGAAAAAAGCTAAAATGGAATTGATTAAATCACATATAAACAAAATACTCATTGATAAATTATGATCTTGAATAAACCCTAGATGAAGATTGAAAAAATAGAAGGTGAAGTCGTATAATAGGAAAAAGAGAAAAAGAACATTCACAAAGTGTAGTAAAGGCAGACTATATTTTAGAAACAGAGTCATGTTGTTTATAATCATGTTCATGGGTTATATTTGACTATAATTTAAATGTTTCTCATGATTTTAACTGTTAAATACTTGAAAATATTTGAAATTATTATCTCATACAACTTATATATTGAAAATATGACTCCAATTTTTATATAGAGTTATACATAAACTATATCAAAATATATACACATATATTAAAAGTAGTTAAATAAATATAGAATACTCATATATTTTTGGTAGTGTATAAAACACACTATTTTGCATTTCGAAGGGTAATATTGAAAATTTATTGTCACCTAAAAGATGTTAGAGAGGGATATATATCCACCAAATTTAACCCCTCATCATAATAATGAAATATATTTTCTATTACACGCTTCTTGACTTTATCTAGTGATAGTGATGAAATACATGATGGTTGGAAAGGTGAATAAAGGTAAGTGCACTATATAATACTTCCACCTAGAATCTATATTAAACACAAAAATACATGTTGTTAGTGCACACTATCAAACAAAAATTTATCATAATGAATTAGCTTTATGAACTTGAATAACACTTATATACAAGAAAAATGAAAGTAATAAAAGAAATAAGAAATGATTTTTTTTTCAAACCTTCCTTTAAGTTCTCTTGCAACCTCGGATGAGATAGTTGGAGTGTGGAATGGAGTACCACACTTGTTGGATCTCTTTGGATGATTTGGTTTTGGATGCTCCAAACTTGGTTCCAAATGGAAGAAGGATGCTATGAGCAATGGGTGATCAAATGGAAATTTGGCGAGTATTGTTACAAATTCTTAAAGCTTATAAGAGATGAATCATGAAGGATTAAGCCTCATATTTATAGCTAAAGGAGAGGCCATGGATTGTGGATCAAGGTTTGAATGAGTTACAGGAAAATGAATGCATTTTATTGAATTAGCAAGTTGATTTGGTTTGTGCAATTGATGGTTTGAATATTCATTTAAGGGGCAATGAATATTTGGTTGGATTTTGATTTTATTCAAAAAGGTGGTTGTACATGAATATTTTACTTCCACCTTTGTAGGGTTCTAAAACTTGAGTGGAGTGAGCTAGTTCAACTTGAGTGAGTTGGATGGTGAAGTGGAGATGAGTGGATAATTAGATATTTATTTATTTAAATAGCTAATTAAATTAGGTAAGATATATGAATGTATGCTTGTGTATGCTAATATTAATTAAATTAATTCTAAGGGGATGTGGGTGAATTCTAATCACATGTGATATGGCACTGGCCTAAAATGCATTCTAGAATGGATTTGGAATATTACACGGTAATTGAGATGGCTAGGAATAGGTATGCATTTTAGGGTGTCTACATTTTCCCCTCTTTAAAGTGTTATTATGAAGTAATCAAATTTTAAAGATAGTAGACACATGTAGATCAATGAGCATATGATAGGTAAATGTGATGGGCCTACTTGATTTTCTCCTATGGTGAAGCATTTAGATGCCTCATCGAGTATGTGTGCTAAGGGATTTCCCCTCAAGTAAATGTGTGACACAAAAAAGTTGTGGAAAACTACTTGATAGGAGGAAGGAAAAGGAAGATGATGCAAGAGGGATTAGAAGGATGATGGGAGGGATTTTTCTCATAGTATGAGCTTCTATTCAGATAGTGAAAGTTAGAGCAACCTTATTTTATTGTTACACAATAGAGTTGGCACCATGATTATTAAAGAATCATGATGTTTAACCCATTATGTGTATAAACAAACACAAAAAAAAAATAGAGCATGAAACAAACCCAATATACACAGTAGATGTATGCATCAAGGATATAAATGAACCAAGATGATAAAAAATACTCATAATTGCTATGAAGAAAATAAAAGATAAAAAAGTAAAACAAACTCAATATACACAGTAAAAGTATGTACCATGGCTATAAATGAACCAAGATGATAAAAATACATGTATTTGGTCAAGAAACAATAACAACAATGTAGAAAAACTATAAATAAAGATAATTAACTATACCCCTAATGTGTTCCACAATGATGATTAAGAAAATTTGGATGCCCCCAAGCAAGGATTCATGCAAGGGGATTGGATTAGAATGAAAGAGTGGGGTCAAGTGACACTCTTTATTGGATCCACATTGAAGATTAATTTGAGATTGAATGGGTCATTTCCCCAATAAAGGATGCATATAAGGAAGAAAATGAGAGCCAATATTTCCCAAGCGAGGATACACACAAGGGAGATGATTGATTTGAATTTCCCCAAAGCAAGGATACATGCAAGGGGTAAGATGATTTGTATTTGATAGTTGTACAATAGTCAAAATGATCACTATAATTGGTGTTAAAAGTGTGAGTTTGTTTATTTGTGTAGATTTATGATGGTTTTGTTAAAATTTAGGATTTTGTGATGATTTGAACGTTTTTTTTATTTTGATTATTTTATTTTTTGAGTTTTGTTATATTATTTGAATGTTTTTAAATTTTGAGATGTTTTGAGATTTCTTGAATTTTTTAAAATGTTTTTGTGATTTTTTTCATCTAACTGTAACAAACCAAAGTGAGATGTAATGAGTTGTTTGGAACCACCCCGTAATACACAAGCACATAAAGGCTTATGAAGACCAAGGGATGAATGTGATTGAAAATGGATATGATGAAATATGGTGTATGCCCTAACTGTAAGGAACCAGTGACATAAGCCAATTTGGGATGAAATGATAAGATGGATAAGATGGAGGAACTATATAAGTGAACGTGCTAAAATTCCCATAGAACAAAATATATGTATGCATGGCTCAAGAATAGAATCTCTTCAAATGAATCCAATTCATGGGTTCTTTAAGCTCTCACCATTTAGAGTGGATAGCTTCTATGCATCATATTTGAATTTTGTAGTGATAAGGTAAGGACTCGACCAATTTGGTTCATGTTTTCCTTTCTTGTCCCAATGTTTGGTTGCAATATTTTGATTTTATTTTATAACTAGGTCATCGATATCAAACTATCATGGTTTGATCTTCTTGTTATAGTTGTGAAAAATCTGATTCTCGATACACTTTAAGATGGTCCAAAGCATTGAGCCACTTTTCATCTAAGATATCAAGCTCAACAAGGTGATCTTGTTGATAGTCATCTTCATCAATCAAATGTTGAAGGATACATGGAGTGATGGGAGATTTACCTCTATATGTAATATAACTTTAGATCTGTAAAAATTGAGAATGGAGTGGCTCATGTGGGGTATGAAATGATGTATGATAGGCCTAGAGGGAAGGATATACTTGGGTATGCCAATTATGACCATGCTTGTCAATTTTTTTCCATAATGGATTTTAATGTCTTGTTGGAAGCTTCAACTTGGCCATTACATTGGGGATAGTAAGGGGTGGACCAATGAAGGCGAATGTTGAAGCGTTTGGCTAAGGCTTTAATGGTTTTATTTTTGAATGACTTACCATTATCTGTAATAAGAGAAGATGGAATGCCAAAGCGATAAATGAGATGATTGAATATGAATTTGGAAATATTACTATCAGTAACATAGGTGAGAGGAATTGCCTCTACCCATTTGGTAAAATAATCCATGGAAATGATAATGAACTTATAACCATTGGATGATGATAAGTGAATTTTCCTTATAAGGTCGAGTCCCCATCGGGAAAGGCCAAGGTGTAGTGATTGGTTGTAAGGCTTGAGAAGGTACGTGAATGAGATTACCATGTGTTTGGAAAACTAAAACTCATTAAAATTTTTGCATGCATTAGACTCCATGGTAGGCCAATAGTATTCAATGCATAAGATCTTCTTTACTAACACCATGGTACTTGTATCTGCTCCAAAAATACCAACATGTACCTATTCTAGGGTTTGAATTACTTCATCTTGGTTGAGACATATTAATAGAGTCCCATCATAGATTCTTCGATAAAGGATATCTGCAAGTATGTTATAATGTGACGTAAATTGTGCTAAGGATTGTATATATTGAGAGTTCATGTTTTTGGGATAAGTGTGGTCACAGATGAAAGTATAAATGTCATGATACCAAGGGTTATCAAGACCAAATATTTTAAAACCATGGTTGAATAAGGAAAATCATCAACCGAAAACAGAAGATGTTTAACAAGAAACTTGGTATGAGTGTGATAAGAGTCAAACTCAATAAGAGATCCGATAGTTTCCATAACATCTGCTGATTTATTTTGAAGGTGAGGAACTTGTTCAAATGTGATCAACTGAAAATAACCTCTAAGGCTATCCACCATGAGTTTTTAAGGAATGATATTTTCATCTTTGACTTGGTATTCACTTGTGACTTGTTTGATGATTATGAGGGAATCACCAAATACTGCTAACTCTTTGAGATTCCATGATATATCAAATTTCAGTCCAGCTATGAGGGCTTCATATTCTGCAATATTATTTGTGTAGGGGAAGGCCAAGTGAAAATATTTTGGAATAACATTTCCATTTGGTGTGATAAGAAAATACCAACTCCCGATCCATGGAAATTACAAGATCCATAGAAAAATAGGGTTTAAAAAGGTATTCTATCAATATACAAAAGTTCTTCATCCAAGAATTCAACATGAAGTGGTTTTGATCCTAGTAGAGGTACCAAAATAAGTTTATCGGTAAGAGATTATCCTTTGATTACCTTTTGAATAACAAACTTTATATCAAACTCACTAAGTATAATGACCCAACTTGACATTTTGCTTATGAGAATGGGTCTTGATAGTAGATATTTGAGAGGATCTACTTTTGCAATGAGTTTGGTTGTGTGATTGAGAAAATAGTGTCATAGTTTGTGAAATGTGAAAGCTATTGTTAAACACACTTTCTCAACTTGTGAATACTTTAGCTCATGATCAATAAGTTTTCTACTAAGATAGTAAACTGATTTTTCTTGCCCTTGATCATTATGTTGTGCCAACAATTTTGCTATTGCATGTTACTCGTAGAAGATGCATATAAAATCATGAGTTTATCTGATATGGGAAAGATGAGAATTGGTGGACTGATAGATATTGTTTTAATTGAGAAAAATCTCGGACATTCTTGGTTCCACCAAAAATGTACATCTTTTTAGTATTTTTTGAATTGATGACACTTATCTCGCCAGGTTGTGAAATGGACCTTATGATTGATTAGATATTTCCTTGAAGACCTCATTGCTGCGTAATATTTTGGGGAGGATGATTTTTATGAAATATTTGAACTTTGTGGGATCTACTTCTATACCTCTCCGCGAAACAATAAACCTGAGTAATTTTTATGATGTTATGCTGAACACATATTTCTTGATTAAATATGATTTTTATTCTTACAATCTTTCAAAGATACGCTGCAATCTTGCATGATGATCCACTCATATTTTAGAATTTTCTAGGATAATGTCTTCACACTCTTTTAAGATATCATGTAGTATATCATGAAAGATTACTGTGTTGTCACTCTCTAATATGTATCACCTATATTATTAAGGATAAAAGGTATGACCTTATAAAATAATGTGACCCATAGTATAGTGAATTTTGTTTTATGCTAATCTTATTTTGCGATCTGAATATGATTGTAGCTAGAAATTCTGTCCATGAGAGAAAAAATTTCATGACTTGCTTGTTGAATCCAAAATCATATCAATGTTTGGTAAAGGGAAGTCATTTTTTGGGCATGCCTTATTGATGTCCTAAAATATATACATATTCTAATGCCCATAGTTTTATTTGCCACATGTATGATGTTTGAAATCCATACATAATAGTCTATTGGTCAAATGAAGCCTACTTCCAAAAGTTTTGAAGTTCAACTTTGACAAGTAATGCAACTTTATTTTTTCTTGATATGTTTTGCATCTTGTATGTGCCACAAGGTGGTGTACCACAAGATATGGATCTAATCCTAGCATATATTTGTAAGTCCATGTGAAAATATCTTGAAATTCCACAAGGAGTGTTGTGAACTCTACTCTTTCTTGATCTGATAGGCTTGCTCCAAGTTGTAAAATCTTCGGTTGCTCATGTGTGCCAATGTTAATTTCTATTATTTCTTCAACCAACATTTTAGATGTGTCTCTTTTTGAAAAGGATGTTATTGGTTGATGTAAATCTTCAATTGATGATGAATGAGAGTCCCCTCTCTCTAGTGCCTCAGAAAGGTTTTCACTAGGAGATATGTCCCTTTTCTTTTTACTATTTTTCATTTTTTTCTTTTGTGTTTCTCCAATAGTGCCTCAAAGAAGGTTTTTTTAGGGAAACAATTGGTAATTCTAATTAATAGATTATAGATCCACAAATAAATTGCCAAGATTATAGATTATGATGTGTAGTTAAATTAAACATCGATTTAACTTATTATAGATTGTAGATTACATAATGTAATAACATGAGATGAAAGAAAATAACAAGAAATAAAATGAGACAGAGAACACCAGATTTAAAGTGGGGAAACCCAAAGGAAAAAAACCCCACTGAATAAAGCACCTGTTTGTATTAAAAATAATTAAGACTTTAACCCAAAGACTTCCACTTCACTCCTAGGTCTCATAATAAACAATAGTAGACTAATGTCTCGCTGATTTTAGTTTTCTTACACAAAAATATTGAGCATGTATCTTATGATCCAATATCTCAATTAGTCCAATCCTATAAAGGATCATCATATATATATGTATGTATATATATATATATATATATATATATATATATCTTTGGTTGAACGGTCATACCGTTTCACTCTTTTTAAAGTTGTGAAGACTGGATAAGTTTATAAAATAACCTTTTAATAATGGGTCATAAGTGGTAGTCTATCAAATGATACCCCACTTGAAATTATCAACCCCAACACTCCCCCTTAATGTTAAGTGGGAAGAACAAAACAAGACATGCCAAATTATCTTTTTTTATACAAAAGGATTTACAGATCCAATAATCAACAACAGTGACTTTGGATAGCATGCAAACAAGGGAAATCATACAAATCTTCCCATACATAAACTCTTAAGACAAGTTCTTTACATGTGAAGACTTTTATCAAATTATGGATCCTTTTATAAACTAAGACATACCCATAAATAAAGTTTCATTGGGATTTACAAGTAAACTCACATACAACTGTGATTGTTTACTTATTAAAAAATGGAGGAAGTATTGAAAGTTTAAAAAAACATTTAAGAGGTGGAATTTTTATGCACACCCCCCTCAATGGAAACTCTAATAGGCCCAATAAGGCACAAAACTTGCAAAACTTCACAACATAGATCGTATTTGTAAATATATTGCAACTTGATTTTCAATCAAACAAAACTTGAGATCTATATCACCATTAAGGACTCTCTCAAATAAAGTGCATATGAACTTCACTATGCTTGGTCCTTTGATACTTGAATCGATCGTTTGCAAGAGAAATGCAACTCGGATGTCACATATAAGAGTAGTTATCCCTTTGATGCCCATGTGTAGCTTCCTTTACAAATTCCATAACACTTATATACTCTGCTAGAAAGAGATAAACACCGTTGGTGCTTCTTTACTACTCCAAGTAATGGCACATGCACTCAACTTGAAAATATATCCATAAGTAGACTTTCTATTTGCAACATCACTAGCATGGTCAGAATCATAATAGCCAAATAATTGTGCATCATTAGAAGAAGAATAAAACAAACTATAATTAACTATTCCTTTAATATATTTCAAAATTATTTTTTCCATTTTACAATGATCCTCATAAGGATCCTACATAAATCTTGAAACAACTCCTACTGCATAAGAAATATCAGGTCTAGTAATAGTGAAATAAATTAGACTACTAACTAGTTGTCTATACAAAGTAGGATCAAATTTAACACAAGCTGGTTTAGGATCCAACTTAACACCAAATTCAATAGGAATAGAAATATGCTTATAGTTAATCATGTTAAATATTAAAATAAAATTCATAGCATACTGATATTGAGATGCAACAATAGATTTATGATCTTGAAATATAACCATGCCAAGAAAATTATTTAATAAACCTAAATCACTCATTTCAAAACATTGTTTTAACCTTTTTTTTCGATTCTAACAATTAAATTTTTATCGCTTATAGTAAATCAACATACAAGACAATAATGATAATATTATTATTTTCAAGCTTGAAAAATATATCATTATCAGAACAACAATTAGAGAAGCCAAGATCTTACAAGAAACTATTAATTTTAGCATACCAAGCTCTAGGAGATTTCTTAAGACCATACAAAGACTTTTTGATCTTAAACACATTAAACTCCTTACGAGGTTCTTCAAAACCTTTAGGATACTTCATGTATATATCTTATTTCAAGTCACCATTGAGAAAAACATTTTTGACATCCATTTGATGAATTTCCCAACCCTATTTGGGCAGCCAATGTAAGAAGAATTCTAACAGTGCTCATTTTAGCTACAAGAACAAAATTATCAACATAGTCAAGACCAGGTTTCTGAGTGAAACCACGAGCTACTAGTATTTCCTTGAACTTGTCAATTTCCCCAATAGAGTTATATTTGATCTTATACAACCACCTAGACCCTACAATGTTTCTCTTAGGAGGAGAAGGGACAACTTACCAAGTATTATTTTTAATTAAAGAAGTGTATTCATCTTTCATATCATGAATCCATTTATCATCTTGACAATATTATTCAAAATATTGTGGTTCAACCTCATAGAGGGTCATCAAGGAATGATAAGAATTATGACTACGAGTTACCTTTCTAAGACTAGTAGGATTAGAATATTGAATAATACTTTGAGCCTATCTAGGAATCTTAGGATGCAAAACATTTTGAGTTGACTCCCCCTAAATATCCATCATATCTAGATCAAGATGATCATCCTCTTAAACTTCTATTTCCATAATTTTAGGAGAAGGATTATTGGGCTCTATCTCAGGAGAAGCAGAGGAGGGTTCATAATGAGCATCACATAAATTATTTTCATATCATGTTTTCAAAAATGTCATGCTTGTAAGGGCCATAGACTCTCATTCCTTTAGTTATATAGCCATAACAAAAAAAAAATACAAGATAATGAAGTTGAATCAAGCTTCTTCCTTTTGTATTTTGGAATGAAGATAGAAGCAGAACTACCAAATATTCTTAAGTGAGAAATATATAGTTTTTGATTTGTCCATACTTCATGAGGATTATCTTGATGAAGATATTTATTAGGAACTCTATTAAGAATATAGATAGTAATGTTCATAGCTTCAACCCATATAAACTTAGGCACATTAGAAGTATGAATCATAGTCCTAGCCATTTCTAACACATTCCTATTTTTCATTTTTGTATTGCCATTTTACTTTGAGGGGAACGAGGAGTAGTAAACTATCTTTGAGTCCCACATGAAACATAGAACACACAAAAATTTCTGCTTACATATTCACCTCCATTATCAGTTCTAATTCTTTTTATTTTTAGATTAAAATCATTTTCAACTAAGGCTTTAAATTCCTAAAACTTATACAAGACAACGAACTTTTTATTAATGAAATAAGACCATTTCATTCTATAGAAATCATCGATGAAGAAAACTTCATACATAACACCATTGAGAGAAGGAACTTCTATAAGACCTCTCACATCACTATGAATCAACTCTAATAACTAAGAAGAATTGGGATCATGATGCTCATGAAATGGTTTAACATGTTTCTTACCATGCAATCAAATTTCAAATGTCTCATGATCATATTTCATCTTTGGAAGACCAAAAACAAGATTTAGTCCAGACATTTCATACAAAATTTTGAAATTAACATGACCCATATTTGATGCTAAAGCTGAATATCATTCTTAGAAGAGGAAGAAAAGAAATATTTACACTCAAATCCATAAAATATATACAAGCCATTTTTCTGAATACCAGAAGCAATAATATTACAAAACTTATATTTTACATACCATTTATCGTGCAATAAAATAAATTTACAATTTTATTTAGTTAGCCGAGAGCAAGATAACAAATTATTTTTCAGTTGAAGAACATACAAGACATTCTTAATTACCCCATTTGAGATCTTAACATTCCCACAACCTTCAGCTCTAATGATGGAATTATCTCCTAGATATATGTTTTCCTCACATTCTACATCTAAGAGGATACTAGGAGTACAAGTCATGTGCCTAGAGGCACCACTATAAAAATCCATTCATTTTCATTTGAAGTTGAGAGGAAATATATTTGCTTGATTTTTCTTCTAATATTTCTTTTGATTATTAGGGTTATTAGTTCTAGCATTCTTAGTATATTTCTTAGTATTTACTCAATCAAATTCTTTATGCCCAAATTTTCCACACTTGTTGCAAGTTCCATTAAATTTGACTTTAAAATTATGACTATTTTTAGCAGAATTAGACTTAGGATTGGATTTGAATATTTTTCCGATATTAGACTTATGATTAGGATTATTATTATTACTATAATGAGCATAATTATGATTTTGGGAGAACAATGCTTGAGAAACAGTCTCTTTTGAATCAAAGTTTACCATTACACGCTCTTCTTGAATTGATAGAGAAGACATAATGTCTAAATTAGGAAGATTATTCTCATTATGATATTTAGAATTAAGAATAGAGATATATTTTCTGAACTTTTCATGAATGTTAATCTGAATTATAAAATACAAAATCTTATCTTGAAACAGTTCACAATTACAACCTTCTAATTGAGCTTTAATGTTCTTAATTTTAGCTAAATAATTGATCTGTTTTCTCATCTTGATCCGTAAACTTCTACTTTGAAACCCTACAAATCACATAACTATGTTTTTCTAATTTATACTTTGGAAAATGATAGATTTTCTTGAAAAATTAGAGCTTCATGACTGATTATCTAGTGCTATAGAAAGGAAATTGTAGAGAAGGAAGAATTCCAAACTTCAACACTAACAATTTTATCCTAGAAACCTCCAAGGAGGAAAACCATTTGGGAAGGAAACTACTTTTTTCTTCCCACTGAAATTGGTCTAATATAGACAATTAAAGATTAAAATAAGTATGAAAAGAAGAAAAAATGTAAACTTTCTCTCCAATTACTTGCTTTCTCTGTTTCTACACCTTGCTTGACTACAATTCCATTCCAACACCGAAGATCTTGCTCACTTTTCTCATTAAAATATGCTTCTTGATCTCTCTGGATCTTTGAGTGCTATTCTCTTTCTCCTTTCATGCATTTATAGGTCTTCCCATGTCCTCCCATGCACTAAAGGATGTGAAAGGGAATGGAAAGGGAAGAGACATAGTTGGGTGCTTCAAATTCATGTCCATTCACATTCCATTCTTATTTTTTGTTTGAAACTATCGAGAACGCTGCCCCTGAGTAGACCGGAGGTCTCAGGACTGGTGCCCTAGTTGGGTAGTGGTTTTATGACCGCCCCCCTGAAGGAAGGTAGTTCTGAAACCACCGCTCTGTTCAGAGAGAAGGGGTTCCTTCCGTAACCTTCGTTTACCTCATTTTATCCACTTTTCTTGTTCCTCCTTCTTGGTGCGATGATGAAACTGATGAAGTGGTGTGTTTTTATGGATCCACATGGATCATACCTCCCCTAATTAGGAGGCTTTTGGTCCCAAAATATCTTAGTGGGGGAGTGGTAGAGGAATCAACTCCCTCCCATGCTCATTCGAGTACCATTGGGTTTGTGTTGGTGTCTCCTCTCGTCCAACCTTCCAATACTCATGTGGATATCTGGTTTGTTTCTCCAAAGTGCTACATCCTCCTCCAAGTTACCTTGAGTATAATAATATTTGGAAGGAAAATTATGTATATTTCCTTATTTGTCATGTGCATAGATGGCGTTAGTGGATGTGAGCTCTTACAACTTGCTATTGCATGCATCTGCATGAAGTATGGCCTAAAGGTTTCTTGTCCAACCTGCTCAAGTATGGAAAAGGTCCCATATTGTAGTGATGTAGTCCTTTCTGTCTTGTCTCTTGAGATGGATTGGCTAAACCCTTTCCAAGTATGTTGCTACTATAATCATCACCATTCCTTATATCTCCTCTTCTTGCTGCCCCATGGTCAGGTCCAGTGAATCCATAGGTAGATATGGTGACTGCATAGTGGAATTTTGTTTTGATCCTTGAATGATCAGCTCCTATGTGTGGCTTCTTCTACAAAAATGACAAGTGCTATCCAAATTCTCCATCCTTTGATTAGAAATGTTCATGCTCTCACGCCCATTTTTCTTTTCTTCCAATGAAAGCAAACAAAGGCCGATGATTTTCCTGAATAAATCTTAGTGCTTGGTTGACACTTACCATAGCCTTCTTTGATTTTCTCTGGTGTGCTTAGATGTTAAAAATGTCTCTATCCTTGACCCATCTATACTGGTTCTCCCTCCTTGTGAACACAACATCCCGACACATAATTAAGGAATTTCTGAAGACAATGTCAAATGCATCAAGTGGAATAATATCAGCCTCTAATACATCTATGTATTGGGTATTTATCCCAAATTGAAACTTACACTTCCTTGTAACTTGTATTTATACACCCTTCTTCACCCATCCCAGTGGGTATGGATGTGGATGTGCATAAGTCTCTAGACCAAGCTATCCTATAACCACATCAGAAATCAAATTTGACTGAGAACTAGAATCTACTAAAGCATTTACCTTAGTCTTCTTGATTTGGATTCTAATTTGAAATAGCTTACTCATATCTTCTTCTTATTCTACCCTGTACATGTTAGTGGTCATGCATCCTAGCCTCTCATCTACATCCAAATCATCCTCAATCTCCACCTCTCTTTCGTCTTCACAGTGGCCATGGATTTATTGGAATCCTTGGTTTGGTGCTTTGGGTGCAATTCCAGATGCAACTTCCAACATGTGGCATCAATATGTCCATTTACATCACAATTATTATAGAAATTATTAGGATCTTTACAAGTATGCAAAGTAGTAGTGGCATGTTTACCTTTCCATTTACCTCTACTACTTTTCTTCCCTTGTTCTTTGTCCTACTGTTCATTGACTAGTATCCCTTTGGCTCTATTTCTCCTTGCTTCTTCTCGTCATCAATGTAGTATGCTTGTATACAAGCTTCATTGAGATCCTTGGGATTTTTGGAGATTACCTTCCTTCGAAGGTGAGTGTGAAGTCCTCCCAAATACTTGGTCATAATGTCCTCATCCTCCAAGTCCATATTAAGCAACATGTTTTGTGTTTGAAATTATGTAGTTTAGTCTTGCACACTTTGATTTGTTGACCTATCTAAAGTAATCTTGCCACTTAATAATCATGTTGGTCTTATGGCCAATAGGATAGAATTTATCTCTAATCAATTCTTTAAAACTTTTCCAAGTACTTACAATAGGACATTTCTTCTTCTCACAAGTGGCTATATGGGTTTCCCACAAAACCAGAGCATGGCCTTCCATTTTGAGACGTGAAAAGGTGATCCTTTGTGCCTTAGTGAAATTATGCACACTAAATTAGACTTCTAACTATTTTAGCCATTTATCCAGTAATTCTGCATCTACATTTCCTTCAAAAATCTTTATTTCCACTTTCGTTTCAAATTTAAAAGGTGTATGTGTAGATTTTACCTTCTCACTTACAATTGGCGTCTCTTCACGCTCTTCCCATTCTTCCTCTTCATGGATCTTTCTGATATTGATTTTTTGGATAGTACTCAAACCACCAAGTCTATAGAATCTTGTTTAACCAAAGCCGTATTTTACGGATCTGAAATCTCTTCTTGTTCTATGCAATCTATCCATCATGGTCTCTAGCATCTCGACTCTATGGACTAAGTTCTCTTCCTTCATTTGAGATCGAATTCTCTATTCCACTTATTTGTAGAAATATCTAGCTTGAAAGGTAAAAATTCTTCACCTTTGGAACTTTTCACTGTCATAAAAATCACAAGAAATATTTTAATACCATAGTCCTTGATATATAATCAGCTTTGATACCAAAATGATCCATAAACTTCTACTTTAGAACTCTATGAATCACACAACTATGTTGTTCTACTTTCAACTTTGGAAAATGAAAGATTTTCCTAAAAAATTAGAGATTCGTGACTGATTATCTAGTGCTATAGAAAGGAAATTGTAGAGAAGGAAAGAATTCAAAACTTCAACACCAAAAATTTTATCCTAGAAACCTCCAAGGAGGAAAACCAGTCGGGAAGGGAAACTGATCTTTCTTCCCACTTTTATTGGTCTAATATAGAAAATTACATATTACAATAAGTATGAAAAGAAGAAACAATGTAAACCTTCTCTCCAATTACTTGCTTGCTCTGTTTCTACACCTTGCTCCTACAATTCCATTCCAGCACTAAAGATCTTGCTCACTGCTCTCATTAAACTCTACTTCTCGATCTCTCTGGATCTTTAAATCTATTCTATTTCTCATTTCATGAATTTATAGGTAGGGTTCATTTTAAGAGACCTCCTGGAAATCAGAGGTGGAGAATACTTGCGAATATCCCAAGGACCGGTTTCACGGAAGGTGAATTTTTTGGGGGTTGTATGAAAAAATTTCACCGATTATCAAGCTCACTGACGACGAAGGCTGCAGACAGCACCCTCGGTGGCCAGCGTCAATAGGTCTATTGATGCGTGTCACTAAGGTCTGTTGACGCGCATCACTAAGGTCTTTTGACGCGCGTCACTACATTTTTTTGACGCGTACGATAGCAAAATATCCTGTCGCGCGTCTGCAGCCTCGACCTTTGCTTTCTCATCAAAAAATATCCGTGTCGCGCATCAACAAACTATTTGTCGTGCATCGCTTTATGCATCAATATCTATTGTACCTCCTTTTCACGCGTCAAAAAAATGTAGTGACGCGCATCAAAAGGCCTTAGTGATGCACGTCAACAGGCCTAAGTGACGCGCGTCAACAGGCCTTAGTGATGCACGTCAACAGGCCTTAGTGACACGCGTCAACAGGCCTTAGTGACGCGCGTCACTAAGGTCTGTTGACGCGCGTCACTAAGGCTGTTGACGCGCGTCACTAAGGCCTGTTGACGCGTCAACAGACCTTAGTGACGCGCGTCAACATGCCTTAGTGATGCGCGTCAATAGGCCTTAGTGACGCGCGTCACTAAGGCCTGTTGACGCGCATCACTACATTTTTTGACATGCGACAACAAATATCCTGTCATGCGTCTGCAACCTCGCCTCTTCTTGCTCATCGAAAAAAACTCCATGTCGCTCATCAAAAATCTTTGTCATGCATCTACTATGCGTCAATATCTACAGTATCTCCTTGTCTGCAAACCCTCCTTGTCGCGCGTCTATAATACGGGATATATCATATTGTTGAAAAATGTGAAGTAGAAGTGTTCTACCTGTCGAATAATCTAGGTTTATATAGGGGATATTTTTCAAGGGTAGGCGAAGCCGACCCCTAAAAAAAATTAAAGTGTAATTTTTAGGCGAACAGGTCACTGGCCCGTGCCAAAAAATTCACCTTTTCAAAATTTTCAAAAATGGAATATTCGCCATATTACGAATATTCGCCACTAAAATTTTCCCTGTTTATAGGTCTTCCCATGTCCTCCCATGCACTGGAGGATGTGAAAGGGCATGAAAGGGGAAGAGACACAATTGGGCACTTCAAATTTGCATCCATTTGCATTCCATTCTTCTTTTCAGTTCGAAAGTGTAAGGACCAGCTGCCCTCGGTAGAGACGGTGGTCTCGGGACCACCACCCTAGCTAGGTGGCGCTGGGACGACCACCTCTAAAGGGAGGTGGTTCTCAAACTTTCACTCTACACTGACAGATGGTTCCTTCCAAAACCTCTGTTTACATCATTTTATCCAATTCTCTTGTTCCTCCTTTTTGGTCTTTGATGGAACCGATGAAGAGGTGTGTTTTTCTAGATCCCTATGGATCACATCCCCTTTCATAGGAGTTATGAACATCTCTAAAAATAACTTAATTATTGTTGAAAAATGACTGAATTTATGCATAGTCTTTAATTGCTTCTAGGCATCTGTAGGCGAGTCTATATGACCTATATGCATTAAAAATTCATCTTTTATGCTTTGCAAAAGGATGGAAAAAGCTTCTTGAGATCTTTAAGAGAAGGAGCTAAGGTTTTCGGTGTTTCTTGTCTACCAGTAGGTTATTTTTCCACACTATTCACTTGGGATCCCATAGCTTCTTAGCCATACAACATGATTTTAAACGAACTCTCCAAATGCTATAATTCATTCCATATAACGAGATGAGACTCATCCAATGAAAAACTAGAAAAGCTAGCCATTTTTAATGCTTAGATGACACTAACAATGAATACAACTAAAAAATTGAATCAAGGAAGCCAAACAGAGACAAAAAACAAGCTATAGATCTTCTAATTTGCTATACAAATGCAAACAATCAAAAAATGATAAAAAAATAATTTTACTTTGATCGAGATTAAGATCGATTTAATAGTGCTTAGACAAAGTCAAGCTACAAAATTTTTAACAGACTAATTAGTTAATTAATTAATTATGATCTTAAAAATATCTTTAAAATATGATAGATCCTTTGGTGGATGCGAAGTCTTAAAAGAAATTAAAATTAAAGCCTTTTCGGGTCCAAAAAGAGTTAAACAATAACGATAAAAAATAAATGCACACACAACAATATATATTTGACATCATGAAATATTTAGATACATGTTGCTTTTTAATTAGCTCACACTTTGTAGTGCAACAAAAAGTCATATAATAATTAATATAAATGATAGACTTAGCAGAATCGTATACACGTGTTGTTAATTAATTAGTTCATTTTTTCACATTCGACATGATTAAAACAAATGCCAAAAAATGCAAAGGAATGTGGACACGTTCAATTGGTTCACAACTGATAGAGATTGAAAAAGTCTTAGTCAAACAATGCCACTTGTCAATGATCTAGCGACTAAAAAAAGACACTTGGTGGTTTTCTGCCAAACTTTAAATAGATTGCTTTAGGTGGACTTAAAGTCCCTAGAATAAGCTAAAATTTAAAATAAAGTTTAGGTCCAAAATCTAAAGACATGTGTCACAATATAAGTGGCTAAGCCAAAGAAAATATTGACACCCTGATACTTGCAAATATTTGCACTTTGCAGAGCTTACCAAACTGACTAAAACAATTTGAACACACGTGGAGCCTTTTAAATGGCTCATTCTTTGCAAGTCTAAAAAAAGATTGAAAAATTCGAATATGTGGAAAAATCTAATTGGATAATTGATTGTCATAATTAGGAGTGAAAAAATGTGAAATGTAAAGACATGCAAAGAAATCCTGTTGGATCAAATTTTACATGTGTCTCGAAGCAAAAAAACAAGCAATGATAATGTGAAATACATATCAACTTAGAGCAATCCTATTGGTCCAAATTTCACAAAGATAGAGGAAAAAATACTTGAATGAGTGAAACAATTGGAGTAAAAATATTGGCTCGATTCCAATGGAGTAAAAAAGTCTTACAACATGAAATATTAAGAGACTTGGAGCTTCCTGATTGGATCATATTTCACAAATGACAGAGGAAGACTAACACAAGTCTGCTAACGTGAAGAAACGTGGAAACCCCTTATTGCCACAAGTTTCATAACTTATAGTCAGATTTACAAAGAATTGATATGTGAAGCAATATGGGGCCTTTTGATTGGCTTGAGCTTCACAAAAATGAAAAGATCTAAAAGGACCGATAATATGAATAAAAATGATTGGTTCGAGCTTCACAGGCAACAAAACTTCACAGAAAAATGAAAAAAGCTAAAAATAGCCGACACAACAAAGCCACTTGGAAATCAATGGTTGGATTGGGATTCACAAAAGAAAATCGAGAAAAAAGGAATAATAATAAAGTTGGGGTGGATTTAAAAATCCAAACTAAGCTGGATCTAAGGACATTCTTTTGGATCTATAGGCAAAAATAGCCCTAACGGCTATAAACGACGTGAAAACTTAAAACAAGCTCACAAAAATAGATTTAAACCAAAAATACTGAAATAAGATGTAAAATCATATATCTAAGCAAGAAAATGCTAAAACATGATATAAATAGTCATTTTACCAATATTTCATAAAATATTTAAGTAGGAATTGGAATTTTAAACTCAAGTTAGCTAGAAGATGACCGCAGAACTTTTAGGGTTTCACATATCCGCGAATAAACTTAAAGCTTCTTCACCTCTTCAAATTAACAGACTTCCAGATCGAACTTGCACATGCATAATCCATCACTCGATACCATGTTAGGGAAACAATTGGGAATTATAATTAACAAATTATAGATCCACAAAAGCCGAAGATTAAATATATTATGATGTGTAGTTAAATAAACATCAATTTAGCTTATTATAGATTGCATATTATATAATGTAATTACATGAGATGAAAGAGAATAATAGGAAAGAAAATGAGACAAATAACACTAGATTTAAAGTGGAGAAGCCTGAAGGAAAAAAACCCACTGAATAAAGCATTTTTGTATTAAGATTTATCAAGACTTTAACCCAACACTTCCACTTCACTCCTCGGTCTCATAGTAAAAAATAACATACTAATGTCTTGCTGATTTTAGTTTTCTTACATAAAAAGATTGAGCATGTATCTTATGATCAAATTGCTCAATCACCCCAATCCCATGAGGGATCATCCTATATATAGGATGCATGAATGGTCATACTGCTTTTAATATTTTCAAAGATGTGAATACTTTGAATAAGTTTATAAATTAAGCTTTTAATAATGGGTCTTAAGTGGTGGTCTATCAAATAATATCACACTTGACATTATCAACCGTAACAATTTTCACTATGGGAGATTTTATTTTTCATTTATTTTTCTATATTTTCAATTTTTTTGTGAACTAGGGTACTCTAGTTCCTTGCCAAAGTAGGAAGTTACATCAAGGTCAATATTGAATTCCTTCCTATGATTAGAAAGGGGGATAATTCCCAAGTCTTGAGAAACTCTTCAATAACCTCATCATTTTGAAAGATGTCCATGGAGACATGATTTAGCTAGTCCTAAATTATTGGGGTAGGATATACATGGTTGAAGTCGATGATATTGATGGAGAGGTTTTCAATAAATATGTTTTCTTCAAAATGGTTATCAAAGAGGCTATGTGCGGAACCTATCTCTTCGTTAGAGTAATTTTCCTCACCACTATTCGAGACATCAAGCATTATCGATGAATTTTCAAATGTACGATAACCAAGACCATACTAATAAAGATTGTATGTGCAAGAGATTGGATCAAAACATCCTTGTTCATTTTTCCCAAGTCCCTTACCTTTCAACTACATATTTTTCATGATTTTTTATTCACTTTAGTATACTGAAATGATTTGTAACAAGAAGCATATCCATCATCATATAGCTAAAATCCAAAGAATTCATAATAGGTGTTAGAGTAGGTATTTACCTTAGCTCATGTTCACCTAGGTGATTTATTTACCTTTATTGTATTTATCCTCACCCACTTATGTGTGTGGATATTTATTTTATCTTATTTAGATATTAGGATATATTATCTAGTTGTTAGGTATAGTTCTTTCCTTGATCTATGGTATTGACTAGATTCTTGATGTCTATTTCTCTCCTAAATTTATGGTCTTGACTAATTCTTTGATGACTAGTTATTTACTTGATTTATGGCTTGATCTACGACCTTGACTGGTTCTTAGATTGTTATTCCTTGCCTATTTAAGAAAGGCCCATTCTCATTGTATTGCATTGAGTTCCATAATAATATATGATATTGTTTCTCATTTATTTGTAAAGGTTTTATGTAAAGTTATTCGCGAATTAATTTCATCTTATGGTCATATGGCATGGTCATATGAGGGCTTAAAGATTGTGATTCCTACTAGTTGGTGCTTAACTTCAGCCCCCTTTATTTTTATTTATGTGATGAAGGCAATAACAATTTATTTTGTTTTAGTGGCAACTAAAATAAATAAGTAGAGCATAATCTTGTAAAGCTTGTAACTTTTGATCGGTAACTCGGTTTTGAGTGCCATTTTTTTGCAAAAGTGCTTGTTTTTTCATGCTCTTTCCATTGGAGTTATTTATTTTGAGACTTGCACTATAATTATAAAGTGCCAAATATGGAGGAGTGTTGTAATCAATTGTGGACACAATTTCGGCTGAGCCCGACGTCCTAAAATTTTGGGAGTTACAGTTTATACCTATCATGGATTCTGAGAATGATATGATTTTCTCTGAAGTATGTGGACTTCAAGAGGATATTGTAATTTTTTGGAAGAAAATAGATCGCTCAAGAAGCGAAATTCTCTTCTATAATCACTCATTCACAATAAGGATACAATAATACACTCCTGCAGAACAAACTTGCTAGCCTACAACATCACCATCATATTATAGACAACCATATCCATGCGCCTAGTCCACTTGAGCTATTGATCCTAAACCCACCGACATTAATCATTAGTCTTTGAGTCTGTTCCTGCTCTTGATGCTCATACACATATGAAGCTTGTTACTACATGCTCTTCCACATTTGTTCCTATTACAATACCACATGTTGTGTATCCTACTTCTGCTTTCAGTGCATGGATTTTTGAGAAGCATACCACCGCATTCGTTCTCACATGCTCTATTTTATGGGTCTCATTAGTGGAGTCATTGGAAGACATTCACAGGGTATTGTTTCCTCTATTCCACATGTTAAATGGAATTCTCTTCATGACATTGGTTTTTGAGCCGATACTTTATTGGGATCACACATTGACAGAGCTCCTTTTTTGTTCGCTTGACTCTTTCTGAGGATCATGAGAAACACATGAGTTCTACACCTTCACTCAGGCTTGAGAAACTTGAGATTTCAGCTATCAGACATGATCAATCTAACACACATTCTGATGTTCTTTTGCATGCACCCATTATGCATTTTGCACCAAGTCATATGCAAACATCTTCTTCATCCATCCATGTTGATTTGGGGTGGATATATGATCACTCATGGTGGTGACATATGCATTCATTGAGAGGACTCTACAGGCATGGATCCTCCACCATTCGGCCTCTTGCTCCACTTTTTATACCTTCTGCATTGTGATGCTTCTTGTTTTGAGCATTTTTAAGTAGGTGTAGTGTATCTCTCTTATTTGTTGAGAGATTTTGTATCTGTATTTTTGACACTTTTGACATGTTGATAGTATCTCTTATGGGGGATCTATTCTAGTGAAGTCTAGTGTTATTTTTTCAGTGTTTGAGTAGTTGATTTTGGGCAACTCATATAGATTTGTAGCGTCACTCCACCCATTCAACAGTATGGGAGGGTGTGGTGTTGATCCTGCTTCTTCAAGTTTCGTGTCCTTGGCTTTTCTTGGATCATGACACTCTAGATTTTGTGTCCTTGCCTTGTTGCTTTGGTTATTGTTCTTGGATCGTGGCACACCTATTTGCAGCAGTTGATTGAATTATGTTTGGTGTTTTTTTACACTTTCGACATCACTCTGTTGACAGTCTCCTTGTATGGAGCTATTCTAGTGAAACCCAATGTTAGTTGTTTTTGAGTTTTGTGATTGAGCAGTGGATTCAGACCATAGTGCACACCAAACTTCTTTAGCATTGTATGAGTTTTTGAGCCGAGCTTCTTGGGATGCCTTAGAGCGGTACTTACTCTCTTTACTTTGTTGTTATTGGTTTTGGGTACCTTGTGGTGTCTTTTTTTCCCAGTTATTGTACATGAGTACCTCATCAGGCCTAGTTGTCGGGACTCATACTATGGACATGCCACTTCTATTTTGGCCCCTAGCTTCACTTGAGGGGGTGTTAGAGTAAGTATTTACCTTAGCTCATGTTCACCTAGGTAATTTATTTACCTTTATTGTATTTATCCTCACCCACTTATGTGTGTGGATATTTCTTTTATCTTATTTAGATATTAGAAGATATTATCTAGTTGTTAGGTATAGTTCTTTCCTTGATCTATGGTATTGACTAGATCCTTGATGTCTAGTTCTCTCCTAAATCTATGGTCTTGACTAGTTCTTTGATGACTAGTTATTTCCTTGATTTATGGCTTGATCTACGACCTTGATTGGTTCTTAGATTATTATTCCTTGCCTATTTAAGCAAGGCCCATCCTCATTGTATTGCATTGAGTTCCATAATAATATATGATATTGTTTCTCATTTGTTTGCAAAGGTTTTATGTAAAGTTATTATGGTGAATTGCTTTCATCTTATTGATCGCAGTGTTTGATTAGCATCTGTGTTCTTGGCTTAGTACGATCTAGTTATCGTTCCTTTCAATAGGTTCCTTATCTAGGTATTCAAACCTTTACCATACAAACTTACCAAGGTTATAAATAGGAGAATTTTTAATATGGGGAGCATTGGGTTGGCCATAAATACATGGGGATAATGTTAGGTTGCCAACGTGAAGGGAATTATGGAGTTTAAACTCTCCAAGACCATTTTCTATGAATTTCAGTATAGATGGGGTGGAATAAGTGGACAATTGAGACTTCAAAAATCTTCGAGTCTATCCAGGTTTCATCTATGAATGAGATAAGGTGAGGATCTAAAGATCTATCCATAGAAGGAAAATAGTTTGCATGCATATTTTTTCCTCCAAATTTTTTTCAATACTTAAAGGGTTTAACATCTACATACAACATGAATTATTTTCCTTCATAGGGGAATTTGATGCACTGATGGTATGTAGAAGGACCAGTTGCATGGCGTAAATCCATGGTTGACCTAGTAGGATATTATAGGATGTTTTGACATCCATAACATGGAAAAATGTGTCCATAGTTTGGGGTCCAAATTTTATATGTAAAGATATGGTACTGCATATTTCCTTTCGCTATTATCATAACCAAAAATGGTAATTTTGTTTGTTCCTAGACTTTCCTCAAAGCATAAATGAGACATTACAACAATTTCATGGAGCATATATTTAATAAAAATTCATTTTCTATAAGCACGCATTTGATTTTATGATGGGAAAAAAATTATTATACATATAAGGAATTATTATTGATAATGTTAGGGTTCAAGAGGTCATGAGGACCAAATGAAAAAATGGGATTATTGGATGATAAATTTGTAATGAGGTCCTAAAATTGTTTGGAGTTAATATAATTAGGAAAACGTACCTCATGGAAAGCATGAGTAAGGATAATTTTAGGCGCATGAGATGTTTTGAGAAATGTTATGAGAAATTTTTTTGGTGGTCTTCTCTAATTGTTTGATTATATCGTAGGAATCAAATAAAGATTTTGCATTTGAGGATTGTGCATTTGTAGTGGACTTAGGATTAGACGCTTGTTGTGGTGTTGTGGATGTGGAAGGTTGTTTAGTAGTGGGTACCCAAACCTATTTTTGTCATTGTTATGGTGTAAGTAGGAGTGTTAAATTTGATAGTGGCTACCATGTCTAATGTATGATCTAATAATGAAATAATGAAATCAAACTCGACATTGTGTGATGTTTGAATTTTTCTTTTGCATCATTGTTTGTTCCATGCTTAGGGAATGGGTCCCGGAAAACCTTTAAATTATCATTTGGTGTCTTATTATTAGATTTTCCTTTTATTTCGAGGTCTCCATTATCAATTAAGTTTGGTATATAGTGGTGTAGTCTTACACAATGATCTTTTGGATGGCCATGTATACGATGGTAGTCACAATATTCATTATCTTTATACCATACAAATTTAGGTTATCCTTCTTTGAAAGGACATGTGAAAGGTTATATTACCATTTTAGCACTTGCAAGTTGTTGGAGGAAACTTGAAAGGATATCTCCAAGAAGCATAAATTGTCGTCTTTTACCTTGCGTGGAGTAGTTTCTTTACTAGAAAGGACTAGAGGTTATTTAGATTTTTTAGTTTTACTAGATTGTTGATGAATTGGATTTTGTTAATTTTGGGCATGAAAAAAAATCATCGATTCCATTTTTACAATGCCTTGATTCATAAATTTAGATTTATCATGATTTTGATTGTGATTGTTGTTGTGAGTATTGGGTTGGTCTTTTGAAGGTGTATTGATTAGGCCTTGAAGGATGAGATCCATCTCAGTATGTTTTCCTTTTTTGATTACTTATTTGAAGTTAGTCAAACAATGCATTTTCATTTGAAAATATAACTGTTCATGCGGAATCACAACACCCACAAATGGTCCGGTTGTAGATGGGTCCTTGGGTGTGATTGCAAAAACATGGAGCTATTCCTAAAGTGTGGGACTTTACAATCAGGATATCCCTCTAGAGAAATGATGGTTCCTATTCCTAAATCTAGACATCACATGCCCAATTTTTAGAGAAACTATTCTAATCCTACCCTAATGTTTTCCAAGGAGACATGGATAAAAGGATTGCAAGAAAGTAAACCTATTCTAACTAGAGGTGATGCACCAATAAGGAATGTTGAATATATTGCACTTGCATGGAGATGAAACAAGAAAATTTGAAGAGGGTAATCTAGTACCATAGGTAAAAAATACTATTGCAAATCCATTTACTAGTAAACACAATCCATTAAAATATACAATAATAATTAAAAATGCACAAATAACTGACTATAATGAGAGATCGAAAAGAGAAAATAAATGCAAGAAGATTAATGATCATCCACATGTTTGTTTTATCAACGGACAAGTGTTGATACAATGCATTACAAGGGGGCCAAAAGGCATAAGATTGCATTAAAATTTTAATGGGAGGCTTGAGCTCCACATATTTTCTCATAGACAAGAAAATAAGGGAGGGGAAAAGGAAAAAAATCCAACCTTTTGAAATGTGCCCCTCCTTACAATTTATAGAAGAAATTTTAGGAGAGGAGAGAGAGAGAAAGAAATCTCAAATTGCCCCAAAACCCATAAAAATTCATTGTTTAATTTGCAATGGGTGCTTGAAGATCTTCAAAATCCTTTGCTTCATTAATGGTATTGTGTTATGCATGAAGGAATTGGATATGATTGCATGTGGGTCTAGTCTCTAGCTCATGTAGCTTCATCATGACCTCTTCTCCCACCTACCTCATTAATGAAATTCACCTACTACTACTGCATTTATTGCCATTTTCAGAGACGTCTAAAACTCCTAAATATAAAATTCAAAGTTGCCATGATATAGGTCCCGAAATTATTTTCTAATGACTGTGATTTTGTGAAAAATGGTGGAGTATCAAGGGAGATATCATAATTTTACACCAGGTTGTTTGACTAGGTTTCACCTTCACCTACCCTTCTAAAAATTGATTTGGCCATCACCATTGGGTTCTCCTCAAAAATACTTTCCAATGACTACATTTTCATCAAATTTGGTTAAAAATTACAGGAGTTGAGATTTGAAAATGGGTTATCATTTGGCTCCATCTCCCCCATTGAGCTCCTCCACTCAACCACCAAGCTCTACCTTCAATGCCAACTCAACACTTTACATACAATCAGCTTGGTGTGTTCCCATTTCACCTACCCACTGACATGCCATTCAACTCAACTTTCCCTTTGATGTCAACTCAAAGTAGGCACATTGTTTGAATTTTCTTTAGCGGGATTGCATTGGTTTTTTCACTTTTGGGATCCTCCGCTTCAAAACTCACCCGACCCCACTTTGGGATTTACACATCCTCCAACCCCAAAAATTCCCCAAAAGCATCGACACTTGAGGTACGAAGTCTTCATATTTCTACTTTTTCATTTTGGGACTCCACAACCCATTGTTTTGAGACATCATGCCTATCCAACTCCAAAGCTAGCTTGTCATTGACCCTAAAGAGGGGTTTGACCCATTACATGTCATTCCTGGAGGCTGAGTGACTTACCTCTCTTTCATAATTTTAGTACTCTATGCTTCAGAGGTCAATCCCTACCGAGTTTGAAATCATCTCCTCGAAAACCTAGAAACAACTAACCCTTAAAGTCCTAAAACTTCGGACTTTAGAGTTCCTCCATTTGATACTCACTCGACTTCCTAGCTTCTCAAATCTGCATAGAGATCAAACCTTCAAGATTGCTTCCTCTACACTACCCAAGCCGACTCGGCCTCCCTACGGATTTCCTTGAGCTCGATCTCCTCGACTCCTCCACCTTTGCACAATTGACTCCATAGTCATTTTGACTCACTCTGCGAGCCGGTTCCCACTCTAAGTCGGACTCCACGATGTCCTATCATCACCTCTGCAATGCATTTAGTTGTCTGATCTCGAGGAGCTCGGCCCTTCCTTTCATCCGTGACTGATGAGATTCCAACTTTGCTCACCGATATCCATCAATGTGTCCCTAAGTCATGCCTCCGTGCATCAACCAACCTTCCATTTTTTCTCGAGCTCCCTTCACCCGTGGGTTTCAAAACCTTTTCTTGGTATGTCATCGATGGATGAATCCAACTTCATGCAAGCTTACCATGAGGTATTCATCTCTTTTCCCATAACACCAAGTTTGATTGGCTCGCCATCGTGCTCTCACGCTACTATGCCCCATTTTGCGTTGTCTCCAAAGCCAAATCAGCTCGACTGAGCTCCAACACAACTCGGCTCACCGAGTAGGTCACCGAGCTACTTGGAAAGTCACTTTGGCTCACCCTTGATGTAACCTTCTATCTTGCCGAGTAGCTTGGCGATTTGATTTTGAGCTCTATGGTGGCCCCCTTAGGCCCAAATGCAAGTTTTGACCCCGAACCTTATCCTTGGGATTTTTTTGAATTTTATCACATTAGGAGTTAATGTAGATTGAATACAAGGGGTTTTGAGGCCGGCATGATTTTCCCATTTTTTCTTGTTTTGGCCGACGTGGGCCTACGATGACCGCAATTCATCATTTTCCAAGTTGATCCTAAGGGTCGAAACCCAGAAGAGAAAAAAATTCCTCGACGTGATTTTCACTCATAAATCCATTGAAGTGATTTTGAGACCTTGGAACCACATGTTAGTCCCTTTTCCTATTTAAGTGCCTTTGGTTCTTTGGGTTCCTATTGTCCAATTTGGCTTGAGGGGTGAAATTGGATAATAATTTGGTGACTCGCAGGGGACATCTTCTTGCTATATTTTTGTTCCAGTAGCCTTGGCATCTCCTAGGCATAGAGTCACTATATACCTACAAAACGATCCTAAACCCGTTGTAATTGAAACCCATATATTGCCTACACATCGTTGAACTTGAACCTATTCCACTGTTTGCATCCTAACTTTCATAAGAAGTTCTTTAAAAATAAGTTTTGTGAGAGTGGAAAATTGTCTTGACTTGGGATCTTCACCGCTCCTCTCTACACCTTGTTCTACAAGATTGAAATGGAATTTACTAAAACTTGATTTCACCAAGTATGAAGTGCAAAAATGATGATTACTTGGCATGTATATCGTGTTGCAGAGTTTTAAACAAGACATTCTTTGAGTTTTTACATCATGGAACTCTATTAAAACTTGTTTTTCTCTTTCTTCTAAAAGTTCCACTCATGGCATGCTATTGAGGGCCATAACTATTGACTTTATGACCTAGAAGATGCACTTATAATTTCACCTGTGATTGGTCTTGAAGGACTTGAAGAATGAAAACTTAGTAAAACCTATCCTTAATCTTGATTTTAGTTACTCGGATTTATTTTCTCTTGAAATTTGTAATCGTTCCTTACAAGTATGAACTTCTTTCTTATTACAACACTCATTTTGGGAGGCACACTGAATTACACAATGATACAACTAGGAGCAATAAAACATGTGCCAAAGGCACTTAGGGAAATTGAAACCTAATCTACAACAAGAAAATGTGCATACGCACTTAGAGGAATTCAAAGCCTAAACTAATATGTACAAGGGTGAGAATTTTCCTTTTAGTAGCAATGTTTGAGATAGATTCCATTGAATAGAATCAAAATTTCCTCTCCATCCAAAGTGATCAGTTGAAATGAATTTTTACTCTTACATCCTGTGACCATATAGGGGCCACTCCAAATGGTGTCAAACTTGGAATGATTTCCCGATTTTTCCCGATCCGCATCCCACTTCGAACTAGGTCCTCCTCCTAGAAGGTCCTTTCCTTGGATCTTTTAAAATGACATTTTGAATAAGGCTTGATATTTTTGATGGTTTACATGACATGATCTCTTATTTATTCCAATTCCATCAACTTTTCATACCTAACTTCCATTGGTTCAAATTTGGATAGCTCTAGCTTTGCTTCATGAGCTCCAATGCGGGTAACTCTAGTGATATGGGCAACACGCTTTCTTTCAGAGACCAACTTTGTAGGGAGAGTTTCCTGTTGACCTATTGTGTGTTATCCTATCAGCCCCAATGCTGATTTGAGATGAGTATGCCACGTCCTTTGATTTTCATCTAGATTCCTCCTGATGATCTTTAGTAAATTCTTGTTTGTGGACTCTACTTTGTCCCCCCGGGGTAATAGTTGAAGAGGTGCTAAATAGATTTCCTAAAAACCCATTATGATATTTTTAATGAGGAACACTAGGGAATTGTGCAATATTATAGTGGATGGTACACCAAACCTTGTCACTATTCCTTCATAGAAGTCCAATATGCTAGACTTGTTTTCTTCTTTAAGTGCTTTTGCTTCAGTCCACTTGGTGAAGTACTCTATTTCCATGAGGCTCCACTTGTGACCTTGGCTCAATTTGGATTGATAAAACAATGGATTCCAATCCCCATTGCATGAATGGCTAATCAACTGAAAATGGAAGCAATGGAAGTGTCTTCTTAGCCTCTCTTTACTAGTAAAGAGCACATGTTTTTTACACTTCTTGATCTAAGAGTAGTAGTCACTAAACACTATGGGCCAATAGTAACCTATCTTCATAATTTTGAGAACTATCACCCATGGAGAAAAATGACCTCCCACCTCCCCATCATGAAACTCATGTTGTACCATTTCAACTTTGATTGGTTCCAATAAACCTCAATAGGACTCCATTGATGTCCTTCTTGAACAAAACACTATCAACATGCACATATGGGATAGCTTTTAGTCTAAAATATATTCTCTTTGCTTTGCTCATCTTTAGAGGGAATATAAATATTTGTAGGAAATGTATAAAGTTTTGAGTCCAACAAAGAGTAGGAACATTATCATCTGCTTGTTCCTAATTATCTTTAGCACCAAAACCACTTATTTTTTATGATCCGATTCAACTTTCTTTGACTGGAAGCTAGTTGTTCACATAATCCCTTTCCATGGAGAAACTTAGTGACCTTAATTTAAATGCTCATATTCCATGACATGAGTGATCCATATTACACATTTCTCATTCAAATCCTTATTCAAGAGGAAGTCTTTGACTCCCGCATGAGATACTAGTAATTGAATCCTATTATTTGAAACTAGGTGCTTGAAATTCTTCAAACTATGATAAGTGTAAGAAATGATTCTTGATAAAAGAGTATTTCAATTCATAGTCCTCTAAACCTTGATTGAATAAGGCAACCAATTGCTCGGATCCCTCTTTATTTTTCTACACTAGCATTGCAAAAATTGTGTATGAACCATCAAGGCATAGAACATGAAATATTTGAAAAGTCCCGATTGATGAGAGTAGGAGATTGAGATATGGCTTCCTTAATAGCTTCAAACTTTTATTTTCCCTCGGTTTCACACTTAAATACTATGTTCTTCTTCAACATCATCACTATTGGCTTGAAAAGAGTGGAAAAATCCAACACAAACTCCGTGAACAAAGTTGATCCTCCTTAAGAATCTCTAGAGATCCTTCTTATGACTTGAAATGGCAATGCTTGAATTGCTTCAACCCTTTCTGGATCAATTTTCAACCCTTATTTTGACACAATGTGGCCTAGAATATTACCTTCATGAGCTAGGAATATGTGTTTTTTCAGATTTAGGGACACTCCGAATCTCTTGCATATTTGGAACACTTGCCTAAGATGGAAAAGGTGACTTTATACATTATTAGAAAACACAATGATGTCATCTAAGTACACAAGAACTATTTTGTTAATCAACCCTTGAATTCCATGTCCATTTCTCATTGAAATGTTTCTCTAGTGTTTGAAAATCCAAATGGAATTTTTGTATAGGCACAAGTACCCCATTTTTGGTGAAATCCATCTTAAAATGATCCTCTTCTTTTACCATAATCTGATTATAGCCTGAGTAGCCATCTAGGAGAGAAAATATTTCGAATCGGATACCACTTATAGGATTTTCTCCATGAAGGCATTGGATAGTGGTCTTTGAGAGATGAACTGCTTAGGTCTTGAAAGTCCACACAAACTTGATTTCTCTATTTATTTTCCTAACTGGTACCAGGTTTGTAACCCAACTTGAGTGTTTGATTGGAAATATGATGTTTTCCTCTATCATCTTATTTAGATATTTCTTCATGAGAGGATCAATGTGCGGGTTGAATGGTATCTAATTTTACCTGATAGGCTTAGCTTCAATCTAGTTCAATTGTGTGTTGTGAAAACTTAGGATTAAATCCTTTTAGGTCCTCATATCTCCAAATGAAGACATCTATGAACTCTTTGAAAAGTTGTATGAAATCACATTTTTCATGTTGGGTACTTACTTATACCAATTTGGAGTGTTTTACCTTCTCCAAATGAAATAGGTTTCAATCTTCCCCTTTGACTTGGATATTTGCTTTCCCTTTCCATAATTGGTCATTGGGATTGAAGATTGACTCAGATGTCACTAAGATTTTGGGAGCTTATTTGTCCATATCTATACTACTTAGTCCCCATACTACTTCTCTAATTTATCCTGATTCCTAGCTGAGAACTCAACCTCTTCTTGCAAGAAATTGATGATTTTTGATCACTTCTCGAACACCTACCAATTTGTATTATTGTCTGGAACTAATGGCCTCACAATCACATGGATATGTTGCTAATTTTTATCTATTTTGATATTGTCCACCACATCAAATGTTTCCCCAATTTCTACAAGCCTATTTGCAGCTTCATTACTCTTTTTAGGTATGGATTCAATGTTGAATGATTCAAAGTCCTCCACGATGTCCCAAATCTATTTTTGTAGCTCTTAAGGAGATAATTCTTTGCAACATATTGCCCCCTAACTCGATTCACAATTATTTCACTATACTCGAACACCTACAAGTCCTTTATGCCTCTTTTCTTGGCCTAATGAAGTCAATGAATTAGAGCTTCATATTCAGCTCTTTTCTTTGAACAAGCAAATTGAATTGGAAAGATGAATAATACTTTATGTTTTTGTGATACCAACATTAAACCCCTCTAGCACCTTGTCTCTGCTTCTCTTGAACCATTGCAAAATAGTTACCAAAATTTGTTTTCATCCTTGTCTTCCGATTTGGTGATGTTGGGAATGGGTGAATTTTATTCATGCACACAATATAATCCTAATTGAGATTCTTCCATTTCCTTGTATGGATCAAAAACATGTATTTTTATTTCCCACTCATCCAATGTTAAATATATAATTCCTTCAACCTTAATGGGTCTCTAGATTGTTTGAACACTCTTCTTGGTCAAAGGCCAAGAAGTTTGCATTGATCGGACTTGGTATGTGGAGTTCAATGTGAAATTGTGCAATTGGCTCTAACCTAATTGTAGCTTTGGCTCCATATCTCATTCTGAAAAGCATATGTGACTAGTTTGTAGATAGGTATCCACCAATTTTAGCAAAGTGAAATCTCTTGATAAGTATAAGGTGAAAAGTGGTAACAAGTCAATCACGAAACATGTTGCAAGACAATGACATTAGGACACACTGCAGCGTTAGACTCAACCCTTTGATCACTCCAACTATTCCTACTGATGTCCCATATAATTTTACCACTCCTCTTAGCACTGGATCATACTTGACACCCAACTGATTAGCTATCTACTTTGGCATTTTCGATCTACTCACCTTGAAGTCGATCATGCAATTGTGCACCAAGTTGTTCCCGATGATCAATAACGCATATAACGGTGGAGGATTATTATTTTTACCTTCTTGACCTCCTTCTTGTAGTACTACATTTGTGAGGACCTTCTTCTAATTTCCTAATGATCTATTTGAGGTAGACCAATTGGTCATTTCTCGCTTGAAGTAAATCCGGTGTCACGGGATTGCTAGTGATTCCCACATAAAAATGCTTTGACATGTATTTTTTCATTTGGTCTATGATGTTGAAAGGGGATGCATTATCCTTGTGTTGTACTCTATCAGGAACAACCTTTTCTTGAGCTTGAATAGGCACATGAGTTGCTATAATAGGTGCTTTAGGTTGATTTTGTGGGTTTGGGGCTGTTTTTCCATTGCTAACTCCTTGTGGCATGTGAGTAGGTGAGAAATAATTAGACTAGATTGATGCCCTTATTCTATGCTCCTCTTCTTTGATCATGTATTAACATCTACACCCTAGAAAGGAGGTTGATTTACCTCACAAAATTCCTCTCTTTTTCAATTGACTAATGTGGTTTCAGTTGGAGAAGCTTCTTGTTAGGTTTCTTGTTTGTTGATTTCCTTCTTCATTGGCTCTTGGGACACACCAACTATTTGAACCATTAAGGCCTGATTTAGTGCACCATTGAAGCATGTTGATTGGTTATGATGTAGATTACAGGGGTAACACCATTCATATTCCTATGCAAGGTTTTTTGGTTGGAACCAAGGCTTTGGATGTTGAAATTACATCCGGATTGTATGGCTGAAATGGTTTGGCAACCCGAGGTTGTCCTTGGTTTTGGTTTTGATTTTCCAATTGAGTCAAAGGTCTATTTGATTAAAAAGGAGGCCTATTTGATTGAGCTTGAGGTTGATAAGGCCTGGAATTTTGAGCTTACTACCTTTTAATGGTCACTAATTCATTCCCCATATTTTGTAGCTGCTTCATAACCTCCCGTAGTTCCTTACAAGTTCTTGAAGAATTTGAAGCTTCACATTTGGTTTGATTCCTAAGGGTTGGAATGGGATTCAAATCAGGTATTTGAATAATTTTAGGAGTTCCCAATTCTAGATATAAAGGCATAGGTATTCTAGGTGCAAGCTTCCCTAATTGAATCAAACAATTTTCTACCTTGATAGCTATGTTGTAGGCTCCTGACAACATTATTCCTCTCATTGATTGTATCATCATTGCTATGTCCGAATTCCGTAGCCGTGATCAATCATAATCTGGCACTTAGTGAAGGAAATATAGAAGGTTTGTGTGGGAGAGTAGAGTGCATTCAAAGGCACGAGAGCATCGAAAGGATTATGTGTGAATAAAAGAAACAGATTCAGGGACTTAGCCGTTTTTATGATGAGGATCTATTTTTAGAAATAATGTATAGAGAACTCAAACTAATTAGAGACTTGCGTGCCACTCATTGGCTATTTTGGATGATCAAATATGAAGCGCTTTTCATGGATGCAGGCTAAAGATAGAATTGTGAACTGATAATTAAAAAGAGAGATCTATTGTTAGCATTCTTGCATCTAAGCCTATTTTTGTAATGGTGCATGGCTAATAATAGCATGCGACCTATTTTGGGATTAGATAAGTGGTGAAGGGAAAGTACCCACCCTTATAAATATGCATTAAATTTTGTAGCAAAGAGAGCATAGATATATGTGTGAGAACTAGGGTATAGTGAGATTATGCTACTAGATCTGTTACGCACATGAGCGTATACTACTGTTATTGTAACAAAACTTCGTGTATTTACTGCAATTAATATAATGGAGATTATGGACTGAAAACAAGGTGTTATCATGGTTATAATTTAGTATTGCATGCTTGATTCCATTATGGTTATCCTTTAATGTTGTTATTTTCTAGATCTAGGTCTGAATATGCACTATTTGAAATATATATTAGCTATAGATTTGAATGATTAAAGTCTTCATCATGCTAACATCCTGCAAAAACAACCCTAAAGAGGGTTTGGTACCTTTACTTGTTTCGGTGAGTGCCCAGTCTAGGTGAGTGATGTGCTAATGTGCATGGTCTTGTATTGCTAAATTCTAGGTCTGCATCATTTGTTCCATTACCAAGACCTCTTCTTCAGCTTTTTTCAGATGGTTTATGATGAAGACATACCGGTTGACCTTAGAAAGTGTTGATGAGTGGATATACAATCTGGAAGAAGAATACAAACTACGGTTCAACACTGGATCTAAGTTTGATGCACACATGTGGGTGGAATAGAACCTGTATGACAGTTTATATGAGAGATTCTTCGCTATCTTTCCAATAGAATTGTATGAGTGGCTGATTGCGTATGCATCTAAGTGGAATTAGAGGTATTGCACACTTTTCTAGACACGAAAAGAATTTGATCCCTTTATGATGCTGATTTGATTTGGACTCAAGTTTGTGGGATACGTGGTTCCATGGTGTTTTGAACAGTTATATCTTGGATTACTCAATTTCCACTTATTCGTGTCCAGAGGTAGCTGAATTCCAATTTTTATGATATCCAAGGGGAACTTACCTGCAAGGCATTCCACTGGTGATCAAGATCTTGATGGTAACTTTGAATTTGGAGAGTAAACCAATGGCTAACCAAATCCCACCACGTGCAGGGGCAGGAGTAGGTTTGGCGAAAGATGGAAGACCTAGCCACCGAAAGGTAGAGAGAGGAAAAGTGGCTTAAGTATAATGAGGTGCACCCGAGGTAGGTGCGAAGCAACGAGAAGGTTGCAAAGTAAATGGTGTTGTGGAGAAAGATAGTTCGGGAAGGAGTTGAAGTTGATGTAGAAGAAATGGAACCTGAGCCTCAGGAACTCCCCCATTTGGTAAAACATGATAGGGAACCCTCCTCAGCCTCATGTAGAAGTGCACCAGTAGAGACAACTTGGGCTACAGTGTGCATTTGAATCCACATGACAACCTTGCCCTTGGTTTCTCCGAATCTAGTATAACAAGCAATCAACAAGCTAATTGAGGCGGTGAGAGAGTAGGAGCAAGTATTATAAGAGGCACAATGATGGCAGCACAAACAACTTCGTTGTTATATGGGAGTACCTTTTCAGGTGTTTCATCAACATAGAATACATGTGCACTATTGATCAAATAATAATTTTCAAAGATCACACAAGGAGTTTGCGTGGGATAGATGGCCCAGAACCATGGGCGTGGAAGGACAGGAAGGACCCATGTGCGGAAGGCAAGTTTAGATTTAAGGACTTAGCTGATTTTGAGCATGAAGACCTATTTTTAGGAGATGGCATGCGAAACACACCAACGATGTAGAGACGTGCACGCCATGCATTGTCTATCTTTGGAGAAGTGGATTGAAGCGTTTATGCATGGAGACGAGTTGAGAATAGAATTGATACTTCAACCGATCAGTGTAAGAGGACTATAGATATCACACTTACATGTGTGGCTATCCTTGTAAATGACATGTGGCTATTAATAGCATGTGGCCTATTTCTCGGAATAGGTAAGTGGTGAAGGAAAATCCCACCATATATATATGATTTTAGGTACATAGTAGAAAGATAGATGTATGTATGAATGTATGAGTGGGTGAGTGTGAAGTGTGTGTGTATACACATATGACTGAATCACTATATCAATTCCATACACGCATTGGTATAGATTGACAATACTGTAAGGAGATTCTGTATTTATTAATAGATGGAAGATATTGGCTGAATCTAAGTGTCATTATGTGTGTAGTTGAATAGTGCATGTTATTAATTCAATCATGATTAATATTTAAGCTTGTTATTTCATAGATCTGAGGGTAGAATGCATTGTAGAATGATGGATTAGTTATGAATCTATATGTTTCTTCCTTCATCATGTTAACATCCTGTTACAACAACCCTAAAGAGGGACCTGGTACCTTTTTGCGCTTTGGGTGAGCACTTAGTCAAGGCTGAGTGATGTGCCACCACGACTAGGGTGTTATCTGGTAAATTCTAGGCTGCATCATTGGTTCTATTCTTTGGGACCTCTTTTTTTTCATTGTTTTCGGGATGGTTTGTGATGAAGACGTATCAGTTAACTCTAGAAAGTATTGAGAAATGGATACATGAACTGGAGGAAGAATATGCATGACGGTTCAACAAAGGATCTAACTTTAACACATGCACTTGGGTAGAAACAGAACTTGTATCACAACTTATATGAGAGATTTTTCACTATCTTTTAGTTACAACTATATGAGTGGCTTACTTTGCTTATGCATCTTAGTGGAATTGGAGTATCACACACTTGTCGGACATCGGAAGAATTTCACACCCTCTATGATGTTGATCTGATCGGACTCGCGTGATGGATACGTGGTTTCAAGGATTTCTAAACAATTATATTATAGAATATTCAATTTCAATGTACTCTTGGCTAGAGGTAGCTGAATTCTAGTTTTTGCGGTATCTAAGAGGAACATATTTGCAAGGTATTCCACTGGCGATCAAGATATTAATGGTAACTTTTAACCTGGAGAGTAAACCAATGGCTAACTAAACTTCACCATAAGTGAGGGTAGGAACATGTTTGGTTTAAGATGGTAGACCTAGTGGCAGAAAGGAAGAGAGAGGAAAGGTGGCTTAAGTATAATGAGGCATGTGAGAGGGAGATAGAGAAGTAACGTTTTGTTACAAAGAGTATGACATGAAGGAGAGAGATGGATCGTGAAGGATTTACATCTCACATAGAAGATGTGGACCCAGAGCATCAGGAACTCCCCCATCTTAGAAATCATGATAGAGACCCCCCCTCGGTGACTACTTGATTGCGGGCATGCATCTTAATCCACCTAGTGACCTAGCCCTTGCGCTTGGTTTTTTAGTGTCCGATACAACAAGTAACTAATTAACTTGGGAAGTAGGAGAGTAAGAGTAAGTCAGGGATCAAGTACATCAATGGTAGGATAGATGACTTCAATGTTATTTGGAGGAGCATTCTTAGGTGCATCATCCACACAGAATGTGAGTGTGTAGAATGTTGGAATCACCTGTGGAAGTGGAACTACCTCCACAGATTTGTAGGGGTATAATATAGTACTACTATCGTAGTACAAGGGAATACATCTACAGACCTATTCCACTCACGGTGGTGGATCAGAAGGTATAGGTGGTTCTAGTTTTGGTGGATCTGGTGGTTTTGGAGGTAGAGGGAACACAGGAGGTTCCGGATCAGGTGGTCAAGGTCTACAACAACCACAAAATATCTATATGGAGATGTATCTTCATCTCCCAGGAGTATAGAGGTATAGAGGATGCTTGCCGAACATGTGCATATGTGTGAAATCTTGTGGCATGCTAAAGGGATCATGACTACTAAGTGAAAGGAAAGTCAATTTTCCACTACATTACAGGGGCATGCACACAACTGGTATAAGAAGTTTGACCCTGATCAAACTTGTGTGGATTATGTAGCATTGAGAGATGCTTTCTTGAAAGAGTTCCATATCCCTGAGTTTGAGTAGAAGAGTATAAGTGTGCTCAAGGATATCAAGCAAGGCACTACTGAGAGTGTACGTGAGTATGATGCTCATTTTAAGAAACTTCTATATAATCTATATTATGATATTCATGGTAGCCAACATGCATAGTGGTTCATTGGAGGATTGATTACACATTTTAGAAGGGTGTTGTCACATAAGACATACATTGATCCACGTGAAGCACTAGAAGCAACTTTACATGCTAAGGTAGTTGGGAGCATTGACACTGCGTTAGTCCATTCCTAGAGGCACAAATTACAACTATGGAAAAGTAGTTAGAAAAGCTATCAGCAAATTTAGCCCATGAAACGCACTTAGGAATTTGGTGTACAAATTGTGAAGTGGAAGGTCACACCAAGGATAGTTTCCTCGTAGATCTCTATGCTCATTATTGTTGGACTTTGAGATCTATCATTTGAATCATGATGTTAGTCACTATCCTTTGTTACAACGCATGATAAGGAAGAATGTATCTTGCTTTTGCAAAATTTACAGGTCCATGACCCATGATACCAAGGATTATCAGCTGATTGGTCAAATCTAGGATGCTATAGACCTTGGGGTATGACAAAAAAGCATAATAGGTAATTCTAAGGGTAAGAATGATCACCGGGATCAAGATCATAATCAAATGCACTATGACATGAATGAGGGCATTGTGAAGGAGGTCATGGAAGGGGACATGGATATCATGGTGGATATGGAGAACAAGGCATGTGGTGGGGAAGAGGTGAGTTCCCTCGTGGAACATGTTATACGTGAGGATATCCTGACCACTATAGGCATAAATGTCCTCAGAATATTACATGTTATTTTTGTAGAAAGAACCATAGCTATGAAGAGTGTCCAGACTTATATGAGTATCAAAGTAAGTAACATAAGTAAGAAAACAAAGGCACCGGGATGGTTAGAATCCAACGCATGGTAGAAGATTAGTGGATGCCCAAGATAGTAGAAGGACTGAGGCATTGATAGTGAAGATTACTACACACACTTTGAAGCAACATGTATGAGAGAGGCATTGCACTAGAAGCCTACGATCACCAAGGAGGAGGTTTTGTATGCAAGGTACCCAGATCTTGCTCATCAAAAGGAAGTTTACTAGGATACCATGGAAGTGCTAAGGAATCTTCAGGGTGAGATATAGTACCTAAAGGAGCAAAAGAAAGCATTAGAGACAGTCTAAACTGATATCAATGATCTTGTGAGAGGTGTGTAAGATGTTATGCCAAGAGAAAATTATTCACTATTAGGAATTTGGTTAAAATGGAACACTCCATGCGTAAGTATTGAGACCAGATGATAGATTCTGCATGCAAATATTCCCCCTAATAGCATTGACTATGAAAAAGAAATTACTCTGAATGCTGTTGTGGATGGGTGGTTGTTGAGAAACATATTGATTGATACATGTGCGAGAGGTAAATGTGCTTACATTAGATGCATGGGTACAAATGGGGAGGCCTCTATTGTAGCCACCATCTAATGTGTTATTTATGGCAAGCCAAACTAAGGCCACTCCCATAGGAGTTTTGAAAGATGCATCTATAACTACACAAGGGGCCAAGTTCACTAGGGATTTTGAGGTATTAGCACTTGTAGAAGTAGACAATTTTCTAGCCCTCCTTGGATTCCCTTGGTGTTATGTGAATAATGCTGACTTGAGATTCAATAAAGGGTATATCAGATTTGAAAACAAGGAGGAAAGGGTTGTGATACCTTTGACAAATGGAAAGTCTACACCATGTGTTGAGCCTCCAAGTAAGGAGGATTTAAACAGAGTCTATGTACATGCTATTCATGACCTAGAGGTCAATGAACCATCAAAATAAGGCATCCTACAAAGTGTGATATTTCTCATTCTAATAGTGATACTACGAGTATTAATTGTGAAAATTGGGCCCATGGTACATATGAATTATTAGTATGCGAGGTGAAAAGCGTGGTTGTGCGCAAGAATGGACTTCATTCAATTTAACGAGATAGGTAGCATAGTACCTTGGTATACAGGGACATAAGATCTTCTTTCCTTTCTAAAGGCCATAGAAACACAATGGAAAAATTAAATTAAAGGAGATATATGTTAGTATATACACTGTGTGGGATAGCAGCGTACTGGTGGGTAGTCCAAAGAGATAATCTTATAAACTGGGAAGAGATTTGAGTTACTTTGTTTACTACATTTATAAGGAACAATGCACCTATGCAAATCTGCACTTATCATGGTGATCAACCTATTCAACATCACATTTAGTAGTGTGAGAGACTCTAGACAATAGGATAGGAAGCATTACCACCTTCACTCTGGGTGCATAGATTGTATTCTATGCTATAAGGATGCACACACGCTTGGTATGTATATGCAAAACTACATCGAGAAATTGGAAACTGGCAAGATTTGACTACAGGAATGATCCGAATTTTGACTACTTCTTGACTAAACCTTTGGTAGATGAGGCGTTAAAATTTGTCAAGCGTTTAACTATGGGAGATAGTGCAAAATTAGAAGAGCATATTCAGGAATTGTTCGGTGAGGCAGAGTTGAGCATGTTTTGAAAAGGAAGAAGAAATGGACTCCATACTACTTGAACGCACTTGCCTTGAGAAAGAGAAAGGAAAGATGGTTTACGTTGTGGATGACGAGGAAGTTGAGAACCTGGATATTGAACATTCACATGGGGTGCACGAGGTCTTGGAAAGTGTAGACAAGGATATGCACGCCTACCACAAACCCATGAAGACAAAGAAGGTGAATATAGGTCTCAGAGGTTGAGCCTAAGGAGGCCATAATTGGAGATTATTGGTCAGATTCGAGAGGTAGCAAAGATCATCGAGTTACTCAGGGATTATCAAGACTTATTCCCTCAAGGATATCATGAACTTAAAGGCATGCATGAATCAATTGGGAAATTAAGATCAAACTTAAGGATGGTGCATGAACAGTTAGAAAGAGACCTTATAGAATGAATCCTAATTTATGCGAAAAGGTAAAAGAAGAAATTGATAAAATGTTGAAATCTAGAATTATTTAGCCTCTTGATGAGTTAGAATGGGTTAGCCCAATGGTTATCAGTATCAAGAAGGACGGATGGATTAGGATATGTGTGGACTATAGAGAGATGAATGCTGCATGCATCACAGATCCATTCCCTACGCCATTCACTGAGGAAATACTAGGAGTTGTAGGGTGAAAAATATATTCCTTCACAAACGGATTTTCCGGTATCATCAGGTTAGGATTTCTCAGGAGGATCAAGAAAAGACAACATTTACTATTGAATGGGGTAGTTTTACCTATACTGTGATGCCCTTTGGATTGAAAAACGTGCCTACTATATTCTCGCACATAGTTGTTTAGGAATTTAAATATTTTATTCACAACTTCTTACAGGTCTACCTAGATGATTGGACAATATATGGGCTTGTGAAATATCATTGTGACAATCTATGCTTAATGTTTGAACAATGCAGACAATTGAGTATCTCTTTGAACATCAAGAAGTGCATATTTTCTATGCCATTTGGGATACTATTAGGACATATAATCTACAAGGAAGGTTTGCTAGTTGATCCAGCTAAGGTTGCAGTCATTTTAGGCACAGAAAGGTCCTACCATTAAAGTGTGGTGCATGGATTTTAGGTCATACATGATATAATAGAAAATTCATAAAAGGGTATTACAATATTTTTCACCCTTGGAAGAATTACTAAAGGAAAGGTAAATTTTATTGGGAGAACCGTAACAACATGTGTTTGAGATATTAAAAGAGAAACTTACAACCACGCCCATTCTACACTTTCCCTCATGGGATAAATCATTTCATGTACATGTGGACACTTCTAGTATGGCTATTGGTCTTTGTGTTAGCTCAACATGGCAAAGGTATTATAGATCATCCAATCTTATTTTCTAGTAGGAAGATGACTCTGTTTGAACGAAATTATACAACTATAGAGTGCAAAGCTTTTTCAATGATCTATGCATTGTACAAGTTTTGTGATAAAATGATATTACAAACACCATTTGTGTTTTATACAGATCACATGGCATTGAAGTACTTGGTAAACAAGCCTGTCTTACAGAGGCACATATACATATGGGTTCTCCTATTTCAAGAGTTTGACTTCACAGTTATGGTGAAGCTAGGGAAAAGCAATTCTGGACCAGACCATTTATCTAGAATCAATTTAGGAGAGGATGCATAGACAATTGAAGAAACAATGTCGGATGCATAGTTATATAAGTTACAATGCGCACCCATAGAATTAGAAGACATTGTTATCTTTCTATGAACAGGTATGGAACCGAGAAAGAATAAAAGTATGAGAAAATAAGTAGCTTGCTATATGCGCGACACCATTTATGTTAATCAGTGGTGACCTCTACAAGCTAGGAAGAGATGAAGTATTACATCGTTGTGTATTAGAGCATGAGCATAAGGATATTATGGAAGAAGCTCATGGTGGTATTACGGACCATTATGCCGTGATGCAATTTCTGGAAGATCCTACTTGTTGGATTATCATGGGAGACATTGTATAAAGACCGTAAAGAATATTGTAAGGTGTGTGATCATTGTTAGTGCCTAGGAAAAATAGGTCAAAGAGATGAGATTCCTTTGATACTGATTACTAGTGCCGAAACATTTAAAAATGGTCCATTGATTTTGTAGGACCTATTTTGCTAGCCGCGCATGTGACTGAATCTCACTATATCATTACTTGCACAATTATCTCACACGGTGGGCGGAAAAACACCTACTAAGGACCGAAGGACAACTATAGTAGCTAGGTTTCTATGGGAGAATGTTCTTGCAAGATATGGATGTCCCTTAAGCTTGAAAAGTGATAGAGGTACACATTTTTGAATGAGACAATCAGGATCCTATTAGATGAGTTTATGGTTGCACACCATAAAACTACACCTTATCATCCTCAGGAAAATAGAATTGCCGAGGCCTTCAACAAGATTTTGAGCCATATTTTGACAAAAATTGGAAGAAAGGATTGGGATGACAAAGTATCACTGTTCTTTGGGCATATAGAAACAACTTACAAGAGATTAAACAAAGTCACACCATCTTAGTAGGTGTTTGGTGCGGAAGCTATTCTCCCTATAGAATTTATGTTACCTTCTTTGCGCATTGCGCGTACGCTGGAGGTCTAGCTAATGAACATGATTTAGAAGAGCGTATCAAAAAGATGATTCAACTAGATGAGTGTCGAGCCATAGCACGATGGAGTCGAAGCGAGAAAAGGCTAGGCAGAAGGCATGACATGACAAAAACATAAGGGATAAGAAGTTTGAGATTGGACAAATGGTACTTCTTTATGACTCAAATTTCTTGCACCATCTAGGCAAGCTCAAAGTACATTGGTTGGGGCCGTATGTCATCACTTCTATACTTGCTTGAGTGCTTTCTAGTTAGAAGCACTTGATGGAACACAACTACCTAGTTACTTTAATAGGAGTAGGCTGAAGCCCTAATATAAATAAGTCTTCTTGGTGTTTTTAATAAGGTAGTATTGTCATTTATTTTAGGTTTTAAATTCTATATTTCCTTAATTTATTTCCTTCATTGTCACTATGCTTTGTCAATTTAGCTATTTTTGTGTAATAAGCACACTTGCGTGCATGAAGATAATTATTGTATGAAGAATGTTTATGTGTAGAGGACTACACATACTTTTAGTGTGCGGTGATTGTAGGTATCCAAGAAAAATACCGTGGGAATTGAAATGTGAAAGGAATAAGCTGCTATGGGTGTGCTTTAAGTCAAAAGAAGAGTTCGTCTCAAAAGTGACCAAGGATGAAGATGAATGAAAGAACAATATAATGTGAGGTAAGAAGAGGCCATGTTAGCTACCAGGAGAAGGTACAGTGATGAGGTGCTCAGGTGCGGGGAGTACATGCTTTGAAGAGAAGTCTATGACCAGAGGGTAGGAAGGCACACTAGAAGGTTATAACTGGGCATGAAGATGTACCGCATGGAGCGAATAGATTTGGTTAGTGAATGAGGGGATATTTGGTAGGTGAAGGAGAAATAAATGCAAAGGATGGAATTTGGATTCATTTTTACCATTGTAACTAAGAGTATTTGAGAAAAGAGTCAAGTGCGAAGAGACGATTGATCGAGTTAAGGTGCAAAGGGTTTGAAACCAAGCGTGACAACTAGATCTGTGCGACAAGAAGCTTACGTCCCTGGTGGTGAAGGATTTGAGTGAAGTAGGGAGACAAAAAGAGTTAGGTTATGAAGTTTCCATCTAGGGCATGGTTAAATCGAGCTAGGGTTTGATTCGCAAAGTTGCAGAGTTAAAGAGGAGACATTTGCAAGGTAAAAATGGCACCAAAGAAGGCATCTACAGTAGTAGTAAAAGGAAAGAAGAAGGTGGTCATTGAGGAGGAAGAGATGGCACCCAAAAGCCATTTTTCAGAGATGTAATATCTAGAAGGATTCATCATCATCCAAGAATGGGATTCACCCATCAAAAAGAGAAAAGTAAGTGAATACAATCACATGACTTTGGAGAACAAGAAGGAGCTCGATTCCTTTCTCACTACTAGAACGAACAAGCACACAACGGATGACATGCCAATTTATGACGATGTGGGTGAAAAGATTTTGAAGAGAATTGGGGTCTACTAGTTGTATGAGCCTCCATATTTCAGAAATTATGATCCCTTGTATTAGTGGCTCATGAGCAAGGTGCACAAATACTTCTTCTACTTTGTAGGGCGCAGAGTTAGAATCTCATCTATGCTTGTCTCATCGATTCTGAGTCCGAAGGCCACGGAGAAGATATAAAGGTGACCTCACGAGATAAAGTGTGATTTTAAAGACCCGAGGCAGGGAGTTGGGATACAGAAGGGTCCATGTGGAATGGACATAGGCAAATTGAAGAACTATCTAGTTACAAGCTCTGAACCCACCTTATTACAAAGTTGAATGATCGGGAGCGGTGGTCACGAGGTAAATAATATGTGATTACATGTGGCACGTAAAATGTCGAAGGGGACAATCTACAACATTGTAGGCTATATTGTAGAGAAAATAGTCGAAGAAGTGTGCACAAGAGGGAAGATAAAATTTGGGTCTATTCTACTATCACTGGTATTCATGGAGATCGAGTACTAGATGGACTGAAGGAGAAAGTATGGGAATACCCCATGGAGAACAAGTCCCCAGCTAAAAGATTCAGTAAGTACCTATGCTAGGGGGCCATGACAGATGATATAAAGAAAAGGGTGGAGAAATGGTATAACAGGCTCCACGTGGCATTTGGGGAAGAGTGGTGCATCCCAAAGGACCTACCAGTAGTAGTAGGGAAACACATTAAGTTTCTTGTATATAAGCATTTCGCATCACGCACTTCACAATGAAAAGATATATTCTAGAGCCTTGGTGTAAATTTCCTTACGTATTCACTACAAGGTACTTCCAAGCATCTATTCATAAATTCTGAGACATGTGCCAAGTGGTCTTCAATGCAGATAATGTAGACTATGACTACCATACGTTGAGGAAGAAGTATGTGTATCTTGGCATAAGTGCTTATACAGAGAGGATCATTTTGGAGGTGCTAAATATTAAGCCAATAAGTTTGGCTGTAGCAGATGTGGGGGAGGTATTGGTATATCTCTAGTTAAAGCCAAAGATGGAGAATAACAAATATGTGGAAGCTTGAGGTTGAAATACCCAGTCTCTGTATCTCATTACAAGGGATTTTGGATGAAGACACTTATAGAGAAGCACGTCTCTCCCAACTAGAAAGTCTAGATGAAGCTAGGTTAGATGCTTTGAACAGGTGGCATAGAGTCTATGTTGACCGGATGTGCCGGCAGTATAACAAGAAGGTCTATGAATGAGACATATATGAAGGTGATCTAGTTCTAAGGCTAGATAGTTGGATCGATAAAAAGACCGGTGAAGGAAGGAAGTTCCAGCCCAAATGGTTGGGCCCATACTGAGTCACGAGAGACTATGGAAATGGTGCATATCTCTTATGTACACTAGAAGGTGAGGAATTTGGTAAAACAGTCAATTCCCTACACCTTAAACAATTCTACGCATAAGCGGCCAACATTATTTGTATAATCATATCTACATTGCATCTTCATATAATTAGGTTCATTTTGTCCACTTGTTTCGTACAATTTTGTGATCAAGGAATTTATTCTTAAAATCAATTCATTACAAACTTCTGATGGTATTGGCATAAACACTCTAATCATACTTCTCCATTTCCATGATATCATCAACTGTTTTGGAATCATTTCATCACATAAAGCTAGATATGACAAAGTCTTAATGGTAACCATACCAAGGTCTGCATGCTTGTTCTCACTTTTGGTTTCTTCTTAGGATAGGTGTCTTGCCTATGGTCTATTCTAGAAGCTTCATCATGTCACATCTATCCCGTATGTATATCTCTTTGGAAGTAAGAGCATGCTGACATTTTGCTCAAATAAGCAAGTCAAATATAAATCAAACAGAAAATTTTAAATTTTACACATTTCCTTGCCCTACCAACCTTCGGTGATGAGCTTGTGTCTCTTACTAGTGATGTAAGGTTGGGAAAGGATGGAAATGCCCTTACTCACCTATGCCTTGTCCATGGTGATAAGCCCATACTTCTTACTAGTAGCATGGGGCAAGGTGTAGGGGGTCCTCTTGATGAATAAACGTTAACGGTCATAAGCAAAAATTCAAATCTTGAAATCCCGAGTCAAAAACAAGTGAATCGGATGTCCAAAATTCCAAGAGAGTTCAAAACCACAAAACCCGATTTTGTCTACCATGTGGCCATCTACGGATCTAAGTCTAGATAAACCACAAAGCAAGTTACATCCCAAAATGTGGAGTCACTCGAGTAGAGTAGGCTTGTAGCATCCCAATTTGGTTCCACCAAAGCTTTGTCTATCTTTCATCACTATCATTTCAATACATTTCATAACTTGTGCCCTTTCTAGTTCTCGGTGATAAGCACTCATCTTACTAGTTGTGTGGAGTTAGGAGTGGGGCAAGTTTATCTGCTCATCATACTGGTTTATCATCATACTTTGTCAAAACAAATATGAAGTACCAAGAATTGCTTATAGAAACTAAAATTCAAAATCACATTGTGTCTACATTGTCATATATCAACATCATGAAATACAAAAAGAAAGTAAACATTTGTATCATTTGTTCTCCATTGCATACATTCTAAAAAGCATATAAACATAACATCATAGTTTACATGTGGAAATAGAAACAAAGTCATAATACCAAGAATCTGATCCGAAATATAGTATATATATATATAAATGGTCAAAATTCCTGTACAATGCCATCATGCGCTAAGCATGGTCAAAATGCTCAAAGAGCCCGGGAAATACAAAATACATCATACAAATAGTCCAAAAGAGCCAAGTGGATTCTCAACCCCTATGAGATCCCTCTGAGGGTGCATGCCCACGCCTAGGACTCTGGCTACGCCGGTGCTCTGAGTGCACGGAGGGCTCACGATCCCGAGGGGCAGCTACGGTCTCGCCATGAGAATGACTCCTCATTAGGTGCTCTGTGTCCTATACCCTGCCAGCTCAGTACGGAGGGTAGATACCATCCTGGCCACATGCCAGACAAGGGAAAAGATGTCGGTATGTCTACCAAGTGGCTTGAAGGCTCCCCTGCATCCACAGACAGCTCTACATGGGTCTTCTCCATAGGGATCATCAGGGTATCGGTGCATACCACCGTGAATTAGAGTTACCCACTCATCGACGGTCTCTGAAAACAAAGGAGAAAACAAATTAGAAATAATCAAGAGATAAATATAGATGTAAACAAAGGGAGAGATAGCAATTAAGGAAATCCTAACTAAAGCAAACATTAAAAATAAGGAAGATAACTCACTCGGATCGTCAGGCCTCCAAGATGGATCTCTAGGGTCAAGGCACTACCACGATGCTACGCCGACCGAGGTACTCCTCCAGGGGCTAGAGCAACGTAGCATCCTGCTTTATGGACTCATCCTCCCCACCAAGGCCACAGGAGAGTGGCTCCTCTCGAAACTAGAGTCACCCTCTCCGCACTCTGTGTTTCACACTTGGAATGTTTTGGCTCTGCGAGAATAGACTTGCTTCTATCCTTTCATTCCTTTGAGAAGCAGATAAGGGTTAGGGCTAGGAGGAATACATTGAATGTTGAGATGGTGTGCATGTACCGTAGAGAAAGATCGATCGACCGTGAAGAACTCCTTTTTGTCTTGGAAGGACTACTGCAGTAAGAATACAAGACCACTAGATTTTAATTAGACAATAAATGAGGGAGCTGCCTTAGGCCCAGGAAATATAAAACTTCCTTTCGAAGGTGGTCAGTTCCCCTTTTAATATGAATTAACACAAATGATAACAAAGAAAGCTATTGCAAAATCATGATTTAGGTATCTCGTTACAAAGCAATAGAAGCTAAACTATCAATAATAAAGCGTCACGTTGTTTGTTCGGTTACTGGTCGTTGATACATTCAGGTTGAGTTATAGGGATAAACCAGACTGGATCTGAGGTTGTTAGGTGACAAATAGGTGAGAAAAGGGTTTTGGGGTATAAGTCACAGTGACCGACGCCGGTCACTGGATAACCGACCGCGGTTAGAGAACCGCCGCCGGTGGGGGATAAACGACACCGGTAGGGTCAGCAATCTAAGTGCTTCTGGATAGAGGTTGGTTGCAAGGTGATCGTGGGGTTGTTAAGATTGGTGGATGGTGAGGGGAATAATGGGAGGATAGGGAAGGCTCATAGTGTGATAAAATGGTCTTAGGGCAATACTGATGATGTATGGATGAAGGTTCGGTCGCGGGTCTTGGTAGGTGGTAGATCTAGGAATGAGCTTATAATTACTATCAATCCAAAGGCTCAAGAAATGGTGCTTATAAACATATAAAACACTACTTACTCATCCCTGATGCAGATGCAGGTTTCAGGACTGTGATGACGAAGATAGGACTCAAGTAGGATGATCTGACAATCCAAGATGAGTTATCTCCTCTTCTGATGCTCGGATGAGTGTTACTGGGCTCTGGTTATTCAGTTGCAGTCTTGGGCTTGATGTCCTTCTCTGTAAACTCTTCTTGTTTCTTCACTTGTCTCTGCTCGGCCAAGCAAATCCGGATCCTTTTTATGATTTCTCCTCCTTTTTTTTTTGATCAAATGAAAATCTGATCCTTTGTTTTTGGTTGGAAGTGGTCATTTATAGGGAACCGATGGCGGTTACGCAACCGACGGCGGTCGAGTAGGAACCGGTATCGGTCAGGTCAAAGTGGGCTATTTTTGGTAAAATAGCCAGCTTTCCCTCCTTTTCTTCCGAGGGATTGGTTGCGGGCTTGGTCAAGTCATTATGAAGTTGGTTTTAGGTGCGGGTGAGGAGTAATTAGTCATAGGTGTGGATTTGGACCAAGTTATAGGTCTTAATTAGGTTAGTTTAAGGTTAAGACTAGGTCATGATGAGGTGGCGAAATGAGGTGGCAGGTATGGCGATGTGGATTTATTAATTATAAGGTAATTAATAAATAATTGTGTAAGGTTTAGGTGATGAGGTTAGGTTGCGAAATGAGATGCGGGGCACAGGGTGTCGTAAGACACAAATTTGGTGTCTACATTTAGCCCCTTGTTGTCGTGTAGCTTGTCTTTGTTAAAGCTACACGGACAATAATAAGAAGTGGTTACCCCTGTTAAGGGTATAGGTAATCCCCCTCAAATCTATCACAGATTGAGGTAGCGTGAAATCAGGGATAGGGTTGATAAAGGGTAAATGGTGTTGAGATAATGGTAAAATGGTGGGGTAGGTCCAAGGAAGCAGACGCACGTTGACATGCAGTAGTGCGACCAGGGTACATGATTTGAAGAGCAAACAAGCAATTCATAGGCAAAGGTTGATAGTTTATCCAAACAAGGGTGATATAATCCTGGTATCCAAGGCATAGGAAGTAGCTCCAGGGGATATAACGGGTAAGGTACAGGAACGTTTAGGTATGTTCGGCAGTACCAAATGGTTGGTTTGGTTGAGATAAACGTCACGGTCTTGGTCTAGGCAAAGTTGGTCGACTGATCAAGTCAAGGACCCTAATCATGCTAAAACACGAACAGGTGAGCTCGATTGAACAAAAAGGTACATGATGGATGGATAAAATAAAATGTTGATTGTGGGCAAGGTATTTAATTGGTGCGGCCTTAGGTCGGGCCAAATGGTTGGGTGCGGCCTTGGGTCGGGCCAAATGGGTTGGTTGCGGCCTTGGGTCGGGCCAAATGAGTTGGTTACGGCCTTGGGTCGGGCCAAATTGGTTGGTTACGGCCTTGGGTCGGGCCAAATGGTAGATTCTGACCTTAGGTCGGGCCAAATTGGTTGGTTACGGCCTTGGGTCGGGCCAAATGGTAGGTTACGGCCTTGGATCGGGCCAAATGGTAGGTTACGGCCTTGGGTCGGGCCAAATTGGTTGGTTACGGCCTTGGGTCGGGCCAAATGGTAGGTTACGGCCTTGGGTCGGGCCAAATGGTAGGTTATGGCCTTGGGTCGGGCCAATGAAGTTAACAAAGGGTTTTCAGCCAAGGTGGATATAGGCGATGTTGGTAGAAAGGGCGATTAGTAAATAAGGGCAGAAATTGGGGTAGAGGTGGGATAAAACCGATATCGGTTAGGTGACCGATACCGGTTCCTTAGGGCACAATAAAACCGATATCGGTTATAGGTCAAAAACCTATAAAAATAAAAATACGGCCTGTCATTGTCACATTGTCAATTTGAAAACCAATTTGAGTTGTCTGAGGTGGAGTGTTGAGATTGGAGCATTTGTCGGTTGAGGTGGCGCTATTTGAGTGGAGGAGTGAGTGGTTAGTGGGCCCGAGTGAGGAGGAGGCAGCAGTTGATTGGTGGAGGACCCAGCAGAGGAGAGTTTATAGCCATGGCTCGGTAGGGGAGGAGCGAGGAGTCTTTGGACCAGCTGGACCACCACCACCCATCCCACCATGACGACGTGTTGTCGTACCGGTAGGTTCGAAACCCTTCATTGTGTGAATTTGATTGTATTATGCTTTGTATTTGGGTTTTGGGTAGGAATGTAAGGTTTTTAGAAAATAATTAATAAATGGAAATTATTTGAAAAAAGGAGAGGGTAGATAGGTGAAATAGGCCAAGGCGGCAGGGTGGGTAGGTTTTTAGGGTGTTTGGGTGGGTATATAGGGAGAAATAGGAAAAAAATTGAATGGGGTAGCCGCGTCGGGTTCGGCTCGGGTATTTTCCAGTGACCGATGCCGGTCACTAAGCGACCGGCATCGGTCACGAAGTTCTGGGGTAGGTCGGGTTTGTGGGTGACCGGTGTCGGTCTAACGTTGACCGGCGTCGGTGGAAAGGGGACCGGGATCGGTTATGGGTGACCGGTACCGGTCCCTAGTCAGGATTTGCTATTTTGTTGCGTGGTTTTGTGGTGGTTTTGGGTGTTAAGTGCTTGTTGGGGTTGGCGTGTTGGGTTGTTTGTTGTTGTTTATGATTGGGTTTTGTGTGTTGGGTGTGAAGATGGAGGGGGATATTGGAGAATATAGGTGGGTAGAGGTGTGTGTTAGAGAGTCGGGGTGTGGTCGGGGGGGTAAAAAGGGGGTATAGAGGGTATAAGTAGATGTTGTGATAAAGAGTAGGGCTAATGTAGTGAGTTGGTTTTGAGCACGTCGGCGGTGACGATGCGAGGCGGATGCCCCGCTGTTGAGAGACGGATGCGGCCACACGTGTCGGCAGCGTGCGGTGGGGCATTATGTGCGAGTGGGACTCGGCGAGTCAATGCAGTGCAGCAGACAATCGATAGGGATCACAGTTTGATGGTCGCCCTCATCGAGAGATGGGATCCGGTGACCAATGTGTTCCATCTCCCGACTGGAGAGATGACCATTACATTGGAGGATGTGTATCACATCCTTAGATTACCGATTGATGGAGAGGCAGTCTTCCAGGTGGACGTAGAGACAGCCATGGACAACATCTTACATGTATTCGGGGATGCAGCCGCGCTATTGACGTATCACAGCGCGAGCATCGCGTATGGGGATATGTACCGTGCCCACCGACATGAGACACGGCTTGCCATGTTGATGATGATCGGGATTACATGCTTCGCCCTCCCGGACTCAGAGGGAGGCCGCTTTCCACGGGCGTTGATGGGGGTGTTACACGAGATGGTCGAGGAGCATACATGTTATGCTTGGGCACCAGTATACCTGGTGCAGTTATACCGAGAGTTGTGGGGCTATCGCCGGATGAGGCGATTCGGGATTTGCTCGACATTTTTGTTACATTGTTGGGCATATGAGCATATCATATGCATTAGACCAGTAGGGCTGCCCCAAAGTGCTTGAGGCCACGGTGATCTACAGATATGGCTTTCAGAGGTGGTTGGGGGTCGTGGGCCAGCCACGAGCCGTTCTCGCCGGACGAGATGTGGCATATTACCGGCATGTATTAGAGGGCTTGACAGTGTTAGATATTGTATGGAGACCTTATAGAGGTCATCACCCCCGCGGAGGAGCCCGAGCACAGTTGCAGTGGATCCAGTATACATTCTGGATAGCGGGACGGAGGCCAGGGGAGCATGAGCGGATTCCCCTGGAGAGGGTACGCCGGTAGATGGGGCTACGACAGGATGAGCCACCTCCCTTCCCTCAGTACCGAGAGGATGATGTAGAGGCTCCACTACCTGTACCACAGCCCGTGGACCCAGATTGGGTAGCAGAGAGGCAGGCGAGACGATGCGTGGGCAGCGCCGGCCATGGCACGGATCATTTTTAGTATGGTGGGCCGGAGAGAGAGCGCGAGAGAAACACAGCCCGCATAGCCGAACTTAGCGGCTGTTAGAAGCGAGAGAGGAACCAGCTCGAGGTCGAGTACGGTTATTACGAGGGCAACTTGCTGCTGCGTAGCTACGAATAGGTGTCTTACGAGGGCAAATGCTTTGAGCTCGAGTACAGATACAGGCACGAGCTCGGCAGTACCACAGGCACAGCTCGGCACCACCAAGCACGCTACCGGCACACCACGAGTATAGTACCACCACGGCCACGAGCACCACCGGTGGCACTAGCACACGAGCACAGGGGCACTTGTATTAGGAGTCAGGGACCATCCCAGCAGCTATGGTGGCACGGACCGTTATATGGAGAAGCGAAGCAGAGGCCCGACTGCTCGGGGCGTCACAGATGGTACCGGGGCTGACTATCAGCCGTATGCGGCGCATAGCGGAGACCTCGCGTAGCCAGAGATCCCAGGGTGGTGCAGCCACAGCCGGTGGGTCTGTTACAGGGAGGAGACGAGAGGTAGCGTAGGGGGACCCACGGGAGACATGCGAGGGCGGTGGGGAGAGCCGAGGATCCACAGGTCGAGAGAGAGATATTTTGTGTATAGATGGATATTAGATAGAGGCACCGGTCTGCGAACCGGCTATGTATAGAGAGGCCTGCGTGCCCACATATGATTCTTTCATTTATTTATTCATTTATTGTATATACCGGCCTGCGAGCCGAGTACGGGTTGTACCGTTGATACCGGCCTGTGAGCCGAGTATATTTTTGATATGAGAGACCGGCCTGCGAGCCGAGTCGATATTTTGACAGTTGTTGCGGCCTGCGTGCCGGCTTTGTATTATTATGAGCTCACAGAGGCCCCTTTGCAGGGCACATTGTATATTTGAAACTTTTGATGTATAGATATGATGATTTTGACCCACATGTTGTGTTTAAAATGTGTTAAGTGTTTTGTCGATGGTTTGTGATATTTAATGTATGATGAGTTTAATTGACATGTTGTGTTTATGAAATGTAGGATGTGTTTTGTCGTTGGTTTGTGAAATTGAACGTATGTAGCTGCTGAGTTGGATCCAAATGGTGTATAGATTGATGGTTTTTGATATCGTTTGTTGATGGCTTGGTTGTTTTTGTAAGATAGATAGATGATGTTGATGAAATTGTGATGAGATATGGATTTAATGAAAAAATATAGATAATGGTGTTGTTTATGCAGGAAAAAGGGACGGGTGCCACAAAAATTTGCAAAAATGAAGAAAAGGCTTAGGTTTAAGCAACAGGGGGATGACCGATATCGGTTATGTAACCGATGTCGGTAGCTATATGACCGATATCGGTCATGTAACCGATATCGGTTATGCAAGAATTATTTTCCTAAAAATAGAACTACTGGGTTGGCAACTTAAGTTCTTATTTTTAGCATTCTTATTTTTAGAGTCATGCAACAAGTTAAATATGCAAATGCGATGCTGTTTGACAACTGCTACAGGTAATTGCATGAAAGAATTTGAGTGATAAGGAGGAAAGAGACAGGTGAAGTGAGCATGGGCTGAGATTCAGAAGGTAGAAAGACAAGTTATATTTGAAGAGGGTGGTGAACATGGCTGAACGAGGAGAAGCATCCAGCAGGTAGGGACGAGGGGGAAGACATGTTCCGCCCCAAGCTGCTGCATCCCGAGAGGTAAACTGTTTGGTTGTAATTTGATTCTTGCATGTTTTGTGAATAGGATGAGAGAAGTGTAAGTGGGTAAAGATGAGAAAGAAAAGGTGATAGGCAAGGGTTGGGGATGGGGTGAGTGCTATGGGGTAGGTAAACAGGGTGGTCACGTAGGTTTTTAGGTAAAAATAGGAGTAAACGGGAAAAATAATTATCGTAGGTGTATGTTTTAAGCAGGGTAGGTATATTTTTGACAGTGACCGGTATCGTTTAGAAGTAACCGGTATCGGTTAGCAAACCGGTATCGGTTATTCATAACCGATATCGGTCACTGTAAGAGTTTCCAGAATTTGAGAAAAAAACCCGTGGAGATTTGTTCTTTTGAATAATTATATCGTTTTGATGTATGCAGCGAAGCGAGGTTAAGGATGAATGAATCTTGTATGCAGCGTTGTTGTCACGAATCCAGCGGATGTAACACCAGCTGAATGGGCATTGATAAATCGGTTGGGGTTAAGTGGAATCCGCTATTATTCAAGAATCGCGCATAACCATGCTATGTTACGCAAGCGTTAATTGAGAGATGGAATCTAGAAAATAATACCTACTATCTGCCAAGCAGGGGAGATGACGGTGACTTTAGAAGATGTGTTCCGTATTTTGAGACTCCCAATGATAGGAAAAAGCAGTGTATCGGGCGTTTCCTAAAGGGGGCGTAGCAATGATAACAACAATATTTGGGTCAGCTGCACGAGATTTGACACAGTGAGGTTTATCATTTACGTATGGTACAATGTATGCAACACACCCTGAGGAAACAAGGTTGGCCGTGCTATTAATGATAGCGGTGGGGTATTATGCATTACCGAGGGCGGAGGGTGGAAGATTTCCCAAAGCATTGATGAGTGTTATTTGGGAAATGATAGAAATGAGCGTGACTTTCGCATGGGCACCCGCATATCTGGCAGAGTTATATAGGGGTCTATGGGCTGCTGCAGTGAAAACACGGGACGACCTTTGGATTGTTCGTACTTATTACATTGTTGGGCCTATGAGCATATTGTTTGTGTGCGTCCAATAGGCCGACCCATTGAGTCGGGAGAGGCAGGAGTGCAAAGGTTGGGATTCAGACGATGGGTCCAGACAGAACAAGAAGCGAGATCCCAGGCCGTGATAGATGACATCGAGTATTATAGACAGGTATGGGAGATGGTGACAATTGCGGATATTTTTTGGAGGCCTTACGGGAACTATATGGTGACGGAGCACATAGCTGAGGAGTTGAGGGGTGTAGAGCGATTGAGATGGATCGCAGGGCACAGGCCGGGTGAGTACGAGAGAATTCCTCTAGATCGCGTGCGGCGACAATTTGGGTTCATTCAGGATATACCGATGACATATAGACCATACATGAGGATCGATGCCGAGGCAGCATTCTCACCTCCCCGGCCTACACCTCCAGAAGGGCCAGAAGAGATAGCAGCCGATCGTAGGGTAATGGATGCGGGAATGACAGAGGCCTATAGAGTATGGTGGGTAGCAGAGCTACGAGGTGCACGTGAGCGCCCAGACATAGCTGTGATTACAGCGGAGAGAGATCGTCTGCAGGAGTTGGCTCACCAGCTTCAAACACAGGTGAATGAGACAATGGGATTGTTAGAGGTTTCTCAGTTATGAGTGGAGAGACTGGAGGCAAGATTCCTCCACGCGAGAGGACGTATTCGTATGTTATAGGAGATGTTGGCGGATCAATGGGAGGAACCAATGGCAGTGGAACCTTTGAGGATGGAGAGGCCAACTGAGGGGCACCGACGATCACGATCACCACCTGATTCGGGAGGAGGTGCAAGGGTCTAAGTGAATTTCATAGGAATATAAGAATAAATAAGAATGTCGACACAGTGAGTCGATGATAGAAAAGATGTATTTGTTTAACATCTAAAATAAAACTAAAGATGTATGTGGTTTTGAGTGATGATAATAATAAGAATGGTTGTGTGTTGAATGTTATTTTTGTTTTGTTTGAAAAAGGATAAAGATGAACGTTGGCAAATAGAAATACACAAAAATATTTATATTGACAACACATGATAGGGTATGGTAGGGGATGGTCGAGCTAACCTTGGGAGACCCCATGTCTCCTAAGTGCTGCCTACATAGCCCATTGCACAAAGCAAGGAGGGGCCTCAGACCGATGTAGTTCTCCCTTAGGATCAGGGAGAGGTGAATTCAGGCAATTTGGTTGTGGTTAGGCAATTTGTTGGTTGGTAAAAATTTGATGTTGGTAGGGTAATGTTGTTGGTGTTGGTAGGGTAATGTTGTTGGTGTAGGTATAGGTGAAGCGAAAGTTAGCATACCCAAGTAGTAGGGAATCGTGTCCTAATTAAGGTCAACACAGAATCCTAGAAACGAACAAAAGAGGCCGAGTGTCCGTAGTTGAGAAGAGCTAAAAAAACCACATATTAATGTAGGATGAGCTTGAGTCCCTAGGTACCTTGCATAGGCAAGAAGTCGATAGGTGAAAAGAGTGGTATAATCACAATATATCGGATATACGTCACGTCCCTTGAGTTTTGTTGCTTTGACAAATGGTGAGGTGGTTGATGTGGGTGAGGGTGCGAGAGAGCTTATTATAAGATGATTATTCGACAAAAAAAACCAAACCTAAATAGACAAGTCCATGACTCAAAAGTGTTTTGAAATCTTTGCTTTTATTTTTATTTTATTTTTCCTGGATATAGGCGATCGATGTGGGAAGTCTACATGGGATATGTATTTTGTTGTTCTTGAGGTCTTCACGAAGCTGATCAATGCGAGAAGCTTCGATAAAGGCTTCGTGTATAGCTGTCCTTGAGGAGCGATCTATTTATAATGCGTGAGATGTGGTATTTATGTATAGCCGTCCTTCGGGGGCTTGATCTATATATAATAATAGCAGCAATAGTTTGGCATATAGTTTGTCCTTCAAGGAAGAGCGATCTATTGTATAATTTAGAGGTCTAGATGTCCGTTGGGCATAAAGCATCTAGTTTTGTAGGAAGTTTGACTCAAGAAAATCCCATAAGTGTTTTAATTAAGAATGTGTCATTTTGATACTTTGAAGTCATGGACTAAACTAAAAAGGGGAAGGCATATTTTAAGGGGATGTGATAATCAAACCATGTGAGCTTGATTTGATTTTGAGATGTAAGAAACAAAGTGTATGTGGTGGTAAATGAGCTCAAGGGACGAGCGTAAGGTAGATAAGAAGTGATATAACACTAATTTCAACAGTAGAATGGTCAAAGATGCAAGGTATTAAGGGGCTCAGGCTTAGGTTTACCATTTAGCGAAGCTAAACGATAAGTGCCTAATCCATAAGTGTGTGTGATAATGTAAGGCCCAATCCAATTAGGAGCAAATTTTCCACGTTTTCTCTTTTCTAGTTTGGTTACATGTTGATTCTCTTTGAGGACAAGATCACCCACCTTAAAGGTACGATCATGAAGTCGTTTATCATAAGCACGCTTGATGAATTTTTGGTAGATTTGAAGGTGATCAAGAGCCGTAAGATGACGCTCGTCAAGAAGCTCTAATTGGGCTAACCACTCTTGGCGGAAATCATCATTGGTGAGAATATCTGAAGAGATATTACGAGGAGGTATTTGTATTTCGAGAGGCAAGACCGCCTCGGTACCATATACCAAAGAGAATGGTGTGGCATTAGTGGAAGTACAAATGCTAGTACGATAAGCCCAAAGGGCAAAGGGAATGTGATCATGCCAATTTCTTTCGGACTCATTGACAACTTTCATGAGGATTTTGGTTAGGGTTTTATTAGAAGATTCAGCTTGACCATTGGCCTGCGGATAGTAAGGTGATGAGAAACTAAGTTTGATACCAAAGTTGTCACAAAGGTCTTGTAACAACTTATTTTTAAAATATTTACCATTATCTGTTATTAGGTGATGAGGAATACCAAAACGACAGATAATGTGATGGTTAATGAATTCGAATTTTTTTTTTTTTTGATTGAAATGAGTGGAATGGCCTCCACCCATTTTGTGTAATATTTGGTTGCTGTGATTATCCAATGGTGACGTTGCGAAGAGGGTGGGTGGATCTCACCAATAAGGTCTAAACCCCATTGTGAGAAAGGCCAAAGATCTCGTGCGACCTGTAGCGGATGGCTAGGAGTATGTTGAAGGTTGGCATGTTGTTGACACATAACAAAACGCTTAACATATTCGTAGCGATCGTTATTAAGAGGAGGCCAATAATAACCTAGGTGAAAGATTCGTTTAGCCACGACAAGGCCACTAAAATGTCTGCCATAAATACCGTCATGGACTGTTTGGATGGTATAGGTGACCTCTGCGCCCGATTAGACATCGAAGGAGGATACCATCAAAGCCACGTTTATAAAGGAGTCCCCCCATGACGACATAACGAGAAACATGTTTAAGAAAAGCACGTTTTCCATTACTAGTAAGGTCAGGTGGGAGAACAGAGGTTGTAATGTAGTCGTGAAATTGGTGGTACCAAGTATCCTGTGAGCAAATTAGCGAGACACATTATTTATCATACAAACAATCGGGGTTGAGTAAGATGGGGCAAAGAGTTGTTGGACCAAGACGCAATACGTCGAGTCGAGTTGGTGAGGCGAGGAATTTATGAGGCTAAGCAAGCCATAGTATCCGCAAATTTGTTAGTGGAGCGGGAATGGTGCGGATAGAATAATGAGTAAATGAGGTCAAAAGTGAATCCACGTAATGTTTGTACTTTTGAAGTTCCTCATTTTTACATTGGTAGATGCCCATAACTTGATTGACTACCAATTGGGAGTCGCCAAAAATATTAATAGATTTGACCCCTAAGTGTAATGCAACTTGGAGACCCAAAACAAGGGCCTCGTATTCCGCTGTATTATTAGTGCAGGGGAAATTGAGCCGGAATGAAAGAGGCATAGGTTCAGCGTCAAGAGGAATGAGAACAACGCCGGCTCCTCCACCGCTGGCATTTGGATCCATCGAAGAAGAGGGTCATTGGATACGACTCTTCCCTGAGTGAAAGAGTGGTGATGAGTTCGTCGGGGAAATTAAAATTGGTGAATTGTTCCCGGGTAAAGGGGCCTCATGAAGTTGGTCCGCAATAGTTTGTCCTTTGATTGACTTCATTGTAAAAATCAAGGTCGAGGTCAGCGAGGAGCATAAGCCATCGGGCGATGTGTTGGTTTAGATGTGGTTTGGCATACATATAATGAATGGGGTCCGTGTTGGTAATGAAAAAGTTTTGTGATTCAGGAGGTAATGTCGGAGTTTGGTGGCTACGAATGATAGGGCTAGGCACAATTTTTCTACATGTGTATACCTAGTCTCGTAATCCATGAGAGTACGACTTATATAATAAACGGCTTGTTCTCGACATGCCGAGTCCCGATGTGCGAGCATGGCTCCTATAGCATGGTCAGTGGCAGAAAGGTAAAGGTAGAAAGGGCGATCATCTTGAGGTGGAATAAGCACGGGTGGCTGCAAGAGATAGGCTTTGAGAGCTTCAAAGGCTTGGTGACACTCTTCACTCCATTGAAAGGCAATGTCCTTTTTAAGAAGGTGATGGAAAGGTTGACATCGATCTGAGAGTTGGGAGATGAAACGCCGGATGGATTGAAGTTTACCCTGCAAACTACGTAATTGTTTGAGGTTTTTGGGTGGGGGCATTTCTAGGATAGCTTTGACTTTAGATGGATCAACCTCAATGCCACGCAAAGAGACGATAAAGCCAAGAAGTTTTCCCGAAAGAACACCAAAGACACATTTCTTTGGTTGAAGCCAGACTGAATATTGCAACAGGTGATCGAAAATAATGGTTAAAACATCGAGATGTTCACTGCGATGTTTAGATTTTCCAAGAAGATCATCGACATAATCCTCAAGGATAGTGTGCATAATGTCATGAAAAATGTAAGTCATAGCCCGCTGATAGGTGGCACCAGCATTCTTAAGGCCAAATGGCATGACACGATAACAGAAGGTTCCCCAAGGAGTTATGAAGGAAGTTTTATGTTGATCGGCCTAGGCTACCAAAATTTGATTGTATCCCGAAAAGCCATCCATGAGAGAAAGCATTTCATGGCCCGCAGTGAGATCAACAAGTTGATCAATACTTGGGAGGAATTCATCCTTGGGGTAAGCAAGGTTAAGGTCTCGGAAATCCGTGCATATCCGAAGTCCCCCCGTCGCTTTAGTGATAGGTACGATGTTAGAAATCCATTGAGGATAGTCAATAGGCAAGATGAAGGAAACAGAAAGAAGTCATTGAAGCTCTTCTTTGACCAAGAGGGCAATGCGTGGATGCATTTTTCTCGGTTTTTGTTTGGTGGTTTGGAATCGGGGTTTAGGGTGATGTTATGGACAACAATGGTAGGATCAATTCCTGGCATGTCAGCGTAGGACCAAGCGAAAGCTTGGTTGCGGGTACGGAGAAAGGTAGTAAAGGCGGCTTGTTCTGATGTGTTAAGGGATTGTCCGATCTTCACAACATGAGGATCCTCCTCTGTGTGGATGTTGATTTCTATAGTCGACTCATTCAACATGGTTTGAGTTTCAGATGGTAAGGCGCGTTGAATATAGGAGTCATCCGCCCCAAGGTAAGTGAGGATGGAGTCGTCATCCTGGCACTCAACAACATTAATCGAAGGTGAATCCTCTTCGATCATGTCTGATCTGAAGGGAAGAGAAGATGGGTCCTCATTATCGCGTCGATAAGTGAGAGGACCTATGAAGATAGCATTAATGAAAAAAAAGTTAGGAGGGATAGATTCGTCGAGTCTATCGACTCTGTGTAGGTGAGGATGGCAAAATGGGTGATGATGGTTTGGTAGGGGTGGCGTTGTCATCCTCCGGGGATACAATTGACACGAGGTTTCTCCGGTGTAATTGTTTCGAGGAAAACCGAGACCACTGCGATCATTGTGTTTGTGTGTAGTCACGGGAATGAGTTTATGTTGGCCTTGTTCATAAAGACCAAAACCAAAGCCTTTCGAAACCGCAAGTCAAGAAGGTGAGGGTGAAACGATGATTTGTCAAGTATTGAAAATCGGATTGGAAGGGAACCACACCAAGAGGAGGTTCGGGGGTAACGGAGGATGCGTCAACACCCCCATACGTTAGGTTGGTGCGGCATGGGGTGGTCCGTAGAGATTACCTCCCCCATGCAACGGTCATAGGTGGGATTTGCATGTAATCCATCAGTACTCTGCGGGGTATGGAAAGAGCTAACGTTATATAGGTGGTATTCCCCACGTAAGGCGTTGAAAAACATCTACTAAGGGTCGGAGGTTGGGATGTTAGATGCGGGAAAGGAAGTGATATTTGTAACGGCGGTTTCATTGGTTGAAGGTGTAGGTGCGTTGGAAGTGGATGGATGGGTTGGATGAATGGGTGTCTTGACTGGTACAAGCACATCATTTGGGTGATACAACATATTGCAAGTTTTGAAGGGGGTAGGATCAGCTTTTACGGTTTAGGACTTCCCCTCGTACTCAAATTTTATGCATCTATGTAAGGTGGAGGGAACGCATCCCATAGCCTGGATCCAAGGGCGGCCTAACAACATATTGTATTGGAACTCTCCCTCAAGGACATAGAAGAGTTTAGGTAAAGTGCGTGGTCCTACACGAATGTTAAGGATCACGGTGCCTAAGGTAGAAGTAATAGCATCATTGAATGACCGCAACATGATGGGGTTGGCACACATGCAACTAGAAGGGATATTCATTTGTTGGAAGGCTTTTGAAGAGATGATGTTTAGGCTAGCGCCCCCGTCAATCATAACACGACGTACCCGAATATCCCGAACGTAAGGCGAGATGAAAAGAGCGGTCGGATCTTGCACCAAAGTCGATAATTTCATCTTGAGAAAGCTGCGGCGGCTTGCTGTACAGAGATAGAAGTGGTTGGGGAGATAGGTTGTTTGGTGAGCGAAGCAACGTGATTGGGTGTTAGAATAGAGGTAACAGGAAAGGTTTCATTAGGTAAGACCTCTATCCCTTGAAGGATTTCAACGAGAGCTTGTCGATGAGATTCAAAGTGAATGAGATCATACAATGTTATTTTTACAATTGATTGGTGAAGTTGTTTGATCATGGTTTAGTGGGAAATTCCATTAGAGACTTGGTAGGCCGGTCCTGAATAACCACTTTAGGTGGTGGTGCAATCGGGATGGTGGGCGGAGAAAGAGATGCCGTGAGGTGTGTTTTCTTTCGCTTTCCCATTGTTTTTCTGCCTCGAGTAGCAACACTAATCATATTGATCTCGTGAATACGAGAGGAGGAAGACGGTAGGGATAGGTCATGGTCTTCGAGAGGTGGGGCTGTAATAATGATAGATCTTGGTGAGGCGGGGACATGTGGTATAGGAGAGGGAATTGAAGCTAAAGGTCTCTCTCTTCGTAAGTTGTCTTGCTTAACTTTTTATCTGAGAGAGGTGACGGACGAAGTATGGCTTTCAATGCTTTGCATCCCTCTACATCATGTCCTGGTGTGCGGTGGTAAGCGTAGATTTTAGACTCATCGTAACCTATAGGTCGAGGTTTAGATGGATCATAAGGTCTAAGTGGGGGTAGGGAAATGGTCGCATTCTCTACCAACATAGCAAGGATTTTGGCGTAAGACCCTTTGAGTGAGTCAAAGTCGGAGGAAGAGGAGTCTATTGGTACCGGGTCGATTCTCGGTGATGACATGGTATGGTTGGTTTGTATGGGTGGTGGTTTAGCCAAGGAGTTTTGATAATGGGTTTTAACTAAATGTGGCTTCTTTGTCGTAGAAGCTATGTTTAGGCTGGTTAGGCACGATGAGGCCACGAGATGATGTGGTATCGAAAAACAACCACGGAGAAATAGGAGTGATGAAAACGAATCTTTTGATGATGGAATTTGTTTAGGGTTGATAGGTGGACAAGATCCACGGGGTACGGTGTTCTATACCCTTGGATTTACTGTATAGGTGCGAGAAGGCGTAGGTCGCTTTAAAGAAAACATAGGAGGTATGATATATTGATGCAAGGTAGAGGGATGAGGTCCCATATGGAAGGTAGGTGTGATGACGAGGGTTTTAGTTGTGAAAGAGGCATAGGTTGAGGGAGATTGAGTCTCATCTCCTCTTTGGGATGGATGGCTTTATTTTTAGGTAAATCAAGCCGCTTAGGTGGGTGTTTTAGACCGGGTATTGGTGAGGTCCCAGCGTAGGGGAAGATTTGTTAGGTTAATAGAAGTGGATGAGGTATTTGGTAGAGATGAGGGGGTGAAGATGAGGACATAGGCATTTTAAGCTTCACAGCAAACACTTCGGTATATGGTAGAGGCATCTGGATCGGTCATCTGCATTTGAGTAGAATATGGCATACTCAAACGTTCCCATAGGACTCACAGTCTATCTTCTGGGGAATGAAAATCCTCACGTGTGAATAGGAACTTTTGTATGGAAGAAAGGTGGGTTGTGATTCCGGTCCACTGTGGGTGTGATACAAGGGGTAGATGAGGCATTGTATCAATGGGCATTAAGAGGTCAACCGGTTGCTGAAAAGATTTAGGTGATGAAGGACTAATAGGTAGGAGGGCGTGTTTGAGAGGATCCGTCATGTTTAAAGAATGTGGTGATGTCGGTTCAAGAGGTTTCTCATCTAAGGATGACAAAAGAAGTGGCGAGCCTTCCTCTTGTATAACAAGAATGGTAGAAGGAGACGTTTGGGAAATAGATAAATTAGATAACATCCGCTCATAGTCTTGCAAGGATGTGGTGTAAGAAGGCTCATTTGTGAGAAGGGAACTCTGGTAGTTAATTCCTTGATGGGTAAAGGAACGGCAAGGATTTCAGTTTGTCTTGATGGTGAGGAAGGGGGTTCGGTTTCTTGCGTTAGTGAAGAGGCTTGATTCAAAATTTGTTCGATAGAGGTCTTTGGCTGGGAGTCGAAGACTGCATGGATCTCGTGAACGCTCTCCTTGGCTAAGATATCTTGGTTTAGATTACTGTTAGAAGAATGATTCGGGAATGGTTTGTTGAATATTTTCAAATTTCGGTTAGCAGGGGCGTTAGGATTATCGAGGGCTATATCCCCCGCATCAACCATTTCCTGCACTATGTTTTTCAACATCTTGCAGTTTTCATGACTGTGTCCCTTCACGCGGTGGAAGTTACAGAAGTCATTTTCTTTGTACCAAGAAGGTATGGTGCGAGTGGAATCAAACCCGGAGTGAGGTTTAACAGGAGGTAAGGTAATGGCTCCTGCTTTAAGCAATTTTTCCAATATCACACCATATGTTTCTCCCAAGGGAGTGTAGTTGATGGGCTCTGCTTTATACTTATAGGTGGTTTTTGGTGGGGTATTAGACGGTGGTTGGGATTTGACCATCATCGCATGCACGGCCCCTTTTGATTTCGAAGCAGTCGATGGGTGAGGATTGGTGGTGTTAGGTTTGTTGGTGGAATCTTGGGTTCGGAAAGTGGGATTTTTGTCATGCAACCGCAATTTCTCTTCCTCTAAGGCTCGAATCTCTAGTTTTCGAGCCATAGTAAAGGCCTCGTCAAATGTACGAAAGGTTTGAATTTGGAGGGTAGGAGAGATGTGCTTAGCATGCAGGCCCACGTAAACAGATTCGATAAGTTCGGTGCGAGGCAAGGCATACGTAAGTTGGTTGATAAGGCCTCGCCATTGTCCAACGAAATCTGCGATAGATTCGTTTTCAAATTGTCGGATGGCATAGAGGTCGGTGATAGATACTTTCTTGCAATGTTAATGGAGAAATGATCCAAGAAAGATTGGGCTAGCTTGGTTAAAAGAGAAGATTGAGTCTTTGGTTAAAGCATTGTACCACTCCAAGGCGGGTCCCGATAAGGACATGGGAAAGGTGCGGAGTAGTAAAGCGTCGTCATGAGCAATCGATATAGCGAGCATGTCTAAATGATCGCAAGTGTTGTTGAGGGTCTTCCTTACTATTAAAACGGTAAATTTTGGTAATTCCCATTGAGGAGGATATGAATGAAGGGGACTAAAGGGTGGATAGGCTCCCTAAAAAACTTTCTCGTATGTCAAGCGCTATGACTTCCGAAAGAAGCCTCAGTTTTGCATTTTGTCCATCATTTGTTTAATTAAATCAGTAGTTGGATGAGATGATGGTGTGGTTGTGGTAAACGGAGGAAAATTGGGCCAAGGGCCACCGCTAGACAATGGTGGGGTTAAATGTTGATAAGGTATGGAGGACGAATGTGTTGAGGCAACCGAATAGGGATGTCCTATATAAGTTGTTGAGGTTACCGGATATGTGTGTGGAAATGAAAAGGTGGGTGGAGCTTGGGAAGGAAAGCTCGTGTGGATAGGTGGCAGAGAGCAAGTCATGAACGGAACAGTCTGCAAGAGAGACGAGGTAGGAGCAGTCGGCGGTAATGACATGTTGGGCCCAAGATTAACCAAAGGAAAGCCAATCTGTGCCGTATGAACCCCTGAAGCTGCTGAGGTAGGAGACGGGACTAAGGATGCGGAAGGCAAAGCGGAGTTATCAGGCGGAGAAGGAGCTAAATGAGCAGCTATATTGATAGGCATGCCAACAAGGAGTTGACCGTCGGGTGTACGGTCAGGGGCATGAGACAAATAGTATTGTACAGCGCTAGGATTAGCATCCAGAAATTTGGCAAATTCTTTATCTCCCACAGGAATTTTAGGAACCTCGCTGGTGTCCGTAGGATTCCCCAGAATGTGAAGGGGTGATTCGAGTAAAGGCAAAGAGAAAGCATGTGAAACCATGGCATATTTTGTCAAACCAAAATATGAGGTTGAACCACGATACATGGGATTAAATCCCTCCTCAAAGACAGGTGAGGCTTCCTGTTTATTGCTAATCTAAAACACAGTAAATAATATATACAATATTCACACTAATCTAACCATTGGGGGTTGGGATGAAATCCCGAAATCCACATTCACACGATTCAAGGATATTGCTTTCGTAAGTGAAATAGGTTAGAAACTGTTACAGTGAAAGAAGCACGGTAGAAAAGAAATGGGAGAAACGTATTTTCTTTCGAGTAAACACAGAGCACGAAATAATCATACGAGTTTTAGATCACAGATATAGTGTCCGAGATAATTAGAAACACTGAGATTCTATGCAAAGAATAGCTTTAAGATCATGAACATAAGAACACTGTCTTAAATAAGATATATTTCACAACACAAAGTCTGTAAAACAATATCAACTTCTATTCTTCAAAATGATTGAAAGAAAACACAAAGTTTTTCTCCTTTCCAATAGCCTCTTAATGCTTCAAAAATTCTCGACCCTTTTGAATGCACAGGCATCCCTTATTTATAACAAAAGAAGCTAGAGATAAAACAGGACAGATCCTAAAGAGTAGCATGTTAACTGGAGTTTCAGTTTTGCATGACTCTCACGCAGGAGATCAAGTCAAAACATGAATTAAAAATATGATAAAACGGAAATAACAAAGACATGTCAATCTAAAAATAGAAATGACATGGGACGTTGGGAATTAATCCGAATCATCATCTTTTGCTTCTTCTTCTTTCTCCTCCTCCAGCTGAGACTGTTTGTTCCGAAACTCCTGGAACTTCCGAATAATGCCTTGCATTTCATTCTCATCAGGCGCAGTGGAATGATCATTCCACATTTCGCAGGTTTCATGAACATCACTGGCAGTGCCGGGAAGTTTCTTCAATCCTTTGCTGAGCTTTCTTAAGGCCTCTAAAGTGTGCTCAATCCTTACAAAGTGACCCGAATGACTTCAGGTCAAATCCGTGTATACGGTTCATCTTTGAATAGATTCCTGAACTTGTTTGAAGAGATCATCTGGTGATAGGATACCTGCATTCCCAACTGACACCTTTGGACAAATCTTTAGCAATTCTTCTTCCAGATCACTTTTCCCATCGATCAATTTATCCCTTGATTCTCTCAACTTGCTGCAGGCTTCGTTGAGAATCTTTACTCTGAACTTGATGGCCTTGATCAGCTGAAAGTGTTTATCTGTATGTGGAAGAACGCCTTCTTCTACCAAGAGATGTGCTGGTATTTGCTTTAGCACTTGGAGAGCTTCACAAGTCAAATCAAGCTGTCCAATTTCTTCAGTGAATTCCTCATCCATCTTCTCTCCTTCCTTCTGAATCTCCCCCAAAGACTGATGAACTTTCACCACGTCTTGAATTACTTCCTTCCCTTGTTGGAGCAACTTTTGGATCCATTCATCAACCACCCTTCCTTTTTTAGCAATCTTCTCAATCGTAGGCACCGATGAGAAATCGAATCCGGCAGATACAGAAGAAGATGGTATGGATTCCAGGGGTGTTGAGAGTTTAATCAAAACCTCTGTCAACTGCTCCACTTTTTCCTTAAGCTCATTTCTGCTGTCCTTTGTTTCTTTCAACTTTTGGCACAGGACGTCTATGGAATCCTTTGCATCTTGCTGCGCCCCTTTTGCTGTCACTTTCCCTAGAGCCACCACAGTTACAGTAATCAGCGGTTGTTACATCATCTCTAGTTTTGTCGGTGAGGGTGGCGATCTCTGCGAACTTATCTCTGAAGCATCCACCAAAACCCTTGAAACTGTTTTGGGTTTCTTGGCTGATCTCGCAGTAGAAGCCTTGAGTGAGCTGAAATCAAAGGCTGGTAGGGGTACAATCACTTTCCTCTTCCTCGGAGTTTGCTCGAGTAGCCATTGTGGTGTATCGGAGAAGCGCCAATGTTGTAATGCTTGGTATTCTACTCTCGAGGGAAAGATTCTACTATTGGAGGAACAGCCCAACGTGGTAGTAGGTGCGATGAATAGAGGCACGAGGTTGTGGGGAGTGTTGGTGATCACTTGGGTTCCAGCGAGAGGGGTGAGAGCCGGAGAAAATATTGGCCATGCTTGAAGAAGTGGATGGGGAATGAGGAGGCTGAAGTGGTTGTTGAGGGGAGGCACGATTCGGTTTCCAAAGCCTTGAATGCAAGAGATAAGGTCTCTCCGGTTGAGCAATCAGCAAATGGTGAAGTCAAGAGCTGGCTTCCTCCTTCTTCTAAATTAATCTCCTATTTACGGTGGTGTTGGTGATTACGCACAACCACCGTTTGAGTGGAGAGACAATTGAAGAGATTTGTCTTTCTTTCTTCTTCTTGGGGGATCCTGATTTTATAGACCCCCCAGAAGATTCTTTGTCCTTTTTCTTTTGGGAGGGCCCCACCTCCGTTTCAGCCAACTTTGGAAACTTGTCATCTTTAAAATTCATGCCCCAAGAAGAGAGCCATTTTTTGGTGCGAGCAAGAATGAGAGCCGACCTATCTGTGATAGAGGCTTTTTCGCTGGCCGACCAATCAATAGGCGGGAAAACGTATCGATCTTCATTAAGCCCATCATAGGACATATCCAACACACTTTCATTGTCAGTTGTGCCATCTGGCAAATCAGAAAGCTCTAGCGTCTGAATCTCATTAATAGTTAACCTACTATTATCTTTTCTGCGAACTGCAACTTCGTTACGCAGATCCACCCAGATATCCTCAATGTCGGGCCTGTGCAGATGTAGGGCTCCATAGGTTCTAAGTACTCCTCGGATGTCAAAACCATCCCGAGACTTCATATGCTTCTTTAATTTCTCCTGGAGTTCACATTCAACATTTTTGGCCTTTGCCACTGTTGAGCAAGTATATCTCCCAATAGAAATTGGGAAGGATACTGCTGCCTTATGCTTGCTCTGTTGGAATTTGTGAAAATCCAATAGCTGTCTGACCAATTCTATTAGTATCAATCTATCCCCTGGATAGCGAGGCAGACGGAAAGGCTCTCCTGAGTACATGACCGTTCGAAGGTAGGTAAACTTCTTGAACTGTAAGAAGATACATCCCCATTTAGATACCTCAGTCCAAGCTTCGTCTGATACCCTTGTCTTTCTTAGCCACAGGTTGGTGGCGAGATGTTCTCGTAGAAAAAGGCGTCATTTACCCTCTAAAATGATCCTTGGACCCCTTCTTTGTTATTTGAGGATAATACTTATAGTGGGTTTGTCGTTACTGCTCCCTTTAGTATCCGATCAGGGATAGCTCCTCATTCCAGTGCTGCATGCATAGGCCACATATGAGAACATATAAAACTTTCCGGTCGATAAGACCGTCGTCATCATCGAGAGTCAATCTCATTGCGATAAGGGTTCCCGATCATCCCTTGCTTGGTTCTTCTTGATGGTGACCATAAACTGATACATCCATCCATGAAATAAATTTGATTCTGGCAAGCCAAAAACCCGGCTCAGCAGGGTGATAATATCATTGATTTCTTGTATGAAATCACATCTAGGGATAGTCCTTGGAAATCTAGATACTACTGGTTTAGCCTTGACCAGGAACTTCTTATTGACATCCTTAATGCAATTTTCCTGGTTACTGTCCCAGGCCTTCTGAGCCGACTTGATGTTTAGGTCCCCATACTCCTCGAAATTAGGTAGTTTCAGGAGATCATCAAAATAAGCTCCATCTAGTTTGATGACTACCTCACCAGCCTGATTCCTCACGGAACGAGAAGCCGAGTCGTAACTGGATGCACAAGCCAAAACAAACTCTGGACATTGGGCAGACATGGGAAAGCCTGCTGCAAGGGGCAAGCCACTGTTAGCTAAAGCCATCATCCATGGGGTTTGAGAAGAACTCTTCACCCTATTCCAAAAGTCGTCCATATCTATGTTGCCAAGTTCGAGGTATCACGATATCATAATTACAATCAATATATGATGGGGATTCTGGTTTCTTAAATTTGTACTTCATCCTGCTAGACTTCTCGGCCTTCTCCTGAGATGGACCAGGGTCCGACATGAAGAATGTGGAGGGAGAAAGACTCGGAACTCAGGTGATCTTGTTATTGGAAATCCCATTGGTGAATGCTTTGGAAGAAGAAGAACCCGACACGCTGAAGAGGATGTCGGAAAACCACGAGAACCCGACAAGTTTGATCTGCCGGAACTTTGTAAAGCCCGACACTTGCTTTTGAATGACGGAAGCGGCGAAACCCGGCCTCACTTTGATGGCGGAAATGGGAGGAAATCCGGCGCCCACTTTTGATGACGGAACTTCGGAGATTCCCGACATTCTTGTTGAGGTCGGAATGTTGAGAAACCCCGATACTTCAAGCTTCCTTTATACTCTGGGCCTTTGAATCTGCAAAACAGTCTTCAAAATCCGGGAAACAAAAACAGAGTCTTTCTCGAATTTTCACATATACAACTTCCTTTCTTTTTTTATTCATATTCCATACATCATGCATATAATTAAATTTGGAAGAACAACACGAATTGATAATCCAAAAGAATAAACCTAAAAACCCAAAACCCTTTCCAAAACAACACGAAAAAGAAGAAGGAAGAAAACCTTCAACAAGCGGCAAGAAATTGGGAAGAAAATGCGCGCATGATCGATCCATAAAAATCAAGAATAAAGAAGGAAAGAAGAATACCTTCGATTGAGGCAGGTAAGATCAAAACAAAGCGATCGATCGGGCGAATGCGAGTTTGCGGGTTTTGAAAGCGGAAGAGCATACGAAAAATCCACGAATTAAAAATATGAATGGTAAGAATGACGTGGAAATCCGCGTATTTATAAGAAAATTAGTAATAAATACACTTCAGCTCGGCACGTGCCAACTCACCAACCATTCGGCATGAATGCCATGTCAGCATGTTGGAGGGTCCAGAAAACCCGACACGAGGAGATTTAGTGCATTCGGGTTTGGGTTTGGAAAACATAGAGCACAAAACATGAAGTGCTTAGGTCTTCATAGCCCGAAAACCCGAATACAAAGGATTGAGCGGACTTCGGGAATCGGAAAACATGGAGCATAAAACATGTTTTGGATCATGGATGTTCCGATGCTTTGGGGTTCCGAAAACCCGAATACAAAGGGTTTTCTCAATACAAGGCGGGTCTCGGGTTTCGGAAGTCACGCGACACAAAGCATGTTTTAACTCAAGTATGTTCCGATGCGTTGAATTTCCGAAAACCCGATTACAAAGGATTTTCTTAATACAAGGCGGGTTTCGGGTTTCGGAGGACATAAGACATAAAGCATGTTAAAACTTATGTCAAGCTGTTAGTAACACCCGAAAACCCGATTTTCTCTAAAAGAGGCCAAAATGCAAAATCACTTCGAAAATTTTGTAGGGGTTATCCGATCGTTTTGTCGTGAACTCAAAACGGGGATAACAGCTGGCTCCAGTTGGGGACTTTCTTTGCAATACCAAAGGAAGAGAACTCAGAATCTCTGGTCTTATTTATTAGGCTACGGGGTCAAGGAGAAAACCAAAACAAAACAAAACGAAGAAAGAAAGAAAGAAAACCAAAAGCAAACACACAACAAAAAGCAAAATATGTACAATGCAAGAGAGCATCTTGCATTAATGGTAGAACAGCTTTAGATGTTGTCCACTGAAAGGCAAAGGGAGTAACCCTCCATCCAGATATGATAGAAGGAAACTATTTTCACCATTCAACTCGTGGATCTTGAAAGGTCCTTTCCATAAAGAATCAAATTTTCCATGCATTCCTTTATGTTCTCTCCTTTTATCCCAAAGCAACACCAGGTCTCCAATCTGGAAGTTGCGCTGCTTTGACTTTTTATCGAAAATCTTCTTCACCCTGCTCTGATGATCTGCTATACGATCAACCACCTTAATTCGCTCTTCTTCTAGCACAGGTTGGGTACATAACCCTCTTTTCGATAGAATTACGAAAAGCTACATCTTGACCGCTTTCGCCAATGCGAAGGCCGGCAATTCTCTTGAGATAGGAATTTCAGCATCAATCCCGTATAGCAACCGAAAAGGGACATCCCTATGGCTCGCTTTGGAGTGATCCGATCAGCCCACAACGCATCATACAATGCTTTGTGCCATGTCCTCTGATTTTCATCTACTAGTTTCTGATTATAGTAACTTGATTCTTATTCTTTGGACTCAGCTTGCCCATTGCCCTGGGGATAATAGTCAGATGAATGAGCCAGAGTAATGCCGAATCCATAGCAGAATTCTGTTAATTCATGTGACGAGAAGTTAGAGGCATTATCCGCTACGATCTTATGAGGCACACCAAATCTGACGATTATGTTTTCTTTCAGGAACTTGCAAACTTGACTTGAAGTCTTTGATTGAGTACGACCTCTACCCACTTGGTAAAATAATCATGCGATCGGCACATAGTTGTGTCCAGCACTTTGGAAGCGAGGATTCAATGTTCGATAAAATCAATCCCCATTGGCGAAAAGGTTCTTCAATCACCACAGGCTTCAAAGGAAGAGCTGCTAGCTTGGGACGACCAACGAAATGTTGACAAGCTTCACATTTAGACACCCATTCTGCTGAATCCCGGAAAAGAGTAGGCCAATAATACCTAGCCCGTAAGATCTTATATGCTGTTACAGAGGATGAAAAATGTCCTCCGCATGCTAGGCTATGAAAGGATTCTAATAACTTTTCCTGTTGTGATTTATCGACACAACGCAAGAAGACACCATCAATACCTTTCTTGTATATTGCATTATTCCACAAAAGGTATTTTGCAGATCTTAACTTGACGGTCCTCTTCTCTTTTTGATTTAAATGTGGAGGGCATTCACCATAAGTTAAGAAGAAAGCAATGTCCGTGTACCATTCATCGGTCGTACTCACAAAAAGCACCATAGGCAGCTCGGAAGAAGTATCTTGATTCTTCTCACACTCTGCTTCAGCATGATTCTCTGCAATCAATTGACACAGGCCTCTTCCTCGTACCAACTTGGTAGGTTTGATGTCCAAGTCATACTCCTGAACCTTAGCAATCCAAGTACCTCGTTGGCTTCCCAGCTCTTGTTGAGTTAGAATGGATTTAACAGCAGTATCAGGAACGAGAACACGAGTATGAGAATTCAGCACATAGTACCTGAAATGCTTCACCGCTCGCACCACCGCATAAGCATGTTTTTCAATCTGCGACATCTTCAATTCATGCTCTTTCAACGGACAGCTCATGAATGCGATAGGAGCTTCGATGCCTTCTCCATTTTCCTGCATCAGGATCGCTGACACTGTGTGGGCAGAAGCATAGCTATACATGATGAAATCTTTCTTGAAGTCTGGACATACTAAGACAGGAGCACAAGCAACTGCCTTTTTGATTTCTTCAAATGCCAGCTTCCCTTCTGTACTCCATCGAAATGGAATTTTACCTTTCATCATTCCAAGGATATCCTTGGTTTTGTCAGCGAAATCGGGTACAAATCTTCTCAAGAAATTAACCTTTCCGAAGAAAGAATGAACTCCTGTTTTACTTGTGGGCAAGGTAAGGCTCTGAATAGCCTTTACCCTTTCTGGGTCAATTTTAGTTCCTTCTCTGGTCACAATATGACCCAGCAGCTTTCCTTCTGTAACCCCGAACATGGACTTCTTAGGATTCAACGAAATCCCGTGACGTCTGCATCTTAAAAGTACCTGTTCTAAATGACCATAATGATCACTCCGCTTTTTAGAAAAAACGGTCAAGTCATCCAAATACACGACTATGACCTTGCCCATCAGATCTCTGAATGCTAGATCCATAGCCCTCTGAAAAGTAGCTCCGGCGTTGATCAGGCCGAATGGCATCCTCCTGTAAGCAAAGGTACCCCATGGGGTCGTGAAAGCTGTCTTGTGTTGATCCTCTGTGGTTACTTCGACTTGATTATATCCTGAAAACCCGTCGAGCATGGATAACATTTCCGATCCAGTTACAGTTTGTAATACCTGATCCATGATAGGCAAGGGATAGTTATCCTTCAGTGAGGACTGATTTAAGTTACGGAAGTCAACACAAATCCGGATCTCACCATTCTTCTTCCTGACAGGGACAATGTTTGCAATCCAAGTGGAGTGATGGATTGGGAAAATAATTCTAGCATCTAACATCTTCTGAATTTCTGCCAGGATTGTCCCTGAAATCTTCGGATTATAATGTCTTTGCTTCTGTCTATACGGCTTGACATCAGGCTTCAAAGGGATACTGTGCTGTACATCTTTAGGCTTGAAGGATTTCAAATCTGCATAAGACCAGGCCAACACATCGATGTATTTCTTCAAAAGTGAAATGAATCTTACCTTCTCTTCAGGAGAACAACATTTACCGATATTCACCATCCGAGGTTGATCAGATGAACCTAGATTGATTTGATCTACTTCAGAGGAAGAAGCTCCTTCAACTTGCCTTTTGTTTTGGATAAAGCGATCATGTTTGTCAAACAGACCCTCCAGGGAAACCAGACCTTTTGGTATCTTGTTGCCTTTCAGCTGGATAAATTCACCATCAACCTCTTGATATGGCTCTGAAATAGTTTCACGAAAGGCTGATTCCGAACCTTCAAAATATAGCTCACTGAAATTGTCAGCCTTTTCTAGAAAAGCCAACACCTGTTGATCATCATTGAATACACGCGGTGAGTTGCATTATACGGGACAGGGCGGTACACAATCTCGATAGAGTATGTGTCTTGCTTGAGCGAGGATGAGGAAGAAGAAGAGATGCGAGATACGGCCAAAGAATCAGCCTTGTCATTATAATCTCTTAAAAGCGCCTTAATAGAAAATGCATCAAAGCATTCTATACTATCCCAAACTTTGTTCTGTAATGCCTCAACCGATCATTTTCACGATATATACCCACGACACGATTAACAATCAGCTCCGCATCCCCCGAACCTTGAGATTCTGATTCCCTTACATGCGGCCAATTCTAATCCTAATAACAGGGCTTCATATTCGGCCGTGTTATTAGTATTATCAAATTGCAACTTATAAGCTGATGGGAAAAACTCGGAGCTAGGAGATATGAGAACAACACCAGCGCCTGATCCAGAGGCTGAGCAGCTACCATCAAATTCGAGCGTCCAAATTGCATTGGGATCTTCCTCTTCCACATCTACAATGGTATCTCTGAAGCCATGAAATAATTCCCAAAGCTAGCATCTTCGAAAAGAATCTGAGCCTTAGGATCATCTGATTTAGTCACCAAATACTTTGCCTGCGGTTCAGGATGAAGAACCTGTTGAACCCCTTTGACTGGGATCTTGGCTTTGGTCCAATCCATACTAATCTCTCCTCCGACATCTTTACAAAATCCTCTACCCAAGAGGATACCATAAGCCGCAGGGATATCAGCAACCAGAATAGTCATTTTCACTCTCTTCTCAGGGAAGGCAACAAATGCAAACTGTGCGTCCTTGATTTGACCAATCAGAGGGACTTGTTTAGTTTCCATGGAATAGCACCGTCCATATGACTTAGTCAAAGTAAGCCCGAGGGCATGGGCCACTTTTGCGGGCATAACATTATCAGAGGCCCCTGAATCAATGATGCAATTGCTGAGTTTAAACCCATTTATAAGTAGAGACAAATAAAATGGTTCAATCTTTCCTGAGGAAGAAGCAGAGGTCAGATTATTCTGAGGTGTGGGTTGAGTAGGATTTGGGAGGAGACCTTTGGAAGGTGATGGAACGGCCGCTTTACTCCTGATGAACTTGGCCAGCTTTTCAAATTGTTCGGGATTCGACTGAAGGTATTCTGCTTCTGACATTTGAATTTTGGTTCTCTTTGCATGATCAATAATGTCAAAAGCAGTATAAGAAGGAATGATAGTAGGCTCAGTTCTAATTACATGAGCTTGTGCTGGGGCACTGACCTTAGGAGAAGGAGAATAAGGAGCAGCTGTCTTTTTAGTAACCTCTCTTTCAGTTTGCGCCGAAATAGGGGTACCCCTTTTGACTATGGATACGGGAGGTTCCTTATTCTTCTCCTTAGTATTTTCCAGAGGCTTTCTGGGAACCTGAGATTGGGACCGAGTGAACACAGCAAATGATTGACCATCTGGCTCACATTCATCTTCATCATATTCCAAATAACCAATGCTGGAGTCACCAGCTGACTCATCATAAGACTCATCAGCATATCCTGAAGCTTCGAAATCCTCACGGGAATCTTGTTCTTCTGGTTCATCATCTTCTTCAATTATTTCCACTTCTTTGCATTGCGGGAGGAGCTTGATTGCTAGTCTCGGTTGAGCGAGGAGTTAACCGTGGCCTATCTCTGACAGGTGCACCATTGTTATTATTGAAATTCCGCCTAGGCATATCCCGATATGGAACATTGTTCACCTGCTGAGACATTTGCTTCTTTAAAGCAATCAAATCATTAGCCATTTTTTGAAACATAGGATTTGTGTTACCTTGAGAAGAACCTTGATTTTTGAGTTTGGGTATGTCTTTCTTGATCCTTCCGGCTAAGATGAGATCATCCTCTATTTGATGGCCGTTGGTGACGGTAGCCAAATGCAGGATAACCGACCTTCGTAATAAAAAGCTTATATCAGGGGGTTGAGCATTGATGAAAAAGCATTTTTGGTTTTCCAGAGTTGGTACAGCTATTACTGGAATTTTCCGGATCAGCTTATTGAACTTAGCCACGAATTCCCGCATAGGTTCATGCGATTCCTTCTTCATATGCGTGAGCTGAGCTAACAAAGCATGAGAATCTTCGGCTGGTTTGAAACGTGCCTCAAACTTGGTCCGCATGGTAGCCCAATCTGGAATGCATGCATTCGGGAGGTGGTAAAACCATTCAGCTGCTACTCCCTGCAATGTTTCAACGAAGAGCCGAATGGAGACATCTTCGTGGGCTACTCCGAGGACACCGCATGCAACAAAGAAAGATGCAATATGCTCATCGGGATCTTTCCCATCCCCATTGAACTTGGGAATGTTTTTACGAGATCCACGTGGTAACTCATTCATGGAGGAGTCAGGAAGAAAGGACCAATAACTTGCACCCCAAGGCACAGGTTGAACCGCCATCCTTCTGAAAAGAGTGCGTACAGGGATCCGGGTATCAGACAAGAGTAGTGCACGACAAGTTGCAAGATGCTTCCCGTTCTTTAGGATCCGATTTCTCCGAACAGGCGAAGAACTTACGCTCGGTTAGAGACAACGTTTGTTGGGAGAAAGGCTGAAATTGTGCTGTTGCAGTAACTCGAAGAGTGGATCAATTTCACCTTGAGCTCGGCGAGACCGAGTGAAGATCCTCCTGGCCAGCTTGAACTGAAAGGAGATCTTATTAAAAATAAGGCAAATATGGAGTCGCGGACAGAGAGGATAAGCTTTATACTATTGATCCGTATTTCCCCAGTGGAGTCGCAAAAGCTGTTGGTTGGATATTTTGTCAAACCAAAATATGAGGTTCAACCACAGTACATGGGATTAAATCCCTCCTCAAAGACAGGTGAGGCTGCCTGTTTATTGCTAATCTAAAACACAGTAAATAATATATACAATATTCACACTAATCTAACCATTGGGGGTTGGGATGAAATCCCGAAATCCACATTCACACGATTCAGGATATTGCTTTCGTAAGTGAAATAGGTTAGAAAGCTATTACGATGAAAGAAGCACGGTAGAAAAGAAATGGGAGAAACGTATTTTCTTAGAGTAAACACTGAGCACGAAATAATCATACGAGTTTTAGATCACGAGATATAGTGTCAGAGATAATTAGAAACAACGAGATTCTATGCGAAGAATAGCTTTAAGATCATGAACATAAGAACAACTTTGTCTTAAATAAGATATATTTCACAACACAAAGTCTGTAAAACAATATCAACTTCTATTCTTCAAAATGATTGAAAGAAAACACAAAGTTTTTCTCCTTTCCAATAGCCTCTTAATGCTTCAAAAATTCTCGACCCTTTTGAATGCACAGGCATCCCTTATTTATAACAAAAGAAGCTAGAGATAAAACAGGACAGATCCTAAAGAGTAGCATGTTAACTGGAGTTTCAGTTTTGCATGACTCTCACGCAGGAGATCAAGTCAAAACATGAATTAAAAATATGATAAAACGGAAATAACAAAGACATGTCAATCTAAAAATAGAAATGACATGGGACGTTGGGAATTAATCCGAATCATCATCTTTTGCTTCTTCTTCTTTCTCCTCCTCCAGCTGAGACTGTTTGTTACGAAACTCCTGGAACTTCCGAATAATGCCTTGCATTTCATTCTCATCAGGCGCAGTGGAGTGATCATTCCACATTTCGCAGGTTTCATGAACATCACTGGCAGTGCCGGGAAGTTTCTTCAATCCTTTGCTGAGCTTTCTTAAGGCCTCTAAAGTGTGCTCAATCCTTACAAACTGACCAATGACTTCAAGGTCAAATCCGTGTACAGGTTCATGCTGAATAGATTCCTGAACTTGTTTGAAGAGATCATCTGGTGATAGGATACCTGCGTTCCCAACTGACACCTTTGGACAAATCTTTAGCAATTCTTCTTCCAGATCACTTTTCCCATCGATCAATTTATCCCTTGATTCTCTCAACTTGCTGCAGGCTTCGTTGAGAATCTTTACTCTGAACTTGATGGCCTTGATCAGCTGAAAGTGTTTATCTGTATGTGGAAGAACGCCTTCTTCTACCAAGAGATGTGCTGGTATTTGCTTTAGCACTTGGAGAGCTTCACAAGTCAAATCAAGGCATCCCGATTTCTTGATGAATTCCTCATCCATCTTCTCTCCTTCCTTCTGAATCTCCCCCAAAGACTAATGAACTTTCACCACGTCTTGAATTACTTCCTTCCCTTGTTGGAGCAACTTTTGGATCCATTCATCAACCACCCTTCCTTTTTTAGCAATCTTCTCAATCGTAGGCACCGATGAGAAATCGAATCCGGCAGATCTGAGAAGAAGATGGTATGGATTCGGGGGTGTTGAGAGTTTAATCAAAACCTCATCATCATTGCTCCACTTTTTCCTTAAAAGCTCATTTCTGCTTGTCCTTTGTTTCTTTCAACTTTTGGCACAGGGGCGTCTATGGAATCCTTTGCATCTTGCTTTGCGCCCCTTTTTTTGTCACTTTCCTAGAGCCACCACAGTTACACAGTAATCAGCCAGGTGTTACATCATCTCTAGTTTTGTCGGTGAGGGAGTGGCATCTCTGCGAACTTATCTCTGAAGCATCCACCAAAACCCTTGAAAGCTGTTTTGGGTTTCTTGGCTGATCTCGCGATAGAAGCCTTGAGTGAGCTGAAATCAAAGGCTGGTAGAGTACAATCACTTTCCTCTTCCTCGGAGTTTGCTCGAGTAGCCATTGTGGTGTATCGGAGAAGCGCCAATGTTGTAGTAGCTGGTATTCTACTCTCAAGGGGAGAAGATTCTACTATTGGAGGGGGAACAACAGCCAACGTGGTAGTAGGTGCAATGAATAGAGGCACAGGTTGTGGGGGAGTGTTGGTGATCACTTGGGTTCCAGCAGAGAGGGGTGAGAGCCCGGAGAAAATATTGGCCATGCTTGAAGAAGTGGATGGGGAATGAGGAGGCTGAAGTGGTTGTTGAGGGGGAGGCACAGATTCAGTTTCCAAAGCCTTGAATGCAAGAGATAAGGTCTCTCCAGTTGAGCAATCAGCAAATGGTGAAGTCAAGAGCTGGCTTCCTCCTTCTTCTAAATTAATCTCCCTATTTACGGTGGTGTTGGTGATTACGCTGCACAACCACCGTTTGAGTGAGAGAGACAATTGAAGAGATTTGTCTTTCTTTCTTCTTCTTGGGAATCCTGATTTTTATAGACCCCCCAGAAGATTCTTTGTCCTTTTTCTTTTGGGAGGGCCCCACCTCCGTTTCAGCCAACTTTGGAAACTTGTCATCTTTAAAATTCATGCCCCAAGAAGAGAGCCATTTTTTGGTGCGAGCAAGAATGAGAGCCGACCTATCTGTGATAGAGGCTTTTCGTTTGGCGACCAATCAATAGGCGGGAAAACGTATCGATCTTCATTAAGCCCATCATAGGACATATCCAACACACTTTCATTGTCGGTTGTGCCATCAGCAAATCGAAAGCTCTAGCGTCGAATCTCATTAATAGTTAACCTACTATTATCTTTTCTGCTAACTGCAACTTCGTTACGCAGATCCACCCAGATATCCTCAATGTCGGGCCTGTGCAGATGTAGGGCTCCATAGGTTCTAAGTACTCCTCGGATGTCAAAACCATCCCGAGACTTCATATGCTTCTTTAATTTCTCCCCGGAGTTCACATTCAACATTTTTGGCCTTTGCCACTTGTTGAGCAAGTATATCTCCCAATAGAAATTGGGAAGGATCTTTGCTTTGCCTTATGCTTGCTCTGTTGGAATTTGTGAAAATCCAATAGGTATCGACCAATTCTATTAGTATCAATCTATCCCTGGATAGCGAGGCGACGGAAAGGCTCTCCCAGTACATGACCGTTCGAAGGTAGGTAAACTTCTTGAACTGTAAGAAGATACATCCCCATTTAGATACCTCAGTCCAAGCTTCGTCTGATACCCTTGTCTTTCTTAGCCCTGGGTTCAGCTGGCAGATGTTCTCGTAGAAAAAGGCGTCATTTACCCTCCTAAAATGATCCTTGGACCCCTTCTTTGTTATTTGAGGATAATACTTATAGACTGGGTTTGTCGTTCTGCTCCCTTTAGTATCCAGTCCGGGATAGCTCCTCATTCCAGCTGCTGCATAGGCCACATATGAGAACATATAAAACTTTCCGGTCGATAAGACCGTCGTCATCTGAGAGTCAATCTCATTACTGATAAGGGTTCCCCAGTCAATCCCTTGCTGGTTCTTCTTGATGGTGACCATAAACTGATACATCCATCCATGAAATAAATTTGATTCCGGCAAGCCAAAAACCCGGCTCAGCAGGGTGATAATGTCATTGATTTCTTGTATGAAATCACATCTAGGAATAGTTCTTGGAAATCTAGATATTACTGGTTTTGCCTTGACCAAGAACTTCTTATTGACATCCTTAATGCAATTTTCCTGGTTACTGTCCCAGGCCTTCTGAGCCGACTTGATGTCTAGGTCCCCATACTCCTCGAAATTAGGTAGTTTCAGGAGATCATCAAAATAAGCTCCATCTAGTTTGATAACTACCTCACCAGCCTGATTCCTTACTGAACGAGAAGCCGAGTCGTAACTGGACGCACAAGCCAAAACAAACTCTGGACATTGGGCAGACATGGGAAAGCCTGCTGCAAGGGGCAAGCCACTGTTAGCTAAAGCCATCATCCATGGGGTTTGAGAAGAACTCTTCACCCTATTCCAAAAGTCGTCCATATCTATGTTGCCAAGTTCAGTATCCCTGATATCATAATTACAATCAATATATGATGGGGATTCTGGTTTCTTAAATTTGTACTTCATCCTGCTAGACTTCTCGGCCTTCTCCTGAGATGGACCAGGGTCCGACATGAAGAATGTGGAGGGAGAAAGACTCGGAACTCAGGTGATGCTGTTCAAACTGGAAATCCCGATTGACTGAATGCGCTGGAAGAAGAGAAGAACCCGACACGCTGAAGAGGATGTCGGAAAACCCTGAGAACCCGACAAGTTTGATCTGTCGGAACTTTGGCAAAGCCCGACACTTGCTTTTCAATGACGGAAACTGGCGGAAACCCAGCACTCACTGTCAATGGCGGAAATGGGAGGAAATCCGGCGCCCACTTTTGATGACGGAACTTCGGAGATTCCCGACATTTACTGTTGAGGTCGGAATGTTGTGAAACCCCGATACTTCAAGCTTCCTTTATACTCTGGGCCTTTGAATCTGCAAAACAGTCTTCAAAATCCGGGAAACAAAAACAGAGTCTTTCTCGAATTTTCACATATACAACTTCCTTTCTTTTTTTTATTCATATTCCATACATCATGCATATAATTAAGATTTGGAAGGAACAGCACCAATTGATAATCCCAAAAAGAGAATAAACCCTAAAAACCCAAAACCCTTTCCAAAACAACACAGAAAGAAGAAGGGAAGAAAACCTTCAACAACTGGCAAGAAATTGGGAAGAAAATGCGCAATCGATCCATAAAAATCAAGAATAAAGAAGGAAAGAAGAATACCTTCGATTCGAGACAGGTAAGATCAAAAACAAACGATCCAATCGGGCAATGCGAGTTTGCGGGTTTTGAAAGCGGAAGAGCATGCGAAAAATCCACGAATTAAAAATATGAATGGTAAGAATGACGTGGAAATCCGCGTATTTATAAGAAAATTAGTAATAAATACACTTCAGCTCGGCACGTGCCAACTCACCAACCATTCGGCATGAATGCCATGTCAGCATGTTGGAGGGGTCCGAAAACCCGACACGAAGAGATTTAGTGCATTCCGGGTTTCGGGTTTCGGAAAACATAGAGCACAAAACATGAAGTGCTTAGGTGCTACATAGCCCCGAAAACCCGAAAACAAAGGATTTAGCGGACTTCGGGAATCGGAGAACATGGCGCATAAAACATGTTTTGGATCATGGATGTTCCGATGCTTTGGGGTTCCGAAAACCCGAATACAAAGGGTCTTCTCAATACAAGGCGGGTCTCGGGTTTCGGAAGTCACGCGACACAAAGCATGTTTTAACTCAAGTATGTTCCGATGCGTTGAATTTCCGAAAACCCGATTACAAAGGATTTTCTTAATACAAGGCGGGTTTCGGGTTTCGGAGGACATAAGACATAAAGCATGTTAAAACTTATGTCAAGCTGTTAGTAACACCCGAAAACCCGATTTTTCTCTAAAAGAGGCCAAAATGCAAAATCACTTCGAAAATTTTGTAGGGGTTATCCGATCGTTTTGTCGTGACCCCCTGGCCCTATACTTTCCATAGTTACAGTTGGAAGAAGGGAATAATCCCAACTCCAAAAATTTTAAATTAAGGTTAATTTTATAACATTTAAAAAAATGATAAGGGGTTTGCTTTATCATCGAATAAGGAAACATGCAATTAGTAGTTTGAATGTTTTAATGAAATTCTTTAGAGATGGTCCTACAAACAAACAATTATAAAGTTTTCCTTCGATGAAAATACATGATAAAAACACAAAAAAAAACAAATAAACTCATAATTCTGATTTTGTAGATCACTTGTATAAATGTGAGAAAAAATAATACACGTCGTTTAAATACGATTATCGTCACAAAATAAATTTGTGAAACAAAAGGAAATCCCTCCAAAAAGTGTTAATTACGTTACAAAAATGGTTAACATTTACAAAATTTCTTAAAAATCAAATTAATTGAATGAAAATGTCTAATAACCTTGCACGTGAAAGTTTCACACTTAGAACTTTATAATTTAATTAATGAAAAATTAGTATGTTAGGGCCTAATTTATTAAAAGTACCTAATTAATTAATTAAAATAAACTAATTAGCTTTTAAAAGTGATTAACTAGATCTTTAATTAAAAATAATCTATTTAAAAATTTAAAAGATAAATAAAAAAAAACTAAACATAACCTAAGTTTAAAGCTAAGTTAGAATAAAGAAACTAAATAAAATCTAATCCTAAGTTAGACATTCATTAAACATGACCTAATTTTAAATTATTTAACAAGGAAATAAAACCCTAAAATCTCAAAGGAATAAATGGATTGGTTCATGAAGGGAGGGAAGATCGAGTTTTGAATAGAGGCAAGGAGTGGATAGCTCGGTATGAGCTTGTTCTGTTATGGGATTTTCGGTGGGAGAAAAAGTTACACACATGAGGGGGATGAAAGGATCGTAGGGAGGATGGCCTGATAGAGATTAGGGAGAGGGGAGAATTGGTGGTGGTGATGTTGTGGTGGCTTGGTAGCATAAAAGGGATTTGGTGTGATCGGGGATAGAACAATGAGGTTGGAGGAAGTATGAGGTGTAATGAATTAGAAGCGAGGTGAGTGAGCTTGACATGTTGACTTGAGAAGCTATGGGATATTGGAAAAGGTGGTAGAAAGAATAGGAAGCGAGGTGGAAGGGGTTCATCTCGAAAAGGAGCTCACCGAGTCGGATAGGGGTGAGAGAGAGAGAGGGGTTGAGCGAGAGGTTTAGGTAGCGTGGGAAAAAATAGTAGCTTTGTAGGCTATTGAGCGGAGTTAGGAGTTCCTAAGAGATTTGGATGTGAGGGATAGCTCGCAAGGTAAGAGGGGTGAGATGTTGGGTAAATAGGGAGTTAGGGTTGTGAGGGATATCGGTGAGAAGATTTCCAAGCGAGGAAAGGGGTGTGAGGCATTAGTGAGGGTTAGGTGGAAATTAGGGAGTGTTCCAAATTTAGTAGCCCTTGCAATTTTTAATTATATTCAAAACCACCTCTATATTTAGAGGAAAAACACCTAAGTACAATTTTTGGTTGTTTTAAATCTTTTTTTTTCAAGATTTTCTCGAGAATACCCACATAAATACATGAATAGTAAAACAATAAAGAAAAAAATTTGTATAAATTTTGACTACTTTATTCAAATGCTTCCAACACACTACGAGACCACCTTCATAAACACAACACCACAAACAAAAAACACCAAACAAAAATGTTAATAAAATAATACCACATTTAGAATTTTTTTAGTAAAGATTAAAAATATGCATTACGAGAATGAAAAATGAAACAAAAATGAATGAAACGTGGGTAAGTCCCATCAGGCGTGCCAAAAATGTGAGCATGAAAAACTTGTGCATAACGAAAAGATAAGAAAATCAACAAACCTTCTCCTCCATGTCTTCCTTGCAAACCTCAATGATAAGGTTGTGAAACTTTAAGCTTGTGGAACCTTGTAAATAATGGATTGTGGGTGCTCTTGAAAGTGACCTCCAAATGTGGATTTGAAAATTCTACGAACACATATTTTGGCTTTGGGAAAGCTTCCAATATGCAAATATTGGATGGAAAAGTTGAAAAATTTTTCTTACTTCAATCCAAGAGGATTTTTAAAGGGATGAGCTTTCTCTTTTATAGAGGCTGAGTAGTGGTTGGAAGTGGTTACATGTGGTTGAATGCACATGCTAAAAATAACACTTGAGGGAGGTTAAATAGTTTGGATGAATTAATTCCCATTTGAGGGGAAGTAAATTAATTCAGTTGGTAGAAGTTACATCCCAAAAGGTGGTTGTACATGCAATTTCATTATCCCCACCTTTCTAGGATTCTAGAAGCGGAGTTGACTGAAATGGGGAAGTGGAGTCCAAGTGGCAGTTGACTAGGAAAATACATGTATTGTTCATAATTAAGTAACTAATTTAACTAGCTACAATGTGCAAGATAATTAATTAATTAATTATTTAATAAATGATATTAAAGTTAGCTAAGGTGGGTTAGGAACTTGTGTTCAATGAAAATTTACAAAAGCCATGAACATGGGGTAATAATCTCTAAAGAAACCCTAAAGGATTTTAAAAAACTAGTCAATGGACCATCAGATAAGAAATAAACAAAGATTCATCACTTTGCATGCATTAAACTTGAAAGAAACAAGAAAACCTAACATATTTAATAATCCTCTATTCTTGAAAGCTTTAACAAATGAACCTAGTAAGGATTCTAAGCAATCAGTTAGTGATTATGAGAATGGGAGCTCACCATTAATGGCTTCAAGGACAATGATTCTTCCCATTTACTCAATGCTTGGTGTGTAGTGCAATGGCAAAAGCAATATCTCAATAAAATAAATTAAATAAGCTCTAAACCCTAAGCAAAATACTATAGTTTATGTTAGGAAGAAGGAGAGTTCTTAGAAATGAGAGGGGGTAGTGGGCTATTTATAGTTTTCCATTTGGGAAAGTGGAGGAATTTTGGTGCATGTGGGACTAAAAGGAGTCAACAAGTTGATTAGTGAGTCAAAGTAAGATTTGACTAGGCTTAGAAGAGGTTAATCATGGTTTAGGGTAATTAACCTAGGTCTAGGCTAGTTAACTCGTTTAGAGAGGAATTAGGGTTTTGAGAGAGTTTTGAGAGGTCTAATCAATCCAATGAAATGGATTGATAGTCTAGGAAGTTAGTAAAAGTGGTATAGAAGAGGATGAGAAGATGGTTTAGCTAATAAAGGATTATATTAACCCCATTACTTGGTTTATAGGAGAAATACGACCAAAATAATGTCGTAAACAATGAGTTAGAGGAGCCTAATTAATGAGGTGTTGTCAATTTGCAAGGAGGGGGATAGTTAGTGAAATATTAGGAATAATAGTGCTTTTACCAAACTACAGGTGTCTACATTTTCCCCTCTTTGGGGTGACGTAAGCTACGTCACTTTAAAGAAAGTAGAAAAACATAAGCAAATGCAAATTTTTGAAGGGGATAGAAGAAACATTAGTTAGCTAAAGGGATGCCCCCTTGAGTGTCGATGAGGTTATGGAAGAATTCGATTGATGATAAAAAAAGAGAACAAAAGAAAGAAAATATAAAGAGAAGAGGAGAGAACAAAAAGAAAAGGGGATATTGAGCTATCCACAAACTAGTGTAAATAATGTTTAATCATCATTTTGCTTAGAATCCTCATCATCGGTCCTTATTAAAATGTAAGCATACGACGAAAGTGTAAAATGACATGAAAAGCCAAGATACAAACAACCATCCATTGCTAAAACAAAAAATCCATGCAACACACAAACATGCAATGCAATACGAGAAGTAAAAAAACTCACCTAACAGGGAAATAAGTACAATCACACACACTCAAACCAACAACATTCAAGATGGTTGCACAAATATTTTGTTATCGAGATGTAGTCCCAAATGTTTTGATAAATGACAAGGGTTTAAAATGATGCCCCTAAGAAATTTGTATATGCAAGGGAAAGGATGGAGGACACTTGGGTCCAATGGAAAAGCAATGTGCATGACGAAAATAGTACCAAGCAACTGAGGCAAATAGTGCCCCAAAGTATAGACGAAGTAAGCAACGTATCTTTTGTAAATGATTTTACAGTTAGGTGATCCACGAGTTTTTGTCTCAAAACATGTGAAAATGTCAGCAAGATACGAGATGAGTGTCATGCGAGAGACACATATTTCAGCTGTAAATGAGCTTTTACCAATTTTAGTCCATTTTCGAAGTGTTTATGATTTTTTTGGATTTTTGAATGGTTTTATAATTTTTAAATTTTTATTGGTCAAAGGAATTTAGGAAAATGAAGATCACCTAAAATCACATGAAAATTCCCAAGGCAAAGAGAACAGTGTCGGTGGCAATAAAATTCCCTGAGGAGAGAAGAAAAATGGGCCAATAATAATTATTTAAAAATAATCATGGCCATAGATAAAAATAGAAGACAAGAAGCACCTGGAAATATTTTAAAAAATGCCCTAGGGTGAAGAGATAAGTGCTAGGTGGAAAATAGTTCTGAGGGTGATTTAGATGATATCATACGTTTTGTACATGAGATATTTTGGTATATGCAATCATTTGGGATGATAGTAGATGCTATTGGTGTAGGGGGATAAATTTGTGATCACGCACAATCCCTATTGCCCTTATTGATGATACGATATGTGATGATTAGATTAGTATACATGCATGATGTAAAACTTATCATTTTTGTATATATGATGTATTAGATGATGTTATATGTGATGAATGATAGATGGTAGATATGATAACAACATATGTGCAGTAAAAAAACACACAAGAACAAGTTAACAAAACTAAAAAAATATACAACCAAAACTATACAAACTGACAACTAAAAGTAATTTAATCATTACCTTGATTTTGTGGGACATCATTGATATATTTTTTGATGTTTTTGGGTTATCTAGAAAGATATGTTTTCAAGGCTACTATTCACATTGTTTTTGAGGTTCCCTAAGACAATGTTATGAAGTTGGTGTAGCTTTGTTCTAAGGGGGGATTTTCTGAATGTTTAGATTTTTGTGTATCTTTTTCTGAATGTTTTTGTATTTTCTAAGGTCATGTTCTGAAAGCAATGTATAAGGACAAAGAAGCGTGGATGCCCCCAACGTGATGTGGGAATATAAAAAGGGAAGAATGCCACACGCATATGTTTCAAGAAGGTGAAATGTGAAGGTTCCCCCAACATTAGATGGAAATATTCAAAGGCACATCCTTCATGTAGATATAAGAGTAAATAAGCCAGATCATGACTCAACAAAGATGGATTCGGTAGGGTTCCTAGACCTAGCAAAGGAAGTTATTTCTAGAAAGTGGTGAGGGTTACCCGTCCTGATGCAAGAGTGGCTTGTGACCGGTGAATCCTCCTTGAGCACGAAACTAGTTTTCACCCAAAGACCTACCCACTGTGCCACAATTGCGTGGTTTTCACATGTGGACGACCTATTTTTTTCTTTACTATTTTCTCAATTTTCCCATGTTTTGTTTGTTTTTTCTTTGTTTTCTACTTTTTAGTTCTTATCTGATATTCGCGCCATACTTAATCATAGAAGCACTTGAGATGTATGACATTCATAGGTTCTAAAAGTTCTTCACCATTTAAATATGCTAGTTTATAAGCTCCTAACCCATATTTAACAACCACCACATAAGGCCCTAGCTAGTTGGCCTCAAACTTACCTTTCTTTTCTTTGTCTTTGACAATGTTCTTCTAATTTTATTTCAGCACTAAATCACCTACATCAAATTCATGATGAATTATCTATTTGTTATATCCTCTTGATACTCTATTCTAGTAAACCTTGAGGTGATTAAGCGATCTTATATGCTTTTCATCCAAAATCTCTGTCTCTACTAGCCGAGCTACTCTATAGTCTTGGTCCTTATCAAGATAATCCTGTAGATATATTCTCTAGGAGGGAAGATCCACTTCATAGGGTATAATGGCATCAGTTCCATAGATAAGAGAGTATGGGGTCATGCCAGAAGGAGTGTGGATGGATGTTTGATAGGCCCAAAGGGTAGAATGTATCTGTAAGTGCCAATTACAACCAACTCACTGTTATCCAAAATGCGCCCTACTCATTTTTGTGGCTAACTCCTTGTGTTCTTGCCTCTCTTGTGCCTCAGTCTCCTTTTTTTAATTTTCAGGCACTTAAATCTTTCTGGAAGTGGCACCATTAGATAGAGCTCTCTCTCAGCTTTCCAGAAAGGTAAAGTTTTCCTCCTAACTCCTCATATTTTTCAAGTTATGGCTCGGTGGAGTTTTTGTGGGAAATTTTCCCCTTGGAAGCCCACCAAACCATAGGAAGCTGCCACGTGTCCCAGGAGGTGGCGGAGAGGAGAGAAAACTTAGAAATTTTTCAAGTTTTGGTCAAATTTGCAAAAGGAAAATTTTTGGTCCGCCCCGCCGGCCAATCAGGGCGTGACACGTGTCAGAAGGGGGAGGCGGAGTGAAAAAATTGACTAAGTGTTTGGCGCAGGAATTTTTGAAATTTGGCCCGAGCCAATGGCGTGCTGCCACGTGTCGAAGAGGGATGGCGGGTGTCGGGGGTGAAGTTAGGTTTTGGGTTAAGTTTTTCCAAAAATCTCAAATGGAAAATTTTCCCCGCATTGCCCACGTCCAATAGCAGGTTGCCACGTGTCACAAGTAGAAGACCCATCGGAGGCAAAGGGAAAAAATTGGCTAAGTGTTTTGTAAAAATTCAAAGGGAAAGTTTGGGGCAGAGGGCCCGCGCCCAATGAAAATAGGACACGTGTCCTATGGTCCCTGGGGAGTTTAGGCTCGAGAGTTTTTTTTAAATTTTGACTAAGTTCCACCAAAAAACTCAAAAGGAAAAGGAAGCCCACGGCCCCTGTCAGCTAATCAGACACCGACACGTGTCCCGGAAGGTGGAGCGCGGGGGGAAAATGAATTTTTTTCCCAAAAGTAAAAATGTCAAATTTTCAAGGGGAAAAGGCCACGGGAATTTTTGGAGGGCCAGGCCCGAGCCAATCAGAGCTTGACATGTGTCGTCTAGAAGGCGAGCACGGGGATTTTTGAAAAAAATTTCCAAATGCAAAAAGAGGTAAAATTCAAAATTTTTCCCGCCAATCCGTTTTGGGCCTGTTTTTGCCCTAAATCTTCAAACGGCCATAAATTTCGATCCAGAGCTCATATTTTCACGTTCTTTATATCAATGGAAATATGGTAAAATTATCTACATGATTCCATGGTCAATTTTGAATTTTGGTTCAGTTTGGAGGGATAAAATCAAAAATACTTCAGTATGCGCCCATGGACAAAACTGACGTTTCAACAACCAATTTTAATGCGAAATGGGTCGCATTCTTCTCCAGTATGGTCAAAAATGTCAGGGCATGGGTTTGTAAGGACCTCCATGCTATTTTTAATGTGTTTTGGTCAATGAGGAATGGATCCCATGTTTTTCACATGTTTTCTCTCTCCTGGGCTCGACCCATGCACTGTAAAAGCCAAATTTGGCTCATTTTTTGAGGGTTGAACACTTTTTGCACAGCAAGCTTCTGTTTTCATCTTCAACAAGTGATTTTAGAAGTATCAGACCTTCCAGGGATTGTAACAGGCCTTTTTGCCTCTTTGGTGTTGGAATGCAAGGATTTTGATGTTGAAAATCACAATGCAGGCTCTGTGAATGCTTTCAGTCCTTTGCATGTGTTGTTTGTTTCATTTCAAACCTTTGATTACAGCTTATCAACCTGTGCATGATGTTTTATGCTACAATTTCTGATTTGTGTCTATTTGCATGAGCAAAAATGTTCACCACTCCTTTGGTGCATCACCATCATTAGTTTAGTTTCAATTTTTGCATTTCTTATCCCTGTCTCCTTGCAATCTAGGATAAAATTAGGATCTGAACCTCTGCAGTTGTGCAAATAATAGATCTAATCAGAGGAGTTTGAGGAACTAGCCTCTAATCTGGAGATTCCTCTCTCATTTTACAAGTCCCACACTTGGAGAGAGGTTTCAATGTTGTGCAATCACACTGGATGCCTGAAATATCAACTTAGAAACCTGATCTACATCCAGGGGTGCTACTGATTTGCAACAACAGTTTTGGCACACCCGGTGGGACCTTAGAGGTCTCATTACTATTGCAGAAAATTTGATGTGCATCTGCTGCAATTTTCTTGCTTCAAAAGAGCTATAAATTACACATCTAGCGACTCCAAGGGGAAGAATCAACTGGGTTTAAGCAAAGCAGTGTAGGCACGAAAACTCATGAGAAGAAGAGGTGCTGTTTGAATACCTGTAGTTATCTCCAAGAAGAAGGCAAAGAGGAAGAAGGATTCAAAGGTCTCCATCTCCACCAAATAGAACTCTCTCAACTCCTCCACCTGGTAGGCCTTTCATTCAGTCAACAAGGATTTTAAGACCAATTAGAATGGCGCAACCACCGAATCCGTATGTCAATTTCACAGGCAGCAGCCCACTTGCCCTCAATGCACAACATCTAATTCTAATTACAACCTTGAAGAACATTCCATACTTCACTGGAGAGAATCAGACTACTCTATGTGATCATGTTAAAGACATTGCCAACCTTTGTGCAATTCATGAAATCAATGAGATGCAAGTGGCTGTCAAATTGTTGGCATCTTCATTCAAGGGGAAAGCATTGCAATGGTTTAGAAGTCTTGCCTCAGGTTCTATTTAGAATTGGAACCAGCTATGTATAGCACTTCATGAACAATTTGGAGAGAAGGGAGACAACTTGTCTCTTTTGGAGCAACTGACAACCATCAAGAGAGCTCCCAATGAGCAGCTGACTAATTTCAACTTCAGATTTCAAAAGAATTGGGAGAGAATTCCAGTGGCAGTCAGGCCAGTAGTAGAAGGTTCTTTTCTCTACTACCTCAAAGCTCTAAATTCTGATATTTCTATGTTGATTCAGTCCATAGGAGGCATAACTATCCCTATGGCTTATAGCATTGCCATTAGGGCTGAAAATTGTTTGATCCAAGCTGGCAAACTAGCCCCTAGACCTCCCATGCCATTGTTTCCAAGTTTAGAGAGCCCAAACACTAATCAAGCACCTAATTTGGCTCCTTCTCCCACTCCTAGAAATCAGAGTTCAAATGAAGCTTCTATTTCATCTCCAAGTGCCCCAAATGAGCTTCAAGAAGTCATGAAGCAATTGCAAAATTTAGGCAATGAGCTAGTTACTCTCAAGAGGCAACAAGCCCAAGGTTTTAGACCTTCTTATCAGCCCCAAGCTCAGCCTAACAGGCAGCCATACCAACCACAAAGACCACCTAATCCAGCTGCAAATATAAATCAAACAAGGCCTCCTGCCAATAGACCATTTCAGCCCTATAATCCTAATGCCATATCTGCCTCTAAGGCATTGGTGCCAACACAAAACAACATTGCTCAGGAGTATGATTGGTGTTTTCCATGCAATGAACCTCATAACCAATCTATGTGCTTCAATGGTGCTTTGAATCAAGCATTAATGGTGACAACTACTAGTGTGGAGGGTGAAGGTAGTCAAGGAAACAACCAACAACAAGAAACATTCCAACAACAATCAGCCCCAAATGACACCACATTGGTAAACTGGCAAGCAGAAGATTTATGTGGCATGAATCAAGCAGTTTCTCAAGGTGTTGCAGCCAACACAAGGTCAAAAAGAAGGAATTTGGGTGAAGAACAACCATTAGCTCCAACCAATCTCCAACCTTCTATGGCTCCACAAATGGTTGGCAAACAAAATCCAATTTCAAATGCACAAGGGCAGCCAAGAACAGCTCCTAGTCCAACTCAAATACCAGTTGTTGTTGCCCACATGCAAGGAGTGAATGTGCCAACCAAGGGACAACAAAGATATCCTTCATCACCATTCAGTATCATTGATCAGATGAAGAAGAAAAATGTAAATATATCAATGTGGGAATCCCTATCTATCCTAGTCCAAAGAGATTTGCTACAAGCTGCCATGAAGGATTGGCCAACTTCGAATCAGCAAGTTCTGATGTAAGAGAAAGTGCTCACAAATGCTACCCAGCCTGAGGGGAATCATGGAGGACAACAAGGTAAAATGTTGAAGCCCCCTCCTTTCTATGTTTCATTAATCATTGGAAATCAGTTAGTGCACAATTACATGATAGATTCTAGGGCAAGTAGCTTAGTGATGCCTAAACAAATAGCTGATCAGCTAGGGCTCCAATATGAAACCATATCCAAAGGGGTAGTGCAACTGGATGGGACAACAGTAACAATAGTTGGAGTGATTAAGAACTTGAGTCTTACCTTGCATGCATGTCCAAATGTCGTTGTCTTACAAGATGTATCAGTTATAGACCTTCCACCACTCTTTTCCCTATGCTTGTCAAGGGACTTCACAGCCAAGATTGGAGGATATTTTTCTATTGATTGGTCACACATGTTGTTCAGAACAAGGTATGGAACCAAAGCTACAATCAGGTCTGAACCTATTGCAAACTTCCACATTGAGCCCTACACTCCAAGTCAGATCAATGCCAACTGTTCGGCATTTGATCAAGAAGATCACCCAAGCACTGATGAAGCTGACACCAAGGTTGGAAGCATCCTGGATCTAACTCTTGATGAATGGGAAAACAAGGTGCATGCTTTTGATCCTTATCAAGAAGTAGAAGAATCTGAGCTAGGGGTCTATTGCATACATGAAGAAGATCAGCCCATTCCTAGCATCACCAAGCCAAACCATAAGGATGACAATGAGGTATGGCAGGCTGTTTTTGATGGATCAAGGAGTAGACATGGTGCGGGAGGTGGAGCCATGCTTGTTTCACCTTAAGGAGTAAAGTACTATTCAGCTTTTAGATTTCAGTTTGCATGCTCCAATAATACTGCTGAATATGAAGCCTTGGTGCAAGGGATGCATTGGGCAATAAAGAGAGGAATAAAGAACTTGCAAGTCTTTGGTGACAGTGAATTGATTGTAAATCAGGTCAGGGGATAGCATGCTGCCAAGAATGATCTACTCAAGTGCTACAAGAATAGGGTATGGGACCTCATGGAAGATTTTGAGGGTTTTGGCATCAAATCCATTCCTAGGAAAGAAAACCAAGCTGCTGAAAGGCTTGCAGCAGTTGGGGCAGCCTTTGATATTGTGGAAAGCATTCAACAAGACAAGGTACAACCAAACATCCATGTGATTGTGAGGCCTTCAGTGCCGGATAACAATGTCATTTGGCAAGTGTTTGAGAATGACCAACAAATCATCCATTTCTTACAAGAAGAAGCTGAGTTCTCAGCTAAGAATCAAGAAAAATTGGAACAGATGTATGGTGACCAAGTGGTACATGCAAAAGAACTAACAAGCTACCCAAGGGACTTATCACTTTGGAGTCCATTTTTAATCCCAATGATCAGTTTAGGAAGGAGAAAGAAAACATTCAGGTCAAGAGAGAGGATTCAGTATCCATCTTGGTGGAAGAGAACAAACCATTGCAAATTGGAAAGATGACAACTGAACAAGAAAGGTATGAGTTCATGTAGCTGTGTCAAGAGTTCCCTGATGTGTTTTCTTGGAGCTATGAAGACTTGAAAGGTTTCAATCCCAACTTAGCTCAGCATACCATTGAATTGGATCCAAATACTAAGCCTGTCAGGCAGAAACAAAGACCAGTCAATCCACACATGGAGCCTCTCATGAGGAAAGAATTGAACTAGATGATTGAGTCAAGGATCATATTCCCAATCAAGCATTCTAGTTGGGTTGCAAATTGGTTCGATCGAAAGAAGAATGGAGAGATCAAATTGTGCGTTGATTTTAGAGATTTGAATAGAGCATCTCTCAAGGACCATTACCCACTTCCTTCTATGGAGCATATTTTACAAGTTGTTGCTTTGCTCAAAGGTTTTCATTGCTTGATGGCTACTCAGGGTACAATTAGATTATGGTGAAGGAAGAAGATCAATTCAAGATAGCCTTCACAACCAAATGGGGAACTTATGCATACAGGAAAATGCCATTTGGGCTGTCCATAGCTGGAGCTACCTTCCAAAGAGCAATGGACATGGCGTTCAAAGGTTTGATTAACAACATGGTGCTGATATATCTTGATGATATCACTGTTTTTTCCAAAAATGCAACAAACCACCTCTCTCATTTGAGACAAGTCTTCACGAGGTGTAGGAGATTTGGAGTGTCTTTGAACCCTAAGAAGTGTATCTTTCTTGCACATGAAGGAAAGCTCCTTGGCCATATTGTCTCCAAAGAAGGATTAGCAATTGATCCAGAGAGAGTTGAAGCCATAAGAGCACTACCATTGCCAAGCCACAAGAAGGCACTTCAGAGTTTCTTGGGGAGAATAAATTTTGTTCGGAGGTTTGTCCCAGATTTTGCAGCCCTTGTCAAACCTATCACCAAGATGTTGAAGAAAATCATGGCTTTCAAATGGACAAAAAAAGGCAAGGAGAGTTTTGAAGCAATCAAAGAATCCATCTCTCAAGCACCAACTCTCATCAACCCGGACTTCTCCAAGGATTTCATCCTCTATGCATTTGGGGGTAATGATACCATTTCTGCCATTTTGGTACAGCAGAACAAGGACAATGATGAGCAGCCAATTGCTTTCTTCAGCCAAAGCCTAGATGACTATGAGGTGAGATATTATTTTATTGAGAAGCATGTACTTGCAGTAATCAGAAGCTTGAAGAAATTCAAGCATCTAGTCTCAAACAACAAGGTTCAGTTGTTGGTCTCTCATGTGGGAGTAAAGGACTTCCTCCTCAACAAGGATTTGAATGAGAAAAGGGCAGGTTGGATCACTTGTGTCATGGAGTATGACATTGAGATCAAGGTCACCAAGCTGGTAAGAGGAAAAGGATTGTGTGAGCAGCTGATTCTGGGCAAGCAAAAAGGAGTATGCAATAAAGAAGAGGTTGTTTTGACAGTCCAAGACAGCCATGAGCTAAGTGGCACTCAAGAAGAAAATAATGTTGTCCCCACTCCTTGCTGGACCCAAGGTATAATACACTTCCTAAGCACAAGCCTATTCCCTCCGGAGATGAACAAAACCCAAAGAAGACACTTCAGATTGCAGGCTGTCCCATATGCCATAGTAGACGGTGTTTTGTTCAAGAAAGATGTGAATGGAGTGCTGTTGAGATGCATTAGCACAAATCAGATTCATAGGGTGTTGGAAGAGTTCCATGGTGGACCAGCTGGTGGTCATTTTGCGCCAAGAGTGATAGCTCTAAAAATTATGAAGGCTGATTATTATTGGCCCAAGATTTTCAGTGATTGCTTTGCATGGATCAAGAGGTGAAAGAATTGTGCATTCTTCACAGTAAAGAGAGGCTTGCTTCCCTTCCATTGCATCCAATCTCAGTTGACCAGCCATTCATGCAATGGGGTTTGGACTTCATTGGAGTCATTAATCCCAATTCAAGCCAAGGGCACAAATGGATTTTGACAGCCACAGACTACTTCACCAAGTGGACTGAAGTAGTAGTGCTCAAAGAGGCAAATGAGTCTAGCATCTTAGACTTCTATGAGGGCATAGTAACCAGATTTGGCATACCTGCTACAATAATCTCAGATAATGCATTGGCATTCATTGGATCCAAGGTGACTGAGTGGGCTATCAAGAATGGGATCTACCTAAGTACTTCATCAAACTATTACCCTCAAGGTAATGGCCAGGATGAGTCTACAAACAAGAACTTGTTGAGGATCATTAGGAGAACTCTTGATGAGAATCAGAGGTCTTGGCATACCAAACTGAAATCAGCCTTATGGGCTGATAGGATAACTCCCAAGAGATCCACGGGTAACTCTCCATTCAGGCTTATTTATGGAAGAGAGGCAATTTTTCCCATGTCTCTTGAGTTGCCAACATTGGAACTCATGAAACAGTTGGAGCTGTTGGAGTTTGAGCCCATGGAGGTGAGATATGCAGAGTTGATGGAGCTGCAAGAGATCAGAGATCAGGCATCCCAAGCAATGGAGAAAGATCAAGCATTGATCAAGAAGAGCTTTGACAGGAAGGCCAAGAGTAGATCTTTCCAGGTTGGAGATCTAGTGTTAAAATGGGATGCAGATAGAGAAAAACCGGGAAGGCATTCAAAATTTGATGCCATTTGGAGTGGCCCATAAATGGTCATGAAGTGCAAGAACAACAATGCCTTCCAATTGGCTTCATTGGATGGTGAAGAACTACAGATTCCAGTCAATGGAATCTATCTAAAGCATTGCTTCTAAAGGGAAATTCTCCACCTTGTAAATATTAGCTTAGGTTTCCATTCCTTCAAGTGCTTATGCACATTGTTTTGTTGTAGGTTAGTTTTTCTTTCCCTAAGTGCTTTGGCATAGCTTGCTATCCCTGGAGATGTTTTGTAGTCCTTGCTTCCATCAGGTGATATTCCATCTTCCTCCTTGCAACATTCTAAGTCAGTTGGGGTTCCAACAGAAAATTTGATGACTCCATGCCTAATGGATTGCTTCGAGCAACCGGGTATTTTCATCTAGCAGCAAATGACCCTCTCGAGTCACCAAAATTATTATCCAAAATGTGCCCCTGCTCATTTTTGTGGCTAACTCCTTGTGTTCTTGCCTCTCTTGTGCCTTAGTCTCCTTTTTTTTTTTCGATTTTCGGCACTCAAATCTTTCTAGAAGTGGCACCATTGGACATAGCTTTCTCTCAGCTGTCCCGTAAAGCTAAAGTTTTCCTCCTAACTCCTCATATTTTTCAAGTTATGGCTCGGTGGAGTTTCTGTGAGAAATTTTCCCCTTGGAAGCCCGTGGCCAATAGGAAGCTGCCACATGTCCCAGGAGGTGGCGGAGAGGAGAGAAAACTTAGAATTTTTTTCAAGTTTTGGTCAAATTTGTAAAAGGAAATTTTTTTCCAGCGAGGCTGCCAGTGTGCCAATCAGGGTGTGACACGTGTCAGAAGGGGAAGGCGGAGTGAAAAAATTGACTAAGTGTTTGGTGCAGAAATTTTTTTGAAATGTGGCCCGAGCTGGTGAATGGCGTCTTTGCCATGTGTCGAAAGAGGGATGGCAGTGTCGGGGTGAAGCTATGTTTTTGGGTTAAGTTTTCCAAAATCTCAAATGGAAAATTTTCCCCGCATTTCTCGTGTCAAATAGCGAGGTTGCCACGTGTCACAAGTAGAAGACCCATCGGAGGCAAAGGGAAAAAATTGGCCAAGTGTTTTGTAAAAATTCAAAGGGAAAGTTTGGGGCAGAGGGCCCACGCCCAATGAAAATAGGACACGTGTCCTATGGTCCCCAGGGAGTTCGGGCTCGGAGAGTTTTTTTTTAAATTTTGACTAAGTTCTGCCAAAAAACTCAAAAGGAAAAGGAAGCCCGCGGCCCCTGTCAGCTAATCAGACACCGACACGTGTCCCGGAAGGCGGAGCGCGGGGGGAAAATGATTTTTTTTTCCCAAAAGTAAAAATGTCAAATTTTCAAGGGGAAAAGGCCGTGGGAATTTTTGGAGGGCCAGGCACGAGCCAATCAGATCTTGACACATGTCA